>CM038672.1:140006210-141384544 GCA_021605145.1 Aegilops bicornis
CGCTATGAAGTTAGGCCTTATATGCATCAGCTCGAATCATGTCTTTGGTCAAATGTTGGGTTTGCCCGGCTTCGTGTTTTGCTACCTTACGTTCCGCTCTATCGGCTATGGTGGCACCAGAGAACTATCGTAATTGTGCCACTGCTAGCCCGGACGAGCACCTCAAGAGAGAAAGCCAAAACTGACTGTCATGATAAAGCGAGAGACCGGTCAACCACTTTCGATGACTTATCGGAATCTTCGATTCCTCCGCATTAACGAAGGGCCGTTTCCGCCAGGCATGACTGTGCCCGTATTCGGATGAGCGCTGAGCCACCAGGGCTATATAGTAGCCCCACCACAAACTCCTATGGCTAAGTGAAAGTGTTAAAGCAATATAGTCCGATTGCCTAGTTCATCGCGCTATCACCTCCTTAATGGACCAAGATGTTGGATCAAGTGTGAACACGCGTCTTCTGCGAACACCCACGCATTATATGCGTGAAATGGACGATTGCAAACTTTCGTGTTATATACACATATACATAAACAGCCGCATACAGAGGCATCATAACACTTTTAGGCAAAAGTATAAAAATAGCCTTTATATCATTTAGTAAAACATTGTTTTTCAATGGGAATACATGTCATTCGAACATAATATTCTTCGAGCACTGCACTTCTATTGAACGAGTGCCTTCAAGGACCTCATCAAAGTAGTGCTCGACAGCTACTCGGCTAACTGCCGAACTAGGGGCTGCAATTGCGGTGGCTTCCATCTCCGCCCAGTGCGTTTTGACACGGGCAAGCGCCATCCCCGCACCCTCGATGCATGCTGACCTCTTCATAGCATCGATGCGCGGCACATCACCAAGGAACTGCTGCACCAAGCTGAAGTAACTGTTCGGCCTTGGCCCTGCCGGCCACAGGTGATCCTACAATGCACCTCATGGCGAGTCCGGACAACCTATGGAGCTCGGCCCATTCGCCATCCGCTCATTTAGAGGAAGCGGACGCTGGACCATTAAATTGCGACTGAACAGCTTCTCCACTCCATGATCTCTTTGATCTTTGAAGAACTTCGGCCGCATCAAAGACTCACGCCAAATTCATATAGGCGTCTGCAGAACTCCACAGCCGGTCCAGAGGAGCATACTTAGGATCTACGATCTTCATCCGCAGCATAAAGGGCTTCCCAGCCGCGATATCCCCGGCGTGACGCAGCTCCTCCTTCATCGCTCTAATTGTAGAGCGCGATTCCTTGGCTGCTACCATGGCCTTCTCCAGCTCCGTAGCCCTCGCTTGGCTTTCCTTCTCAAGAATCCGGTATCGGTTGGCGGCATCACTTAACTCAACGACCATCTTGGCCATCTTCTCCTTACTTTGGCAATGGGCAGCTTGTTCGGCCCTCAGCTCTTCAAATTACTTTTTAGAGCGGCCGCATCACTATTCCTGGCTTGCTTTTTGGCTCGGGCAAGTTCCGCCCGAAGGGTCTCCACTTCCGCAACTCCATCTGCATTTAACAACATGTTCAAGATACTGGCATTATGCTCCTCTTATCATATGTAGATCACCGGAGAAATTGCATACCCTGCGCCTCATCAAGCCGCTTGTTGACAAGCACGATGTCGGCATCTGCCGCATCAAGTCGCCGCGTTAGCTCGGCAACCTCACAAGTCCGGCTAGCCACCGGACCTCCCGCCACTTGCATATGAAGATGGCTGGATTATTACCTGCGACTATGATCCTCTGTTTACCGCCGTTTCCGATGGCAACCAGAGTCTCAGGGGCTACTATTCGCACACAGGCACATTTAAAACATGTGCGGTATCGTCAAAATACACGTCTACTTCGCTGCATTCTCAAAACCTTTCAGCATACTCATAAAGGCTTCATGCAACCCGCTTTCTGCCGATGAAACCCTCTCAATCACCGCACCCATTAGCGCACGGTGCGCCACTGAGATAGCCGCCTGCTCTAGCAGATCCTTCAGTGCATCCGACCGCATGACAGGCGGAGCCGGACCCTTCCGGTTGCTCTCTTCAAGAGCCGGATACTGAGGACTTCAGGTGGACAAAGAATCACTCTCTGGCCTTGCCGGATCGGGAGAAGCCCTCCGAGACGACACCTCGGGGTCGCCCGCCTCGTAAGGCGGGATGGCGTGGGGAGGCGTTTCGCTCTCCATCATCTCCGGAGGAAGATCCCCCGAAGACGAACTCTGCCGAGAAGGGCCACGATCCGGACTACAAGACAGATGTTTCGGTTATTTTCCTCAGAAGTAAAGTAGGATGTTTTTTACTATTAAACCCTTTCTTTTACTTATAGCTCGATGGAGGGCTGATCCCCTTGTGGGCACTGTACGGCCGGGGTATCCTCTGGGCCAGGACCCTCTGGCGAAGATTTCTTCCCCGTTTAGAGACTATTGTCTCCCGGCCTTCAGAGGCGGTCCTTTTCCTTCCTTGGGGAAAGGGAGCTTTGGCTTCTTCTCCCCGGTTGTCCGCCTTCACGGAGGCGTCAACCTCTTTCTTCCCACCTTTATCCTCCCCTGAGGTCGCTTGGTAGGGCACAAGCTCCAACATCCGGACT
The DNA here is from genome assembly GCA_021605145.1 of Aegilops bicornis. Classification (NCBI taxonomy): domain Eukaryota; kingdom Viridiplantae; phylum Streptophyta; class Magnoliopsida; order Poales; family Poaceae; genus Aegilops; species Aegilops bicornis. Next base: position 140,008,776 of record CM038672.1, read on the forward strand.
AGTACAGGATCCGGTGAGACCTCGGGGAGGGGGGCCGGACACCTGATCATCTTCGCCTTTGCTATCCAGTCCTGGTCAAAGAGCGACTTTTCAGAATGATGTCGTGATGAATAGAAATACAACGTGTTCGGCCATAGGGCGACTTACTTGGGTATCTGGACGATTGCAGCTCAGACCCGCGTCCTCGGTGGAATCCGGACACATTGCTTGCGGTCCGAAGTACAATTTGTACATCTCCTCGGGCGTCATGCCGAGGAAGTGATGAATAGCTCACGGTCCCTCTGGATTGAATTCCCACAGACGAAGGGGACGATGTTTATAGGGGAGGGTTCGGTGAAGTAACATTACTTGCGTTACTGTGACCAGACCAATATCTCTTTCGAGGAGATCTCGGATGCGGCCCTGCAGTATGGGCACGTCCTTCATCGCCCCCGCCTAGCCCCTTGTTGATCCATGACGTTAGTCGTGGAGGGCGACCAGCGAAAGGCAGGTGGGGCCACCCATTTGGTACCCCCAGGAGCTGTGACATAAAACCATTCTTGTTGCCATAAAATTTGGACACCCTCTTGGAAAGAACCCTCGGGCCATGGGGCATCGGGCGCTTTTGCTTATTACAGCACCTCAAGATTCTCGCATGCCTCCCCTCGATCGTCTTCGGCTCCACTTGGAAGGTCTTGAGCCACAGGCGAAGTGAGGGTGATGCGGAGAAAAGCTTCGCATTACGGACGATAAAAGACGAGATGCGGAGAATAGAATCCGGAGCTAAATCATGGAAGTCCAACCCGTAATAGAACATGAGCCCCCTCACGAAGGGATCCAGAGCCAGGCCTAGCCCTTGAAGGAAGTGAGATATGAATACTATGCTCTCGCCGGGTTTGGGAGTAGGTATGACCTGCCCTTGAGCAGGCAGCCGGTGCATAATCTCGCCGGTCCGAACTCAGCCTCTCTTAACTTTCTGATGTCTTCCTCCGTGACGGAGGAGGGCATCCACCGACCTTAAAGGTTGGATCCGGACATGGTTGAAGGTCCGAAGCGCCTGACCTGAGCTTTGGGTGTTGGAACTCGAGGCGGGGGAGGGATTCGATTGAGTTCAAGGAATAAAAAAGGATAGGCCTTGGTCTCTTTATAAAGAGGGTGAATACCAAGCGTCCTCCTCGTGACCGTTCGGGACTTGCCTATAATCGAGGAGTCATACCAACGGGCATGATTGGGTTACCCACGCCCGTATTGATGAGAATCCCGTGATAAGGGGACACGATCTCTTCTTCGACAAGACGTGCCAAGGAAACTGCCTCGCGATATGCGCCAAGACTAGTTGAAAAACATGGTTCGATAACAACCGGGCCATGGCATGATGTCATGGTATCAAATACGTCAGCAGGTCGGATTTGTGAATATTATTCTCTCTACGGTGGAATGTGGAACTTGCTTTGCAGAGCCGGACACTATCCTTTTGTTCAAGATCTTCTATGGAGTATTCGGAGGAGGAACCCGCCTTGCAATGCCGAAAAAAATCTGCGTGCCGGACTCATCGTCATTGAAGCCTGGTTCAGGGGCTACCGAGGGAGTCCTGGATTAGGGGGTATCCGGACTATATCCTTTGGCCGGACTGTTGGACTATGAAGATACAAGATTGAAGACTTCGTCTCGTGTCCGGATGGGACTCTCTTGGCGTGGAAGGCAAGCTTAGCGATACGGATATGTAGATCTCCTTCTGTTGTAACCAACTCTGTGTAACCCTAGCCCCCTCCGGTGTCCATATAAACCGAAGGGTTTAGTCCGTAGGACAACAACAAGCATACCATAGGCTAGCTTCTAGGGTCTAGCCTCTACGATCTCGTAGTAGATCAACTCTTGTAATACTCATATTCATCAAGATCAATCAAGCAGGAAGTAGGGTATTACCTCCATAGAGAGGGCCCGAACTTGGGTAAACATCGTGTCCCTTGCCTCCTGTTACCATCCACCTTAGAGGCACAGTTCGGGACCCCCTACCCGAGATCCGCCGGTTTTGACACCGACAAGCACGATGCAGAAGTAGCACAAGTACGTGAGGAAATAGCCCGGCCAAGGAGGCCTTAGCGGCTGAGGATACCAGGTTGGCAGCAGAACGGGCGACTTTGGATGCACGGGCCCAACAGCTCCAGTCAGAGGCTTTCCAGCTTACGATGAGCCTGAACGCATCTAACGAGGTCATGAGGAGGAGACACCAGAAGACTCAATCACGTTTGCCTCCGGTTTATGATCCTCGGAACCTTTTCTCCACACCCGAAGCCGGCCCTAGTAACCCGCCAGAGGCAAATCAATTTGTAACATCCGGAGCAGGGGGACCGGTTCAGCCTCGGGTGATGGCACCTCCTCATGTGAATATGGCCCCGCCCCGCTATGTACCAACACCACCGGGTCATTTTTCTAACCCCATGGAGAACCTGATCGCAGCATCGACACGTTTGGCGGCTCTCCCAGTGGACGGCGACGATCCAACAGCGGTGGAGACGCGAAGGATCAGAGAACTCGTCCAGACGGCTCTGGCTCAGCAAGAGGCTTATTCTTATAGTCGAGACATGATTCATTCGACTCCTCGCCCAAGCCGGAGTCCGAGTTACAGCAGGCATATGGAGTCGGAGGCTTTGTCAAGCAACGCCCAACGCTGTAACCAGCCTGGCGGTTATAATCCGGTGCATGACAGGATACGTCAAGAGGACGAGCGGGCGGCTCAACTAGCGGCTCAATAGGTGGCTCATCAAACCTTCCCGGACTATCCAACGACTTCTGTTGAGGCAGGAGTGGCCACTAGAACCGGCGGTGTTCCTTGTTTAGTGCCGGCTTTGCGTAATGTGCATCTGCCCAAGGACTTCAAGGGACCCAGAAAGGTGCCAAATTACACGGCCGACTTACAGCCCGGGGCGTGGATCGAAAGCTATGAGATGGCCATGGAGCTGTTGAAGGTCAGTGGCGCAGCAATGGCTAAGTACTTCACCAAGATGTTGGATGGAACGGCCCGGACTTGGTTAAAAAGACTGCCGCTTAATTCCATTGGTTCATGGGCGGAGTTAAAAGCCCGGTTCATTCATAACTTGAAGGATACCTGCAAGCAGTCCATGTCAATTGTGGATTTGACTAATTTTAAGCAAGAGGAGGGTGAATCTACCACTCATTGGGTGCCGGGTCAAGGAGATAATACATTCGTCTGACAAGATGGATGCCGGCTCTGCAGTCTTAATGTTGGAGAAAAATTGCCGGTTTGAACCGCTGAGACAGAAGCTGGGCGCCTCAAGTGTGATTGTAATGATATGGGTCAGCTGATGGCAGCTCTATTCAAATACGCCGATTCTGATAGTACTAAGGATCCCGCGTCTGATGAGGAAAAGACAGGGAAGGGAAAGAAGAATGGCAATGGAAAGGGTCAGCAGCATAACCCGGCAAATCAAGGAGGCAACAAGCGTAAGGCCGATGGTAACCCGGAGTTTGTGGCCAATGCCAATGCACAGGGTAACAATCAAAGACGCAAGGGGAGGCCGCCCCCTTGATCCGGCGGGTCAGGTCCATCTCTTGAGCAACTACTCAATGAACCCTGTCCGAGACACGGCACCCGGAAAAGGCTGGCCACTCACTTATGGAAGGATTGTGCGATCATGAAGGCTTTCAAAAATTCCAACACGTTTGACGGCAATCATGGGTCGGGTGGCGGCTCAGGTGCCGGCGGTTTTCATGGCCCGGGTGGTGGTTCGAATTCCGGTTTTCAGGGAAATCAAGGTGGCTATAATCAGCAGCAGTCTGGTCAGGGAGGTCAGCAGCAGCAGCAGTCGGGTTATCAGAGCAATCCAAAGCAGCTGAATAGTGGACAGTATCATGTGTTCACCACTAGCTTATGCAAACGAGATCAGAAGATTCATAAAAGGGTTGTGAACGCTGTTGAGCCGGCGGTTCCCCGTTATTTAAGGTGGTCAGAGCAGCCTATTGTGTGGAGTAGGGAAGATCACCCGCCCCGGATTGACAATCCGGGTCAGTTAGCTTTGGTGGTAGCACCTCAAGTTGGTGGATATAAATTCACTAAGGTACTCATGGACGGAGGTAGCAGCATCAACATCCTCTATTATGAGACCTTTCGACGTATGGGGTTGGTGACAAAAATTTAAAGACGCCCAACACCGCTTTTCCATGGAGTGGTGCACAGTAAGTCGACATACCCGGTTGGTAAGATTGAACTGGAGGTAGCCTTTGGAGATGAGTATGATTCTAGGGCTGAGAAATTAACTTTTGAGGTGGTCAAAATCAGGAGTCCATATCATGCTCTGTTTGGACGGCCGGCTTACGCCAAATTCATGGCGCGACCGTGTTATGTTTATTTGCAGCTTAAAATGCCGGGTCACAAGGGCACCATTACTGTGCATGGAAGTCGAAAGATAGCCCTGGAATGAGAAGAGGGGGATGCGGCTTATGCCGAGTCTGTTTGTGCAGCAGAGGAGCGGAAGTATTATCAAGATAACGTTGACCCGGCGGATATGACATCTCTGAAGAAGCCAACCACAGAGCATGACCCGGCGATGAAGTTTAAGTCAGCTGATGAAACCAAGCTTGTTGATTTTACTCCAGGCGACTCATCTAAACAATTCAGCATCAGTGCCAATCTGGATCCTAAATAGGAAAGCGCGCTCATCGAGTTCATCCGTGAGAATCGAGACATCTTCGCATGGAAACCTTCTGACATGCCGGGTGTACCGAGAGAACTCGCTAAGCACACTCTTAATATTGATCCGAAGTTTAAGCCGGTCATGCAATTTCTTTAACGGTTCAACGAAGAGAGACGTAAAGCTATTGGTGAGGAGGTGGCCCGGCTCTTAGCGGCTGGGTTCATTGTTGAAGTTTTTCACCCAGAGTGGTTGGCTAACCTGGTGCTTGTACTTACAAAGAACGGCACCTGGCGGATGTGTGTGGATTACACGGATTTAAATAAGGCTTGTCCGGTTGATCCTTTTGCTCTCCCCCGTATTGATCAAATCATTGATGCTACGGTGGGTTGTGAGCGTTTGAGCTTTTTGGATGCTTACTCTGGTTATCATCAGATCAAGATGGCAGTTAAGGACCAGGAGAAGACGGCCTTCATCACTCCATTTGGATCCTTCTGCTATGTGTCTATGCCGTTTGGGCTCAAGAGTGCCCAGGCGAATTATCAGCGATGTGTACAGAACTGTCTCCACAATCAGATTGGGTGCAATGTTCACGCTTACATGGATGATATGGTAGTGAAATCCAGAGAGAAGGAAACCTTGATAGATGATCTGAAGGAAACCTTTGATAATCTCCGGGTCTATAAGATGATGCTTAACCCGACAAAATGTGTGTTTGGTGTGCCAGCAGGCAAGCTTTTGGGTTTTCTAGTATCCAACATGGGCATTGAAGCTAATCCGGAGAAGATTAAGACAATTACCTCTTTGGCTAAGCCGGTGTGCATCAATAATGTTCAGCGACTGGCGGGGCGTATCGCTGCTTTAAGCCGGTTCATAAGCCGGTTAGGTGAGAAGGCCATACCGCTGTATCAGATGATGAAGAAAACAGAGACTTTTGTCTGGAGTAATACTGCTAATGTTGCCTTTGAATATTTTAAAAAGACAGTTATCTGAGTCGCCGGTCCTTGCGGCTCCCATTGATAGAGAGCCGTTGCTGTTATACGTGGCCGCTAGCTCACGTGTTGTCAGTGTTGCAATTGTGGTGGAGCGCAAGGAGGCTGGCAAGGAGCATCCGGTTCAACGGCCGGTTTACTACATCAGTGAGGTGCTCATTGAGTCTAAGCAAAGATATCCAGATTGGCAGAAGCTTGTTTACGGGGTGTTCATGGCGGCCTAAGCTTAAGCAATACTTCCGGTCACCCCATCACCGTGGTAAGCTCTGCTCCCTTGGGAGACATCATCCGAATAGAGAGGCCACGGTGACTAGTCGCCAAGTGGGCCATTGAGCTTGGGCCTCATGGCTTGAAGTATGTGCCACGACCTTTGCTATTAAGTCTCAAGCACTGGTGGACTTCATCAATGATTGGACAGAGCTGTAGACACCTAAGGAGAAGCCGGATAACACATATTGGACTATTCACTTTGATGGATCCAGGCAGTTGGAAGGCTCGGGGGCTGGAGTCATTTTAGCTTCCCCTCGAGGTGACAAATTTTGTTATGTGCTCCGGCTCATGTTTCCTTGTACTAACAATGCAGCTGAATATGAGGCCTTGCTCCATGGTCTTCGGGTAAGGTGCCTGGGCGACTCAGATCTGGTGGCTCAACAGGTGTCGGGCAAGTGGGACTCTAAGGATCCCCTCATGGCGGCTTACCGCTGAGAAGTTGATGTTGTAGCTGGGTGCTTCAAGGGTTATCAAGTGGAGCACATTGATCGAAGGAAGAATGAGGCGACTGATGCTTTAAGCCGGCTGGGATCTCAGCGTAAGCCGGTGCCTCCTAACACCTTTTTGGATGTTTTGCATAATCCTTCTGTCAAGTTACCTACAGAGGAAGACTTAGCTATTCCAGACCCAGAAGCACAGTTGGTGGCGGCTCTTCACATCATCCCGGATTGGACAGTGCCATATTTGGCTTACATGACCCAAGGAAAGTTGCCTGAGGATGAGACCTTGGCTAGACAAATCATCCGGCGGTCTAAATCCATGACAATTGTTCATGGTGAGTTGCATCATCGCAGTGTCACTGGGGCGTATCAACGTTGTGTGTCACTTGCGGAAGGTCATGAAATACTTCGGGAGATCCATGAAGGCGATTGTGGGCATCATGCCGGCTCGAAATCTCTTGTGGCCAAGGCTTTCCGTCATGGTTTCCATTGGCTGACGGCTCATGCTGATGTGGAAGATCTGGTCAGTAAATGTGACGGTTGTCAAAAATTCTCACGACGAGCTCATGTGCAAGCTCAAGAATTGAGGATGATTCCAATTACTTGGCCGTTTGCAGTCTGGGGGCTTGATATGGTCGGACCTTTCAAAAGGTCCAAGGATAAAAAGACACACCTCCTGGTGGCGGTTGATAAATTTACAAAGTGGGTTGAGGCAGAGCCGGTCAGTAAGTGTGATGCAGCCACGGCGGTTCAGTTCATGAAAAAGGTGATTTTTCGTTTTGGCTTTCCATACAGCATCATAACTGACAATGGCACTAACCTCTCCAAAGGTGCTATGGAAGAGTTCTGTCAACGAGAACATATCCGGCTTGATGTTTTGGCTATAGCTCATCCTCAATCCAATGGTCAAGCTGAAAGAGCCAATCTGGATATCTTGAAAGGTATAAAACCCCGGCTCATGGCCCCTTACAACGGACGCCGGGTTGTTGGGTGGAGGAATTACCCTCTGTGATTTGGAGCATCAACACTACACCTAACAGGTCTACGGGTTATACACCTTTCTTCATGGTTTACGGAGCGCAGGCAGTCACCCGCCAAGTGACATCCGTCATGACTCGCCCCGAGTGGCGGCTTACGTTGATGCTGATAATGAACAAGCTCGTCAGGATGCACTTGATTTGTTGGATGAGAAGCGAGATTTGGCAATAGCCCGCTCGGCGATTTACCAACAGGACCTGTGCCATTATCACAAATTACCGGGTTAGATCCAGAACCTTTCAGGAAGGTGACTTAGTACTACGGCTCATCCAGGATCAATCCGATATGCACAAGCTATCCCCCCCTTGGGAAGGACCTTTTGTGGTCAGCAAGAACCTGAACAATGGGTCATATTACCTCATCGATGTTCGAGAGTACAAAGACTCACGTAAGTCGGAGGAGGAGACCAGCCGGCCGTGGAATATCGCTCATCTTCGGCCTTACTATACTTGAGCCGCCAGCTCTCAGGATGTACATATTTTGACGATGTACATATTATGAAAAGCAATAAAGCAGGACCTCTGTCCTTTTCATCCTCAAAAGTTTATATGTCTTCCTTATTATGTTGTTGAAACAACCAACAGGGAGCAGATCATATTTGAATCCGGCTTTCCCCTTAGTACGGCTTATGATCATATCTGAATCTAGCCATGATCACTTGGGGGCTTCCTGTTCAAACATAGGTCGTATTCGAACCAAAGAGAACATAGTTGTCAATACCCTCTTGATCGGCATAGTGCCAAGCTCACTAGGGGGCTTCTTGATCGTATCCGAATCATAGCTCAACCCCTTTGAGTCTGACGTGGATCGTATTTGAATCATCGTCATTAAACAACTTTCAAGGTCACTTGGGGGCTTCCTGTTCAAACATAGGTCGTATTCGAACCAAAGAGAACATAGCTGTCGATACCCTCTCGATCGGCATCGCCAAAGCCACTGGGGGCTATATGATCGTATCCGAATCTTAGCTTAACCCCTTTGGAACGGTTTACTGATCGTATTCGAATCAGAAGCCTTTGAATTTTGTCTATTTCTCATAACACTTTGCCATCATAATTGTTTGACTGTTTTGAGATCCTGTTTATGGGGTGGTTTTTATTCCACCGGCTTAACCTTGATCAAGTACAGCTGTTAGCACATAACAAGCATTATATATGCCGGGTTTTTTAGGATTGAGCTCTCACCCTCATTTGTTCGGGTCATATAAACCGGTAGTGTAATCAAAGGATCCCAGGTATTCTGTTACGATTATGTCTTACGGATGTAATTGCGAACCGGCTTTTATGGTTTTTTGATTTGTACTCCGGGTTATCTATACATTATATGACCCTCTATGCGGTAAACCGCCAAGGGACTTGTGTTTGTTCTATATGCAGGGCACTGGAAGCAGTTCTTTAAGCATAAGGAAAGCAGAAGACCAGTATAAAACGGAAGAATATAACGACGGGGGCTTAAAAAGGTGTTGAGCGCCTGTAACATCCCAAATTTTCAATTTGGAATGTTATACAAAGATCATCATTGCATATCATATTTTTGTTGCATTGTTGGCTCGATCCTAGAAATTCTACGCAACTCAAGGACCCACAGAGAGAGTTGGGGATTTTGTTATTTTCATATTTGAGTTTTCTCAAATTTTGAAAATAGGATTATTTGATTTTAATTATTTTATCTTCAATTATTTCTATTACAAAAATATGAGAGAGGGAATAAAATGACTTTCCCAAAATAAAGAAATAATGAGGATTTAATAATAAAATCAAATAAGATTTTATTTTGGGAGTTTTTCGCCATTTTATTTGAATTTAGGAAAAATGTGCGTTTTTTAAAATTGCATTTAGGCTCCAAATAAATGTTCATCTAGTCCGGCTTGATTTTAGAAGCCGGGGAAAATTTGTTTCAGGATTTTTGGAGTCCGTTTACTATTTCTTTCGTTTGTTTTTATGCGCGAAATTATTTATTAAAAAAACGAACCGACCTACGGGCTGTGTCCGCCTGGGACTCCGGCCCGCTAGGCAATATAAGCCGGGGGAGCCCAGCCCAGCCACCAGCCGCCAACCCTAGCCCGCCCACCACCCCCCTCGCCCGCCTTGCCGCCACGTCATTGCCGCCGACCGTCGCCCGAGGTTTCCTCGTAATCCGTGCCGTCGTTTTTTTTTTTGAAAACCCGGTAGGTTTTCCGTCGGTTTTTTTCGGTTTTTTTAGTTTACGTTTTTATTATATCGGTTTATTTATTTTGGGTTGGGTTAAATAGCGGCGTTAAGCTCGTTAGATTCGTTTAACGAACGTGTTCGTCGAATTAGATCTAGTTAACGAACGCGTTCGCTCGTTAACCTGTTCGTCGTTTTTTCTCGGATTTAATCCGCGATTTTTTCGATCGCGATTTACGATCCGATTTTCGTTTTAGTATAACTTTTATTCGTTTATCGAAATCAAGCGATTCAAGCGCCTGGAGTTTCGTCTCGAAACCCTCTTTCTGAATAACCAACTTAAACAAGTTTTTTCCTCTGTAAAATTTGACTTAGATCCAGATTGGTAAAATGGGGCTGTTTTCTTTCGCCGTTTGACTTTCGTTGCTTCGTTTGATTTGATTCTTTTTGCAAACCGAAGTTCTTAAGTTGAACTTTCTGGTTAGATCTTTTGTTTGAGTTTTACCTGTGCATTAGATGAGTACTTATTGTATGCTTGTTTGTTTTTCTGCGATAGAATACCCGGAGTGCGCCGCCTGTTACTTTGAGTCTCTAGGTTTCACGGATCATCAGCAAGGCAAGTAACACTTTGATCATACCTTTTCTACTACCCAGTTTTATTGCATTAGATCAATCCTCAAACATTGCATGATTAGGATCTAATTAAATTGTGGGATGGGAAGTAGATGAGGTAGTACCTATTTCCTGTTTATTATCAAACCTTTGGGAGTTACTTCTCGTTTGCTTATTATGCCATGCTATGCTAGTAGACGTGGATTGGGTGAGTGTATCCATGACAGATGTGAGATTGTTAAATTAATGGTTTATTTAAGGTGGCAACTTAAACACACATCTGGGTGGATTGTGGTACCTGGTTTCCTGGATTTGCCTGTTTTTCTTCGGACCGCCACCCAGGCTCAAAGGGATCATAAGATCATTCATGCTAGAAACTTCCGTGTGCAGCCACATGCTACTATGGGCTCTAGCATAGTTGACTAAGTCGTGCGAACTCTTACAGTGGTAGACTAGCTGATGTAGGGGTTGTAGGTTGGTACGGTCTATCACATCGTAAGGTGCTAGCGCTTCTGAAAGACTATGTCTCGGTCATCCGTTTCTCAAACACCATGTAGTGCGAGAAATCAAACGGAGGAGATCGAGTCTTGTGTGGAAAAGTGCACAAACCTCTGCAGAGGGTATAAACTAATCATGGTTAGTCGTGTCCCCGGTTATGGACATTTTTGAGTATCTAGTACTTGGATATCATGTGAATCTCATCATGTTACTTTAATTAATACTGTTGGGTTTTAATGATGATTACTTTAATTGGGATTGAGGATGCTTTCAACCATTCTCAATGTTTAACAACCACCATGATAGTTAAATAAATTTATTCCCTTGCGGAGGGAAAAATTGGCTTTACGCAAAACTGTAACCATAGAGCTTTCCACCAGCCAGATATGCATGTAGAATAGTTATTTCCATTATTATTCTCTATGTGTTACATTGCTAGCATATTCCATGTGCTGACCCGTTTTCGGGCTGCAACATTTCATGTTGCAGACTTTTCGCAACGACGAGTAAGGTGCTTAGGTCGTGGTTCTATACTCAGTGATGCCGTTGGAGTTGATGGACTCGCTTATCTTCCAAGCCTTCCGCTGTTATCGTTATTAGATGGCCTTAAGCCATATTTATTTTGTTAAGTTCTCTCTTGAGACATTTGACGTAATAAGTGTGTGATTGCTACTCTGTTATAAATCCTTCAAGTACTGTGTGGTGTCAGCATTACTGATCCAGGGATGACACTTGAGCACAAAGATCAGACTGTTTGAGGTCTGGTCGCTACAACGCCTCAAACGTGCGCGATGGCACGACAAAATCAAGTGTTTTTTCTACCCTATTACAAGACTCCCCGAGTCTGGATAATGAAGCATTGTTTTCCACAAGGCATAAAAATAAGACGCCCGACGGATCACTCGTTTTGTTGGCCTGAAGCTTCCGGGTCATCCCTTTCCGCTCCTCCGTCGGCTGCCCTGTCCTGGAAGGTTGATGACGACCAGTCAATGCCATTCAAAGCTTCAAATTCAGCCTCGTCATCAATTAACCCGGCCGGATCGACTTCGAGGGCGAAGGTATGCTTACGAATTGGAGGGATCAAGCTAACTGCGTCATAATGTGGCGTTGGGATTCTCCGATTCTGGCTGTCATAACCCGGCTGGTACTTGGTAAGATCTGTATCATTCCCAATCAGAGTGGCCATAGGACGTATTTCCCTCACACAGGCGGTGAAGTCATTTTGGTCAAATGTGGTGCCATCCTCCTTTAAGCTTGGATATCCAAGGGCGATGTCAGCCGGGTCCAGCTCTGGTAGCCATGCCTTCGCCCGGCTTAATGCGGCTATGGCTCCGGCTCTTGCAGAAGCACGTCTTAACTCTTGGACCCGTTGAGGTAGCACGGCAAGCCGCCTTAGTACGTCCGCCAGGAGATTGGGAACCTCATTTGACAAGGCCACAACGGCTAAAGCACGTTGTGACCCAGTGTAGAGTTGTTCCACCAGGGTATAAACCGCCTTCAGTTTTATTACCATACTTTGGTTCAAATTGGAGCTCCTGGGGCCTGCATTAAAAACATCAAGTGAGTCGGTGATAATTGAGATGCTTGTTGAAAGTTCATTTAAAGTATCTGACACTTGTAGAGTAACCTACCAAAGATTGCTCAGACCATCTGAGATACATGGCGTTTTAAGCCGGATAGCTCGGCAGTTGTTTCTGCAAGAGATGCCTCCGCTGTCTCTGCCCGGTTGATCAAAGAGACCTTTTCATCAGTCCAAGCTTTCTTATCTGCTTCAGAGCTCTGTTTCAATTTTTCTTGTTCAGATACACTGAACTCAAATTTGGAGTTGGCCTTTTGGATTTCAGTTTCCTGAGCTTCCAGGCGATTCTTCAAGTCAGCAATCTCCGACTCAAATTGACTCATGGCGTCCTGTATCAACGCCGGGTTACATTCAGAATTATCATAATGCAGCATTAAGTCCCAAGCACTTTGCAAGCAAAGATACTTGACACTTGGGGGCTAATGTAGGCCGAAGAACTCTATTTACTGCGGCGGTTCATGGAATTAAAGTCCCAAGCACTTTGCAAGCAAAGATACTTGGCACTTGGGGGCTAATGCGTATTGCAGTTCAAGTATTTTATTATGACATGGTAAGGACTGGTTCAAACATCTTGTTTTAAGCCGGCCTTCGGGTGATACAGGATAAGCCGGGCTTCTGGCAAAACATTATTAAGCCGATGTTAAGTCTACAACATATTTATTCATAAGCCATAGGCTTGGGGGCTGGTATAGTAAGGATAAATAAAGAATAGCAACAAGAGTTGTACCTCAGATTTTTGGTGAATCCGTTTTACCATGTCAACTTCCAGGTCACGGCTGTTGTGCACTTGACTTATATAACTGGAGACAATTTCTCCAATACTCAGATGAGTATAGTAAGTGACATCCAGCTTGGCCTTACGGCGTTCCAGAAATTCCTCCTTGGCAGAGCATTTGGCCAGCACAGTGGGTCTTCCCGGCTCAACAAAAGCAGTCTTAATAATCTCAACTTCCGGGTCATCCGCCTTGGCCGGACTAGGAATCTCCGGGTTTTTAGAGTCGTCAAGAGCTTGTTCGGCAGGCGGATCAGAAGTAGGCGTTGCAATGTCGTGGGATGGCTCAGGCGGCGGCTCATGTGTAGAGATATCAGGAGCAGCCGTTCCGAGCTCCGGTTCAGTCACGACCGGTTCTTCGGACGGCTTATTTTTCTTCTTCGCCCTCTTTCTGGGCTTCACTTGTACGTTGTGTGCAAATCAAAAGGGTTAGTACAAAATCATGAGTAAGATAAGCATAAAGATAAACAGGTTATCATTACCCTGGAGCAGTTTTGAAAGCCGGCATATTGGATTGCATTGATTCGTCATAGGAAGTACAGGCAATTTCCTGTTCAAAGAAAGGTTAGAAGATGATATGCAACCTGATTAAAGAGATAATAAGAGTAGGTAAGAGAGAAAACCTCGACCCGGCGCTTCCGAGAAGGAGTATTGGGTAAACAGGAGGATAACTCGTCGCCCCCACTGGTCCGGGTTTGACGGCGGCTCTCATGCTGTTGTTGCTTCAAAAGAAAGTGAGGGTCCAAATGAGCTAAAGGGTGTGAAAACCTTACTTTCCGGGTTACTTGTGGGAATTTCGGTCTTGGAAAGGGTTGTGAGTCGGAGGAGATAGATATTACCTCTTCCTCAACTGCTTGGTTGTTTCCCGTGTCATCCTGAAAGGGGTTAATGTCAATAAGATAATGATAAAGGAGCCAGGGGAGTTAAGGATTACCTCTTCTTCATCATCAGAAGTATCGTCCAGTTTAAGTAAATCTGAAGCGCTTGGTTTCTTCTTCTTCTGGGTTCTGGCTTTGGCGGCTTTCTTCTCGGCTCTCTTGGTCGCTCTAGCCCGTTTGGCAGCCTCATGGTCATACTAGACCTTCCAGAATTTGTCATTTTCCTGTCAATAATGAGAAAGGGTTATAAGTAAAAGCAATTATTCTTGCAGAACGGAAGTAAGCCGAAGGTGTTATTAACCACTGAGCCCTCTTTCAAAAGAGATTGGGTCATGGCTTCAACCATGTCATCAGGTAAATCGTCGGGACAATGACGCAGCGGGTCATCCTTTTCGCCTGTGTAAGTGCACATCAGGCCGTAGGCGGCTTAACGGAATCACCCACCAGGAGATCCAGACTCGGACCAAATCAATGCCATCTAAGTCGTTCCCCAAAAGAGCCTTGATTTTCTTTATGGTGGGAGCAAGCTGTAGATGTTCAATGGCAGATAATTTATCTGGCAGTGGATGGTTGGATTCGAGGCGCAGAGCGCGAAAGCCGGGCAGCGGGTTCTCATTAGCCGGAGAAGCGTCCTAGCAATAGAACCACATCTAGTTCCAATCCTTAGGGTGGCTTGCCGGCTCAGCATATGGGAAAAGGTAGTCCCTTCGTTGCTGAATTGAGATACCACCAAGTTCCAGGCTCGACCCGTTGGCACGTTCATTCTGTCGGTTTAAGTAAAACAACTCTCTGAAAAGTAGTAAGTTGGGTTCTTCTCCAAGATACACCTTGCAAAAGACTTGGAAGTTGCAGATGTTTGATACCAAATTTGGCCTGATATCTTGTGGTCTGAGGTCAAAAAAGTGCAAGACATCCCTGAAGAACTTTGAGCCGGGTGGAGAAAAGCCCCGGCTCATATGATCAGTAAAGACAACAACTTCCCCTTCCTTGGGTTGAGGTTTTTCCTTTGACGGATCAGGAGCATGATAGGACATGACTTCTTTTTTGGGCAGATAGCCAGTCTTCACGAAATCAGTCAAGGTGTTTTCAGTAACAATGAATTTGACCCAGTTACAGGTTACGGGTGCTTTGGGAGCCTTGGGTGCCATTATGCAGATGGAAGCCTATGACAAAATAAAAATTTCCGGCTCAATTTAACCCGGAGGAGAACATTTTAAAGTCTATTCAAAGATGGCGGCTTGCGAAGGGGCCTAATGACATATGGCTAATTGTATCTGGTTATTTAAGCCGCCATGGGTATCAGAAGCAGTTAAGTTATTTTAAACCGTCAGGAGCTGGCAAGACTGTCAATCAGTATTGTCTTTTTAAACCGGATCTAACAGATGCAGTTTTTTTACTAAGTATGGAACAAACAGGTTTCGCAGGTTGCAGCTATTATTTTGGATCAAACGGTCGTTCAGAAAAGAAAATATTCTAGACCTAAAACTAGTACAGATAAGTTCATAAGCTCGAATGAGGCCTCTGTACAAAGGAAAGGGATCTATTTGCATTTGAAATGAGTGCGAAACAGCTACCGCATTGGTTTTATACTACCTTAAGATCAGAAAAGGGGCGGTGGTGGTGAAATCTATAAAGGGTTCATGACGAACGGTGAAGAACACCGAGGAACTCGAAAATCTTAATGTGGATCTGAGGTACAGGGAGGAAGAAACTTACAGATGCAGATTTGCTGCGGGGGTTCGTCGCAGTTTTCTGGATGATTCAGGTCGATGCAGCGGCCAAGGTCGACGAAGATACGGTGCTCTGCTGCGGCGGCGGAGCTCGAGCAGCAGAGGAGTAGCGAGAGGAAGAAGACGACAAAAGGGGGAGAATGGAAAAGACCTAGGCATCGTGCCTATTTATAAGGGAGGACTGACTGAGAAAGTGCGAATAACGAGGAGGCCAGGCATCATCCTCTTATAAAAAGCACCGGTTAGAGAGCACCACTATCATTTGTATGCATTGTTATTAATTTATATTGATTATGTCTATGACTGGATCTCTTTTACCATGAATTATAATGTCTAGTCAGTCCTTGATCTTTAGGGGTGCTCTGCATTTATGTTTTGCGGTCTCAGAAAGGGCTAGCGAGATACCATCTTGTTATATCATATCGTGACTGTTTTGAGAAAGTGTTGTCATCCAAGATTTATTATTATTGCTCGCTAGTTGATTATGCCATTGATATGAGTAAATGTGAGACCTAAATATTATTGTGAATATGGTTAGTTCATGATCTATGCTGAAAACTTGAATGCTGGTTTTACACATTTGCAACAACAAGATCAAATAGAGTTTGTAAAAGTTTTTCTTTATCACTTTCAGTTTGTCAACTGAATTGCTTGAGGACAAGCAATGGGTTAAGCTTGGGGAAGTTGATACGTCTCCGTCATATCTACTTTTCCAAACTATTTTGCCCTTGTTTGGACTCTAACTTGCATGGTTTGAATGCAACTAACCCGGACTGACGATGTTTTCAGCAGAATTGCCATGGTGTTATTTTTGTGCAAAAATAAAAGTTCTCGGAATGACCTTAAACTTAACGGAGATGATTTTTGCAATTAATAAAAAATATTGGCGAAAGAATCAAGTGAAGGGGGCCCACACCCTGGCCACAAGGGTGGTGGCGCGCCCACCCCTAGGGCGCGCCCTCTGTCCTTGTGGGCCCCCCTGGACCTCCACCGACCTCAACTCCAACTCCATATATTCACTTTCAGGGAGAGAAAAATTAGAGAGAATGATTCATCGCGTTTTACCATACAGAGCAGACGCCGGTCTCTGTTCTTCCTTGGGGATGGCAGATCCAGAGTCCGTTCGGGGCTCCGGAGAGGGGAATCTGTCGCCATCGTCATCACCAACCATCCTCCATCACCAATTTCATGATGCTCACCACCGTGCGTGAGTAATCCCATCGTAGGCTTGCTGGACGGTGATGGTTTGGATGATATTTACCATGTAATCGAGTTAGTTTTGTTATATGTTCTAAGATTGATGTTGCTATGACTTCGCTATGCTTAATGCTTGTCACTAGGGCCCGAGTGCCATGATTTCAGATTTGAACCTATTATGTTTTCATGAATATATTTCTGTTCTTAATCCTATTTTGCAAGTCAATAGTCACCTACTATGTGTTATGATCCGGCAACCCCGGAGTGACAATAGTCGGGACCACTCCCGGTGATGACCGTAGTTTGAGGAGTTCATGTATTCACTAAGTGCTAATGCTTTGGTCCGGTACTCTGTTAAAATGAGGCCATAATATCCCTTAGTTTCCAATAGGACCCCGCTGCCACAGGAGGGTAGGACAAAAGATGTCATGCAAGTTCTTTTCCATAAGCATGTATGACTATATTCGGAATACATGCCTACACTATATTGATGAAATGTAGCTAGTTCTGTGTCACCCTATGTTATAACTGTTTCATGATGAATGCCACCCGCCATAATTATCCGTCATTGATCCATTGCATACGAGCTCGTTTCATATTAATATTTGCTAAGTTACTTTTCCGTTGCCACTATTAAGATTGCTACAAAACTGCTAATGTTACTTTTGCCGCCGTTACCGCTACTTCCATACTACATTGCTACCAAATATTTTGCTGCAGATATTAAGTCTTTCAGGTGTGGTTGAATTGACAACTCAGCTGCTAATACTTGAGAGTATTCTTTGGCTCCCCTTTTGTCGAATCAATAAATTTGGGTTGAATACTCTACCCTCAAAAACTGTTGCGATCCCCTATACTTGTGTGTTATCAAGACCTTTTTCTGGCGCCGTTGCCGGAGAGCATAGCTCTATTCTCTGAGTCACTTGGGATTTATATCTGTTTATCACTATGAAGAATTTAAAAGATCAAAGAACTAAGATTTTCCCCTCAACTACGAGGGGAGGTAAGGAACTGTCATCTAGCTCTGCACTTGATTCTCCTTCTGTTTTGAGTAAACTTGCGACACCTTCACCTGCTATTGATTCTGATATGTCGCATGTTATTGATGATGCCACTTCTACTGTGCATGATGCTTATGATGATACTACTTCTATGTTTGATAATACTGTGCCACTCGGTGAATTTCTTGATGAACAACTTGCTAGGGTTAGAGAGAATGAAATTACTAAAACTGATGATATTATTGAAACTTAAGATTATGATTCTCCCCCTAGATATGAATTGCCTATCGTACCAGTTTCATTTCTCTTCTTCAATTCTTTTCAATTTTTCTTTCAAATTATCGTTTTCTTTTTCAACTAAATTTAACTTCTAGACAAGAGGGTCGATTGCAATCTCCGGTTCACATACCTCCTAGATAAAAAATACCTATGTCAACTTGATGGGCATAATTGTCATAAACACGAAATGCATCTAATAGTTATATAAGAGAATATACCACATCTGAATCATAAACCGGATGAGGGCCGATGGGGACGGATATCAAAACCATGCCACTATGTATAACAAACTACGTACGGGTAAGAAAATTATACAAGTAACTATCTAAATCACACAAACGTGATTTTATTTTTATAAAAAGGATAAGAACAAGAGGCTCACCAAGGTGGTGCCGGCGACAGGACGGTGCAGGCGATCGATGGTGGTTAGGACGGGGACGGGAAGGCACTAAGTAAACCACGCCTACACATGCAAACTAAGAAGTTAATTTGAGCTCAAATTGCATATAAATCAAATAAACTACCACATATAAATACTCCCAAACTAAAACCCACAAATCACTAAACTTATAGAGCATTTCAAGAGCTAATCTAGCAATGAGAGATGAAAGTACAAAGTTGCTAACCTTTGTGAACACTTGGATGGATTGGGATCCTTCAAATCTTGACAAATTTTGGCACAAATGAAGGATGAGCTCGAGCAATGGGGAAGAACAGAGGAGAGGAACGAATGAAAGGGGAAAACAAAGAGAAATGGGCTCGAGCTCGACAAGGGTTTATATAGGAGCATCTTTAGTCCCGGTTGGTTATACAAACCGGGACTAAAAAGGTGCATCTCTAGTCCCGGTTTGTGACACGAACTAGGACTAAATGTGCCAGTGGGCCCCCAGCCTGACACAAGCCTGCCACCACACCTTTAGTCCCGGTCGTGTCACGAACCGGTACTAGAGGTCCAACACGAACCGGTACTAACGATGCCCGCCCCCCTAGCCGTTGGAACCGGGACTAATGGTCACATTAGTACCGGTCCGTTTACAAACCGGGACTAATGTGGCTCATGTAAAGTAGTTTTTCTACTAGTGATGTATGCTCTTCATTTTTGAGTTTTCGTGCACAAAATGACCACATTGAATATTTTTTCTAGAATATGTTGATAGTTAATAAATTTTAGCATTAGCCATTCCTATATATTGATAAACGATAAATATTTTTACACTTTGTAGTTGGAGGTTTATACTTCACATGGATTAATGCAGCTATTTTTGGAGATAATTGCTCATTCAAATTTCAAGGTATGACCATTTTTGTTTCTTATCTTTCTATAAAAGATAAGCTTAGAACTTCAGTTATATGAGTACATCAAAATTTAGGACCCCATATTGCATTTCGTCTTGGGCCCCCAAATTTCTGGAGACGTCCCTGTTTACAACTCTCAGCGTAGACCAAAAGTAGTTGCAATAGTCCATGTGAAGTGTAACGGTTGTTTGCCCCTAAACAGACAAGAATGGCACTCGATAGGAGACAACTTTAGAGCAACAAAACAGGCTATCAGCAACCACTACATATCATCATACCAAACAGTCCTAGGAAGCTCCCCTCACCGACGATCGAGCAAACTTAAGCACTGAAGAAGTAGAGCAGCTTGAGTGTCGGAACACAAGATCTTCCATTGCCTGATGAGTGAGCCTACCAAATCCAGGATGCATCACACGCTTCGCCATTTTTGACCCTAGAACACAAAATCATTACGCAAAAGCCATAAGCCCCATAAGATAGCATATGTAACCAAGTTAAAAGCCTCGTACTTTGTCTTAAGCTTCTGGAAGGAGAGTAAGAAGGAAAAAGAATTAGGTACAAAAATGCAAACACTTTCAGCAATGACTGACCATCTACAACAATGTTGTCAAAGAACTAGTGTTCTATGGTTTTAGGTTCATTACAAAAGACACAAGAGGTGTCATCCACATGTTGCCGCTTAGCAAGATTATCTCTAGTCAATCTCTTATTATTAACAATAAGCCAAAGAAACACATGAATGTTAGGTGGAACTTTAATTTTCCAAAAGAATTAGCCTAAAAGACACACTCCCTGAGTTAACCATTTTGTAAAGGAATTTACAGAATATTTACCAGAAGGTTCAAGCATCCAAACCGATTGATCTTTACCACCACAAAAGTTAAACCCTTAACCATAGTAACTAACTCAAAACATCTAAACAAGGTGTGTTCATCAACACATCTCCTAAATGTAAGAAGCAGAACCTCCCCATCTCAAACTTGTGCAATGGTAGAATTTTGCTGCTGACAGATCTCGAAAAGACCACAGAATATAGTTTTAAGGGAATAGTCACTTATCCAAATGTCATGTCAGAAGGCCACATTTTGTCCATCACCAAGAATCTATTTCTAAAATTGTTTTGCAGCAGCGAAAGCCCAGGACATACTCTTCCAGAAGGGAGAACCAATCCCAGATTTGGTCCAAAGAACATTAGTTTTGTTAGTGGCATATTTGAAGCAAAGAAACTTTTTCCAGTCACTATCTTTCAACAAAAAACCATTTTACTCAAAGAAGCAAAGAAGATCCAAATTGAAATCTCTAAGATTAGGAACCCCCATACCACCAAATTATATTTTCCTAGATATAAGCACCCAACTAGCAAGATGATATTTGTGTTCATCACCTAAATTACCCCAGAAAAGTGAGACATCTGAGAATTAATGGCTTCAATAGCCCATTTGGGGAACTTCATAAGAGACATCAGATAAGTTGGGATACTAGTAATACAGGTAGTAAGCAAAATAAGCTTGCCCGTGTATGGAAGATTCCTACCTAGCCATTCAATGATATTTTTAATGATCCTACCAATAATAGGTTGGAGGTCCTCCCTCCTAAGTTTTTTGAAACGCAAAGGAATGCCCAAGTATTTGAAAGGAAATTCCCCTGTTTGACAGCATTATATTTGGGCAAAACATTTACATATTTCCTCATCTGCATGTAGATTACTCTTATGAGAAAAATTAAACCAGAAAGTTATTCAAAACAGGCTAGAATCCATTTAGGGTTCCTACCATGCTCGAAACAAAGCATCTCAGGAAAGAATGGATGTTGTCATCAGCATACTGCAGGCTGATAACACCACCATGAACAACATCTGAAAGAAGACCAACAATCAAACCATGATTAATAACTTAAAATAACATCTTAGAGAAGACATCAACTACCATGTTGAAGAGCAATGGAGACAGAGGGTCTACTTGTCCCCCCCCCCCCCCCCCAATAAAGTGAGGCCATTAGTATCATTAATGCTAATACACAAAGAACTTTGTGTAGAGAACTACATATCCAACTTACCCATTTACTACCAAAGCCTCTAGAAGTAAGCATCTCTACAAGGAAATCCCAACT
The DNA here is from genome assembly GCA_021605145.1 of Aegilops bicornis. NCBI lineage: Eukaryota > Viridiplantae > Streptophyta > Magnoliopsida > Poales > Poaceae > Aegilops > Aegilops bicornis. Next base: position 140,030,245 of record CM038672.1, read on the forward strand.
TACTCTGTCGTGGGCTTTCTCATAGTCTAATTTTAACACGAGTCTACCAACCACAATCCTATGAATATCATGGATGACCTCATGGGCCATAACCATACTTTTCAAGGCGAATATACCTTTAATAAAGGCAGTCTAGTTGGGAGAGATGAGCCTATCACACAAGGGAGAAGCTCTAATTGTCTTGGCCTTAGAGAAAATCTTTACTGCACAATTACTCAAACTTACATGTCTGAATCTTTTCATTTGTTTAGCATTAGTAACTTTAGGAATAAGAGTGATAATGGCAAAATTTAGTCGATAGACATCCAAAGTTCCATGCTCAAAATCTTTAATAAGCCACATGAAATATTTCTTAATCAAGTCCCGAAAGGTTTGGTAGAAAATAAAGGATAAACTATCTGATCTAGGAGCACCACTAGCATATGGACACATGATGGCAGCCTTAATTTCCTTCTCAGAGAAGGGCTTTTCTAAAATAGCATTTTCCTCCTCAGTAACTAACTCATCCTCATAACAAAAGCCAGGATCCGAGGTTCAACTAATTATCACAACTTCTTAAACAAAAGAAAAGAAAATCTGACTATTACAATTTCATATCTGTTGGACTGAACAACAACCTGCTACCATTACTAATTCATAACCGAAAGCAGTTTTTTTTTTGTTGAGTCGTGTATCGAATTTGGATATAAGAACTTAAAATATATCATATGAAAATATACACTATTGTTTTGAGGGGAAAATCATTTTTTAAGACGTATGAAAATATATCATACCAGGGGCATGGTCTACTAGTGCACTTAATATGTGCGCCCCTATAAGATTTTGAAAACCGTAGGGAGAGCATAACAGCATAAACCGTTGTGCGGGTTGTTGGATTTCAATATAAATATATAGTTCATATATTGATCAGTTCAACACAGCCATAGCTTCTAGATCAAGTTTGTACAAGTCAAAGATACAAGAAAGAAAAGAGGACAAACGCAAATTGACAAGAACCTACATGTCATGTCATGTCACCGATGACTGATGATGAACATTTAAAATTATTATTTTTCTCCTCAATCATCAACTTGCTGCATAACCTGCCGTACACATTCCACTTAATTAACTTTCAGGCAGGGGGACACACACGCGCCTTTAAAAATTCAATACCAATCTTAACCACGACAGTGCCATCACATAATTAACATATGGACCCATCTTAACCACGACAGTGCCATCACATAATTAACAAGTTTTTTTAGGTAAAAATAATTAGCATATGGGAGAGTATGCAGTGAGTGTGGCCGGCCTGTGTGACTCCATCGATCACTAGCTTTTCGGCACAATAGCCTTCGACGTCTGTAGGATTAATTATCATCGTTTTTGGAGCAGGTTCACGGCACGATCAGATATGCGTACAGCTCCACGTCCAACTCATACGTACGTGAGAAAGGCGAGGTTTTAATGAGGAAAAGGGATCGACGGCGACGGCTTCTAGTTGGCCTGCAGAATACGCACACGCAGGTTGATTGAAAACGTCGAAAGATTATGCTGTAAGAATGCATTCAGAGTTTCAGGCGTGCATAACTGTTAGGGCTTCAAAACGGACCAGCGTCTCCACGGTGATGGGAACTGCATGCTCGCATACACCCGTTGCATGCATGCATGTATTAAACGGCAGTACTGATCACCATTACTGCTTTGAACAATGTGAGAATATTTAGACGATCGTTGATGCGTACTACTCCTGCTGCGACTGAGTGAGATGGGTTACTTAACCCGAGAGGTTTGACACGACGAAATACCACGATTTCAAGGTCGAGTGGGCGGTCGTTATTTTCTTAGTTGCACAAAATTTACAGAATATTTAACGACTATAAAGCGCTCATATACACACGCATACACTCATTCTTATGAACGTACACCCTACCCCTATGAGCAACTCCGAAAGGCTGAGTCGGCATATCATCTTAAAATTTACAGTCCCTCTAACCATCCAACCACAAGTTGGTTCGCTATAGGCTAAAATGTTAACGGAAACACAAAGCTGACGTTAGATTTTTAGGCAAGACAAATCAGACGCTTTTTATGGCAATTAATATTGATGTGATGATGGTAAAATTTAATTTACAAGCATGACAATTTTCTGAAAAAAGTATACTGAGACGAATTTGCCATGCTTGCCAATTAAACTTGACATCCTGAAAAACAAAATTTGCCATGGAAAATGTTCGATTTGCCATGATAAAAAAAATCTGATGTCAGATTTATATTGGAGGCCAATATTAAAGCTTAGGTTCATCATTTTTTTTATTTTGGTTTGAGAAATAGGATCCTCAACTTAAATATCAGAATTGGTTACTTGACTTAGAAATAGACACCATTTGATTCACATTATTGGAAAAACGCGAGAATAGAAAAAACACCGGAATGGAACGCCGGCCCCATTTGATAGCAAAGTATTTTCTATATATTTTGAGAATACTACAGTTTTTAGAAATATCATGGTTTTAATTACTGTGAGCTGTTTGGTGAAAATAAAAAACTGTAGTATTAATACCATAGTTTTTCAATACCATGGAATTTTCTCTGCATATAGAAAAGAACCTCCGACCTCTTTTTAAAAAACAGAGAAGACACAAGAACGAGTGTTATCTTCGACTCACTCCCAACCCATCACCACCGCCTGTCCTGTTGGTCAGCGGTCATGGACAAATCAAAAAAAATAACAAAGGGGAGGAAAATGGTTAGTACACTGTCCTTCATTGCATCTTCCTGCTTGCTACTTCCGATTGCCGATGCTTCCGATTTTCCCTACTGAAGTCATCTCATCCCAATCTGTGTTCCCTACATTTCCAGATCCTCGTCTAGCGAAGGCGTGTGGGGATTTGATTTTGTTTTTGCTATGTATGCTGGACTTGCCAAGTGGAGATGGACTGATCATGTCCTTGCTGCACGTGATGGCATGTGTGGTAGTCGACAACCAACTTTTTTTTTTAAAACGAGGCAAAAGACTTGTCATTTTCATTAATTAAGGAGGAGTGAGAATTGCCCGGTTAATTGACGGAAAACCGGGCTAAAACCGATACAATCCAACCCACATAAAATGGGTACCACCAGTCAACCTGGTCACCGACATGGGATCACAGAGCTACAAAGAGGGAAAGACATCCGCCGAGCAGTCGCAAGCGTCATCATCATCACCGGGTATCTCCGAACGGGCGACTCCGACTTCACCGTAGACCTTCATCGTCGAAGCCAACCCGCAAACAGCTGCATAGAAACCATAACTGCACATGCCAACAGAAGGCCACACGCGCGAACAGCCGACAGCTCCGACTTTGACGACGATCATCACAAGGAAAATATGCAGGACTTGCGTCGACCGTGCCCCAAAGAGCACCTCGGACACGTCGGGAAGATCCGACTACCGAAGCCCGAGCCGCGACCAGAGTTCCTCTCGACGCCATCATCGTTGCCAAACGGAAATCAGCGTCCCCGAAAAGGCCGCCTCGGCAAACTACGCGGCGAAGATGCCACAAACCACGCGGCGAAAATGCCGCAACCCACACGGCGAAGATGCCGCCATCCATCGGTCTCCCGCCGTTACTGCTCGAGACGATGCCCCAAGGAGGAGAAAGACGCGAAGACGCCTCCATCGCCCGATCCGGAGGATCTCGAGGTTTTCCCTCGGAGCCAAAGCCGTGGGGAGGAGCGCACCTCGGCAGCAGCGCTTTCAAGAAAGATCCACGGCACCCTTGGCGCCGGCGCCGTCGGCTCCGGTGGAGACCGGAGCAAGGATTTCACCCGGAGATGTGCCGACCGCCCGCCACCACCGACCGTCCCCAACAAACCACCACCCCTGCCGAGGCCGACCTCACTCCGGCCACGGGATCCCACGATCCACCGCGACCAGAACCGCACCACCCCCTGGCCGAAGCCGCCGTCCACCACCGCAGCACCACCGCAGCCACCACCACCGCAACAACCAACACCACATCGCGAAGAGCAGCACCAGACCGAAGAAACAGCTCACGCCAGATCCAGATCGGAGCCGCAAGCGAAGCAGCAGAGCAGACGAGCAAGTCCACCGCCCGCAGCACACCTCGCGCTCCGGAGCCGCACCCGCCACGCCCGGCTAGTTCCCACGCCCGACATACGCCTGCCGCCGCCGTGCCCGGCTATCGATCCGCGCCCCACGAGCACATCCGAGCCAGAGCCGCCACATCAGACGCCGTCCACGCCCAGCCACCGGGAGCCGGACCGAGGCCGCCCCGCGTCCCCACCTCAGCGACGACTTCGGCCATCGCGAGCCCGCCCGCCAGCGCCAGATCCATGGCAGCCCGCACAGCCTAGCCAGCGCCAAATCACGCACCACCCGGAGGAGCAGAGCACCGGCGCCGCCCCTGAGCCACCCGAGCCGCCGCCCGGCCAGCCCGCGCGCCGCTGGCCGACCACGCCACCGCTGAGGCCAGCCGTCCGTGCCGACGGATGTCTCGCGGGAGGAAGAAACCCGCCGCCAAGACGCCGCCTGCGCACGGGCTTCGCCCGGCGGCGGCGAGGAGAGGCGAAAGTGAGGGTGGCGGCGAGGTCTAGGGTTACGCCGGGCACGCTTCAGCAGGAGCGGCACGGGGTCGGGAGAATGTTGGTTTTACCCGTCTTGAAATTATCCAACTCCTTTTTATCAGTGTAACATTGAGCTTGTGTATGGTGTGTTCATATTGGTTGTTCAGCTAGTGCATGGTTGTACTAGTTTGTGCATGGCCGTACATCAGCTTGGAACTTCTAGCTAGCTAGCAATGAGCGTGTTTGTAACTGCAGCGTATACAAGCTTTTGACAAACAGGTCCACATTATTCGCAATACTTCAAAATTTGTTGTAATGTCAAAACTGTGGTATTCTGTACCTACTTATTAAATTACTGTAGTTTTTCAATACTTTAGTTTTTCAATACTTCGCTGTTAAACACAGCCTCAAAGTCTACAGGATTTGAGTTTGTATGATTACATCACGGAAAATACAAAAAGAATTTTTCCAAGAGGTTGCACTGAGGGTAGATTTCTTATGAAATGCACTACAAGTGATTCCTTATGAAAAAACTCCCAATTCTATGAATCAACATAGGAAAAGTTCTATAGAAGAGATGCTTAGTTAAGCATCTACCTTGTATAAATAAGCATCGGTGCTTAAGAAAATCCTGATTTGTTTCTTCAAGCACCTCTTCTAAGCACCTCCCATTGTACAAGGCCTTAGTATGACGACTTACTGATTGTCTACTACAATAATATTTGTCTGGCTTCTGTGAGGAATGGATGATGACGACGCCACACATTCGACTTGTTTCAGTGATTGCATTCATTGCTAGATGGTCTATGAGTCTGTATCAAATTTTTGTTACTTCTGATATTCTTTGTACTGTCATGACTATTGAGTATGATATTCGTGCATGTATATTGTCTTTTGTACATTAGGCCCACCTCTCTAGTTTGTTGTATCGATTGAGGTAGAGGCCTCACCTTGTATTTATATATACCGTGCACATTGCACCGAATCAATACATCGTGCAATTCATACATCTTCATGGTATCAGTTTTTTAAGTTCTAAACCCTAGCTTCCGTCGCCGCCGCCGCCCGTGTGCATCTCCCGCGCCGGCCGCCGCCGCTCCTCCCTGCCGCCGCGCCTCTCCTCCTCTCTCGCGCCGCCGCACCTGCACCCAACTCCCTTGCGCCCTGACTCTCCTCGCTAGCGCCTGCTGCTGCTACCCGCCAAGCCTCCACCCGCCTCCATCTCGCCAACCGCCGCACACGTGTATCGCCAACCGCCCGCTCACGTAGTTGCGCCAGCCGCCGCTCGCGCACATCGCCAGCTTTGCGTCTGCCGCCAACCGAGCCAGCAGTCGCCCGCCCGAGCCGACCCTCGCCGTCATGTCGTCCGTCGCGTCATCCGCGTCCACCAACTCCAACCCATTCGCCGACGCCAACCCTCCCTATGTCAACGAGCTCGGCAAGCTCAACATCCTCGAGCGGTGTCGGTTCGTCTCTCGCAGGCGGACTCCTCCTACCACACGTGGAAGACGTATTTCTTCCTCGTGTTCCGGGAGTATCATCTCATGGACCACGTGGACGGCACCGTCGACTCCGGCCTCATCCCCGAGTTTCAAGACTGGTCCACCATCGACACTACGATCATCCGCTGGTTTTTCCTCACCATCACGCCTGACCTCTTCCAGACGGTCGTGACGAACGGTGATGATGCCTGCGCCGTGTGGACCAAGCTGAACGGGCTCTTCACCGACAACAAGCTCTAGCGTCATGTTTTTCTGCAGCAAGAGTTCTTTGGGTGTCATCGGGACAACACCTCCATCGACGACTATTGTCACCACCTTAAGACTCTCGCTGACGAGCTTCGCGACATCGGCTCCAACGTCGATGATGACCTCCTCCTCAGCACGCACACCGCCGGGCTCAACGAGGACTCCGGCAACGCCGCGGGGAACCTCAGTCTCATCCCCAGCCAGTCCTTCGCCAAGTTCGTTGCGTACCTCCGCTTGGAGGAGCGGCGGACGAAGCAGGTGAAGGCGCGGGCCATCCACATCGCTCTCGCCACCGGCACCACCCGCGGCGCCGCCGCGGCACCTCCAGCCGCCTCGGCCGCGCCCCCTCTGCAGCACCACCCTGAAAGGGATCGACAAGAGGTGTCTAGAGGGGGTGGGATTAGACACTAAGTGCCAAAAGTTGCAGTTTTTAACTCTTTAGGTTTAAGTGGAGTTTAGGCACAAGCTTAACAATCTCAATACATAGTTCGAGCAAGCATGCAAAGAGTATATGAGTAGCGGAAAGTAAAGCGTGCAACTTGCAAGAATGTAAAGAGAAGGGTTTGGAGGATTCAAACGCAATTGAGACACGGATGTTTTTGTCGTGGTTCCGATAGGTGGTGCTATCGTACATCCACGTTGATGGAGACTTCAACCCACGAAGGGTAACGGTTGCGTGAGTCCATGGAGGGCTCCACCCACGAAGGGTCCACGAAGAAGCAACCTTGTCTATCCCACCATGGCCGTCGCCCACGAAGGACTTGCCTCACTAGCAAGAGATCTTCACGAAGTAGGCAATCTCCTTGCCCTTACAAACTCCTTGGTTCAACTCCACAATCTTGTTGGAGGCTCCCAAGTGACACCTAGCCAATCTAGGAGACACCACTCTCCAAGAAGTAACAAATGGTGTGTTGATGATGAACTCCTTGCTCTTGTGCTTCAAATGATAGTCTCCCCAACACTCAACTCTCTCTCACAGGATTTGGATTTGGTGGAAAGAAGATTTGAGTGGAAAGCAACTTGGGGAAGGCTAGAGATCACGATTCATATGGTAGGAATGGAATATCTTGGCCTCAACACATGAGTAGGTGGTTCTCTCTCAGAAAATGTGTATTGGAAGTCTAGGTTCGTTCTGATGTCTCTCTCTCCACGAATGAAGAGTGGGTGGAGGGGTATATATAGCCTCCACACAAAATCTAACCGTTACACACAACTTGCCAAACTCCATGGGACCGAATTGTTAAACTCGGTCGGACCGATTCAGCAAATCTAGTGAATGTTAGGATTTTCGGTGGGACCGAGATGCAACTCGGTAGGACCGATATGGTTAGGGTTAGGGCATAACGTAATCTCGGTGAGACCGATTACACAAACTCGGTGGGACCGATTTTGGTAATAAGCTAACCAGAGAGTTGGTCAGGCAAACTCGGTGAGACCAATTACACAACTCGGTGGGACCGATTTTGCTAATAAGCTAACCAGAGAGTTTCCATTGTAATCTCTGTAGTACCGATTACTTAAACTCGGTGAGACCGAATTTGGTAATGGACATACACAGAGATATTACAATCCCATCTCGGTGAGACCGAGATCCCTACCGGTTAAACCGATTTGCCTAGGGTTTGTGGCAGTGGCTAAGACATCTGAACTCGGTGGCGCCGGATAGAAAGAATCGGTGGGGCCGAGTTTGACTTTTGGTTTAGGACATATGTGGATGTGAGAAAGTAGTTGAGGGCTTTGGAGCATATCATCGAGCAAACCTTGAGAGCAAAAAACTCATTAAGCAACACCTCATCCCCTCTTGATAGTATTGGCTTTTCCTATAGACTCAATGTGATCTTGGATCACTAAAATAGAAAGTGTAGAGTCTTGATCTTGAGGCTTGAGCCAATCCTTTGTCCTTAGCATCTTGAAGGGGTTCCACATCCTCTAGTCCATGCCACTCCATTGTTGAACTTGTCTGAAACATACTAGATAAAAGTGTTAGTCCAACGAGAGATATGTTGACATTAACTACCAAAATCACCCAGGGAGCACTTGTGCTTTCAGTCTCCCCCTTTTTGGTAATTCATGACAACATACATCAAAGCTTTAGATAAAGATATAAAGAATAACGAGTAAAGCTTTGGAAAGACATGTAACATGCATAGGCTCCCCCTACATGTATGCAATCATGTGGATATGGAATATAGAAGCATGTGAGAGCATAACCATGACAGAGTAAGCAATGTGTTACATGTATCTTGGCTATATGCATCAGAGCAAATGATGTGAATATGAGAAATGTACCTTAATGCTCATGAGTCCTTCTTGCAAATAGTATGTACATCAGCAAGAGTTCCTCATACACATGACTGTGATGCATATACTTACCTTGTGGTCTTGAGTTGGCTTAGGATAGAATGAACCTACGCAAACAAGGTTAGATAACACAGATACACCCTCTTGGCGGAGCAAGCAAAAGAAGCCACAAGAGTACCAAGGCTGGGATGACATGTAAAGAGTGAGTACTCGATTACCACAATGAATATAGACATGTCCCCAAAGGTAAAGATGTGCAATGAATTTAAAGAATTTCTTTCCCTTAGATGTCTTGCTCCCCCTGAATCTAGCATGGGATACTGAGAGAAGATAGGGAACAGAAAATTAGAGCAAAATGCAGAATCAGAGCTCAAAGAAACAAATGAACAGAGCTAATGCAAATAAGCACATATGAACATGTCTTTCCCCTCAAGAAGACATGTGGCATCTCTCCTCTTGAACACCAAGCATCTGGGATCCTTGAAGTTTACTCTCTTCTTGAGTATTCTCTCCCCCTGGAGATAACTTTCTCCTCCTGTTGAAGTAATAAGCTTTGATGTGATCTCTCTCCCCCCCTTTGACATCAATTTCCAAGAAGGGTCTTCTGGAATTTGTCGTGAATGGGTTTGGTCCTTGAGTCACATCATAAAGCACTGATAAAAATGTGATGCTTGTAGAGGACAAGATTCATGGAGTGGAGCTGGATCAATAGTTATGCAGGAATAAGTGGAAAACTGTTTTTCCTGTAGTGAAATCGGTGGCACCGAGTGGTATGCTTCGGTTGCACCGAATGATTTCGGTTAGACCGAAGACAAGAAATCGGCGTGACCGAGTTCATCACAGAGAAAACACTTGTCACCTCAACTCACTAGACAAGTAAGATCTCACAAGGATTTGCAAGGAATTAACTGAAAGATTTGCATTGAATTGGATGCAGGGAATGCAGAACTAAATAGAAAAGAAAAGAAGGAAATCTAGATGAAGTTTAAAAAAAGAGGAAACAAATATGCATGAGACAAATGCAAAGGAAAACACAAGAGACTTCATCTAGAATTGGGCGGTGACAAAGTCACCTATGTTAGAGTATATTGACTTAGGAGTCAAGTAAGATCACTTGATCATAGGTCATACTCATCGTTTAAGCTCAAAATGGGGTTACCATTTTTCGTTTAAGCATCTTGATGTATTCACATCTTGTCGAGTTGCTTTGACTCATGTCTTGGAGTAAAGCTTCTCTAAGATGGAATAACATACCTTGGGTGGTGGTGTTGATCGTGATCATGTAGTTGAACTTGTGTGGGTTGCTCAAGGTTGATATAGCTCATCAAGAATTGGGAGCACCACTTGGAATTTGAGTTCATCTACCTACATGGGTTAGTTCTTGCAAGGAAGAGCACTTGTGTATCCAAAATGACAATCATGAAACTCAACATAGAATTTTTCAAAGGATATGTTTGAATGGTTTTGTGCTTCCTTGTCCTCAACCACCATTGTGTAGAAACTTGGTGATGTAGAGATTGCTCAAGATGTGAGTGAGTTGCAAACTCATAGACTTAGATTCATCCAAGTACCTACAAGGGTTAGATAACGTGCAAGGTGCAAATGTATCCAAGATATAAGATTTTCATCATGAGAAAAATTCAAGGATTAGTCATAAGCTCAAGTCTTGCATGTATCCAATGGAGTTCCTACTCCAAGTTTGAAGCATAAATGATGTTCAATTCTCCTCTTAACCTACAAAACACTTTTTCATCAAGTGGTTTGGTGAATATATCCGCTAATTGCTTGTTGGTGCGAACATGCTTAAGATTAATGTCACCCTTAGCAACATGATCTCGAATGAAATGATGACGAACTTCAATATGCTTAGTTCGAGAGTGTTGCACGTGATTGTGAGCAATCTTGATAGCACTTTCATTGTCACAAAGTAATGGAACATGTTTCACATATATCCCATAATCTTTAAGAGTTTGGGTCATCCAAAGTAATTGAGCACAACATGAACCAGCGGCAATGTATTCCGCTTCGGCGGTGGATAAGGATACCGAGCTTTGTTTCTTGGAAGACCAAGACACAAGAGATCTGCCAAGAAATTGGCAAGTACCCGAAGTGGACTTTCTATCAACCTTGTCACCGGCATAGTCCGAGTCGGAGTAGCCAACAAGATCGAAAGAGGCCCTCTTAGGATACCAAATGCCAAAATTTGGTGTATGGATTAAGTATCTCACTATCCTTTTCACGGCCTTAAGATGACATTCTTTAGGAGCAGCTTGATATCGTGCACACATGCACACACTTAGCATGATATCGAGACGTGAAGCACATAGATATAACAATGAACCAATCATAGAGCGATAAACCTTTTGATCGACCGGTTCACCACCTTTGGTCAAATCAAGATGTCCACTAGTAGGCATGGGTGTAGTCATACCTTTGCATTCTTGCATATTGAACTTCTTGAATAAGTCCTTGGTGTACTTTGTTTGAGAGACAAAGGTACCTTCCTTAGTTTGCTTGATTTGTAAAGCAAGAAAGAATTTGAGTTCACTCATCATAGACATCTCAAACTTCTCCGACATTAGCTTTCCAAACTTTTCACTAAAATGAGGGTTAGTAGAACCAAATATAATATCATCAACATAGATTTGGCACACAAATAGTTCTCCGTTGACCCTTTTTGTAAAAAGAGTAGAATCAATTTTTCCGATTTCAAAACATTTTTCAATAAGGAACTTGGTCAAGCATTTATACCACGCTCTAGGAGCTTGTTTAAGACCATAAAGAGCTTTGTGAAGTTTGTAAACATGATCAGGTTTCTTAGGATTAACAAAGCCGGGAGGTTGTTTAACATAAACTTCCTCCTCTATTTCACCATTTAGAAAAGCGCTTTTAATGTCCATTTGGTACAAGGTGATATCATGGTGATTAGCATAGGCAAGTAAGATGCGAATGGACTCAAGTCTAGCAACGGGAGCATAAGTCTCACCATAGTCCATACCTTCGACTTGTGTGTAGCCTTGGGCGACGAGGCGTGCTTTGTTGCAAACTACTTGTCCATCTTCATCTTGCTTGTTGCTAAACACCCATTTGGTCTTGATGATGTTGTGGTTGTTGTCGGGCTTCTCAACCAATGTCCACACTTGATTTCTCTCAAAGTTGTGTAGCTCTTCGTGCATGGCGTTTATCCAATTCGGATCTTCCAATGCTTCTTCAACCTTCATAGGTTCAATGCTAGAGATGAATGAATAGTGTTCACAAAAGTTAGCTAAACGAGTTTTAGAGCGAGTGATTCTCCCGGTTTGGATATCATTGTAGATTTGTTCGACGGGATGGTCTTTAGCGATTCTTGCTCGAACTCGTGAAAGCTTTTGCTTGGGTTTTGGTTGAACATCTTCTTAATCTTGTTCTTCTTCTTGGCCTTCTTCATTGTTGGCGTTGTCGTTCTCTTGTCGTGGTGGAGAAGGAGGTTGTTGACGTTCATCTTGATGCACTTCCTCGTTTTCTTCATCTTGGTGTGTCCCACTTGTGGATGCTTCCGTATCAACTCTTGGTTCACCTTGTCGTGAGGTAGAAGCTTCCACTTGGACGGACGAGGTACTCTCCTTCATCTCCGTTGGGTGAATCTTGCCAATAGACAAGTCTTGAATTGCTTCCGAGGGGTCTTTGTCTCCTACATAAATTGGCAATTGCTCTACTTGCGAGCCGTTAGATTCATCAAACCTCACATCTACCGTCTCTTCAACCTTTCGGGTGAAATTGTTGTAGACACAGTATGTGTGAGAGTTTGAGCCATAACCAAGTAGGAAACCTTCATGAGTCTTAGGAGAAAATTTAGAACGACGATGCTTATCAAGAATGTAGCACTTTGAGTCGAATACTCGAAAGTATCCAACTTGGGGTTTCTTACGGTGAGTAGCTCGTATGCTGTCTTGCCGAGTAGCTTGTGAAGATACAAGCGATTTGTTGCATGACAAGCTGTCTCAACCGCTTCCGCCCAAAAGTGCTTCGGCATCTTGTACTCATCAAGCATCGTTCTTGCCATTTTGATGAGCGTCCTGTTCTTCCTCTCAATGACTCCATTTTGTTGAGGTGTGTACGTAGCCGAGAACTCGTGTGAAATCCCTTCTTCGTCAAGAAAGGTGTCCACATTTGCGTTCTTGAATTCCTGTCAAGGGTTGGGTGTGACATATGCCAAAGGATGGCTTATCATGGTGGGGGCGAGTAGAACGTCGCCGGTGCCTGGAAACGGGATGAGGCGAAGGCATGCACGCCGACGGATCTTACCCAGCTTCAGGGCTCTCCGTGGAGATAATACCCCTACTGCTGCTCTGCGGGGTCTCCGCATGATCACTATGGCAAAGTGGGTACAAGGTTGCTCCTTGAGCTATTCGGGGCAAGGAAGGAGAAGGGCATGGCTAGCTCTTCTCTTCCCTCTATGTGTGTATAAAACTACTAGGGTCCAACCTCTTGCATGGGTGCCCGGGGGGTTTATATAGGCCTACCCCACGGGGGTACAACGGTAATCCGGCTGGGCGCGGGTCCCAGCCGTCTGTCTCTCAGGTCGCCGTCTTCTTCGCCGACTGCTGGGGCCCGCCTACTAGTGGGCCCTGCTGATGGGCCCGGCATGGGGCCGACAGGCCACATCCCATCTTGAGCAGGTCTTGCCGCTGCGGATTACTGTAGCCGCGCCTCTAATGACGTTGGCTTGGTCATGGGATCATGGCAGCGGTCGCCGCCGACGGGCGATCACCGCCATTCCTGTCTTAATGCAGTTAATGGCGTGCGGGGCCCGTGGGAGGGGCCAGCCGACTCCTGGGGGCCGACTCCCAACGGGTCCGTCTTGTGGCGCTCTCGCCGTCTTCTGCACCCCCGCCGACAGGCGGGTCCCGACGTCTCTGGAACGTACATACAGGACGTCGTGGGCTCAGGGCGCCGCCCACGGGGCTGATGTCAGGGCCGGCATGGCAACAGTGCCGCGCCGGATGGAGATCTCCGTCGGTACGGCGCACTGTGGCCATGCCTGCCCTTCGTGAACGGGGCAGGGATGGGCCGCGCGGCGGCCGCACCCCATCCCATCCGTAATTGCGTAGGCAGGAGGTGGTGGGAGTCGCGGGCCGACTCCCCATAGCCGGCTTCTCTGGAAGCCACCCGTTGGGAGTCGGCTTATCTCGAAGCCGTCTCTGGGTCTCGGCCGTGAGGGGCAGAGCCGCTGACTCTCAAAAAGTGGTTCTTCGTCTTGGGATCTTGAGGGGCGCAGCCTGCCCCGATGTCTTCAAAGGTCCGGGGGCTCGGGTTTGCCTACCCGTGGCCCATTACTCAGACAGTAGTCCCCGAAGGTGGTGAGGCGCCGAGGGCGATAGGTCGAGGAGCTTCAACAGTTTCATCCTTCTGGTGGTGGAATCTGGGCCTTGCTCGCCGTCTTCCTCCAGGCCGACTAGCTAGAGCCGGACTCGCAGAAGGCCATCTTGCTCCTTGGAGAGTTTGAAAGTCGTAGCGAGAACCAGGCAGCGTGCCTGATAAGCTTCCTGGCGGCGGCCCGCTGCGGGCCCGTCGCGTGACGCCACGCGGCAGGGTCAGTCTGCCCACCCACGCGCGTGACGAGACAGGCCGTCAGGCGGGACCCGCCACTACCGCGCCTCGGCACGCGAACGGATCCGTTGCGGCCGTGCGGGCGGTTGGGGTTCCCACGTCGTTACTGCGCGCAGTAACTTCGTGGGTTAAATCGTGGGGGGCGTGGGGTCCTGGGCGCAGTTAATCCCACGTCCGCCCCATCGGCTTCTCAGCCCATGAGCCTATAAGTAGGCGGGAGGAGGGGCGGCGGTGAAGCACGCGCACCCATCTCCCCGCTTCCTCTTGCTTCTTCTTCCTCTTGCTTTTTCTTCCTCTTGCCGCCGCCGCGCCGAACCACGCCACGCCGCGGCGATGAGCTCTTCCTCCGCCGCTGCACCTCCCGCCGCACGCTCCGGCGTGTGGGACGGCTCCGAGGTGGACGACGACCACATCGAATTCCTCCGCCAGACGCGTCGCCTCCCCGGCAAGAGCCTAGTGCGGACCCACGCCGCGCCGGCGGGTGAAATAACGCCCGGCGCCCAGAGGAAGGCGGCGGGGCGTGTGCGCCGCACCTCATGCGCTGACCTAGGGCTGCCGGGCGGCGGCTTCTTCCGTGCCTTCTTGGAGTTCCACGGGCTCCAGCCGCACCACCTCACTCCGAATACGGTGGTGCTGCTGGCTGCCTTCGCCGCCTTGTGCGAAGGCTTCCTCGGCGTTCTCCCCACCATCGAGCTGTGGGGGGAATTCTTCCAGTCCAAGCTTGGCACGCACGTCGCCGGCGTGCCGGCTCTGTGCGGCACCTTCATCGCGATGCGGAGACCGGTGGCCGACAACCCGTTTCCCACCATTCCGCTGATCAAGTCGGTGAAGATGTGGCAGCGATCCTACTTCTATGTGAAGAACGGCGCTCGTATAGGCGGGTCAATCTGCCGCCTTCTACGGCGTCTTGGCAGGAGAGGCTCCCACCTGGTCCCACCGGCCAGGACGCCGACTCTGGCCGGCGCCGCCGTCATGACTCCAGGCCGACGCAATCGGAGGGCTTGACCGGGCCGACCTGGCCGCGCCGTGGCGCGCGCCGAGTCCTTCCGCTCAAGGCCGACCTCATCTGATCCGGATGATGAGCGCCACCGACCCCAAATCGGTTGTGCTCTAAGGACATGCCCACGCGGAGGTGGCGGACACGGTGAACTACATGGCGAACTACAATCTCACAGCGGATTGGCAGTTCGGCGAGGAGCCGTACTCGCGCGCCAACCCCCCGCCTGTGGTAAGTCATCTCTCTTCCTCTTTTGTTTTCTTCTTCAGCCGAATCCGACCTCTGATCTTCTTTGGTTTTTTCGAGTTAGAACCCCCTCATGCAGCCCTCAGCCGGCACCACGGGGCCGGCCCGTGAGTCCGTCCCCGACCGGGCGGAGAGCGACGTCGACGACCCTGACTTGGGGGCGGCGGCTATGGAGGCCGACGCCGAAGGAGGAGGAGGAGGGGCTAACGACTTCAGGCCCTCGGCTACCATCGCCAACTGGCCTGAAGATGACGGCGAGGGGGAAGTCGTCCTACGCCGCCAACCGAAGGTCGGCCAGCCGGGCGCGAGTTCCTCCGTCGGCTTGGGTGGTCGAGGCGGCGCGAAGAAGCGCCTGGCCGGGCCGAGCTTGCTTGGCGGCCGGTCGAAGAAGTTTAAGGGGACGGCCGCCGCGACCAAGCGGGAAGAGGCAGTCGCAAAGGCTAACCGCTTCCTCAAGGAAGTGAAAAAGCCGCCACTGGTCTCCGCGTAAGTGCTTCTGCTTTGTCTTGTTTTCTTCTGGTGAATCATGTCCAAATCTTTTACACGTCTTCTTCGCATCAGGGCTCCTCTTACTTTAGAGAGGGTCGCCGCCGCCTCCGCCATGGGGTCGGCAGAGACGTCCGCCACTAATCGGCGGATTGACCCCGCCGCCGACCTCCGGGAGGCGACGGAGCGGAACGCGCAGGAGAAGAGAGACGACGAGGAGGCCGCCCGTCTGGAGAAGGCGGAGGCCTCTGCCCAGTGGAAGCTGGATGAGGCCGAAGCCGCCGTCCCGGCGAAGCGGCGAGCCGAGGAGGCGGCGCGCCTCCAATCGGCGTTGCTCGTCACCCCGCTGAGCTCCGCGCCGCCGCCCCTGGAGTTCACGGGCAGACTGAGGGAGCCGGCGGCGAGCACCCCATCATGGAGAAGGAAGGCGGCGATGCCTCTATGTCGGGCACGGCCATGCCGCCACCGCCGCCTCCGCCGCCGTCTGGGAGCGCGCGAGGTAAGCAGCAGGCGGATCCGCCGGTGCCGCCGACTGAAGACGAGGCCGTGGCGAAGCTGCTCCTTCAAGTCGCCTCGCCCGGCCAGCGCCGCCGTCTTGAGAAGGCGACTTCGCGCCACGCCTTGAGAACCCGGCGCCGCCATTCGGCCATCCAGACGCCGGCGACAAGCGTCGCGCCCGTTGGGTGAGTGCGAGGCGGCACAGCCCGCTGAACCAGCGCTTCGGACGTTCGGCGAAGCTGCGAGCCGAGGGCGACGCCATCCAGAACTGCACCAAGGCGCACCTGGCGTCGCGAACAGCCGTTCGGGTATGTTTTCTTCTTCGAGTTTTTTCTTGCTCTTCTCTGTGAAGCGTCGCTACAACAGACCCACTGGGTGTAGTCCCCGAGTTTCGTGCCGGGTTGCTGAAAGCAGCGGCTCGAACTCCATCGATGAATTCCACATATTTACCTTTATGCGAAATGCTTATCACAGAGTATCACAACCTCGCGTCACACACCGCCTTCAACCGCAATGTTGAAGAGCTGGGTAGCGGACCACCGACTTGTCGAGGAGCCGGGTGAGTCTTCTTTCTTCTTCAAGGCGCATTTGGCGCACCAGCTGTAGTCCCCGAGATTCAGGCCGATCACGAGCAGTCGGGCCGGATCTTCCTGGCGACCTTCTTAGTTGACGACTTAACGTCCTTTTTCTTTTTATTCTTCAGAGGCCAACGCCACTCTTCGATGGCAGCTGGGCGCAGCCGACACCGCCTTGCGTGCCAAGGGGGAGGAGTGTAGCAAGCTCGCCGCAGAGCGTGACCTGCTGGCTACGCAGCTGGCGGAGCAAAGGGAGCTGCTTAAGAAGGCACAGGACGAGGCAGAGAAGAAAGAGGCTGCTCTCCTGGCCGAGTTCGAAAGTGAGCGCTCCTCCTGGACCGACAAGGAGGCACAGCTGACCTCCCGCTTCCATGAAATCGAGGACGTTGTCGACGGTGAGTTTCTTTACTTTCCTTCTTTGAGCCGCTGACTATAGGTCGGGCTGACTTCTGTGTTTCTTGACTTGCTTCTTTTTCGTCTTGGCAGACTTCTTCCCCGGCCACACGCAGGCGGCCAATCAAGCCATCGAGGCTGATCGCGAGGCGCGGAGGGCAAATGGTGCGGAGATTGCTGCCAACGCCCCTCAGACCCTTGACGAGCAGCTTCTGAGCATCGAGGCTCGTCTGCGGCCCGCCCATCGGATGTTGCGCCGGCTTCAATGTGTCGGCGCCAGCGACGTCGCTGCCTTTATGGCCAAACATGCCGGTTCACAGACTCGGTCGGATCGCCGACCGGCCGAGGTCGCGGCTGGCCGTCTTGAGGCCTGGAAGGGTTCCTCGGCCCGGGCTGGAGCGCACCGGGCCTTGGAATTCGTCAAGGCGTGGTATCAAGGGCTGGATCTGGACCGGCTGGCCGCGTTCCGGTCAGAGGCCCAGGCGGAGCTGCTGGCTGTGGAAGACGCCCTCGTCGGCGTCTGGCGATCGCCGATTACACGGACACCAGCGTTTTCGTCTCGAAGCGGCCGAGGGACAGCGAGGCGCCGCCGGAGTGGTTCGGGATGAACCCAGATTATGACGAGGACTTCGGCGGAGGTGATCGGCTCCAGCGCCAAGGAGGAAGGCGAGGCGGAGGACGGAGGTGAGACGGGCGCCAGAAGACGGAGCGGGCGACCAGCCTCGGCTCGACAGCGCCTCCCAAAGCAACGCCCGGCCCGGGCGGCCGCCGCCGGAGATGATCAAGCCGAGACTGCCCAGCCGGCCGCCCCGGCGCCTGATACCGCCGTCTCCTCCGGCCCTCCAAACCCGCCTGCCGCTTCCTAGGCTGCCGTCTTGCCTTTATTTTATCTGCTTTGATAGTCTTTGAAAAACTTGTTAATTCGCACAATTCCACCCGCGGGGTGTATTTTGAACTTCTGCTCGAAGATTCGGCCAAGGGCCTATGTTGTGTAAATATTATCCTAATTCTATCTTTCCTTGCTCATTGCTCCTATGGCTCTTTCCTTTGCCGCCTTCCCTTAGTCGGCGCCTTGCCGATCGGACAACTGCTCTGCGGATCGCTGCTTGGATCAAGTGCTTGGCTACTCTTGGGAAGGCAAGTACTTGGCCATTTTTAGAGTCTTTTAACAAGTTGGATAGAAAGCGGCAAGCCGACTACTCAAGAGTCGGCTTTATGCGAAGAGAGAGGCTGGAAGCCGCTTAAGCTATGTTTATGCTTTGGGTCCTTAGCCATTTTTCATGTGGGCGCCCATTCTTTCCTTACTCCTGCCCACCAAATAGTCGCTCATGAAGCATGACTTCGACAGAAGACGGCTTAGGCACCACACACTACTTGTCCGATCGCAGGAAGCATTTCATAGCATAATGGCGGCGAGTCCCCGGGTCGACTTAGTCGAAACCGGTGCCAAGCGGCATAAAAAAGAGTAACATACTCAAAGGCATAATTCTTATCATACAGATAACAAAAAAGGGCAGTCCCCGAGCTCGTCTCGGGGGGCCCAAAGTCTTGGAACTTTAACACAAAAGTTAGCATGGTACATACTGCATCAACTGTAAAATCTTCGGAGAAGATTCGCATTCCATGGCCGTTCCGTCTCTTTGCCGGAGTCGTCCCTCTTGCATGCTCGGGGCTTCTGAGCATCGATCAGGTAATAGGAGTTGTTGCCCAGCACTTTGCTGATAATGAAGGGGTTTTCCAAGGCGCCGACAGTATTGTGCTGGCCGGGTACTGTTCACTAGATCAGCCGGAGCACAAATCGCCCTCTTGGAAAGATCTTGGCTTGACCTTCCTGTTGTAATGCGGCGCAGGCTCTGCTGGTAGATGCTGGATCGGCTGAGTGCCAACAGCCGGCCCTCTTCCAGCAGATCGACGCCGTCTTGACGTGCTTCTTCTGCTTCCTCCTCGGTGTACATAGTGACTCGCGGGGAGTCGAATTCTATGTCCGTTGGGATGACGGCTTCAGCACCGTAGACGAGGAAGAAGGGTGTGAAGCCGGTTGACTTGTTTGGAGTCATGCGCAGACTCGAGGGACGGTAGCAACTCCTCAAGCCAACAAATGCCGAACGCTCCAGTGGTTCGACCAGTCGAGGCTTGATGCCAGACAGGATGATGCCATTTGCTCGCTCCACCTGGACGTTTGACTGTGGATGGGCAACGGACGCTAAGTCCAGTCGGATGCCTTGTGTCGCGCAGAAATGGGCCAGGGCGCCTTTGGCAAAATTTGTGCCATTGTCGGTGATGATGCTGTGTGGTATGCCGTACCGAGTCGTGATGTCGGCGATGAAAGTCACTGCAGTTGGACCATTCAACTTCTTGATGGGCTTTACTTCTATCCACTTGGTGAACTTGTCCACCGCGACAAGTAAATGAGTTAGGCCACCTCGTGCTGCTTTGAATGGTCCTACCATGTCCAGGCCCCAAACAGCAAAGGGCCAGGCGATGGGGATAGTCTTGAGTGCGGAAGCCGGCTGATACGGCTTGGAGCGGAACATCTGGCACCCCTTGCATTTTTGTACTAATTCCTTGGCCTCTTCTAGGGCAGTTGGCCAGAAGAAACCGTGTCGGAAGGCTTTGGTGACGAGTGCTCTTGAGGCCGCATGGTGGCCGCACTACTTTGATGAATGTCTTGAGAATCGCTTGGCCTTGCTGCAGCTCGATGCGTAACGGGTAGACACCAAGTAACGCTATACCGACCAGCTCTCTGTTGACTATGGTGTAGGCTGCCGCTCGGCGTTTTACTTGCCGAGCCAAGATTTCGTCGGTTGGTAGCTCTCTGCTCACTAGGAACTTCGGGATGGGCTGGGCCCATGAGGGTGCTGCTATTTCTTCAACTGCCAGTACTGCTACTTGGACGAGGGCGGCTGGGCTGGGAGGCGGCGGGCTGGAGTCCTTGCGCTTCTTGAGTTGATGAAGTCCCCAGGCGGTAGTGCAGTCCCGGGCCGGCCGTGCAGTCCGGGCGAGCTCTGGGGTCTTCGCAATGGTTGTTGCAGTCCCCGGGCCGGGTTCTGAAGTCCCCGGGCCGGCTTCGACTGCGGCGTTCTTGGAGCCATCTGTAAGAATTCTCGTGTCGTCTGCTGAGGCTTTGGAGTCGGATCCGGCTTCTTCAGGGGGAGCCGGCACAAAAATGGAATCTGATTATGGTGAAGGCTTGACAGACGGCTTGAGGAGGCGCTGAAGGGCGACGCCGGATGGTATTGCCTGGCGGGTGGAGCCGATTCGTGCGTGGTGTCTCGCTTGGTCGTTGTCATTTCTTTGGCACGTGAAGGAACTCGCACCTCAAAATATCCATCGAGTTGATGTACAAGGAAACGGTAGCTCGCCATGTTTGCATCTTTGGCGTCCCAATCGCCAGATGACTGTTGGACCACCAAGTCGGAGTCGCCATAACACAGGATCCGGCGAATGCCAAGTTCTTTGGCAAGCCGGAGCCCATGAATGAGCGCCTCGTATTCGGCGACGTTGTTGGAGGCGGCGAAATGGATCTGCAGCGCATACTTGAGCTTGTCGCCTTTGGGGGAAGTGAGGACAACGCCGGCTCCCAAGCCGGTGCGCATCTTGGAGCCATCAAAATGCATCCGCCAATGGGTGGAGTCGGTATTTGGCGGCGGTCTTGAGTCTCGGCCCGGTCGGCGAGGAAGTCGGCCGATTGCTTGCGACTTGATGGCGGTGCGGGGCTGGTAATAGATGGTGTAGGGGGCCAGCTCTATGGCCCATTTGGCCACTCGGCGAAGCATCTCGGCCCGATGATCTCGGCTAGTGGGCTGTGCAAACCATAGTGATTGGATGCTCTTGGAAGTAAGGCTTCAACTTCTTGGCGGCAAAGTGCACGCCGTAGCACATCTTCCGTAGTGGGGGTAGTTACGCTTGGAGGTCGACAAGATTGCCGGCTCGGGTAATATCTTGGTCTCTCGATTGTAGCACCTTGCCTTCCTCCTTGCGCTCAACTACAATGACTGTGCTGACTACCCGGCTGGTGGCGGCAATGTACAGGAGCATGGGCTGTTTAGGAGTCGCGGCAATGTACACCTGGCATGTCTTTAAGGGACCATGCGAAAATGTCCCGATTCTCACGGAGGAAATCGACGAGCTCGCCTTCCTATTTGCTGTCAAGGTTTGCACCTATGACAGCGTACCTCTCCGGGTGCTCTGGGTCCAAGGGTATCTTCTTCGTTTCTTTGGCCGGCTTGAACGAGCCCTCAGCTTCCGACTCCTTGGGGTTGGGCGATATTTCGGGCTACTTGCCGGCCATCGCCACAACCCGATCAAGAAGCCGCTTCTCACCATGATCACTGTGGACTCGGCTAGCCGATCGCTTTCAGTACTGCAAGCGGACGACTTTCAGTAGTCGCCGCCACGGTCGAATCCCTTGGAACTCGGCATCTTCATCTTGAGGTAGGCGTGGTGGGGGATCGCCATGAACTTGGCCAAAGCAGGTCGGCCAAGCAGTGTGGTACGGACTTTCGAGGTCCACCACTTGAACCAAACCGCTCTCGGCGGAAATGATCTTTGTCCCCAAAGAGGACATCTATCGGGATCTTGCCGATCGGTGAGCAGGAAAGGCCGTGCACAATGCCGTGGAACACAGTCCGGCTGCCACGGCTGTCTTTGCTTGATTCCTAACTTCTCCATTGTGTCCTTATGCAGGATGTTGATGCTATCGCCTCCGCCTATTAGCACTCGTGAGAAGCGGCGAGCGCCCGCCTATCCACGGCAAGGGTGGCTCCCAAGACCAGGCGTAGGAGCCCGGATTCGCATCACCTCTGGGTGATCAGCTCTGCTCAAGCGATAGGCCTCTCGGACCGGTGCATGAACTCGAGTATCTCGATGCTCTTGCATTCACCTCTTCTGCTTTGCAGCCGCCTTTCGTCAATCGTCGGCCACACTGGTGAACACCACATAGGCTCCGTGCTCTTACGGGTACTTTCGTCTTGCATCAAGGCCGTGGCTCGACAACAGGCTTGCGGGCGGCGGTGGAGGCGGCGACCCAGCATGCGGGGGAGGCAGGAGGCCGTCTCCCTTGGCGATCCTGGTAAGCCAGTGGCACTTCCGGGTGGTGAGGTTTGACGGCTTCGCGCCGCTATGGAACTTGTAGGGACCATCTAGAGTCTGCTCGTAAGAGAAGGCCGGCAACCAGTTGGACTTGCCGCTTTCGCCGCTTGGCGGAGGCTGCCCCTCCATTTCTGGTCTTCAACCATCGTAACCTGCCGACTCTTTGGAAGCCGGCTGTGGGGCCTTCTGCGCTTATGGTCGTTTACATGTTGCCGCCGACCGTGTCTCCACCGGAGTTACGGGAGCCTGAGGAGCCACTTTGCGGTCGTGACCGACTTCAATCTCCGCCTTCATGGAGGAGTCACCAGAAGCGTGCTTGTTCTGCTATGATCAGCCACTCGTCGAGGGTCTCCGACTGGCCGCAAAGGAGCTTGTGCTTAAGGAGGGTGCCTTCTCTGCACCCGGCGGTGAAATACTCGATAGCTTGCACCTACGTGCACGCCCTCGCAGGAGTTCGGCTTCGGCCAGTAGCGTGAGGTAGTCGCGAGTCGACTTCGTTGGGGCCTTGCACGCACAAGGAAAGTCTGGCGAGGCTTGGGAGGTCGCTTATGCGTGCTTGTGAAGTTATGACGAAGGCTTGGTGAAGTCGACCCAGCTGTTGATGCTGCGGGGCTTCAGGCTGTTCAACCATGTCCGGACCGTGCCCTGGAGCATGAGCGGAACATACTTTACGGCAACACGCTTGTTGCCGTTTGCTATGTTGACGGCCGTGGAGTAGTCGATCAGCCAGTCTTCCCGCTTTACGGAGCCGGTGTACTTGGGTGTATCTCGGGGGAGTGTGAACCCTCTGGGAAAGCGCTCGTCTCGGATGCGAGGTCCGAAACAGGGCGGACCCAACTCCTCTTCTTCTTCCAGCACCAGGGATTGGTGGAGTCGGTCGATCCGATGGCGGGCGTCGTTTTCTCCGACTCCCTCTCGGCGGCCAAGGCGGTCGCCGAGAGTCGGATGCTCGACGGGTGGCGAGGAGACTCGCCTTTCTTTGCGAGGAGGAGGAGGCAGATAGTCGTCCCGCCATTCCACTGTGGCTGACAGCCGGATCCTTGTTTTTTCTTCTGCGGAGACCGCCAGTTGGTGTCCGAGACGTCGCGCCTTGATCTCGGCGGGGAGGCAGGTCGTCGTTTTGTCGTTGCGGCGCCTCTGTGTGGTAGCCGGCCTTGTTCTGCACGGCAGCCGCGTCGAGGAGCTGCTGGACTCGCTCCGTCATCAGGCGGCGCTCCTCACCCTCAAAGTTGTCCAGCTCGTCCGCCGCCGCCTGGGCGGCACGGATATTATCCGCAGGCGTGGCGTACACAGGGCGATTGGCCCCGAACAGGTTGGCGATGGCCACGCCGCGCTGCTGGACCGCGCCTAGGTGGCTAGGCCTAGTCGGGGCCGGCGAGCCGCCCACAGCGCGATCCATCTCACGCTGGTAGGCTTCTGACAAGCGTCTCATGCTTGCCAGCTTACTCGCGCCTTCGACGAGCTGAAGGCGGCGTGCCTCCAGCATCTCGGCGTCAGCGTCTTCCGGAATAGGCGCGGTCAGGTCTTGCAGAGCCGCGTCGAGAGGGTCATGAGCTCCTTCGCTAGAATGCTCGCCATGACCGATGACGAGCACCTCTGTGACGGTGCTTCCGCCGCTCTCGACGCGAGGGAGCGGCTCATCGTAGACCACCACGTTGGTGGGGAACGCGTCGAGCGACGCGGTGCCGGAGTCGACCAGCATCGGGTCGGTGGAGCCTACGGACTCCAAGTCCGTGGCAGGCTCGCCATCGACGTGGAGTTGGTCGAGGAGGCCCGCGAGGAGGCTCTCAGGGCCGCCCGTGCCTGCGTCGGATGCAGGCTCGTCGGAGAGGCGAACCTCGCCGACAAGTTCGGCGAGGCAGCTGGCCGCGCAAGCGATCTCAGCGCCGTGTAGCGCGTCGGCGCTGACTCCGTCTGGCGTGTCGGGCTGGCTGCGCTCGCAATGGAGGAAAAGGGTTCCCGTCCAGAGCAGGTCTCCGGACGACGGTGCACCTAGCCCCACGGTGGGCGCCAAATGTCGGGGGTTGGGTGCGACATATGCCAAAGGATGGCTTATCATGGTGGGGGCGAGTAGAACGTCGCCGGTGCTCGAAACAGGATGAGGCAAAGGCATGCACGCCGCGGATCTTACCAGCTTCGTGGCTCTCCGTGGAGATAATACCCCTCATCGCCGCTCAAGGGGTCTCCGCATGATCACTATGGCAAAGTGGGTACAAGGTTGCTCCTTGAGCTGTTCGGGGCGAGGAAGGAGAAGGGTACGGCTAGCTCTTCTCTTCCCTCTATGTGTGTTTAAAACTACTAGGGTCCAACCTTCAGATCGGTGCCCCGGGGTTTATATAGGCCTACCCGGTACAATGGTAATCCGGCTGGCGCGGGTCCCAGCCGTCTCTCTCGTGTCGACGTCTTCTCCGCCGACCGGCTGGGTCCGCCGACTAGTGGGCCCTTGCCGACGGCAGGCCCGGCATGGGGCCGACAGGCCCCTGTCCGCTCTGGCGGGTCTTGCCCGGCTGCGGATTACAGTAGCAGCGCCTCTAATGACGCTGGCTTGGTCATGGGGTCATGGCAGCATGCCGCCGCTGGCGGCGATCACCGCTGCCATTCCTCGTCTTGTCTAGTTAATGGCGTGCGGGGCCCGTGGGAGGGCGGCCGACTCCTAGCCGACTCCAACGGGTCCGTCTTGTGGCGCTCTCGCCGTCTTTCGCACCCGCCGACAGGTAAAGTCCAACGCCTCGAACATACATACAGACGTCGTGGGCTCGGCGCCGCCGACGGGCTGATGTCGGGGCCGGCATGGCAACAAGGCGCCACGGATGGAGATCTCCGTCGAAGACGCCTTGATCAGGCCATGCTCGCCTTCGTGAACGGGCAGGATGGGCGCAGCGGCGGCCGCACCCCATCTCGTCCGTAATTGCGTAGGCAGGAGGTGGTGGGAGTCACGGGCCAACTCCCCATAGCCGGCTTCTCTGGAAGCCGCCCGTTGGGAGTCGGCTTATCTCGAAGCCGTCTCTGGGTCTCGGCCGTGAGGGGCAGTCGGCGGCTCTGCCGCCGACTCTCAGAAAGTGGTTCTTTGTCTTGGGGTCTTGAGGGGTGCAGCCTGCCCCGATGTCTTGAAAGGTCCGGGGGCTCGGGTTTGCCTACCCGTGGCCCATTACTCCGACAACTCAGTTCCGTTGTCGTTGCGAACCTTCTTGATCTTCACTTCAAATTGATTTTGGGCCTTCCTAGCGAAGTTTTTGAAGATCTTTTGGACCTGCGATTTATCATTGAGAAAGAACACCCACGTAAATCTTGAAAAATCATCAACTATAACTAGACCAAAAGAATTTCCACCGAGACTCTTGTAGGCGTTGGGACGAAAGAGATCCATGTGAAGTAGCTCGAGTGGCCTCCTTGTGGTCATGATGTTCTTCACGGGATGCCTTCCTCCAACCTATTTACCTGCCTGACAAGCGCTGCAAAGTCTATCCTTGTCAAATATGACATCGTTAACTCCAAGGATATGGTTTCCTTTAATAAGCGTGTCAAGGTTTCGCATGCCAACATGACCTAGTCTTCTATGCCACAACCAGCCGTTAGAAGATTTAGCAATAAAGCAAGTTCTAGGTTGAGCCTTTTTAGTGAAATCAACAATGTATAGATCACCTCTACGTACACCGATAAAGACCATTCTATGATTATCTCTACGAAACACTTGGCAATCTACTTCAGTAAATAGGACATTGAAACCGAAATCAGCAAGTCTAGATACTGAAAGTAAGTTGTAGCCAAGAGATTCAACGAGCATGAAATTTTGTATGGAGCTATCATGTGAGATGGCCACCTTACTGAGGCCAACCACCTTACCCTTTGAGTTGTCACCGAAAGTGACATACTTTCGAGGACCATCGTTTTCAGCTAGCTCACGAAACATGTCTTTATCTCCGGTCATGTGATCGGTACATCCACTATCAAGAACCCATTCCTTTCCTCCTGCCATATATCCGAAGATTTGCCATAAGACCAAAGTGTCTCATTGCATCATCAAGATCGAAGTCACTATCATCATCCTCATCATAGTATCCATGTTCAACATCGTCATGTGGTGGATCAAATCCTAGAGATGGTGATTCGTTAGAGTGAGTTTGACAATGATCTTGCTTATGAATTTTTATAGCTTCGTAAATAATATCACTAATAATTCCAACATCTCCTTCAGCACGCATAAGGTTTGTAAGCTCAAATAGACAATCACCAAACATAGGATCACTAGAATTCATCTTACTCAAAGCAAAGGACTTATGGAGAATTTCATCTAGATTTTTCAAGGAATAATCTGGAAATCGTTCCTCAAGAAATTTCCATATAGTATAGGCACAATCAAGAGTAGGAAAACTAGCAATCAAATTTTTGGGCAGTCCTCTTATGATAAGATTGATGGTTCTAAGATTACGAATCATGTCAAGATCCTCTTCGGGTGTGGGATGCAAGGTATCAACATGAGGTGCACAAGGGCTAGCAATGTACTTGTTCAAATGATATTCATTGAAAATCACAAGCATCTCATTTTTCCACTCATGAAAATATTCTCCATCAAGAATAGGCACTCTATGTCTAATACTCCCTAAAGTAGACACATCCATCTTCCTCCAATGGTGTTTAAACCAAAGCAATGGAGACCAATGCTCCGATACCAATTGAAAGGGATCGAGAAGAGGTGTCTAGAGGGGGGATTAGACACTAAGTGCCAAAAGTTGCAGTTTTTAACTCTTTAGGTTTAAGTGGAGTTTAGGCACAAGCTTAACAATCTCAATACATAGTTCAAGCAAGCATGCAAAGAGTATATGAGCAGCGGAAAGCAAAGCATGCAACTTGCAAGAATGTAAAGGAAAGGGTTTGGAGGATTCAAACGCAATTGGAGACACAGATGTTTTTGTCGTGGTTCCGATAGGTGGTGCTATCGTACATCCACGTTGATGGAGACTTCAACCCACAAAGGGTAACGGTTATGGAGTCCACGGAGAGCTCCACCCACGAAGGGTCCACGAAGAAGCAACCTTGTCTATCCCACCATGGCCGTCGCCCACGAAGGACTTGCCTCACTAGCGGTAGATCTTCACGAAGTAGGCGATCTTCTTGCCCTTACAAACACCTTGGTTCAACTCCACAATCTTGTTGGAGGCTCCCAAGTGACACCTAGCCAATCTAGGAGACACCACTCTCCAAGAAGTAACAAATGGTCTGTTGATGATGAACTCCTTGCTCTTGTGCTTCAAATGATAGTCTCCCCAACACTCAACTCTCTCTCACAGGATTTGGATTTGGTGGAAAGAATATTTGAGTGGAAAGCAACTTGGGGAAGGCTAGAGATCAAGATTCATATGGTAGGAATGGAATATGTTGGCCTCAACACATGAGTAGGTGGTTCTCTCTCAGAAAATGTGTATTGGAAGTGTAGGTTCGTTCTAATGGCTCTCTCTCCACGAATGAAGAGTGGGTGGAGGGGTATATATAGCCTCCACACAAAATATAACCGTTACACACAACTTTCCAAACTCGGTGGGACTAAATTGTTAAACTCGGTCGGACCGATTCAGCAAATCTAGTGACCGTTAGGACTTTCGGTGGGACCGACATGCAACTCGGTAGGACCGATATGGTTAGGGTTAGGGCATAACGTAATCTCGGTGAGACCGATTACACAAACTCGGTGGGACCGATTTTGGTAATAAGCTAACCAGAGAGTTGGTCAGGCAAACTCGGTGAGACTGATTACACAAACTCGGTGGGACCGATTTTGGTAATAAGCTAACCAGAGAGTTTGCATTGTAATCTCGGTAGTACCGATTACTTAAACTCGGTGAGACCGAATTTGGTAATGGACATACATAGAGAGATTACATTCCCATCTCCGTGAGACTGAGATCCCTGTCGATGAAACCGATTTGCCTAGGGTTTGTGGCAGTGGCTAAGACATTTGAACTCGGTGGCGCCGGATAGAAAGAATCGGTGGGGCCGAGTTTGACTTTTGGTTTAGGACATTTGTGGATGTGAGAAAGTAGTTGAGGGCTTTGGAGCATATCACTAAGCACTGTAGAGCAAAAATCTCATTAACAACACCTCATCCCCTCTTGATAGTATTGGCTTTTCCTATAGACTCAATGTGATCTTGGATCACTAAAATAGAAAGTGTAGAGTCTTGATCTTGAGGCTTGAGCCAATCCTTTGTCCTTAGCATCTTGAAGGGGTTCCACATCCTCTAGTCCATGCCACTCCATTGTTGAACTTGTCTGAAGCATACTAGATAAAAGTGTTAGTCCAACGAGAGATATGTTGACATTAATTACCAAAATCACCCAGGGAGCACTTGTGCTTTCACACCCGGCACCGTACCCAGCCACCCAGCAGCCGGGGCTGCTCCCGCTGCCCTATGGGTCGTCTGCCCCTCCCACCCCTTCCGCCGAACGGCGCCGCGGGGGTTGGCACGATGGGGGCCCCCGTAGTGGTCAGCAGCCGCAGGGCGCCGGCCAGCCCCGTCAGCAGCAGCAGCAGCAACAGTTCCAGGTGCCCCCTCCGTGGGCCTCCGGCTACAACCAGTGGATCGATATCGTTCATGCCTACACTATGCCGGTTCCACAGGCTCCTGGACCGACCCTTCCCGTGTTGCACCCGCCGGCGCATCAGGCGTACTACGCGGCTTCGCAGCCGTATGGAGGATACCCACTGCCGCAGCTGAGCGGCGCCTACGGTCTCCCTGTGGTCCCACTGCCGCCCTCGCCGGCCATGTCGCCGGCACCTTGGGATCCGGCGCTCTTCGCCGCGCTGCACACCGCTCCTATGCCGAACAACTACACTGGAGGCGGTGATTGGTACATGGACACTGGGGCTACGGCTCACATGTTTGCTCATCCTGGTAATCTTGCCTCCTTCACTCTCGTCACCACCGACCGCCGCATCATTGTCGGCGACGGTTCCACCCTCCCTATCACACATGTCGGGCACACTTCTTTTACTTCTAATTCCATGCCTATTACTTTGTCTAACATACTTGTGTCACCTCATCTTATTAAGAATCTTGTTTCCGTTCGTTGTTTAACCCGTGAAAATCCTGTTACTGTTGAATTTGATGAGCTTGGTTTTTGTGTCAAGGACGATCGAACCAGGATGGTACTTCACCGATGTGACTGCCTCGACGAGCTCTATCTGGTGCATCCGTCGTCCACCTCCACCACTGCACCGGTTGCTCTCTCCGCCGGCGTCGATCTCTGGCACGCTCGTTTGGGTCATCCCAACCCCGTCACACTTCGTCATATTCTTAGGAGTTTCAGTTTCAGTTGTAATAAGATAGAGAATCACACCTGTCATGCCTGTCGCGTCGGCAAACATGTTCGCCTCCCGTTTAGTAACTCCACACCATAGCTTCTTTTCATTTTCAGTTGATTCATAGCGATGTGTGGACCTCTCCGGTTCCTAGTAATTCAGGCTATTTATATTATCTGGTTATCCTTAATGATTATTCTCACTATGTATGGACGTTTCCTTTACGAAGAAAGTCGGATGCACTCTCCACTTTGATGGCTTTTTAATCCTATGTCAGCATGCAGTTTGGGTGTCCCATCCTTGCTCTTCAGACTGACAATGGAAAAGAATTTGACAACCTTGATTTTCGCACTTTTCTGTTGCACCACAGCATAGTTTTTTGTCTCACATACCTGTATACTTCACAGCAAAAGGTCGAGCCGAATGTGTCCTTCGCATTCTGAACGATTGCGTTCCCACACTCTTGTTCCATGCTAATGTGCCGCCTCGTTTCTGGCTGGACGCACTCGCTACTGCTTCCCTTCTCCTTAACCTTCGCCCTTGCCGTCCACGGTGGAACTATGCACCTCACCATCTTCTCTTCGGTAAGCCCCCATCTTATGATGGCTTGCGTATTTTCGGGTGCCTTTGCTATCCCAAAGATCGCCGACTCCGCTCCTCACAAACTCGCACCTCGTTCTGTCGCTTGCATCTTCATCGGGTACCCCTCTAACTCTAAGGGATATCGGTGCTACGATCCCGTCTCCCACCGTGTGTTCACTTCCAGGCACGTTTACTTTGATGAGCAAGTGTTCCCGTTTCAGCAGGTACTCCTGTCTGTTTCTCCCGCCACCGGTGACGCGGGCTCCTCGACGCCTCTCCCAGGGCGCTCGGGCGCCTCTCTTGGCCCGCACCCTGGCTTTGAGGCGTGCCCAAGATGCGTCGGCTCCTACCGCCCAGCAGCCTTGGTGCCTCGGCCCCTCGGCGCCCCGGTGCCCTTCGGCGCCTGTGGCCGGTCCAGTCACTCGCTCCTGCACGTATGTTTTCGCCCGACTTCGCGCTACGCCTCGGATGACTACGTCCATGCGGCATCCACCTCTAAGCCGTTGCCGTCCTCCGTTCAAGCCGCTCTTCGTGACCCGCTCTGGATGGCTGCGATGCAACAGGAGTTTGACGCCCTGTTGCGCAATTGGACGTGGCAGCTTGTTCCCCGTCCCCGGCACGCCAACGTGATTACCGGGAAGTGGATCTTTAAACACAAGCTCCGTCCTGATGGTACCCTTGATCGCTATAAAGCGCGATGGGTCGTTCATGGCTTCCGATAGCGTGCTGGCATCGACTTCACCGACACCTTCGCTCTGGTCATCAAGCCCGGCACGATACGCACGGTTCTCCACCTTGCGGTCTCCCGTGCTTGGCCGGTGCACCAGATGGACATCTCCAACGCCTTCCTCCATGGTCACCTCGCCGAGCAGGTCTTCACAAGAGCCCACCGGGTTTGTTGACCCGGCGCTTCCCGACCACGTGTGCCTGCTTTCTCGGTCCTTGTACGGACTCAAGCAAGCTCTGCGCGCTTGGTACCAGCGCATCGCGACGTTTCTCCACCATCTTGGGTTTCACTGTACCTGCTCGGGCGCCTCGCTCTTCGTCTATCATCAGGGCTCTGACACAGCTTACTTGCTGCTCTATGTCGACGACATCATCCTGACGGCTTGTACGGCTGGTCTTCTCAGTCAGCTCACGGCTCGTCTTCGCGCTGAGTTCGCCATCAAGGACTTGGGTCCTTTGCACTACTTCCTCGGTGTTGAGGTGGTGCGCAGTTCGGATGGCTTCTTTCTTCATCAGCGGAAGTACGCTCATGAGCTCCTGGAGCGCGCTGGCATGCTTAACTGCAAGCCCGCCGCCACGCCTGTTGATACGAAGGCCAAGCTCTCTGCCACAGATGGTTCTCCTGCTTTGGATGCTGCTTTCTATCGGTCTATCGTCGGTGCTCTCCAGTACCTCACCTTGACTCGACCAGAGATCCAGTATGCCGTGCAGCAGGTGTGTCTTCATATGCATGCTCCTCGGGATGTTCACTGGGCCGTTGTCAAGCGGATTCTCCGCTATGTCTGTGGCACTATGGATCTTGGAGTCACGCTTCACGCCTCCGCCGACGCCGCCCTCACCGCCTACTCCAATGCAGGTTGGGCGGGCTGCCCTGACACACGTCGCTCCACCTCGTGCTATTGTGTCTACCTTGGACCCTCACTTATCTCGTGGTCGTCCTAGCGGCAGCCTACGGTCTCTCGCTCCAGTGTTGAGGCTGAGTATCATGCGGTGGCCAAAGTCGTCGCGGAGTGTTCGTGGCTTCGTCAGCTGCTTCAGGAGCTATTCTTGTCCTGTTGACCATGCCACGGTGGTCAACTGCAACAACCTCTCCGCTAATCCGGTGCATCATCGATGGACCAAGCATATTGAGTTGGATATTCATTTTGTTCTGGAACAGGTGGCTCTTGGCCATATTCGTGTTTTACACGTTCCTACTTCCCAACAATTTGCAGATATCATGACCAAGGGAAGTAGGCCCCGGGGTCAGCCCATTAGTCCATTAGTCCCGGTTCAGTCTAGAACCGGGACCCATGGGGGCATTGGACCCGGTTCGTGAGCCCCGAGGGCCGGCCGGGCCACGTGGGCCATTGGTCCCGGTTCGTCTGGACCTTTTGGTCCCGGTTGGTGGGACGAACCGGGACCAATGGGCATTGCTCCTGGCCCACCACCATTGGTCCCGGTTGGTGGCTTGAACCGGGACCAAAGGCTGCCCTTTAGTCCCGGTTCATGCCACCAACCGGGACCAATGAGGTGCCTATATATATACCTCACAGCGTCTGACGAGCAGCACACCGCTTTCTGTTTTTTCCGTCACGAGGGGACAGGGCTTGGTGGTGCTCTAGCTCACCTCCTATGCACACAAGGTGTTCGATGGAATGCCCGAGCCACACTACTTAAGCTTTCTCCTCTCCAAGCTCGACCTCCAAGCTCCATTTTCCTTAATATTTGTCTAGGTTTAGCGGTCTGTCATGCCCCATCCCCGTCTTCACCGCCGATCACCCGCGCCCGATCTCATCGCCCGGCACCACCGTGGTGAGCCTCTTGTTCTTATCTTCTTTCCGAAAGGAAAAATATTCTTACTTGTATGTTTAGATAGATACTTGTATTATTTTCTTACTTTTATTATTGCATCTTATATAGTGAGATGGTTTTGGTATCCGCCTGGCCGGCCCTCGGGCCCCTGTCTATGATTCGGATGTGGTATATATTATCTTTATAACTATTGGTTCATTTATTGTTTATGAAAATTATGCCGACCAACGTGACATAGATTTTATTTATCTGCGAGGTATGTGAACGGAAATTCCAACCGACCCTATTGTCGAGAGGTTAAATTTAGTTGAAGAAGAAAACAATTTCTTGAAGGAAAAAATAAAAAAAAATGAGGAGGAGAACATGATATTGGAGTTGCATGTTGCGGATGTCGTCGATGATCACAAGATCAAGATGGATGCAATGCGCTTGAAGATTAGAAAGATTAGAAAATATGCCATTCATACCGAGGCTTGGTATCATATGCCGTTTTATCAATTGTTACCTTGGTTGCGATTATGATCGCATTTGTTTTCGCATTGAAATGTTTTACATAGTTTCAATGTATGGTTTAATTAATTAGATGCTCTGGAGAGCTGTATGTTGTTAGATGAGAACTATGTATGTACTTTGGTTTTAATGTGATGATGAACTTCTATTAATTTTGTCACTTATTTATCTATTCATGATGTTCTGTAATGGTTTTGACACACTTAATTATATATAATGCATGCAGATGAACCGCAATGGATGTACGGTGACGTACACACCTCCAAGTACATTAAGGGCGTGCATGAGTTTCTCGCGGTTGAGGCAAACAAGCAGAATGGTTTTATGTGTTGTCCATGCATTAAATGTGGGAATACGATGTCTTACTCTAACCGAAAAATCCTTCACACCTACCTGCTTTACAAGGGTTTCATGCCACACTATAATGTTTGGACGAGGCATGGAGAAATAGGGGTTATGATGGAAGACGGCGAAGAAGAAGAGTACGATGACAACTATGTGCCCTCTGAATACGGTGATTCTGCAACGGGGGGAGCTGGTGAAGATCAAGAGGAACCAGACGATGTGCCCAATGATGTCAGAACGGGTGAAGTCTTTGAAGATCAAGAGGAACCAGACGATGTGCCCGATGATGATGATCTCCGCCGGTCATTGTCGATGCAAGTACGCAATGCAAAAGTCAAAAGGAGAAGCTGAAGTTCGATCGCATGTTAGAGGACCACAAAAAAGGGTTGTACCCCAATTGCGAAGATGGCAACACAAAGCTCGGTACCGTACCGGAATTGCTGCAGTGGAAGGCAGAGAATGTCAGGCTCGACAAAGGATTTGAGAAGCTCTGAAAATATTGTAGAAGAAGCTTCCAAAGGATAACGAATTGCCCGACAAGACATACGCAGCAAAGAAGGTCGTATGCCCTCTAGGATTGGAGGTGCGGAAGATACATGCATGCCCCGATGACCGCATCCTCTATCATGGTGCATATAAGGATCTGAACGCATGCCCGAGATGTGCATTGCGGTATAAGATCGCACGAGATGACCCCGTGATGTTGACGGCGAGCCCCCGTGAAGAGGGTTCCTGCGAAGGTGATGTGGTATGCTCCTATAATACCACGGTTGAAATGTCTGTTCAAAAACGGAGAGCATGCCAAGTTGATGCGATGGCACAGTGAGGACCGTAAGAAACACGGGAAGTTGAGAGCACCCACTGACGGGTCGCAGTGGAGAAAAATCGAGAGAAAGTACTGGGATGAGTTTGCAAAGGACCCAAGGAACGTATGGTTTGCTTTAAGCTCGGATGGCATTATTCCTTTCGGGGAGCAGAGCAGCAATCACAGCACCTGGCCCGTGACTCTATGTATGTATAACCTTCCTCCTTGGATGTGCATGAAGCGGCAGTTCATTATGATGCCAGTTCTCATCCAAGGCCCTAAGCAACCCGACAACGACATTGATGTGTACCTAAGGCCATTAGTTGAAGAACTTTTACAGCTGTGGAATGGAAACGGTGTACGTACGTGGGATGACCACAGACAGGAGGAATTTAACCTAAAGGCGTTGCTGTTCGTGACCATCAATGATTGGCCCGCTCTCAGTAACCTTTCAGGACAGACAAACAAGGGATACCACGCATGCACACGCTGTTTAGATGACACTGAAAGTATATACCTGGACAAATGCAGGAAGAATGTGTACAGGCCATCGCCGATTTCTTCCGACCAACCATCAATGTCGAAAGAAAGGCAAGCATTTCAAAGGCGAGGCAGATCACCGGAAGAAGCCCGCCATGTGTACCGTGATCACGTACTTGCTATGGTCAATGATTTACACGTAATCTTTGGAAAGGGTCCCGTGCACTAGCTGTTCCGAATGACGCCGAGGGACACGCACTCCATGTGGAAGAAGAAATCTATATTTTGGGACCTACCCTCACTGGAAAGACCTAGAGGTGCGCTCTTCAATCGACGTGATGCACGTGACGAAGAACCTTTGTGTGAACCTGCTAGGCTTCTTGGGCGTGTATGGAAAGACAAAAGATACACCTGAGGCACGGGATGACCTGCAACGTTTGTACGAAAAAGACGGCATGCCTCCGGCAAAGATGAAGGTCCCGCCACCACGCTCTTACGAAAGAAGAGAAAGAAATCTTCTTTGAATGCACCTTTCGAGATGAAGGTCCCGGCCAAGCTTCTCGTTGAATATAAAGGGAACAATAAATATGCCAGAGAAAAAGTTCTAAAACTAAAAGCAAAAAAGAATTAAAAATAAAGCAAAAAACAAAAGAAAATAAATAATGCAGAAAATAAAACAAAAAAACTGGAAAAAAATAAAAATAGCAACAATAAGTATTTTGTTGTAAGTAGAAACAAAATAAAATAAATAAAGCAAGAAACAAAACAAAAAAACAAAAAAAGTGTTTTCAAATTTGAAAACTAATGGCACTAACAGAAAGTTTATATTTTTTCTAAAACTAAAAGCAAAAAAGAATTAAAAAATAAAGCAAAAAACAAAAGAAAATAAATAATGCAGAAAACAAAACGAAAAACTGGAAAAAAATAAAATAGCAACAATAAGTAAAGAAAACAAAAACAAAAAAGTGCTCTCCATCGGGCCCCCACGGCCTGAATACGACTAGAAACCCTACCATGGGCCAGATTCAGGCCCGCAGGAGGCCCAAGAGGGCCCACAGCAGATAAGTGACTTTAGGCTCAGAAGCCTGCATTCGAGAGGAGCTCGAAGTGGTCAGCAGCAGCGCTTATAAACCACCTGTCGAGCCCTCTCGGCTAGCGAGGTGGGACTAAACATCCCACCGCACCGCGCCGATTCCAAAGACAAGGTTTTGGTCCCAGCTTGGTGCCACCAACCGGGACTAAGGTGCATTAATAGTTAAATGGCACAAATCGACCAATGCCCCCTTTAGTCCCGGTTGGTGCCACCAACCGACTAAAGAGGCATTGGTCCCGGTTTGTGCCACGAACCGGGACCAAAGCCTTTGCTATATAAGCAACACTTGGGAAATTTTCAGATTTCCCTCGCCAGTTGCCCCCGACGACGCCGATGACCTCCTCGACGCCGCCAGGCTGCCCGTGCACGTCGCCGCCCGCTCCTCGTCGTCGTCGCCGCCTGCGCCTGTGCTCGCCGTCGCCGCCCACTCCTCGTCGCCGTCGCCGCCTGCCCGCCCGCCGCCCCGCCGCCTCGCCCCGCCGTCGCCTCGAGCTCCCCCTGCAGGCTGCTCGCCCCCGAGCCCCTACCACGTGCTCAAGGCGTCGCCTCTGCCCCTGCACTGCCGCCCTGGCCGGGCGCCCTCGCCTGCCTCACAGTGAGCCGCCGCCTGCTCTGTTTTTTATTAGTTTAATTTTTGTTCATATATATATATATATATAATGTATATGTGTATGTATGTGGCTATATGTTTTTGTTCATATGTGGCTATATGTTTTTATTAGTTTAATTTTTTGTTCATATGTGATGTATATGTGTATGTGGCTATAATGTATATGTGTATGTGATGTATATGTGTATGTGGCTAGAATATGCTAATTAAATATATATGTCAAAAATGTTTTTTGTTCATAGAAAGTTTTTTGTTCATATATAGAAAGTTTTTATATATGACAATGGATATATATTCGATATATATATGCGAAATGATGATCCATGGAAAAGTTTTATATATGCAAAAGTTACAATTTTAGATAAGTTTTATATATCTAGCTAGGAAGGGAAGAAGAAGAAAAAGAAGGATAGGAAAGAAGAAAATAAGAAGAGGAAAGAAAGAAGAAGAGGAGAGGAAGAAGAGGAGAAATAAATAAGAAGAGGAAAAAAGAAGAAAAGGAAGAGGAGAAGAAGAAAGGAATAGAGGAGAAGAAGAAAAAATAGAAAAAATTTCTATTTTTTCTTCTTCTCCTCTTTTTTTCTTCTTTTTTTCGATCTTCTCCTCTATTCCTTTCTTATTCTCCTCTTTTTATTTCTTCTTTGTTTTCTTATATTTTATCGGGTCTGTCGTCGTCGATATACCCCTCCCGATAACTTCAACACGAAGGGGGGGTCGATATACCCCCTCCCCGATAATATTATTTTCCCATGTACGTATGGCGTGTCGATATAAACTCCCGATAACTTCAACACGTGGGGGGGTCGATATACCCCCTCCCGATAACTTCAACACGTGGGGGGGCGATATACCCCCTCCCGATAACTTCAATACGTGGGGGGGGTCGATATACCCCCTCCCCGATAATATTATTTTCTCATGTACGTATGTCATCGTTGTCGATATAAACCCCTCCCGATAACTTCAACGCGTGGGGGGGGGTCGATATACCCCCTCCCGATAACTTCAACATGTGGGGGGGGGTCGATATACCCCCTCCCCGATAACATTATTTTCCCGTGTCGTTGTCGATATTACCCCCTTGAAGCGTTGTCAAGGCCACCCCAAACCCTAGAGAAGCAGCGTCGAGGCCAAAAATTAATATGATTCCTTACTGTGATTAGCTAGCTAGTTCTACGTTTGCCACTAGCTAATATATCCATCTGTCATGTTTGAATAATAATTGCCATGTTGTAAATATTTGTAGAAACTATAGACACCCCCCGAGACGAAGCACAAGAAGCGTTGTTGGGGGACATAATCGCACAAGGAAGTGATGTCGTCTGCTCGTTGTTTCTCAACGACACCAATGGTCTGGAAGGAGAGGGTGAAGAAGTAGCTGGCTATGATTATGATGGCTCCGATGACCCAGTGTCGGTGCAAGAAGGAGACCGTGAGGACGGCTCCAGTGACCCAATGACGGTGCAAGAAGGAGACCGTGATGACGGCTCCGGTGACCGAACCGAGTCCGGCCAGGTATATATATTAGTTAAGCCTGTGCTGACTAGCTAATTGATGCATTCATTGTTTTGATATGTACACATATTAATTAACTCTCGTCTTTGTTCTTTTTCTAGCCCTACGGATCGAGCACAACTTCGTAAAGAGACGAGGCCCAAGAAAAAGTTGAGCTCGGATGAAAGGTTTGAGATCATAGCAATCGCTGCCGACGGCCAACCGATTGAACCCATCCGGACAAAGAATGCATTTGTTGCTCAGTGTCGGGTTCTGGTTAGGGACAAGATCCCGATCAGCATCCACCAATGGTATAAGCCTAAGAACGAAGACCATGAGGTGTCTTATGTCAATGATATGCGTAAAATGATCTTTGGACTGAGCTGAAGTCAAATTTCACCCTACCGCCAGAGGATGATCCGGAGAAGCCAGTTAAAGAGCAATTAATCAAGTCTTTTTCTCTTAAGAAGATGGCAGACCTATTCAGGAGGTGGAAGAAAGACCTGAATAGCTTTGTCGACAAAAAAGAGACACCAGAATTCAAGGGCAAATATGAGAAGATCCGAGATCACTAGCCCGCATTTGTGGCCCACAAGACATCGGAAAAGAGTAAGAAGATGTCGGTGACAAACAAGCAAAATGCTGCGAAGAATAAGCTTCACCATCGCACGGGTCGGTGGCTACCTCAAAGCCCGGCCTAAGTGAGCTAAGGCTGAGAATGATCTGGTTGATAAAGGGATCGAACCAGAGACAATGAATCGCCGCAGACCGTTGCCGGACTTGGTTCTTCGGGTCAAGGAACCTTGGACCCTATATCAGGGAAGTGCATTTGGACGGACAAGAAATTGGAAATACCAGTCAAGAGGCTTCAGCACTATATCGATGCAGCGCAGCAAGGGACGTTCGTTCCAGACAGAGAGAACAACGAGCTCACAATGGCCCTCGGGAATCCTGAGCACCCTGGACGGACACGAGGCACGCCAAAGCTTCGTTAGTGGAATGTTGGTTTTCCGGACGCAGCGTTACAAATGCCGTGAGAGGAGGAAAAAGTTCAGCAGACCCAACTGCAGGCGCCATACGCAAGGGTACAAGCGATAGAGGAACGAGAAGCAAATCGCAGCAAACGAATCGCCAAGCTTCCCCGGTTACCCCGCCATCTCGCCGAGAAGCGCAGTGGCTTCCACCGAGCTGCTTCAATGAGCATGTCTTGACGGCTCCTGCCAGCTATCCCGTGGATGCTATCACGGAGTCTCAAAATTGCCACATTATGACGCAATGGATGAATTTGAAGGTCAAGGCGGCTATTGGCTCTGTTTATCCTACTGAACCCGGCGCAACTTTTCACTGCCGGCCGATTCCAGAAGGATATGCTAGGGTGATGGTGGATGAAATAATGAGGGATTTGAGGACCTCCAAACCACCCTACCGGTGAAGGGGAGACTAGGCTGGGTTCTGCTCTGAAGACTCCATGCCTATGGCGGAAGGAGCTCATCAACCTTCCGAACTGGACGCCTCCGCCTCCTCCGGCGAGTCAGGGCACTCCGCCTCCTCCACCGCCTCCTCCTCCAGCGAGTGACGATCAGGGCACTCGGCCTCCTTCTCCGGCGCGTGGCGGCACTCCGCCTACTTCTCCGCCTGCGCCGGCGCGCCCGAGCAGCCAGCAACCTCCTCCTTCTCCGCCTCGCCAGCAAGGGCGGAAGAGACCGCCACGCCGCCCGGCTGCTCGGGCGTCAGTAGTCCTTCTCCTCCGCCTCGTAAGCAAGCACGAAAGAAGACAGCCGCAGTCGCCTGGCTCGCTTCCAAATGGGCTAGCAAAGACAGCTAGAGGCGGGAGGCAATATAGATACGGTCCACCTCTCAAGCCTCTAGAGAAGTTACCGTACGAGAGGACCGAGGAGGAAAACGCGAAGATCGTGCGGACCGAAGTGAAGGACTTCTTTTAAGGGTTGAAAGCAAAGAGACGTCCACCTCCGGAGGAGAAGGTAGATCCGGTGAAAGCAAAGCGCACTATCGATGCCCTAAGGAAACCACCAAAGTCTCCGCCGAAAACCAAATATGAGCGCATTACTCAAAAGGCATATCAAGAAGCGTCGCGGTCGGGAAATCTTGTCGCTGATCAAAGGTTAAAAGAACGACGAGCAGCTGGGGAAAAAATTGCCCAGCTCGGCGAACAAGCGAACCAATCGTGCCCCCTGCTCAATGTG
Organism: Aegilops bicornis; assembly: GCA_021605145.1. Classification (NCBI taxonomy): domain Eukaryota; kingdom Viridiplantae; phylum Streptophyta; class Magnoliopsida; order Poales; family Poaceae; genus Aegilops; species Aegilops bicornis. The sequence continues at coordinate 140,070,656 of CM038672.1, forward strand.
TCTAGCGACATCGTCGCTAATGCTCCGGGGACGGTGCCCGGTTATAGCAATCTTGGAGATTACCTGCCTGACGATGTAAATTTTGATTTCATGGAGGTGGTCGAACACAGATACGAGTACGGGAAGACTCTCGTCAAAGATGAAAAATCTCTAACAACGATGATGCGAAGATTCCATAATTGGTACATGAAAACGTGCAGAGAGCCTGGGGGGACGAATACTTTGTATCTGAGAATTTAAGAGGAGCACGACCTCGTTGGAACTGATCTGTTGCTGTTCCATTTGAGGAGTTCTTCGAAGTTCTTCAATCAAAAGGCCCTCGATAAATTAACGGTCTTTTGCTACTGTCTTTAAGTACTATTTCTGTCATTAAGTCTCTATATATAGCTCAGCTCTTTCATTGCATGTATTTATAATTAATTATCCTTACTATATTATGCAGATTGAAGATCGTCGAGTGCAGAAAACAAGAAATGTATGATATTGGGTTCATTAACACAAATATCATAGACGAAATTCAGGTTAAAAAGCACGCCGAAGAGGCCGAGGCCAACTTGCTACAGTCGTTGATCAAAAATCAAAACAAAGATACCATACTCTTTCCTTACAACTTCAAGTGAGTGTTACTGTAGTGTGCATATTCGGTTTCCCTTATTACTCGAGCGAGGTTATAGTAATGTAATTGATGAGTTATGCATGTGTGCGCAACTTCCACTATGTTCTTCTGGAGATTAAGCTTGAGCGGGGACTAGTAACCGCCTTTAGACTCGAGACTAAAAGATCCCAAAACCTATGCGTATATGACTAAATTGCTCAACAAGTAAGTTCAATCGATCATTATCGCACCATATCGGCATCTTTTTGTTCATTTCCTGATATCTCAAGTAATAATAATTATTTTCTTTGTCTTGCAGGGTTTGGAAACAGTTCACCGCAGAAGCTCCGGGACTGCCGAAGGAGCTGCTATATACATACCCGAAAGTAAGTACTACTAGCTAGCTAGTTGCGCGCATCTCCCGTTGATTCTATAGCTATACTTTCATCAATGCCATTTATAATGCTTAATTATCAGTTTGATTGACCTCTATTTCTCGTAAAATGCTTGTGGCAGGAACAAGGGAATAATTACTGTGGATACTACGTGTGCGAGTTCATCTACAACGCGACTTTGAAAAATAAGCGGGGCTACTCTAAAAGACAATATGAAGTGCGTAAGCAATAATATTTACAATTTCATTTTATTACACCATCATTTATGTTGAGTTTCATTCATATATATGTATTAACCCCCTTCTTCAAATTAGACGTGGCAGATGCGGAATGAACTCCTACCACAAGATTGCATGAAAGCAATTCAAGAGGAATTGGCGGGATTCTTTCTTGACCATGTCATCAATAAAGCCGGAGAATACCATGTGGAAGTTGATTTCAAATGCTAGGGGATTGTAAGAGATCTTACATATTGTATATGTATGTAGCCGTAGCGTCGGATAGATAATACGAAAACTTGTTGTTCGACCAATCTCTCGGAGAAGGAGAGGTCGATCGATCACTTCTCTCGGTATGCATGACTTAACTTCAGACTTAATGGTTTCCTTCATTTTCTTACTAGCTAGCGTGTCGAGGGCCTCTCTATGTATAGTACGTAGCATCGACCAAGCACGGACATAAGAGAGGACACTTCTCTCTATTAATTAGCTAGCTAACACAATATATGAAACACCTAAATTAACCCCCAAAACCCTCAACCACCCTCCCCCCTTTCAAAAAAACAAAAACCACAGCCCCTGAAATGGTGACGCGTGGATGCCTATTGGTCCCGGTTGATGCCACCAACCGGGACCAAAGGCCCTCCTCAGGGCTCGGCGCAAGACCCCACGTGGAGGTTTCATCTGTCCCGATTCGACCTGAACCCACTAAAGGGCCAGGGCATTAGTAACGACCCTTTAGTCCCGGTTCAGGAACCGGGACAAAAGGCCCTTACCAACCGGGACAAATGGTGGTTTATCTACTAGTGGGGCTTGCCTATGGCGTCATTTGAGGAGTTTTGGTCCAGTCTTTGCGTCAGCCGCGGTGCCGCTTTGACTGCTGGGGGGTGTTGAGTATGATATTTGTGCATGTATATAGTCTTTTGTACATTAGGCCCACCTTTGTTATATAGATTGAGGTAGAGGCCCCACCTCGTACTTATATATATCGTGCACATTGCACCGAATCAATACATCATGCAATTCATACATCTTCAATGACAGTTGATGTGTAGATTGATTTTTTTTTTCAAAAACAAAACTTAGAACTAAGTACTCATCGCAAAGAAAACTTACAAATTAGTTATTTGCCAATCATTTAGAATAGCGAAATCGACTAGTTATAGCATCTACAACCTGACCCCTACTCCCCTTATTTGTCCGGGCAGATAGCCCGGATGCTGCTTGGACCAATCAACCATTGTAGGAGAACCCGTTACCCAACAAAAAAATTATGCTAAGCTATTACACCCAGAAACAATCAGAAAATGATGGATAATGATCAAACTCACCATCAAGTAGAGTAACGAAAGCAGTGAAGAAGATGGTGAAATGCGACGATTCCCGCAGCTAGGTTATACCTCCCAGCGGTGAGAATTTCTCCGAGACAGCCCGTTGATCTAGAGTCGAAGTGTACGCCCCCGCCCTCACAGTGGGTTATACTACATCGTTAGCTAGTGGACCTGTATTATGTCCGGTTGTAAGCTGAACATGCTATGGCCGGTGCTATCCGATGCCATGTTATATGTTAAATTGAGCTTCGTATGGTTGATCCACGTTGCATGAGATCATATGAATTTGAGATCGAGATATGGAAGGGGCGGTTGTCGACACGGACAAATGATGAGTGATCGGACGTTGTTCACGTATAGCGCGGATATACCGTTAATACTCCATATCACCCCCGGTCATGAAAATACTCCTATCAGCTATCACGGCGTTAGTTTCAAATACCGCTTCCAGATATTCGAGAAAAATACCGCTTCCAGAGGCGGGGAAGCAAAACTTTCTGCAACACTGGAACACGCATGTTTCAGCGAAACAGACAGCGCTACGCGGGGGCTCCGTTGCCATCCCGACACGTACGGTGGGATCGCTCCGTCGATTTCCATTTTTATACTCCTACGAGCTACAGGTGCGAAGACGAGTTCTGTAACGCACGGCAACGCCGCCATGTCTGTCTCCCCAAGTCCTCTTGTGCCGGAGATGTGCGCGTGACGTGTCGACTCCATCCCACAGCATCACCCACAAGACTAGAAACGCCGTTGCCTTGAGCAACTTGGCCTTTTTTATATGGCAGGAGGAATCCCTTGGCTGACACGTCAGTCCAAGGAGATAGAACGGCACGGCCCATCGTCAGTGATAAAACAAACCCAGAAAAATCACGACATTTGTTTTTGTGTTTATTTTATTCCGGCCTTTGCTTTTGGGCAACGCAAGCAAGTTCAGAGTTGATCAGTTGAACAAAAGGAACCTCTCGCTTTCAGACCGTGATCACTCACCTTACTTGCTCACTATATAAGTATATATATATATACTCTACACACATAAAGGTATAAACATACTCAATTCACAGGTGCATAACCAATTCACAGGTCGCACAGGACGAGAGGAATTGCACCGGTGCGAGCTTCGTGTCTGTCCACCATGGCGGCGAGGAGTCAAACTGAGGAGAGCATGATGAACTACGATTCTCCGGCGTGCGACGGCGACGTGGCGGAGACGGTCATCGAGGACCTCCCCGCGGACGTGCTGTCCCTCATGCTCCGCCGGCTCGACGGCGCGTCGCTGGCAGCGCTCGGCTGCGCGAGCTCCAGCTTCCACGACCTCGCCACCGACCCCGACACATGGCGCGGACTCTGCCTCGCCCTGTGGCCGTCGGTCGCCGGCCTCCTCGACAATTCTTGCTGCCGCGGCACCGGCGACGGCTTCCACCGGGCGCTCTTCGCCGACGCGTTCCCGTTCCCAGCGACGACGGCGGCGGCGGCGGCCCCGGGCACGGTCGCGCCCGCCCTGCCTAGCCGGCTCGTATCCGCGGTGGACCTGCACCACAAGGGGGTCCGCATCATGTCGCGCGTGGTGGAGACGGACGCCTCGTCGGCGTGGTTCCTGGGCTCGCCGTTCCGCGTCGACGCGCTCCTGCAGGAGGGCTTCTCGGCGGCGTCCTCGATCACGCCGGCGGAGCTCACGCTGAGCTGGCTTCTGCTCGACCCGACGTCAGGCCGGGTGGTCAACGCCTCCAGCCGGCGGCCGGTGTCCGTTGACCGGAGCTGGCTCACGGGGGAGACCGTGGCGCGGTTCACCGTGGTGCTCGGCGGCGTCGCCCTGGACGCGGCCGTCACGTGCGACGACCGGTTTGGGCACGTCCGGGAGGTCAGCCTGTGCGTGGAGGACGGCGACGGCGGCGGCGTCAGCGGGCGGGACGGGCTGGCCGCGGTCGCCGCGGCCATGGCCGCCCCGAGGCAGGGCCGGGGCGCGGAGGCGGAGGCACGGGCGGCGCGGCAGTACGGGGAGTTCGTGAAGGGGAAGAGCGCGCGGAAGGAGTGGAAGGCGAGGCGGGAGGGGCTCGTCGACCTCTGTTGCTCCGGCGTCGGAGCGGCGGCGTTCGTCGGGTTCCTGGTAATGCTCACGTGCCGGTGAGCGCGCGCGCGTCGACTAGTAGTGAAGGTTTGCTCACGCGTGCGAGGATTGTGAATACGTGTTCGTCCTGTAGGTTACACAGGGACAGAGAGTCGCTGCCACAATGTAAATGTACTGTAGCGCAGGGCCAAGAGTTATCTTTTTGGCATTAATTTTCAGAAAGGGAAACTTTAGAAGATACCGTTGGTTGGGAGTGTATTACTAATAATTTTGAAGCTCAGTTTCACTGCTGATATTTCGGTAACTCTTAAAAAGGTATCTGGAGAAAGGTTTTGCCTAAGCCTCAAGCTTCAATAGAACTTGTTGGTAGGCCACATCTCAAGTTGTAAAGAAAGTTACTTCCCAATCTGATGCATAGTTAATAACTGTCCAGTAAATCACACTGAATATCTGCATTCAAAGAAACCCTGATGCTGACCGAGGTGATTGCTCAGCAAAACACACGAAAATGATGATATAATAACATCCTTATATTTTTTTCAATTACACATAAATGTAATGACATTGACAGTCATTTGTAAACAAGGAAGACCATAAGTACTACCAGCCATTGCTATAATATAAAGAATCTACATCAACACATCAATACAAAGCTATACAGAAGTTCTAGAACCAGCGTACAAAACTCACAGAGAACAGAAACACTCTTGTTGCGAGCAACAAGACACCTAGGAAGCAGTCTACATATGTGCATTCTGCAACTCCCGGTAAATTAAATCGATGAACTGGTCACTCTGTTGGGAAACATGACACAAAGACTTAGAAGCATACAAAAGAACATACAGTACATATTGTAATTTTCAATAACAAACATACCTGAACAAGTCTCAGGAGGGCGTCCTTAACTTTATCCCGTGAAATAACAGCGCCATCGTTGTGTGCAGGGGTGAAGGATGGAGGTGGTGAAGGTGGTGGAAAAGGTTGGAGTAGAGGGGTGCCATGCCCGTACTGAGGATGTTGAGTAGATGATGAAGTTGAATGAAGAGGTGGTGCTGTCGGCATCATTGATGAAATCGGCGGAGCTAGTGATGCAGAAGAGGATGATGGAGGAGCAAAGAATGCCGGTGTTACAAGATTTGTTGAATGGCTAGCATGGGCATTAGTGTCCTGGAGGGGCAGTGGTGGAGCTGATGAACCTCCGAAAGGAGGGGGTATTTGGTGCGACTGGGCAGCAGAAGGCATAATCAATGGCGTGTGGGAAGCCGCAGTGGTCTCAGTGGATGGATGAGCTCTTCCAACCATTGACCCACTTGATACACTCCCAATGCTTGCAGCGCCCTGTATATTTGTATAGAAGAATAATTCAGTACACTACATATAGAACCAGAATGCAGCCATGGTGTTTTAATTCAGAGATTCAGATGACAGTCCAAAGATACTGCATATACTATTTCATAAGCAGTGCAAGATACAGAAAAATATTCAGAAGGAAACGAAACGAAATAGGAAGAGAACATACACCAAAGTAATTAGCAAGTGATTCATCAGGAGTATCAGAAATGAGAGTGGATGCTGGCGTTGGTTCAAGGGGGGCATCTATAGCAGCGGACGTAGGAACAGCCTCCAATTCCTCAAACTCACTGTGGTATATTAGAAGAATTCAGCATAAGTCAATCAAAACAACTCCCATGTATAGTCGAGGGGAAAAAACCTTTTGGTGGAGGGTACTTTGGCTTTTGGAGGTACTCTGGCATAAGCATTAAGTATCCTGCAAGGAAAATGGAATTATTAGAAAACTAAAGGAAACATGTTCACAAATTTTCTTAGACATAATTTTACCCGCATGCCAAAATATAATACTAGTAAAAAACGTAAAGATACATGGACGTCAACAAGACAAAGTTCAGTTCATGATTAATCAATCCTAATTATTCACACCCATGTTAGACATCTAATAATTATACATACTAATGCTTTGAATTAAGCAAAACAATGAAGCATGATTTGCAGACAGGGTATGAATTGTTTTAAAAAAAAAGATTCTCCTCTATTTTGTCCAGTGCAGAGTTAATGACACCCGGGCATGTAATCATGTTAATCCTTTCGAAAACTTCCAACTATATACTCCCTCCGTCCCAAAATTCTTGTCTTAGATTTGTCTAGATACGGATGTATCAAGTCACGTTTTAGTATTAGATACATCCGTAAGACAAGAATTTTGGGACGGAGGGAGTATTGATAGTAACGCCCCATCCGATTGAATACAAGAGCATGATGCTCCTAGAGTCGTTACATGCAGAAAGTTTCACAAGATCAGGATTCAAGTATCTCAAGTATCACAGGATTTTATTAACTTTTAAACCGTTAACATGGTGAAGGAATTTTCACTCGTTAGGATGCAAAACTGCAGTTACCACAGAGAAAAGTTTGTTCGCAAGGCATAAGTAACTCTGTAGCTATTTCTGGTTGCCTAAGAAAAAGGAGGAAGCCACAGTACTACGTATTTAATGTTTACATGTTGCCATAAGATCAGATCAGAATCACCTACTGTATCACTAAGAGCATCTCCAACAATTTGTTGGTTAGTTTGTTGGTAAATATATCCATGTCATCAACCAACAATGTATCATAAAAGTATTCCAATGGTTGTATGTAAGGTTGACCAATAGGAGGTGAGAGAATATGGAAGCTTCCTCTCTTTCTTTACCTTGGAGCTTGTGCACAAGGTGTTGGTTCATTTTCATACAACCTCACACTCGCTCTTCATTTATTACTTGACACGTCATCAAAGATGCTTACATGTCAAATTTATCAACAAGCATCTTACAGCTACTGGAGATGCCCTAATACGTATATGTGTCGGCAGAAACAAAAAAAAAGTAAAATATAATGACTTCTACAGTTTGTCCGTCAGTTTTCATTAGAAATTCAAAATTTTCGCATCACGGAAGTCCTATTGTCTCTACAAACATGCAAAACAGCCACAGCATTACTTCCATTTGTTAGCCCGTGAGTCCGTCATGGATAGTCGCAGCTTTCAGGGCATGCATTCTGGTCTGAATCCAATCTAAAGTAGACAAGATCAGATAGTCTACAACAACAACAAAGCCTTTCAGTCCTAAACAAGTAGGGCTAGGCTAGAGTTGAAACCCATAAGATCCCGAAACCTAGTCATGGTACTGGCACGTGGTTAGTCTAGTTCTAAAATTAGTATGATCCAGTAACTCACAAATGGTTTTTAATAAACATCTGAGACATGAAAAGGAGGCTTCCAACATGAGCATATGATACATGAAAAGTCATACCTTCCAAAAAGATTTGCTACAGCATCACAGTCCTGCTGGTTGTAAAACCAAATACCATTTACTTCTTGTGCAGCATTCCGGTACAACAAATATGGAGGTTGGAGTTCGTATTCAAAATCACTTAATAAATCCTCCACCAGATTATCTGACAAGAGAAACAATATTGAACTTCTCATGAATGAACTAAACAATTTGAGCACTCATAAATCATCTAGAAATAAGAAGCCGGCTGTTAGTCCTAGCCAACTTTTGTTAGATAGATACAAGGAAAATTTTCCTTCTAACTGGAAGTCGTAACTATCAAACAGGATGCAAAACTTTAAAATGACCTGCAGGCCAGCGAGCCAGCATCGGCAACCGCACCATAATATTTGTTGGTCTGTACAAGCGAAGTACCGTGGCTAGTTATCCCCTTTGCTTCATTCTTTTTGGTGATCTTTTGTGGCAATGTGTGATCACATGGAACAAATCTCTTTTTTAGCCAAGTCTCGCCACATGGAATGGTAAACAAAATTACTTGTTCTTCTACTTCATACAGTTCTACTCCTTGCGTTCCGTTAGGATTTTACATTCCCAGAGTGGAGAGATCAAGGTTTCAATCTGAAAATTTAGAGTTTGCCAAGTGGAAGGTATTGGGGTTTCGCGCGGGAAGATCTTAACAAAAAGGCTGTATTTTCCGAGTAGAATGCTCTAAGTTTACTAGTGATAAGTTTGGGTTTGTCAAGTTGAATTTTCTTGAGAAATAGAGTCTGCCAAGCAGAAAGATTGGGGTACTATGATTGTTTCAGTGGCCCGTCAGGCTTTTTGTGAGTAGCCAACGTTGTAGTATCGCGGAAATGGAACAGTACGACTTCATAAGAGCGTTGGTTAACCTAGACGTGCTTTAGTAAAACTGTATTAATTATCTATCATCTTGGAGACCTGACGCTTTATTAGCTAGCTAAAAAGCAAGCAATATGTTCTAATCGCGATCATCCGTAACCCGCAATGCCTGAGTCACACGGCTGAGTGGATGGACTTAGATCGCAGAAACATACCCGTGTTCCGCCTGTTCATGACGATAAACTGAAACCTCGGCTGCGTGTTCCTACAACAGGAGAAACCAATCAGATATTCAGATCCCAGCCGCAGCCGCACACGATAGTCAATCAACCCTCGCTCACCTCTTCACGACGAACAGCGACCCCTCCACGTCCTTGCGGCTCTGCGCAATACAAGGCAAGCAAGCCGGATCGGATCAGGTTTTCGGTGAATCACGGGGGGCGAGACAGGGGGGAGGGGGAGGGGAGGGGAGGAGGTGACTGACCCACTGATTGAGGTCGATGTTGAAGTCGTAGAGGGTGACGTGGGCGGCGGTGATGAGGATGTCCTCGACGGCGGGGTCGAGACGCTGCAGGACGGTGAGGTTGAGCAGGCGCGTGCCCTCGGCGTCCATCGCCAGGTTCGGGGTCAACTTGCCCCCGTTAGTCGGCGGCGGCGGCGGCATCGATCAATCTCCGAGTGGGCGGCGGTGGATCTGAGGGGAGCTGCAGGCTGCAGCTATCGAGTAGGGAGCTTGGGAGTTTGGAGCAGGGGGGAGGGGAGGGGACGGGACGGGGACGGACTGTAATTTCTGGAAGAGTCGCCGCAGCAGACAGCAGGATGGGACGTGGATGGACCGACGATGCAGGAGCCGGACGGGGTCGGGGTCCATGGGCTCGGCCACTGTGTAACAGGTCTATAGGCCCATGTGACACTTTTTCCGAAAATCAGCTTGGGAGCCCCTACGTGACCGCGGCAACTATATCTCGCTTCACGCGAGACTTCTGTCTGTCTCGCTCAACCACTGTCCTCTCCGGTGTACCTATTGGACCGGCCCAGTTTTGTGCTTTTTTTGTTCGCTGGTTTTTCGATGGAATTCGCTCGCTCGCTGCTCTTCGTTTGCTTTTTTTTGGGGAAAACGCCATCGTGGCTTACTTTATTTCAAGGTTTAGCAAGGGCTTACATCATTCACAAGTAGAGCTAAAATAAAATCAGGGGGTTCGTCGACCCAAATACAAGAAGAATTGTTCTCATAACTATTTTTAGCTATCTCGTGAGCAGCCGCATTTGCTTCCCGTAAGCAATGACAAAATTTGACGTTCCCAATCAAGGCTATTAAATCCGTGCAATCAGCAAAAATAGGAGCTCCCTTATTGTCAGTGCCACTACCCCTGACATGCCGGCCCCACGTACCAGCAACAACGGACCGGGCGAGGGCCGGCCTCGTCGACAGGCCAAGGCCAACGCAAGAGTGGCTGGGCCAGAGTGGGTCCAATAGGCCCAGCCAAGACTACTACTTACCTCCCACCGGCAACCACCCAGGAGAACCATCCAGAGGATGAAGGCGAACCCGGCGGCTACCTACTTTCCCTGTCTCCGAACCCTAGTTCTTCTTTCGCCATTTGTGTATCGAATCAAGCTTGTATCCCAGATAATTGCTACCACTGAATAGATCCATAAGCAGCACCTATCATCTGGTATCAGAGACCACTCACCTTCCTTCCGCCTCCACCCTGGCCCAATTCGTCAAAACGCGCCGCATCTGTCAGACTCGATCCGATCTCGCAGCCATGGATCCATCGATCCAGGCCTTCCTCGACAGGCTGGATGCTACGCTGGTCGCCCACTCCGCATCCATCGCCACGATCCAAGCCCAGACGGCGAAGATCGACGATCTGGTCGCCTGGCGACCGGATCTGGAGAAACGCGTCGCGGAGCTCGGCGCGGCGGTCACGGCGCTCCAGCAGGAGCGTCCCTCGTCGTCCTCAACTCCTCCGGTGGCGCTCCCGAAAAAGCAAAGAATCTCCACACCCGGCGACTCTCGGTGCCCCCATCGGGCCCGAGCCAGGCGCGGGCGGGGCGATCCACGGGTCCCATGACCACGGCGTCTTCGACATCACACGGGGTTGCCGGCAGCGTCATTTCGCACGCCGCCGCCACTCCCGACCAACGGTCAGCCTGATCCCATCCCTCCAACAGCACCACTTTCTCCATTTGCACACGCAAGCCAGCTCTTGACAGGGTTGGGGCAAGCTCACCCATCCATCACGTTTCCACAATTTGCTGGGGAGAACCCGAATCTGTGGAAAACGTTATGTGAGCAATACTTTCATATGTTCGGGATACACCGCACATTTTGGGTACCTATGGCGGCCCTCAACTTCTCTGGAGCCGCATCAATTTGGCTCCAATCGATCTAGAAAAAACTCTCTGATTATGATTGGGAGTCGTTTGCCGCATTACTTTGCACGCTTTCGCCGTGATAGGCATCGGATGTTGATTAGGCGCTTTTATCTTGTTCGGCAGGATACCACAAGAGGTGAGTGCATAGAGAAATTTGAATTGATTATCAATCATCTGAGTTCATATTCTGACACCATTCATCCGTTTTACTTTTTGACACGCTTCGTCGAGGGCCTGCGACCGGATATCCGAGCGGTGGTGCTGGTCCAGCGCCCACCCGATTTGGACACGGCCTGCGCACTGGCTCTCCTTCAAGAAGAAGTGGCGGATGGTGGCCGTGCTGAGCCAATCCGTCAGCATCTGCCACGACCTCCCGAGGCAATGATCCGCGCCAATGGACCGTTGCCACTCCCGCCACCCCCAGCGCGTCCCAACGCGACGACAGCAGGGGCGACTGATCGTCGGGGCACAGAAGCAGCAAGAGCGGACACCACCAAGCTCAAGACGCTGCAGGACTACAGGCGTGCCCGTGGCCTATGCTTCAAGTGCGGCGAGCGGTGGGGGCACGATCGTGTGTGCCCCACCTCTGTTCAACTACACGTCGTCGAGGAATTACTGGAGCTCTTCGGCATAGACAGTATGACAGAGGCGACAGAACAAATTGAAGAAACAGTAATGGCTATTTCACGCTCAGCAATATCTGGAGGAGTTTCAGCTAAGGCATTTCAGCTGCAAGCGTGTGTTCAGGGGCGCGAGGCGCTGATGTTGGTGGATTCTGGGAGTTCGACATCTTTTGTCAACACCGATCTGGCCAAGTCACTGGAAGGGGTTGCATCTTTAAGTAAAACTTACAGAGTAAGGGTAGCCTGATGGCGGTGAATTGAAATGCTCACCGTCATTCCATGATGCGCTTGGTATACACAAGGACATGAGTTCGCCATGCATTTGAAGGTGCTATCCTTGGGAGTGTATGACGCGATATTGGGGATGGACTGGCTCGAGGAGCACAGTCCTATGACAGTGGATTGGAAAGCAAAGTCCATTGCAATGCCGTCAGCACAGGGGGTGATCTCACCTGTGGCCACGGTCGGAGTCAACTGATTGTTTGCTCATCAATAGTCTACAATTGCAGGGGCTGTGCAAAAACAATGTTGCGGCTTACATGGTGCAACTACACACAGTGGAGTTGGATGGTGAGCAAAGCACAAACATCCCAGAAGCTCTCCAACAAATCATTGCTGAATTTCCTGATCTCTTTGAAGAACCAACAGAATTACCCCACGGCGCGAGTGCGATCACCACATCCCTCTTATACCAGGAGCGCAACCATTCAACATACGTCCGTATTGTCACAAGCCGGAGCACAAGGACGAGATAGAGCATCAAGTGGCAGAACTGTTGCATTCCGGAGTGATACAGAGAAGCAACAGTCCTTTCGCTTCACCAGTCATCCTTCTCAAAAAGAGGGACGGCACCTGGAGGCTCTGCGTTGACTATCGGCACCTGAATGCCATCACATGCATTACAAAGTTTCCCATACCAGTAATTGAAGAGCTATTAGATGAGCTACACGGTGCCTGTTGGTTCTCCAAACTCGATCTCAGGCGTGCTACCACCAAATCAGGCTCGCCGAGGGGGAGGAGTACAAGACGGCATTCCACACACACTCGGGCCATTATGAATTCTGTGTGGTATCTTTCGGGCTGGCAGGTGGACCGGGGACATTCAACGATGCGGTCACCAATACCATGCATCCCCTCCTGCGCCACTGCGTTCTGCTATTCTTCGACGACATTTTGGTCTTCAGTCGCACCCTGCGTGACCACATCCAACATTTGCGGCAAGTCCTCGAGTTACTCCGCAGAGACCAGTGGAAGGTTAAACGCAGCAAGTGTGCTTTCGGCCAACGCAAAGTGGCGTACCTGGGGCATGTAGTCAGCGCGGAGGGCGTCGCTACGGACCCAACCAAGATTAAGGCAGTCTCTGAATGGAAGACACCAACCACTGTCAAGGAGGTGCGCAGCTTTCTGGGACTCGGTGGCTACTACAGGCGCTTCGTGCGCAACTTTTGTGTCATCGCGCGCCCATTGTTCAATCTCCTCAAAAAGGGCGTGCCATTTGTGTGGACTCAGCATACGGAAACGGCATTTCAACTTCTAAAAACTCAGCTCACCACAGCTCTGGTTCTTGCATTGCCAGATTTTACCAAGCCATTCTGTGTCGAAACGGACGCCAGTGACAAAGGGATAGGGGCAGTGCTACAACAAGGAGGGCATCCAATCGCTTTCATGAGCAAAGCGTTGGCTCTGCGCTACCAGGGGTTATCCACGTACGAGAAAGAGTATTTGGCAGTGATAGTAGCTGTGGACCAATGGCGCCCGTACCTGCAATATGGAGATTTTACCATCCTAACTGATCGAAAAAGCTTGATTCACTTGGAGGAACAACGGCTCTCGACGCCCTGGCAGCAAAAAGTGTTCACAAAATTGCTTGGTCTCCAGTACTCCATCAGATACAAGAAAGGGACGGATAATAACGCAGCAGATGCTCTGTCGCGAGCTGAACCAACAGAGATGCTAGCAGCTGTCACCTCCTGCCAACCAGCATGGCTCGATGATGTTGTGGCCAGCTATAACTCTAATCCCCAAGCACAGAAGCTCCTGGAACAGCTCGCCATCCGAGCCGACCCGAAGGATCGTTTCTCTCTTACTCAAGGAGTTCTTCGTTTCCGTGGTCGAATTTGGCTCAGTGGCTCCACAAAGATTGCAAAGAACAAGATAATCGCGCCTTCCACAACAGCCCTATGGGGGCCACTCAGGGATCCCAGCCACTTACCACTGTATCAGACGGCTCTTTGCATGGCCGAAGATGAAGACACACATTCATCAATACATCCGCTGTTGCACAATTTGCCAACAAGCGAAACCAGAGCGTGCTGCTGCCTCGGGACTTCTTCAGCCACTTCCCATTCCCATGGCCCCTTGGGAGATGATCTCCATGGACTTCATCGACGGGCTGCCACAATCAGCTCAGTTCAACTTTCTTCTGGTGATTGTGGACAAGCGCACCAAGTTCATGCACTTCCTTCCATTGGCACATCCCTACACTGCAGCCAAAGTGGCCCTCCTCTATATGAACCAGATTTACAAGCTGCATGGGTTACCAGGTGCAATCGTCTCGGATCGTGATACGGTCTTCACCAGCCACTTCTGGCAAGAGCTTTTCAAGCATGCGGGTTCCGAGCTTCGTCTCAGCACAGCCAATCACCCGCAAACGGACGGTCAAACGGAGTGTGTCAACCAGTGTCTGGAAACATATCTGCGGTGTTTCACGCACGCTTGCCCGAAGCGATGGAGCTACTGGATACCTATGGCACAATTCTGGTACAACTCATCTTACCACTTAGCTATCGGTATGTCCCCATTCAAAGCTTTGTTTGGTCACGAGCCACGCCAGCGGGGTGTCACAACATCAGAGGGATGTTCAGTACAATCATTGCAGTCCTGGTTGGAAGAAAGAACAGTCATTCAAAGACGCCCTCCAAAGAAAGCATTTGAACCGGCACGCGTCAATGCATGAAGACCCAAAGGCGACAAGAAGCGCTCCTGGAGGCAGTTTGAGGTGGGGGACAAAGTCTACCTCAAACTGCAACCGTACATCCAAGCTTCAGTCGCACCAAGGGCGAATCACAAGCTCTCCTTCAAGTATTTTGGACCTTTCCCAATCATTGCCAAGATAAATGACGTCGCCATAAGTTGCGCTTGCCTCCTGGAGCCACGGTGCATCCGGTCTTCCATGTTTCTTTGCTGCGTCGAGCACTTCTCCTAGGAATGGAGGCGTCGACACGTTTGCCGATTGAGCAAGATGCAAAGGCTGTACCAATGGCAATCCTTCAAACACGTTGGCGCAAGACGGCGGGCGCAATGATCGAGCAAGTCCAGGTACAGTGGTCACCTGACTCGACGCTGGGCACCACCTGGGAGGACAAGGCCGCGCTCTTCGACAAGTTCTCTCAGGCAGAGGCTTGGGGTCAAGCCTCGACACAAGAAGGGGGGATGTCAGCACCACTACCCCTAACATGCCGGCCCCACGTACCAGCAACAGCGGACCGGGCGAGGGTCGGCCTCGTCGACAGGCCAAGGCCAACGCAAGAGTGGCTGGGGCAGAGTGGGTCCAATAGGCCCAGCCAAGACTACTACTTACCTCCCACCGGCACCACCCAGGAGAACCATCCAGAGGATCAAGCCGAACCCGGCGGCTACCTACTTTCCCTGTCTCCGAACCCTAGTTCTTCCTTCGCCATTTGTGTATCGAATCAAGCTTGTATCCCAGATAATTGCTACCACTGAATAGATCCATAAGCAGCACCTATCACTCATTCCACCACATGCTGCTGGTACATGCGCTGATAACATCCGTCGAGTCAGATTCTGCAATTACTAGTAGAATGCCCGTGCGTTGCCACGGGCTTTTAAAGCATTTTGCTGAAATTAGTATAAACATGTATAGAAAAGGTAAACCGTAACAATTGGGTAATAATTGAAATTCATTTCACGGCGCAATATAAGTTGATTAAAAAGATAATTTAAGGGCATCTTCAACGCTGACCCGTAAACTGGACACCATATCCGTCCATGGATGCGGAACCGGTCCACAGACAATGATACGGGAACTGGCCAACCAACCATAACCAAAAATGTCCGTAACAATCTAACTTTAAACATGCTAAACAATGGTTAATTAAAAAAAACACCTTCCGCCAACACAAAACTAACATGTTACATGCACCTTCGGCCAACCAATGCAATGCATTGCAAGCAGCTTCCGCCACACACTTGAGCAAAAGCATTGCCTTTTGGAGAGAAAACATAGATTAACATCAATGTTTTTGGCCGAAGGTGTTCTAATATTTCGCACAAACCATGTATTTAATAATAATTAGAGATTTGTACTAAGTAAATCATATTTGGCTAGATAGCCGTGTCCCTTCCGCCAAATCAAGCTAGCTAGCTTGAAGTCTTCCGCCGAACATCATGCTAATCAGTTATTCATCACGTTCTTCTTCCGCAAAATAAGACCAGTCTTACGCCATCCTGCACGGACAAGGGCACGTGGTGGCTTTTTGTAGGCCAGTCGGATGTCCGGGCTCTGGCAAAGCTCCTCTTTGTTTGTCTCGAATTTGCGGAAAAAATTGTGTGCGGACCCATCGGCGGACCGATGCAGGGTCGTGTTGGACGGCAAAGTCATCTTTAATGAAATGTACTTTGCGACATTTTCTATAGTATGAAAATTATTCCGCTCAAACGACAATAACTGAACGAACCAATATCAACCCCATCCCGCTCAATCTCGACCTTCACACTTACCACAAAATTCACTAACTCGTGTTCTAAGTGAGCTAGTGATCACCGCAGCTGTGGCAAGCCAGCAGCACGGGACAAGGGTGACAACTATCTTCCTATCTTAGTGTTAGTACCTCATGGTTCTATACCGGACCCACTCTTCATCCAGGATTCTATCATGATGGCGTTATGCTCATGTGTTGCCACGAAAATAGAAAGCTACGAATAGAAATGTTCGTCCAAAGCCTGAAAAATGTCAATGTGTCTCCTCTTCCCGCCCTCACACGCGCATGCCTAGTTCATGGTACAAATTTATTTATCCATTAGAGAA
This sequence comes from Aegilops bicornis, assembly GCA_021605145.1. NCBI lineage: Eukaryota > Viridiplantae > Streptophyta > Magnoliopsida > Poales > Poaceae > Aegilops > Aegilops bicornis. Next base: position 140,087,445 of record CM038672.1, read on the forward strand.
GAGAAAAAAAAGTTTCTTCTCCCTTTTTATCTTCTATAGCTAATTGCATGTGCGTTGCAATCGGGGCACACATAGTCCGATATTGTCGATTATTCCTTTTTCCCGTGAAATCACTCTTGTTCCATCCACTATTTTTATCTCTCCATCTCCCCAGTCCAAACTCGCATGTGTCCCTCACACAAACATTTTGAAATTCAAACCCATAATGGTGCAGATGTGGTAAATTTCACATCTTGTATTAGTAAAGTGTGGCTGCATTTTACGATTTCATGACTGTAAGCCTACCCCCTCCTTCTCTCTCCCTCTCCAAGGGCTATTATTTTCAATAGTGAACTTGGAACTAAAAATGTGAGAATAATATTTTCTTTCAAATATGAATACATGGAATTTGTAGAAGCCAATTTATTTAATAAGAGAAATATAATGTTCCTGTTGCACTTTCACATGAGTTGCAAAAAAAATATGGACATCGGTCATTAGCTTCAGGTCTATTTTTACTCTTATTGAATCGGGTAAAGTATTCTAATTCAATAAGAATTTCGTGGGTCGATGTGAAGATAAAAGCATGGCCGATTTACACTTTTGGGTTCTTGGAACCAACGTCTCATGAATCAGTTCATCCATTGGCACAATTACAAGCACGGAAACTTGAACTGTCCAAACACATGGCAAAGGTGTACCTTTGCCGTTAGTAATTCTTCACAATACTGGTCAATAAATTAGTTAATGGGACGATTAAGGTCACCAAGTAGCCGATTAACATATTAGTATCATCTTCAAAATAAATTACTCAACATGATGGAAATATACTCGTAAAACATTTAGCTTTACCTTAGTAGATGCCGAAGATAATTAGTATCCACAACATGAAAGCAACAAGATATTATAAAGAGTGATTCTGGTGAAACATAATGTAGCAGTGCATGGTTTACCATTATTTCTGTTTACGAAGATATTCATGAGAAGTACATCAAACTTCGTATAAAAATATTTAAACCTCATAGAGGTCCTATATGTTCTCAGCTCGCATTCTTCATAACTTGAAATAAAATGTACAATTGACCTAATGTAGTTCGGACCGAGTGGAATAGTCCAATCTCTAATGGCCTTGTGATCAGGTTGAAATGTAAATAACTCTGCAAAAAAGACATGAAAATCGATCATGTTGGAAATCATGATTTGATATGCATTTGAAGCCCCATTTTGCAATTCATGAACACGTCAAAACAATCAGAAATACATCACAAATGGCGAATAAGGATCTAACTGTACCAAATAGGAAAAATGAAGTATCTGCAATATTTACCGCATTTTGTAACCATAGTAATGTTTTTAAAGTTACCAGTGTCTCCAATATTTACTGCATTTTGTAACCATAGTAATGGTTTTAAAGTTATCAGTATCACTTGTAGGCAATTTCCCTTCCTCCACTTCCTTTCCATTGATTAGAACTGACTCTACACACCACATGTATCTGATGGTTTCATCTGTGAAAGAGTGAGATGAGATTTGTAGGTTCACTCCTCTATGATAGAAATATGCGAGTCCAAATGCATTTGGTAGCAGGGGTGGACCTTGCTCTACGCAGCATCAAGCAGAGGCAAGGGCTCTGGGGCGTCATCGTCAACCCCATGTCTGCAGTGAGCACAAAATTTGGTTATCAATTGGGGTAATTCCACTTTCAATTAACAAAAGTACAGCCGCAAAAGTACACCTGTGCAAAGATGTAAAAATGCCTCCCTTAAGAAGATCATCTCATTTATGTAAAACTTATCCTATCGACGCATCAAGAACTTGTTACCAGAAGAACCTCATGCTCATATGTGTCAAACTACTCGTTGGCAAATTTGTTGAACGTTTACAGAACAAAATCCACATCGAGTAACTTTATCCCACTGAAGCAACTAAACGAAGCTACTGGCACGCAACAGCAAGCACATGAATGCATCCCCCATCTGCATGCATGAGTCAGACCTCAAGGTACTACAATGCAAGAATGGAATAAGCTAGTGACACATCACACATTCTTGAAATAGTAGAGGTAAATATATTGAAAACATATATCAACCTAAAATGGCAGGCTTGTGATGTGCAACAAAATGGAACTGATGGCAACCATCTCCATGACAATCTCCGTTTATATCCTCATCAGTAAATGTAAGAGCTGGGATGAAAAAATTAATTTAAACCAATCATGCACAAAGATCACTATTCTGATGGTAAATTTGAGATAGCCTAGTTGTTGTCGTCAATGTTATAAACCACGGATCATTAGGAATCAACACTAACGATGGAAAATTTGGTAGTCGCTGCTTGCTGTAAACCTAAACTCTCTGCTATGGAGCATTAACATACGCTTCGAGCTCCAAATTCTGGCCCATGGGATATCTTCCATATGCCCCGCCAGCTCATGCTTGGCAATATTAACCTGATGCTACGCGATAGAAACCTAAAACACCAACAACAAAATGCAATTTTAAGAAGGCTATCATTTGCCTGAACAAAAAGTCCACGGGAACTCTGAATAGTAGTACATGCGGATCCCGACATTGATCTCAATAGTACACTCCTCCTGCCAGCCAATAAACTAAGTTAATAGTAAATCAAGAAGTTTTAAAATAATATTGTTTGAATAGTAGATATAAGCAACAAGATAATTGATGTAGGTCAAATATATATGACGTGAAGGCTGATCTAAATCAACGCACACATGAGACTTGACTGGGGCGCAGAGGCGCCTATAGGGTTCGCCACGGCAGCAACTCGGGGGAGAAGATGGCCGGGCCGGGTTTCTCAAGGCAGTTGCACTCACCGTGCAGCGCCGACCTTGGTGAGGTGCCGGATCTGGACTCCTCCTCCGGCCCGGCAGAGCGGTGTCCGTGGGTACCCACCGCACGGTCGCGTCGTCATGGTCGATCACACGACTGTGTGAGGACCCTCTCTATGCCGCCCCCTCCTTCCTCCAAGTAGTATGTTCGGAATTCACAAAAAAAGAAAACTATGTGATCAAATATGTTTACTAAGAAAGAATTTAGGATTGACAAGCTTCTTGTACGGGCATTCATCTTGGGGATTCAACAGTTAACAGATACAAACAAGATAGTTTTGTTGCACATTCTAGCATAAAGTGTTGGGGAACGTAGTAATTTCAAAATTTTCCTACGATCACGCAAGACCATGGTGATGGCATAGCAACGAGAGGGAAGAGTGTCCGTCCACGTACCCTCGTAGACCGAAAGCGGAAGCGTTATAACAACGCTGATTGATGTAGTCGTCGTCTTCACGATCCGACCGATCCAAGCACCGAGCGTCTGGCGCCTCCGAGTTACGCACACGTTACGCTCGATGGCGATCCCCGGACTCCGATCCAGCAAAGTGTCGGGATGAGTTCCGTCGACCTGACGGCGTGGTGACGATGTTGATGCTCCACTGACGCAGGGCTTCGCCTAAGCTCCATGACGATATGACTTCTCCGGCGAGGGCTTCGCCTAAGCTCTCTGACGATATGACCGAAGTGGAATATGGTGGAAGGGGCACCGCACTGCAGCTAAGGAAAGATCCGTAGATCAACTTGTGTGTCTTGGGGTGCCCCTGCCCCGTGATATAAAGGAGCCAGGGGAGGTGGCCGGCCCAAGGGGAGGCGCAAGGAGTCCTACTCCTCTCCGGAGTAGGACTCCCCTCAATCCTAGTTGGATTAGGATTCCGGGAGGAAAGAGAGAGAGGGGCGGCCCACCTTTCCTAGTCCTAATAGGACTAGGGAAGAGGGGGCGCGACCACCTAGGGCTGCCCCTTCTCCTTTCCTCCAAGGCCCACTATGGGCCCATGTAGTTCCGGGGTTCCGGTAACCTCCCGGTACTCCGTAAATTCGATTTCACTCGGAACCTTTCCGATGTCCAAATGTAGGCTTCCAATATATCAATCTTTATGTCTCGACCATTTCGAGACTCCTCGTCATGTCCGTGATCACATCCGGACTCCGAACAAACTTCGTGCATAAACACTTATAAACTCATAATGCACTTTGTCATCGAAGCGTTAAGCGTGCGGACCCTACGGGTTCGAGAACTATGTAGACATGACCTAGAACCATTCTCATTGATAACCAATAAGCGGAACCTGGATGCCCATATTGGTTCCTACATATTCTACGAAGATCTTTATCGGTCAAACCGCATAACAACATACGTTGTTCCCTTTGTCATCGGTATGTTACTTACCCGAGATTCGATCGTCGGTATCCAATACCTAGTTCAATCTCGTTACGGTAAGTCTCTTTACTCGTTCCGTAATACATCATCTCACAACTAACTCATTAGTTGTAATGCTTGCAAGGCTTAAGTGATGTGCATTACCGAGAAGGCTGGAGATACCTCTCCGACAATCGGAGTGACAAAACCTAATCTCGAAATCGCCAACCCAACAAGTACCTTTGGAGACACTGTAGTACTCCTTTATAATCACCCGATTACGTTGTGACGTTTGGTAGTACCAAAGTGTTCCTCCGTAAACGGAGTTGCATAATCTCATAGTTATAGGAACATGTATGGGTCATGAAGAAAGCATTAACATACTAAGCGATCAAGTGTTAAGCTAACGGAATGGGTCATGTCAATCAGATCATTCTACTAATGATGTGACCTTGTTGATCAAATAACAACTCCTTGTTCATGGTTAGGAAACATAACCATCTTTGATTAACAAGCTAGTCAAGTAGAGGCATACTAGTGACATCTTGTTTGTCTATATATTCACACATGTATTATGTTTCCGGTTAATACAATTCTAGCATGAATAATAAACATTTATCATGATATAAGGAAATAAATAATAACTTTATTATTGCCTCTAGGGCATATTTCCTTGATCTCCCACTTGCACTAGAGTCAATAATCTAGATTACAAAGTAATGATCCTTACACCCATGGAGTCTTGGTGTTGATCATGTTTTGCTCGTGGAAGAGGCTTAGTCAACGGGTCCGCAACATTCAGATCCGTATGTATTTTGCAAATCTCTATGTCTCCCACTTGGACTTGGTCCCGAATGGAATTGAAGCGTCTCTTGATGTGCTTGGTCCTCTTGTGAAATCTGGATTCCTTTGCCAAGGCAATTGCACCAAGTATTGTCACAGAAGATCTTCATCGGTCCCGATGCACTAGGTATGACACCTAGATCGGAAATGAACTCTTTCATCCAGACTCCTTCATTTGCTGCTTCGAAGCAGCTATGTACTCCGCTTCACATGTAGATCCCGCCATACGCTTTGTTTAGAATCGCACCAACCGAGCTCCACCGTTTAATAAAAACACGTATCCGGTTTGCGATTTAGAATCGTCCGGATCGATGTCAAAGCTTGCATCGACGTAACCATTTACGACTAGCTCTTTGTCACCTCCATATACGAGAAACATATCCTTAGTCCTTTTCGTATTTCAGATGTTCTTGACCGCATTCCGATGATCCATTCCTGGATTACTTTGGTACCTTCCTGCCAAGCTTATAGCTAAGCATACGTCAGTCTGGTACACTGACATTGCATACATGATAGAGCCTATGGTGAAGCATAGGAACATCTTTCATTTTCTCTCTATCTTCTGCTGTGGTGGGCATTGAGTCTTACTCAATCTTATACCTTGCAACACGGGCAAAAACCTTTCTTTGCCTGATCCATTTTGAACTTTTTCAAAATTTTATCAAGGTATGTGCTTTGTGAAAGTCCAATTAAGCGTCTTGATCTATCTCTATAGATCTTGATGCCCAATATGTAAGCAGCTTCACCGAGGTCTTTCATTGAAAAACTTTTATTCAAGTATCCTTTTATGCCATCCGAAATTCTATATCATTTCCAATTAATAATATGTCGTCCACATATAATATCGTAAATGCTACAGAGCTCCCACTCACTTTCTTGTAAATACAGCTTCTCCAAAAGTCTCAGATAAACCCATATGCTTTGATCACACTATCAAAGCGTTTATTCCAACTCCGAGAGGCTTGCACTGCACCATAAATTGATCGTTGGAGCTTGCACACTTTGTTAGCACCTTTTGGATCGACAAAACCTTCTGGTTGCATCATATACAACTCTTCTTCTAGAAATCCATTCAAGAATGCAGTTTTTACATCCATTTGCCAAATTTCATAATCATAAAATGCGGCAATTGCTAACATGATTCGGACAGACTTAAGCATCGCTACGGGTGAGAAAGTCTCATCGTAGTCAACCCCTTGAACTTGTCGAAAACCTTTCGCAACAAGTCGAGCTTTGTAGACAACGATTACATTACCATCGGCGTCTGTCTTCTTCTTAAAGATCCATTTATTTTCAATGGCTTGCCGATCATCGGCAAGTCAACCAAAGTCCGCACTTTGTTCTCATACATGGATCCCATCTCAGATTTCATGGCTTCCAGCCATTTTCGCGGAATCTGGGCTCACCATCGCTTCTTCATAGTTTGTAGGTTCGCCATGGTCAAGTAACATGACTTCCAGAATAGGATTACCGTACCACTCTGGTGCGTATTTTATTCTGGTCGACCTACAAGGTTCAGTAGTAACTTGATCAAGCTTCATGATCATCATCATTAGTTTCTTCACTAATTGGTGTAGTTGTCACAGAACCATTTCTTGTGATGAACTACTTTCCAATAAGGGAGCAGAATCTGATTATCTCATCAAGTTCTACTTTCCTCCCACTCACTTCTTTCGAGAGAAACTCTTTCTCTAGAAAGGATCCGAATTTAGCAACGAAAATCTTGCCTTCAGATCTGTGATAGAAGGTGTACCCAACAGTTTCCTTTGGGTATCCTATGAAGACACATTTTTCCGATTTGGGTTCGAGCTTATCTGGTTGAAGTTTCTTCACGTAAGCATCGCAGCCCCAAACTTTAAGAAACGACAACTTTGGTTTCTTGCCAAACGACAGTTCATAAGGCGTCGTCTCAACGGATTTTGACGGTGTCCTATTTAACGTGAATGCGGCCGTCTCTAAAGCATAACCCCAAAACGATAGCGGTAAATCGGAAATAGACGTCATAGATCGCACCATATCTAGTAAAGTACGATTCTGACGTTCGGACACACCATTTCTCCGTGGTGTTCCGGGTGGCGTGAGTTGCGAAACTATTCCACATTGTTTCAAATGTAAACCAAACTCGTAACTCAAATATTCACCTCCACGATCGGATCGTAGAAACTTTATTTTCTTGTTACGATGATTTTCTACTTCACTCTGAAATTCTTTGAACTTTTCAAATGTTTCAGATTTGTGTTTCATTAAGTAGATATACCCATATCTGCTCAAATCATCTGTGAAGGTGAGGAAATAACGATACCCGCGCGTGCCTCAATATTCATTGGACCACAAATATCGGTATGTATGATTTCCAACAAATCAGTTGCTCGCTCCATAGTTCCGGAGAACGGCGTTTTAGTCATCTTGCCCATGAGGCACGGTTCGCAAGTACCAAGTGATTCATAATCAAGTGATTCCGAAGCCCATCAAGATGGAGTTTCTTCATGCGTTTTACACCGATATGACCTAAACGGCGATTGCCACAAATAAGTTGCACTATCATTATCAACTCTACATCTTTTGGCTTCAACATTATGAATATGTGTATCACTACTGTCGAGATTCAACAAAAATAGACCATTCTTCAAGGGTGCATGACCATAAAAGATATTATTCATATAAATAGAACAACCATTATTCTCTCGATTTAAATGAATAACCGTCTCGCATTAAACAAGATCCGGATATAATGTTCATGCTCAACGCGGCACCAAATAACAATTATTTAGGTCTAAAACTAATCCCGAAGGTAGATGTAGAGGTAGCGTGCCGACCGCGATCACATTGACTTTGGAACCATTTCCCACGCCAAGCGCGCCGTCACCTCGTCCTTTGCGGTGCTCGTCTATTCCGTAGTCCCCTGCTTCGAGTTGCAAATATTAGCAATGTAACCCGGTATCAAATACCAGTGCTACTACGAGCTCTAGTAAGGTACACATCAATGACATGTATATCACATATACCTTTGTTCACCTTGCCATCCTTTTTATCCGCCAAATACTTGGGGCAGTTCCGCTTCCAAAGGTCCGGTCTGCTTGCGGTAAAACACTCGATTTCGGCTTAGGTCCGACTTGGGTTTCTTCTCTTGATCGACAACTTTCTTGCTGTTCTTTTGAAGTTTCCTTCTTCTTCCCTTTGCCCTTTTCTTGAAACTAGTGGTCTTGTTGACCATCAACACTTGATGCTCTTTCTTGATTTCTACCTCCGCGGCTTTTAGCATTGCGAAGAGCTCGTGAATTGTCTTAGTCATCCCTTGCATATTATAGTTCATCACGAAGCTCTTGTAGCTTGGTGGCGATGATTGGAGAATTACATCAATGACACTATCATCCGGAAGATTAACTCCCGGTGAATTAAGTGATTGTTATACCCGGACATTTTGAGTATGTGTTCACTGACAGAACTATTCTCCTCCATCTTGCAGCTATAGAACTTATTGGAGACTTCATATCTCTCAATCCGGGCATTTGCTTGAAATATTAACTTCAACTCCTGGAACATCTCATATGCTCCATGACGTTCAAAACGTCGTTGAAGACCCGGTTCTAAGCCGTAAAGCATGGCTGCGAACTATAGAGTAGTCATCGACTCTGCTTTGCCAGACGTTCATAACTTCGGCTCAAGATCTGCAGCAGTTCGCTACCCAAATGTGCTTCCGGGGCGTAATTTTTACGTGCAGCAATGAGGATAATCCTCAAATTACGGACCCGATCCGTGTAATTGCTACCATCATCTTTCAACTTTGCTTTCTCAAGGAACGCATTAAAATTCAACGGAACAACGGCCACGAGCCATCTATCTACAAGAAACATAGACAAGCAAAATACTATCGGTACTAAGTTCATGATAAATTTAAGTTCAATTAATCATATTAAAACTCCCACTTAGGCAGACATCTCTCTAGTCATCTAAGTGATCACGTGATCCATATCAACTAAACCGTGTCCGATCATCACGTGAGACGGAGTAGTTTCAATGGTGAACATCACTATGTTGATCATATCTACTATATGATTCACGTTCGACCTTTCGGTCTCCGTGTTAGAGGCCATATCTGTTATATGCTAGGCTCGTCAAGTTTAACCGAGTATTCGCGTGTGCAACTGTTTTGCACCGTTGTAGATGGACGTAGAACTTATCACACCCGATCATCACGTGGTGTCCGGGTACTACGAACTTTGGCAACGGTGCATACTCGTGGAGAACACTTCTTGATAATTTTTAGTGAGAGATCATCTTATAATGCTACCGTCAATCAAAGCAAGATAAGATGCATAAAGGATAAACATCACATGCAATCAATATAAGTGATATGATATGGTCATCATCATCTTGTGCTTGTGATCTCCATCGCCAAGCACCGTCATGATCACCATCGCCACCGGCGCGACACCTTGATCTCCATCGTAGCATCGTTGTCGTCTCGCCAATCTTATGCTTCCACGACTATCACTACCGTTTAGTAATAAAGTAAAGCATTACATCGCGATTGCATTGCATACAATAAAGCGACAACCATATGGCTCCCACCGATTGCCGATAACTCGGTTACAAAACATGATCATCTCATACAATAAAATATAGCATCACGTCTTGACCATATCACATCACAACATGCCCTGCAAAAACAAGTTAGACGTCCTCTACTTTGTTGTTGCATGTTTTACGTGGCTGCTACGGGCTGAGCAAGAACCGTTCTTACCTACGCATCAAAACCACAACGATACTTCGTCAAATAGACTCCGTTTTAACCTTCTCAAGGACGGGCGTAGCCACTTTTCAGTTCAACTAAAGTTGGAGAGACAGGTCTTCCGCAAGCCATCTATGTGCGAGCACGTCGAGGGAACCGGTCTCGCGTAGCGTCTGGCGTAAGGTTGGTCCGGATCGTCTCGTCCAACAATACCGCTGAACCAAAGTATGACATGCTGGTAGGCAGTATGACTTGTATCGTCCACAACTCACTTGTGTTCTACTCGTGCATATGACATCAACGCATAAAAACCTGGCTCGGATGCCACTGTTGGGGAACGTAGTAATTTCAAAATTTTCCTACGATCACGCAAGACCATGGTGATGGCATAGCAACGAGAGGGAAGAGTGTCCGTCCACGTACCCTCGTAGACCGAAAGCGGAAGCGTTATAACAACGCGGTTGATGTAGTCGTCGTCTTCACGATCCGACCGATCCAAGCACCGAGCGTCACGGCGCCTCCGAGTTCTCGCACACGTTCACTCGATGACGATCCCGGACTCCGATCCAAAGAAAGTGTCGGGATGAGTTCCGTCAACACGACGGGCGTGGTAGCGATGTTGATGCTCCACCGACGCAGGCTTCGCCTAAGCTCATGACGATATGACTTCTCCGGTGCAGGCTTCGCCTAAGCTCTCTGACGATATGACCGAAGTGGAATATGGTGGAAGGGGCACCGCTGCACGGCTAAGGAAAGATCCGTAGATCAACTTGTGTGTCTTGGGGTGCCCCCCGCCTCAGATATAAAGGAGCTGTGGGGAGGTGGCCGCCCAAGGGGAGGCGCAAGGAGTCCTACTCCTCCCGGAGTAGGACTCCCCTCCAATCCTAGTTGGATTAGGATTCCCGGAGGGAAAGAGAGAGAGAGGGGCGGCCCACCTTTCCTAGTCCTAATAGGACTAGGGGAAGGGGGCGCGCGACCACCTAGGGCTGCCCTTCTCCTTTCCTCCAAGGCCCACTATGGGCCCATGTAGTTCCCGGGGTTCCGGTAACCTCCCGGTACTCCGATAAATTCGATTTCACTCGGAACCTTTCCGATGTCCAAATGTAGGCTTCCAATATATCAATCTTTTATGTCTCGACCATTTCGAGACTCCTCGTCATGTCCGTGATCACATCCGGACTCGAACAAACTTTGGTGCATCAACACTTATAAACTCATAATGCCTTCATCATCGAAGCGTTAAGCGTCACGGACCCTACGGGTTCGAGAACTATGTAGACATGACCTAGAACCATTCTCGGTCAATAACCAATAAGCGGAACCTGGATGCCCATATTGGTTCCTACATATTCTCTGAAGATCTTTATCGGTCAAACCGCATAACAACATACGTTGTTCCCTTTGTCATCGGTATGTTACTTACCCGAGATTCGATCGTCGGTATCCAATACCTAGTTCAATCTCGTTCTGGTAAGTCTCTTTACTCGTTCCGTAATACATCATCTCACAACTAACTCATTAGTTGTAATGCTTGCAAGGCTTAAGTGATGTGCATTACCGAGAAGGCACGGAGATACCTCTCCGAGCAATCGGAGTGACAAAATCTAATCTCGAAATACGCCAACCCAACAAGTACCTTTGGAGACACCTGTAGTACTCCTTTATAATCACCCGATTCGTTGTGACGTTTGGTAGTACCCAAAGTGTTCCTCCGTAAACGGGAGTTGCATAATCTCATAGTTATAGGAACATGTATGGGTCATGAAGAAAGCATTAACATACTAAACGATCAAGTGTTAAGCTAACGGAATGGGTCATGTCAATCAGATCATTCTACTAATGATGTGACCTTGTTGATCAAATAACAACTCCTTGTTCATGGTTAGGAAACATAACCATCTTTGATTAACAAGCTAGTCAAGTAGAGGCATACTAGTGACATACTGTTTGTCTATATATTCACACATGTATTATGTTTCCGGTTAATACAATTCTAGCATGAATAATAAACATTTATCATGATATAAGGAAATAAATAATAACTTTATTATTGCCTCTAGGGCATATTTCCTTCATAAAGTTGCATTACTATCGATCTAATTTGAGAACACTATATGTGAGATGATAGGGAACTTGGACTCGAACAAAACTGCAATGTTATAATAATAGTTCGACACTATATGCTCATTATCGCAGAATGCATTGTTTGCTAAGGAAAAAGGGACAAAGTACATAAATCAGGCTGTGTCTAAAACTTATGAAAAACGACATGTTGACATCCGTGGAAGAGGGACACATGCATACCTTGCTGTGCTCGCAATTGTAAGCGTAGTTCTCATCCATCCAGTACTACAGCTTCCCAGTGGGATGTGACGCCCCCGATTCAATCGTACACTAATCATGCACGCAAATGTGTATGATCAAGATCTAAGACTCACGGGAAGATATCACAACACAACTCTAAAACATAAATAAGTCATACAAGCATCATAATACAAGCCAGGGGCCTCGAGGGCTCGAATACAAGTGCTCGATCATAGATGAGTCAGCGGAAGCAACAATATCCGAGTACGTACATAAGTTAAACAAGTTCGCCTTAAGAAGGCTAGCACAAACCGAGATACATATCGAAGAGGCGCGAGCCTCCGGCACAGGATCCTCCTAACTACTCCCTGGTCGTCGGCCGGGCTGCACGTAGTAGAAGGCACCTCCAGTGTAGAAGGAGTCGTCGTCGACGGTGACATCTGGCTCCTGGACTCCGGCATCTGGTTGCGACAACCAGGTAGAAGGGAAAGGGGGGGAAAGAGGGAGAAAAGCAACCGCGGGTACTCATCCAAAGTACTCGCAAGCAAGGAGCTACACTACATATGCATGGGTATATGTGTAAAGGGACATATCGATTAATTTGAAGCAGAATGCCGTAATAAGAGGGAATAACTAATCTCGTCAAGACTACGCTTCCGCAGCCTCCGTCTTTGCAAAGCATGTAGAAGAGAGTAGACTGAAGGCCTCCAAGTAGCATCGTATAGCATAATCCTACCCGGCGATCCCCTCCTCGTTGCCCTGTTAGAGAGCGATCACCGGGTTATATCTGGCACTTGGAAGGGTGTGTTTTATTAAGTATCAAGTTCTAGTTGTCATAAGGTCAAGGTACAACTCCAAGTCGTCTTGTTACCGAAGATCACGGCTATTCGAATAGATTAACTTTCCTGCAGGGGTGCACCACATTACCCGACACGCTCGATCCCATTTGGCCGGACACACTTTTGTAGCGACCCGACCTCGGGCAATTGAGCCTCGTGTATCTGTGCCATCCTCGATCAAGATCTTTGGCACACGAGACATCAATGTATATATCAAAGTGCAATCACATGTATAATTAACGTAAAACTGATATATACCTCATAATACTCGTGAAACAATCAAACGGGTGTGGAGTCCCATCAACGCCATCGGCGGGTTGAGTGTAGACCGTAACCTGTATCGTAACTCTTACTGTCGAGGAAATATACGCAACATGATACGTTGCAGCCGTGTAGGTCAAGACATTGAATGTACCGCAAGATCACAACATAAGAAAAACAGGTGATAAAACTATACTATATGCAATATGGCTTTGTGGCTCAGATTCGAGTTTTGTTTGCGTAAAAGCTGGTTTTATTTTCCCTACATCAAAGGAATAAATGAAGTCTGTACTATGGAGTTTTTCTGTCATGACATGGTTCCGCCAACCGATGTCTCATAGCCCAAAATCATCATAAGTTGCCCACAATTAAGTTATCGATCCGGTGTTGAGAGTTAGAGATAGATCCAAGTCCGGATGCTCAAATTGCCCGTGTCGGGACACGGCTAATCGATTAGGTTTTAACCCTCTGCAGAGGTTTGTACACTTTACCCATAAGATTCGATCCCTCTCTTTACATTCTCGCACTTCGTGGTGTTTGAGAACAAGATGACCAAAACATGGTCTTCCAAAGATTTCCTCGACCAATCTCCGGTACTCAACCCATCCTACCGTAGTTCTACATCCGCTAGTACCGTCGGTCGAGTCACAACTAAGGTCAACCAAGCCAGAGCCCATAATGACTTGCGGTTGCACAGTAAGCTTCGGGCATGAAGTATTCTTCCGTCTCTTTGGGTCCTGGGTGAAGCTTTCCATAAGATGTCATGGCGCTTCTCCATGCATCCCGGCCAACCACCGGTTTCTCCAGGGTGCCCACAACCGCCCTTCACCCAAAGAGTGTGTATTGAATTCTTGTCTCGAGTCTTGAAGTCTTGAGGCCTTGAAGATGCAGTCCTTGCAGCTTTCATCATGGTGTTGTCGTCATTGACGTAGATCCTTCATTCTCACACCACTCCTGAGCACTCATACCAAACCCCGTCTACTATAGCGTAGCATTAAAATAAATAACGTCCGGGCTTGGTAACAGGGTGATGGGTTCCTACCTCATGCATACTACTCAACTACAAGGATTCAATAACACTACCGAGGGGTGGTTGCAAGGATGCCACTAAATGCAATAAAAACATAGGTATGAAAGCGATGATCAAAGTGAACTTGCACGGTGATGTTGACGAAGAAGAATTATCGTTCTCAAGAAATAACTTGATAGACTACTCGTCACTCTCGATGAAATCTATATAACAAACATATCATTCACATAAGCACTCACACTAACAATCAAAACAAAAGAGAGAGCGAATAAGAACCGAAGGAACTTCAAATAAAACTAGGAGTCTTCTTCTACAACATTCACAAAAATAGTTTTGTCTAACGGAAAATAAAACACTAAAATAACAGAGAATAAAATATAAATTTAGTTAAGACAAAAAATAAAGTATTTTTTTCATAAAGCTATTTTGAAAGTATTTTCAATTGGGAGTTAAATAAAGAGAGAAATCCATTGCAAGTTATTAGCGAACTTGAATTGATTTCACGATAACAAAATAAAAATAAATATAAAAACTTGTTGAACACCTACTGTTTAACTAATAGAAACCAAACATAAACTTTCTGAAATATAAAATAAAATAATTTAAAAACAACTATAGAAAAGAAGTAGCTATTCTTGAATAGAACTAAAACAGAATTTGTTTTACATGAAACAATAAGCTAAAATACTCAAACAATTTTGAACTTTTTACCACTGGTAAATATGATCACTAGTGATCAGTAGAAAAAGAATCAAATAAAAATCTATTTTAAACTCCCGGAATAAGCAAAACAAGCTTTAATTCAAATCTGATCTAACTCAATTTTTATAAATCCAAACATAGACAAATTATATATTTTTGGAAACTACAAGAAAATTGTGATCTAACGCAAAAAGAATCAGCATCATTTGACTTCTAGATCAAAAGTTATAAGCTAAACAAGAACGGAACTAAATCTGTTACGAAAATAAATCTGAAAACGAAAAAAAACAACAAGGAAGTTACCTGTACGTGAGGCAGAGATGGCAGGAAGGAGACGGCGATGTGGAGGGCTGCTCGGCGAGGGCGAGGTCGCCGAGGTGGGGTGGCGGAGGAGGGGTCGGCGCTTGGGGAGGTGGCGCCTGGCGATGGGAGGTTCCAGGAGAGCTCTGGTGAGCGTTCTAGGCAGGAAAAAGGAGGACGGTGGCGAGGTGGCTACTGGCGGGGAGGCGTGGTGATGGGAAAAATGGAACGAGGAGAGGGAGGGGTTTTATAGGCGGTCTCGGGAGGCGCTGGATGGAAAGACGAGGGAGATCGGGAAGGTGGAGTTTCTGTCTCCATGGATATGGAAAGCTTACAGAACGTGAGAGGAAATAGAGGAAGGAGATGATCTCTTGTTGGGCTAGAATAGGAAAGTGCTTAATGGGCCAGCAGGTTTTTCCTAATAAAAGCGATTCCATTCCTATTTTTAAAATTAGGAAACTAAAACAATAAAAAGGAAATCAAATCAATTGAATAAAGAGTTTTTATATACTAAAATTATCAAAAAATAAAATGTAGATGATGAGCATTATTCCACGGCCAAAATAAAAACTTAAAAAAATGTTTTTCAGAAAATCCCTAAAGGCTTTATTTCTTTTTGCAAATAATTTTTAAATAAAAACTTTGGTTTTTCTTGGCTCAAATATTTTCAAAAAATGCCCCTGATTTTGGAGGGTCATTTTCCTCCGCTCTTTCTTGCTTGCAAGAATTTAATTTTCGGTGTATATCTCGTGGAATAAAAATAGAGAAGAAAGTGCAAATATTTGAAAGAATTAAATTGCAAAACTCCGTTCAAATTCTTTATAGTTGAAGAAGTCATGTCATCTTCTCTCATTGATTCTAATAGGATGAATTGAATTTACGGAGAAGGGGAAAGTCATTTTATTCCCTCTCATTCAAAAGTTTTTGAAAAGGTTCAAATTTCACTCAAGTTTAATTCACTCAAGCAAACAAACAAACAATTCAATTAATTATATTAACATTCCAAAATTTGGGATGTTACAAACCTACCACACTTAGAATGAATCTCGTCCTCGAGATTCGAAGAGGCTAACAAGAAAAGGTTAGGGGTTGGGGTCTTCTAGCAATTATTTTGGTCGAGAAAGGTCGGGGTGCTACCACACTTAAAATGCAAGGTTACAGTTCCAATAAACTCAGATACTTCCTCCGAGGCTGACAATGTATGCCTCTTCACATATCTTACAATAGCTCCTTCATTAAAGCTCTTACCGTCAAGCATAGAGTTTTCCTCGTAATCTTGGGTCGGTTCGTCAAAGTTGAAGTTAAATCCGAGACCGGATCTTCTTAGTCGATCGGTGCATGTCCATTCTAGACAACTATCGAAACACTCATGGTGGTCTACCATTAATGGTTTCTCCTGCGAAGCAGTTCTGGGTTGAACTTCACCGTATAACCTACGTTTGTAGCGGTTGCTGTAATGGGGTTCCATCGTCCTACCATTTTATGGTTTTATGGCTTATCGCATCGACACTCTTCTAAGGTTTTCGAGGCTCTCGATTTTCCATCAACATATGATAGTTCATGATAGAAGTCTTGGTATGGGGCCAATCCATCCTGTACTTGAATCATTACCACATACGTAAATATCGAATCACGTATTCTAACACTTGGGCATACTCACAAGCATTGCAGTAAATTTCTCTTGTTCTCGAACTGGTTTTGAGTAAATCCATGGTTTCGCAAGTCGAACAAACATCTATCGTTATTTCACCACTCTCGTGTTTTGCGTGACCTCCTCTGAAACTTATGCTGATTGGATCACCGATTCTTCCAAATTTATTCCTTTATCGAGGTTACAACGGTTCCTTCTCAAAATCCACGGGCACATGGGTTATGGCCCACTTCAACACTAGTGCAGCTTTAACTCATCCTTGGAGTAACTCTCTTGTTACACCTCCTTAAATCCAAGAGTACTCTGTTTCTTCATACCATCATATCAAAACAAAATTCCAACTTATTTTGTCCAAATTTTCCTTCTATGGCCGTCATGAATAACACGTTTCTTTCTTCATTGATCCTGTGGCTTTATAGAGTACTATGACCAAAAGAAGTGCACAAGTTTATCCATAAAATCTCATTAATCTCATATCAATCTTTCATTACATCCTTAACCATTTTCGTAAATCCAAATTCCAAAAAGTACTTGTTACAAATGCTGCCACCCACATGGTTTGGTATGGTGGACATTACTTCCAACTTTATTTATTTATCCTCCTCAAGGATTCTTGATCCCACTTTGGAATTGTGCGACATGAGCCTTGAAATCTTCAATCTTCTTTTTCATCATGGTGGTCTTGAGCTTCGTCAACATCATCTCTGCATGCACTTCGCTTAGGTATTCCCGAGTATAACGGAGTCTTGCTTCAAGTATTTCTCCGATCTGGCGATGGCTTCCATGGCTGTTTCACGAACAAGATCGAAGAAAGTTGCTTGTGGCACACATGAGATGAAAAAGTAATGCCCCATCCTCTTTGGGCAAACTCCTTTCAAGCGGTGGAGGTGTACCTCCACATACCAAAGTTCCACTCCCTTTTGCATGAAGGGTAGCCTTTGTAGACTGCATCTCCTTCAAGGTGAATATGCTTCATCATGTCCTTCAGGATCTTGGGTAATCATGATCACTTGTCGTGGTCATGATCGTTTCAGACCTTTAAGGAAAGACTCGTAAAGTGTCGTCATCTACAGTTTGTGAAACAGAAATGATGCTCAGAGTAAGGTAATTATCTCCTGGGGCACACATTCATATCATCCAAACAAAACTTCAAACTCAATTTCCAATTTCCTGTTTATGCATCACAACTCACCTACTTCCATGTTCATCAAGAATATTAATTTCCAAGATAAAATATGACAACTCCTTAAAGCTTTTCAAAGATGTGACATTTCAACTTTATTGAGTCATGAACTATTACAATCTCAGGGTAATCTATTACATAACTCAACTCATTGAGCTTATGAAAATGAAATTGCTTTCTACTACTCTTATTATCCATATCAAAATTCCAACTACTCAACTTCAGCTTTCATCTTGTCGGGACATTTAATAGCATAATGTCCTGCCTCCTTGCAAATGAAAACAAATGACTTCCGACATGTCTCGGGGCTTCTTTGTGATTATGCGGGCTCCTTGGATTCTTGGCTTCTTTTACGGGCATTTACTAGCGAAATGACCTAAATCCTTGCACTGTAACAAGTGATATGACTTAGGTCCTTCTCTGCAAAAATTGCGTTGTTCTCGGGTTGCCTTCTTTTTCTCTTCTGGAATTCTCTGTAATGATCGAGTTTCTATCTCCGTGAGGGTCAAACTTCACTTCATTGCCGGGAAATATCCTGGATACTCTTTTCTTCCCTTGGGGCAATCATGAATAATGTCCTTCTTCTCCACATGAATAGCGTGCATTGGAGTAAAATCTGTTGAGACCTTCTCCATCCGTGTCTTCAACACTTTCATTCATTCTTGGTTCTTCTAGGTCTTCCTTGAGGGCTTCTTTCATTCCATCTTCACCTTGAATAGTTTGTTGCACCGTGGAGTAAATGTGACCTTTGCACCGGTAGTGGGTGGTTCCTTTACACGGGGAAGCAAGTCACAGCTAGTTGGGCATTCCTCACCGGGTATTTCTCCTCACAATGAGGGCATCCATCTTTGTGTTCCTCCCGGTGTGTCCTATTTCTCCGCAAATCTTGCGAGCACAAGGTTTATTTCTTGGTGTATCATTGTGCTTTCGGATAAGACGTGATCTCATCAGGTCTTCTTGAATTCCTCCCAAGTTCTTACTCCATTAATTCCTGTATGGCTTGATGCATTTTCCACCAAAGTTGCAGACTTTCGTAAAATCTTGAAGAGCGTAAGATACTTCATTCTTCCTTGAAACCAAATTGCTCAAGTGATTCTCCATGTTCAATCCATAGCTCTCCTCCGGTGGTTTTTGGTCCAGAGAATACGGTCCAACTTCATTCATCATCTAATGGGTCCAAAAGTTTTGGGATGAGATATGAGAGAGGTGGGGAGGATACACACAATACAAACGATAGTTTTGAAGAAACAAGTTTTAATTTGTGGTACAGCCGGAAAACATCAAACAAATGACGTACTCACAAATCGTCGCATCTAACGTGGGTGTATAACGAGTTTGGTCTCTAAAGGTCAAATAATTCTTCAGAACTTCAAATTCTTCAAGTCTTGAGTCTTCAATTGTTGCAGTACCAATTCTTCCAACGCATGGTGAAATCCTCTTTACTCTGAAATGGCCATCGGTTGTCCGATATCTTTAATTCTTGGAGCGACTTGATTGATCTTCCGTGTGGTCAAAAGGAAAGGTGTATATTCTAACTATTTGAGGTGAGAGTGTCTATTTGATAAAATCGAGAAAAGATGAGGAGTAAGAGTCTTTTGAAAATAAAGTTTTGAGATATCCTGTCCAAGGGGCTTTCCGATTTCTAGGGTCACGTTCTACATCAACATGTGCTCGATACCATTTCATGGCGACCCGACCTCGACAGTCGAAAGCCTACTGTGTATCTGTGCCATCCACCGGATCAAGATTATCTTTGGCACACCACGGTACATCAATGTATATATCAAAGTGCAATCACATGTATAATTAACGTAAAACTAATATATACCTCATAATACTCGTGAAACAATCAAGCGGGTGTGGAGTCCCATCAACGCCATCGGCGAGTTGAGTGTAGACCGTAACCAGATCGTAACTCTTACTCGTCGAGGAAATATACGCAACATGATACGTTGCAGCGTGTAGGTCAAGACATTGAATGTACCGCAAGATCACAACATAAGAAAAACAGTGATAAAACTATACTATATGCAATATGGCTTTGTGGCTCAGATTCCGAGTTTTGTTTGCGTAAAAGCTGGTTTTATTTTCCCTACATCAAAGGAATAAATGAAGTACGTACTATGGAGTTTTTTACGTCATGACATGGTTCCGCCAACCGATGTCTCATAGCCCAAAATCATCATAAGTTGCCCACAATTAACTTATCAGTCCGGTGTTGAGAGTTCCGAGATAGATCCAAGTCCAGATGCTCAAATTTCCCGTAATCGGGGACACGGCTAATCAATTAGGTTTTAACCCTCTGCAGAGGTTTGTACACTTTACCCGCAAGATTCGATCCCTCTCTTTACGTTCTCGCACTTCAGGGTGTTTGAGAACAAGATGACCGAAACATGGTCTTCCGAAGAGTTCCTCTGACCACTGTCCGTTACTCATCCCATCCTACCGTAGTTCTACATCTGCTAGTACCGCCCCGGCCAGAGTCACAACTAAGGTCAACCAAGCGAGCCCATAATGACTTGCGGTTGCACGGGTAAGCTTCCGGCATGAAGTATTCTTCCGTCTCTTTGGGTGCAGGTGAAGCTTTCGCAAGATGTCATGGCGCTTCTCCATGCATCCCGCCAACCACCGGTTTCTCCAGGTGCCGTCAACCGTCCTTCACCCAAAGTGTGTATTGAATTCTTGTCTCGAGTCTTGAAGTCTTGAGGCCTTGAAGATGCAGATCCTTGCGGCTTTCATCATGGTGTTGTCGTCATTGACGTAGATCCTTCATTCTCACACCACTCCTCGAGCACTCATACCAAACCCGCCTACTATAGCGTAGCATTAAAATAAATAACGTCCGGGCTTGGTAACAGGTGATGGGTTCCTACCTCATGCATACTACTCAAGTACAAGGATTCAATAACACTCTTGAGGGGTGGTTGCAAGGATGCCACTAAATGCGGAAAAACATAGGTATGAAAGCGATGATCAAAGTGAACTTGCACTGGTGATGTTGTGAAGAAGAATTATCGTTCTCAAGAAATAACTTGATAGACTACTCGTCACTCTCGATGAAATCTATATAACAAACATATCATTCACATAAGCACTCACACTAACAATCAAAACAAAAGAGAGAAGCGAATAAGAACCCGGAAGGAACTTCAAATAAAACTAGGAGTCTTCTTCTACAACATTCACAAAAATAGTTTTGTCTAACGGAAAATAAAACACTAAAATAACAGAGAATAAAATATAAATTTAGTTAAGACAAAAAAATAAAGTATTTTTTTCATAAAGCTATTTTGAAAGTATTTTCAATTGGGAGTTAAAAGCAGTAGAGAAATCCATTGCAAGTTATTAGCGAACTTGAATTGATTTCCACGATAACAAAATAAAAATAAATATAAAACTTGTTGAACACCTACTGTTTAACTAATAGAAACCAAACATAAACTTTCTGAAATATAAAATAAAATAATTTAAAAACAACTATAGAAAAGAAGTAGCTATTATTCGAATAGAACTAAAACAGAATTTGTTTTACATGAAACAATAAGCTAAAATACTCAAACAATTTTGAACTTTTTACCACTGGTAAATATGATCACTAGTGATCAGTAGAAAAAGAATCAAATAAAAATCTATTTTTAAACTCCCGGAATAAGCAAAACAAGCTTTAATTCAAATCTGATCTAACTCAATTTTTATATATCCAAACATAGACAAATTATATATTTTTGGAAACTACAAGAAAATTGTGATCTAACGCAAAAAGAATCAGCATCATTCGACTTCTAGATCAAAAGTTATAAGCTAAACAAGAACGGAACTAAATCTGTTACGAAATAAATCTGAAAACGAAAAAAACAACAAGGAAGTTACCTGACGTGAGGCGGAGATGGCAGGAAGGAGACGGCGATGTGGAGGGCTGCTCCCGAGGGGCGAGGTCGCCGGCGAGGTGGGGGTGGCGGAGGAGGGGTCGGCGCTTGGGAGGTGGCCGCTGGGCGATGGGAGGTTCAGGAGAGCTCTGGTGGCGTTCTAGGCAGGAAAAGGAGGACGGTGGCGAGGTGGCTACAGGCGGGGAGGCGTGGTGATGGGAAAAATGGAGCGAGGAGAGGAGGGGTTTTATAGGCGGTCTCGGGAGGCGCTGGGATGGAAAGACGAGGGAGATCGGGAAGGTGGAGTTTCTGTCTCCATGGATATGGAAAGCTTCATAACGTGAGAGGAAACAGAGGAAGGAGATGATCTCTTGTTGGGCTAGAATAGGAAAGTGCTTAATGGGCCAGCAGGTTTTTCCTAATAAAACGATTCCATTCCTATTTTTAAAATTAGGAAACTAAAACAATAAAAAGGAAATCAAATCAATTGAATAAAGAGTTTTTATATACTAAAATTATCGGAAAAATAAAATGTAGATGATGAGCATTATTCCACGGCCAAAATAAAAACTTAAAAAAATGTTTTTGAAAATCCCTAAAGGCTTTATTTCTTTTGCAAATAATTTTTAAATAAAAACTTTGGTTTTCTTGGCTCAAATATTTTCAAAAATGCCCCTGATTTTGGAGGGTCATTTTCCTCCGCTCTTTCTTGCTTGCAAGAATTTATTTTTCGGTATTTCTCGGGAAGAAAAATAGAGAAGCAAGTGCAAATATTTGAAAGAATTAAATTGCAAAACTCCGTTCAAATTCTTTATAGTTGAAGAAGTCATGTCATCTTCTCTCATTGATTCTAATAGGATGAATTGAATTTACCGGAGAAGGGAAAGTCATTTTATTCCCTCTCATTCAAAAGTTTTTGAAAAGGTTCAAATTTCACTCAAGTTTAATTCACTCAAGCAAACAAACAAACAATTCAATTAATTATATTAACATTCCAAAATTTGGGATGTTACAACTTTCCTGGGTCATGCCCGGCCTCGGAAGATCAACACGTCGCAGCCCCACCTAGGCACAACAGAGAGGTCAGCACGCCGGTCTAAACCTAAGCGCACAGGGGTCTGGGCCCATCGCCCTTAGCACACTTACGCTATGAGGCGGCTTAACGGAAGCACCTAGCCTAGCAGGCGTTCCAGTCCAATCCGGCGCGCCCGCTTGTCGACGTCACGAAATGCTTCGGTGATACCACGGCGCGGTTGCCCATATCTTGTCCCACGTGGCGGTTAGTGCGTATAAGGTCAACGACCCAACTCGAGATCAAATACCAAGATCTCGTTAAGCGTGTTAAGTATCCGCATAAGCGCCGAGCAGGGCGAGCCCACCTCTCTCCTAGGTGGTCTCAACCTGCCTGTCGCTCTGCCACAAAGATCCACTCGGAGGGCCGTTGGGACAAAGGTCCTTTCAAAGACCCAATCCGTGAATCACTGCGGGTGCTCCACGAGCCGACCCGACTTTAGTCACCACATGTATCATGTATAAAGTATATAGTATATACCCGTGACCACCTCCCTAGTGATCACGGCCCGATAGTATAGCATGGCAGACGGACAAGAATGTAGGGCCACTGGTGAAACACTAGCATCCTATACTAAGCATGTAGGATTGCAGGTAAAGGTAACAACAGTAGTAGCAAGGACAGGCTATGCATCAGGATAGGATTAACGGAAAACAGTAACATGCTACACTACTCTAATGCAAGTAGTTTAGAGAAGAATAGGCGATATCTGGTGATCAAGGGGGGGGGCTTGCCTGGTTGCTCAAACAAGAAGGAGGGGTCGTCGATGACGTAGTCGACCACAGGGGCATCAGCATCGTCACGGGGTCTATCAAAGAGAAGAGGGGGGAGAAACAGTAAATACCATGCAAACATAAGCATGACGATGCATGACATGACAATGAGCGGGGTTAGGTGTGCCCTAACGTGGTAGTAGGTGATATCGGCGAAAGGGGGAAACATCCGGGAAAGTATCCCCGGTGTTTCACGTTTTCGGACAGGTGAATCGGAGGGGGAAAGTTGCATGTTCGCTATGCTAGGGATGTGTGGCGGATGACGGGCTGCGTATCCGGATTCGTCTCGTCGTTCTGAGCAACTTTCATGTACAAAGTTTATTCATCCGAGCTACTGTTTATTTTATATTAATTTAAAAAGGATTTAATCAATTTAAATTATTTTTAATTCGAAAATTAAATGTTAAATTGCTATGGGTACATGTATGTACCCACAGATAAGCTTGTGTGGTCGACAAGAGGCCCGATTGACTTGGTCAACTACCCGGTCAGCAGAGGCTAAGCGATGGGGCGGTCAAAGTCAATCGGCCGGTCGGCATTAACCAGATTATTTGGTCAAATTGACCAGTTGGTCCCGGTTGTCAATGACTTAGGTTAACTAAACAGGATTAGTTAATTTAATTAAGTATTTAGGTTAACTGATCGTAATTAGTTAATTTAAATAGTGTTAATTAAGTTAATTAATTATTATTTTAATAATAATTATTATTTTATATAAATACCTTTTTTTCTAATTTTTGTTCTGAGGGGTGGGGCCCCCTAGTCAGTGGCCTAGAGGGCCACCGCGACTTGATTGCTAGCGGTAGGCGCTAGCCCGTTTGGAATTCTGAGCTTTGCTGTCTTGGCTGCCGGTGGGCGCCCGTGATGCTTGGCCGGGCCTTGAGGGCGAGGAGTGGGAGGCGTAGTAGCCTGAGAACCTTTGCGGCGATGGCTCGGGGCATAGAGGGAGCGGCATCAGGCGGTGAAGCGGGAGGCGTGAGGCTACTGGCAAGCGGGCTCATGGTCGAGGCGCGGACACGCCGGAGTCGGCGAAGGCATGGTGAGGAGGGGCAATGGTTTGGCGGAGCGGTCACGGGCTCGGCGGCCGAGGCAATGGCGAGGCGTGGCCAAAAGCGCGCCTGAGGCGGCAGGCACGCGTGGAGGGGCATCTGGGCGTAGCCGTTCACGGCCAGAGGTCCGCAGTGGGCGTGGCTTTGGGAAGCGGCTGAGGCTGCGTCTGCGGCGATAGCAGCATGCCTCAGGTGGCCAGACGGTCGCGACACAGACGGGCGTCACCTGCACAGGGGAGGAAGGAGGAGGAGAGGCCGGGGCCTCACCGGGTTCGCAGGTCAAGAGCGTGAGGGCTCCACGGAGGGCAGCAGGGGACGACGCGAGCGAAGAGGAAGCAGAGCCGGTGGGAGGAGGAAGCAGCCCGGCAAGGGAGCTCCGGAGCCCGGCGTCGGCGTCGAGGTGGAGGCGAGGATCGGGCTCTGAGAGGCGACAGCGAGGGCAGCAGGAGGAGGCGAGGACGAGGGCGACGGGTCGACGACGGAGTGGCCGAGGCGACGACGGGGGTCGGGAGCGCTGGGAGTGGTCGTCGGGGTGGATGGCGTAGACGAGCGGCGAGGGGGCTCATCCCCGATCCAGATCTGGATCGAGGGAGGGGGAAGGAGGGACGTGGGGAGTGAGTGGGGGAGTGGGTGCGACGGGATAGGGTTTCCCATCGGTGGGGGGGGGGGTTATCGGGAGTGAGGGGCCGGTTGGTGGCTGGTGGGCCTTGGCCTAGTTGGCCCGAGGCCATCCTGGTAGGAGCCCCGAGGGTGAGTGATTTCTCTTTTATTTATTTTTCTTTTATTTTATATTTACATTTCTTTGTTTTATTTTAGTTTCCTTTTGAATTTGGTTTTATAAACTACACCACTGGTTCCTAATTTAGTTTTAATAAGTATGCCACTGCCCCATAAGTTTTTGGCAATAAAAAAAATATTTTAATATTTTATCAAATTGAAAAGGGTAGTTAGTTAAATGTTTTGCTGTTGTTTTAAATATTTTAGTGCACTTAAACCTTTTATAAAATTGTGGTTCTCCACAATAATTACCTATGCATTATTTGGCAACACCCCAACATTTTAGTTTTAATATTTGAAAATATTTTATTGTTTGCTTGATTTTGAATTTGAATTCGAACAGGTTTCGAACTAACGCGAGATTAGCCACAATAATCGAGGTGACGTGGCATCATTAGCGAAGGGTTACTGTAGCTTAATTATTCGGGCGTCACATGGGATCTAGAGGGGCCTGACCTGGGACCAACCGACGCGTGCACCGAGCAAGTAGGCCGTCGTAGTATGAGGGCCCAAGCAGACAAGCCACTCTGTCCAGATGGTGTCAAATTGCCATAGGAAAAAGAGGTGCCATTGCTGGACATACTTGTAGATCCTAACTACGTTCTCCGTCGCCGACGCGTTGCGCAAGGCCTCAAGCGCCACCTTTTGCGCCTGCTCCCTCTGCTCCATGGCTTCCAAAAACAAATTTGCACCATCGGTCCAGTTCAGAGTTCAGGCGGACTGAACAACTGACAGAGAAAGGCCCATCTGAATATCTGACGATCACATACCTTCCCGAGAGCATTGAGCTTTCCCGGCACGGCACCCGAGCGACCGACAAGGGGCGCCGCTTGGAGGACATGGTTGTGCTGCCAACGTCGTCGTTGTCGTCGGAGACCGGCGAGGAGGGCTCCTCCTTCCTGGCCATCCTGCTCATGATCCACACGGACGTGAAGCTCATCGAGATCTTCTCCTGCACAAACAGTTTCAGCTTCAGTTTAGCTTTAGTCAAGTTCAGTTTCAAAACCAGCAAGATGTAACAGGTGTGCAGATGACATACAGGTGGGAAGGGGCTCTTGGGGATCTTGTTCAACGGCGGAGGAGGGTCGCCCCTGTCAGCGACGATGCTCCGGTTGTGGGTCATGAGCCTGGGCATGAAGCTGGTGCTCTTCCTGACCAACGCCGAGCTGCGCGCCGGCGAATGCCGGTCCTTGACAGTCGTCCTCTCCTCGAAGCTGAGGAGACGGCGGCGTCGGCCAGGGCGAGGAGATCGAGGGATGGTCCAAACTTTTCTTCCAAAGGCCCGGGGCGGTGAGGAGTCGCCGGCGTCGGCCAGGTCGAGGAGATCAGAGGGAAGAAGAGGACCTGAGATGTTTTCTGTTAAGTAATCAATTCTCCACCAAATTGAATTGAACTCGCAAAAACCTTATTTACCTTGTGATTAGTTGAGACATGAGAGCCACAGGCTCCTTACCATGGGAGAGCAAGATCAGTGAATCATCGCAGTTGGCTGCTGCGACATGAGAGGACCACATGAGCACAACAACCGCCACGCCAGCAAGGCAACATCCTCCATGGGAATCCCATCAACGGGATTGCTTGCTCGCCGAGGGCCTGGTCGGTGCAGATCATGGTGGCCGAGACGATGAACGCGAGGTTAGCTGCCTGGGTGGCCCACGCGCTCGACAGCGAGATTCGGCAGGCCCAGTGCATTCGAGGGAGGGGATGGAGGCGGCCGCGGGGAGGCGACTGGCACTCGCACTTGGGGAGGGAGGCGGCCGGCGCTGGAGGGAGGGAGATGGTCGACGCTGGCGGAAGGGATGCGCCCGGCGCACTGTGGCAGCGGCAGGTGCTCGTGGACGAAGGTGAGATGCGGGAGCAGGGGCGGCGGCGGCGTAGAACCCTAGACAAAGGATCGAAGCCGGTAGAAGGAGGAGTGGCGGCTCTTGTTGATCCACGAAGGCCGCGTCTTGGCGATCCGCTCCGACGGCGGCGGTCGCCGGGTCATGGCGTCGTCTCCCCGGATCGGCCGCGGCGTCTGCGGCTGCGTGACGCGGGTAGCAACTTGGGATCTCCAGGACGATAGGAGTGTTTTTTTGTGTAGCTTGGGATCTCCAGGACGATAGGAGTGTTTTTTTTTCGTGGGATGTTTTTTTGGTTGCGTGGGGTGGGGTGGAGGAGGGAACGAAAATAAACCGGTTGAAAGTTGTGGGACTATTTAACCAACTCGTCCATTAGAAATAGAGATATTGTTGAACCCCAGATCTGTTGCCAATGTAAGTCCCTGGTTCATGGCCATTGCTTCAACTATCGACGCTTCAGATGCGAACTGTATGAAAGAGCAAGAAGCTGCAATAAAATTTCCATGTCCATCACGTATAATTGCAGCAGTTGCTCCCATCCCAGTATCCGTATGAAACGATGCGTCAACGTTCAATTTAAGATAGTCTCTTCCGGGCTTCATCCAACGTACATTCTCTCTAGTAACATAACTCTGATTTACCTTAACAAAAGCATGACAGAGAGAAAGAATGGACAACTTCCAGTACGTTGGTGGTGGAACCGTTTCATTATGAGTTGATGTACGGCGAATTCACCAAAGATACCAACAGGCTGTAGCTATTACCTCTGCTGTACACACTCCTTGAAGATTTTGGTACTGTTCCGTGGAAGAATCAATAAGCTCTTCTAACATTTGTGACCCTCCCCTCTGCTCATGTTACACTCTTCAAGCGCCTTTCAAGACGATCCTTATATTTGCACCCTGTACTACACCTCCCCCCCCCCCCCCCTCCCCCATTATCAATGAAATGATACGCAATAATGCGTATTCACCAAAAAACATTTGTGACCCAGACGTCTCCACAGCAAATGCTCCCAATATTTTGTTCTCTAGTTGCAATGCTTTCCAGAGTTGTTTAGCCGGTAGACAATCAAACAGAAGATGCATTATATCTTCTGGTTTGCTGTGACATATAGGACAAGTAGGATCAGTACCAACATGTCGGCTCACCAAAACTGCTTTGACCTGAATAGATGCATGAAGTGCTCGCCAACAAATTATTTTAATTTTACCCGGAACAGATAACTTCCATATTTTGTTCCATATTGGATTTGTGCCCGCCGAGGAGGATATCAATTGGTGTTCTCTGTTTCCGAACTGATGTCTCCACTCCACGTGGTACGCCGAGCGTACTGAAAAGGTCCCCGACTCGTTTGCTGGTTTTCCTAGGTTCTCAGCCTTTTTTTTTTTCTTTTTTATGGTTTTTGTTTTTAACTGTTCTTCTTTGTTTCTTACTCAATTTTCAGTAGTTTTTCTTACTTTTTCCACAGCTTTTCTTCATGTTATTCTCTGTTTTAACTGTTTTTTCATTTCATCTTTTTTCATTTGTTTTTCTTTCTTTCTTTCTCGGTTTTCCGTTGCTTTTTTATTTCCTTTCTTTCTCTTCATTTTTGTTTGTTTCGTTCTCATTTTTAATCTATTTTATTTTGTTTCCTCTCAGAATTCATTGTTTTACTATACACGTCTTTGGTAAATATCTAATACATTTTCCTAATACACGTTTACCATTTTTAAAATACAGGTTTAATGATTTTTGAAGTCATGGTCAACACATTTTATACACATTTTTTAAATGCTTGATTAGCATTTTCCAAATAGAAGATTAAATTTATGTTCAATACATGGTCAACCTTTTTCCTGTACATTTTAAACATTTTTTAAATTCTTAATTAACATTTTCTAAATACAAGATTAATATTTTTTAACTATATGGTTAACCTTTTTCTATACACATTTGACTTTTTTCAATACTTGGTTAACATTTTCAAATACTTGTTCAATGTTTTTTAATAATTGATTAACATTTTTAAACACATGATCAAAATAATTTCATCATTTTCTAATGAATGGTCAACATTTCTTCTATACACATTTAAAAAATTCAAATGCTTAATTACATTTTTCAAATACTTCAAAAAAAATCAATGCTTGATTAACATTTTTTAATAGATGAGTAACATTTTTAATTATTTATTTAATACATGGTCAACATTATTTTACACAAATTCAATATTTTCCAAATGCTTAGTTAACCATTTTTCAAATACTTGTTTAACTTTCTTAATTAAAGTTTTTTAAAACTACATGATCACATTTGTTTTCATACACAATATAATATTCTCTATATAATTTTTGTAGACATGATAAACATTTTTTCTATAAACATTTAATAGTTTTCAAATGTATAAACATTTTCTCTATACACATTTTCAAATGCTTGATTAATATTTTTTTCAAATGTTTTATGTAGATAGGTTTTTAATATATATAGAATATTTAAACCATAAAAGAAGTAAAAAATGGCTGCCCTTCACGTGAGGGTTTCCTAGGTCTCGCTGTAAGTGAGACAAAAGGACACCCCTACGTGACGCTCTTCGCGTCAGACTGGCCGAAAATCCTATATGAGAGTATTTTTCTTTAGACAACCACGCGAAACTTTTTATTAACCCGTCACAATGTTTACAGGGACGAAATGAAGATCTCCCGGTTGGCCTAACCAAACATGACGGCCAACCGCGAGGGAAAGAGAGTGTTTCGCTAGGTTGTGAGCCTCATAGTTTGAGCTCCTAAATTCATGATCTATATTACATGAAAGGAAGATTAACGAACGGTCTGAAATCTCACGCAGAACGGCGCCATAAGCAGCAAACTTGCCATGATGCAAATCATCAACAACTACCTTGCAATCTGAAGCAACATGAATGCGTCGGGCATATAGATCATCCGCTAGGGAGAGAGCTTCCCTTATAGCTAGAGCTTCTAGCGTTTGAGGATTTGTTATGTGCTTGAAGACAATCGCCGAGGCCCCAAGAAAAACGCCATGTTGGTCTCTGCATACTGCTCCCACTGCACCATGCTTCCCCCTCACGGACACTGCGCCGTCTACATTGATCTTAACACACCCTTGGGCTGGCGGCACCCAAGATGATCTGCGTGGAGCCCTCTGTGGTGCCTGCTGCTGCTCTCTCTTGTTAACTATCTCCAGCTCTGACAAGTACTTGTTAATAAAAGCGTCTGTGGCATATGGAGACTGAAAAATGTCCTCGTGAATTGCCTTCCTCCTTGCTGCCCATATTGCCCATGCAGTTACGACAACACGGATGAGAGTATTTTGAGTGCGCTGAGTCGAGCGCAAGAGACGGGCCGGCCCATTTCGACGTGGCAGCCGCCATTTCTGGGCACTTTCTAGACGGTTCCTCAAACCGAGCTTTTTCCCCCTTTTTCCGTTTACAGTTTTTTCTCGATGTTTTGCTACTCTTTTGGGTTTTCTTTTTTTACTTTTCTGTTTCTACTTCATTATTTCTCTTCTTTTTATTTTTTGGTTTTTTTCAATTATCCTTTTATTTTTCAGAAATCTTCAGGAACTTCAAACATTGCTCCAAATAACAAAAAGTATTTCTTTTTCTGAAAAAGTTTGGAAATTTCAAAAATTGTCATAGTTTTTTTAAGTTTTTTTATAAATTCAAAAAATTGTGTTTTTAAAAAAATATTCCTGTTTTCAAATTTTGTTTAGAATTACAAAAAAGGCTTCCATCTCCAATTTTTGTTAAAATTTCAAAAAATGATCGTAGAATTTCAAAATACATTCGTGTTTATTTTTGAAATCAAAATTTAATAAGCTTCTTGTGTTTAATTTTTTTCCACGAAATTCAAAAAAATGTTAGAGAATTTTAAAATGTTTGCGCTTTTAAATTTTGTTCGGAGTGTCAAAAATTGTTCACATATCTCAACAAAAGTGGTGTTTTCCAATTTTGTTCGGAGTTGCAAAAAATGTTTATGTTTTTTAAAGGAAATGGATTTTCAATGAAAAACAATAATAAATCTGCTTTTTCAGAAAAATGTTCATGTTTTCACAAAATGTTAGAGTTTCTGAAAAAACATGCAGAATTTCGAAAATGGTTTTGGTTTCCAAAAGTATTCGCTTTTTCCAACAAAATAATTGCATTTTTGAAATTCCCAATGTGGTTTCAGATCTGTCGCTCGATGATGGTTCTTAATGTCACTCGCTGGTAATTAAGGACTAAACCCTACCAATGAACAAGGTCAATAGGATGATATTTTAGGGGAACAATAGGAAGCTACCAAAACTAGTGTATGTGCGAAAACGCATGCAGTGAAGACATACTACTATATTAGTTGATATGTACAAAAACATTAGCCATTGGGAAAAATAATCCTTTTTCTATTTCCAAAACTGAGCAAAGGAAGCTTCTGGAATGTTTCCAAAACCGGAAGAACCACACTGTTGCATTCCGTTGTATAGACTAGCCCGTTAAGCAAAATGCATCGATTCTTATGTGCGTGTTTTACCGATAACAATCTAACTGGCGCGTGAAGCACGAAAAAAGATATCCGTCAAGCTGGAGTTATTTTGCATATGGGGCGTCCTACGATTCTATTTATGTTTTCATTTTTTTTCCTTTTTTTAGTTGGGCGATAGATCTGAAGACATAACACTTTCCTTGTTTCTGGTTTGACATTGTTTCTATTTCTGGTTCAGCCAGCTCTTGTTTCTCACACTGCTTTGACGCGCAAAAGTAACAAACAGTTTGAAAGAATGTATAAATTGATGTCGCAAGTATTTCAATAAAAAATGTTTCTTCCAACTTTACACTGCAAGAAATAGAAAAATAAAACCGACAGAAATTTCCAGAACCCAAAGTACTTTTCTCATGTTGTAAAACAAAATGTATCTCTAGAAACGAAATAGGCTAGAACAAATGTTGTGCTTCTCAAGCTAATGCTCATGTGTAAAAAAATCTAGTGGAGTTTTGGATTGTTATTTTTGCTTCATTCGTGTATGAACCTGCAAAATCAATAGAGATAGGGTAAGTTGGAAAACACCTTTCTCAGTTGTGATATAGACAAGGGCTAGCATACAATTGATTACTACCTTTGGTGATCTAGAAATGAAGCAGAAATAATTCTTGCCTTTTTCTCCAGAGGTGATCCTGAGTTATCGAACCCACGGGAGGACGGTGCCCTTTAAGCTATGGTCTCAAATAGGATTTTGTTAAAGAACTAATTCCAGCTTTTAACCAGATTCTAAATCAAACTTGACACTGCAAACACTTATAGGAAAAATAGGGTATAAGGTCTTAATATTTACAGCCATATATTTGTGAAGGGACCAGATATAGTCTAAATTTGTGCGCTGGAAGTCAACCATCGAGATGTGCTTGTTACGAATTGAAGGGGGGTGTGTCCAAATTACATCTTGATCGGCACGCGTCCTGCATCAAGAGTCAGTTGTCCAACCGAAGGCCCTATCCG
This sequence comes from Aegilops bicornis, assembly GCA_021605145.1. Classification (NCBI taxonomy): domain Eukaryota; kingdom Viridiplantae; phylum Streptophyta; class Magnoliopsida; order Poales; family Poaceae; genus Aegilops; species Aegilops bicornis. The sequence continues at coordinate 140,120,329 of CM038672.1, forward strand.
TCTCAAGGGATTGCCTCGATAATTAATATTGCAATAATCAGACAAAAGAACTGGGCCTTTAATGAGTACACCTAGAGATAGGATCCGTGTTACCGCACTAAACCTTTTTGTCATTGGTGTTCAAAATAACACTTCATGGTCTCCCTACCCGTAGCCTCTCCGTGGCTCATTCTCCAAGATCTTAGGTACCTGCAGGGATGAAGAACGCGAAGGAGAAAAGAGACAACCACAGAACAATTTTATTTCACACATACGGGGCATTAATTAAACGCACTTCCATTGATCCCTCCAACAAATACATCGGGTTGCAAGGCTCTTGCCTCAACCGACACCTTATCGGACTGCTCACCCATCGGGTCACATTTTATTTCTCTATTGTTCAATTCTACTTGCCCACTAGACCGAGGATGATAAGGTGATGCTACTCCATGGTTTACATCATACTTAGCTAAAACTTTACGGAAAGCACCATGGATAAAATGTGAACCACCATTAGCCATTAAATATCTAGGGACCCAAAGCCTCGGAAGAATAACTTCTTTAAGCATTTTATGTTGGGGAACGTAGTATTTCAAAAAAAATCCTACGATCACGCAAGATCTATCTAGGAGAAGCATAGCAACGAGCGGGGAGAGTGTGTCCACGCACTCGTGAGACCGAAGCGGAAGCGTCTAGTAACACGGTTGATGTAGTCGAACGTCTTCGTGATCCAACCGATCCAAGCACCGAACATACGGCACCTCCGCGTTCAACACACGTTCAGCTCGATGACGTCCCTCGAGCTCTTGATCCAGTTGAGGCCGAGGGAGAGTTCCGTTAGCACGACGGTGTGGTGATGGTGATGATAAAGTTACCGGCGCAGGGCTTCGCCTAAGCACTATGACGATATGACCGAGGTGTGTAACTATGGAGGGGGGCACCACACACGGCTAAAAGATCAACTTGTTTCTTCTAGGGTGCCCCCCTCCCCACGTATATAAAGGAGGGAGGAGGGGAGGGCCGGCCGGACCCTAGGGTGCTCCCAAGAGGGGAGTCCTACTAGGACTCCTAGTCCTAGTAGGATTCCACCAAAAGGGAGAGAGGGGGAAGGAAGGAGAGGGAGAGGGAGAGGGAAAGGGGGCCGTGCCCCCTCCCCTAGTCCTATTCGGACTCCCCATGGGGGGGGGTGCAACCTCCTCGTGGCCTACCCTCTCTCTCCCCTAAGACCCATGTTGGCCCATTAGTTCCCTGGGGGGTTCCGGTAACCCCTCCGGCACTCCGTTTTTACCCGGTACCTCCCGGAACTCTTCCGGTGTCCGAATAACATCGTCCAATATATCATTCTTTATGCCTCGACCATTTTGAGACTCCTCGTCATGTTTGTGATTATATCCGGGACTCCGAACAAACTTCGGTACATCAAATCACATAACTCATAATACAAATCGTCATGAAACGTTAAGCGTGTGGACCCTACGGGTTCAAGAATTATGTATACATGACCGAGACACATCTCCAGTCAATAACCAATAGTGGAACCTGGATGCACATATTGTCTCCTACATATTCTACGAAGATCTTTATCGGTCAAACTGCATAACAACATACGTTGTTCCCTTTGTCATCGATATGTTACTTGCCCGAGATTCGATCGTCGGTATCACCATACCTAGTTCGATCTCATTACCGGAAAGTCTCTTTACTCGATCCATAATGAATCATCCCACAACTAACTCATTAGTCACATTGCTTGCAAGGCTTATAGTGATGTGCATTACCGAGAGGGCCCAGAGATACCTCTCCGATACACGGAGTGACAAATCCTAATATCGATCTATGCCAACCCAACAAACACCTCTGGAGACACCTGTAGAGCATCTTTATAATCACCCAGTTATGTTGTGACGTTTGGTAGCACATAAGGTGTTCCTCCGGTATTCGGGAGGTGCATAATCTCATAGTTAAAGGAACATGTATACGTCATGAAGAAAGCAATAGCAATAAAACTCAACGATCATAATGCTAAGCTAACGGATGGGTCTTGTCCATCACATCATTCTCTAATGATGTGATCTCGTTCATCAAATGACAACACATGTGTATGGTCAGGAAATTTAACCATCTTTGATTAACGAGCTAGTCTAGTAGGGGCATACTAGGGATACTTTGTTTTGTCTATGTATTCACACATGTATCAGGTTTCCGGTTAATACAATTCTAGCATGAATAATAAACATTTATCATGATATAAGGAAATAAAATAATAACTTTATTATTGCCTCTAGGGCATATCTCCTTCAGTCTCCCACTTGCACTAGAGTCAATAATCTAGTTTACATCGCCATGTGATTTAACACCAATAGTTCACATCTTTACCCATAGTTCACATCGCCATGTGACCAATACTCAAAAGTGTTCTCCTAGAGTCAATAATCTAGTTCACATCGCTATGTGATTAACACCCAAGAGTAATAAGGTGTGATCATGTTTTGCTTGTGAGAGAAGTTTTAGTCTACGGGTCTGCCACATTCAGATCCGTATGTATTTTGCAAATTTTTATGTCTACAATGCTCTGCACGGAGCTACTCTAGCTAGTTGCTCCTATTTTGAATATGTATCGAGATCGAGACTTAGATTCATCCAGATTGGTGTCAAAGCTTGCATCGACGTAACTCTTTACGACGAACTCTTTTATCACCTCCATAACCGAGAAATATTTCCTTAGTCCTCTAAGGATAATTTTGACCGTTGTCCAATGATCTACTCCTAGATCACAATTGTACTCCCTTGCCAAAATCATGCTAAGGTATACAATAGGTCTGGTACACATCATAGCATAATTTATAGAACCTATGGCTGAGGCATAGGGAATGACTTTTTATTCTCTTTCTGTTTTCTTCCGTGGTCGGGTTTGAGTCTTTACCCAACTTCACACCTTACAACTCAGGCAAGAACTCCTTCTTTGACTGATCCATTTTGAACTTCTTCAAAATCTTATCAAGGTATGTACTCATTGAAAGTCTTATCAAGCGTCTTGGTCTATCCTTATAGATATTGATGCCTAATATGTAAGTAGCTTTATTGAGGCCTTTCTTTGAAAAAATCCTTTCAAACAATCATTTATGCTTTCCAGAAAATTCTACATCATTTATGATCAACAATATGTCATTCACATATATTTATCAGAAAGGTTGTAGTGCTCCCACTCACTTTCTTGTAAATACAGGCTTCACCAAAAGTCTCAGATAAAACCATATGCTTTGATCACTTTATCAAAGCGTATATTCCAACTCCGAGATGCTTGCACCAGTCCATAGATGGATCGCTGGAGCTTGCACACTTTGTTAGCACCTTTAGGATTGACAAAACCTTCTTGTTGCATCATATACAACACTTCTTTAAGAAATTCATTAAGGAATGCAGTTTTGACATCCATTTGCCAGATTTCAAAAAATATGGCCTAACATGATTCGGACAGACTTAAGCATCGCTACGAGTGAGAAAATCTTATCATAGTCAACACCTTGAACTTGTCGAAAACTTTTTGCGACAATTCGAGCTTTGTAGATAGTAACACTACTATCGTCATTCTCTTCCTCTTGAAGATCCATTTTTTCTCAATGGCTCGCCGATCATCTGGCAAGTCAGTCAAAGTCCATACTTTGTTCTCATACATGGATCCCATCTCAGATTTCATGGCCTTAAGCCATTTCGCGGAATCTGGGCTCATCATCGCTTCCTTATAGTTCGTAGGTTCGTCATGGTCTAGTACATGACTTCTAGAAAGGATTACCATACCACTCTGGTGCGGACCATACTCTGGTTGACCTACGAGGTTCGGTAGTAACTTGATCTGAAGTTTCATGATCATCATCATTAGCTTCCTCACTAATTGGTGTAGGAATCACTAGAGCCGATTTCTGTGATGAACTACTTTCCAATTCGGGAGAAGGTACAATTACCTCATCAAGTTCTACATTCCTCCCACTCACTTCTTTCGAGAGAAACTTCTTCTCTAGAAAGGATCCATTCTTAGCAACGAATATCTTGCCTTCGGATGTGTATTAGAAGGTGGTACCCAACAGTTTCCTTTGGGTATCCTATGAAGACGCATTTCTCCGATTTGGGTTCGAGCTTATCAGGTTGAAACTTTTTCACATAAGCATCACAACCCCAAACTTTAAGAAACGACAACTTAGCTTTCTTGCTAAACCATAGTTCATATGTTGTCGTCTCAACGGATTTAGATGGTGCCCTATTGAGACATCATAGATCGCACCATATCTAATAAAGTACGCTTACAACGTTCGAACACACCATTACGCTGTGGTGTTCCAGGTGGTGTGAGCTGCGAAACTATCCCACATTGTTTCAAATGAAGGCCAAACTCGTAACTCAAATATTCGCCTCCGTGATCAGATCGTAGAAACTTTATTTTCTTGTTACGATGATTCTCAACTTTACTCTGAAATTCTTTGAACTTTCCAAATGTTTCAGACTTGTGTTTCATTAAGTAGATATGCCCATATCTACTCAAATCTTCTTTGAAGGTCAGAAAATAACGATACCCGCCGCGAGCCTCAACACTCATCGGACCGCATACATCAGTATGTATTATTTCCAACAAGTCTGTTGCTCGCTCCATTGTTCTGGAGAACGGAGTCTTAGTCATCTTGCCCATGAGGCATGGTTCGCAAGCATCAAGTGATTCATAATCAAGTGATTCCAAAAGCCCATCAGCATGGAGTTTCTTCATGCTCTTTACACCAATATGAACTAAACGGCAGTGCCACAAATAAGTTGCACTATCATTATCAACTTTGCATCTTTTGGCATCAATATCATGAATATGTGTATCACAATGACCTAAACGGCAGTGCCACAGAAGGTTTTATTCATGTAAACAGAGCAACAATTATTCTTTGACTTAAATGAATAACCGTATTGCAATAAACATGGTCCAATCATATTATGATCAACGCAAACACCAAATAACATTTATTTTAGATTCAACACTAATCCCGAAGGTAAAGAGAGTGTGTGATGGTGATCTTATCAACCTTGGAATCATTTCCAACACACACCGTCACCTCGCCCTCAACTAGTCTTTGTTCATTTTGTAACTCCTGTTTTGAGTTACTAATCATAGCAACTGAACCAGTATCAAATACCCAGGGGCTACTATGAACACTAGTAAAGTACACATCAATAACATGTATATCATATATACTTTTGTTCACATTGCCATCCTTCTTATCCGCCAAGTATTTGGGGCAGTTTCGCTTTCAGTGACCATTTCCTTTGTAGTAGAAGCACTCAGTTTCAGGCTTGGGTCTAGCTTTGGGCTTCTTCATGGGAGTGGCAACTTGCCATTCTTCTTGAAGTTCCCTTTCTTTCCCTTGCCCTTTTACTTGAAACTAGTGGTCTTGTCAACCATCAACATTTGATGCTTTTCTTGATTTCTACCTTCATTGATTTCAGCATCACGAAGAGCTTGGGAATCATTTACGTCATCCCTTGCATATTATAGTTCATCATGAAGTTCCAGTAACTTGGTGATAGTGACTAGAGAACTCTGTCAATCACTATCTTATCTGGAAGATAAACTCCCACTTGATTCAAGCAATTGTAGTACTCAAACATTCTGAGCACATGCTCACTAGTTGAGCTATTCTCCTCCATCTTGTAGGCAAAATACTTGTCAGAGGTCGCATACCTCTTGACTCGGGCATGAGTCTGAAATACCAATTTCAACTCCTGGAACATCTGATATGCTCCGTGGCGTTTCAAACATTTTTGAAGTCCCGGTTCTAAGCCATAAATCATGGTGCACTTGAAGAAAATATGCCCTAGAGACAATAATAAAGTAATTATTTATTTCCTTATATCATGATAAATGTTTATTATTCTTGCTAGAATTTTATTAACCGGAAACTTGATACATGTGTGAATACATAGACAAACAGAGTGTCACTAGTATGCCTCTACTTGACTAGCTCGTTGAATCAAAGATGGTTAAGTTTCCTAGCCATATACATGAGTTGTCATTTGATTAACGGGATCACATCATTAGAGAATGATGTGATTGACTTGACCCATTCCATTAGATTAGCATATGATCATTTAGTATATTGCTATTGCTTTCTTCATGACTTATACATGTTCCTATGACTATGAGATTCTGCAACTTCCGAATACCGAAGGAACACTTTGTGTGCTACCAAACGTCACAACGTAACTGGGTGATCATAAAGGTGCTCTACATGTGTCTCCGATGGTACTTGTTGAGTTGGCATAGATCGAGATTAGGATTTGTCACTCCGGTTGTCAGAGAGGTATCTCTGGGCCCTCTCGGTAATGCACATCACTATAAGCCTTGCAAGAATTGTAACTAATGAGTTAGTTGTGGGATGATGCATTACGGAACAAGTAAAGAGAGTTGCCAGTAACGAGATTGAGCTAGGTATTGAGATACCGACGATCGAATCTCGGGCAAGTAACATACCGATGACAAAGGGAACAACGTATGCTGTTATGCGGTTTGATCGATTAGGATCTTCGTAGAATATGTGGGAGCCAATATGAGCATCCAGGTTCCGCTATTGTTTATTGACCAGAGACGTGTCTCGGTCATGTCTACATAGTTCTCGAACCCGTAGGGTCCGCACGCTTAAAGTTTTATGACGATCGGTATTATGAGTTTATGTGATTTGATGTACCGAAGGTAGTTCGGAGTCCTGGATGAGATCGGGGACATGACGAGGAGTCTCGAAATGGTCGAGACGTAAAGATCGATATATTGGACGACTACATTCGGACATCGGAAAGGTTCCGAGTGATTCGGGTATTTTTCGGGGTACCGGGGAGTTACGGGAATACGATGAAGAAGTAATGGGCCTCATGGGCCAAGTGGTGGAAGAGAGGAGGCAGGCGTGGCCCCCTAGCCCAAACCGAATTGGACTAGGGTGCCGCCCCCTTCCCTCCTTTTCCTCCCTCTCCTTCCTTCTCCCTCTCCTCCTTCCTTTCCTCCTCCTAGTAGGAGTAGGAAAGGGGAGTCCTACTCCTACTAGGAGGAGGACTCCTCCTCCTGGCGCGCCCTACAGGGCCGACCGGCCTCCCCCCTTGCTCCTTTATATACGGGGGCAGGGAGGCACCCCAAGACACACAAGTTGATCTCTCCCAGCCGTGTGCGGTGCCCCCCTCCATCATAATCCACCTCGATCATATCGTAGCGGTGCTTAGGCGAAGCCCTGCGTCGGTAGCATCATCATCACCGTCATCACGCCGTCGTGCTGACGAAACTCTTCGGCGAAGCTCTGCTGGATCGGAGCTCGCGGGACGTCATCGAGCTGAACGTGTGCTGAACTCGGAGGTGCCGTGCGTTCGGTACTTGGATCGGTCGGATCGTGAAGACGTGTGACTACATCAACCGCGTTGTGCTAATGCTTCCGCTTTCGGTCTACGAGGGTACGTGGACATCACTCTCCCCTCTCGTTGCTATGCATCACCATGATCATGTGTGTGCGTAGGATTTTTTTTGAAATTACTATGTTCCCCAACAGTGGCACCCGAGCCAGGTTTTATGCGTAGATGTTATATGCACGAGTAGAACACAAGTGAGTTGTGCGCGATACAAGTCATATTTCTTACCAACATGTCATACTTTGGTTCGGCGGTATTGTTGGACGAAGCGGCCCGGACCGACATTATGCGTACGCTTACACGAGACTAGTTCTACCAACGTGCTTTGCACATAGGTGGCTGGCGGGTGTCGGTTTCTTGCTACGTCTTGAGCTTGCGTTGGTTTTACCCGAAGAGGAGAGGATGATGCAGCAGAGTAGCGTAAGTATTTCCCTCTGCTTTTGAGAACCAAGGTATCAATCCAAGAGGAGGCCATGCAAGTCCCTCGTACCTACACAAAACAAATAGCTCAACGCAACCAACACGATTAGGGGTTGTCAATCCCTTCACGGTCACTTACGAGAGTGAGATCTGATAGATATGATAGATAATATGTTTGGTATTTTTGGTATAAAGATGCAAAGCAAAGTAAAAAAGCAAAGCAATAATAAAGTGATGGAAGATTAATATAATAGAGAATAGACCCGGGGCCCATAGATTTCACTAGTGGCTTCTGTCAAGAGCATAAGTATTTTACGGTGGGTGAACGAATTACTGTTGAGCAATTGGATGTAATTGAGCATAGTTATGAGAGTATCTAGGTATGATCATGTATATAGGCATCACGTCCGAGACAAGTAGACCGACTCCTGCCGCATCTACTACTATTACTCCACTCATCGACCGCTATCCAACATGCATCTAGAGTATTAAGTTAATGAAAACAGAGTAACGCCTTAAGCAAGATGACATGATGTAGAGGGATAAATTCATGCAATATGATAAAACCCCATCTTGTTATCCTCGATGGCAACAATACAATATGTGCCTTGCTGCCCCCTTCTCACATCGAAAGGACACCGCAAGATTGAACCCAAAGCTAAGCACTTCTCCCATTGCAAGAACTACCAATCTAGTTGGTCAAACCAAACGGATAATTCGAAGAGACTTGCAAAGATAACCAATCATACATAAAATAATTAAAAGAAGATTCAAATATTGCTCATAGATAGTCTTGATCATAAACCCACAATTCATCGATCTCAACAAACACACCGCAAAACAAGATTACATCGAATAGATCTCCACGAGAGAGGGGGAGAACATTGTATTGAGATCCAAAAAGAGAGAAGAAGCCATCTAGCTACTAACTATGGACCCGAAGGTCTGAAGTAAACTACTCACACTTCATCGGAGAGGCTATGATGATGTAGAAGCCCTCCGTGGTGGATTCCCCTTCGGCGGAGCTCCTAACAGGCCCCAAGATGGGATCTCGTGGATACGTAAAGTTGCGGCGGTGGAATTAGGTTTTTGGCTCCGTCTCGATCGTTCGGGGCGTGAGGTATATATAGGAGGAAGAAATGCGTCGGTGGAGCAAAGGGGGCCCACGAGGCGGGGCGCGCCTGGGGGCGCCCTCCACCTCGTGTCCGCCTCCTTTCTTTCTTGACGGGGGTCCAAGTCTCCTGTATCATATTCGGTGAGAAAATCACATTCCCGAAGGTTTCATTCCGTTTGGACTCCGTTTGATATTCCGTTTCTTCGAAACACTGAAATAGGCAAAAACTAGCAAATCTGGGCTGGGCCTCCGGTTAATAGGTTAGTCCCAAAAGTAATATAAAAGTGGAAAATAAAGCCCAATATGGTCCAAAACAATAGATAATATAGCATGGAGAAATCAAAAATTATAGATACGTAGGAGACTTATCAGGCGTCCCCAAGCTTAATTCCTGCTCGTCCTCGAGTAGGTAAATGATAAAAAGAGAATTTTTGACGCGGAGTGCTACTTGGCATAATTTCAATTTAATTCTTCTTAATTGTGGTATGAATATTTAGATTCGAAAGATTCAAGACAAAAGTTTAATATTGACATAAAAATAATAATACTTCAAGCATACTAAGAAAGCAATCATGTCTTCTCAAAATAACATGGCCAAAGAAAGTTATCCCTACAAAATCATATAGTCTGGCTATGCTCTATCTTCACCAGACAAAGTATTTAAATCATGCACAACCCCGATGACAAGCCAAGCAATTGTTTCATACTTTTGGCATTCCCAAAACCTTTTCAATCTTCACGCAATACATGAGCGTGAGCCATGGATATAGCACTATATGTGGAATAGGATGTTGGTTGTGGAGAAGACAAAAAGGGAGAAGATAGTCTCACGTCAACTAGGCGTATCAACGGTCTATGGAGATGCCCATTAATAGATATCAATGTGAGTGAGTAGGGATTGCCATGCAACGGATGCACTAGAGCTATAAGTATATGAAAGCTCAACAAAAGAAACTAAGCGGGTGTGCATCCAACTCGCTTGCTCACGAAGACCTAGGGCAATTTGAGGAAGCCCATCATTGGAATATACAAGCCAAGTTCTATAATGAAAAATTCCCACTAGTATATGAAAGTGACAAAATGAGAGACTCTCTATTATGAAGATCATGGTGCTACTTTGAAGCACAAGTGTGGTAAAAGGATAGTAACATTGTCCCTTCTCTCTTTTTCTCTCATTTTTTTATTTTTTTATTTGGGCCTTTTCTCTTTTTTTATGGCCTCTTTTCTTTTCTTTTTTTTCTTTTTCTCCGGAGTCTCATCCCGACTTGTGGGGAAATCATAGTCTCCATCATCCTTTCCTCACTTGGGACAATGCTCTAAAAATTATGATCATCACACTTTTATTTACTTACAACTCAACAATTACAACTCGATACTTAGAACAAAATATGACTCTATGTATGCCTCCGGCGGTGTACCGGGATATGCAATGATTCATGAGTAACATGTATGAAAGAATTATGAACGGTGGCTTTGCCACAAATACGATGTCAACTACATGATCATGCTAAGCAATATGACAATGGTGGAGCGTGTCATAAACGGAACAGTGGAAAGTTGCATGGCAATATATCTCAGAATGGCTATGGAAATGGCATAATAGGTAGGTATGGTGGCTATTTTGAGGAAGGTATATGGTGGGTATATGATACCGGCGAAAAGTGTGCGGTATTAGAGAGGCTAGCAATGGTGGAAGGAAGAAAAGTGCGTATAATCCATGGACTCAACATCAGTCATAAAGAACTCATATACTTATTACAAAAATCTACATGTTATCAAAGCAAAGTATTACACGCATGCTCCTAGGGGGATAGATTGGTAGGGAAAGACCATCGCTCGTCCCCGACCGCCACTCATAAGGAAGACAATCAATAGATAAATCATGCTCCGACTTCATCACATAACGGTTCACCATACGTGCATGCTACGGGAATCACAAACTTTAACACAAGTATTTCTTAAATTCACAACTACTCAACTAGCATGACTCTAATATTACTACCTCCATATCTCAAAACAATTATCAAGCATCAAACTTTTCTTAGTATTCAATGCACTCAAAAGAAAGTTTTACAAATCTTGAATACCAAGCATATTATTATTATTAGCAAATTACCATGCTATTTAAGACTCTCAAAATAATCTAAGTGAAGCATGAGAGATCAATAGTTTCTATAAAACAAATCCACCACCGTGCTCTAAAAGATATAAATGAAGCACTAGAGCAAAACTATATAGCTCAAAAGATATAAGTGAAGCACATAGAGTATTCTATCAAATTCCAATTCATGTATGGCTCTCTAAAAAGGTGTGTACAGAAATGATGATTGTGGTAAACTAAAAAGAAAAGACTCAAATCATACAAGGCGCTCCAAGCAAAACACATATTATGTGGTGAATAAAAATATAGCTCTAAGTAAAGTTACCGATGGAAGTGGACGAAAGAGGGGATGCCTTCCGGGGGCATCCCCAAGCTTTGAATTTTGGTGTCCTTGGATTATCTTGGGGTGCCATGGGCATCCCCAAGCTTAGGCTCTTGCCACTCCTTGTTCCATAATCCATCAAAAAATTCACCCAAAACTTGAAAACTTCACAACACAAAACTCAACAGTAAATCTCGTGAGCTCCGTTAGCGAAAGAAAACAAAAGACCACTTCAAGGTACTGTAATGAACTCATTCTTTATTTATATTGGTGTTAAACCTACTGTATTCCAACTTCTCTATGGATTATAAACTATTTTACTAGCCATAGATTCATCAAAACAAGCAAACAACACACGAAAAACAGAATCTGTCAAAAATAGAACAGTCTGTAGTAATCTGTAACTAACGCAAACTTCTGATACTCCAAAAATTCAGCCAAAATAGGACGACCTAGGAAATTTGTTTATTGAACAGCAGAAATTGGTATCACTATTTTATCACGTTCTGGTGATTTTTAACAATTGTTTTCGTGAACCGAAAGTTTCTGGAAATTACAGAAGATCAAATAACTATCATCCAAGAAGATCCTATAGGTTTAACTTGGCACAAACACTAATTAAAACATAAAACCGCATCTAAACAGAAGGTAGATGGATTATTTATTCCTAAACAGAAGCAAAAACAAAAAAACTAAAAATAAAATTGGGTTGCCTCCCAACAAGCGCTATCGTTTAACGCCCCTATCTAGGCATAAAAGCAAGGATAGATCTAGGTATTGCCATCTTTGGTAGTGCAATCCATAAGTGGCTCTCATAATAGATTCATATGGTAATTTTATTTTCTTTCTATGGAAGTGTTCCATGTCTTTCCTTAACAGAAATTTGAATCTAGTATTCGCTTTCTTCATATCAATGGTTGCACCAATCGTTCTAAGGAAAGGTCTACCAAGAATAATAGGACATGAAGGATTGCAATCTATATCAAGAACGATAAAATCTACGGGCACATAATTCCTATTTGAAACAATAAGAACATCATTAATTCTTACCATAGGTTTCTTAATAGTGGAATCCGCAAGGTGCAAGTTTAGAGAGCAATCATCAAAATCACGGAAATCTAACAAATCACACAAAGTTTTGGGAATAGTGGAAACACTAGCACCCAAATCACATAAAGCACAAAATTCATGATCCTTAATCTTAATTTTAATAGTTGATTCCCACTCATCATAAAGTTTTCTAGGGATAGAGACTTCCAACTCAAGTTTTTCCTCATAAGATTGCATTAAGGCATCAACAATATGTTTGGTAAACGCTTTATTTTGACTATAAGCATGAGGAGAATTTAGAACGGATTGCAACAAGGAAATACAATCAATTAAAGAGCAACTTTAATAATTAAATTCCTTGAAATCCAAAATAGTGGGTTTATCAACATCTAGGGTTTTACTTTCTTTAATCCCACTTTAATCAATTTTAGCATCAAAATCTAAAAACTCCGAATTTTTAGAACGCCTTCTAGGTAAAGGTGGATCATATTCAGTCTTATCATGATCAAGATTCATATTGCAAAACAAAGATTTGATAGGGGACACATCAATAACTTTTAGATCTTCATCTTTATTTTCATGGAAATCGGGTTAACGGCCATCTTATTGACTAAGGTAGCTTGCTTATTAGATATTTCAGTAGTCAACTTCTCAAGACGAGCAATTTGGGATCTTAAACCTTAAAATTCTTTAGACATATCATCGAGCTCTTTATTCATATAATTCATAAACTTTTTTGTTCCTTAAGCTCGTTTCTGAAGAAATTATTATGCTCAAATTGCAAAACCATAAAACTCCTGACGTTGCTTTCGATCTCTTCTAACCTTTTAAGGTGAAGATCACCAAATCTAGGTAGAGCCATTGCGACAAGCAAGCAAACTAACACACAAGCAAACAAAAAGCAAGCGCAAAGAAAGGCAAACAGAAAAGAGAGGGCGAATAAAACGGCAAGGGTGAAGTGGGGGAGAGGAAAACGAGAGGCAAATGGCAAATAATGTAATGCGAGAGATAAGGGATTGTGATGGGTACTTGGTATGTTGACTTTTATGAGACTCCCCAAGAACGGCGCCGAAATCCTTCTTGCTACGCCTTGAGCTTGCGTTGGTTTTCCTCGAAGAGGAGAGGATGATGCAGCAGAGTAGCGTAAGTATTTCCCTCAGTTTTTGAGAACCAAGGTATCAATCCAGTAGGAGGCCACGCGCAAGTCCCTCGTACCTACACAACACAAATAGCTCAACGCAACCAACGCGATTAGGGGTTGTCAATCCCTTCACGGTCACTTACGAGAGTGAGATCTGATAGATATGATAGATAATATTTTTGTTATTTTTGGTATAAAGATGCAAAGCAAAGTAAAAAAGCAAAGCAATAATAAAGTGATGGAAGATTAATATGATAGAGAATAGACCCGGGGGCCATAGATTTCACTAGTGTTTTCTCTCAAGAGCATAAGTATTTTACGGTGGGTGAACGAATTACTGTTGAGCAATTGATAGAATTGAGCATAGTTATGAGAGTATCTAGGTATGATCATGTATATAGGCATCACGTCCGAGACAAGTAGACCGACTCTGCCTGCATCTACTACTATTACTCCACTCGTCGACCGCTATCCAAAGCATGCATCTAGAGTATTAAGTTAATGAAAACAGAGTAACGCCTTAAGCAAGATGACATGATGTAGAGGGATAAATTCATGCAATATGATAAAACCCCATCTTGTTATCCTCGATGGCAACAATACAATACATGCCTTGCTGCCCTTCACATCCTTTGGGAAAGGACACCGCAAGATTGAACCCAAAGCTAAGCACTTCTCCCATTGCAAGAACTACCAATCTAGTTGGCCAAACCAAACGGATAATTCAAGAGACTTGCAAAGATAACCAATCATACATAAAAGAATTCAGAGAAGATTCAAATATTGCTCATAGATAGTCTTGATCATAAACCCACAATTCATCGATCTCAACAAACACACCGCAAAAAGAAGATTACATCAAATGGATCTCCACGAGAGGCGGAGAACATTGTATTGAGATCCAAAAGAGAGAAGAAGCCATCTAGCTACTAACTATGGACCCGAAGGTCTGAAGTAAACTACTCACACTTCATCGGAGAGGCTATGATGATGTAGAAGCCCTCCATGGTGGATTCCCCTTCCGGCGGAGCTCCAGAACAGGCCCCAAGATGGTATATCATGGATACAGAAAGTTGTGGCGGTGGAATTAGGTTTTTGGCTCCGTCTCTGATCGTTCGGGGGTACGTAGGTATATATAGGAGGAAGAAGTACGTCGGTGGAGCAAAGGGGGGCCCACGAGGCAGGGGGCACGCCCTAAGGGGGGTGCCCTCCACCCTCGTGGCCGCCTCCTTTCTTTCTTGACGGGGGGTCCAAGTCTCCTGGATCATATTCGGTGAGCAAATCACGTTCCCGAAGGTTTCATTCCATTTGGACTCCGTTTGATATTCCGTTTCTTCGAAACACTGAAATAGGCAAAAAATAGCAAATCTGGGCTGGGCCTCCGGTTAATAGGTTAGTCCCAAAATTAATATAAAAGTGGAAAGCCCAATATGGTCCAAAACAATAGATAATATAGCATGGAGCAATAAAAAATTATAGATACGTTGGAGACGTATCATTTCTCCAACTTTAGTTGAACCGAGTGTGGCTACGCCCGGTCCTTGAGAAGGTTAAAACAACACTAACTTGACGAACTATCGTTGTGGTTTTGATGCGTAGGTAAGAACGGTTCTTGCTAAGCCCGTAGCAGCCACGTAAAACTTGCAACAACAAAGTAGAGGACGTCTAACTTGTTTTTTCAGGGCATGTTCTGATGTGATATGGTCAAGACGTGATGAGATATAAATTGTTGTATGAGATGATCATGTTTTGTTAAAGTTATCGGCAACTGGCAAAAGCCTTATGGTTGTCTCTTTATTGCATAAGATGCAAGTGCCATGTAATTGCTTTACTTTATCGCTATGCTATTGCAATAGTTGCAAGAGCAATAGTTGGCGATACGACCATGTGACGACACATTGATATAGATCAAGATGATGGAGATCATGGTGTCATGCCGGTGACGATGAAGATCATGAGGATGCTTTGGAGGTGGAGATCAAAGGCACAAGATGATGATGGCCATATCATATCACATATTTTGATTGCATGTGATGTTTACCCTTTATGCATCTTATTCTGCTTTGTTTGACGGTAGCATTATAAGATGATCTCTCACTAAATTTCAAGGTAAAAGTGTTCTCCCTGAGTATGCACTGTTGCCAAAGTTCATCGTGCCGAGATGACACGTGATGATCGGGTGTGATAAGCTCAACGTTCATCTACAACGGGTGTAAGACAGTTTTACACACGCAGAATACTCGGGTTAAACTTGACGAGCCTAGCATATGCAGATATGACCTCGGAACACTGAGACCGAAAGGTCGAGTGTGAATCATATAGTAGATATGATCAACATAGTGATGTTCACCATTGAAAACTACTCCATCTCACATGATGATCAGACATGGTTTAGTTGATTTGGATCACGTGATCACTTAGATGATTAGACGGATGTCTATCTAAGTGGGAGTGATGACCCACAAGTATAGGGGATCTATCGTAGTCCTTTTGATAAGTAAGAGTGTCGAACCCAATGAGGAGCAGAAGGAAATGATAAGCGGTTTTCAGCAAGGTATTCTCTGCAAGCACTGAAATTGTAGGTAACAGATAGTTTTTTGATAAGATAATTGGTAACGGGCAACAAGTATCAAAAGTAAATAAAGTGCAGCAAGGTGGCCCAATCCTTTTTGTAGCAAAGGACAAGCCTGGACAAACTCTTATATAGAGAAAAGCGCTCCCGAGGACACATGGGAATTATCGTCATCATGTTCATACAATTCGCGTTCGGTACTTTGATAATTTGATATGTGGGTGGACCGGTGCTTGGGTGCTGTCCTTACTTGGACAAGAATCCCACTTATGATTAACCCCTATTGCAAGCATCCGCAACTACAAAAGAAGTATTAAGGTAAAGCTAACCATAGCATGAAACAAGTGGATCCAAATCAGCCCCTTACGAAGCAACGCATAAACTAGGGTTTAAGCTTCATCACTCTAGCAACCCATCATCTACTTATTACTTCCCAATGCCTTCCTCTACGCCCAAATAATGGTGAAGTGTCATGTAGTCGACGTTCACATAACACCACTAGAGGAGAGACATCATACATCTCATCAAAATATCGAACGAATACCAAATTCACATGACTACTAATAGCAAGACTTCTCCCATGTCCTTAGGAACAAACGTAACTACTCACAAATCATATTCATTTTCATAATCAGAGGAGTATTAATATGCATAAAGGATCTGAACATATGATCTTCCACCAAATGAACCAACTAGCATCAACTACAAGGAGTAATCAACACTACTAGCAACCTACAGGTACCAATCCTAGACTTGGAGACAAGAATTGGATACAAGAGATGAACTAGGGTTTGAGAGGAGATGGTGATGGTGAAGATGTTTATGGAGATTGGCCCTGTCCCGATGAGAGGAGCATTGGTGATGACGATGGCGATGATTTCCCCCTCCCGGAGGGAAGTGTCCCCGGCAGAACAGCTCTGCCGGAGCCCTAGATTGGTTCCGCCTCGTGGCGGCGGAGTCTCATCCCGAAAGCTTTCTTATGATTTTTCTTCGGACGAAAGACTTCATATAGCAGAAGATGGCCACCGGAGCACCAACAGGGGGCCCACGAGGCAGGGGGCGCGCCCAGAAGGGTAGGGCGCGCCCCCCACTCTCGTGGACAGGTGGAGGCCCCCCTGACGTGGATTCTTCTTCCAGTATTTTTTATTATTTCCAAAAATAACTTTCATGGGGTTTCAGGACTTTTGGAGTTGTGCAAAATAGGTCTCTAATATTTGCTCCTTTTCCAGCCCAGAATTCCAGCTGCCGGCATTCTCCCTCCTTATGTAAACCTTGTAAAATAAGAGAGAATGGGCATAATTATTGTGACATAATGTGTAATAACAACCCATAATGCAATAAATATTGATATAAAAGCATGATGCAAAATGGACGTATCAACTCCCCCAAGCTTAGACCTCGCTTGTCCATAAGCGGAAGCGGATAACGATAAATATGTCCACATGTTTAGAGGTAGAGGTGTCGATAAAATAAAATACAGACATGAGGGCATCATGATTATTCTCATAACAGCAACATATATGGATAATGTCATATGATTTCTTATGCTCAAGTAATAATCTATTCACAATACAAAGTATGAATCAAAAACTTTATTGAGACCTAACAAACTATAATCTCAGTCATTGAGGCAATTGCAATTTACCATAACATCAGAAAGAGTCTATGTTAGAGCTTTCTAGTAGGTCCACATACTCAACTATCATTTAGTATTTCATAATTGCGAACACTCACGCAATACTTGTGGCTACGGAGTTTTAACCGGACACAGAGAAAGATAGGGGCTTATAGTTTCGCCTCCCAACCTTTTACCTCAAGGGTAATGTCAACAATAATAATTCATGCTAACCCCAATCCAATTAGATATATATATATATATATATATATATATATATATATCAGGATCTTTCCAACATCATGTGCTTGCCAAAGGATAAAATGTAAAAAGGAAAGGTGAAGATCACCATGAATCTTGCATAAGGTAGAAGATAATAATAAAAGATAGGCCCTTCGTAGAGGGAAGCAGAGGTTGCCATGCGCTTTCAGGGTTGGATGCACTAAATCTTGATGCGAAAGAACGTCACTTTATATTGCCACTTGTGATATGAACCTTTATTATGCAGTCCGTCGCTTTTATTTCTTCCACATCACGAGATCGTATAAAGCTTATTTCCTCCACACCAATCAATCATACATATTTAGAGAGCAATTTTTATTGCTTGCACCGATGACAACTTACTTGAAGGATCTTACTCAATCCATAGGTAGATATGGTGGACTCTCATGACAAAGCTGGTTTAAGGGTATTTGGAAGCACAAGTAGTATCTCTACTTGGTGCAAAGAATTTGGCTAGCATGAGGGGGAAAGGCAAGCTCAACATGTTGGAGTATCCATGACAATATACTTTATCTCAGATATAAGAAAACATAACCCATTACGTTGTCTTCCTTGTCCAACATCAACTCTTTAGCATGTCATATTTTAATGAGTGCTCCCAATCATAAAAGATGTCCAAGATAGTATATTTATATGTGAAAACTCTCTTTCTTTATTACTTCCTATTAATTGCAACGATGACCAAAGCAATGTTTGTCAACTCCCAACATTTTTTAATCATCATACTCTTTCTATGTGAAGTCATTAATCTCCATAAGATCAATATGATCTCTTTGTTTCCTTTTATTCTTTTTCTTTTCTTTTATTCACTCAAGATCATAGCAAGATAATCAAGCCCTTTACTCAACACTAATCTTTTTTATATAGCTCACGGACTCGATTACATAGAGAGATCATAAAGCAAAACTCAAGGCTAGATCATACTAAAACTTTTATTCTGCTAGATCAAGATAATAATAAAAGGATCGAACTAAGAAAAACGGCAAGGATAGAGATGTGATGGTGATACGATACCGGGGCACCTCCCCCAAGCTTGGCAGTTGCCAAGGGGAGTGCCCATACCCATGTGATTATGTCTCCTTTGTTAGTTAGGAAGGTGGAGGTGATGATGGATAGTCGCACATCGAGCGTAAGAGGTCTTCCAGCTTGCGGATAATGCCCTTTAGTGCAACGATATGCTCCTTCAACAAAATATTTTCACGTGTGAGACACTGATACGTCTCCAACGTATCTATAATTTTTGATTGCTCCATGCTATATTATCTTCTGTTTTGGACATTATTGGGCTTTATTATTCACTTTTATATTATTTTTGGGACTAACCTATTAACCAGAGGCCCAGCCCAGAATTGTTGTTTTTTGCCTATTTCAGAGTTTCGTAGAAAAAGAATATCAAACGAAGTCCAAACAGAATGAAACCTTTGGGAACGTGATTTTTGGAAGGAACATGATCCAGGAGACTTGGACCCTACTGATGACCCACAAGTATAGGGGATCTATCGTAGTCCTTTCGATAAGTAAGAGTGTGGAACCCAACGAGGAGCAGAAGGAAATGATAAGCGGTTTTCAGTAAGGTTTTCTCTGCAAGCACTGAAATAGTAAGTGATAGATAATTTTGTGATAAGATAAATAGTAACGAGCAAAAAGTAAATAAAGTGCAGCAAGGTGGCCCAATCCTTTACGTAGCAAATGATAAGCCTGGACATAGCTCCCGAGGACACACTGGGAATTATCGTCAAGCTAGTTTTCATCACGTTCGTAAGATTCGCGTTCGGTACTTTGATAATTTGATATGTGGGTGGACCGGTACTTGGGTACTGTCCTAACTTGGACAAGCATCCCACTTATGATTGACCCCTATTGCAAGCATCCGCAACTACAAAAAGGAGTATTAAGGTAAACCTAACCACAACATTAAACATATGGGTCCATATCAACCCCTAACGAAGCAACACATAAACTAGGGTTTAAGCTTCTGTCACTCTAGCAACCCATCATCTACTTGTTAATTCCCCATGCCTTTCTCTAGGCCCAAATAATGGTGAAGTTTCATGTAGTCGACGTTCACATAACACCACTAGAGGAAAGACAACATACATCTCATCAAAATATCGAACGAATACCAAATTCACAAGACTACTAATAGCAAGACTTCACCCATGTCCTCAGGAACAAATGTAACTACTCACAAAGCATATTCATGTTCATAATCATAGGAGTAATAATATGCATAAAGGATCTGAACATATGATCTTCCACCAAGTAAACCAATTAGCATCAACTACAAGGAGTAATCAACACTACTAGCAACCCACGGTACCAATTTGTGGTTTTGATACAAGATTGGATACAAGAGATGAACTAGGGTTTTGAGAGGAGATGGTGCCGGTGAAGATTTTGATGGAGATTGACCCCTCTCGATGAGAGGATCGTTGGTGATGACGTTGGTGATGATTTCCTCCCGAGGGAAGTGTCCCCGGCAGAACAGCTCCGCCAGAGCCCTAGATTGATTCCGCCAAGGTTCCGCCTCGTGGCGGCGGAGTTTCGTCCCGTAAGCTTGCCCTTGATTTTTTCCACGGTAAAAGTGATGATATAGCAGAAGATGGACGCCGGAGGCCCACCAGGGGGCCGCGCCCTCCTGTCTCCTAGACAGGGTGTGCCCCCTGGCCTATTTCTTTCGCTCATTAATTCTTATTAAATCCAAAAGTTGTTTCGTGGAGTTTCAGGACTTTTGGAGTTGTGCAGAATAGGTTTCCAACGTTTGCTCCTTTTCCACCTGCATTCCAAATTAAGCATCCTCCCTCTTCATGGTAAACCTTGTAAAATAAGAGAGAATAGCCATAAGTATTGAGATATAATGTGTAATAACAGCCCATAATGCAATAAATATTGATATAAAAGCATGATGCAAAATGGACGTATCACCTACGTCAAGCAACCAACAGGGAAGCCACGATGTAGGGGGGCGCGCCCTCCACCCTCGTGGGCCCCCTGTTGCTCCACCGACGTACTCCTTCCTCCTATATATTCCTACGTACCCCCAAACGATCCGATACGGCGCCAAAAACCTAATTCCACCGCCGCAACTTTCTGTACCCACGAGATCCCATCTTGGGGCCTGTTCCGGAGCTCCGTCGGAGGGGGCATCGATCACGAAGGGCTTGTACATCAACACCATAGCCCCTCCAATGATGTGTGAGTAGTTTACCTCAGACCTCCGGGTCCATAGTTATTAGCTAGATGGCTTCTTCTCTCTTTTTGGATCTCAATACAATGTTCTCCCCCTCTCCCGTGGAGATCTATTTGATGTAATCTTCTTTTGCGGTGTGTTTGTTGAGACCGATGAATTGTGGGTTTATGATCAAGATTATCTATGAACAATATTTGAATCTTCCTGAATTCTTTTATGTATGATTGGTTATCTTTGCAAGTCTCTTCAATTATTAGTTTGGTTTGGCCTACTAGATTGATCTTTCTTGCAATGGGAGAAGTGCTTAGCTTTGGGTTCAATCTTGCGGTCCTTTCCCAAAGGATGAGGGGTAGCAAGACACGTATTGTATTGTTGCCATCGAGGATAACAAGATGGGGTTTTTGTCATATTGCATGAATTTATCCCTCTACATCATGTCATCTTGTTTAAGGCGTTACTCTGTTCTTATGAACTTAATACTCTAGATGCATGCTGGATAGCGGTTGATGTGTGGAGTAATAGTAGTAGATGCGTGTGAGTCACTACTTGTCTCGGACGTGATGCCTATATACATGATCATACCTAGATATTCTCATAACTATGCTTAATTCTGTCAATTGCTCAACTGTAATTTGTTCACCCACCGTAAAATACTTATGCTCTTGAGAGAAGCCACTAGTGAAACTTATCGCCCCCGGGTCTATCTTCATCATATTAATCTTCCAACACTTAGTTATTTCCTTTGCTTTTTATTTTGCTTTTATTTTACTTTGCATCTTTATAATAAAAATACCAAAAATACTAACCTATCATATCTATCAGATCTCACTCTCGTAAGCGACCGTGTAGGGATTGACAACCCCTTATCGCGTTGGTTGCGAGGATTTATTTGTTTTTGTAGGTGCGAGGGACTCACGCGTAGCCTCCTACTGGATTGATACCTTGGTTCCAAAAACTGAGGGAAATACTTACGCTACTTTGCTGCATCACCCTTTCCTCTTCAAGGGAAAACCAACGCAGTGCTCAAGAGGTAGCAAGAAGGATTTTTGGCGCTGTTGCCGGGGAGGTCTATGCAAAAGTCAACATACCAAGTACCCATCACAAATCGTTATCTCCCGCATTGCATTATTTTCCATTTGCCTCTCGTTTTCTCTCCCCCACTTCACCCTTGCCATTTTATTCGCCCTTTTCCGTTCGTCTTTTTGTTTGCCTTGATGTCTTACTTGGCTCGTTTGCTCGTTTGGTTGGAATAGTTGAGTATTTATTACTAAACAGAGAACCTAAGATCTATGGATCGTCATCCGCTTGACAATCTTTTTAATAGATCCAATTATGATGAACCAATTGCTAGTGAGTTTTGTGCACTAGATTATCTTTATGAAGATTTGCTTGAAATTCGTGAATCAGAAAATTGTGATGAAGAAATTTATGAAAAGATTTACGATAGCTCCTTGAATAAAAAGCATGATTGCAATGATTTTACTATAAATTCTCTTGATGTCAATTGTGCTAATAATATGCAAAACCCTAAGCTTGGGGATGCTAGTTTTGCTATGTCTACTACTTGTTGCAATGATCATGATTGGGGTGATTCTTCTTATGATCTTGAAAATTTATTTAAGCCCCATGATGAATATGAGATTGATAATAGTGTTTGCAATATTATTGAAAGTGGGTTTGGAAGAGTGTCAACTTTAGATCCCACATATTTGGAGAATGTTCAATCTTATGTTTTTGATAAAAGTGGGTTTGGAGAGGTCATGACTTTATTTAATGATAATCCCAATATTTTGGAAGAGTGTCAACTTTGCATGCATGTGGATCGTGCTGAGAATATGTTATGTGATAGCTATATTGTTGAATTTTCTTATGATCCTACATGTAATTATTATGAGAGAGGAAAATATGGTTATAGAAATTTTCATGTTACTAAATTACCTCTCGTTATGTTGAGATTGCTATTGTTCCTTTCCGCTTCCTTGCATATGCTAGTTTTTGCTTGCTATAATAATTTGTTTTTCTATAAGATGACTATGCATAGGAAGTATGTTAGACTTATATGTGTTTGTCATGTGTTTTATGATGCTCTCTTTGCGCTTCAATTCTTGTCTTTCATGTGAGCATCATTAAAATTATCAATGCCTAGCTAGGGGCGTTAAACGATAGCGCTTGTTAGGAGGCAACCCAATTTTTTTTGCTTTTTGCTTCTGTTTAGGAATAAATAGTTAATCTAGCCTCTGGTTAGATGTGTTTTTATGTTTTAATTAGTGTTTGTGCCAAGTTAAACCTATAGGATCTTCTTGGATGCTAGTTAGTTGATCTGGCAGAAGTTTCCCGCCACTTTCTGTTCACGAAAATAATTGTTAAAAATCAACAGAACTTGATAAAATATCGATTCCAATTGCTTCTGATCAATAAACAAATTGTCTAGGTCTTCCTATTTTTGCTGATTTTTGGATTTCCAGAAGTTTGCGTTAGTTACAGATTACTACAGACTGTTCTGTTTTTGAAAGATTCTGTTTTTCGTGTGTTGTTTGCCTATTTTGATGAATCTATGGCTAGTAAAAGAGTTTATAAACCATAGATAAGTTGGAATACAGTAGGTTTAACACCAATATAAATAAAGAATGAGTTCATTACAGTACCTTGAAGTGGTCTTTTGTTTTCTTTCGCTAACGAAGCTCACGGGATTTTCTGTTAAGTTTTGTGTTGTGAAGTTTTCAAGTTTTGGGTAAAAGATTTGATGGATTATGGAACAAGGAGTGGCAAGAGCATAAGCTTGGGATGCCCATGGCACCCCCAAGATAATCTAAGGACACCATAAAGCCAAAGCTTGGGGATGCCCCGGAAGGCATCCCCTCTTTCGTCTACTTCCATCGGTAACTTTACTTGGAGCTATATTTTTATTCACCACATGATATGTGTTTTGCTTGGAACGTCTTGTATTATTTGAGTCTTTATTTGTTAGTTTACCACAATCATCTTTGCTGTACACACCTTTTGAGACACACACACATGATTCGGAAATTATTAGAATACTCTATGTGCTTCACTTATATCTTTTGAGCTATATAGTTTTGCTCTAGTGCTTCACTTATATCTTTTAGAGCACGGTGGTGGATTTGTTTTATAGAAACTATTGATCTCTCATGCTTCACTTATATTATTTTGAGAGTCTTAAAATAGCATGGCAATTTGCTTTAATTAATATCATGAGAAAATTGATGCTTGATAATTGTTTCGAGATATAAAGGTGGTAATATCATAGTTGTGCTAGTTGAGTAATTGTGGAATTGAAAATACATGTGTTGGAGTTTGTGATTCCCTGTAGCATGCACGTATGGTGAACCGTTATGTAACGAAGTCGGAGCATGAAGTATTTGTTGATTGTCTTCCTTTGTGTGGAGGTCGGGATCGCGTGATGGTTAACTCCTACCAACCCTTCCCCTAGGAGCATGCGTAGTAGTACTTTGCTTCGAGGTCTAATAAATTCTTGCAATAAGTATATGAGTTCTTTATGACTAATGTGAGTCCATGGATTATACGCACACTTACCTTTCCACAATTTTCTAGCCTCTTCGGTACCGCGCATTGCCCTTTCTCACCTTGAGAGTTGGTGCAAACTTTGCTGGTGCATCCAAACCCCGTGATATGATACGCTCTATCGCACATAAACCTCCTTATATCTTCCTCAAAACAGCCACCATACCTACCTATCATGGCATTTCCATAGCCATTCCGAGATATATTGCCATGCAACTTTCCACCATTTCGTTTATCACGACATGCTCCATCATTGTCATATTGCTTTGCATGATCATGTAGTTGACATCGTATTTGTGGCAAAGCCACCGTTCATAATTCTTTCATACATGTCTCTCTTGATTCATTGCATATCCCGATACACCGCCGGAGGCATTCATATAGTCATATTTTGTTCTAAGTATTGAGTTGTAATTCATGAGTTGTAAGTAAATAAAAGCGTGATGATCATCATTATTAGAGCATTGTCCCAAGTGAGGAAAGGATGATAGAGACTATGATTCCCCACAAGTCGGTATGAGACTCCAGACTAAAATAAAGAAGAGGCCATAAAAAAGAGAAAAGGCCCAAATAAAAAAATGAGAGAAAAAGAGAGAAGGGACAATGTTACTATCCTTTTACCACACTTGTGCTTCAAAGTAGCACCGTGATCTTCATGATAGAGAGTCTCTCATTTTGTCACTTTCGTATACTAGTGGGAAATTTCATTATAGAACTTGGCTTGTATATTCCAATGATGGTATTCCTCAAATGCCCGAGGTCTTCGTGAGCAAGCAAGTTGGATGCACACCCACTTAGTTTCCTTTTGAGCTTTCATACGCTTATATCTCTAGTGCATCCGTTGCATGGCAATCCCTACTCCTCGAATTAACATCAATTGATGGGCATCTCCATAGCCCGTTGATTAGCCTAGTTGATGTGAGACTTTCTCCTTTTTTGTCTTCCCACATAACCCCTACCATTATACCTTATTCCAGCATAGTGCTATATCCATGGCTTGTGCTCATGTATTGCGTAAGAGTTGAAAAGGCTGAAGCGCTGCTAAAAGTATGAACCAATTGCTTGGCTAAAACCGGTCGTACATGATATGAATATTTTGTGTGGGGAAGATGGAGCATAGCCGGACTATATGATTTTGTAGGGATAACTTGCTTTGGCTATGTTATTTTGATAAGACATAATTGCTTAGTTAGTATGCTTGAAGTATTATTGTTTTTATGTCAACATTAAACTTTTATCTTGAATCATATCAAATCTGAACATTCATGCCACAATGAGAAGAATTACATTGAAATTATGCCAAGTAGCATTCCGCATCAAAAATTCTGTTTTTATCATTTACCTACTCGAGGACGAGCAGGAATTAAGCTTGGGGATGCTTGATACGTCTCCTACGTATCTATAATTTTTGATTGCTCCATGCTATATTATCTTCTGTTTTGGACATTATTGAGCTTTATTATTCACTTTTATATTATTTTTGGGACTAACCTATTAACCGGAGGCCCAGCACAGAATTGATGTTTTTTGCCTATTTCAAAGTTTTGTAGAAAAAGAATATCAAACAGAGTCCAAACGGAATGAAACCTTCGGGAACGTGATTTTTGGAACGAACACGATCCAGGAGACTTGGACCCTATGTCAAGCAACCAACAGGGAAGCCACGAGGTAGGGGGCGCCCCCCTCAGCGCGCCTCCACCCTCGTGGGCCCCTCTGTTGCTCCACCGACGCATTCTTCCTCCTATATATACCTACGCACTTCAAACGATCAGATACGGCGCCAAAAACCTAATTCCACCGCCGCAACTTTCTGTACCCACGAGATCCCATCTTGGGGCCTGTTCCGGAGCTCCCCCGGAGGGGGCATCGATCACGGAGGGCTTTTACATCAACACCATAGCCCCTCCGATGATGTGTGAGTAGTTTACCTCAGACCTTTGGGTCCATAGTTATTAGCTAGATGGCTTCTTCTCTCTTTTTGGATCTCAATACAATGTTCTCCATCTCTCTCGTGGAGATCTATTCGATGTAATCTTCTTTTTGCGGTGTGTTTGTTGAGACCGATGAATTGTGGGTTTATGATCAAGTTTATCTATGAACAATATTTGAATCTTCTGAATTCTTTTATGTATGATTGGTTATATTTGCAAGTCTCTTCGAATTATCAGTTTGGTTTGGCCTACTAGATTGATCTTTCTTGCAATGGGAGAAGTGCTTAGCTTTGGGTTCAATCTTGCGGTCCTTTCCCAGTGACAGTAGGGGTAGCAAGACACGTATTGTATTGTTGCCATCGAGGATAACAAGATGGTTTTTTTTGTCATATTGCATGAATTTATCCCTCTACATCATGTCATCTTGTTTACATGCTACTGCTCTTATGAACTTAATACTCTAGATGCATGCTTTGGATAGCGGTTGATGTGTGGAGTAATAGTAGTAGATGCAGTGAGAGTCGGTCTACTTGTCTCGGACGTGATGCCTATATACATGATCATACCTAGATATTCTCATAACTATGCTCAATTCTATCAATTGCTCAACAAGAATTTGTTCACCCGCCAGAAAATACTTATGCTCTTGAGAGAAGCCACTAGTGAAACCTATGGCCCCCGGGTCTATCTTCATCATATTAATCTTCCAACACTTAGTTATTTCCTTTGCTTTTTATTTTGCTTTTATTTTACTTTGCATCTTTATCATAAAAATACCAAAAATACTATCCTATCATATCTATCAGATCTCACTCTCGTAAGTGACCGTGTAGGGATTGACAACCCCTTATCGCGTTGGTTGCGAGGATTTATTTGTTTTGTGTAGGTGCGAGGGACTCGCATGTAGCCTCCTACTGGATTGATACCTTGGTTCTCAAAAACTGAGGGAAATACTTACGCTACTTTGCTGCATCACCCTTTCCTCTTCAAGGGAAAACCAACGCAGTGCTCAAGAGGTAGCAGATACTTGTTTTGTATACGAGCTAACTCAATCATCTTGAAAGCTTCGATCTCATTCGGGGTAAGAAGATTGTTGTAGCGACCCGACCTCAGATGGTCAAGTCTCTGTGTTTCAGTGTCATCCCTGGATCGGTAATGCTGACACACACAGTACTCGAAGGATTTATAACAGAGTAGCAATCACACACTTATTACAATAATATGGCTTAAGGCCATCTAAATCAATAACAGCGGAAGGCTTGGAAGATAAAGTGAGTCCATCAACTCCAACAGCATAGCTGAGCTGCACGGCAACGACCTATCGAACCTTACTCCTCGTCTGAAAAGTCTGCAAGATAATACGTTGCAGCCCGAGAACGGGTCAGCACATGGAATATGCTGGCAATATAACACAATAGAGCAAGAATAATACTATCACTACATGCAATATTTGGCTGGTGGAAAGCTCTATGGTTATAGTTTTTGCGAAAAGCCAATTTTTCCCTACAACAAAGGAATATACTTTATTTTAACTATCATGGTGGTTGAAACATCATTGAGAAGGTATAACCCCAACTCAATCCCAATTAAGGTAATTAACATCCCAAAGCAATATTAATCGAGAGTGATGAGATACATGCGAATACTCAAGTACTAGATACTCGTAATTGTCCATAACCGGGACACGGCTAACCATGATTAGATTGTACACTCTGCAGAGGTTTATGACTTTTCCCCACAAGACTCGATCGCCTCCGCTGATTTCTCGCACTACATGGTGTTTGAGAACCGGATGACCGAGACACGCCTTTCAGAAACATTAACTCTCTACTCCGGGTAGACCATACCAAACCTACAAAACCCACTACCTGCTGATCTACCTCTTCAAGAGCCTCACGTAACTTACTCAACTTTGCTAGAGCCCATAGTAGCTTGTGGTTGCACACGGAAGTTTCTAGCATGAATAAACTCAGTTCCCTTTGAGCCTGGGTGGCGGTCCATAGGAAGATCACACGGGTACCCCGGGATTTCCAAAGATAAAACAGACAACACTGGGTTCCCCAGGTGCCTCAAGCCACCCAAATGTGTATTAAAGTTGCCACCTTAAGTTAAACCATTAATTAACAATCTCACATCTATGATGGAATACACTCAAACCCAAACCACGTCTACGAGCATAGCATAGCAATATAAGCGACACGTAGAAGTAACTCCCAAGGGTTTGATAGTAACAGGGCAATAGGTTCTACCTCAACTACTACTTCCCAACCCACAAGTTAATGACATCCTAATCAATGCAATGTTTGAGGATTGGAACTAATGCATAAAACTGGGTATGAAAAGAGTATGATCAAAGTGTTACTTGCCTTGTCGACGATCCATGAATCCTAGAGACTCAGAGTAACACGCTTCACTCCGGGAATTCTATCGCAAGCAAACAATAACATACATAAGCAACAGGCAAAGATGCACAAGAAAAACTTCAACTGAAGGAGGCTGACCAGAAAGTTCAACTTAAGAACTCCGGTTCGCAAAAATAATCAAACCAAACCGAGCAACGAAACTCAAACGACAAAAGAAACAAGATCCGTTTACTAATCTGAACTAGGGTCCAATTTTACAGAGGCAAAAACTTGTTTGAGTTGGATTACTGGATAGAGGGGATCATAACGAAGAAGTAGGCGTTGGTTTCGTTGAATTCCGACTTACGAGCAAAAAGTTGTAGTCGTTTGAAAACCAGGGGCTAATCTGTGAATAAATATATTCACGGATAGGTCCCTGACGTAAATAAACAGAACAAGAAAAAACTAGATAGTGAACGTTCGTTACCGAACGTTAATGAACGAAAGTCGTTCGCTGAGTGTGCCTAACCGGTGAACGTTCGCTTAAAGGGGTGGGGGCGGCTTGGCTTGGGTGAGGGGCGCCGGAGGAGTCCGAGCGGACTCTCCTCGTCGTCTGCTAAGCACGGCGCTGTGAGGGGAGAGACGGGGTCATGGGTCGGCCTGCTCGGCCGGGCCTTAGGCCCGGCCAAGGAATTTTTTAAATAGTTCCACGATGTAAAAAATTCCTATGAAATAAAATAAAAATCTAAAAATACCAAAATAAATTTTCACCGTCTAAATGGAATATTTAGAACGAGATGAACATTTTCTTGGCCCCTAAAATGCAATTTTTCTAAAACGTGCAAATTTTTCTAGGGCAAATAAAATTCCAAATAAAATCCAAATAATGATTTTAACATTTTCCCTCCAATATTTCAATTATTTTGGAGAAGTCATATTATCTCCCCTCATTTATTTTTAATATGAAATATTTTCCCGAGAGAAGAATAATTAAAATCAAAAATCCTCGTTCTCAGTATTTGATAAAAATCAAATATGAAAACCGGAAAATCCCCAACTCTCTCCGAGGGTCCTTGAGTTGCTTATGATTTCGAGGATTGCGGAACGAAGATGCAATAAAATATGATATGCATAGATGACCTATGTATAACATTCCAAATTGAAAATTTGGGATGTTACAAACCTACCCCCCTTAAGATGAATCTCATCCTCGAGATTCGGGTTGGCTAGAAAATAGGTGCGGATGGTCCTTGCGAATATCATCTTCTCGCTCCTGTGGCTTCTTCCTCGGTATGGTGGCTCCAATCGAACTTTGCAAAACTTGATAACCTTGCCGCGAGTGACTCAATCGTCAAAGTCAAGAATCTTTTACCGCTTCTCCTCATAGGTCGATTACTATCCAACCGAATCGCCCAGGCATTGTATCTCTTAACGGTATATCGGCCATCTCAGATGACACTTCTTCAATCACGATACGTGGAACACATCGTGAACTCCCGACAATCCTTCGTAACTCCAAATTGTAGGCAACTTCTCCCATCCGCTCCAAAACACTAAGACGGTCCTACAAATCTTGGAGCTAATTTTCCCTTAACTCCAAAACGTTTCACTCCCCTCAAGGGTGATACTCGCAGATAGGCTCTGTCTCCAATTTCATAGGTTACTTCCTTGCGTTTTGAATCTGCATAACTCTTCTGCCTGGACTGAGCAATCTTTAATCTGTCTCAAATCAGTTTTACCTTCTCCTCTGATTCTTTGATCAAATCTGGTCCAAACAACTGACGGTCTCCTACCTCATCCCACATCAGAGGTGTTCTACATCTGCGTCCATATAGAGCTTCAAACGGTGCCATCTTCAAACTGGTCTGGTAGCTGTTGTTGTATGAGAACTCTGCGTAAGGTAGATTATCATCCCTACTAGATCCATAATCGAGCGCACACGCTATCAACATGTCCTCCGGAATCTGATTGACTCTCTCGGTCTATCCATCGGTCATGGATGAAAGGCTGTATTGAACTCTAGCCTAGTACCCAAAGTGTGGCGCAGCTGATTCCAAAACTTTGAGGTAAACCGTGTTCCTCTATCTGATACGATGGTCCTCGGAACTCCATGCAGACATTCGATCCTGGTAAAATATCTCTTGGCCAACTTCGCACTTGTATAGGTGGTTTTCACTGGGATAAAGTGAGCCACTTTGGTCAGGCGAATCAACTACTACCCAGATAGAATCATATTCCGTTCGGGTTCTAGGAAATCCGGTAATGAAATCGATGCCAAGCTTATCCTACTTCCATTCGGTTATCGGCATAGGCTGTAGTAATCCCGCTGGCTTCTGAAGCTCTGTTCTTACTCTCTCTGGCATATATCACCTGCGACTACATACTCCGCAATATCCTTCTTCATACCAGTCCACCAGAAACGCTCCTTCAAGTCCAAATACATCTTGGTGTTTCCAGGGCGAATCGAGTATGGTGAGCCATGAGCCTCCTGAAGTATTAACTTCCTGATCTCTGCACTATTGGGTACATGTACACTATCCTCAAACCATAAGGTGTCGTGCTCATCCTTACAAAAACCTTTGGCCTTTCCTTTGCTCATCATTTTTTTACCTCAGCAATCTCTTTGTCACCCTTCTGAGCTTCACGGATCTTTCCCAACAATGTAGACTGAACTTCCATTGCTGCAACAAAACCTTTGGGAACAATCTCCAACCGAAGTTCCCTGAGATCCTCGGCTAACTCCTTTGGTAATCCTCTGCTTATGAGGGTATTTGTCCTTATTTTCTTTATGGTTGTGTCCTATTTCTCCACAAAGCTTGTATGCATAAGGTTTCTTCATATCCTTTCCATAAGGCCTCAACTTCTGGGACACCAACCGAGACTTGGCAAAGTCAACTTAAATTCTTCCAAGTGGTTACTCCTTGCCATCCATTGATGGTTTGGTACATCCTCCACCAAGTAGCAGCACCTCTTTCAAAGCACTGAAGAGCATGCTGGGTCATATACTTTCCAGGTCCCAGGATCGAAACCTGGCTCTGATACCATCTTGTAGCGACCCGACCTCAGATGGTCAAGTCTCTGTGTTTCAGTGTCATCCCTGGATCGGTAATGCTGACACACACAGTACTCGAAGGATTTATAACAGAGTAGCAATCACACACTTATTACAATAATATGGCTTAAGGCCATCTAATGCGATAACAGCGGAAGGCTTGGAAGATAAAGTGAGTCCATCAACTCCAACGGCATAGCTGAGCTGCACGGCAACGACCTATCGAACCTTACTCCTCGTCAAAAGTCTGCAAGATAATACGCTGCAGCCCGAGAACGGGTCAAGACATGGAATATGCGGCAATATAACACAGTAGAGCAAGAATAATACTATCACTACATGCAATATTTGGCTGGTGGAAAGCTCTATGGTTATAGTTTTTGTGAAAAGCCAATTTTTCCCTACAACAAAGGAATATACTTTATTTTAACTATCATGGTGGTTGAAACATCATTGAGAAGGTATAACCCCAACTCAATCCCAATTAAGGTAATTAACATCCCAGCAATATTAATCGAGAGTGATGAGATACATGGGAATACACAAGTACTAGATACTCAGAATTGTCCATAACCGGGGACACGGCTAACCATGATTAGATTGTACACTGCAGAGGTTTATGACTTTTCCCCACAAGACTCGATCGCCTCCGTTGATTTCTCGTGACTACATGGTGTTTGAGAACCGGATGACCGAGACACGCCTTTCGTAAACATTAACTCTCTACTCCGTAGACCATACCAAACCTACAAAACCCACTACCTGCTGATCTACCTCTTCAAGAGACTCACGTAACTTACTCAACTTTGCTAGAGCCCATAGTAGCTTGTGGTTGCACACGGAAGTTTCTAGCATGAATAAACTCAGTTCCCTTTGAGCCTGGGTGGCGGTCCATAGGAAGATCACACGGTACCCAGATTTCCAAAGATAAACAGACAACACTGGGTTCCCTGTGTGCCTCAATCCACCCGGATGTGTATTAAAGTTGCCACCTTAAGTTAAACCATTAATTAACAATCTCACATCTGTCATGGAATACACTCAAACCCAAACCACGCTTCACGAGCATAGCATAGCAATATAAGCGACACGTAGAAGTAACTCCCAAGGGTTTGATAGTAACAGGGCAATAGGTTCTACCTCAACTACTACTTCCCAACCCACAAGTTAATGACATCCTAATTAATGCAATGTTTGAGGATTGGAACTAATGCATAAAAACTGGATATGAAAAGAGTATGATCAAAGTGTTACTTGCCTTGCTGACGACCCGTGAATCCTAGAGACTCGTAGTAACACGCTTCGCACTCCGGGAATTCTATCGCAAGCAAACAATAACATACATAAGCAACATGCAAAGATGCACAAGAAAAACTTCAACTGAAGGAGGCTGACAAGAAAGTTCAACTTAAGAACTCCGGTTCGCAAAAAGAATCAAACCAAACCGAGCAATGAAACTCAAACGGCGAAAGAAATAAGATCCGTTTACTAATCTGAACTAGGGTCAAATTTTACAGAGGCAAAAACTTGTTTGAGTTGGATTACTGGATAGAGGGGATCATAACGAAGAAGTAGGCGTTGGTTTCGTAGGAATTCCGACTTACGAGCAAAAAGTTGTAGTCGTTTGAAAACCAGGGGCTAATCTATGAATAAATATATTCATGGATAGGTCCCTGACGTAAATAAACAGAAAAAGAAAAACTAGATAGTGAACGTTCGTTACAGAACGTTAATGAACGAAAGTCGTTCGCTGAGTGTGCCTAACCGGTGAACGTTCGCAACTTAACCTAAAAAAAATCAACCGCTCTGATAATATGAAACGGATCTAAACTAGAAAAACCGGCGGTTTTTAAAGCGGTTTTACCGGTTCGTGAAGGAAAGCCCATGAGGCAGATCTGGCGGTTCCGGGCGAGGCGGCGGACTCAAGTAGACGGGGCAGCGTTCCGGTGGTCGCCGAGGCCGGGCAAGTGGTCGGGAGGGCGGCACTGGCGGCGCTGGCGGCGGTTACAAGGGTGTCGGCGGCCGACGGCGACGAGAGCGGTGGCGGCTGCTTCATGGTCGCGGGCGGCGGTGAGATGCGCCGACACGCGAGATGCGGAGAGAGGCGAGGCGAGAGGAGGAGAGGGCGGCGGCTGGGCTGGCCTTTTTAAAGGGGGAGGGCGGTGGCGTGGGGAAGGAGGCGGCAGGAGATTTAAAGGGGTGGGGGGCAGCTTGGCTTGGGCGAGGGGGCGCCCGGGGAGGAGTCCGAGCGGACTCTCCTCGGCGTCCGTGCCAAGCACGGCGGCGCGCGCGAGGGGAGACGGTCATGGGCGGTGGGCCACTGCCTCACCGGGCCTTAGGCCTAGTCAAGATGCTTTTTTTAAATAGTTCCACGATGTAAAAATTCCTATGAACTAAAATAAAAATCTAAAAATACCAAAATAAATTTTTACCGTCTAAATGGAATATTTAGAACGAGATGAACATTTTCTTGGCCCCTAAAATGCATTTTTTTTAAACGTGTAAATTTTTCTAGGGCAAATAAAATCAAATAAAATCCAAATAATGATTTTAACATTTTCCCTCCAATATTTCAATTATTTTGGAGAGGTCATATTATCTCCCCTCATTTATTTTTAATATGAAATATTTTCCGGAGAGAAGAATAATTAAAATAAAAAATCCTCGTTCTCAGTATTTGACAAAAATCAAAATATGAAAACCGGAAAATCCCCAACTCTCTCCGAGGTCCTTGAGTTGCTTAGGATTTTGAGGATTGCGGAACGAAGATGCAATAAAATATGATATGCATAGATGGCCTATGTATAACATTCCAAATTGAAAATTTGGGATGTTACAGATCAAGTTGAAGGGTGTCTTCTGTTGCCGGAACTTGGTCCTCCATGGCCTTCTTGATCCCTTCATCCTTGTTAATCTCCTTAGGTTCTTCCCTCTTCAGCTCTATCTTCATTAGCCAAGCATCATTGTCACCATTGTTGGAGGAGGGGGACGACATGATGCCTGGCCTTGACAACCCTGACAGAAAACAGCTCGAAACAAGAACAGAGGATATTTGCGTGATACAGGAATCAAAACCTTCGGGAGATTATATAATGAATTTTTACCGACCAAAGTACGTATCGTGCAAGAAAATGGAGTTCGGAGAGCGCACGGGTGCCCACGAGGCAGGGGGGCGCACCCAGGGGGTAGAGCGTGCCCTCCACCCGCATGGAGGCCTCGTGTCCTTCCTGGACTTCTTCTTATTTTTCTATTTTTCTAAATATTCCAAAATGGAGAAATGTTGCCATTAGAACTGTTTTGGAGTCGGTTTACTTACCGTACCACATACCTATTCCTTTTCGGAGTCTGAAACGTTCCGGAAAGTGTCCCTTATGTATTCCTCCGGGGTTACAGTTTCAATAACATTAGTTTCAATATTTATAGGATTACCTGAGATAAAATGTTTGATTCTTTGACCGTTCACCACCTTCGGATTTGTGCCATCGAAGTTGTTGATTTTTATGGCACCGGAACGATAGAACTCCTCGATAACGTACGAACCTTCCCATTTAGAGAGAAGTTTTCCTGCAAAAAAATCTTAAATGAGAGTTGTATAGTAATACATAATCACCTACATTAAACTCACGCTTTTGTATTCTTTTGTGATTTACCTTTTTATTTAAACAACTTGGCATTCTCATAGGCTTGGGTTCTCCATTCATCAAGTGAGCTAATGTCAAATAACCTCTTCTGACCGGCAAGTTTGAAATCATAATTGAGTTCTTTAATGGCCCAATATGCCTTATGTTCTAGTTCTCGAGGTAAGTTACATGCTTTTCCATAAACCATTTTATACGGAGACATTCCCATAGGATTTTTATATGCAGTTCTATAGGCCCATAATGCATCATCAAGTTTTTTGGACCAATTCTTTCTAGATCTATTAACAGTCTTTTGCAAAATTAATTTGAGCTCTTTATTACTCAATTCTACTTGTCCACTAGACTGTGGGTGATAAGGAGATGCAATTCTATGATTAACATCATACTTAGCAAGCATTTTACGAAAAGCACCATGAATAAAATGTGAACCACCATCACCATTAAATATCTAGGACTCCAAACCTCGGAAAAATAACTTCTTTAAGCATATTAATAGAGGTGTTATGATCAACACTACTAGTTGGAATAGCTTCTACCCACTTAGTAACGTAATCAACAAAGAACTAAAATATGTGTATATCCATTAGAGGCAGGAAAAGGTCCCATATAATCAAAGCCCAAAACATCAAATGGTTCAATAACAAGTGAATAGTTCATAGGCATTTCTTGTCGTCTACTAATATTACCAATTCTTTGACATTCATCACAAGCTAAGACAAACTTACGGGCATCCTTGAAGAGAGTAGGCCAATAAAAACCGGATTGCAATACCTTATGTGCAGTTCTATCTCCAGCGTGGTGTCCTCCATAAGCTTCGGAGTGACACTTGCGTAGGATCTGTTCCTATTCATGCTCAGGTACACAACGTCTAATAACACCATCTACTCCTTCTTTATAAAGATGTGGGTCATCCCAAAAGTAATATCTTAAATCATAGAACAACTTTTTCTTTTGCTAGTATGTGAAACTAGGCGGTATAAATTTAGCAACAATATAATTAGCATAATCAGCATACCATGGAGCAATACGAGAAGCATTTATGACATTTAATTGTTCATCAGGAAAGCTATCATCAATAGGTAGTGGGTCATCAAGAACATTCTCTAGCCTAGACAAGTTGTTCCGAACGGGTTCTCAGCTCCTTTCAATCAATAATATGCAAATCAAATTCTTGTAGCAAGAGAACCCATCTAATAAGTCTAGGTTTAGCATCTTTATTTTCCATAAGATATTTAATAGCAGCATGATCAGTGTGAATAG
This sequence comes from Aegilops bicornis, assembly GCA_021605145.1. NCBI lineage: Eukaryota > Viridiplantae > Streptophyta > Magnoliopsida > Poales > Poaceae > Aegilops > Aegilops bicornis. Next base: position 140,157,306 of record CM038672.1, read on the forward strand.
TTACTTTAGAATCAACAATATAAGGTCTGAACTTATCACAAGCAAATACAACTGCTAAGAATTCCTTTTTAGTAGTAGCATAATTTCTCTGAGCATTGTTAGAGTCTTACTAGCATATTGAATAACATTTAATTTCTTATCAACTCTTTGCCCTAGAACAACACCTACAGCATAATCACTGGCATCACACATAATTTCAAAAGGTAAATTCCAATCAGGTGGCTAAACGATAGGTGCAGAGATCAATGCTTTCTTAAGTATTTCAAATGCTTCTACACAATCATCATCGAAGACAAATGGTATATCTTTTTGTAATAAATTATTCAGAGGCCGAGAGATTTTTGATATGTATTTAATGAACCTCCTATAAAAACCGGTGTGACCAAGGAAACTTCTTATACCTTTGATGTCCTTGGGACATGGCATCTTTTCAATAGCATCAACCTTGGCTTTATCAACTTCAATACCTCTTTCGTAAACTTTATGCCCCAAGACAATACCTTCATTAACCATAAAGTGGCACTTCTCCCAATTCAAGACAAGGTTAGTTTCTTAACATCTCTGCAAAACTCGATCAAGGTTGCTCAAGCAATCATCAAAAGAGGATCCATAAACGGAGAAATCGTCCATGAACACCTCACAAATCTTTTCACAAAAGTCAGAGAATATATCCATCATGCATCTTTGAAAGGTGGCAGGTGCATTACATAAACCAAAAGGCATACGTCTATAAGCACAAAGTACCGAAAGGGCATGTAAAAGTGGTCTTTGATTGATCATTGGCTGACACAGGTATTTGAGAGAAACCAGAATAACCATCTAGAAAGCAAAAATGTGTATGTTTGGATAATCTTTCTAGCATTTGATCGATAAAAGGTAAGGGATAATGATCCTTTTAGTAGCCTTATTTAATTTGCGAAATCAATTACCATCCTATAACCTATAATAATTCTTTATGAATCAATTCATCTTTATCATTGGGAACGACAAGTAACACCTCCCTTCTTAGGGACACAATGGACATGACTTACCCAATCGACTATCAAAGAACGGGATAAATTATACCTGCCTCAAGAAGCTTTAGTATTTCCTTTCTTACCACTTCTTTCATCTTAGGATTCAGCCGTCGTTGGTGATCACGAACTGGTTTGGCATCTTTCTCCAAATTTATTTTGTGTTGACATAGAGTGGGACTAATTCCCTTAAGATCATCAGAGTTTTCAATAATCTCTCTTCTTCATGCTATGAAAGGTTAGCACTAATAATAACAGGATATATCTTCTTTTCATCAAGATAAGCATATTTAAGAGTATCAGGCAATGGCTTAAGCTCAAACACGGGATCACCCTTGGGTGGAGGAGGATACCCTAAGATTTCAACAGGCAAATTGTGTTTCAGGATGGGTTCCTGTTTAAAGAATACCTCATCTATTTCCCTTCTTTCATTCATAAACATATCATTTTCATGGTCTAGAAAATATTGTTCTAAAGGATCACTAGGAGGTATGGCAATAGAATCAAGACCAATAATTTCATGTTTACTAGGCAATTCCTCTTCACGATGTTGTCTATGAAATTTAGAGAAATTAAACTCATGAGACATATCACGTAGACCAATAGTAACAACATCCTTTTCGCAGTCTATCCTAGCATTAAAATAATGGGACAAAAGCTAACTTGTGGGGAACCAAGAACAAGAAAATCAGCAGGGTATTTAGTTTTCCCGCACAAGACTTCAACATCTCTAACAATTCCAATTGGTGATATAGTATCTCTATTAGCAAGTTTAAACGTGACATCAATATCTACTATCTCAACAGGTGCAATATCATGCATAATTTCTTGTATAAGTCATGAGGTATAGCACTAGCACTAGCACCCATATCACATAAGCCATGATAACAATGATCTCCTATTTTCACAGAAATAACAGGCATGCCGACCACAGGTCTATGTTTACCTTTAGCACAAGGTTTGGCAATTCTAGCAGTTTCATCACGAAAATGAATAACATGCCCATCAATATTATCAGACAAGAGATCTTTAACAATAGCAATATTAGGTTCAACTTTAACTTGCTCAGGAGGTGTATAAGTTCTAATATTGCTTTTATTTAACCACAGTTGAAGCTTTAGCATGATCCTTTATCCTAACAGGAAAAGGTGGTTTCTCAACATAAGAAGTAGGAACAATAGGATCATTATAAGTGATAGTCTTTTCGTCAACTTTAATAGGTGCAGCTACTTTTACTTCTATGGGATGATGATATTTAAACCACTTCTCCTTAGGGAGATCAATATGAGCAGCAAAAGATTCACAGAAAGAAGCTACTATCTCAGAGTCAAGTCCATATTTAGTGCTAAATTTACAGAAAACATCGGTATCCATAAAAGATTTAACACAATCAAACTTAGGTGTCATACCTAACTCCTTACCTTCATCGAGGTCCCAATATTCAGAGTTGCGTTTAATTCTTTCCAATAAATCCCATTTGAATTCAATAGTCTTCATCATAAAAGAGCCAGCACAAGAAGTATCGAGCATGTTGTGATTGTTATCAGAAAGTTGAGCTTAATTTTTTTGAATAATTATTTCTCTTGAGAGCTCATGATTGGGGCATGAATATAACATTGATTTAAGCCTCCCCTAAGCTTGAGCGATGCTTTCTCCTTCGTGAGGCCAGAAATTATATATATAATTGCGATCACGATGAACAAGATGTATAGGATAAAACTTCTGATGAAATTCCAATTTCAATCGTTTGTAGTTCCATGATCCCGTATCATCACATAGCCTATACCATGTCAATGTATCTATCTTCAAAGATAAAGGGAAGACCTTCTTCTTAATAACATCGTCGGGTATACCTGCAAGCTTAAATAATCCAGAAACTTCATCCACATATATTAGGTGCTCATCAGGATGCATTGTTCCATCTCCTGCAAAAGGATTAGCTAGCAGTTTTCTAACATACCAAGGAATCTCAAAGTAGACATTTTCATTTTCAGTAGGTTCAAGAGGTTGAGGAGCAACTCTTTGTTTCACCGGGTCGGGGTGAAGATACCCCGAGCAAGCCCCTCGAGGATTACTTTCCATAGTAACAAGTGACAGTAAATTTCAGCACACTATATAAATTTTTCCTTACCAAATTCCACCTACCAAAGGCACTTCACTCCCCGGCAACGGCGCCAGAAAAGAGTCTTGATGACCCACAAGTATAGGGGATCTATTGTAGTCCTTTCGATAAGTAAGAGTGTCGAACCCAACAAGGAGCAGAAGGAAATGATAAGCGGTTTTCAGCAAGGTATTCTCTGCAAGCACTGATATTGTAGGTAACAGATAGTTTTGTGATAAGATAATTGGTAACGAGCAACAAGTAACAAAAGTAAATAGAGTGCAGCAAGGTGGCCCAATCCTTTTTGTAGCAAAGGACAAGCCTGGACAAACTCTTATATAGAGAAAAGCGCCCGAGGACACATGGGAATTATCGTCAAGCTAGTTTTCATCACATTCATATGATTCGCGTTCGGTACTTTGATAATTTGATATGTGGGTGGACCGGTGCTTGGGTGCTGTCCTTACTTGGACAAGCATCCCACTTATGATTAACCCCTATTGCAAGCATCTGCAACTACAAAAGAAGTATTAAGGTAAGGCTAGCCATAGCATGGAACAAGTGGATCCAAATCAGCCCCTTACGAAGCAACACATAAACTAGGGTTTAAGCTTCTGTCACTCTAGCAACCCATCATCTACTTATTACTTCCCATTGCCTTCCTCTAGGCCCAAATAATGGTGAAGTGTCATGTAGTCGACGTTCACATAACACCACTAGAGGATAGACAACATACATCTCATCAAAATATCAAACGAATACCAAATTCACATGACTACTAATAGCAAGACTTCTCCCATGTCCTCAGGAACAAATGTAACTACTCACAAAGCATATTCATGTTCATAATCAGAGGTTAATATGCATAAAGGATCTGAACATATGATCTTCCACCAAATAAACCAATAGCATCAACTACAAGGAGTAATCAACACTACTAGCAACCTACAGGTACCAATCCCAGACTTGGAGACAAGAATTGGATACAAGAGATGAACTAGGGTTTGAGAGGAGATGGTGCTGGTGAATATGTTGATGGAGATTGGCCCTCTACCGATGAGAGGAGCGTTGCTGATGACGATGGTGATGATTTCCCCCTCCCGGAGGGAAGTGTCCCCGGAAGAACAGCTTTACCGGAGCCCTAGATTGGTTCCGCCAAGGTTCCGCCTCGTGGTGGCGGAGTCTCGTCCCGGAAGCTTGCTTATGATTTTTCTTCGGACGAAAGACTTCATATAGCAGAAGATGGCCACCAGAGGGCCAACAGGGGGCCCATGAGGCAGGGGGCGCGCCCCCCACCCTCGTGGACAGGTGGAGGCCCCCCTGACGTGGATTCTTCTTCCAGTATTTTTTATTATTTCCAAAAATTAACTTTCCTGGGGTTTCAGGACTTTTGGAGTTGTGCAGAATAGGTCTCTAATATTTCCTCCTTTTCCAGCCCACAATTCCAACTGTCGGCATTCTCCCTCCTTATGTAAACCTTGTAAAATAAGAGAGTATGGGCATAAGTATTTTGACATAATGTGTAATAACAACCCATAATGCAATAAATATTGATATAAAAGCATGACGCAAAATGGACGTATCAGGGAGTTCTTAAGTAATATGATTAATTGAACTTTAATTTATCATGAACTTAGTCCCGGTAGTATTACCATATGTATGTTGTAGATCAATAGCTCGCTTGCTCCCGTTTATTTTTATATGTTCCTAGAGAAAAACTACGTTGAAAAATGTTAGTAGCAATGATGCGGACTAGCTCCGTAATCTGAGGTTTATCCTCATTGCTGCACAGAAGAATTATGTCCTTGATGCACCGCTAGGTGACAAACCGATTGCAGGAGCTAAAGCAGACGTTATGAACGTTTGGCAAGCTCAATATGATGACTAATTAATAGTTTAGTGCACCATGCTTTATGGCTTAGAACCGGGATTTCAAAGACGTTTTGAATGTCATGGAGCATATGAGATGTTCCAAGAGTTGAACTTAATATTTCAGACTCATTCCCGTGTTGAGAGGTATGAGACATCTAACAAGTACTTTGCCTACAAGATGGAGGAGAATAGCTCAAGCAGTGAGCATGTGCTCAGATTGTCTGGGTACTACAATCGCTTGAATCAAGTGGGAGTTAATCTTCTAGATAAGATAGTGATTGAGAGAATTCTCTAGTCACTATCACCAAGTTACTAGAACTTAGTGATGAACTATAATATGCAAGGGATGACGAAAGTAATTCCCAAGCTCTTCGTGATGTTGAAATCGACGAAGGTAAGCATCAATGTTGATGGTTGACAAGACCACTAGTTTCAAGAAAAGGGCAAAGGGAAGAAGGGGAACTTCAAGAAGAACGACAAGCAAGTTTCTGCTCAAGTGAAGAAACCCAAGTCTGGACCTAAGTTGAGACTGAGTGCTTCTACTGCAAAAGGACTGGTCACTGGAAGCGGAACTGCCCCAAGTATTTGGCGGATAAGAAGGATGGCAAGGTGAACAAAGGTATATTGGATATACATGTTATTGATGTGTACTTTACTAGTGTTTATAGCAACCCCTTGGTATTTGATACTAGTTCAGTTGCTAAGAGTAGTAACTTGAAACGGGAGTTGCAGAATGAACAGAGACTAGTTAAGGGTGAAGTGACGATGTGTGTTGGAAGTAGTTCCAGGAATTATATGATCATCATCGCACACTCCCTATACTTTCGGGATTAGTGTTGAACCTAAATAAATGTTATTTGGTGTTTGCGTTGAGCAAGAATATGATTTGATCATGTTTATTGCAATACAGTTATTCATTTAAGTTAGAGAATAATTGTTATTCTGTTTACATGAATAAAACCTATTATGGCTATACACCCAATGAAAATGGTTTGTTGGATCTCGATCGTAGTGATACACATATTCATAATATTGAAGCCAGAAGATGCAAAGTTAATAATGATAGTGCAACTTATTTATGGCACTGCCGTTTAGGTCATATTGATGTAAAGCGCATGAAGAAAATCCATGCTGATGGGCTTTTGGAATCACCTGATTATGAATCAGTTGATGCTTGCTAACGAAGCCTCATGGGCAAGATGACTAAGACTCCATTCTCTGGAATAATGGAGCGAGCGACAGACTTGTTGGAAATAATACATACTGATGTATGCAGTCCGATGAGTGTTGAGGCTCGCGACAGGTATTGTTATTTTCTGACCTTCACAGATGATTTGAGCAGATATGGGTATATGTACTTGATGAAACATAAGTCTGAAACATTTGAAAAGTTCAAAGAATTTCAGAGTGAAGTGGAAAATCATCGTAGCAAGAAAATAAAGTTTCTACAATCTGATTACAGAGGCGAATATTTGAGTTATGAGTTTGGTCTTCAATTTAAACAATGTGGAATAGTTTCACAAACTCATGCCACCTGGAACAACAAAGTGTAATAGTGTGACCGAACGTCATAATCGTACTTTATTGGATATAGTGCGATCTATGATGTCTCTTACCGATTTACCACTATCATTTTGGGGTTATGCATTAGAGATAGCTGCATTCACGTTAAATAGGGCACCATCTAAATCCGTTGAGACGACACCATATGAACTGTGGTTTGGCAAGAAACCAAATTTGTCGTTTTTTACAGTTTGGGGTTGCGATGCTTATGTGAAAAAGTTTCATCCTGATAAGCTCAAACCCAAATCGAAGAAATGTGTCTTCATAGGATACCTGATACGTCTCCAACATATCTATAATTTATGAAGTATTCATGCTATCGTATTATCAACCTTGGGTGTTTTATATGCATTTATATGCTATTTTATATGGTTTTTGGGACTAACCTATTAACCTAGAGCCCAGTGCCAGTTTCTGTTTTCTCCTTGTTTTAAAGTATCGCAGAAAAGGAAAACCAAACGGAGTCCAATTGACCTGAAACTTGACGGAGCATATTTTTGGACCAGAATAAGGCCAAGGAGTCAAAGAGTTGGGCCAGAAGAGTCACGATCTGCCCACGAGGGTGGGGGGCACGCCCACCCCCTGGGCGCGCCTCCCTGCCTCGTGGATAGCCCGACGACCCCCCCCCCCCGGACTTGTTCTCGACGCCAACACCTCTCATATATACCCAAACTTCCAGAAAGAAACCTAGATCGGAAGTTCCGCCGCTGCAAGCCTCTGTAGCCAGGAGAAATCAATCTAGGCCCTCTCCGGCACCCTGCCGGAGGGGGCCATCATCACTGGTGGTGTAACATCCCAAATTTTCAATTTGGCATGTTATACATAGGTCATCCATGCATATCATATTTTATTGCCTTTTGTTTACAATCCTCGAAATCCTAAGCAACTCAAGGACCCTCGGAGAGAGTTGGGGATTTTTCGATTTTCATATTTGATTTTTATCAAGTAGTGAAGACGAGGATTTTGATTTTAATTATTTTCTCTCCTAAAAATATTTCATTTTGAAATAATAAATGAGAGGAGATAATATGACTTCTCCAAAATAATTGAAATATCGGAGGAAAAATGTTAAAATCATTATTTAGATTTTTATTTGATTTATTTGGAATTTTATTTGCCCTAGAAAAAACTGCATGTTTTAAAAATTGCATTTTAGGGGCCAAGAAAATTCATCTTGTTCTAAATATTTTATTTAGACGGAGAAAACTTGTTTTGGTATTTTTAGATTTTTATTTATTTTTCTAGGATTTTTATAAGTTTCATGAACGTTAAAAAAAGGACCTGCTACTGGCCGGGACAAGGGCTCACCGAGCAGGCCGGCTCACCGCCCGAGCCGCCGCCTTTTCCCTTCAAGATCGCCGCCGTGTGTCCGACCCGGACACCACCGGGCCGCCTTGCCCTCCCCCAAGTTGGAGCCCCCAACCTATATAAGCCGCCTCTAGCCACCACCACCACCGGAGCCCGAGCCGAGCCCCGAGCCCCGAGCCGCCGCCTCGCCTTACGCGCCTTGCCCGAGCCGCCGCCGCCGTCGTGAGTCGCCATCGCCTCCCGCCGCCACCTCAGCGCCCTCGCCGAGCCCGCCGCCTCGCCCGCCCACGAGTCGCCCGCCAGCGGCGACTCGCCGGTGGTAGCCACCCGTCGCCCGGTTTTTTAAAGAAAAACCCCTTCGGTTTTTTTAGAAAAACCCTAGTTCGTTTTTTTGTATAGATCGTTTTTTTCGGTTTATTTGTTTAGCGGCGTCATTGCTTGTTCGCTCTAACGAACGTGTTCGCTGCTTAGTTTTCTGCTAACGAACGCTCGCTCGCTTAGCCGTTCATCGTTTTTCTTTTTATCGGATTTATTCCGCGAATTTCTGATCGCGATTTCTGATCCGATGTTCGAACTAGTATAACTTTTCGCTCGTTTATCGGAATCAGGCGATTCAAGCACCTGGAGTTTCATCTCGAACCCCTCTTTCCGAATAGCCAACTCAAACAAGTTTTTGCTTCTGTAAAATTTGACCCTAGTTCAGATTAGTAAACGGATCTTGTTTCTTTCGCCGCTTGAGTTTCGCTGTTCGTTTGGTTTGATTCTTCTTGTGAACCGGAGTTCTTAAGTTGAACTCTCCGGTCAACCTCTTTCAGTTGAAGTTTCATTTGTGCATCTTTGCTTGTTGCTTATGTATGCTGTTGTTTGATTGCGATAGAATTCCCGGAGTGCGAAGCGTGTTACTACGAGTCTCTAGGATTCCTGATCGTCGCCAAGGCAAGTAACACTTTGATCATACTCTTTTCATACCCAGTTTTTATGCATTAGTTTCAACCTCGCACATTGCATGGTTAGGATGTCATTAACTTGTGCGTTGGGAAGTAGATGATGAGGTAGGAACCTATTGCCTGTTACTATCAAACCCTTGGGAGTTACTTCTACGTGTTGCTTATATTGCTATGCTATGCTCGTGAGACGTGGTTGGGTTTGAGAGTTATTCATGACAGATGTGAGATTGTTAATTAATGGTTAACTTAAGGTGGCAACTTTAATACACATCCTGGTGGATTGAGGCACCGGGGAACCCAAAGGTTGTCTGTTTTGTTTTGGAAATCCCGGGGTATCCGTGTGATCTTCCTATGGACCACCGCCCAGGCTCAAAGGGAATTGAGATTATTCACGCTAGAAACTTCCGTGTGCAGCCACAAGCTATTATGGGCTCTGGCATAGTTGAGTAAGTTATGTGAAGCTCTTAAAGAGGTAGATCAGCAGGTAGTGGGTTTTGTAGGTTTGGTATGGTCTACCCGGAGTAGAGAGTTAATGTTTTTTACGAAGATCGTGTCTCGGTCATCCGCTTCTCAAATACCATGTGAAAAGTAGAAATCAACGGAGGCGATCGAGTCTTGTGGGGAAAAGTGTGCAAACCTCTCCGCACGGTGTACAATCTAATCATGGTTAGCCGTGTCCCCGGTTATGGACAATTCTGAGTATCTAGTACTTGAGTATTCACATGTATCTCATCACTCTAAATTAATATTGCTGGGATGTTAATTATTTTAATTGGGATTGAGTTGGGGTTATACCTTCTCAATGATGTTTCAACCACCATGATAGTTAAATTAAAATTTATTCCTTTGAAGTAGGGAAAATTGGCTTTCCGCAAATCAGAATCAGAGAGCTTTCCACCAGCCAAACATGCATGTAGTGTTAGCATTATTCTGTTATGGATCTGTTGTGTTACATTGCCAGCATATTCCATGTGCTGACCCGTTCTCGGGCTGCAACGTATTATGTTGCAGACTTTTCAGACGAGGAGTAAGGTTTGATAGGTCGTTGCCGTGCAGCTCAGCTATGCCGTTGGAGTTGATGGACTCACTTTACCTTCCAAGCCTTCCGCTGTTATCGTATTAGATGGCCTTAAGCCATATTATTGTAATAAGTTCACTTTTGAGAAATTCGATGTAATAAGTGTGTGATTTCTACTCTGTTATAAATCCTTCGAGTACTGTGTGTGTCAGCATTACCGATCCAGGGATGACACGGAAGCACAGAGACTTGACCATCTGAGGTCGGGTCGCTACAGGTGGCCATGGAGGAGTATCCCGGAGAGGCCATCATCTCCATGAAGGCCAAGGACCAGAGGGAGAACCTTTCCCCATCTAAGGGGGAGGCCATGGAGGAGGAAGTACAAGGGGGAGAACCTCTCCTCCTCTCTCTTGGTGGCACCGGAGTGCCATTGAGAGGGGAATCATCGCCGCGGTGATCGTCTTCATCAACATCACCATCATCATCACCATCCTCATCTATTTTACGCGGTCCACTCTCCCGCACCCCGCTGTAATCCCTACTTGAACATGGTGCTTTATGCCACATATTATGATCCAATGATGTGTTGCCAAAATATGATGTTTTGAGTAGATATCCTTTGTCTTTGGGTTGATTGATGATCTAGATTGGTACGAGTTGTATGTTTTATTTTGGTGCTGTCCTATTGTGCCCTCCATGTCGCGCAAGCGTGAGTGATTCCCACTGTAGGGTGTTGCAATACGTTTATGATTCTCTTATAGTGGGGGTGCTTGAGTGACAGAAGCATAAACCCGAGTAAGGGGGTTGTTGCGAATGGGATAAAGGGGACTTGATGCTTTAATGCTATGGTTGGGTTTTACCTTAATGATCTTTAGTAGTTGTGAATGCTTGCTAGAGTTCCAATCATAAGTGCATATGATCCAAGAAGAGAAAGTATGTTAGCTTATGCCTCTGACTCATATGAAATTGCAATGACGACTACCGGTCTTGTTAACAATTGCCTAGGATAATTCCGCACACCGACCCATCATCATTCCACACTCGCTATTTATAATATTTAGTAATATATTCTAACTTAATGATAACATCACCTACTTTTATGTTTTAGCTCTCCGATATCATGCAAAGTTATCCTCTTCATACCCACAATGTAGTTTTATTTCTCGTTGCTAGTTGAAAGCAAACATTCGGTGTACGCAGAGTCGTATCAGTGGCAGATAGGGCTTGAGAGAATGTTGATCTTACCTTTAGCTCCTTGTGGGTTCGACACTCCATACTTATCACTTCCACCTTTGAAAATTGCTACGATGATTCCCTGCACTTGGGGATTATCAAGCTCTTTTGTGGCGCCGTTGTCGGGGAGCAATAGCATGGGGTTGATATTCTCGTGTGTGCTTGTTTGCTTTCTTCACTAAGTAGATATTGTTTTTCCCTCTTGTTTCTGTTTAGTTGTGGGTGAATGATACGTATCCAACGTATCTATATTTTCCAAACACTTTTCCCCTTGTTTTGGACTCTAACTTGCATGATTTGAATGAAACTAACCCGGACTGACGCTGCTTTCAGCAGAACTACCATGATGTTGTTTTATGTGTAGAAAAGAAAAGTTCTCGGAATGCCCGGAAATCCACGGAGGCACTTTTTGGAATTAATAAGAATTTTTGGCGAAAGAATTAATGCCAGGGGCCCACAGCCTGTCCACGAGACAGGCGCACTTCAGGGCGCGGCCTCCTATCTCGTGGGCCCCTGGACCTCCTCCGACCTCAACTCCAACTCCATATATTCCGTCTCGGGGAGAAAAAAATCAGGGAGAAAGTTCTATCGCGTTTTACGACACGGATCCGCCGCCAAGCCCTAATCTCTCTCGGGAGGGCTGATCTGGAGTCCGTTCGGGGCTCCGGAGAGGGGGATTCGTCGTCATCGTTAACCATCCTCCATCACCAATTTCATGATGCTCACCGCCGTGCGTGAGTAATTCCATCGTAGGATTGCTGGACGGTGATGGGTTGGATGAGATTTACCATGTAATCAAGTTAGTTTTGTTAAGGTTTGATCCCTAGTGTCCACTACGTTCTGAGATTGATGTTGCTATGACTTTGCTATGCTTAATGCTTGTCACTAGGGCCCGAATGCCATGATTTCAGATCTGAATCTATTATGTTTTCATGAGTATATGTGTGTTCTTGATCCTATCTTGCAAGTCTATAGTCACCTATTATGTGTTATGATCCGCCAACCCCGAAGTGACAATAATCAGGATACTTCTCGGTGATGACCGTAGTTTGAGGAGTTCATGTATTCACTATGTGATAATGCTTTGTTCCGGTTCTCTATTAAAAGGAGGCATTAATATCCCTTAGATTCCGCTAGGACCCCGCTTCCACGGGAGGGTAGGACAAAAGATGTCATACAAGTTCTTTGCCATAAGCACGTATGACTATTTACGGAATACATGCCTACATTACATTGATGAATTGGTGCTAGTTCTATATCACCCTATGTTATAGATATTGCATGAGGAATCGCATCCGGCATAATTATCCATCACTGATCCATTTCCTACGAGCTTTTCACATATTGTTCTTCGCTTATTTACTTTTTCGTTGCTACTGCTACAACTACTACAAAAACCCAAAAACATTTATCTTTACTTTTCTTACCATTACTATTATTATCATACCACTTTTGCTACTAAACACTTTGCTGCAGATACTAAGTTATCCAGGTGTGGTTGAATTGACAACTCAACTGCTAATACTCAAGAATATTCTTTGGCTCCCCTTGTGTCGAATCAATAAATTTGGGTTGAATACTCTACCCTCAAAAGCTGTTGCGATCCCAGTTGTCGGATCATAACACATAATAGGTGACTATAGACTTGCAAGATAGGATCAAGAACACACATATATTCGTGAAAACATAATAGGTTCAGATCTGAAATGATGGCACTCGGGCCCTAGTGACAAGCATTAAGCATAGCAAAGTCATAGCAACATCAATCTCGTAACATAGTGGATACTAGGATCAAACCCTAACAAAACTAACTTGATTACATGGTAAATCTCATCCAACCCATCACCGTCCAGCAAGCCTACGATGGAATTACTCACGCATCGGGCGGTGAGCATCATGAAATTGGTGATGGAGGATGGTTGATGATGATGACGGCGACGAATCCCCTCTCCTGAGCCCCGAACGGACTCCAGATCAGCCCTCCCGAGAGAGATTAGGGCTTGGCGGCGGCTCGTGTCAGAAACGCGATGAAACTTTCTCTGATTTTTTTCTCCCGAACGTGAATATATGGAGTTGGAGTTGAGGTCGGTGGAGGTCCAGGGGCCCACGAGATAGGAGGCCGCGCCTAGGGAGGGGGGCGCCCCTGCCTCTTGACAGTCAGGCCCCGGCATTAATTCTTTCGCCAAAATTCTTATTAATTCCAGAAAGTGCCTCCGTGATTTCCGTGACATTCCGAGAACTTTTCTTTTCTACACATAAAACAACATCATGGTAGTTCTGCTTGAAAACAGCGTCGGTCAAGTTAGTTTCATTCAAATCATGCAAGTTAGAGTCCAAAACAAGGGCAAAAGTGTTTGGAAAAGTAGATACGTTGTAGACGTATCAACTCCCCCAAGCTTAAACCTTTGCTTGTCCTCAAGCAATTCAGTTGATAAACTGAAAGTGATAAAGAAAAACTTTTACAAACTTTGTTTGCTCTTATTGTTGTAACATGAAAAGCCAGCATTCAAGTTTCAGCAAATATTATGAACTAACCATACTCATAATAACACATAGGTCTCACAATTACTCGTATCAATAGCATAATCAGCTAGCGAGCCATAATAATAAAACTCGGATGACAACACTTTCTTAAAATAATTATAACATGATATAACAAAATGGTATCTCCCTAGCCCTTTCTGAGACCGCAATATAAACATTGTAATTCATGGTAAAAGAGATCCAGTCAAGTCATACCCAATATAAACAAATAATTATGAATGCAAATGACAGTGTGCTCTCCAGCGGGTGCTTTTTTAATAAGAAGGGATGATGAGTCAACATAAAAGTAGATAGATAGGCCCTTCGCAGAGGGAAGCAGGGTTTGTAGAGGTGCCAGAGCTCGATTTTAAAATAGAGATGGAATAACATTTTGAGCGGCATACTTTCGCTGTCAATGCAACAACTATGAGATGGTTGTATCTTCCATACTACATGCATTATAGGCAGTTCCCAAACAGAATGGTAAAGGTTTATACTCCCCCAACCACCAACAAGCATCAATCCATGGCTTGCTCGAAACAACGAGTGCCTCCAACATACAACAGCCCTGGGGGAGTTTTGTTTAATTATTTTGATTTGCTTTGATCTTTTTGGATCATGGGACTGGGCATCCCGGTTACCAGCCCTTTCTCGTGAAAGAGGAGCGGAGTCCACTCCTCTTGAGAATAACCCACCTAGCATGGAAGATATAGGCAGCCCTAGTTGTAACATGAGCTGCTCGAGCATACAAAACAGAATTTCATTTGAAGGTTTGTAGTTTGGCACATACAAATTTACTTGGAACGCAGTAAATACCGCATATAGGAAGGTATAGAGTACTCATATGGAACAACATTGGGGTTTAATGAGTTTGGATGCACAATCAGTATTCCAGCTTAGTACATGAGAAGTATAGCAAAAGACTGCGAAGCGACCAATTGAGAGAGCGACAACAGTCGTAAACATGCATTAAAATTAATTCACACCGAGTACAAGCATGAGTAGGATATAATCTACCATGAACATAAATATCGTGAAGGCTATGTTGATTTGTTTCAACTACATGCGTGAACATGTGCCAAGTCGAGTCACTCAATTCATTCAAAGGAGGATACCATCCCATCATATCACATCATAATCATTCTAATAGCATGTTGGCACGCAAGGTAAACCATTATAACTCACAGCTAATCAAGCATGGCACAAGTAACTATAATCTCTAAATGTCATTGCAAATATGTTTACTTCATAATAGCTGACTCAGAACGATGAACTCATCATATTTACAAAAACAAGAGAGGTCGAGTTCATACCAGCTTTTCTTATCCCAATAAGTCCATCATATATCGTCATTATTGCCTTTCACTCGCATTTAATCGAACGATGTGTATAATAATAAGAGTGCACGTGCATTGGACTAAGCTGGAATCTGCAAGCATTCAACTCAAGAGAGAATACAAGTAATATGGGCTCTATATTAAATAAACAATCATGCATATAAGAGCCGCTAAGCATTTTTAGTATGGTCTTCTCGACCCCCAAAAGAAAGAAAAGAAAACAAAACTATTTACACGGGAAAGCTCCCAACAAGTAAGAAGAAGAATTAGAAATCTTTTTGGGTTTTCATTTTAATTTCTACTACGAGCATGGAAATTAAACTAACTAATTTTTTTGGTTTTTCTCAAGGTTTATCAAACACACAAGAAGAAAACTAGAAAAAGAAATTTAAACTAACATGGATAATATGATGAAAGAGTATGAGCACTGACAACTAGTGTGTGAACATGAATGTAAAGTAGGTGAGAAATACGTACTCCCCCAAGCTTAGGCTTTTGGCCTAAGTCGGTTTAATTCCAATGACCGCCTGGCTGATATCCATAAGTGAAACTGGGGTAGTACTGAGATGCAGAGGCGACCGCCTCTGAGCAAAGAGCGTGTTGGCGAGCTGCCTCCATTCCCTCTCATATTCAGTTGCTTCTTCCCTGGTGACAACATATCTTCCTTTTGCTCGATGATCAAAAAAGGTAGGGAGCAGGAAGAGTAACAGGACGACGCTAAGGCCTCATAGATTAGTTGATAATGGAGGAATTGTTCATTCCTCTCAAGAAAATGATGATCAAACATAGCTTCTTTATCCAAATAAACAGGAGGTACAATCATATCCCCCTCTCGTGAAACTATATTAAGAAAGTTAGCCACACGGGTTGTATAAATTCCTCCAAAGAAATCTCCCCTTCTACTATTATTCTGCAACCTACGTGCAACTATTGCCCCCAAGTTATAACCTTTATAACCTGACACATCACTCTTGAGGACACAAAGATCAGGAGTACACATGTGACATACTTCGTCCCCACTGCTAATGCATCTACCAATAAAGAGAGCAAAATAATGTATAGCAGGAAAATGAATGCTCCCTATGGTAGCTTGTGCTATGTCCATAGATTCTCCCACGGTAATACTAGCAAGAAAATCTCTAAATTCAGATTTGCGAGGATCATTGATATTACCCCACTGCGGGAGTTTGCAAGCAGTTGCAAAATTCTCTAAATCCATGGTATAAGATGTATTATAAATATGAAACATGACACTAGGAGAATTACGCGCAGAAATATATTCGAACCTCCGCACAAAGGAATCGGTCAATTGATAATATTGAGGACACTTATCTTGTAAGAAGTCCTCCAGCTCGGCATTACACACATATGCGTCAAATTCCTCCTTGAAGCCTGCTTCGACCATAAAATCATCGGATGGCCACTCACAAGCCCGTACATTTGCGTCCCTTGGCAAATTAACATCTTGTTCACGTATAGCAATCCTTGGCCCTTTCTTTGCCGAGGAACCTCCTTGGTACATTCTTCTAAGCATATTTCTTTTTCTAAAATTTCTGAAATTCTAGTAACTTCAAAATAAAAGTGAATAAAACTAAACAAGATTGATAGCAACTACTCCTACAAGTGCCTAGAGCCTATATCATGCATTGGAATTGCTTGGGACCTCAAAAATTTAACATGCAAGCTCAAGAACATGGTCACCTATGCAGCAAAAAATTGCAATGAATAAATCATTAGAACAAAAACTAATTGGACCAATGGAGGAGTCACATACCAAGCTACAATCTCCCAAAACAGTTTTGCGAATGGAGCTTTGAGCTAAGAGATCGAAAATCGCAGCAAAACGAGCTAGAACTCGTGCTTGAGCTGGATGGGGATTTTTTTGGGTAGAAGATGAAGTGTGTGGGTGCTGGCATAAGTGGAGGGGAGCCACCAGGGGCCCACGAGACAGGGGGCGCGCCCTATAGGGGGGGGCCTCCTCTCTCGTGGCCTGGTGCTTGCCCCTCCTGTAGTGTTTTCAGTGCTTAAAATCCTCAAATATCCAAGAAAAACTCATACTAAACTTGCAGGGCATTTGGAGCACTTTTATTTTCAGAATATTTTTTAATGCATGGAAACAGACGTGTAATACTATTTTTGCTTTATTTATTCTAAATAACAGAAAGTAAAAATAGGGTATAGAAGGTTGTGCCTTCTAGTTTCATCCATCTCGTGATCATCAAAATGAACCCACTAACAAGGTTGATCTAGTCTTATTAACAAACTCATTCCGAATAACACGGAACCGGAGAAATTTTAATAACACTAAGTTACCTCAACGGGATATGAAAATCCCCAACAATAAGAATATCATACTTTTTCTTGACAAGAGGGAGAGGAAATTCAAAACCTCCAAAAATGATAGTTGGAACTTTTTCAATAGAATTGATGCTATGAACTTGAGATTGTTTGCTCGGAAAGTGTACCGTATGCTCATTACCATTAATATGAAAAGTGACATTGCCTTTGTTGAAATCAATAACAACCCATGCAGTATTAAGAAAAGGTCTACCAAGGATAATAGACATACTATCGTCCTCAGGAATATCAAGAATAACAAAGTCCGTTAAGATAGTGACATTTGCAACCACAACATGCACATCCTCACAAATACCGGCAATTATAGCAGTTGATTTATCGGCCATTTGCAAAGATATTTCGGTAGGTGTCACTTATTCAATTCAAGTCTACGATATAAAGAGAGAGGCATAACACTAACACCGGCTCCAAGATCACATAAAGCGGTTCTAACATAATTTCTTTTAATAGAGCATGGTATAGTTGGTACACCGGATCTCCAAGTTTCTTTGGTATTCCACCTTTAAAAGTGTAATTAGCAAGCATGGTGGAAATTTCAGCTTCCTATCTTTCTTTTATTTGTGATGATATCTTTCATATACTTAGCATAAGGATTTACTTTAGGCATATCGATTAAGCGCATACATAAGAAAATAGGTCTAATCATTTCAAAGAAGCGCTCAAAATCCTCATCATCCTTTGACTTGGATGGTTTAGGAGGAAAGGGCATGGGTTTCGAACCCATGGTTCTCTTTCTTCACCGTGCTTCCTAGCAAAAAATCTCTCTTATCATAACGTTGATTCTTTGATTGTGGGTTATCAAGATCAACAACAGGTTCAATCTCTACATCATTGTCTTTGCTAGGTTGAGCATCAACATGAACATTATCATTAACATTATCACTAGGTTCATGTTCATCACCGATTGAGATTCAGATCGTAAATAGAAATATCATTGGGATTCTCGTGTGTCTACGACAGTTCACTAGATGCATGCAAAGTTCTATCTTTTTTCTTTTTCTTCTTTTAGAAGAACTAGGTGGCTCTAAATTATTTCTCTGAGAATCTTGTTCGATTCTCTTAGGGTGGCCTTCAGGATACAAAGGTTCCTGAGTCATTCTACCAGTTCTAGTAGCCACTCTAACAGCAAAGTCATTTTTATTATTTAATTTATCAAGCAAATCATTTTGAGCTTTAAGTACTTGCTCTGCTTGGGTAGCAACCATACAAGCATATTTGCTAATGCGGTGAAGTTCATCTTTAACTCTAGCCAGATTATCACCTACGCGTCCTATCTCGAAAGCATTATTCTTTAACTCTCTACCAACATAAGCATTAAAACTTTCTTGCCTAGCCATAAAGTCATCAAATTCATCTAAGCACAGGCTATGAAATTTAGTAGAGGGTATTTCAACTTTATCATATCGATAGAGAGAATTTACCTTTACTACCTGTGTCGGATTATGAAGACAATGTGGTTCTTCAGGCGGTAAATTAAGACCATGTATTTCTTCAATAGGGGGTAAATTCTTAACGTCTTCAGCTTTAATACCTTTTTCTTTCATTGATTTCTTTGCCTCTTGCATATCTTCAGGACTAAGAAATAAAAACCTCTCTTCTTCGGAGTGGGTTTAGGAATAGACTCAGGAGTTGGCTCAATTGGTTCAGGAATTACTTCAGGAACTGGCTCAGGAAGAGTCCAATTATTTTCATTAGTTAACATATTATTCAATAGTATTTCAGCTTCGTCGACTGTTCTTTCCCTGAAAACACAACCAGCACAAATATCCAAGTAGTCCTTGGAAGCATCGGTTAGTCCATTATAAAAAAATCAAGTATTTTATTTTTCTTAAGAGGATGATCAGGAAAAGCATTAAGTAACCGGAAAAGCCTCCCCCAAGCTTGTGGGAGACTCTCTTCTTTGATTTGCTCAAAATTATATATTTCCCGCAAGGCAGCTGTTTCTTATGAGCAGGGAAATATTTAGCAGAGAAGTAATAAATCATATCCTGGGGACTACGCACACAACCAGGAGCAAGAGAATTATACCAAGTCTTAGCATCACCCTTTAATGAGAACGGAAATATCTTAAGGATATATAAATAGCGAGACTTCTCATCATTAGTAAACAAGGTGGCTATATCATTCAACTTGGTAAGATGTGCCACAACAGTTTCATATTCAAGGCCATAAAAAGGATCAGATTCAACTAAAGTAATAATATCAGGATCAACAGAGAATTCATAATCCTTATCAGTAACACAGATAGGTGAAGTAGCAAAAGCAGGATCAGGTTTCATTCTAGCATTAAGAGACTGCTGCTTCCATTTAGCTAATAATTTCTTAAGATCATTTCTATCATTGCAAGCAAGGATTTCCATAGCAGATTTTTCATTCATAACATAACCCTTAGGAACAACAGGTAATACATAATCATTGGGGGAACCTTCATCATCACTATCATCAGTAATAGGATCTTCAAGAATTTCATTCCCTGACTCTAGCAAGTTGTTCATCAAGAAATTCACCTAATGGCAAAGTAGTATCACGCATAGAAGTAGTTTCATCATGCATAGCAGAAGTGGCATCATCAATAACATGCGACATATCAAAATTCATAGCAGTAGCAGGTTTAGGTGTCGCAAGCTTACTAATAACGGAAGGAGAATCTAGTGCAGAGCTAGATGGCAGTTCCTTACCTCCCCTCGTAGTGGAGGGCAAAATCTTGGTCTTAGCGTCTTTCAAGTTCTTCATAGTGATCAATAGATACAAATCCCAAGTGACTCAGAGAATAGAGCTATGCTCCCCGGCAACGGCGCCAGAAATTAGTTTTGATAACCCACAAGTGTAGGGGATCGCAATAGCTTTCGAGGGTAGAGTATTCAACCCAAATTTATTGATTCGACACAAGGGGAGCCAAAGGATATTCTTGAGTATTAGCAGTTGAGTTATCAATTCAACCACACCTGGATAACTTAGTATCTGCAGCAAAGTGTTTAGTAGCAAAAGTGGTATGATAATAATAGTAACGGTAGAAAAAGTAAAGATAAATGTTTTTGGGTTTTTGTAGTAGTTGTAACAGTAGCAACGGAAAAGTAAATAAGCGAAGAACAATATATGAAAAGCTCGTAGGCAATGGATCAGTGATGGATAATTATGCAGGATGCGATTCCTCATGCAATAGTTATAACATAGGGTGATATAGAACTAGCTCCAATTCATCAATGTAATGTAGGCATGTATTCGTAAATAGTCATACGTGCTTATGGAAAAGAACTTGTATGACATCTTTTGTCCTACCCTCCCGTGGAAGCGGGGTCCTAGCGGAAACTAAGGGATATTAAGGCCTCCTTTTAATAGAGAACCGGAATAAAGCATTAGCACATAGTGAATACATGAACTCCTCAAACTACGATCATCACCGAGAAGTATCCCGATTATTGTCACTTCGGGGTTGTCGGATCATAACACATAATAGGTGACTATAGACTTGCAAGATAGGATCAAGAACACACATATATTCGTGAAAACATAACAGGTTCAGATCTGAAATCATGGCACTCGGGCCCTAGTGACCAGCATTAAGCATATCAAAGTCATAGCAACATCAATCTCAGAACATAGTGGATACTAGGGATCAAACCCTAACAAAACTAACTTGATTACATGGTAAATCTCATCCAACCCATCACCGTCCAGCAAGCCTACGATGGAATTACTCACGCACGGCGATGAGCATCATGAAATTGGTGATGGAGGATGGTTGATGATGACGACGGCGATGAATCCCCCTCTCCGGAGCCCCGAACGGACTCCAGATCAGCCCTCCCGAGAGAGATCAGGGCTTGGCGGCGGCTCTGTGTCATAAAACGCAATGAAACTTTCTCTCTGATTTTTTTCTCCCCGAACGTGAATATATGGAGTTGGAGTTGAGGTCGGTGGAGGTCCAGGGGGCCCACGAGATAGGAGGTCGCGCCCTAGGGGAGGGGGCGCGCCCCCCTGTCTCATGGACAGGCTGTGGGCCCCCTGGCATTAATTCTTTCGCCAAAAATTCTTATTAATTCCAAAAAGTGCCTCCGTGGATTTCCAGGACATTTCGAGAACTTTTCTTTTCTACACATAAAACAACATCATGGTAGTTCTGCTGAAAACAACGTCAGTCCAGGTTAGTTTCATTCAAATCATGCAAGTTAGAGTCCAAGACAAGGGCAAAAGTGTTTGGAAAAGTATATACGTTGGAGACGTATCAGGATTCCCAAGGCACCCCAAGTAAATATTTCAGAGGATACTCAAGCATCTAAGCTTGGGGATGCCCCGGTTGGCATCCCATCTTTCTTCTTCAACAAATATTGGTATACCCCGGTTTTTTTTTTTGTTCACATGATTTGTGTCCTTTGTGTTTTTGTTTTTCCTTTAATAACCATGCTAGTATGATATGTCCCTTCATCAATTTATAGAATACTTCATGTGCTTCACTTATATCTTTTAAGTATGATCTTATAGAATTGCTCTTTGTGCTTCACTTAAATCTTTTGAGTATGGTTTTATAGAATGCTTCGTGTGCCTCACTTATACATTTTGAGCTTGGACATTGGTTAGTCTATATTAATCATAGAATGCTCCATGAACTTCACTTGTATCTTTTGGAGTATGAATAATATTATCATCTAAAGTGGGTTTGGAAAAGTGTCAACTTTAGGAATTAGTGATCCCACTATCCCGAATGAGAAGAATTTTGCTTATGTGGATAGTAGAAAAAATTATATGCTTGTAGATCATGAAAAGAATGATTTATGTGATGGTTATATTGTTGAATTCATTCATGATGCTACTGAAAGTTATTATGAGGGAGGTAAATATGCTTGTAGGAGTTGCAATAATACCAAGTTTCCTCTCTATGTGCTTAAAGTTTTGCAGTTATACTTGTTTTGCCTTCCTATGCTAGTTGATTCTTGTTCCTATAAATTATGTGCTCACAAATCCCTAGGCATAGTAAGTGGGTTAGATTTAAATGTGCTAGTCATATTCTTCATGATGCTCTCTTTATGTTTCAATTCTTATGTTTTATGTGAGCATCATTGAAATCATCATGCCTAGCTAAAAGGCATTAAAGAAAAGCGCTTGTTGGGAGACAACCCAATATTTACCCTTACTGTTTTTGTGTGTTTACATGATTAAACTACTGTAGTAATCATGTTTTATAGCTTTTGTTTCAATAAAGTGCCAAGTAAGACCTTTGGGAGGACTTGGGTGAAAGTTAATGTGATCTTGCTGTAAAAAACAGAAACTTTGCGCTCACGAGATTAGCTATCATTTTTTACAGAAGAGTTATTTTTAGTTGATTCTTTTTGCAGAAGATTAATAAACAAATTCTTCACGTCCAAAAATTTATTTCATAATTTTTGGAGTATCATAAGTATGGTTTCTGTTCAGATCATTACAGACTGTTCTGTTTCTGACAGATTCTGTTTTTAGTGCATAGTTTGCTTGTTTTCTAGTTTCTATGGCTTATATTTCTCAATATAAACTGTAGAAATGATATGGTACAGTAGACATTGTGTGGGAACAATTATGAACCTTGTCTGGACAGTACCAAAGTGAATGGTTTACTCTTTATCATACTAACCTATCTCACGAAGTTTCGTTAAGTTTTGTGTGATTGAAGTTTTCAAGCTTTGGGTGAGATATCGATATGAGGAGAATAAGGAGTGGAAAGACCCTAAGCTTGTGGATTCCCAAGGCACCCCAAGGTAATATTCAAGGAAGACTCAAGCACCTAAGTTTGGGGATGCCCCGGAAGGCATCCCCTCTTTCGTCTTCAAAACTATCGGTATACCTTACTCGGAGCTATATTTTTATTCGTCACATGATATGTGTTTTGCTTGGAGCGTGTTTTCAATTTTACTTGCTGTTTGAATAAAATCATTGGATCTGAAATATTAAATGAAAAGGAATCCTCCCATGGCTGGTTAATTATTTGACTACTCAGTGTCCTTCACTATTATCTTTTGGAGTAGTTTGTCATTTACTCACGTGCTTCACGTATATCCTATGAGTAAATGGTTGAATAATTGAATATCAGAAATCTGAATTTATATATGTTTCATATTCTTATACCATGGGGAGTAATGACTTCACATAGTGGGTTGCTTATAGTGGGTTGCTTGAGTGACAGAAGCATAAACCCGAGTAAGGGGGTTGTTGCGTATGGGATAAAGGGGACTTGATGCTTTAATGCTATGGTTGGATTTTACCTTAATGATCTTTAGTAGTTGTGGATGCTTGGTAGAGTTCCAATCATAAGTGCATACAATCTAAGAAGAGAAAGTATGTTAGCTTATGCCTCTCCCTCATATGAAATTGCAATGACGACTACCGGTCCTGTTAACAATTTCCTAGGATAATTCCGCACACCGACCCATCATCATTCCACACTCGCTATTTACAATATTTAGTAATATATTCTAACTTAATGATCAAAACACCTACTTTTATGTTTTAGCTCTCTGATATCATGCAAAGTTATCCTCTTCATACCCACAACGTAGTTTTATTTCTCGTTGCTAGTTGGAAGCAAACGTTCGTGTAATGGAGTCGTGTCGATTGGCGAGATAGGGCTTGAGAGAATATTGATATTACCTTTAGCTCCTTGTGGGTTCAACACTCCATACTTATCACTTCCACCTTTGGAAATTGCTATGATGATTCCCTGCACTTGGGGATTATCAATACCCAAAGGAGACAGTTGGGTACACCTTCTATCACAGATCCGAAGGCAAGACATTCGTTGCTAAGAATGGATCCTTTCTAGGGAAGGAGTTTCTCTCGAAAGAAGTGAGTGGGACGAAACTAGAACTTGATGAGGTAACTATACCTGCTCCCTTATTGGAAAGTAGTTCATCACAGAAATATGTTCATGTGACTCCTACACCAATTAGTGAGGAAGCTAATGATGATGATCATGTAACTTCAGATCAAGTTACTACCGAACCTCGTAGGTCAACTAGAGTGGTACGGTAATCCTGTTCTGGAGGTCATGTTACTTGACCATGACGAACCTACGAACTGTGAGGAAGCGATGATGAGCCTAGATTCCGCGAAATGGCTTGAGGCCATGAAATCTGAGATGGGATCCATGTATGAGAACAAAGTGTGGACTTTGGTTGGCTTGCCCGATGATCGGCAAGACATATAAAATAAATGGATCTTCAAGAGGAAGACGGACGCTGATAGCAGTGTTACTATCTACAAAGCTAGACTTGTTGAAAAAGGTTTTTGACAAAGTTCAAGGTGTTGATTACGATGAGATTTTCTCATATCGTAGCGATGCTTAAGTCTGTCCGAATCATGTTAGCAAATTGCCACATTTTATGAAATCTGGCAAATGGATGTCAAAACTACATTCCTTAATGGATTTCTTAAAGAAGAGTTGTATATGATGCAACCAGAAGGTTTTGTCGATCCTAAAGGTGCTAACAAAATGTGCAAGCTCCAGCAATCCATCTATGGACTGGTGCAAGCATCTCGGAGTTGGAATATACGCTTTGATGAGTTGATCAAAGCATATAGTTTTATACAAACTTGTGGTTAAGCATGTATTTACAAGAAAGTGAGTAGGAGCACTACCACATTTCTGATAAGTATATGTGAATGACATATTGTTGATCGGAAATAATGTAGAATTTTCTGGAAAGCATAAAGGAGTATTTGAAAGGAGTTTTTCAAAGAAAGACCTCGGTGAAGCTACTTACATATTGAGCATCAAGATCTATAGAGATAGATGAAGACGCTTGATAAGTTTTTCCAATGAGTACATACCTTGACAAGATTTTGAAGTAGTTCAAAATGGAACAGTCAAAGAAAGAGTTCTTGCCTGTGTTGCAAGGTGTGAAATTGAGTAAGACTCAAAGCCCGACCACGGTAGAAGATAGAAAAAGAATGAAAGTCACTCCCTATGCCTCAGCCATAGGTTCTATAAAGTATGCCATGCTATGTATCAGATCTATTGTATACCCTACACTGAGTTTGGCAAGAGAGTACAATAGTGATCTAGGAGTAGATCACTGGACTTGGTCAAAATTATCCTTAGTGGAATAAGGATATGTTTCTCGGTTATGGAGGTGACAAAAAGTTCATCGTAAAGGGTTACGTCGATGCAAGTTTTGACACTGATCCAGATGACTCTAAGTCTCAATCTGGATACATATTGAAAGTGGGAGCAATTAGCTAGAGTAGCTCCGTGCAGAGCATTGTAGACATAGAAGTTTGCAAGATACATACAGATCTGAATTTGGCAGACCCGTTGACTAAACTTCTCTCACAAGAAAAACATGATCACACCTTAGTACTCTTTGGGTGTTAATCACATAGTGATGTGAACTAGATTATTGACTCTAGTAAACCCTTTGGGTGTTGGTCACATGACGATGTGAACTATGGGTGCTCATCACATGGTGATGTGAACTATTGGTGTTGAATCACATGGCGATGTGAACTAGATTATTGACTCTAGTGCAAGTGGGAGACAGATGGAAATATGCCCTAGAGGCAATAATAAAGTTATTATTTATTTCCTTATATCATGATAAATGTTTATTATTCTTGCTAGAATTGTATTAACCGGAAACTTGATACATGTGTGAATACATAGACAAACATAGTGTCACTAGTATGCCTCTACTTGACTAGCTCGTTGAATCAAAGATGGTTAAGTTTCCTAGCCATAGACATGAGTTGTCATTTGATTAAAGGGATCACATCATTAGAGAATGATGTGATTGACTTGACCCATTCCTTTAGCTTAGCATATGATCGTTTAGTATATTGTTATTGCTTTCTTCATGACTTATACATGTTTCTATGACTATGAGATTATGCAACTATCGAATACCGGAGGAACACTTTGTGTGCTACCAAACGTCACAACGTAACTGGGTGATTATAAAGGTGCTCTACAGGTGTCTCCGATGGTACTTGTTGAATTGGCATAGATCGAGATTAGGATTTGTCACTCCGGTTGTTGGAAAGGTATCTCTGGGCCCTCTCGGTAATGCACATCACTATAAGCCTTGCAAGCATTGTAACTTATGAGTTAGTTGCAGGATGATGCATTACGGAATGAGTAAAGAGACTTGCCGGTAACGAGATTGAGCTAGGTATTGAGATACCGACGATCGAATCTCGGGCAAATAACATACCGATGACAAAGGGAACAATGTATGCTATTATGCGGTTTGACCGATAAAGATCTTCGTAGAATATGTGGGAGCCAATATGAGTATCCAGGTTCCGCTATTGGTTATTGACCGGAGATGTGTCTTGGTCATGTCTACATAGTTCTCGAACCCGTAGGGTCCGCATGCTTAAAGTTTCGTGACGATCGATATTATGAGTTTATCTGACTTGATCTACCTAAGGTAGTTCGGAGTCACGGATGAGATCAGGGACATGACGAGGAGTCTCGAAATGGTCGAGACGTAAAGATCGATATAATGGACGACTATATTCGGACATCGGAAAGGTTCCGAGTGATTCAGGTATTTTTCGGGGGTACCGGGGAGTTACGGGAATACGAGGAAGAAGTAATGTGCCTCATGGGCCAAGTGGTGGAAGAGAGGAGGCAGGGCGCGCGGCCCCCCTAGCCCAAACCGAATTGGACTAGGGGGCCGGGCCCCCTTTCCTCCTTTTCCTCCCTCTGCTTCCTACTCCCTCTCCTCCTTCCTTTCCTCCTCCTAGTAGGAGTAGGAAAGGGAAGTCCTACTCCTACTAGGAGGAGGACTCCTCCTCCTGGCGCGCCCTACAGGGCTGGTCGGCCTCCCCCCTTGCTCCTTTATATACGGTGTTAGGGGGCACCCCAAGACACACAAGTTCATCTATTGATCTCTTCCAGCCGTGTGCGGTGCCCCCTCCACCATAATCCACCTCGATCATATCGTAGCGATGCTTAGGCGAAGCCCTGCGTCGGTAGCATCATCATCACCGTCATCACACCGTCGTGCTGACGAAACTCTCCGATGAAGCTCTGCTGGATCGGAGCTCGCGGGACGTCATCGAGCTGAACGTGTGCTGAACTCGGAGGTGTCGTGCGTTCGGTACTTGGATCGGTCGGATCGTGAAGACGTACGATTACATCAACCGCGTTGTGCTAACGCTTCTGCTTTCAGTCTACGAGGGTACGTGGACAACACTCTCCCCTCTCGTTGCTATACATCACCATGATCCTATGTGTGCGTAGGAAATTTTTTGAAATTACTACGTTCCCCAACAGCACTAAACTATCAAGTAGTCATTATACCGAGCTTGTCAAACATTCATGACGTCGGCATCTGCTCCTGCAATAGTTCTGTCACCTAGCGGTGCATCAAGGACATAATTCTTCTGTGCGGCAATGAGGATAATCCTCAGATCACGGACCTAGTCTGCATCATTGCTACTATCATCTTTCAACTTAGTTTTCTCTAGGAACATATCTTAAATAAAACGAGGAAGCTATACGCGAGCTATTGATCTACAACATAGATATGCAAATACTATCAAGACTAAGTTCATGATAAGTTTAGGTTCAATTAATCATATTACTTAAGAACTCCCACCTAGATAGACATCCCTCGAGTCATCTAAATGATCACATGATCCATATCAACTAAACCATGTCCGATCATCACGTGAGATGGAGTAGTTTTCAATGGTGAACATCACTATGTTGATCATATCTACTATATGATTCATGTTCGACCTTTCGGTCTCAGTGTTCCGAGGCCATATCTGCATATGCTAGGCTCGTCAAGTTTAACCCGGGTATTCTGCGTGTGCAAAACTAGCTTGCACCCATTGTATGTGAAGGTAGAGCTTATCACACCCGATCATCACGTGGTGTCTCGGCACGACGAACTGTAGCAACGGTGCATACTCAGGGAGAACACTTATACCTTGAAATTTAGTGAGAGATCATCTTATAATGCTACCGCCATACTAAGAAAAATAAGATGCAAAAAGGTTAAACATCACATGCAATCAAAATATGTGACATGATATGGTCATCATCATCTTGTGCCTTTGATCTCCATCTCCAAAGCACCGTCATGATCTCCATCGTCACCAGCTTGACACCTTGATCTCCATCGTAGCATCATCGTCGTCTCGCCAACTATTGCTTCTATGACTATCGCTACCCCTTAGTGATAAAGTAAATCAATTACATGGCGATTGCATTTCATACAATAAAGCGACAATCATAAGACTCCTGCCAGTTGCCGATAACGGTTACAAAACATGATCATCTCATACAACAATTTATATCTCATCACGTCTTGGCCATATCATATCACAACATGCCCTGCAAAAACAAGTTAGACGTCCTCTACTTTGTTGTTGCAAGTTCTACGTGGCTGCTACGGGCTACTAGCAAGAACCGTTCTTACCTACGCATCAAAACCACAATGATTTTTTGTCAAGTGTGTTGTTTTAACCTTCAACAAGGACCGGGCGTAGTCAAACTCGATTCAACTAATTAAAGTTGGAGAAACAGACACCCGCTAGCCACCTGTGTGCGACGCACGTCGGTAGAACCAGTCCCATGAACGCGGTCGTGTAATGTCGGTCCGGGCCGCTTCATCCAACAATACCGCCGAATCAAAGTAAGATGTTGCTAGTAAGCAGTATGACTATTATAGCTCACAACTCTTTGTGTTCTACTCGTGCATATAAACTCTACGTATAGACCTGGCTCTGATGCCACTGTTGGGGAACGTAGTATTTCAAAAAAAATCCTACGATCACGCAAGATCTATCTAGGAGAAGCATAGCAACGAGCGGGGAGAGTGTGTCCACGTACCCTTGTAGACCGAAAGCGGAAGCGTTTAATGCTTAGCGGTTGATGTAGTCGAACGTCTTCGCGATCCAACCGATCCAAGCACCGAACGTACGACACCTCTGCCTTCAGCACACGTTCAGGTCGATGACGTCCCTCGAGCTCTTGATCCAGTTGAGGCCGAGGGAGAGTTCCGCCAGCACGACGGCATGGTGATGGTGATGATGAACTTACCGGTGCAGGGCTTCGCCTATGCACTACGACGATATGACCGAGGTGTGAAACTGAGGAGGGGGGCACCACACATAGCTAAAAGATCAACTTGTTTCTTCTAGGGTGCCCCCTCCCCACGTATATAAAGGAGGTAGGAGGGGAGGGCCGGCCGACCCCTAGGGCGCGCCCAAGTAGGGGCGGAGCTGGAACCAACGCCACCCTGATGCACCACTTTAAGTCTTTAACAGGACGTAAAAAAATTAAGCAATGTTGTACTATATAGAAGTGTTTTCTAACTTCTGTCATAAATCATCACACACAATATAAGATAATATCTAAATACAAAATGTAACAATCAAAATTCTTAATAAAACAAAAGAAAAATCTTGAAAAATATGTCTTGCATTTTCAAATTAAACCAACTTTCAAGAACCTACAAAGATAAAGTAGTATCAAGTTTTCAAGTGGAACCCACTAGAATGGCCAATTGAGAGTGCTTAAGTAGCTAAATATTTGAGCATTAGCTTTTAGTATATTCACTTTCTAGTCATTGAAATTATCGTAGCGAATTGAGTAAATTAGAATTTAAAACCATAGCCAATGCCCCATGTCAGACAAGACACAAAATAGAAGTTTAATCTACTACACTAGTGTCTAAAAATTTCTTATATTATAGAACGGAGGGAGTAGTTACGAATGCATACATACAATTGTCGCAACTTGTAAAAATCGTTAAAAACGGAAGCAAAGACAAAGGATACCGGCACAGAATCCGGATCGACTTATAAAGTTAATCTAGATGAAGAAACAGATTGATAAGAGAGAGCTAGGAAATTGCGGTGTGGTGGCTCGTCGTGTGGCCGTGAGGCTGGGACGTGGGCGCTACCTTTGGCAAAGGCGTCGTAGGCTCATCGTCGATTGGTGGCCGCTGCGTACGGTGTGCCAGCCGCCAGGCATACACGTCTACGGGACAGACGAGATGATCGATGAATCAGTTGATCGAATAAGACGAGAAGACGGGCCCTGATGCACTGCTGCCGGGCCACCCTGATGCCCAGGGCCTTTTATGTGAAAGTTACTACTAAAATTATTTTTGGACCCTGATGCCTGTGCCACAGGGTCGGCCCACTGGGCTCCACCCCTGCGCCCAAGAGGGGAGTCCTACTAGGACTCCTAGTCCTAGTAGGATTCCACCAAAAGGGAGAGGGGGGGGGGGGGAAGGAAGGAGAGAGAGAGGGAGAGGGAAAGGGGGGCCGCGCCCCCTCCCCTCGTCCTATTCGGACTCCCCATGGGGGTGCGCCACCTCCTCGTGGCCTGCCCTCTCTCTCCCGTAAGGCCCATGTTGGCCCATTACTTCCTCGGGGGGTTCCAGTAACCCCTCCGGCACTCCGTTTTACCCGGTACCTCCCGGAACTCTTCCGTTGTCCGAATAACATCGTCCAATATACTCCCTCCGCTCGGAAATATTTGTCATCAAAATGGATAAAAGGTGGTGTATCTAGATGTATTTTAGTTGTAGATACATATCTTTTATCCACTTTGATGACAAGTATTTTTGGGACGGAGGGAGTATCATTCTTTATGTCTCGACCATTTCGTGACTCCTCGTCATGTCTGTGATCATATCCGAGACTCCGAACAAACTTCGTTACATCAAATCACATAACTATAATACAAATCGTCATCGAACGTTAAGCGTGCAGACCCTACGGGTTCGAGAACTGTGTAGACATGACCGAGACACATCTCCGATCAATAACCAATAGCGGAACCTGGATGCTCATATTGGCTCCTACATATTCTACGAAGATCTTTATCAGTCAAATCGCATAACAACATACGTTGTTCCCTTTGTCATCGGTATGTTACTTGCCCGAGATTCGATCATCGGTATCATCATACCTAGTTCAATCTCGTTACAGGCAAGTCTCTTTACTCGTTCCGTAATGCATCATCCCGCAACCAAATCAATATTCACATTGCTTGCAAGGCTTATAGGGATGTGCATTACCGAGAGGGCCCAGAGATACCTCTCCGATACACGGAGTGACAAATCCTAATCTCGATCTATGCCAACCCAATAAACACCTTCGGAGACACCTGTAGAGCATCTTTATAATCACCCAGTTACGTTGTGACGTTTGATAGCACACAAGGTGTTTCTCTGGTATTCGGGAGTTACATAATCTCATAGTCAGAGGAACATGTATAAGTCATGAAGAAAGCAATAACAATAAAGCTCAACGATCATAATGCTAAGCTAACTGATGGGTCTTGTCCATCACTTCATTCTCTAATGATGTGATCCCGTTCATCAAATTACAACACATGTCTATGGTCAGGAAACTTAACCATCTTTGATTAATGAGTTAGTCTAGTAGAGGCATACTAGGGACACTTTGTTTTGTCTATGTATTCACACATGTATCAAGTTTCCGGTTAATACAATTCTAGCATGAATAATAAAAATTTATCACGATATAAGGAAATAAAATAATAACTTTATTATTGCCTCTAGGGCATATTTCCTTCATTTTAATATAAGTGTTGTGATCAACACTACTAGTTGAAATGGCTTCCACCCATTTGGTAACATAATCAAAAATAACTAAAATATGAGTATAACCATGCGAGGAAGGAAAAGGTCCCATATAATTAAAATCCCAAACATCAAATGGCTCAATAACAAGTGAATATTTCGTAGGCATTTCATGATGTCTACCAATTTTACCAACTCTTTGACATTCATCACAAGAAAGAACAAACTTACATGCATCTTTGAAGAGAGTAGGCCAATAAAAACCAGATTGCAATACCTTGTGTGCAGTTCTGTCTCCAGCATGGTGTCCTCTGTAGGCAGCGGAGTGACACATCCTCAAGATATGTTCCTATTCATGCTCATGTATACAACATCTAATAATTAATACTGTCTACTCCTTATTTATAAAGATGTGGGACATCCCAAATGTAATGTCTTAAATTAAAGAAGAATTTCTTCTTTTGTTGGTAAGTATAGTGAGGTGGTAAAGATTCTCCAACAATGAAATTATCATTGATAGGTAGTGGGTCATCGAGAACATGTTCCATCCTAGACAAATTATCTGCTATAGGGTTATCAGCTCCCTTTCTATCAACAATATGCAAATCAAATTCTTGAAGAAAAAGAACCCATCTAATTGACCTAGAGACTAGGTTCGGTTTTATCTCATATTCAGCGGCAACAACATCAGGTTGTGCTATTGGTTCAAGCATAAAGTTATTTCTAGGAGTAGCTAAACTTCCAAGATTACGAGCCATGGTAATATGTTTGGGGTTACTATGTACAATACTTGCAACAAAGGAAAAACTAAAACTGGAAAAAAAACTTTAATAAAAACTCTAGCTAGAAAGACTAGGCACACAAAGCCTCCCCGGCAACGGCATGAGAAAAAGGTCTTGATTATTACCTTTGGTGATCCGGAAATGGAGCAGAAAAGATTATCGCCTTTTTTCCCAGAGGTGACCCTAAGTTATTGAACCCTAAGGTGGATTGTGCCCTTTGAGCTAGGGTCACAAACAAGCTTTTGTTAAATAAACAATTCTAGCTTTTAACCGTATCGTAGATCAAACTTAACATTGCAAACACATAATGCTTACAACCATATATTTGTGAAGGGGACTGTGATGCCCGGATAATTAAGCTACAGTGATCCCCCCGCTAATGATGCCATGTCACCTCGGTTACTGTTGATAATCTCGCGTTAGTTCGAAACCGATTCAAATTCAAATTCAAATTCAAGCAAAATTAAAAAGTTTTCAAATATTAAAACCAAATTATTCGGGTTGTGCCAAATAATGCATAAGTAATTATGGTGGAGAAACCAAACTTTTATAAACTGTTTAACTACTCTAAAATAAATAAGACAGTAGCAAAAACAATTAATTAAATGCCTTTTACAGTTAATAAAATACTAAACTATTTTATTTTGTCACCAAACTTTTTGTGGCATTAGGGTATTTTGAAACACTAATTTAGGTACTACTTATATATTTTATAAAACAAAATTATATAGAAAATGAAATAGAAAACTAATAAACATAAAATAAATAAAGAACAAAAACATAAAAGAACACAAAAAGGAAAATTAGAAGGGGACCTAAACTACTGAACCTTTGGCCCATCTAGCCAAATGGCTGGCCCAGCCCACCCCAGGCGCCTCCCCCTTCCTCTGTTCATCAGAGGGGGGTCGTGGCGACCATCCAGGCCGCCATGGCCATCGGTGGCGCCGTGGAGGCCATCCCACGGCTCCTCTGGGGATAAGGAGCCCCCTCCCCCGAACCCTAGCAGCCCCAGGACCTTTTCCCCTCTCCTCCTCGCATTGCTGCTTCCTCTCCCTCGCGTGGCCGCCTCTGCCGCCGCCATTGCCTTGCTGCCCCCGTAGCCACCGAGATCCTCGCGCCGCCGGATCATGCCCAGAAGGACCACCGTCGTCTGCTGCATCTACTACGAGCATTGGCTCAACCGGGGCCACTCTGCATCATCGCCATCGCCCCGTCTACTCCGGTTGTCGCCGCCACTGCTCGACGTCGATTCGCGCCGCCCCGACTAGCCTCGGCTTCCCTGAGCTCATCCCAACCTCCTAGTGAGCACCCACTCTATTCCCCTCCCTTCTTGGCCCTTCCCGTGCCCGTTAGCTAGCTTCTCCGTCGGGACCAAACCACCGCCGCGAGACGTGCCCGTCACTGCTCGTCGCGCCCGCGCGTGGCCTCTCATCCGCCCCCCGCCTCTGCTTGCTGCTGCTCTGCAGCGTGTTGCCGCTGCGCCCTCGCGCGCCCCGTGCCGCGCCCGCCTTCCCTGCCCTGTACCATGGTGGCGCCCGCCACTTCGAGCCGCCGCACCGCCCGTCCCTACGACCCCATCGCCCATCACCTCCTCGCGTGCGTGCTTCTGCTGTTGCCGCCCACGCCACGCCGCCCCGTCGTCCCCACGCCACTTGCAGCCTCCCACCCGCTCCCGACCGTCACCGCTGGCCACAGCCCGCGTCTAGTCCTGACCGGCCTCGCCAGCGCCCCTCTCACTGCCCCCGCCCCCATCTCTGTCCGCGCCGCACCCTACATGCCGCCGCCGTCCGCCGCTCACCCCACTGCTGCCGGCCCTGCCATTGCCACCGGCCAGCCGGCAAGCGTGGACCACGCCGCCTTATGCCCGCCGCCAGACGGCTCGCACGACGCTCTCCCGTGCGAGCGCACATACCTGGCCATGGCTCAGCCGTCTTGAGCCCCTTCCAAGTGGGGCCGGCCCCTGTAGATTAGGCCTAACCCACCCCCACTGACCCACTGACGTGTGGGCCCTCCACTAACTAAGTATAGTTAAAAAAATAAACCCTGTTAGTTAATGTGTCACTGACAGCTCGGTCCCACCTGCTAATTAGGATATGTACATTAATTAAAACCCTGTTAAATAACTCTCTTTATGACAGGTGGGCCCCGTGGTCAGTTTGACCAGTTAACAATCCACTATTGGCTGCTGACTAGGCAGTCAACAGGGCCCCACCTGTCATTCTCACTTTGCCTCTGGCTGGGTACATTTCTGGGTATCCATAGCCATTTTCCTTTTCTTTTGAATTAATACTAATTTCTAGAAATTTTAGAAAAATGAATTAAAACTTTGAAAATTAATATAAAATAAAACGTAACTCGGATTAAAATAATTTATACATGAAAGTTGCTCAGAACGACGAGACGAATCCGGATACACAGCCCGTTCGTCCGCCACACATCCCTAGCATAGCAAACACGTAACTTTTCCCCTCCGGTTCATCTGTCCGAAAACGCGAAACACTGAGAATACTTTCCCGGATGTTTCCCCCTTCGCCGGTATTACCTATCGCTGCGTTAGATCACCCCCGGCACCGCGTATTGCCTTGTTATATTTTTGTGATGCTTTGTTTGCTCCGTATTTACTGTTTCTTCCCCCTCTTCTTCTCCGGTAGACCCCGAGACCGACACTGATGCCACTGTGTACGACTACGTCACCGACGACCCTCCTTCTCGGCTGAGCTTCCAGGCAAGCCCCCCCTTGATCACCAGATATCGCCTATTCTTCTCTATACTGCTTGCATTAGAAGAGTGTAGCATGTTACTGCTTTCGGTTAATCCTATTCTGCTGCATAGCCTGTCATTGCTGCTACAGTTGTTACCCTTACCTGCAATCCTAAATGCTTAGTATAGGATGCTAGTATTCCATCAGTGGCCCTACATTCTTGTCCGTCTTCCATGCTATACTACTGGGTCGTGATCACTTGGGAGGTGATCACGGGCATATGCTATATACTTTATACTGTTACATTACTTATGATACTGTTTGTAGATGGGGGCTGAAGGGGCAGGTGGCTCCATCCCGGTAGAGGTGGGCCTGGGTTCCCGACGGCCCCCGATTGTTACTTTGTGGCGGAGCGACAGGACAGGTTGAGACCGCCTAGGAGAGAGGTGGGCCTGGCCCTAGTCGGCGTCCGCAGTTACATCAATTAGCACGCTTAACGAGATCTTGGTATTTGATATGAGTCTGGCCACTGGCCTATACGCACTAACCAACTATGCGGGAACAGTTATGGGCACTCGACGTCGTGGTATCAGCCGAAGCCTTCGTGACGTCAGCGACTGAGCGGCGCGCGCCGGATTGGACTGGAACACCTGCTAGGCTAGGTCTGCTTCCGGCCGTGTTCGCAACATGCAGGTGTGCAATGGGCAATGGGCCCAGACCCCTGCGCCATAGGATTTAGATCGACGTGTTGACCTCTCTGTTGTGCCTAGGTGGGGTTGCGACGTGTTGATCTTCCGAGGCCGGGCATGACCCAGAAAAGTGTGTCCGGCCAAATGGGATCGAGCATGTTGGGTTATGTGGTGCACCCCTGCAGGGAAGTTTATCTATTCGAATAGCCGTGATCTTCGGTAACAGGACGACTTGGAGTTGTACCTTGACCTTATGACAACTAGAACCGGATACTTAATAAAACACACCCTTCCAAGTGCCAGATACAACCCGGTGATCGCTCTCTAACAGGGCGACGAGGAGGGGATCGCCGGGTAGGATTATGCTATACGATGCTACTTGGTGAACTTACCATCTACTCTCTTCCACATGCTGCAACATGGAGGCTGCCAGAAGAGTAGTCTTCGATAGGATTAGCTATCCCCCTCTTATTTTGGCATTCTGCAGTACAGTCCATCGATATTGCCCCTTTACGCAGATACCCATGCATATGTAGTGTAGATCCTTGCTTGCGAGTACTTTGGATGAGTACTCACGGTTGCTTTGCTCCCCCTTTTCCCCTTTCCTTCTTCCTGGTTGTCGCAACCAGATGTCGGAGCCAGGAGCGACGCCACCATCGGCATTTACGACTCCTACTACACCGGAGGTGCCTACTACTACGCAAGGTGGCGACGATTTACCACTGTGAGTACCTTAGGAGGATCCAGGCAGGAGGCATGCGCCTCTTTAGATTTGTATCCCAGTTTGTGCTAGCCTTCTTAAGGCAAACTTGTTTAACTTATGTCTGTACTCAGATATTGTTGCTTCCGCTGACTTGTCTATGATCGAGCACTTGTATTCAAGCCCTCGAGGCCCCTGGCTTGTATTATGATGTTTGTATGACTTATTTATGTTTTTAGAGTTGTGTTGTGATATCTTCCCGTGAGTCCCTGATCTTGATCGTACACGTTTGCGTTCATGATTAGAGTATGATTGAATCGGGGGCGTCACAGGGACATATCTCTACTCTTATAAAAAACATAGTTGGTGATGATGGTGCGCCTGCCATCTTACAATATAGACCAGCCGATCTATATTTGACGGATAGAAAGCAAACTATGGTAACGTTGCAAAAAGATACCCGCACCTCTCTCCACATTTGCAGATAAGGCCTTCCCTCGTTCATCCTTATCTCCCACAACTTCATTGTTGAGCAATTAAAAAAGGAAGCCTCTGGAACAATCTGGCATGGTGGCCGATGCCGGCGTCGTCCATCCCCATGCCTCCGCTCAATCCGACCACCAATCACCACCACGTCCCACTCCTCCTTGCCTTATCTCCCCTCTTTCTCGAGATATCATTAGTTTATACACATGACATTAATCCCGCATGGGTGAAAGTGCAACTATCCCTAGGTGGTTTTGGTAATTCCTAACAACATATAGCTCATTGAGCTAACATTATTCCAAGATAAATATTTCAGGAAAAGCCCAATGAATGGCATGGCATGGATGAGAAAAGTGGACCCCTCAATATACTAAGGATAAAAGGATTGGCTCAAGCTCAAAGCTCAAGACTCTACATTTTATATTTTAGTGATCCAAGATCACATTGAGTCTATAGGAAAAGCCAATACTATCAAGGAGGGATGAGGTGTTGTTTAATGAGGTTCTTGCTTCATAGTGCTTAGTGATATGCTCCAAAACCCTCAACTACTTTCCCACATCCACATATGACCTAAACCAAAAGTCAAACTCATTGCCCCACTGATTCTTTCTATCCGGCGCCACAGAGTTCAGATGTCATAGCCACTGCCACAAACCCTAGGCAAATCGGTCTCACTGATAGGGATCTCGGTCTCACCGAGATGGGATTGTAATCTCACTGTTTCCCTTTGTAACATTTCGGTCCTACCGAGATGAGCGATCGGTCCCACCGAGATTGCAATGTAAACTCTCTGTTTCCTTTTCGTAACATTTCGGTCCCACCGAAATGAGCGAACCGGTCCCACCGAAGTTTACACGACCAACTCTCTGGTTACCTTATTACCAAAATCGGTCCCACCGAAGTTTGTGTAATCGGTCTCACCGAGATTACATTATGCCCTAACCCTAACCATATCGGTCCTACCGAGTTGCATGTCGGTCCCAACGAAAATCCTAACAGTCACTAGATTTTTTGAATCGGTCCGACCGAGTTTAACAATTCGGTCCCACCAAGTTTGGAAAGTTGTGTGTAACGGTTAGATTTTGTGTGGAGGCTATATATACCCCTCCACCCACTCTTCATTCGTGGAGAGAGCCATCAGATCGAACCTACACTTCCAATACACATTTTCTGAGAGAGAACCACCTACCCTTGTGTTGAGACCAAGATATTCCATTCCTACCATATGAATCTTGATCTCTAGCCTTCCCCAAGTTGCTTTCCACTCAAATCTTCTTTCCACCAAATCCAAATCTTGTGAGAGAGAGTTGAGTGTTGGGGAGACTATCATTTGAAGCACAAGAGCAAGGAGTTCATCATCAACACACCATTTGTTACCTCTAGGAGAGTGGTGTCTCCTAGATTGGCTAGGTGTCACTTGGGAGCCTCCGACAAGATTGTGGAGTTGAACCAAGGAGTTTGTAAGGGCAAGGAGATCGCCTACTTCGTGAAGATCTACCGCTAGTGAGGCAAGTCCTTCATGGGCGACGGCCATGGTGGGATAGACAAGGTTGCTTCTTCGTGGACCCTTCGTGGGTGGAGCCCTCTGTGGACTCACGCAACCGTTACCCTTCATGGGTTGAAGTCTCCATCAACGTGGATGTACGATAGCACCACCTATCGGAACCACGACAAAAACATCCGTGTCTACAATTGCGTTTGAATTCTCCAAACCCTTCCCTTTACATTCTTGCAAGTTGCATGCTTTACTTTCCGCTGCTCATATACTCTTTGCATGCTTGCTTGAATTGTGTTAAGATTGCTTGACTTGTGCTAAGATAGCTAAAATCTGCCAAAGACTAAAATTGGGAAAAGGATAAGTTTTTATTTTGTCAAGTAGTCTAATCACCCCCCTCTAGACATACTTTCGATCCTACAATGGGTCAACCACAACATGTGTTTTGTAAAAAAGTGCTACGTCTTGAGCTCCCGTTGGTTTTCCCCGAAGAGGAGAGGATGATGCAGCAGAGTAGCGTAAGTATTTCCCTCAGTTTTTGAGAACCAAGGTATCAATCCAGTAGGAGGCCACGCGCAAGTCCCTCGTACCTACACAAAGCAAATAACTCCTCGCAACCAACGCAAATAGGGGTTGTCAATCCCTTCACGGTCACTTACGAGAGTGAGATCTAATAGAGATGATAGATAATATTTTCGGTATTTTTGGTATAAAGATGCAAAGTAAAATAAAAAGGCAATGTAAAAAAGCAAAGCAATAATAAAGCGTAGGAAGATTAATATGATGAAAATAGACCCGGGGGCCATAAATTTCACTAGTGGCTTCTCTCAAGAGCATAAGTATTTTACGGTGGGTGAACGAATTACTATTGAGCAATTGACAGAATTGAGCATAGTTATGAGAATACCTAGGTATGATCATGTATATAGGCATCTAAATGCGAGACAAGTAGACCGACTCCTCTGCATCTACTACTATTACTCCACTCATCGACCGCTATCCATCATGCATCTAGAGTATTAAGTTAATGAAAACAGAGTAACGCCTTAAGCAAGATGACATGATGTAGAGGAATAAATTCATGCAATATGATAAATAGCCCATCTTGTTATCCTTGATGGCAACAATACAATACGTGCCTTGCTGCCCTTACTGTCACTGGGAAAGGACACCGCAAGATTGAACCCAAAGCTAAGCACTTCTCGCATTGCAAGAACTACCATCTAGTTGGACAAACCAAACGGATAATTCGAAGAGACTTGCAAAGATAACCAATCATACATAAAAGATTTCAGAGAAGATTCAAATATTGCTCATAGATAATCTTGATCATAAACCCACAATTCATCGGTCTCAACAAACACATCGCAAAAAGAAGATTACATCGAATAGATCTCCACGAGAGAGGGGAGAACATTGTATTGAGATCCAAAAAGAGAGAAGAAGCCATCTAGCTACTAACTATGGACCCGAAGGTCTGAAGTAAACTACTCACACTTCATCGGAGAGGCTATGATGATGATGTAGAAGCCCTCCATGGTGGAATCCCCTTCCGGCAGAGCTCCGGAACAGGCCCCAAGATGGGATCTCGTGGATACAGAAATTTGTGGTGGTGGAATTAGGTTTTTGGCTTCGTATCTGATCTGTCGGGGGTACGTAGGTATATATAGGAGGAAGGAGTATGTTGGTGGAGCTTCGGGGGGCCCACGAGGCAGGGGGACGCGTCCTAGGAGGGGGGGCGCCCTCCACCCTCGTGGCCACCTCCCTCCGTTCTTGACCGCGGGTCAAAGTCTCCTGGATCTTATCTGATGAGAAAATCACGTTCCTGAAGATTTCATTCCGTTTGGACTCCGTTTGATATTCAGTTTCTTGAAATCTTTGAAATAGGCAAAAAAGCAATTTCGGGCTGGGCCTCCGGTTAATAGGTTAGTCCCAAAAGTAATATAAAAGTGGAAAATAAAGCCCAACATAGTCCAAAACAATAGATAATATAGCATGGAGCAATAAAAATTATAGATACGTTGGAGACGTATCGGGCATCCCCAAGCTTAATTCCTACTCGCCCCTCGAGTAGGTAAATGATAAAAGAGAATTTTTGATGCGGAGTGCTACTTGGCATAATTTCAATGTAACTCTTCTTAATTGTGGTATGAATATTCAGATCCGAAAGATTCAAGACAAAAGTTCATATTGACATAAAAATAATAATACTTCAAGCATACTAACTAAGCAATTATGTCTTCTCAAAATAACATGGCCAAAGAAAGATCATCCCTACAAAATCATATAGTTTAGTCATGTTCCATTTTCGTCACACAAGAATGCTCTCATCATGCACAACCCCGATGACAAGCCAAGCAATTGTTTCATACTTTAGTAATCTCAAACCTATAAACTTTCACGCAATATATGAGCGTGAGCCATGGACATAGCACTATGGGTGGAATAGAATATGATGATGGGGGTTATGTGGAGAAGACAAAAAAGGAGAAGGTCTTACATAAACGAGGCTAATCAACGGGCTATGGAGATGCCCATCAATTGATGTTAATGCAAGGAGTAGGGATTGCCATGCAACGGATGCACTAGAGCTATAAATGTATGAAAGCTCAACAAAAGAAACTAAGTGGGTGTGCATCCAACTTGCTTGCTCCACGAAGACCCAGGGCATTTGAGGAAGCCCATCGTTGGAATATACAAGCCAAGTTCTATAATGAAAAATTCCCACTAGTATATGGAAGTGACAACATATGAAACTCTCTATATGAAAAACATGGTGCTACTTTGAAGCACAATATATGAGACTCGCTATATGAAGAACATGGTGCTACTTTGAAACACAAGTGTGGAAAAAGAGATAG
This sequence comes from Aegilops bicornis, assembly GCA_021605145.1. Lineage (NCBI taxonomy): Eukaryota > Viridiplantae > Streptophyta > Magnoliopsida > Poales > Poaceae > Aegilops > Aegilops bicornis. The sequence continues at coordinate 140,198,833 of CM038672.1, forward strand.
TAACATTGCCCCTTTTTATTTCTCTTTTTTTTGGCCTTTCTCTTTTTTTGGGACAATGTTCTATTAAATGATGATCATCACACTTCTATTTATTTACGACTCAATGATTACAACTCGATACTAGAACAAAGTATGACTCTATATGAATGCCTCCAGCGGTGTACCAGGATACGCAATGTATCAAGAGTGACATGTATGAAAGAATTATGAACGGTGGCTTTGCCACAAATACTATGCCAATTACATGATCATGCTAAGCAATATGACAATAATGAATGTGTCATGAAGAACAGTATGGTGGAAAGTTGCATGGCAATATATCTCGGAATGGCTATGGAAATGCCATAATAGGTAGGTATGGTGGCTGTTTTGAGGACGATATAAGGAGGTTTATGTGTGAAATATCGTATCATATCACGGGGTTTGGATGCACCGCTAAGTTTGCACCAACTCTCAATGTGAGAAAGGGCAATGCACGGCATCAAGAGGCTAGCAATGATGGAAGGGTGAGAGTGCGTATAATCCATGGACTCAATCATTAGTCATAAAGAACTCACATACTTATTGCAAAAATCTACAAGCCATAAAAACCAAAGCACTACGCATGCTCCTAGGGGGATAGATTGGTAGGAAAAGACCATCGCTCATCCCCGACCGCCACTCATACGGAGGACAATCAAATAACACCTCATGTTTCAAATTTGTTACATAACGTTTACCATACGTGCATGCTACGGGACTTGCAAACTTCGACACAAGCATTTCTCAAATTCACAACTACTCAACTAGCACGACTTTGATATTATCACCTCCATATCTCAAAACAATTATCAAGCATCAAACTTTTCTTAGTATTCAACACACTCGTAAGAAAGTTTTTATTATTTTTGTATACCTAACATATTATTATTAAGCAAATTACCATGCTATTTAAGACTCTCAAAATAATCTAAGTGAAGCATGAGAGATCAATAGTTTCTTTAAAACAAATCCACCACCGTGCTCTAAAAGATATAAGTGAAGTACTAGAGCAAAACTATAAATCTCAAAAGATATAAGTGAAGCACATAGAGCAAAACTACAAGGCTCAAAAGATATAAGTGAAGCACATAGAGTATTCTAACAAATTCCAATTCATGTATGGCTCTCTCAAAAGGTGTGTACAGCAAGAATGATTGTGGTAAACTAAAAAGCAAAGACGCAAATAATACAAGACGCTCCAAGCAAAACACATATCATGTAGTGAATAAAAATATAGCTCCAAGTAAAGTTACCGATGGGAGGATTTAAAGAGGGGATGCCTTCCGGCATCCCCAAGCTTTGAATTTTGGTGTCCTTGGATTATCTTGGGGGTGCCATGGGCATCCCCAAGCTTAGGCTCTTGCCACTCCTTGTTCCATAATCCATCAAAAATTCACCCAAAACTTGAAAACTTAACAACACAAAACTCAACAGAAATCTCGTGAGCTCCGTTAGCGAAAAGAAAACAAAAGACCACTTCAAGGTACTGTAATGAAATCATTCTTTATTTATATTGGTGTTAAACCTACTGTATTCCAACTTCTCTATGGATTATAAACTATTTTACTAGCCATAGATTCATCAAAATAAGCAAACAACACACGAAAAACAGAATCTGTCAAAAACAGAACAGTCTGTAGTAATCTGTAACTAATGTAAACTTCTGGAACTCCAAAAATTCAGCCAAAATAGGACGACCTAGTAAATTTGTTTATTGATCAGCAGCAATTGGAATCACTATTTTATCACGTTCTGGTGATTTTTAACAATTGTTTTTGTGAACAGAAAGTTTCTGGAAATTACAGCAGTATCAAATAACTATTATCCAAGAAGATCCTATAGGTTTAACTTGGCACAAACACTAATTAAAACATAAAACCGCATCTAAACAGAAGGTAGATGGATTATTTATTCCTAAACAGAAACAAAAACAAAAAACTAAAATAAAATTGGGTTGCCTCCCAACAAGCGCTATCGTTTAACGCCCCTAGTTAGGCATAAAAGCAAGGATAGATCTAGGTTGTGTCGTAGTAATAAGATAGATAAGTGAAACTCATTTCATACTCCCTACGTTCGGAAGCTAGTTTTCTTTGAGGCAAGAAAAAGTAATCAAAAGGGCTAAATTTAATAGGGCAAAAATCCCCAAGATCAATTTTAGGAGGTATAGGTTCCTCTTTCGGCCCTTCGTATTGCACAACCAATTCATCATTATAAGCATTCTTTTGACAGAACCTTGTGAGCCTATACTCAAGAGAGTATCCTAGCTCATTATTTCGAATAGCCAAATCATCGTTAAGTTCAGAGATTCTATCAATTAAAATATTGGTTGGCACCTTTTTCCTAAGATTTTCATTGAAAGCAACATAGTCAATAGATTGAAAACGCATTATTTCTTCTTGATCAAAGAGGATAGATTCTATGGGAGGACGGCCAGCGTCCACCCTATAATGCGCAAAGATTTCTTTGGCCTCTTCAATTATAAATCTGAATTCATGAGCCAAAAATATTGTAGTGGCACGCTTAACAGAGGAATACTCGATATTAGAAAATTCTAGGAAAATCCGTTGTATGGAAGGATGCATATGCATAAATTGCCTTTCAAATTCAACGATAAGCATGGCAATAGCGTCCGCAAGACTACTAGTTCTATGGAGAATAGAACTGCCCATAGAAGGCAAAGCACCGGCACAAGTAAACAAATCTTGAATAACTCCTTTTCCAATAATATTACCACTACCAATTGGAAATATTTTTGTATGCAAGGTAGGGGGTTCTTCAGTCGGAGCATCAGAATTTTCCATGTTATTGTTATTGTCCATATCGGCAATAATTTTCCCAATTTCAGACATAACGACAAGCAAGCGAGAAAAAGGCAAACTGAAAATAGAGGGCGAATAAAAAGGCAAGGGTGAAGCGGGGGAGAGTAAAACGAGAGGAAAATGGCAAATAATGTAATGCGAGGGATAAGGGATTGTGATGGGTACTTGGTATGTTGACTTTTCCGTAGACTCCCCGGCAACGGCTCCAGAAATCCTTCTTTCTACGTTTTGAGCTTGCGTTGGTTTTCCCCGATGAGGAGAGGATGATGCAGCAAAGTAGCGTAAGTATTTCCCTCAGTTTTTGAGAACCAAGGTATCAATCCAGTAGGAGGCCACGCGCAAGTCCCTCGTACCTACACAAAGCAAATAACTCCTCGCAACCAACGCGAATAGGGGTTATCAATCCCTTCACGGTCACTTACGAGAGTGAGATCTAATAGAGATGATAGATAATATTTTTGGTATTTTTGGTATAAAAATGCAAAGTAAAATAAAAAGGAAAAGTAAAAAAGCAAAGCAATAATAAAGCGTAGGAAGATTAATATGATGAAAATAGACCCGGGGGCCATAGATTTCACTAGTGGCTTCTCTCAAGAGCATAAGTATTTTACGATGGGTGAACGAATTACTGTTGAGCAATTGACAGAATTGAGCATAGTTATGAGAATATCTAGGTATGACCATGTATATAGGCATCACGTCCGAGACAAGTAGACCGACTCACCGCATCTACTACTATTACTCCACTCATCGACCGCTATCCAAAGCATGCATCTAGATTATTAAGTTAATGAAAACAGAGTAACGCCTTAAGCAAGATGACATGATGTAGAGGAATAAATTCATGCAATATGATAAATACCCCATCTTGTTATCCTCGATGGCAACAATACAATACGTGCCTTGCTGCCCTTCTTTATTCTTGGGAAAGGACACCGCAAGATTGAACCCGGTTAAGCACTTCTCCCATTGCAAGAACTACCAATCTAGTTGGCCAAACCAAACGGATAATTCGAAGAGACTTGCAAAGATAACCAATCATACATAAAAGAATTCAGAGAAGATTCAAATATTGCTCATAGATAATCTTGATCATAAACCCACAATTCATCGGTCTCAACAAAACACACCGCAAAAAGAAGATTACATCGAATAGATCTCCATGAGAGAGGGGGGAGAACATTGTATTGAGATCCAAAAAGAGAGAAGAAGCCATCTAGCTACTAACTATGGACCCGAAGGTCTGAAGTAAACTACTCACACTTCATCGGAGAGGCTATGATGATGATGTAGAAGCCCTCCGTGGTGGAATCCCCTTCCGGCGAAGCTCCGGAACAGGCCCCAAGATGGGATCTCGTGGATACAGAAAGTTGCGGCGGTGGAGTTAGGTGTTTGGCTCCGTATCTGATCTGTCGGGGGTACGTAGTTATATATAGGAGGAAGGAGTATGTCGGTGGAGCTTCGGGGGGCCCATGAGGCTAGGGGCGCGCCCTAGGGGGGAGGTGCCCTCCACCCTCATGGCCGCCTCCCTCCTTTCTTGATCGAGGGTCCAAGTCTCCTGGATCTTATCTGATGAGAAAATCACGTTCCCGAAGATTTCATTCCTTTTGGACTCCGTTTGATATTCCGTTTCTTTGAAATACTGAAATAGGAAAAAAACATCAATTCTGGGCTGGGCCTCCGGTTAATAGGTTAGTCCCAAAAGTAATATAAAAGTGGAAAATAAAGCCCAATATAGTCCAAAACAATAGATAATATAGCATGGATGTAGCGACCCGACCTCAGATGGTCAAGTCTCTGTGTTTCCGTGTCATCCCTGGATCAATAATGCTGACACACACAGTACTCGAAGGATTTATAACAGAGTAGCAATCACACACTTATTACATAGAATGTCTCCAAAAGAGAACTTATTACAATAATATGGCTTAAGGCCATCTAATGTGATAACAATGAAGGCTTGGAAGATAAAGTGAGTCCATCAACTCCAACGGCATAGCTGAGCTGCACGACAACGACCTATCGAACCTTACTCCTCGTCTGAAAAGTCTGCAACATAATACGTTGCAGCCCGAGAACAGGTCAGCACATGGAATATGCTGGCAATATAACACAATATAGCAGGAACAGAAATAATGCTATCACTACATGCATATTTGGCTGGTGGAAAGCTTTATGGTTATAGTTTTTGCGAAAAGCCAATTTTTCCCTACAACAAAGTAATAGATTTTAATTTAACTATCATGGTGGTTGGAACATTGAGAAGGTATAACCCCAACTCGATCCCAATTAAAGTAGTTAAGAACCCAACAATATTGATTAAGAGTGATGAGATACATGTGATAACTCAAGTACTACATACTCAAAATTGTCCATAACCGGGGAAACAGCTAACCATGATTAGATTGTACACTCTGCAGAGGTTTGTGCACTTTTCCCCACAAGACTCGATCGCCTCCGTTGATTTTTCGCACTACATGGTGTTTGAGAAATGGATGATCGAGACATAGTCTTTCAGAAACATTAACTCTCTACTCCGGGTAGACCATACCAAACCTACAAAACCCACTACCTACTGATCTACCTCTTCAAGAGCTTCACGTAACTTACTTAACTATGCTAGAGCCCATAGTAGCTTGTGGCTGCACATGGAAGTTTCTAGCATGAATAATCTCAGTTCCCTTTGAGCCTGGGTGGCGGTCCATAGGAAGATCACACAGGTACCCCGAGATTTCCAAAAAAATAAAACAGACAACACTGGGTTCCCTAGGTGCCTCAATCCACCCAGATGTGTATTAAAGTTGCCACCTTAAATTAAACCATTAATTAACAATCTCACATCTGTCATGGATACACTCAAACCCAAACCACGTCTACGAGCATAGCATAGCAATATAAGCAACACGTAGAAGTAACTCCCAAGGGTTTGATAGTAACAGGGCAATAGGTTCTACCTCATCTACTACTTCCCATCCCACAAGTTAATGACATCCTAATCATGCAATGTTTGAGGTTGAGCTAATGCATAAAACTGGGTATGAAAAGAGTATGATCAAAGTGTTACTTGCCTTGCTGACGATCCGCGAATCCTAGAGACTCGTAGTAACACGCTTCGCACTCCGGGAATTCTATCGCAAGAAAACAATAACATACATATGCAACAAGCAAAGATGCACAAGCGAAACTCAAATAAAAGAGGTTGACCGGAGAGTTCAACTTAAGAACTCCGGTTCGCAAAAAGAATCAAACCAAATGGAGCAACGAAACTCAAACGGCAAAAGAAACAAGATCCGTTTACTAATCTGAACTAGGGTCAAATTTTACAGAGGCAAAAACTTGTTTGAGTTGATTATTCGGAAAGAGGGTTTCGAGACAAAACTCTATGCGCTTGAATCGCCTGATTCCGATAAATGAGCGCAAAGTTAAACTAGATCGAAAATCAGATCAGAAATCGCGATCAGAAAAATCGCGGAATAAATCCAAGAAAAAAAAACGACGAACAACTTAACGAACGAACGTTCGTTATCTGAACCTAAACGAAGAACGCGTTCGTTAAAATGAACGAACAAGCGAACGCTCGCTAAATAAATAAACCGGAGAAAAAGCGATCTATTTAAAAAACAAAAACTAGGGTTTTGAAAAAAATAAACTGAACGGTTTTATTTTAAAACCGGTGGTCTCGGATCCGGCGGATACCTCCGGCGAGGGGTCCAGCGAGGCGGGGCTCCGGCGGGGCTGGGGTGGCGTGGGGCGGCGGGGCTTGGCGGCGACGGGAGGTGGCGGCGGCGACTCCGGGCGGTGGCGGCGGCAAGGCGGCTCGGGCGGCTCCGGCTGGGCGGTGGTGGGTGGTGGTGGCGGGGGGCTTATAGGAGAGGGGCTGAGTTGGAGGAGGGGCAGGCGGAGTCCGACTCGGACTCCGATGTCCGGGTCGGCGGCGGCGGGGCAAGCGCTGTGGAGGCGGCAATGGTCGGGTTGCCTCGCTTGGCCGGGCCTTAGGCCCGCCAAGGGGTTTTTTTTGAAAAAATATTCCACTGACAGAAAATAAATCCTATAAAATAAAATAAAAATCTAAAAAGCCAAAACAAATTTTCACCGTCTAAATGAAATATTTAGAACGAGATGAACATTTTCTTGGCCCTAAAATGCATTTTTTGAAAACGTGCAATTTTTCTAATGCAAATAAAATCCAAATAAAAATCAAATAAAATCCAACAAATGATTTTAACATTTTTCCTCCAATATTTCAATTGTTTTGGAGAAGTCATATTATCTCCCTTCATTTATTTTATTATGAAATATTTTTCCGGAGAGAAAAATAATTAAAATAAAAAATCCTCGTTTTCACTATTTGATAATAATCAAATATGAAAACCGGAAAATCCCCAACTCTCTCCGTGGGTCCTTGAGTTGCTTAGGATTTCGGGGATTGCGGAACGAAGATGCAATAAAATATGATATGCATGAATGACCTATGTATAACATTCCAAATTGAAAATTTGGGATGTTACAAACCTACCACCCTTAAGATGAATCTCGTCCTCGAGATTCGGGTTGGCTAGAAAATAGGTGCGGTGGTCCTTGCGAATATCATCCTCTCATTCCCTGTGTGGCTTCCTCCTCGGTGTGGTGGCTCCAATGAACTTTGCAAAACTTGATAACCTTCTTTGCGGGTGACCCGGTGGCAAAGTCAAGAATCTTCTGGGCTTCTCCTCATAAGTCGATTCTTGTCCAACCGAATCGCCTCCAGGTCTTGTATCTCTTAATGGTATATCGGCCATCTCAGCATGACACTTCTTCAACTGTGAGACGTGGAACACATCGTGAACTCCTGACAGTCCTTCAGGTAACTCCAACTTGTAGGCAACTTCTCCCATCCGTTCCAAAACACTGTACGGTCCTACGAATCTCGGAGCTAACTTTACCTTAACTCCAAAACGTTTTACTCCTTGTAAGGGTGATACTCACAGATATGCTCTATCTCCAATTTCATAGGTTACCTCCTTGCGTTTCGTGTCTGCATAACTCTTTTGCCTGGACTGAGCAATCTTCAATCTGTCACGGATCAGCTTAACCTTCTCCTCCGTCTCCTTGATCAAATCTGGTCCAAACAACTGACGGTCTCCTACCTCATCCCACATCAGGGGTGTTCTACATCTGCGTCCATACAGAGCTTCGAACGGTGCCATCTTCAAACTGGCCTGGTAGCTATTGTTGTATGAGAACTTCTGCGTAAGGCAAATTTTCATCCCAACTAGATCCATAATCTAGCGCGACAGCTCTCAACATGTCCTCCGTAATCTGGTTGACTCTCTCTCGGCATCCATCTGTCTGCGGGTGAAATGTTGTACTGAACTCCAATCTCATGCCCAGGGTCTGGTGTAACTGATGCCAAAACTTTGAAGTAAACTGTGTTCCTCTATCTGATATGATGGTCCTCGGAACTCCATGCAAACATATGATCCTGGACATATATATCTTGGCCAACTTTGCACTTGTATAAGTTGTTTTCACTGGGATGAAGTGAGCCACTTTGGTCAAGTGATCCACTACTACCCATATTGAGTCATATCCTGCTTTGGTCTGGGCAATCCGGTGATAAAGTCCATGCCAAGTTTATCCCACTTCCATTCGGTATCGGCATAGGTCAGAATAGTCCTGCTGGCTTCTGATGCTCTGCCTTCACTCTCTGACATACATCACATACAGCTACATACTCGGCAATATCCTTCTTCATACCAGTCCACCAGAAACGTTCTTTCAAATCCAAATACATCTTGATGTTTCCGGGGTGTATTGAGTATGGTGAGTCATGAGCCTCCTGTAGTATTAAGTTCCTGATCTCTGGGTTATTAGGCACATAAACTCGATCCTCAAACCATAAGGTATCGTGCTCATCCTCGCGAAAACCTTTGGCCTTTCCTTGCTCATCTTCTCCTTTATCTCAGCAATCTCTTTGTCTTCCTTCTGAGCTTCTCGAATCTTGTCCAACAATGTAGACTGAACTTCCATTGTTGCAATGAAACCTCTTGGAACAATCTCCAACCGAAGTTCCATGATATCCTCAGCTAACTCCTTCGGCAATCTCTTACTTTCAAGGATATTAGCGTAGCTCTTCCGGCTCAAAGCGTCTGCTATGACATTGGCCTTTCCTGGATGATAGTGTAGCTTCATATCGTAATCCTTTATAAGTTCCAACCATCTCCTCTGTCTAAGGTTCAACTCCTTCTGTGTGAAAATGTACTTCAAACTCTTATGATCCATGTACACATCACAACGGTTTCCAATAAGATAATGTCTCCAAGTCTTCAATGCATGCACTACGGCTGCTAGCTCCAAATCATGCGTGGCATAGTTCAACTCATGGGGCTTCAGTTGTTGTGAGGCATACGAAACAACCTTTCCGTCCTGCATAAGCACACATCCAAGTCCCAAGCGTGAGGCGTCACAATACACTTGAAACTCCTTATGTATATCTGGCAATGTTAGCACTGGGGCTGTAGTCAAACGTTTCTTCAACTCTTGAAAACTTGCCTCGCAATCCTCTGTCCATTTAAACTTAGTATCCTTCTTCAGCAATTCAGTCATTAGCTTAGCAATCTTGGAAAAATTCTCAATGAATCTCCGATAATATCCTGCGAGTCCAAGGAAACTGCGGATCTCGCCAACTGAAGTGGGTGCCAACCATTCAGTGACTAACTGAACCTTACTGGGATCTACTGCTATACCTTCGCATGATATAACATGTCCAAGAAATCCAACTTCCTTTAACCAAAACTCGCACTTGCTGAATTTGGCGTATAACTGGTGTTTCCTGAGTTTCTCGAGAACTAAACGCAAATGCTCCTTGTGCTCCTCTTCGTTCTTCGAGTATACCATAATATAATCAATAAACACCACAACAAACTTGTCCAAATATTCCATGAACACCTTGTTCATCATACTCATGAAATAGGCACGGGCGTTAGTCAGTCCAAACGACATGACCGTATACTCGTATAATCCATACCGCGTGGTGAGCGCTGTCTTTGGTATATCCTTCTCTTGGATCTTCTACTGATGGTATCCCGATCGTAGATCAATCTTCAAAAACACCTTAGCTCCTTGCAACTGATCAAACAGATCATTGATCAACGGTAGTGGATACTTGTTATTTATCGTTACTTCATTCAAGGCTCGGTAATCAACAACCATCCTCAGGGATTTATCCTTCTTCTCGACCAACAGTACTGGAGCTCCCCAAGGCGATGAACTCCTTTGAATGTATCCTTTCTCCAACAACTCCTTGATCTGTTTCTTAATTTCCTCCAGATCATTTGCAGGCATCCGATAGGGTCTCTTGGATATTGGCCCTGTACCTGGCAATAGTTCTATCAGGAACTCGATGTCTCTATCCGATGGCATGCCTGGTAACTCCTCTAGAAAAACATCCGGGTAATCCTTTACTACAGGTACTTCCTCCTGAACAACTCCCGTGAGGGCATTCACTTGGCTCTTCCTAGGCACATGCCTAGATACATACTTAATCCTGTTTCTCCCGGTGGTAAGATAAATTGATTTGCTAGCACAGTCAATGCTTCCTCCATACTTTGACATCCAGTCCATACCTAATATCACATCCAATCCTTGCGACTCCGAGATAATTAGGTCAGACGGAAAACATGTGTGCCAATGGTTAGGGATATATGGTTGCACCGTCGGCTAGCCATGTACTCTGCTCCAAGCGAGCTCACTAAAAGAGGGGTCCTAAGGGTTTGGGTTGGTAGTTTAAACTTATCCACAAATCCCCTTGATATGTATGACTGCGATGCACCAGTATCGAAAAGAACAAGAGCGGTAAACGACTTAACCAAATACTTACCTATTACCGCATCCTGCTGCTCTTCAACTTCCTCCACGTTAACGTGGTTCACTTGTCCTTTGTTGAATGGATTGGGCTTCTTCCCAGCGCTCCCATTTCCGTTTCCATTCCTTCCTTCAGGGCAATCATTGGCATAGTGCCCTGTCTTCCCGCACTTAAAGCAAGTAACTTGACTTAGGTCCCTTTTGGCGGGTGTAGCTGGGTTGGAGCGGTTCTGATTGTTATTAACTTCGTTCCCATTCCCATTCTTAGCACCATTGTGGTTATGCGATCCTCCTCCAGTGTGGTTGTGACCTCCATGATTATGAACAAGTCCTCCCGAGTTCGGGGTTAACCGGGGCTTCTGTTGAGCTCCTGAATTATACTTCCCTTGTCCATACTTCCTCTTACGGCTCTCAATTTGCTGCTGCTTTCCTTCAACCATAAGGGCCTTATCTACCAACTCCTGGTAGTTGTTGAAAGTTGCCACCATCAACTGCATGCTCATCTCATTATTCAGCCCTTCCATAAACTTCTCCTCTTGGCGTGCGTAGCCACATCATCGTGGGCATAGCGTGATAACTTGCTAAAATCATCCACGTCTTGAGCTACGATGCGGTTCCCTGGCGTAAGTTATAAACTCGCGCTTCTTCATCTGCATTGCTCCGGTTGAGACATGGGCCGTCGCGAAGGCTTGTCAAACTGGTCCCAAGTGACATTGGCTATAGGAAAAGTAGCCGTGTAATTCTCCCACCATGCGGCTAATGGTCCATCCAATTGATGTGCGGCAAAGCGCACCTTCTCAACATTCGTGCATCCTGCGGTGGTTAACTTCCTTCCAATACGGCGTAGCCAATCATCAGCAACTATTGGCTCGGTGGTACTGGAAAACACCGGCGGTTGTAACCTTAGGAAATGGGCTAAGTTGTCCACTGGCGGCGGGTTATTGTTGTTGTTGTTGCCCTGGTTCTGAACTAGCAATTGCATCAAGGCATTCTGCTGCTGGATCAACTGGGTGAGCTCCGGTGGGAAAACAAAACCGGTGCCACGTCTCGCAGGCATCGATGGGTTTAGATGGAAGAGATTAGAATAGAAAAAGGTCTAGTGAGAAAACACTACCCATATGCATATGAGGCAAACACAATCATTTCACTCAATCAATCAAGCAAGGGCATACAAACGATCTAGGACTATCGCAAAAGTGCTCAACTACTATTAGATACATGGGGGAAATACTACTAATATATGGTGGTCATCTAGAAATTTTGATCGGTGGAAGACTCCATGATGTCTGCTCCAGCTTCGTCTTCGTAGTCATCATCACTTGGATCGGAATCGGTGTCGTCGATGATGATGTAGTTGTCCGGGCAAGTGGGGTCTTCCTCCTCTTCTTCCGGTGCTGATCCTCCCATGAATACTCCGATCTTCTTAACTAGGTCGTCGTTTTTCTCCAGTAGTGTCTTGATTTCCTCCTCATAGTCGTCGCGTGTAAACTTGAGTTCTTCCTCCAGCTCGATGATCCTGGTCTTTGCCTTCTTCATCTCCATCATGTCTGCGCACATCTGGTTCTCCTGACGTCGAATGTGCTGGTTTAGCTCCTGGATGAAAGCTGCAATGGATCTATCCTTCTTGGTGTTGATTACTTCCCATTGCTCGTCTTGGCACCCACATATTTGATAGATGGTGTGCTTAAGTTCCCTGTTGTAGACTTCTCCAATGCGTCCCATGGTGATGTGAGCTGCCATGCTCTTGCCTAGACTCCAGGTGGGTGCTTCGAAAAAAAACTCTATGGGCTTAGAAGTTGGTGAGAACGTCCTTCCTGGAACTTATACTTGAATCATCCAGCGCTCCTCTTCTGGTAAGGTGGCATTGTACGTCCCGGTGAAGCTTGGCATTCCAATGTTCAAGTACCTAGTGACTTCCTTCAAGTGGCGTCCAAAAGGTGTGTCTTCATCCGGTTGTGCAAACTTGTTCTTCATCTCAGTCATCCTAAAGAGTGGAAAAATGGAGAGGAGTCAGAAATGAGTAGAGAAGAGTGACATATGGTTTATCTTAGTGGTCGTGTCCTACACTCGGTGTGCTCGATACCATCTTGCGGCGACCCGACCTCGAGATGGTCAAGTCTCTCGTGTTTCATGTCATCCTGGATCAAGATGTCTTTGACACACAAGACTCGAAGGATTTATAACAAAGTAGCAATCACACACTTATTACATCGAATGTCTCCAAAAGAGAACTTATTACAATAATATGGCTTAAGGCCATCTAATGCGATAACAACGTAAGGCTTGGAAGATAAAGTGAGTCCATTAACTTCAACGGCATAGCTGAGCTGCACGGCAACGACCTATCGAACCTTACTCCTCTTCTGAAAAGTCTGCAACATAATACGTTGCAGCCCGAGAACGGGTCAGCACATGGAATATGCTGGCAATATAACACAATAGAGCAGGAACAGAAATAATGCTACCACTACATGCATATTTGGCTGGTGGAAAGCTCTATGGTTATAGTTTTTGCGAAAAGCCAATTTTTCCTTACAACAAAGGAATATATTTTAATTTAACTATAATGGTGGTTGAAACATTAAGAAGGTATAACCCCAACTCAATCCCAATTAAAGTAGTTAACAACCCAACAATATTAATTAAGAGTGATGAGATACATGTGATAACTCAAGTACTAGATACTCAAAATTGTCCATAACCGGGGACACGGCTAACCATGATTAGATTGTACACTTTGCAGAGGTTTGTGCACTTTTCCCCACAAGACTCGATCGCCTCCGTTGATTTCTCGCACTACATGGTGTTTGAGAAACGGATGACCGAGACATAGTCTTTCAGAAACATTAACTCTCTACTCCGGGTAGACCATACCAAACCTACAAAACCCACTACCTTCTGATCTACCTCTTCAAGAGCTTCACGTAACTTACTTAACTATGCTAGATCCCATAGTAGATTGTGGCTGCACACGGAAGTTTCTAGCATGAATAATCTCTGTTCCCTTTGAGCCTTGGTGGCGGTCCATAGGAAGATCACACGGGTACCCCGAGATTTCCAAAAAAATAAAACAGACAACACTGGGTTCCCCAGGAGCCTCAATCCACCCAGATGTGTATTAAAGTTGCCACCTTAAATTAAACCATTAATTAACAATCTCACATCTGTCATGGATACACTCAAACCCAAACCACGTCTACGAGCATAGCATAGCAATATAAGCAACACGTAGAAGTAACTCCCAAGGGTTTGATAGTAACAGGGCAATAGGTTCTACCTCATCTACTACTTCCCATCCCACAAGTTAATGACATCCTAATCATGCAATGTTTGAGGGTTGAGCTAATGCATAAAAACTGGGTATGAAAATAGTATGATCAAAGTGTTACTTGCCTTGCTGACGATCCGCGAATCCTAGAGACTCATAGTAACATGCTTCGCACTCCCGGAATTCTATCGCAACCAAACAATAACATACATAAGCAACAAGAAAAGATGCACAAGCGAAACTCAAATAAAATAGGTTAACCGGAGAGTGCAACTTAAGAACTCTGGTTCGCAAAAAGAAATCAAACCAAACGGAGCAACGTAACTCAAACGGCGAAAGAAACAAGATCCGTTTACTAATATGAACTAGGGTCAAATTTTAAAGAGGCAAAAACTTGTTTGAGTTGATTATTCGGAAAGAGGGTTTCGAGGCGAAACTCTAGGCGCTTGAATCGCCTGATTCCGATAAACGAGCGAAAAGTTAAACTAGATCGAAAATCGGATCAGAAATCGCGATGAGAAAAATCGCGGAATAAATCCAGAAAAGGAAAACGACGAACAGCTTAACGAACGAACGTTCGTTATCTGAAACTAAACGAAGAACGCGTTCATTAAAACGAAAGAACGAGCGAACGCTCGCTAAATAAATAAACCAGAGAAAAACCGATCTATTTAAAAAAACAAAAACTAGGGTTTCAAAAAATAAATAAACCGAACGGGTTTTTTTTTAAAACGGCGGTCTCGGATCTGGCGGATACCTCCGGCGAGGGGGTCCGGCGAGGCGGGGCTCCGGCAGGGCGTGGGGTGGCGCGGGGCGGCGGGGCTTGGCGGCGACGGAGGCGGCGGCGGCGACTCGGCGGTGGCGGCGACGACTGGGCGGCTCCGTCTCGGCGGCTCGGGCGGCGGTGGTGGTGGCGGGCGGCGGGGGGCTTATAAGTGAGGGGGTGACTGGGAGGAGGGGCAAGGCGGCGAGGCGGAGTCCGGCTCGGACTCGGTGTCGTCAATCGATGCTGGCCTTGTAGGAGGTCATGGCTGGCCGGGCTTCTGGCCTTAGGCCCCGGCGCGTTTTTTAATATTCCGCCGAGAGAAAATAAATCCTATAAAATAAAATAAAAATTTAAAATGCCAAAATAAATTTTCACCGTCTAAATGAAATATTTAGAACGTGATGAACATTTTCTTGGCCCTAAAATGCATTTTTTGAAAACGTGCAATTTTTCTAATGCAAATAAAATCCAAATAAAAATCAAATAAAATCCAACAAATGATTTTAACATTTTCCCTCCAATATTTCAATTGTTTTGGAGAATTCATATTATCTCCCCTCATTTATTTTATTATGAAATATTTTTCCGGAGAGAAAAATAATTAAAATAAAAAATCCTCGTTTTCACTATTTGAGAAAAATCAAATATGAAAACCGGAAAATCCCCAACTCTCTCCCGGGGTCCTTGAGTTGCTTAGGATTTCGAGGATTGCGGAACGAAGATGCAATAAAATATGATATGCATGAATGACCTATGTATAACATTCCAAATTGAAAATTTGGGATGTTACAATGGAGCAATAAAAAATTATAGATACATTGGAGACGTATCAAAAATGCATCTTGATGTTCCATGTAATGCACGGGCATCTTGCTAGTATGATCTTAATTGTGCGTTGGAAGTCACCCATGGAGATGTGCTTGTTACGAACTGAAGTGAGGGATGTGTCCAAATTACATCTTGACCGGCACGCCTGATACGTCTCCGTCGTATCTATAATTTTTTATTGTTTTATGCCAATATTCTACAACTTATATATATTTTTAGCAACATTTTATATTATTTTTGGGACTAACATATTGATCTAGTGCCCAGTGCCAGTTCCTTTTGTTGCATGTTTTTTGTTTCATAGAATATCCATATCAAACGAAGTCGAAACATGATAAAAATTACGGAGATTTGTTTTGGAATATATGTGATTTTTGGGAAGAAGAATCAGCGTGAGAGGTGGTCCATAGGTCCCACAAGCTCATAGGGCACGCCCATAGGGCTTGTGACCACCTCATAGGTCGGTTGGAGGTGTCCTTCGGCCGTAAGGAAGCTTATATCCAGATAAAAATCATGTTAAAATTTCATCCCAATCGGAGTCACTGATCTCCGGGAATTTAAGAAACGGTGAAAGGCCAGAAAACAGGGACGCGAAACAGAAGAGAAACAGAGAGAGAGATCCAATCTCGGAGGGGCTCTCGCCCCTCTGCCGCCATGGAGTCCATGGACTAGAGGGGAAACCCTCTTCCCATCTAGGGCGGAGGTCAAGGAAAAATGTAACATCCCAAAATTTCAATTTGGAATGTTATACATTAAGTCATCATGCATATCATATTTTCTTGCATTTTCCGATCCTAGAAAATTTCACGCAACTTAAGGACCCTCAGAGAGAGTTGGAGATTTCATTATTTTCATATTTGGGTTTTCTCAAATTTTGAAAATAGGATCATTTGGATTTATTTATTTTATCTTCAAATATTTTTCCAAAATCAAAAATAAGAGATGGAATAATATGACTTTCACAAAAATTAGGAAGAATGAAGATTTAATAAATAAATCAAATTTTGGATTTTTGGAGTTTATTTGCTTTAGGGAAAAATTTCAGATTTTCAAAAATATGCATTTTTGCCCGTATTAAAGTTCATTTTGTTCGACTCATTTTTAGGAGTCGGGAAAATTTATTTTATTAAATTTGGGGTTCGTTTAGATTTATTTTAATTGCTTTTTGGTTTAAAAACCTCACATACGCTGGCCGGGCTAAGGCCCAGACGGCCCACCCCGCCACCGCCCAACCAGCCCCCGCGCCGCCTCCCCTGTCCGAGGAGTCCCCTCGCCGCCACCCCGAGTCCCTCGGCCACGCCGCCCGCCCCTCCCAAGGCAACCCCTTCCCTCCTTATAAGCCGCCACCCTCGACCCACCCCACCGCCTGTCACGACCCCACCGCCCAACCAGCCCCGAGTCACCATTGCAGGCGACCGCCGCTCGTCGCCGACCCCGCCGACCCCGCCGCTGCCCGCCAAGCCCACCCCGACCCCGCCGGAGCCCCGGTGCCCCGCCGGCGACCTCATCGGAGGTAGCCACCGCACCCCTCCCCCGGTCCGGTTTTGTTCTAAAAAAACCGTCCGGTTTTCTTTTGTTGTTCGGTTTTTTTTTAAACCCTAGATCGGTTTATTTTTCTTTTTTCGGTTTTAGCTACTTAACGAACGTTCACCGATCCGTTCGTTTTAACGAACGCGTTCGCCAGTTAATTTCTGTTAACGAACGTCCGTTCGTTTAATAGTTCGTCGTTTTCTTTTAAATCGGATTTAATCCGTTATTTTTCGATCTCGATTTCGCATCCAATCTTGAATCGCTTTATCTTCTCGCCGCTTATCGGAATCAGGTGATTCAAGCGCTGGTGTTTCGTTCTGAAACCGCCGTTCAATTAATCCACTTAAACAAAGTTTTGCTACTATAAGATTTGACCTAGTTTCAAATTGTTAGAACCGAGCCGCTTTCTTTCGACGCTCGACTTTCGCTGCTTTATTTGATTCGATTCTTTTGCCACCGTGGTTCTTAAGTTGAACTTTCTGGTCAGATCTTCTATTCGAGATTTACCTGCATTAGATGAGTACTTATTGTATGCTTGTTGTTTGTCTGCGATAGATCACCCGGAGTGCGCCGCTTGTTACTTCAAGTCTGTAGGTTTCGCGGATCGTCAGCAAGGCAAGTAACACTTGATCATACTTTTTCTACTACCCAATTTTATGCATTAGATCTATTCCTCAAACACTTGCATGATTAGGATCTAATTAAATTGGGGGTTATGGGAAGTAGTTGAGGTAGTACCTATTACTGCTTTACTTATGAAACCTTGGGAGTTACTTCTACGTTTGCTTATTATGCTATGCTATGCTAGTAGACGTGGATTGGGTGAGTGAATATCCATGATGATGTGAGATTGTTATTAATGGTTTATTTAAGGTGGCAACTTAAATACACATCGTGGTGGATTGAGGCACCTGGGAACCCAAAGGTTGTCTGTTTTTTTTTTGGAAATCCCGGGGTACCCGTGTGATCTTCCTATGGACCGCCACCCAGGCTCAAAGGGATCATAAATTATTCAAACTAGAAACTTCCGTGTGCAGCCACAAGCCATTATGGGCTCTGGCATAGTTGAGTAAGTCGTGCGAACTCTTATAGTGGTGGACTAGCAGATGTAGGGGATGTAGGTGTACCGTCCACCCATCGTAAGGTGCTAGCGCTCGAAAGGCTGTGTCTCGGTCATCCGCTCTCAAACACCATGTAGTGCGAGAAACCAAACGGAGCCGATCGAGTCTTGTGGGGAAAAGTGCAAACCTCTGCAGAGTGTATAATCTAATCATGATTAGCCGTGTCCCTGGTTATGGACATCTTGAGTATCTAGTACTTGAATATCATGTGAATCTCAACATGTTACTCTAATTAATGTTATCGGGTTTTAATGAGTACTTTTAATTGGGATTGAGGATGTCTTTGTCAACCATTCTCAATGTTTAACAACCACCATGATAGTTAAACAAATTTATTCCTTTGCAAGAGGGAAAAACTAGCTTTATGCAAAATCAGAATCAGAGAGCTTTACCACCAGCCATATATGCATGTAGTATAGGCTTATTGCTTCATTGCTCTCTATGTGTTACATTGCCAGCATATTCCATGTGCTGACCCGTTTCGGGCTGCAACGTTCATGTTGCATACTTTTCAGACAACGAGTAAGGTGTTTAGGTCGTGGTTCTATACTCAGTGATGCCGATGGAGTTGATGGACTCACTTATCTTCCAAGTCTTCCGCTGTTATCGTTATTCGATGGCCTTAAGCCATATTTATTGTAATAAGTCCTCTTTTGGACAACGCTGTAATGAGTGTGTGATTGCTACTCTGCTATAAATCCTTTGAAGTACTGTGTGGTGTCAGCATTCGATCCGGGGATGACGCCTTTGAGCACGTAGACTTGATCCATTCGGTCGGGTCGCTATAGAGATGGTATCGAGCACACCGATCGTAGGACACGACCACTAAATTAAAGCCATAGATCACTACTCTCTTCTCATTTTCTAACTCCTCATCTTTTCTACTCTTTTAGGATGAAGGACGCGAAGATCAAGTACACCCAACCGGACGAAGGCACACCTTTTGGATTTCACTTAAAGGAAGTCACCAAGTACCTGAACATTGGACTACCAAGTTTCACCGGGACGTTCAACGCCACTCTGCCTGAAGAGGAGCTGGAAGATTCAAGCTCATGTACCAGGAAGAACATTCGCCCCAATCACCAAGCCTATAGATAGTGTTTTCAGTGCACCAACCTGGAGTCTGGGAAAGAGCATGGCAGCTCATATCACCATGGGGCGCATTGGAGAAGTTTATCAAGAAGACCTCAAAGACACCATCTATCAGATTTGTGGACGCCGAGATGAACAATGGGAGATAGTCAGCACCAAGAAGGATAGATCCATTGTAGCTTTTATCCAGGAGTTAAACCAACACATTCGACGGCAGGAGAACCAGATGTGCAATGATATGCTCGAGTTGAAGAATGCGAAGGGAAGGATCATCGAACTTGAAGAGGAATTAGAGTCTACACGCAAGGACTATATGGACGAGATCGTAGCTTTGGCAAGACACAACAACGATCTTAAGTATGAGATTGAAGAACTCAAGAAGAAATTGGCACTCAAGAATGAAGACCAGTACGTCGGCTGTCCAAGCGACTACATCAACATCGACGACACCGACTCAGATCCAAGTGAACCCGACTTTGAAGATGAAGCAGGAGCAGACATCATGGAGTCTTCCACCGGTTCAAATTAGTAGATGACCCCCACATATTAGTAGTATTTCCTCCATGTAACATTTTAGTACACGCACTTTTGCGATAGTTAGATCGTTGTAAGCCCTTTGTTTGAATTGAATGAAGTGATTTTGTGTGAATTTGCTCATATACATTTGGGTAGTGTTTCTCCTTAGACCCCACTCTATTCTTAATTTCTCGTCTTTTCTAAACCCATCGATGCCTCCGAGACGCGACCGGATTTGTTTTCCCGCCAGAGATCACCCAGCTTGATCCAGCAGCGTAACACTTTGATCCAAACATTGGTGCAGAATCAAGGCAACAACAACAACAACCCACCGCCACCACCACCACCACCAGCGGATCAAGTGGCACGTTTCTTAAGACAGAATACGCCAAGATTTTCCAAAGAGCACCGAGCCAATAGTAGCGTATGATTGGCTCCGTAAGATAGGGAGGAGTTGACCACCGCAGGATGTACAGATGGAGAGAAGGTGAAGTTTGCTGCACACCAACTTGAAGGACCAGCAGCAGACATGGTGGGAAAATTTTACAGCCACTTACCACCTCAGAGACACCTGCCACATGGGATCAGTTTCAACAAGCTTTCCGCCTTGCCCATGTCTCGGCAGGAGCTATGGCCATGAAGAAGCGTGAGTTTCGCAACTTATGCCAAGGAGGAAGAACTGTTGGCAAGATGTGGATGATTTTAGTAAGTTAGCACGCTATGCCCCGGATGACGCGTTGCCACAGATGCAGCAAGGTGAGAAGTTTCGAAGGACCGAATGATGAGTTAAGCATGCGCTTGATGGTAGCAAGTTTCAATAACTATCGGAGTTGGTAGACCGAGCCCTCATGATTGAAGGAAAGCAGCGACAAATTGAGAATCGCAAGAGGAAGTATGGACAGGGAAGTATAACTCCGAGCCCAAAGCAGAAGCCGTTATACCCCTAAACAGGGAGTTCAGTTTCAGCATACCCATGGAGGAAGTAATTCGCACAACCATAATGGTACCAAGAATGGGAACGGGAATGGAGGAAGCAATGGACAGAACCGCACCACACCATCAACCCCAACCAAGAAAGACTTAAGCCATGTCACCTGTTTCAAGTGTTCCAAGCCCGGGCATTATGCAAATGATTGTCTAGAAGGCCAAGGTGGCAATGGAAGCTCTGGAAAGAAGCCAAACCCTTTCAATAGGGGACAAGTGACCCACGTTGATGTGGAGGAGGTTGAAGATCAGCCCGATGCAGTAATCGGTAAGTTTTTGGTTAAGTCATTTACTGCACTAGTTCTTTTCGACACCGGTGCATCGCATTCATACATATCAAGGGGATTTGTAGAGAAGTATAGTCTACTTACTCGGATTCTTAAAACCCCTTTGCTAGTAAGCTCACCAGGAGCGGAGTATATGGCCAGACAAGGATGTTTTCAAGTGCCATTAAGTATAGGAAGGCATGTGTTCCCGACGGATTTGATCATTTTGGAATCTCAAGGATTTGATGTAATTCTCGGTATGGATTGGTTGTCGATGTATGGAGGAAACATCGATTGCGCAAGTAAGACGATTTTTCTCACAACACCGTAGGAAGAAGGATTAAGTATGTATCACGGCATTAGCCGAGGAGAGCTCATGTAAATTGCCTATCGAGTGGTGCAGGAAGAGGTGCCAAGAGTGAAGGATTACCCCGATGTATTTCCGAGGAATTTCCGTGAATGCCACCGGATAGAGACATTGAGTTTTGATTGAACTTTTGCCGAACAGGCCCAATATCGGGCGACCATACGGGATGCCCGCATACGATTTGGCGGAAATCAAGAAGCGTATTAAGGAGCTATTGGATAAAGGTTTTATACGCCCAAGTTCTTCGCCTTTGGGGATCACCCGTCTTTGTTAGTGGAGAAGAAGGATGGATCGTTAAGGATGGTTGTTGATTATCGTGGATTGAATGAAGTAACAATCAAGAACAAATACCCACTACCAATGATAAATGATCTGCTTGATAAATGCGCAAGGAGCTAAAGTGTTTTCCAAGATCGATTTGCGATCATGGTACCATCGATTGAAGATTCGAGAGCAGGACATACCTAAGACAGCATTTACCACGAGATATGGATCAGTATGAGTACACCGTTATGTCATTTGGACCGACTAACGCGCTGCCTATTTCATGAACCTGATGAACAAAGTGTTTATGGAGTTTTTGGATAAGTTCGTCGTGGTGTTCATAGATGATATTTTGATTTTCTCGAAGAATGAAGAGGAACATAAGGAACATTTACGATTGGTTTTGGAGAAACTAAGGGAACATCAGTTATATGCCAAGTTCAGCAAATGTGAGTTTTGGCTAAAGGAAGTTGGATTTCTTGGACATGTTATATCCGGAGAAGGAATAGCAGTTGACCCCACAAAGGTTGAGACCGTAACCAAATGGGAAGCACCCACGACAGTTGGAGAGATTCGGAGTTTCCTTGGACTCGCAGGATACTACCGAAGATTCATTGAGAATTTCTCAAGGATTGCCAAGCCTATGACGGAATTGTTGAAGAAGGATACCAAGTTCATATGGACTGAGGATTGTGAGGCAAGTTTTCGTGGAGCTGAAGAAAAGATTGGTTACCTCACCGGTGTTAATTTTGCCGAGATCGGACCAAGGATTATGAGGTGTATTACACGCTTCACGCCGAGGACTTGGAGCAGTGCTTATGCAGGAAGGAAGAGTTGTTTCAGTATGCTTCACGACAGCTTAAGCCTCATGAATTGAATTATGCCACACATGATTTGGAGTTAGCAGCCGTTGTACGCATTGAAGACCTCGAGACATTTTCTCATTGGAAATCATTGTGAGGTGTACACGGATCACAAGAGTTTGAAGTACATCTTCACGCAGAAGGAATTAAATCTCGACAACGATGTATGGCTGGAGCTTATTAAGGATTATGATATGAGATTGCATTATCACCCGGAAAGGCTAACGTTGTAGCAGATGCATTGAGCCGTAAGAGCCACGCGTCAATACCCTAATGATGGGAGGAATACCCAAGGAGTTAGCCGAGGATCTTCGAGAGCTATGTTTAGAAATAGTTCCGAGAGGCTTTGTGGCAGCATTGGAGATTCGCCACGTTGATGGACAAAATCGTAGAAGCCCAAAAGGCGGATAAGGAAGTTGCCTCTATAAAGGAGAAAATGAGCGAAGGAAAAGCTAAGGGATTTCGTGAGGATGAGCACGATACCCTATGGTTTGATGACCGTGTTTATGTGCCAAATAACCCGGAGATCGTGAAGTTGATTTTGCAAGAAGCACATGATTCACCGTATTCGATTCACCCAGGAAATACCAAGATGTATTTGGATTTGAAGGAAAGCGTTACGGTGGACCGGAATGAAGAAGGATATTGCGGAGTATGTAGTAGTTTGCGATGTATGTCAGAGAGTGAAGGCAGAACATCAGAAGCCAGCAGGATTGTTGCAGCCATTGCCGATACCCGAGTGGAAGTGGGATAAACTAGGTATGGATTTTATCACAGGTTTGCCAAAGACTCGTTCGGGCTATGACTCGATTTGGGTTATAGTCGACCGTTTGACGAAGGTAGCTCATTTCATTCCAAATCAAGACTACCTATAGCGAAGGCTAAGTTGGCAAAGATATACATGACTAGAATTGTGTGTTTACACGGAGTTCCTAGGAGTATCGTATCAGATAGAGGAACTCAATTTACCTCAAAGTTTTGGAATCAGTTACACGAAACATTGGGAACCAGGCTGGAGTTCAGTACAGCTTTCCACTCACGTAACCGATGGATGATCGAGAGAGTCAATCAGATTTTGGAGGATATCTTTGAGAGCTTGTGCACTAGATTATGGATCTAGTTGGGATGATAACTTGCCGTATGCAGAGTTTTCTTATAACAACAGTTACCAAACCAGCTTGAAGATGGCACCTTTCGAGGCTTTGTACGGAAGGAGGTGCAGGACATCGTTATCATGGGACGAAGCTGGAGACCGCCGCTTGTTTGGACCAGATTTGATTAAGGAGTCTCGAATGTAGGTTAAGTTGATTCGCGATAGGCTCAAGGTAGCCCGATCCGCATGTAAAAGCTATGCGGATTCAAAACGCAAGGCAATAGAATATGAAGTTGGAGATGAGTATATCTTAGAGTATCCCCGCTTGAGGAGTTAAGCGTTTTGGAGTTAAAGGAAAATTAGCACCACGTTTCGTTGGATCAGAGTAAGATTTTGCAACGCATGGGAGAAGTTGCTTATAAACTGGAATTGCCGGAGGGACTGTCAGAGTTCATGATGTATTCCATATTTCTCAGTTGAAGAAATGTCACGCCGAGATGGCGGAAGTACCGTTAAGGGATACAGTGCCACTTGAAGCAATTCAGTTGCAGGATGATTTGACATATGAGGAGAAACCAGTCAAGATTCTTGATTATGCCAGCAGAGTTACTCACAAAGAAGGTTATCAAGTTTTGCAAGGTTCAAGGAGCCACCACACCGAGGATGAAGCCACCGGGAAAGAGAGGAAGTTTTGCTCAAGGATCACCCTCACCTATTTTCTAGTTAACCCGAATCTCGAGGGCGAGATTCATCTTAAGAGGTAGGTTTGTAACATCCCAAATTTTCAATTTGGAATGTTATACATTAAGTCATCATGCATATCATATTTTCTTGCATTTTCCGATCCTAGAAAATTTCACGCAACTCAAGGACCCTCGGAGAGAGTTGGAGATTTCATTATTTTCATATTTGGGTTTTCTCAAATTTTGAGAATAGGATCATTTGGATTTATTTATTTTATCTTCAAATATTTTTCCAAAAAAAATAAGAGAGGGAATAATATGACTTTCCCAAAATTTAGGAAAAATGAAGATTTAATAAATAAATCAAATTTTGGATTTTTTGGAGTTTATTTGCTTTAGGGAAAAATTTCGTATTTTCAAAAATATGCATTTTGCCCGTATTAAAGTTCATTTTGTTCGACTCATTTTTAGGAGTCGGGAAAATTTATTTTATTAAATTTGGGGTTCGTTTAGATTTATTTTAATTAGTTTTCGGTTTAAAACAAAACCTCACATACCGATCAGGCCAAGGCCCGACGGCCCAACCAGCCCCACCGCCTCCCCCTTGGGAGGAGTCCCCGCCACCACCCCGAGTCCCTCGGCCACGCCTGGCCGCCCCTCCCCAAGGCAACCCTCCCCCTTATAAGCCGCCACCCCCTCGACCCACCCCACCGCCTGTCGCCGACCCCGCCTAACCAGCCTCGAAGCCGCCACGCCTCGACGCCAGGCGACCTCACGCCCGCCGACCCGCCGACCCCGCCGCCGCCCGCCAAGCCCACCCCGACCCCGCCGGAGCCCTGGTGCCCCGCCGGCGACCTCTCCGGAGGTAGCCACCGCGCCCCTCCCCCGGTCCGGTTTTGTTCTAAAAAAACCGTCCGGTTTTCTTTTGTTGTTCGGGTTTTTTTTAAAACCCTAGATCGGTTTATTTTTCTTTTTTCGGTTTTAGCTACTTAACGAACGTTCACCGATCCGTTCGTTTTAACGAACGCTGCTCGCCAGTTAATTTCTGTTAACGAACGTCCGCTCGCTTAATCGCTCGTCGTTTTCTTTTAAATCGGATTTAATCCGTTATTTTCCGATCTCGATTTCAGATCCAATCTTGAATCAGTTTATCTTCTCGCCGCTTATCGGAATCAGGTGATTCAAGCGCTGGTGTTTCGCTTGAAACCGCCGTTCCGATTAATCCACTTAAACAAAGTTTTGCTACTGTAAGATTTGACCTAGTTTCAAATTGTTAGAACCGAGCCGTTTTCTTTCGACGTTCGACTTTCGTTGCTTTATTTGATTCGATTCTTTTTGCCACCAGGGTTCTTAAGTTGAACTTTCTGGTCAGATCTTCTATTCGAGATTTACCTGTGCATTAGATGAGTACTTATTGTATGCTTGTTGTTTGTCTGCGATAGATCACCCGGAGTGCGCCGCTTGTTACTTCAAGTCTCTAGGTTTCGCGGATCGTCAGCAAGGCAAGTAACACTTGATCATACTTTTTCTACTACCCAGTTTTATGCATTAGATCTATTCCTCAAACACTTGCATGATTAGGATCTAATTAAATTGGGGTTATGGGAAGTAGTTGAGGTAGTACCTATTACCTGTTTTACTTATGAAACCTTGGGAGTTACTTCTACGTTTGCTTATTATGCTATGCTATGCTAGTAGACGTGGATTGGGTGAGTGAATATCCATGACAGATGTGAGATTGTTATTAATGGTTTATTTAAGGTGGCAACTTAAATACACATCTGGGTGGATTGAGGCACCTGGGAATCCAAAGGTTGTCTGCTTTTTTTGAAATCCCGGTACCCGTGTGATCTTCCTATGGACCGCCACCCAGGCTCAAAGGGATCATAAGATTATTCAAACTAGAAACTTCCGTGTGCAGCCACAAGCCATTATGGGCTCTGGCATAGTTGAGTAAGTCATGCGAACTCTTATAGTGGTGGACTAGCAGATGTAGGGGATGTAGGTGTACCGGTCCACCCATCGTAAGGTGCTAAGCGCTCGAAAGGCTGTGTCTCGGTCATCCGCCTCTCAAACACCATGTAGTGCGAGAAACCAAACGGAGGCGATCGAGTCTTGTGGGGAAAAGTCGCAAACCTCTGCAGAGTGTATAAACTAATCATGATTATCCGTGTCCCCGGTTATGGACATCTTGAGTATCTAGTACTTTAATATCATTTGAATCTCAACATGTTACTCTAATTAATGTTATTGGGTTTTAATGAGTACTTTTAATTGGGATTGAGGATGTCATTAACCATTCTCAATGTTTAACAACCACCATGATAGTTAAACAAATTTATTCCTTTGCAAGTAGGGAAAAACTAGCTTTATGCAAAACTGTAATCAGAGAGCTTTACCACCAGCCATATATGCATGTAGTATAGGCTTATTTCCTTCATTACTCTCTATGTGTTACATTGCCAGCATATTCCATGTGTCAACCCGTTTCGGGCTGCAACGTTCATGTTGCGAGACTTTTCGCAACGACAGTAAGGTGTTTTAGGTCGTGGTTCTATACTCAGTGATGCCGATGGAGTTGATGGACTCACTTATCTTCCAAGTCTTCCGTTGTTATCGTTATTCGATGGCCTTAAGCCACATTTATTGTAATAAGTCCTCTTTTGGACAACGCTGTAATAAGTGTGTGATTGCTACTCTGCTATAAATCCTTCGAAGTACTGTGTGGTGTCAGCATTACTGATCCAGGGATGACGCCTGAGCACAGAGACTTGATCCATTCGGGTCGGGTCGCTACAAAAAATAAGAAGGAGGGGGGGATCTCTCCCTCTCTCTCCCGGTGGCGCCGGAATGCCGCCGGGGCCATCATGATGACGACGATCTACACCAACAACTTCGCGGCCGTCATCACCAACTCTATCCCACTCTATGCAGCGGTGTAACCTCTCTTTTACCCACTGTAATCTCTACTTAAACATGGTGCTCAACGCCATATATTATCATCCAATGATATGTGGCTATCCTATGATGTTTGAGTAGAAGCGTTTTGTCCTATGGGTTGATTGATGATCATGATTGGTTTGAGCTGTATGTGTTTATTATTGGTGATGTCCTATGGTGCTCTCCATGTCGCGCAAGCGTGAGGGATCCCGTTGTAGGGTGTTGCAATATGTTCATGATTCTCTTACGGTGTGTGGCGTGAGTGACAAAAGCACATACCCGAGTAAGTGAGTTGTTGCGTATGGGAGTAAAGAGGACTTGATATTTAATGCTATGGTTGGGTTTACCTTAATGATCATTAGTAGTTGCAGATGTTTGCTAGGGCTCCAATCATAAGTACATATGATCCAAGTAGAGAAAATATGTTAGCTCATGCCTCTCACTCATATAAAATTGCAATAATGATTACCGGTCTAGTTATCGATTGCCTAGGGACAAATAACTTTCTTGTGTGACAAAAAGCTCTCTACTAAAACTAACTTAATTGTTTCTTTATCTAAACAGGCCCTAGCTTTTATTTACGTTTTCTTTATTATCTTGCAAACCTATCCCTTTACACCTACAAAGTACTTCTAGTTTCATACTTGTTCTAGGTAAAGCAAACGTAAAGTGTGCATAGAGTTGTATTGGTGGTCGATATAACTTGAGGGAATATTTATTCTACCTTTTGATCCCCATTGGGTTCGACACTCTTACTTATCAAGAAAGGCTACAATTGATCCCCTATACTTGTGGGTTATCAACGCCTCCTGCATCAAGAGTCAATTGTCCAACCGAAGGCCCTATCTGTCTTGTGGGATTGCCTCGATAATTAAGATTGCAATAATCAGACAAAAGCATTAGGCATTTAACGACCACACCTCTTGAATCCTAGAGATAGGATCCATATTACCGTACTAAACCTTTCTGTCACTAATGTTCAGAAGAACACTTCACTGTCTCCTTGCCCTTAGCCTCTGTGTGGCTCGTTCTCCAAGATCCTAGGTACATGCAGGGGTGAAGAACACGAACGAGACAAGCAACAACTACAGAATTTTTTTTACACAAACGAGACATTAATTTAAAACACTTCCATTGATCCCTCCAACAAATAATCACGTTGCCAGGCTCTTGCCTCAAACCATACTTTACCGGACTACTCACACGTGGAGATCAGATCACACGAGGAACACATCATAAATCACATCATGATGGTAGATTGGTAAATAATATGTCTTACAATGGATGCCACGTGTGATACACGATTACAAGTATGTCTAGATGGAAGGGAACTATGGCGGAGATGAAGGTGGTGGCTATGGAGATGGGAAATCGCGGAGAGAAATGGAAATGTAATAAGGGAAAGGGAGCTAGCTACTTCCATATCGCCCCAAAAAAGAACCAAAAAGTTCCAAAGGCATCTTCCATTCATTTCGATAGGGTAGGTGGTGATGAGGATGATGACGAGTCTCTGTTTTGCAATCCCGCGACTCTTCTATTATCATTTTGGCCTCGACCCCTTTATAAAGTATGTTTAGGTGGGCGAGGAGCTTTGGTTTCCGTGCCATATGACCACCCATGTGAGCTGGCGCGGTCGCTTAGAACGCCATCTTTTGCTCTGGAGCTTCTGTTGTGCCTCCCACTTGATTTCCTCTATCTCCTCTTTACTATTTCCTTGTTCTGGCTTGATTTCGTCCATAAATAGCCCAATTCACATGGAAACAAAATAAAGACAGGATATTTGGAATCCTATGCATGAACTAGTCATTAGTGGCAATATCAAAGCGAATATCTCAGTTTTAATGAAATGTATCTGCTTAAACTCAAGTTAGAGGAGTGTAAAAATAACACTCATCAACAACACCATTGGTTCTGCTGTTAAAAGTGGTTGTCCAAAGTTATAGATGAGCATATTATTACTCCCTCTGTAACGAAATATAAGAGTGTTTAGATTGCTAAAGTAGTGAACTGAACACTCTTATATTTCTTTACAGAGGGAGTACCAATGAACACCGCTAATAGGATGATATTTTAGAAGAAATTGTTATATGCTATAGGGGAACAATAAGAAGCTAATAAAAATAGTGTTTGTGCAAAAAGACATGCAGTGAAGACATAGTACAAGTTGATATGCACAAAAACATTAACCATCGGGAAAAATGGTTCATTTTATCTTTGTATTTAGTAGAGGATGTTGTTGTAAAATACATGTATTGATGCCTTGATGAAAAATTGCTAGCCTTCTAAGGATTATTTTAATATTCGGAAACCCTAATGAAGAAAAATGGATGATGATTATTTTGACTTCATGGCATAGTAGAATGCAAAAATTAGCAGCAGAAACGAAGTACATGAAGTAGATCCTCACATGTCTATGTAGGAATGATGTTACTAATGGTGTCTTGGATTATGGGGTGCTCACCATGTCTCCTCCCAGCCATGTGGGTCGGCAGAGGACCCC
Source organism: Aegilops bicornis (assembly GCA_021605145.1). Classification (NCBI taxonomy): domain Eukaryota; kingdom Viridiplantae; phylum Streptophyta; class Magnoliopsida; order Poales; family Poaceae; genus Aegilops; species Aegilops bicornis. The sequence goes on from CM038672.1 coordinate 140,228,596, forward strand.
TGAGGGAGTCCTGGATTAGGGGGTGTCCGGATAGCCAGACTATGACCTTTGGCCGGACTCCTGGACTATGAAGATACAAGATTGAAGACTTCGTCCCGTGTCCGGATGGGACTTTCCTTGACGTGGAAGGCAAGCTTGGCGATACGGATATGTAGATCTTCTACCATTGTAACCGACTCTGTGTAACCCTAACCCTATTCGGTACCTATATAAACCGGAGGGTTTTAGTCCGTAGGACGAACAACAATCATACCATAGGCTAGCTCCTAGGGTTTAGCCTGTCTGATCTCGTGGTAGATCTACTCTTGTACTACCCATATCATCAATATTAATCAAGCAGGAGTAGGGTTTTACCTCCATCGAGAGGTCTCGAACCTGAGTAAAAACATCGTGTCCCTTGTCTCCTGTTACCATCCGCCTAGACGCACAGTTCGGGACCCCCTACCCAAGATCCGCCGGTTTTGACACCGACAATGGTGCTTTCATTGAGAGTTCCTCTGTGTCGTCGTCTTTAGGCCCGATGGCTCCTCCGATCATCAACAGCGATGCGCTCCAGGGCGAGAGTTTTCTCCCCGGACAGATCTTCGTATTCGGCGGCTTTGCACTGCGGCCCAATTCGCTCGGCCATCTGGAGCAGATTGAAAGCTACGCCCCTGGACATTAGGTCAGATTTGGAAGTTTGAACTACACGGCTGACATCCGCGGAGACTTGATCTTCGACGGGTTCGAGCCACAACCAATTGCGCCGCACTGTCCCGAGGGGCATGATCTATCTCTCGCCACGGACAAGGTCACGGAGGTCAGCACGAGTCCGCTCCGACCTTTAGCTCGAGCCGATCATACTGATCGAGGATGGGTGGCTGGACACCGCCTCGGGGGCTGCGATCTCCACGGCGATTGAGCCGTACACCTACCCCGTCCTTTGCGAAGCTCGTGACTCCAAGGCGCCGGACTCCGAGGCCTCCGCGCCCCCGCTAATCGAATCCGATTGGGTGCCGATCATGGAATTCACTGCCACAGACATTTTTCAGCACTCGCCCTTTGGCGATATCCTGAATACAATAAAGTCTCTCTCTTTATCAGGAGAGCCCTGGCCGGATTATGGTCAGGAAGGTTGGGATGCAGACGGCGAAGAAATTCAAAGCCCACCCACCACCCACTTCGTAGCCACAGTCGATGATTTAACCGACATGCTCGACTTCGACTCCGAAGACATCGACATTATGGACGACGATGTAGGGGAGGAGCAGGAACCAGCACCTATAGGGCACTGGAGAACCACCTCATCTCACGATGTATACATGGTGGACACACCTAAAGGAAGCGACGGCGAGGAACAACGGGACGCTACGAAGGATCGCTCCATCGAAAAGCAGACAAAACGGCGACGTAAGCGCCGCGCAAAGTCCCACCTCGACAAAGACAACAGCCATACAGACCCAGCTATAGAGCAGGGTGAACCGGTGTACGACGAACATGCTATCGAGCAACCGTCCGAACAGCACAATTTGGATAAACAAACCGTTCCCGGCGAAGATAACAGTCCAGACGAACTCACGCCGGACAAGTTGCTGGAGCAGAAGAACCTCCACAAAAGGCTCGTCGCCACAGCACGTAGCCTGAAAAAGGTAAGCGAAGCTCAAAAGCAGAGGAAGATGCACTCGTAATCGATGGAGCAAAGTACTCAATACCGCAGACAAATACGGGCGACAGTCACCGAACAAAGAGCTACCCAAAGCAAAAACTATCGCCTGAATTTGATGAGGAGGCCGAGAGCCCCACAATCAAAAACAAGGAGGCCACCGGTCGGATGGACGACCCCATGGCAAACAGAGAGCGGCAAACGGCGCCAAGACACAAGCCGCACGCGAACCGTGCATAAGGATTCGCATCAAAAAATGGCCCAGCTTAGATCTATCTACGGGCCAAGAAAGCAAGCTCTAGTAAGCAAGGCAACACATCAAGTATCCGAACATCACGGTACACCTAAATATAGGGGTGCCGCACTTCTATGTTTCACCGATGAGGTGCGGATCATAAATTTCCGGGATTCAAGCCCATAAACATAGAGGCATACGACGGAACAATGCACTGAGTCTGGATTGAGGATTACATCCTCCATATACACATGGCTACAGGAGATGATCTCCACGCCATAAAATACTTACCCCTCAAGCTCAAAGGGCCAGCCTGGCATTGGCTTAAAAGCCTTCCCAAAAACACCATCGGAAGTTGGGAAGAGCTCGAGGATGCCTTTGGGGCAAATTTTCAAGGGACCTATGTCCGACCTTCGGATGCCGATGATTTAAGTCACATAGCTCAACAGCCAGGAGAGTCAGCCAGGAAATTTTGGAACAGATTCCTTACTAAAAAGAACCAAATAGTCGACTGCCCGGACGCCGAAGCCTTAGCAGCTTTCAAACACAACGTCCGAGACGAATGGCTCGCCAGACACCTCGGCCAAGAAAAGCCAAGAACAATGGCCGCATTAACAAGCCTCATGACCCGCTTTTATGGGAGAGGATAGCTGGCTAGCAAGATGCAGCACCAATGACGCAAGTACATCCAAGTCGAGGATGGAAACGGGAAACCACGACGCAGCAAGGACCAGCGTCGGACTAAGGGAAACAGCCCGAAGAGCACGACAGTCAACGCCGGATTCAAAAGCTCTCGGCAGAATCATAAAAAGCTACCCCTTAAGGATAACAGGGACGAGCTCTCTAACTTAAACAAAATCTTGGACAAGATATGCCAAATCCACAGTACTCCCGGGAAGCCTGCAAACCACACCCACAGAGATTGTTGGGTCTTCAAGCAGTCCGGCAAACTCAACGCCGAACACAAGGGGCTCGACACACCGAGCGAAGATGATGACGAACCCCAAAAGCAGAGCACCGGAAAACAAGAGAATTTCCCACAAGAAATCAAAACAGTGAACTCAATTCACGTGACAAAAGGGAAAAACAGAGCGGCACCCATAGAGGTACGCGCCATACGGCCTATCCCAGAGGAGTCCGGCCACTGGTCGTTCAAACCAATCACTTTTGACCATCGGGATTACTCTAGAAGTATACGGAATGCAGGTTGGACTGCCTTGATATTAGATCCGATAATTGGTGGACTCCAATTTTCACAAGTCCTAATGGACGGCGGCACTGATCTAAACCTGCTATATCATGACACAATCCGCAATATGGGGATAGACCCAACCAAATTTCGCCACAGCAACACTTCCTTTCAAGGGGTAATGTCAGGCCCATATGCCCATTGTACGGGCTCTCTACTCAAGTTGTGTTCGGCTCACCCAACAACTTCCGCCGCGAAAAGTTAACCTTCCACCTCTCCCCATTTACAAGTAGCTATCAAGCACTATTGGGACGCGAAGCTTTTGCCCGCTTTAACGCAATACCGCATTATGCATCCCTTACACTTAAAATGCCCGGTCCACGTGGCATCATCTCATTAAAGGGAAACATCGGGGTTCCTCGAGTCAGAAAATTGTGCGGATGCCTTGACAGCCCCACAATAAACCGGCCTCACCAATACAAGCTCTTAGACAGTCGGCCAGACCCGGACACTTCTGGACGAGTCCGCGTAAACATACAAGGGCTTGCTAGACGATACCCCGCATAAGGGCTCCGCGCATCCACAACAAGAGACAATAAAGCTCAATTTTGTTCATTCTTCGAATTTTACTTTGTTTATATAATATAACGTCCATTTTCGCACGATCTTTCTCAACTAAGTTCCTCTCTTTTACAGATGAACACCGTGCTACATCCGTCCAGGATACGGCACAACGGAGACACAGGCGTAGACGTGCAGTAGGGACCCTTGCAAGGATTCTTTTCAGATTAAGACCCTGCGTAAACCTTTTTTACTGTCTCTTGTTGATACACATCCCCTGGTTTCTTGCTATAACCAAGAAGGAGGTTGGCGTTTTGGCATAGGCCACGCGTCCAATTTCGCAGCGTACACGGACACCGTGGCTTTTTACCAAGGGCGATTGTTCGACCCGCTTTCATAAAGACCTAATACCTTAGGGAGTGTCTGGCGTCTCGAGTTAGGCCTTATATGCATCAGCTCCGAATCATGTCTTTGGTCAAATGTTGGGTTTGCCCGGCTCCTGTGTTTTGCTGCCTTACGTTCCGCTCTATCGGCTAATGCGGCAGCAGGAGAACTACTGCGATTGTGCCTCCGGTTCGGCCAGGGGAGCACCTCAGTAGAGAAAGCCGAAAACTGACTGTCATGATATAGCGGGAGACTGGTCAACCACTCGATGACCTGCTGGAATCTTTAGAATTCCTCCGCATTGACGAAGGGGCGTTTCCCGGCCAGGCACATACGCGCCCCGAATTCGGGTGAGCGCGGTGCCCCTAGGGGCTATATAGTAGCCCCACGGTCGAACTCCTATGGCTAAGTGAAAGTGATAAAGCATTATAGTCCGGTTGCCTAGTTTGATGCGCTATCACCTCCTTTGTAGGACCAAGACGTTGGATCAAGTGTGAAAATGCGTTTTCTGCAAACACCTCCGCATTATATGCGTGGCTGAAAGCCAAAGACTGCCATCTTTCAGGTTATATACACATATACATTAACGGCCGCACAGGAGGTATTTTTAATTCTTGAAAGCACAAGTATAAAAAAAGCTTTTATATTCCATTGAAACATTTTTTTACAATAATATATGTTATTCGAACATAATATCCTTCGAGCACTGCGTCTCTATTAAACGAGCTCCCTGAAGAACTTCCAGAAAATAGTGCTCGACAGGTACTCGGCTTCCGTCCGAATCTTGGGATGCAACATCGGTGGCCTTCATCTCCGCCCAGTATGTCTTGACACGGGCAAGAGCCATCCACGCATCCTCTATGCATGTTGACCGCCTCATTGCTTTGATATGCGGCACTGCACTAAGGAACTGCTGCACCAAGCCAAAATAACTCTTCGGCTCGGGCCTTTTCGGCCACAAATAAGTCATGACATTCTTCATGGCAAGTCCGGACAACCTATTCAGCTCCGCCCATTCGGCCAAACGATCGGTTAATGGAAGTGGACGCCTAGACTACGGAACTGCGACCAAAAAAGCTCTTCTATCTCGTGATCCTTCTGATATCCGAAGTGTTCGGCCGAGTCTGCGGCACTCGCCGCCAAGTCCAGATAAGCATCCGCACTACTCCACAGCTGGTCCAACTGAGCATATTTAGGATCCGTGAACTTCCTACGCAGCAGAAAGGGCTTTCCAGCCGCGATATCTCCGGCCTGACGTAGCTCCTCCTTCATAGCTCTCATCGCAGAGCGAGCATCCTTGGCCTCGGTGGTGGCCTTCTTCAGGTCCTCTTGCTGCGCTCGGCCTTCTTTTTTAAGAAGCTCACAGTGGTCGGTAGCATCCTTCAACTTCACGGCCATCTCGGCCATTTCCTTCTTGCTTCGGCAGTGAGCAGCATGTTCGGCTTTTAGCTCTTCGGCCGCCTTTAAGGCAGCCGCATCACTTTTCCTGGCCTGTTCCTTAGCTCGGGCAAGCTCCGCCCGAAGATTCTCCATGGCAGCGACACCATCTGCATCAAGCATACATGTTGTAAGGCACGGGCATCAAGCTCCCTTACTAGGTGTCCGCGGAGAAACTGCATGCCTTGTGACTCGTCCAGTCGCTTGTTGACAAGCGCGATGTCGGCATCCGCCACGTCAAGTTGCCGCTTGAGTTCGACAAATTCATCAGTCCGGCTAGCCACCGGACGCCCCGCCACCTACATAGGAAGGGCGACATATTATATCTGGGATTATGATCCTCGGCACGCTGTCATTTTTGACAACACACCGAGTCTCAGGGGCTACTATCTACACGGGGCACATCTTATATATGCGGAACCGTCAAAAGGTACATAATTGCGCATACCTCAAAACCCGTCAGTAAACTCCTGGAGGCCTCGTACAACCCGCTTTCCACGGACGAAATCTTTTCAATCACCGGACCCATCAATGCACGGTGATCTTCTGAGATAGACACTCGCCCGAGCAGATCCTTCAACTCCTCCGACCGTGCACCAGGAGGTGTCGGACTCGTCCGATGGCCTTTTTCGAAGGCCGGACACGGAGGGCTCCGGGGGGCTCTACGACCGCACTCCACCCCTGCCGGATTCGGGGAAACCCTCCGCGACAACACCTCGGGATCGTCCGCCTCGCTAGGCGGTACAGCAGGGGGAGGCGTTCCGCTCTCCATCATCTCCGGACGAAGATCCCCCAAAGACGAGCTCTGCTGAGAAGGGCTGAGATCCGAACTACAAGGTAAAATTTCGGTCATCTTCAGAAATAAAACAGGGATGTCTTTTATTTTATAAACTCCCCTCTCTACTTACGGCTCGCTGGAGGGCTGATCTCCTTGGGGAAACAATGCGGCCGGGGCATCTTCCGGCGCAGGACCCTCTGGCGAAGATTTCTTCCCATGCTTTGAGGCCTTGGTCTCCGGGTCTCCAGAGGCGGTCCTCTTCTCCCCTTGGATGGAGGGATTATCGATCCCTCCTTTCTTGATAACCTCCTTCGCGGAGGCAGTAGCTTCCTTGTTCCCCCCTTCGCCTTCTTCTAAAGGCACAGCCTCCAGCATCTTGGTTAACACGGGATCCGGCGTGGTCTCAGGGAGGGGGGCCGGACACCTGATCAGTTTTGCTTTTGCTATCCACTCCTGTGTAAGGGACAACTCTTTTAAGGGCAGGTTTGATAAATATACAGATATCGTGTCCGGGTACGGGACTACTTACTTGAGCATCCGGGTGATTGCAGCTCAGACCTGCGTCCTCGGTCAAGTCCGGACACATTGCTTGTGATCCGAAGAACAATTTGTACATCTCCACGTGCGTTGCGCCCATGAAGTGTTGAAGAGCTCGTGGTCCCTCCGGATTGAACTCCCACAGGCGGAGGGGGCGACGTTTGCAGGCGTGATGCGTTAATCAGCATGACCTGCATTACGACCAGATTGATCTCTCTCTCTAGGAGGTCTCGAATACGGCCCCGCAACAAGGGCACGCCCTTGGACGGCCCCAGTCAAGCCCTTTATTGACCCATGACGCCACCAGCGGTGGAGGACCCGAGCGAAAGACGGTGGCGCCACCCATTTGGTGCCCCCGAGCTGTGATATAAAACCACTCTTGTTGCCATAGACCGAGCTCCTTTTGAAAAGAGCCCTCGGGCCATGGAGCGTCGGCATTCTTACTTATGACAACCCCTCCGCACTCTGCCTGTTGCCCCTTGATCATCTTCGGCTCCACCTTGAAGGTTTTGAGCCACAATCCGAAGTGTGGGTTAATGCGGAGGAAGGCTTCACATACAACGATGAACGACGAGATGTGGAGCATGGACTCCGGATCCAAGTCGTGAAATTCCAGCCCGTAATAAAACATGAGCCCCCTCACGAAGGGGTCCATCGGGAAACTTAGCCCCCGAAGGAAGTGAGACGTGAACACCACGCTTTCACCGGGCTTGGGAGTGGGAATAACCTGCCCTTGAGCGGGCAGCCTATGCGAGATTTCACCGGTTATATACCTGGCATCTCTTAGCATAGGACGTCTTCTCCCGTGACGGAGGAAGGCATCCACCGGCCTTGGAGGTCGGAGCCGGACATCATCAAAGGTCCGAAGCACCTGAATCTGGAGCTTTGGGTGTTGGAACTCGAAGCGAGGCGCGGATTCGATGGAGATTGAGAAAAAGGAGCGAGGCCTTGGTCTCTTTATAAAGAGGTTGAATACCAGGAGCCCTCCCCGTGACCGTTCGGGACTCGCCTTCGATAGAGGAGGCGTGCCAATGGGCACGGTTGGGTTACCCACGCCCGTATTGATGAGAATCCCGGAATAAGGGAACACGATCTCTGCTTTGACAAGACGTGCCAAGGAAACCGCCTCGCTAAACGCTACCGAGGTTGGGCAAGAAAACAATTCGAATAAAGGCTTGGCCGTGGTGTGATGTCACGCTGCGGGATACGTCGCCAGATTGAACTTGTGTAAATGTTATTCTCTCTACGGTGTTGTGTGGAACTTATTTTGCAGAGCCGGACACTATCCTTGTGTTCAAAATCTTCTATGAAGTATTCGGAGGAGGAACCCGCCTTGCAATGCCGAAGACAATATGCGCGCCGGACCCGTCGTCATTTAAGCCTGGTTCAGGGGCTACTGAGGGAGTCCTGAATTAGGGGGTGTCCGGATAGCCGGACCATGACCTTTGGCCGGACTCCTGGACTATGAAGATACAAGATTGAAGACTTCGTCCCGTGTCCGGATGGGACTTTCCTTAGCGTGGAAGGCAAGCTTGGCGATACGGATATGTAGATCTTCTAGCATTGTAACAGACTCTGTGTAACCTTAACCCTATTCGGTGCCTATATAAACCGAAGGGTTTTAGTCCGTAGGACGAACAACAATCATACCATAGGCTAGCTTCTAGGGTTTAGCCTCTCTGATCTCGTGGTAGATCTACTCTTGTACTACTCATATCATCAATATTAATCAAGCAGGAGTAGGGTTTTACCTCCATCGAGAGGGCCCGAACCTGGGTAAAAACATCGTGTCCCTTATCTCCTGTTACCATCCGCCTAGACGCACAGTTCGGGACCCCCTACCCGAGATCCGCCGGTTTTGACACCGACAACCCCCATGATGATTTTCCAGTGTGCCACATTTGTCAGGCCCAGGAGCGTCAAGATGGATGCTTTCGCGCTTACTCCAAGATTCAGAGGTTGTCTAGACCACGATTGCCTTACACGTATCCGACCTATGTGTAAACCCTAGATACCCCCGATGCATATGTAAACCGAGGGGTAGGGCTTTGTAGACGTCAACCTCACACACACAGACACATATAGAGATTTCGCGGTAGATCAAATGTAACTTGTACTCCGATCAACCTGTAACTTGTACTCTCTCGAAATCAATACAAACAAATTTGCGATACTGCGGAAGGCACGAAAAAATAGATTCGCTAAACCATACTGCATATTTGAAACATAAAGATAGTTCATCACCGGAGTTCATACATTCAAACATACAAACTTAAAAACATACTAGTAAATAAGACCTGATCTAAACTAGTTTAGGGCTTCGTGTTGAGGTAGAACTGAGATAGTACTCGGTCGCCACCCCATAGAGAATGTATGCGAGCTCGTACCCCTTCTTCGCCTCCTGGAGCTGCTTGACGGAGTCTTCACCGGCCGCCACAATGTCCTTTGCGGTGGCGAGCTCGATCTCCGCCTCACGGTCATGGAAGCTGATCCACGCTTTCCAGCCGCGGTTGCAGGAGAGGGCGTCGTTGGCGCCCTCTCCTGCAACCGCGGCTGCAGGAGAGGGCGCGGCGCTCTTTGGCGACCTCCACGGGCCATTGATATGCTCTAAACGGGTGTGTGCGTGCAAGAATCAGTCGCCGGAGTATGGGATTGCGATAGAGATGGGTTGAAGAAATGCTGGATGGGAACCCTAAATTGGCCAGGATCCGGTAAATATAGTGGCGAGAAGTCGGGAATATATGGTTCGTCTGTATATTCTTACGTGCTGGGTCTTTTTTAACAAGGCCAAAAAACATAACGTTTAAAAATTATAAAGATTGTGAGGTTCTATAGATGGATGTGACCAGGTTTCAGTCGATTAACATTTAACGCGATTCTCTGTCTCTAAATCAAGTGACGTAAAATGCAAAAGAGAAAAAGAAAAAAAATCAAAATGCATAAATGTTAAAAGATCTCGCTTATATAGCTTAGTAAGACTGTTTACTACAGAATCTGCTTGAGTTACTCTAAGTCCCGGTATATTTCAGATTCAAGTTTAGGTGACGAGCCATGTTAGGACAACGAGAATAGATATTCCTTACTTCGCTTGATTTACTTTGTTGTGTGTGGTACAAAAAAATGCTACTGGGACGTAAAGAATCGTTACATTACGCACAGCTCCGGTGCTATACATGATCGGACCACTAGTTATTTATCCGGTTACAGATTGCACCAAAGAATCTCAAAACAAAACCGAATACATTTCTTCAGTGCCTTGGGGCGTAACTGAAATGCAAACCTACGTTCCTAGACAAACGAGATGGAAATATTAAGAACATTAGAAAAATTGGTAGGAGCTGTACTAATATCAGTGCTGTTGCTTGCGTCCAAGGAACCAATCGTCATCATCAGTTGATCACCGATGCCTTGTCAGTGACTCAGCGGCAGTAGTGCCATGCATGCATGCGTCCTCGATCACCTAGTAACCTGCCATGATTAGCAGCTCACTCACCAGTGCTCGCCAGCGCCATGGCGGCTTCCGCCGTGCATTTGCTTCAGCTTGGTGAGCTCCTTCCTCCTCTTCCTCGCCTCCGCCGCCGTCGCCGCCTTCTCTCTGCCGCTAAGCGCGACCTGCAGCCCCACTGCCCCTACCACGCCGCTGCTACTTTGGTAAGCGTTGGCACCGGCGGCGGGGCTCTTCTTGTCGGCAGCATCGATGGCTAGGGTCAGCGAGCAAGGGTCGTCGTCGGTGTCCTCCCCGGCCGTCCCGCCACTGCCTGTCGGCTCCTGGAACGGCTGCACGTAGGCCGGCGGCGAGCCGCGGGGGTCGGTGGAAGCGGCGACGACGGGGTAATACCACGCGCAGGCCGGCGGGACGCAGAGCGGCGTCGGAGCGTGTCCCGCCATGCCAGCCGGGTTGCCGCCATGCTCGTACACCCCCGGCCCGCACGGGGGCCAGGAGCCCCAGACGTAGGGCACAGGCATGGACGTCGGCGGCGCGCTGTACAGGAAGCTTGGCTGCGGCGGCGTCTGCGGCGGGGTGGCCTCAGCGCTCTGTGCGGGCGGCGCGATGTCCATGGGCGTGATCGCTGGTGTAGACGACGGCTTCTTCTTGGTCGTCTTGGCCACCTGCAAAGCCGGACAAAAAAGTTAATTACCCGACTCAGCACTTAGCACTTACTTTGCGTGTAACAAGTTCAGGCACGAGAAAAGATTCCGCATGTTCTTCCACAGTACGTAGAGAGAAAACTAGTGTTCCGTCTGGCGAACGCATGTTGTTTAACTATTACTATTAGTGCCTGATGAAGAGCCAGCTGCCCGCCGACTAGTGAAACGTGCAACGATCATATTCAACGAATTTCACTGTTTCCAGATCTGTCGAAAGATGAGGAAAAACAAGAAGAATCGTTCAGAGGAACCACTGTTGCCGCGTGCAACCGTTTCTGCATGCCATTGCCAATGGCATCAACATTTTGTATGGCTCACCCCACCGCCGACATGGCGCATGCATGGCGAGGCTGGCATGCGTTTCCACCGATCGGTCGCTTTTTTAAAAGAAAATCCAAATAATAATTCTAGAACGGACCGCTTCCGTTTCTTGGTTCAGACTTCATTAGAGACACCCGTAACGAAGTTTGCCGAGATTCTATCAGCATCCTGCCGGTTTGATCCGGTGCACCGTGCCACCGCGTCCATGGAAATTTCGCGAAGGGTGGACGCCCGGCTAGCTCGCCTCAGAGTTTATCCAGACTGAACACAATAGCCTCCGAGACCGAGATCGATCTGAAGTCGCGATGCTCTTTGGCCGCTTGCCCAACCGTGGATCGTCACCTGTCCGTCAATGATGCACCGAGCTACGTACGTACACATGGCCGCTACCTGCACGAGCACGCCCAAACCCGTGCCGCAATCCTCCACCGGATCCCGATCGCGGGACCGACTAGACCGACCACCCGGCTGGACAGATATGCGGACGCATCAGCAAGTTGGCGCACACGCATGTGTTCGTGCCGAGAAAGCAAGCACATACCCAAAGAAGCAAAAGACAAATACAGAAGGGAGGGCACATAGAGTATATTATTGTCCGAACATCACTGTCAGAGCAAAATGTAAATAATATACAGACATGAGCGATTGACAGGCCCCCGGTTTGACCATAATTAGTAGTACTCCTACTAGCATAGGTGTACTGCAGCGGTGACTGGTAGTCCTCTCGTGGGGGCACAACTGGAGCTGGATTGGAACATACTAGGTTCCCTTCTGGGATTTCTTTTCCGTTGCCTAACAATGGTGGTGGCAGGGGGAGTACTAATAATGGATGACGGGAAAAAAGGAAATTAAAGGAAGGAAAGCGATAGATGATGTGCCTGTTGTTTCAGCTGCTTGTTCGTCTCCTTGAGCGTGAGGTACTGTTCCAGCACCATGTCTTTCTCCTGCACCGTTCAGGATTAATTAAGCAACTTGATGGTGATCTGACATTTCAAGATCCTCCAGGAATACACATGACGCTGCTTAATTAGAGTACCTTCTTCATGTTCTCGTTCTGCGACGCTAAATCCGCGACCTTTCTCGCCAGTTCGTCCCGGATCGCCTGGACACGACGACACGGCGCGAATCGTATCAGAATAATCAGACACGGTTGATGCCACGGCAGCTGTGGTGGTAATTAATTTGCACATGGATGGAGCTAGCTAGCAATTAATCACCTGGCGGCGAAGGATGGTTTGCCGGGCGGACTCCCGGTTCGCGAGCACGCGCCGCAGCCGCTTCGCCTCCTTCTCTGCCTGCAATGTTCCGTCGATTGGCTGCTCAGACGACGCCCCGGTGGAGATGGGGGGTGTAATTTGTAGGGGTTGACCGATGCAACGTAGCAAGTGAGCGAGTTAATTACCTCGGTGAGCATGTGCCGCGGCCTGCTGAGGCCGTATCCCGTCACGGCCGCGGACGACTGGGGCGGTTGCTGCCCGGCGCCGCTGGAGCTGCTGGAACATGGGGATGACTGGATGCCGACGTTGCCCAGCTCAAGGCTCAGCCTCGTGCTCGCCAGCTCCTCGTCCTCGTGCTCCATCGCCGCCTGCTACCCACGCACGGCCGGCCAAATCAATCCAAATCCTTCCAAACCGAAAACCAAAATAGGGCCAGCTAGCTAACCGGCGAAATCGATTACCTGAGCTGCTGGGGCGGCGGCGTGGTGCAGGTGCTGCGCCGGGAGCGCGTGGTCGGCGGCCGCCCCGGCCCCGGCCCCCGCCATGTCGGCGAGCGCCATGGCGGCGCGGAGCTCGACGTCGACGCTGGCGCCCCTCCGCCGACATTGCGCCTGGTGGCCGCCGTCGCTGCTGCTGCCGTGATCAGTCGGCATGGGTGGGGGTGAGGATCGGATGAGATCTCGAGCGCAAGGCGGAGAGCGGTGCCAAGCGAGAGTACGGCGGGGCCCCTGCCCCCGCTTTAAATATCCTCTCCCCGGAGGCGGCGCGAGGGCCTCGGACAGGTGGTACCGTGCACCGGCGCCTCTGCGGCCGGATGGGGAGCATCTGGCCCGTCCGGTGCGGCCACGTCGCGCGTATGCACAGGGAGGCCTCTATTCCTTCCACGCAGCAGCGGGCGCGTGGACACGTGGAGCCGCCGCGTGCGGCGCCCAGCATGCAGCGCGACGGGCTCGTGAAACGAGGAGGCGGGGTGCGGGCCCCGGGAGCCAGCGGGAGAGCCCGTGCTGCGGGGCGTCGACGTGGATCGCCGGAGCGGTACACGTGGGCCGGGTTACGGCCCGGTGACTCGTCGCCGGGATGGGATGGAGGAGCCCACAGGTCAGCAGGCCGGAGCAGCCGCCGCGTGTGAAACCGGACGGGCGCCGGTGGGTGGAAGTGCCTAGAAGACCACGCAACTGGAGCCTTTGGCTGCGGTCGGAGCTGCATCGCATGCACGGGCAAAGGCAAAGCTTGTCAGCGCCATCGAAATGGCCGATGCGTTCCATCCAGCAGCCGAAACAAAATAGTAAATGTATCTACTGCTAGCTCGTCTATGCATGATTCCGTTTTTGTCTCTCGTCGTCCCCAATCTGTTTTGGTGTGCCGATGCGAAGTATTGCTTCCTAATTAAGCAAAGATGATGTTCCCGTTTTCTGGCTAGCTAAGCTAGATCGTGTTCAAGTGTGGAGGTCGGCTGCTCGGCTCAAGCAATTGGCCTGTGTCCTTTTAGGTCTATGTGATTGCTTTCGTTTTTGCATCCTTCATTTTGCTCTCTCACGGGTGAGCTCATGCTTGCAAAGTATCTGCACTTATTCCAAGTGGTAGTAGGAGATTCTATGTTGCATTTGTTTAATGAATTTTCCATGGTAGAATTGACTCGTCTAGATTGAACAATGGAATCCTAACTTTGTTGCCTAAATGTCATCATCAAGATGCTAAAATGCTTAAGATGTAGTACGCGCCTATTTGCTAAAACAATGTTAGTTTCAAGTTGGATAAGGTACTGAACAATAGAACTACTGTTATAGCTCCTGTACAAACAACTTTTTATTAAAGGTAGGCATATGCCAAAATCTGATGTTACTTTTGTGTGGGGCCTTGAATGAAATGCATAAAAAGAAAAATGTTATAGTGATGTTTAAAAAAGATTTTGAAAAGGCGTATGGTAAAATCTGCTGGATTTTATATTTGATGTGATAGAATTGAATGGTTTTCCTACCAAGTATATTAGCTGGATTAAACAGATTGTGCAGAGTGGTAGTCTGGTGGTTATGGTCAATGGACAAATAGGTACTTATTTTGAAACATGGAAAGGGTTGAGGCAGGGGATCCCTTCTGGAAAAAAATCATATGAGACCAGGTCTCATGGTTAGCAGGTGAGACCTACTCTGATGGATGACACGTGGCATTCATAAATCACAAAGCATCTAATCTCACCCCCCTGATTTCAAGTGAGGGTGAGGTAGATACTTTGTGATTTGTGAATGCCACGTGTCATTCATCAGGATGGGTCTCGCGTGAGACCTGGTCTCATAGAATTCTTTTCCATCCCTTCTCACCTATCCTATCTAATATTGCTATTGATGTGCTGCAAGAATTGATTAGTAGGGCTAAGCACTAGGGATAGTGCCTAATTTAGAATATGGAGGGCTGGTTATGTTGCAATGTGCAAACGATATGGCATTTCTGTTTGAAGCTGTTGCGGATAGTGCTTGAAATTTAAACTGTTTTTTATGCTTGTCTGAACATCTTTTTGGATTAAGTAAAGTTTACTTTTTATGAAAGGAAATGCTTTGTCGAAGCTCCAGTAGTCCCTCGTCGAACTTGAGGTTATGGGTGGCGTTGTGACGATCGTCGGGGGTCTCTTTGAGGTTATGGGTGGCGTTGTGACGATCGTCGGGGGTCTCTGGGTGTACGTAGGATACACAGGGGGTTGGCTGGGTGGCTTGAATTTAAGGAAAGTCAATGACAGAAATGGCGGACGTGGTGGTGGACTACGAGCCCGAGAGCTCATGTGGATTTGCAAGGAGGTTGCTAGGATGGTGAGGGAGAGGCGTGTGGCATTTGTGAGGTGCGGGGGTGGCTTAAACAGATGGCCGGTGTCGGTGTCAAAACCGGCGGATCTCGGGTAGGGGGTCCCGAACTGTGCGTCTAGGCGGATGGTAACAGGAGACAAGGGACACGATGTTTTTACCCAGGTTCGGGCCCTCTCGATGGAGGTAATACCTACTCCTGCTTGATTAATATTAATGATATGGGTAGTACAAGAGTAGATCTACCACGAGATCAGAGAGGCTAAAACCCTAGAAGCTAGCCTATGGTATGATTGTTGTATCTTGTATATCTGTCGACTAGCCTGGCCCTGGTTTATATAATGCACCAGAGGCCTAGGATAACAAGAGTCCTAGCTGAATACGCCGGTGGGGGAGGAGTCCTTGTCTTGATCGCCAAGTCTTGTGGAATCTTCCTTGTATGCGGCAACTGTCCGGACTGGCCCATGAGTATATGACCATGGGGTCCTCGCCCAATCCAACTGATCGGGAGACGACGTGGTGAGTACCCTAGTCCAGACACCGTCAAGAGCCCCTGAACCGGTCTTCAAGTTAGAGACGCTCCTCGATTCTTCCGAACTGTTCTTCATCTTCGGTTGTCGGTCTTGAAAACTGGTTCAACAAATCTTCTCATCTTCTATCTTGAGGATCGCCGAAATGCGTTCGACGAGTTTATACGTCGGGTATCCGAGGAGCCCCTTTAAGTTTCCGGCCTTTATCAATGCCTTGTTATTTTTATGCCACACCTCGGGTTTGAAGTTGTTCCCGGGCGGCAGCGTCCTCTTGCGTCCGAGCTCCAACGCCGGACTGCATTCGAGGTATCTTTTGCAGCCGAGCACCAACGCCGGACTGCTTCCCAGCTCTATCGCCGGACTATGTATCCGAGCTCCAACGCCGGACGGTATCCGAGCTCCAACGCCGGACTATGTATCCGAGCTCCAACGCCGGACTATGTATCCGAGCTCCAACGCCGGACTATGTATCCGAGCTCCAACGCCGGACCGTATCCGAGGTGTCGTAAATCACCTTGGTTCAAAGAAGTTTGAAGGAGTTTAGTCGAGCTTAATGCCGGAAATGCCCTCTATGGAGCCAGCCACTAGCGCCCGAGCTTTATGCCGGACTGCTTCCGAGGTGGTGCACCACCCCGAATGTGGGCCGATTTTTGTCAATATTTTTGATTGGTGCAATTTATTCTCTGCCGAGATACATAGCCAATAGCCCTCAAGGTGGGTATCGGTCTAAAACCCGAGATGCACATGAAGGATGACATAAGACCGCTGATCCCCGTAGCCGCTGAGACTCAGGTTGATTTGCAAAATCGGTCTGAGGATCAAGTCCTAGCTCGGCAGAATACTTCGAGACAAAAGCGGCGTGTTTCGGGCCTCAAGACTCAGGTTGGGTGCGGCCGACCAACCTGAGGATCAAAATCTCCTCGGAAACTGTATTGCACTTAAGATTTTCTGCATAGAACAAGCAATGCAGTAGCCCCCGAGACACTGGTCGGGTGGCAACACCAGAGCAGGGGATCGATGTGCCCCTTTAATATTTGTAAATAATAATCCCGAAGCCCAGTAGTCCTCGAGCCTTAATGCAGGCACGGGAGGCCGAATTAAGGATCGATATCCATAGTAAAATCACAAATTATGTGTAATGACTCTATGTATCCAAGTGCTTTACGTCATTAATGCTCGGATCCGCATTGTACAAAACTTTGTTGACCGACCATCGGCTTCCACCTCCTTGGCCAATAGCCGAGGAGTGTTTGTCCTACTTTATAAAGCCTTTATGAGGGCAAAGATTTACAACAAACAAGGCAATCTGGCCATACGGTTTTATAAACAAAGGTACGCAGAGAGATATGTTATATTACTGTTTAACAGAAGAAATGTCTTTCAAAAAAAAAATAGTCCCGCTATCGGTTCCTTTCTTTGGGTTGTCATGCTAAGCATGATCATGAAACCTCAGCTCCAATGTAAGAGTAATATATTGAGGATTTAATTTGGGAGGCCAGTTACTAGCCCCCGGTAGTGTTCGGCGACAGTCGAGGTCAAGCCGGAAACACTTCGGCCAATTTTATGAATGGCCCGTCAATTGATATAGTCATCGGATTGCTGACCAGTTTACATCTATTGTGACAGTCAGTTTTCGACTTTCTCCACTGAGGTGCTTGACCATGCGAGCTGGAAGCACAATCGCAGTGGTTCTCCCTTTGCACACCTAGCCGAACAAAGCGAAACGTAGGAGGCAAGCGCGGGAGCCGGGCAACTCAACTATTGACCGAAGACACAATTTGAAACTGATGCATATATGGCAACATCCGAGAATGTTTTTGCCGGATCTCTAAAGGTGTCCGGCGTTGCACTGCGAGACTTGTGCTGAAAACACACAAATAGTTTAAAAGTGCCAAAAGCTTGGAAAACCAAAAAACGTCAGTAAAAACATGGCGTCCGAACAAGATCAAGTGTTCGACGCCAATCCGAAAATTGGACTTTAGAAGAAAAAAAGTGCTTCTGCCATGCTTTAACATGACACATCCTATCTCAAGACTTCAAGCGGGTCAGCCTACAGATTAGGCAAGTTTAGGAAACTAAACTCTAACAGTTTTGAGAGAGAAATTAGGCTCCTCAGCTAGTGACCGCACACTCGTGTCGAGAAAAGGAGTGATAAATAATAAAAACTTTGCAACGATTAAGAAGAACAACACTTAGTATGAAACGGCTCAAATAAACATAAGAGTCCCCAAGTGACTTGGGTAAAAGTTGACTATATAATGTAAGGTGACATGTAGAATGCCTTCTAGCCGGATTGTAGATCGTTTGTCGTAGCGGACCTTTTCGCTTCAACCTCTGGACCCAATAGTCCGGAGTGTGTCCGAATACCCTCGCGATTATAAAAACCGGGGCATGCGTGGAGACCAGGCGTAGGGGTCATTAGTGCTTTATCAGACAAGTGCCCAACTAGTTATGTTATATTACATGGTTAGTAAGAAACATCTTCCAGGGAGAATAGTTTCGTTAGGGGTTCCTTTCCCTGGGAGGCATGCCCTAAAGTGCATGTCCGGACTGCTAAAAGAGCAGAAAAACATCTGGGGGCAGGTAAATAAATAGGTATGAAATCATCTTTTAGTTCACCGACCGAGTATTCCCTTAAGAACGCTAGCTTTCGGCTTCACCCAGTCTGAGGTACACATCCGACTGACCCGGCAGTAACAATTGCAGAGGTTCTCCCTTTACCACCTAGCCGAACAATCGAAAACGTAGGGGTAAGCATAGGAGCCAGGCAATCCAGCTTGGCCAAAACTTAAGTCATATCGATGCATATAATGGTGAATAAAAGGTACATGCGGAAGTGTGACACATGTGTTGGGCGTAAAGCCCGAATTAATAAGCTTCATTAAAGAAGCCCCTGTATAATGAGCGGGTAGCACGTCAAGTGTGTGCGAACAAAGTTTCGACAAGGAAAATTTTTACAAGCAACTTTTTCCAAAAAGTATAATGCTTGGTCGAACCGAACACAAGTTAGAAATTTAAAACTTTGAGCATGAAGGCAACTTAGCTGGTTAATGTGTTCGGTATTGATGATGCGGTCCGAGCTTGATGTGGGACAAGGTTCCATCCCCCAAGCCGGTCCCGAGGTGGCGGAGCAAAGAGCTCGGCACCGTGAAGTGGTGACATAGCACGATCAATGCAGGACGGCAGAGTGATGCCGAAGTCCCCTGCATGGGGTAATGAAGTGTTGACGAAGCCCCCCGTCCAGCCGAGGTGACGCCAAAGGATATAGTCCGGCTGGATCATTTTCCTGTGCACGATAAATAGTGTAGATCGGGGATAATAGTAATAATAAGAATTAGAAAAAAAATGTTGCATAATAAATAATTTATGCGAAGTGAGTAATAAAAGAAATATGGCCTGGCGCCGAAGTCAATGTCGATGCAGGGCGGCGGCGTGATGCGGTAAAGGCATGACAAGGCCTGAATTCACAGGTCGGTCCGAGTTCCGGATGCGGCGTTCGCCGGACTATGTACGGAAACTGACCGAACCATCATGCGACCCGTCGATAATGCGGCCACCATTTGATAGACCTGTGTACATATGATGGACAAATCAGAGTAATAATTCTTTGGGAAAAATTAACCCAAACAAGCAAAAACAAATACTAGGATTAATAGCACCTGCTTTATTTGTTGTAGCAATCCGAAGGAAGGTGATTCCCAAAATTGGGACTCGATCCGCGCACCCATTGCACAGTCGGCTAGTGACGCGAAGTGTCCGGAGTAGGTTGATGAAGAGATGGCGAAGCCCCGGTCCAGCCGAGATGTCGAAGTAGGTTGGCGTGATGGACACCGACTTAAAGAAGCAATAGTGCGGCCTGCCGATGCGGTCGTGGCGTGGTCGATGCCGCTTGATGAGGCGACCGTGCGGCGATGCCGGTATGCCCGCTCCGTGTAATCCGTGGGGCGGCGATGTTGGTGATGATTTATCGCCGCAATGCGGACTCTTGTCCGGCTTGCCGAGATGATGATTCAAGAAGTTGAGCTCTGCTCAACAAAGTGACGATGTGTCTAGCGTGGGTCGGCGGTCGTGGAGCAATATTGCCGGATTGGTTTGACACCAAAGATGATGTTGAAGATCATGTTCAAAAGATTTTAAAGTTAGTGGGATGTATTCGGAAACAAAACACAACACCCCATACAAAACTTCCTTCAAAAAGGATGTCCGAAATCCCGTTCATAAAAAAGACGAACTCGGTTCGGATTCGTTTTCGCGCGGAAAACAGATCCGAAAAGTGATGCACTAATCGGATGTTTCCCGGAGTTTGGACGGTCGGATTGAGCTGAAATTTTGAGGGGTGGTAGATATAGGAATTCCGCAGCCGATCAATGGTTGGATCTTCTAAAGGAAGTCCGAGCTAGAATCTGGACACCACGCCCTAAACTCATCCGGATTCTCGTCCAGATTCAATGCGGCTCCGGTATATCGGAGATTGCCAGAGATTCCTCCATCGGAACTCGATGAAATTTTCCAGGGTCGTTGTAGACTCAATTCCGCACAATTCCACCGAAGCAATCGTTAAAGCGACGCTTGAAGAGGCGGTGGCGGCGGACACAAGTCCGCTGTCCAAAAAAACAGTACGGTCGCCCTAGGGCAAAGGTGACGATGAGCCCCCGGGCTCCCTGGATGATTCCTCCATGATCTTGATAGAGATCGGAGTTGATGTTGATGAAGGCCCTCATCCGAACATGACGATTGGAGATAGGGCGCGATCCTTGGTCGAACCAAGGTGACGGTCGGTGGTGACGAAGATGCCGAAGTTGCAGTTGACCTGCAGGCGAGCCATCGACCTTTTGCCGGACACACATCGGAACTCTCAATGAAAGCACCAATGTCGGTGTCAAAACCGGCAGATCTCGGGTAGGGGGTCCCGAACTGTGTGTCTAGGCGGATGGTAACAGGAGACAAGGGACACGATGTTTTTACCTGTGTTGGGCCCTCTCGATGGAGGTAATACCCTACTCCTGCTTGATTAATATTGATAATATGGGTAGTACAAGAGTAGATCTACCACGAGATCAGAGAGGCTAAAACCCTAGAAGCTAGCCTATGGTATGATTGTTGTATCTTGTATATCTGTCGACTAGCCTGATCCTGGTTTATATAATGCACCAGAGGCCTAGGATAACAAGAGTCCTAGCCGAATAGGCCGGTGGAGAAGAGTCCTTGTCTTGATCGCCAAGTCTTGTGGAATCTTCCTTGTATGCGGCAACTGTCCGGACTGGCCCATGAGTATACGGCCATGGGGGTCCTCGGCCCAATCCAACTGATCGGGAGACGACGTGGTGAGTACCCCTAGTCCAGGACACCGTCAGCCGGCGTTGGCGTATCGACTTGGTCACCACGCTTCTCTGGCCGGGGTTCGGGGGCTCGCTAGCGGTGTCTTGGAATTTTGCGGGCGTTGGGGGCGGATTAGCCTAGTCACAATGGGTAGTAACATACAGTAGTAACATTGCCTATGGTATTACTCTATGTTACTACGTCTATAGTGCGCAGTAACATATGTGTGGTAAATGCATCTCTTCATTTATTAGGCTATAGACTTATCTTGCCTTGATATGTGTGATGTTACTCATACTAGACTAGTCACGATGGGTAGTAATTTAGACTAGTAACATGCATATGTTACTAGTCTATGTTACTACCTCCATAGTGGGTAGTAACATATGTGTTGTGTCATGCATCACTTCATTTATTACGTTGTAGACTCATCTTTTCTTGATATGTGTGATGTTACAGTAACTAGTTATGTTACCACATGCCTCTCTTTCCTCATTAATTAAATGCCACATCATCTATTTTTCCTTGATAAATGTGATGTTACCAACTATGTTACTCGCACTGTGGGTAGTCTAATAGTAACTAGTTATGTTACCACATGCCTCTCTTTCTTCATTTATTGCTTGCCACATTATCTATTTTATCTAGATATGTGTGATGTTACTACTTATGTTACTCACGCTGTAGGTAGTCTTAGAGGGCTGGGAGGTTCACGGGCGCGCGTGGGAGCTCGGGAAGTGGGGCGGCTTGGCAGCAAGCGGCGGGGCTATAGACGTGCTGGCCACGGCACCGCCGTGCCATGGGGAGCACGTGGGCGGTCATGAGAGGCTCAGGGGATGGCATGCTGGGACACGAGGGGGCCGCCAGGAGACGAGGATAGTGGCACTGGGTCACACAGAGCGAAGTTTTTGGCATGACACAGTTGCAGTCACGATGTGTGTGCATGCTTTGGGACATTTCAGACTCCTCTAACATTGTCAAGCGGCGTTGTCAAGGTATCTTGCATCTTTAGGTGTAATTTACTGGGTTTTTAGTGTATTAGATCAAACTGGATCATCCAAAATCTCTTATGTCAACAAGGTGTTTGCACTGAGCCCCTGGTCACTGGCTTGGGTTATGAAGTTGAGTTTTGGTGTGGTGTAGATTGATAGAATGGTGAGTAGGTTTGCAAAGTATCAAAGCATTTGGGTGGGTGTACGTGGTGCTTCATGTACAGACAAGATTTCTGGCCAAAAGCTTGGAGAATTTGTTGTGGTCAAAAGGAGTGATGTATTTGGCTGAATTTTGGGTGGTAGTGGTGCCTTGTCATGGTTAATCTTCATGACAAATTTTAGCTTACATGGTATGTGCATAAAGCACTTCCTTCACAAGGTGGGTTTCTAGAATTTGTGGAGTGAGTTGTAGGAGTCGTGTGAGGCTCAAAATTGGTGGATAGGCATCATGTGGCTAGGTTAGGCTCTGAAAAAATTCAGCTTCATAGGATAAGAACACAATGCACTTGCTTCACAAGTCATCAGATTTGGCAGAAATTTAGGATGGATGCTCTGGTCAAAATTTGAACTATAGGCCTTGGTCTTAGGATGGAAATGGTGAAGATATCTGTAGTAGAAGCTCTACCAATTATTTGGGAACTTTCCAAGCAACAAAAATAGGGGTTGTTGTGGAAACCGGCAAAAATGGTGCATAGGCCTTACACGAGAAAACCCAATTTTTCTTTCTTTTGGCCAATTTTTTGACTAGAGCCCATAATAGATGCACTACTAGGGAAAATTTTATACACATAACTTTAGCAGTAACGCTTGTTAAAAAAGCACGCTAGTGCTAACTAGCAGTAGCGCGCTGGCGAAAACCGCGCTACAGATACATATGTAGCAGTAGTGCGCCTAACAATAAAAGCGCTACCACTAAAACTCCCACTGCTAAGCCGATAGGCTACACATAGTAGTAGCGATCTTATAAAAACAGCGCTACCGCTACTTGTTTTGTAGCAGCGCATTTACGAAGAAAGGTGCTACTGCTAACGAAAATTAAATTAAATGGAAAGCAAATAAAAAAGAGAAAGGAATAACAGTAGCGCGTGTCCAGAAACGCGCTATAGCGAACATAGCAGTAGCGCACTTTCTGGAATGCGCTATTGCTACATTTGACTTAACCGCGCGGTCCGTTCTTCCCCACAACCACTTCCCTCAAATCCCAACTCCTCCGCTATCGCCGCCCTGCATCGTCGTCGGCCGCCGCGCGCTCTCCCGTCGCTCTCCGCACACCCTTGACACTGCCCCCGACCCCGACCTCGACGCCGCCCTCCGCCGCGCGCCCGAGCCCCGACCCCGACCTCGCCGCAGGCACCCGAGGTGACCACGCCTCCTCCTCCCCCTCCCCTACCTCTGCCTAGCTAAATTTCCTAGGGTTCTTCAAATTTTAGATTGCATCAAATTAGTTAGGGTTCATCAAATTAGCTGGTAATTAGGGCAGTAGTTCCTAGGTACTAATTAGTTAGAAGGAACTAGGGCAGTAGTGTTTAATAGAATTAGTAAGAAATTTAATAGAACTAGTTGAACTAGTTTTTTTTTGAGAAACCGGCAGGAGCACTGCCTTTTCATATAAGGAGAATAAAGTTTATGTACAAGAGTGTTCCGGTTTCTGAGAGAAACCGGACAAAAACCCTTAGGAACTAATCAACCGATACCCGGCTGCCACCTGTGGTCGGCCAAAGGCCAAAGTCCTTTGCTTGATGTTGTCGAAGGCAATAGCTGCTACCTCTAGGTGCGTGAGGATAGTTCCATTGAAGATGCGTCGGTTGATTAGTTTTTTGGTAAGAACTAGTTGAATTAATAGAACAAGTGTATTTTTAGTAAGAAAATTAATATAACTAGTTGAACTAGTTTATTTTTTAGTAAGAACTAGTTTATTTCTATTTATAGTAAGTTTATTTTTAGTAAGAACTAGTTGAATTAATAGAACTAGTTGAACATATCACATTTGTTGTTATTTTTTTAGTTAAAGCAATTATTCCCGCATCGACGTCGACGATGCCTATCCCGCATCCTCGTCGTCGACTCGGCGGAGGACACCTGCTTGACCAGATGGGCCATGTCTGAGACTGGGCTCCGCCGGGCTGCTACTGGGAGGCGCTACCTACCGGGGGACGCAACTTGGTGAGGAGCCAGCCCGTCGTTGACCCGAACCTTCTTTGGTGGCGGTCGCGTGGGCGATGTGATTTGAGGTTTGAGGACCCCGCGAAGGTGGTACGTCACCGTGTCAGCGAGGAGGACGCGCACGTCCATCGCTACTTGTTTGCGTTGGAGCACAGGTTCTCCAATACCTGGCCGGTTCTTTAGGGATCTCACTGGAGCTATGATCCTGTGATGGTTCCTTCTTTTTGGGTGTCCACTGCCCGCGTCGATACCCGTCATGCGCTAGGGTTTTAGTTGTATTAGTGATGTTATCTGTATGATACTATTCGGGATGTATTAGTGATAATATTCGACGATGTACGGACGCAAGAGATGATTTACTTTTGCTTATTGAATGCATGCTAATTTGAATACTTATTTATTTTATGATTTGGTTTTGCTTATTGAATGGTCAAATAGGAGAAGTACTCCTATTTTGAATGCTTAAATTGGACCCCACTATGCAAGGCGTATGCATTTGATTAGTTGATAGCTTATAGGGTTTTTGTTTTTGCAGAAATCTAGGAGCCCCTCCATCATCCCCGCCGTCGTCCCCGTCACCGACCCCCTCCGACCTCGAGGTGAGACCAGCCAAATCTCCATGTCAATATGAGTCCTATAAGATATTTTGAAATGTTTTTGCTCATATTTTCAACCATTGAAATGCAATGACCATCAAGTTTGAATGCTCCTATGATGTAGATAAAAACATGTATATCTTGTGTTGCTCAAATAGGATATGTGCTTGCCCAAGTGGCCGGTCATGTTTGCAGGTTACACCTCTGAGTGGCCTATGTTTTGCCGGAGTGTTGATTAATTTCCATTCCGATAAATTTCAGGCGCTCGGTATGTCCTTTTTTAGCAAAGGTCATGCCGGATTTTTCCGTGAATTTTGGCATGACTTGTGCTAGAATATGTAGGAAATATCGAGTGGCCTGGATTTTCTAGAAAGATAATTAAATGATATTTCAGGTTGACTTTAAGCCTGTCGAGGCTCCACCATATATGAGAGGACGAAGAATCCCGACTGTTGTCGTAGGGGTCGTTTCTCCTTCTTCTCCTTGTGCTAGACCATTGTTATGCACTAGGGGAAGGAGGAGTAACGACCATCACCGACGGTCGCAAATGTCAGAGAGAAATCAATGAGGGAGAGTCTCCACCATGTATGAGAGGATCGAAGAATCCCATTTGTTGTCGTGGGGGTCGCTTCTCCTTCGTTCCCGTGTGCTAGACATTTTGGTGTAATGCACCCGGGGACGAAAGGAGGAGCGACCATCACCAATGGTCGAATGTATACACCACGTGAGCTGAGAGTTTTCAAGAAAAGACTCGGCAGACTATTAGTCAACCCGTGATGAATAATAATGATCTAATTTAGTTTTTGTAGTACATATATCTGATTTTACAAGTTTAATCTTTGAATTATAAACATAGGAAATGTCGTACTTGAACGATGAAAGTCTCTCGGGGGAGTGCGACAGGCCTTACCTGGACGAAGATTGGCGCTTCAGCATTAAGCTCCAGGCGACCTTCGATGTTGAAACGGTACGCAACAATGACAAGTCTTTTTTTCGTAATTAAGCACGACTTCAACTATTTCAACGTGTAATTTTCATCTTTTACAACTCAACTAGCTTGTCCCATGCCATGCAAGACACTATGTCTTGGAGAGGATGGGTTTTGAAGACCATGAAAGTTTCGAAATAAGGAAAATTCACCTAAAGACCCATCATGGTATGGATTTTGAAGTAAATCTGTACAATTCTCAGAGTGCAACCCATTTTGGTTGCACAAATTGGGAAGCACTTTGCAAGATGTATGGTTTTTATGAGGATATGATTGTCACCATGGATCTTGGTGATCCTGACATCAAGCAAGACAATATGGACATTTGGGTCCTTGTTGATACGCTTCCAATTCTACTGCTATGTGAGTTTCTCAAACATAGTTATTAACTAATTTAATTTGTTTATTTCAAAATAGTTGACAGCTTATTTCCATTGACAGCTTATTTTCATTCTTCAAACAATGTGCGGAAGATGGTAGACAAAACCTACTACACCGATGGCTCAGAATTAACTTACCAGGAGAAAAATCATCTGATCGCATTTTGTAATGAACTTGAGAATTACAATATCTATTATAAAACTCCTCCACATTATGGTCAATATGTGCCACTAGTGCACGTGTTGAACCACTGTAACATCCATGGAGATGCCATGGTAAGATTTTTTACTATTACAACATCCGTGCATATTTTGCATACTTCTAAAACAGAACTACATTGCTAAATACGAAGTTATTACTATGTTTTTCAAGAGAAAATCCCGAAGGATTGTGTGCCTCATCTGGTGTATCAGAATGTTTGCCTTGATATTTTGAACATACAGCCAGGTCATCCTACGAATCTCACCTGTCCATATCGTATTTCTAAAACTGATGAACACATGGTAATCAAAGAATGGAAAAAAATTGTATGGACAGTCGTAAGGAGGTTCTTGGAAGCAACATTGTGCGAAAGGCAAGAATTGGAGACATGATAATCGCCATTCTCCATAATGGAGAGTCAGGGGCTATCTTGTTTTATGCTATTTTACCTAAGAGAATATAGTAGGTCCTAAGAGAATGTAGTAGGTCCTATGAGGTACAATGTTTATTATGTGGTACAATCTGTTAGAGTTGATGATGAGGAGTAGTTGTGATTATGACTAGTGACCAACTTGCTATGTGATGTCTCATTGATGAA
Organism: Aegilops bicornis; assembly: GCA_021605145.1. Lineage (NCBI taxonomy): Eukaryota > Viridiplantae > Streptophyta > Magnoliopsida > Poales > Poaceae > Aegilops > Aegilops bicornis. The sequence continues at coordinate 140,255,606 of CM038672.1, forward strand.
AACGATGATCATGAGGATGTGTTATATGACTGATGTATTATGATGATAAGTTGTTAATGAGATGATGGTGATGATATTTATTATATCATTGGGCGAAAGAGCCGCGAATTAGTTTCAAGTGGATGTCCATCCACTTGAAACTAGTCCACGGTTCTTTCACCCAGTGATGTAATTACTCATTATGATGTAAAAACAATCTCTAAATTGCTTTTGTATGAAAACTTGTATAAAGGTGTATGAATACAACATGAAATAAATAAAATAAAATACGGAATAGTAGTAGTAGCGCGGGCTGGTAGAAGCGCTACTAGTAAGTACCAATAGCGCTGCTACGGAAAAGCGCTACTACTAAGTCGATATAGCAGTAGCGTGGGTTAACCCACGCTACTGCTAACCTTTAGTCTGAAGCGACGCATCAAGAAGCGCTCTGCTGCCATCTTGATAGGCCTAAACCCGCGCTTCTGGTAGGCTTTTCCCTAGTAAAGATGCCAAGATCATCTTCAATAGTTTTTCGGGATGAGGGTCAAAGGAAATTGGGGTTCCTTTGTAATGGTGGTATCTAGGGTTTAGGTCCAACTGTATGATATTTAGATTTTAAAAGTTAAGATACTAAGGCAAAACATTCCTAGGGTCAAGAAACTTGGGTGGGCTATTTAGGATTGAGGCACAAGGCAAGTCAACCATCATCACATACACACCAAGTTCAAATAAAATGCAAGAACACCAGAAGAAAAAGATAGAAACCAAAACTTGTTAAATTATTTTTCCACGAGTGAAAATCTAGGGTATTACAACAAGCCACTTGGGTTTCCCTCCAGGTTCATCTACTTCCTCTTCCTAGACCAAAATTTCAAATTCATCATCCTCTATATGCAACCTCTCCGGCAGGAAGGTTGGATCCTCCAATTTCTATCCACATGAACCACCAGCCTCAGAAGAATTTGCCATGCCTCTCGATTCTCCCGTCATGCCTCCAAACACAAGGTAGCTAACCATGTTAACCCCTAGAACAGTCCGAGCAACAGTAGATATAGAGGGCACCGTCGTTGCAGCAAGGAGATGTCGCCCTTGGGGGAAACTCACGACGGTGCCGCTGGAGGTGTATGGAACCTTAGGGGAGAACTCGCCAGATTGCTTCTGTCTCATTGTGGTCGTACTCTTGAACAAGTCACTTTTGTCCACCATCCACTCATTTTTTATATAGATGGCAATCATCCCAAAAGTAATGTATCAAATCAAAGAAGATTTTATTCTTTTTTCGGTATGTAAAGTGAGGAGGTGGTATGTATTTAGTAATAATTTAATTTGCATAATAAAAAAACCAAGGGTTCTAATGAGAGAAACATTAACATCAACAAGTTGTTTATCCGGAAACTATCATTCACTTGTATAGGATCAATAGGGATGTTTTCTGATGTCTACTATGCAACTTTATTCTTGTAGACTTTGTTGGGTCTCCTGATGTCTAATATGCAACTTTATTCTTGTGGACACGTGTTGGGCCTCCAAGCGCAGAGTTTTGTAGGACAGTAGCAATTTTCCCTCAAGTGGATGACCTAAGGTTTATCAATCCGTGGGAGGCGTAGGATGACGATAGTCTCTCTCAAACAACCCTACAACCAAATAATAAAAAGTCTCTTGTGTCCCCAACACACCAAATACAACGGTAATTTGTATAGGTGCACTAGTTCGGCGAAGAGATGGTGATACAAGTTAATATGGATAGTAGATATTGATTTTTGTAATAAAATTAATAAAAACAGCAAGGTAGCAATTGATAAAACGGAGCACAAAAGGTATTGCAATGCTTGAAAACGAGGCCTAGGATCCGTACTTTCGCTAGTGAAATCTCTCAACAATGCTAATATAATTGGATCGTATAACCATCCCTCAACGTGCAACGAAGAATCACTCCAAAGTTCCTATCTAGCGGAGAACATAAGAAGAAATCGTTTGTAGGGTACGAAACCACCTCGAAGCTATTCTTTCCCATCGATCTATCCAAGAGTTCGTACTAAAATAACACCAAATAATTTCAGATTCATAATACTCAATCCAACACAAAGAACCTCAAAGAGTGCCCCAAGATTTCTATCGGAGAAACAAAGACAAGAACGTGCATCAACCTCTATGCGTAGATTACCCCAATGAAACCTCGGGAATCCGCGAGTTGAGTGCCAAAACATATATCAAGTGAATCAAAATAATACCCCATTGTCACCACGGGTGTTCATATGCAAGACATATATCAAGTGTTATCAAATCCATAAAAGTATTCAATCTGATAAAACGAAATCTCAAAGGGAAAACTCAATTCATCACAACAAGATAGAGAGGGGAAAACACCATATGATCCAACTATATTAACAAAGCCCCCGATACATCAAGATCATGCCATCAAGAACACGAGAGAGAGAGAGAGAGAGAGAGAGAGAGAGAAAGAGAGAGAGATTAAACACATAGCTACTGGTACAAACCCTCAGCCCCGAGGGTGGACCACTCCATCCTCATCGTGGTGGCCGCCGGGATGATGGAGATGGCCACCAATGATGATTTCCCCCTCCGACAGAGTGCCGGAACGGGGTCTATATTGGTTTCTCATGGCTACAGAGCCTTGCGGTGGCGGAACTTCTGATCTGGGGTTACCCCGAGGGTTTTTTGGAATATTTGACTATTTATAGGGCGAAGAGGGGGTACGGGAGGCCACCGAGGTGCGCACAACCCACCTGGGCGCGCGTGGGCCCCCAGGCGCGCCTTGGTGGGTTGTGCCCCCCTCGGGGCACCCCCGGGTTCTTCTCTGGCCTACTGGATGTCTTCTGGTCCATAAAAAATCCACAAAAAGTTTCACGGTGTTTGGACCCCGTTTGATATTGATTTCCTGCGATGTGAAAAATAAGCAAAAAAACGGCAACTGGCGCCGGGCACTAGGTCAATAGGTTAGTCCCAAAAAATAATATAAATTTGCTATAAAATGATTGTAAAACATCCAAGAATGATAATATAACAACATGAATACTTCATAAATTATAGATATGCTGGAGACGTATCATCTCCAAGCGCAGAGTTCTGTAGGATAATTTTTTTCCCTCAAGTGGATGACCTAAGATTTATCAATCCGTGGAAGGTGTAGGATGAATATGGTTCTATCTCAAACAATCTTCCAATCAAATACAAATAATCTCTTGTGTCCCCAATAGACCCAATACAATTGTCAGTTATATAGGTGCACTAGTTCGGCGATGAGGTGATGATAGATGTGTAGTATGAATGGTAGAAATAGCTTTTTAAAATCTGAATAAATAAAAACAGCAAGGTAGCAAGTATCAAAAGTGTGTGAAAATGGTGTCTCAACAATTACAGACAAGGCCTAGGGTTCATACTTTCGCTAGTGCAATCTCTCAAAATCATTAACATAATTGAACCACATGATAATCCTCAAAGTGCAGCAAAGAATCACTCCAAAGTTTTTATTTCTATTGATAAAGTAGGATGAAATCACGTAGGTAGCAAACCACCTCAATGTTTTGTTTTCAATCAATCTATTGAACCACCCCCAAAGTGTCACGAATAGTCCTAGAGATCATACTACGACAACATCATATGATACGTATCAATTAACCTTTATGTCATCTAGAACACCCCAATGCTACCACGGGTAACCGCAAGTTAAGATATGCATCTAGTGATCTCAAATCCAAAGTATTCGATCCAACGTAAAGAAATTTCAAAGAGTAAGACTCAATTCATCATAAAAGAGATAGAGAGGGAAGAACATCATAAGATCCAATTATATTGATAAATCTCATAATACATCAAGATCTTAGCAAATCAAGAACGAGAGAGAGAGAGAGAGAGATCAAACACATAGCCACTAGTACAAACCCTCAGCCCGGGGATGAACTACTCATGCATCACCATCGAGGCAACGAGGATGATGAAGATGCCTCCCATGGCGGCTTCCCCCTCTGACAGAGTGCCGAAAAAGGGCTCCAGATGAGATCGCTTCAGAATAGAGGTTTGTGGCAGTGGAACAAAAATTCAAGGTTTCTTTCTATGGGTTCTTCTATTTATAGGATTTTTTAGTGTTGGAATCATGCCAAACGAAGTTAAGAGGGACACACAAGCCAGGGTGGCCCACCCTACCCCCCCCCCCCCAGGGCACGCCCCCTGACTTATGGCCACCTCCTGGGTCTTTTGCTCCTCCCCCGAAGCTTCAGGGGTCTCTTATGTTCATAAAAATCATCAAAAAGTTTCGCCGTGTTTGGACCTTTGTAGGTATCAATTTTATGTAAAACCAAAAACAAGCAGAAAACAACAACTGGCACTAGCCACTAGATTATGTTATTCCATATCAATAATATAGAAGTGCACCAAAACCATATTTAATTGTTATAAATATAACATGAATACTTCATAAATTATAGATATATTGGAGAAGTATCAGCAACCCCAAGCTTAATTCCTGCTCGTCCACGAGTAGGTGAATGATAAAAAAATAATTTATGAAATATGAATGCTAGAATAGAACATACCTTTGATCACATAGGCAATTATAATTCTAATAACAAGTAGCATCGTTCTAATAAGTTCGACATATCATAAAGTGATAATGAAGTATCTCACGATCTTTCATGATTATATTGCAAACATAAAGCAATCAATGAATTAAGGATGAGGACTAGGTACTCCAATTTGAAGATAACCATCATACTTATACAATGCTCAACAAATTTCTATTAGGAGAATGCATGCAAAGCTAAGAGCAATCCCCATGCTCAATACGTGGTGCCAAAAGAGATAGAAAGATGGAACTGACTCAACATGAAAAGTAAATAAATAGGCCCTTCACAGAGGGAAGCAGGGATTAACATATGTGAGAGGTCATTTGGTTGAAAACAGAGATAAATATATTTTGAGAGGTGTACTTTTCCTGTCAATGGTTTAACAACACAAATTTCCAATATCTACCATGATAAACACATTTAATGGTGGTTCCCATGCTCTCCTCCCCCACCATACTAACACAAACCATGGATAGATGAATCCACGGGTGCCTGCTAAGTTTCAAATTTTTCGGGGGAGTTTCCTTTTCAACATTTTTTTCATTTTGGACTAGGCATCCCTATTACCAGACTTCCTCATAAATTTGACAAGTGAATAAACTCTTGTCGTGAGTAAAACACATTTAGCATGGGAGATATTGACTACCCACACCGCTCCATGAGCTGTACGAACACACAAAACAGAAGTTTATTTGAAGGTTTAGAGGTGGCACATGCAAATTTACTTGGAATGGCAGTAAAATACCATCTATAGGTAGGTATGGTGGACACTTCATGGCGTAAACTTGTTTTAAGGATTGGATGCACAAGTAGTATTTTCGCTTAGTATAGGAAAATGCTAGCAAAAGACTAGAGGCAACCATTTTACTAAGCACAAAAACCACAATCATGCATTCTCTAATAGTAACATTATTAAGAAAATATAATCATGGTGATAACCTACAAATCTTAATACCACCAAGGATGAATTTGGAATTTATCAAACATGTGTAAACATGTGCCAAGTCAATCATCCGTCCTGCATTGGAAGATAATTATCACCACACATGATAGGCTCAAGTTAATAAAACTAATGCTAATTGTCATTAATATAACTCTCTTACTTGATTAAAGATATGTACTATCATAGTCTCACTTCTACTTTAATGGATTAAACGGAGGATGCATGTTTACTTCTCAATATACATATGATAAATGAAGCACGTGACATTCAATTCATTCATAAATTTCTTACTCTAAAGATATAAATGAAGCACATGACTAAGCAACAAACTACTCTAAAAGATATAAGTGAAGAACAAATAGCAGTTAAGTAAATAGGTAGCTATGTAAAGACTCTCTCAATTCAAAAATTTCACATCTTAGGATTATATCAAATAGCAAACAAAATGAAAGACCAACACCACTCTGATGCAGAGGTAGAAATAGATTATTATGATCATTTAAAAAAGATTTTCTCTAGCAATAATAAAATGAGAGGTGGCTCACCAGCAAATAGTTGTGTGAAGCACACCATCTCCATTGCGGGGGGACTCAAGAAAAAAAATACATGATAGGCATGTTTGGAATGTTAGGGGGATTGGGTAAGATATTAAGAAAAGATTTGTTAGAGAAACTATTATAGAAAACAAATCGGATTTTATCCGGCTTCAATAAACAATTAAATCTGATTTCCCTCAAAATGAATTACAGAATTTGTCTGCTAGTAGAAATCTTCTTTGGGAGTGGATTGCACCCAATGATAAAGCTGGTAGTATCTTAGTTGGCATTAATAATGATTCTTTTGACATTGTTCATGTTAAAAAACTGGGTTTATTTTGTTAGACTTCTCTTATTTGATAAAATTTCTAAATTTCACTGGAATTTAGTAATAATATATGGTGAAGCCCAGAATGACGGGAAGGCTTATTTTCTGGCCGAGCTTTCTAGCATTTACCAGGATAATCCCCTGCCATGTGTGATTGGTGGGGATTTCAATATTATTAGATATAATGACGATAAAAATAAACCTAGGGATACTTATCACTGGAGTTTTATTTTTAATGTAATTACTGAGCATGCTGGGCTTAGAGAGCTCCCCTTAAATGGTAGAAACTTCACCTGGGCTAATAACTTCCTACCTTTGAGAAATTGGACATGGTTTTGATCTGTCCTGATTGGGAAGACAAATACCCCCTTGCTTTGGTTCCTACACTAGAAATAGAAATTTATGACCACACTCCTTTGATTCTTGATACTGGTGCTCACAAATCCTCTCCCCTCATCTTTATATTTGAAACTTCCTAGATGTTGATGGAGGGAATTAAGGAATTTTTTGAGAAACATGGGAACACCCCATGCATGTGTGGGCTGTAATATGTAGGTTTGGCAAAAAAAATGAGATTGCTAAGATAAAAAAATCAGGGATGGGTCTTAAATGCTAATGCTGCTTATAGAAAAAAGAAAAGGGAGTTGTTAGATCGATTAATTGAGATAGATAAGACTGCTGAAAATATTGGGCTAAGTGCTGATGATATATATTTGCAAAAAATTAAGAAGAAAATTAAATTAAATTCTTAAAAAAAGTAAATGGCTTTAGAGATATAAGGATAAAGAGATTAAAGAGGGTGATTCTAATACTAGATATTACCATGCTAAGGTCAATGGTAGGAGGACGAAGAATACGATCTTGTATCTGGAGCAAGAGGAAGGGTTGATTGAAGGAAATGAAAACCACATGAGATATATTACTAATTTTTATAAAAACCTATTTTGGCAAGTTGATTCCTCTTCCATGCTCTAAACATTCAAGATTCTGAATCAATTTCCTCTTAGGATGCCACGGAATTGTTAAAACCCTTCTCTATGGAAGAGTTACATGTTGTGGTCTACTCTATGAAAAAAAAATCAAAAGCCATGGTCCGGATGGTTTCCCGTTGATTTCTATCAAAATTTTTGGGAAATGATCAAGTGTATTCTCAAGGCTTTGCCTGATAATTTCCATGCTGACAAGGTAGATATTTCTAGAATCAATTATGGGGTCATTACTCTTGTCCCAAAAACTAAAGATGCTAAAAAAATTCAAAAGTTTAGACCTATCTATTTGTTAAATGTCAGTTTCAAGATAATTACTAAAGTTCTGATGAATAGACTTAGTAAGGTGGTTAACCCTATTATTTCTCCCATACAAACTGCTTTTGTAAAAGGGAGATATATTATGGAAGGAATGGTGATCCTTCATGAAGCTTTAAACACAGTTCATGTTAAAAAGTAGAATGATATGTTGTTTAAAGTGGATTTTGAGAAAGCGTGTGATAAAATAAAAAGGCCTTTTATGCACAAAATGCTTAAACTTAAAAAAAATTCCTGATAAGTGGTGTGATTGGGTGATGCACACCATGAGAGGGAGCCAAGTGGGCATTAAAGTCAATGAAGAAGTTAGTTCCTTCTTCAAAACCCACAAAGGATTGAGACAGGGGGGTTCTTTATCTGCCTTACCGTTTGACCTTGTTCTTGATGTATTGGCAATTATTCGAGATAAGGCTAGAATTTAAGGGTTTATAAATGGGGTGTTGACTTAATTTCATGAAAATGTGGTGAATATGCTGCAATATCCTGATGATACTAGTTTTTATTACAAGATGATGAGGAGAGCACCAGAAACCTTAAATTTATACTCAGTGCCTTTGAGAAAATGTTTGGTCTTAGTATTAATTTTCATAAAAGTGAGATTTTCCTATTTCGGGAAGCTGTCAATAAAGCCTCCTAATATCAGGAAATCTTTACTTGTGAATTGGGGTAAGTGCCTTTGAAATACTTGGGCCTTCCTGTTTCTGATGTTAGGATTAGAAATAGATTATGGAAAATTATGACTGAAAATTTTGAAAGGAGGTGTGCTTGTTGGCAAGGGAGAGGTTGTTCAACATAGCTGGGAGAGTCACACTTGGTCAGTCATGTCTTACTAACATACCAATTTATATGATGTCCTTTTACCCCCTCCCAACTGGGGAAAAGAAAAGGTTGATTTCTATAGAGCTAGATTAGTGTGGCAAATTGATGAAGATAAGAAGAAATACCATCTTGTGAACTGGAAAACCTTTCTATACCAAAACAGCACGGGGGTCTGGGAATCTTAAATTTAGAGGTCTTTCATAAAGCTTTGCTAACAAAGTGGCTGTGGAATTTGGAAATTGAGGAAGGATTATGGCAAAAACTCCTTTTAGAAAAATATGTGAAATGAAAATGCATTTCTGAGGTGACTCATAAGACTGGGGATTCTCAGTTTTGGTCCGATCTTATGAAAGTTAAAGATATTTCTATCAACATATTAAAAAATGTCTTGCGGATGGTAAAACACTAGGTTCTGGGAATATTGGTGGGTAGGTGATAAGCCTCTAAAAGATGCTTGCCCTTCACTTTATTTCATAAGGAATGATCTTGGCATCTCAGCCTGTGATGCTATTGATAAAGGGTGGCATAATTTTTCTTTTCGGAAGATCCCTGTATGGCGAATCAACATAATTGTGGACTAGTCTTAAAGATAGATATGAGGAAGTTCAGATGCATGAGGGTAAAGATAAACCAATGTGGATGCTCACTTCTGATAGACTTTTTTCTATGAAATCTTTATACATGCATGTGATAAAGTTAACTTTGGATTCCCACAAAAGTTTCTGTGGAAAATTAAGATTCCAACCAAGACTATTTTTTCTATGGTTGCTAAACAGAAAAAGTATCTTGACTAGGGACAATCTCTTGATAAGGGGGTGGAAACGGGACAAGAATTGTGTGTTCTATGGAAAAAGTGAAGATATTGACCACCTTTTCTTTTCATGTTCTGTTGCTAGGCTCATTTGGAATTTGATTTGATGTGCTTTGATTTGTGTTCTATTCCTATCGATCTAAATGATTGTTTCAGAAAATGAGCAAGAAGTTTCCCTAAAAATGATAAGAAACTGGTCCTGGTTGGTACTGTAGACTTACTTTGGGCGATTTGGAAATGGCGTAATGATTTTTTTTAGAAAAAGGATGAATGATCCTTTGCGTCTGATTAAACTGATGTGGAATTGGATCTAGGACTGGGCTATGTTATAGATAAAGGACTCAGAGGGAAACTACTGATGTTGGGAGCAAGACTCATTGAACAGGTGGCAAGTGAGATCTACCGGGTCTCTCAGGGATGGAGGATTGGCGTTCCAAAACTGGGGCTTTAGCTGGAGCTCCTATCATCCCCCTTTGGGATCTCTCTCCGTCGCTCATGGGAGCTTCTTTTGCGTTTGGGCAGTAGTAGTGCTCGCTAGTTCTAGTTGCTCTTTTTTATTATTAGACTTCCTCGTGTGAGTGTATCTCCTAGGGTGCCTGCTATGTAAAATTGTTAGTTTGCTTTTATGGTTGGGAGATTGTAGTAGTGTTGGACTTCAAGTTTGGCCTGGCTGTTGCCACGAACCTTGTGACTACTGTTGGTTTCTATAAATGAAATCGGAGGGGAAACCCTCTTTTGCTCAAACAAAACAAACAAAACGAAAATATGCTCCAAGCAAAACACATATTATGTGAAGAATTAAATTATGGCTCTAAGGGAGGTATATAGATAGTGTTGAAGACGAAAGAGGGGATGCCCCAAGCTTAGGCGCTTGAGTATTCCTTAGATATTGTCGGCGTTCTGGGAATGGGGGTCCCCAGACTTGCCTGCCTGCGGCCCACAGCGTGGCTCTGCGAGCGGGCCCATACGGCCCATCTTCGACAACAAGCACTCAAGATCCTCGCGAGGGGCCAAGCCTCGTGAGGCGGACGACGCAAGACCTCCTCGGGAGCGGCCTCACCAGGTTGGCTCGCGAGGGGTGGAGAGATCAAGGCAAGACAAACCTCGTGAGGTTCTCGTGACGTGAGCCATGATGACCAAGACCAGGAGGGCGCCAGCGCGCGCAGTGTCCTTGTTTCCTCTTTGGTGCTAAGGAGGCAAGCGCGGGCGAGGAGTACCGAGGCGTCAGGCAAAGGTTTCCATATCGGTGCAACGAGACCAAGACCAGCAGGATGGCAAGATGGAGGTCACCGTGAAGCCCAAGAAGGCGTCACCACCAGAGCCTTGGGCAGGCGAAGACTGCTTTTGTCAGGATAAGTTGTACTAGTTGTCCCCTTTCAAATTGGCCGTTGTTGGCTCCCTTCCCGCTCAATATTTGGGAAGAGGACCAGGGCCTCTATAAATAGGATTAGCCACCACAGTAGGAGACATCTGATCTGGGACTCGATTCATCCCATCCTCACACCCACCAAGCACAAGAACACCTCGACCTCAGGAGGCTGTTCTTCCCCTTGTACTGTTCATCCTCAGCCCGAGAGGCAATCCGCCACCACCACACTGGAGTAGGGTATTACACCACAACGGTGGCCCAAACCAGTATAAATCTCGTGTCCTTTATGTTGCGAGTTCGTCGAGTTAGTCCTTGAGAACTTAGCAAAGCTAGGACGTGGATCGGTAGAGGGAGATCTTCGTGCGCACCCCAGAGTTCGAACCTTAAGGGTTTTTCTGGAACCCGTGATCCGATAGATATTACACTAGGGTACCTTGGGCATCACCAAGCTTAGGCTCTTGCCTCTCCTCATTCTCCTCATATCGTCATCTCACCCAAAGCTTGAAACTTCATTCACACAATACTTAACGGAACTCATGAGATGGGTTAGTATAATAAAAATAGATCATTCACTTAGGTACTGTCAATACAAGATTTATTATTATTTCCACATAGTGCCTACTATATTCTATCATTTTCAAAATTTATATCCCCCAATGTAAGCCGTAAAAACTTGAAAACAAGCAAAATATGCAATCAAAACAAAATCTATCAAAAAAAAGTGCAACACGTAGAGATGCATTTTCCAGTCATACTTCTGCAACTCTAATATTGTGAACAATTAGGACAATGTAGACAATTTGTAACCTAATCTTGTGTAAAAAATCAGAATTGATCATGTTCCAGTACAAATAAACAATTCAATTACTAGACAAAAAAGTTTCTGTTTCTGCATGGAATCAAATCAACAAGCATCCACACTATCCCAAAGGTCATACTTGGCACATTATTGAAAGAAAAGATACAAAACATGATTACTGCAGTACCTTAATCATGTACAAACATAAAACAGAAAAGGTAAATATTGGGTTGCCTCCCAACAAGTGCTTTTATGTAATGCTTTTTCGCTAGGCATGACAAATTTAATGATGCTTGATACGTCTCCAATGTATCTATAATTTATGAAGTATTCATGCCATTTTTACAATAATTCTATATGGTTTTGTTATGATTTGAAGGAACTTACACGGACTGACATTGTTTTCAGAAGACCTACCGTGGTGTTGTTTTTTGTGCAGAAATAAAAGTTCTCCAAATGCAACAAAACTTTTTGATGATATTTTTGAAACAAAAGAGGCACTGGAAGCTTCGTGGAAGGACTAGAAGGTGAAGGAGGTGGCCACACCCCACCGGGGTGAGCCACGGGCCTTGGCTGTGGGCTGGAGGGTAGTGGGCACCATGTGGCCCATCTTACCATGAGACCGACGCCAAAAAATCCTATAAATAGATAAACCACCAAAAATACCCCTAGAACTTGGACTCCGCCGCCGCACGCCTCTGTACCTTCAAAATACCATATGGAGCCCTGTTCTGGCACCCTGCCAGAGGGGCAAATCATCACCAGAGGCCATCTTCATCATTTTGGTGGCCACCATGATGAGGAGGGAGTACTTCACCCTCGAGGCTAGGGGTATGTACAAGTAGCTACTCTCTCGTGTTCTTGATTTGGCACGATCTTGATGTACCACGAGCTTTGTCAATATAGTTGGATCATATGGTGTTTTCCCCTCTCTATCTTGTTGTGATGAATTGAGTTTTTACCTTTGAGGTTTCACTATTATCAGATCGAATACTTGTTGGATTTGAGAACACTTAATGTATGTCTTGCATATGAATACCCGTGTGGACAATGGGGTATTATATCGATTCACTTGATGTATGTTTTGGCACTCAACTCACGGATTCCTGAGGTGACATTGGGGTAATCTATGCATAGGGGTTGATGCACGTTTTCGTCCTACTTTCTCCGTAGAAATCTTGGGACACTCTTTGAAGTTCTTTATGTTGGCTTGAATGTTATGAATCTGAAGTTGTTTGATGTGTATCGTATAATTGACTCACGGATAGTTGTGGTGACATTAGAGTTTGTTGATGCGTATCATATGGTGTTATTTTAGTACGAATACTAGGGTTGTTCGTGACACTTATAGGAATAGCTCAATAGATTGATCAGAAAGGATAACTTTGAGGTGGTTTCATATTGTACAAACAATTTCATCTTATGTTCTCTGCTAGATAAGAACTTTGGAGTGATTCTTTGTCGCACGTTGAATGATTGTTGAGAAATTGCATTAGCGAAAGTATGAACCATGCCTTGTTTCAAGCATTGCAATACCATTTGTGCTCCATTTTATCACTTGCTACCTTGCTATTTTTTTATTTTCAGATTACAAAAACCTATATCTACTATCCATACTACACTTGTATCACCATCTCTACGTGCACCTATACAATTTACGATTGTATTTGGTGTGTTGGGGACACAAGAGATTTCTTGTATTTGATTGCAGGGTTGTTTGAGAGAGACCATCTTCATCCTACGCCTCCCACGGATTGATAAACCTTAGGTCATCCACTTGAGGGAAAATTGCTACTGTCCTACAAAACTCTGCGCTTGGAGGCCCAACACGAGTCTACAAGAATAAGTTGTGTAGTAGACATCAAGCTCTTTTCTGGCGTCGTTGCCGGGGAGGTGAGTGCTTGAAGGTATATCTTTAGATCTTGAAATTGAATCTTTTAGCTTCTTGTTTTATCAATATTTTGGTTTATCAAAGCAAACTACAAAAAAATGGAATTTAGGTTGCCTCATCTTATTCATCTTTATCATGCCTTTCTTGAAAATGATGGAGCGGAAAATTGTGCTCAATTGATAGAAGAAGAATTCAATAAAATGTTTGGCTTAAAATCTTTGAATGATAAGGATGATTGCAATGTTGCTAGTATGAATTCTTTAAATATCCATGATATTAATTATATGCAAATCCATAAGCTTGGGGATGCTATGTTTGATGAACATGATATTTTTAGTCCCCCAAGTTTTGATGTGAAAATTGGTTATGATGATTGCATGCCTCCTATTTATGATGATTACAATGATGAATGTGGGTTTGGAAGAGTGTCAACTCTAAGTAATGATCCCACTATTTTGGAGGGTGTTGACTCTTGTCACAATATTGATAAAAGTGGATTTGGAGAGGTCATGACTTTATTTAGTAATGATTCCACTATTTTGGAAGAGGTTTCAATTGATTATGATAAAAAAATTGCTATCTGTGATGATTATTGTGATGACATGTATGCTATAAAGAATAATGATAACCATGAAACTTGTCATCATGATTTCAATTTTCAATTGTATTATTCCAATCAAGTACCACATGATAGTTATTTTGTTGATTTTGCTCCCACTACTATTCATGAGAATAAATTTGCTTATGTGGAGAGTAATAAAATTTCTATGCTTGTGGATCATGAAAGGAATGCTTTATGTGATAGTTATATTTTTGAATTCATTCATGATGCTACTGAAATTTACTATGAGAGAGGAACATATGCTTTTACATATCTCAATAATATCAAGTTTCCTCTCCATGTGTTGAAAGTTTTGAAGTCATGCTTGTTTTTCCTTCCTATACTAGTTGATTCTTGCACCCATAAGTTGTTTGCTCACAAAATCCATATGCATAGGAAGTGGGTTAGGCTTAAATGTGCTCGTCATATGCTTCATGATGCTCCCGTTATGTACTTTTACGTGAGCATAATTGAAATCATCATGCCTAGCTAAAATGCATTAAAGAAAAGAACCTGTTAGGAGATAATCCAACACTATTACCTACTATTTCTGTGTGTTCACATGATTAAGCTACTGCAGTAATCATGTTTTATAGATTTTGTTTCAATAAAGTGCCAAGTAAAGCCTTTGGGATAGTGTGGATGATAATTGACTTGATTCTGTGCAAAAATAGAAACTTTTGCGCCCAGTAACGTAATTGTTGAAGTTCACTGAAAATTAAATTCTAAATTTTGGAAAAATGATTGATAAACAAATTTCCTATATTTTCCTTTTTTTTAGAATTTTTGGAGTTACAGAAGTATGGTCATTGTTCAGATCATTACATGTTGTTCTGTTTTTGACAGATTCTGTTTTCAATGAATAGTTTGCTTGTTTTATGGTTTCTATGGCTTATATTGGTCAATATAAATTGTAGAAATGGTTGGGTATAGTAGGAATTATTTTAAAACAATTATGATTCTTGTCTTTAACAGTACCAAAGTGAATGATTTGCTCTTTATCATACTAACCCATCTCACGAAGTACCGTTAAGTTTTGTGTGATTGAAGTTTTCAAGTTTTCGGTGAGATATCGATATGAGGAGAATGAGGAGTGGCAAGACCCTAAGCTTGGGGATTCCCAAGGAAACCTAAGGTAATATTCAAGGAATACCCAAGCAACTAAGCTTGGGGATGCCCTGGAAGGCATCCCCTCTTTCGTCTTCAACATTATCGGTAACCTCACTAGGAGCTACTATATTTTTATTCATCACATGATATGTGTTTTGCTTGGAGCGTCATTTTCTTTTATTTGTATTTGCTTGCTGCTATTTAGAATAATGTTTTGTATCTTTCACTTCAATAAAAATGTCACGTGTAGCCTTTACCATGCTTATTTTGCAAGTCTATATTTTGTTGTTTGAAAGCGAAAAGTTTTCTATCATTGTCTTAATTCTTTAGAAAAGTCAGCACGTGATAAAATCTTGATATTTTTACACAGTAAGCCATAACAAATTTTATACAGTGTGGTAATTTTCAAAAAAATTGGAGTTAAAAAGTATGAATCTTCTTGCATCCTTTATAGAATGTCCTGTTTTGACAGATTGCTGTTTTGTTTGCATATGTTTGCTTCTTTAATGATTCTATTTAAGAATAGGAGTATTAAATATGCAGAGGCATTTAGTATGCAATGGTAAATTATAATTTTTGTGATTTTCTATAGTAGAGAATGATAAGGTTCTTGCATTGATTTATACTAACTTATCTTACGAGTTCTTGTTGAGTTTTGTGTGGATGAAGTATTTAAGATTTAGGGAAACCGTGGTATGCAAGAAATTAAGGAGACACAAGATCTCAAGCTTGGTGATGCCCAAGGCATGCCAAGAAATATTCCAAGAAGTCTCAACCGTCTAAGCTTGGGGACGCCCCGGTAGGCATCCCACCTTTCTTCATCAATAATTATCTAGTTAGAATCGGTTGAGCCTAAGTTTTTGCTTCTTCGCATGACATGTGCTATTCTTGGAATGTCATATTATTTTGTTTTCTTTGCTATTTGAATAAAATACTTAAGATCTGAAATTTTTAATGAGAGAAAGCCCTCACATACCTACCTATTTATTTAACTACTCGTTTGATCTTAACTTATATCTTTTTGGAGTAGTTTCTCAAACACTCTCATGCTTCACTTATATTATTTTGAGAGTTGATAATAGTGATAAAAATTTGCACAAGGTATGAAATTGGTCCTAATATGATGAATATCCAAGAAGGATATAGTAAAAACCTTTCATGTGGATCATTGGATATGATAAGCTTGATTCCTTGCAATAGTTTCGCGATATGGAGATAATAATAGGAGAGTCATGTTGGTGAGTAATTGCGCTTTAGTAGGAATATTGGTGTCAAGGTTAGTGATTCCCGATGCAAGTAGGTAAAGTCAGTAGTGAAGGAAATGTGCCCTAGAGGCAATAATAAAGTTGTTATTTATATTTCCTTATATCATGATAAATGTTTATTATTCATGCTAGAATTGTATTAACCGGAAACTTGATACATGTGTGAATACATAGACAAAACAAAGTGTCCCTAGTATGCCTCTACTTGACTAGCTCGTTAATCAAAGATGGTTAAGTTTCCTAACCATAGACATGTGTTGTCTTTTGAT
Organism: Aegilops bicornis; assembly: GCA_021605145.1. NCBI lineage: Eukaryota > Viridiplantae > Streptophyta > Magnoliopsida > Poales > Poaceae > Aegilops > Aegilops bicornis. Next base: position 140,272,213 of record CM038672.1, read on the forward strand.
GAACGGGATCACATAATTAGGAGAATGATGTGATGCGCAAGACCCATTCGTTAGCTTAGCAAAATGATCGTTAAGTTTTATTGCTATTGCTTTCTTCATGACTTATACATATTCCTTTGACTATGATATTATGCAACTCCCCAATACCGGAGGAACACCTTGTGTGCTATCAAACATCACAACGTAACTGGGTGATTATAAAGATGCTCTACAGGTGTCTCCGAAGGTGTTTGTTGGGTTTGCATAGATCGAGATTAGGATTTGTCACTCCAAGTATCGGAGAGGTATCTCTGGGCCCTCGCGGTAATGCACATCACTATAAGCCTTGCAAGCAATGTGATTAATGAGTTAGTTATGGGATGATGCATTACAGAATGAGTAAAGAGACTTGTCGGTAATGAGATTGAACTAGGTATGAGGATACTGACAATCGAATCTTGGGCAAGTAACATACCGATGACAAAGGGAATAATGTATGTTGTTATTGCGGTTTAAACGATAAAGATCTTCGTAGAATATGTAGAAACCAATATGAGCATCCAGATTCCACTATTGGTTATTGATCGGAGATGTGTATCGATCATGTCTACATAGTTCTCGAACCCGTAGGGTCCGCACGCTTAACGTTCGATGATGATTTGTATTATGAGTTATGTGTTTTGGTGACCGAAGATTGTTCGGAGTCCTGGATGAGATCACAGACATGACGAGGAGTCTTGAAATGGTCGAGAGGTAAAGATTGATATATTAGATGATACGTCTCCAACATATCTATAATTTTTGATTGCTCCATGCTACTTTATCTATTTCTTTGGACTATAATGGGCTTTATTTTCCACTTTTATATTATTTTTGGGACTAACCTATTAACTGGAGGCCCAGCCCAGAATTGCTGTTTTTTTGCCTATTTCAGTATTTCGAAGAAAGAAAATATCAAACGGAGTCCAAACGGAATGAAACCTTCGGGAACGTGATCTTCTCAGCGAACGTGATCCAGGAGACTTGGACCCTACTCCAAGAAGCACCGAGGCGGTCACGAGGTGGAGGCGCCCCAGGCGCGCCCCGCCTCGTGGGCCCCTGACAGCTCCACCGACGTACTCCTTCCTCCTATATATACCTCATTACCCCAATAGACCGGACATGGAGCCAAAAACCTAATTCCACCGTGCATTCTTCCTGTATCCACGAGATCCCATCTTGGGGCCTGTTAGGAGCTCATGGAGGGGGCATCTACCACGGAGGGCTTCTACATCAACACCATAGCCCCTCCGATGAAGTGTGAGTAGTTTACTTCAGACCTTGGTCCATAGCTAGTAGCTAGATGGCTTCTTCTCTCTTTTTGGATCTCAATACAATGTTCTCCCCCTCTCGTGGAGATCTATTCGATGTAATCTTGTTTTTTGCGGTGTGTTTGTTGAGACCGATGAATTGTGGGTTTATGATCCAGCTTATCTATGAATAATAGTTGAATCTTCTCTGAATTCTTTTATGTATGATTGAGTTATCTTTGCAAGTCTCTTCGAATTATCCGTTTGGTTTGGCCAACTAGATTGGTAGTTCTTGCAATGGGAGAAGTGCATGGCTTTGGGTTCAATCTTGCGGTGTCCTTACCCGATGTGAGAAAGGGTTGCCAGGCACGTATTGTATTGTTGCCATCGAGGATAATAAGATGGGGTATTTATCATATTGCATGAATTTATTCCTTTACATCATGTCATCTTGCTTAAGGCGTTACTCTGTTTTTTAACTTAATACTCTAGATGCATGCTTTGGATAGAGGTCGATGAGTGGAGTAATAGTAGTAGATGCGTAATCGTTCGATCTACTTGTCTCGGACGTGATGCCTATATACATGATCATACCTAGATAACCTCATAACTATGCTCAATTCTATCAATTGCTCAACAGTAATTTGTTCACCCACCGTAGAATACTTATGCTCTTGAGAGAAGCCACTAGTGAAACCTATGGCCCCCGGGTCTATTCTCATCATATCAATCTCCATCACTTTATTTACTTGCTTTGCTTTTACTTTTTACTTTGCATCTTTATACCAAAAATACCAAAAATATTATCTCTATCAGATCTCACTCTCGTAAGTGACCGTGAAGGGATTGACAACCCCTAATCGCGTTGGTTGCGAGTTGCTATCGTTTTGTGCAGGTATGAGGGACTTATGCGTGACCTCCTACTGGATTGATACCTTGGTTCTCAAAAACTGAGGGAAATACTTACGCTACTGTGCTGCATCATCCTCTCCTCTTGAGGAAAACCAGCATAAGCTCGAGACATAGCAAGAAGTATTTACGGCGCCGTTCTTGGGAGGCTTACGCAAAAGTCAACATACCAAGTACCCAACACAATCCCTATCTCTCGCATTACATTATTTGCCATTTGCCTCTCGTTTTCCTCTCCCCCACTTCACCCTTGCCGTTTTATTCGCCCTCTCTTTCCCAATCTCCTCCTCTCTTTTGCTTGCCTTTTGTTTGCTTGTGTCTCCATGTGCCTTCTATGTGCTTGCATCTTTGCTTGCTAAAAATCTATTTTTATGGATCCACTTAAAGTGTTCTACTTGGATCATCTTCGATCCTTATCTTTCGTCTTTGAAACCCCAACTAGCCTAGTTGATGGGAAATCTTTAGATGAGCATGCTCATTATGCGCGTCACCGTTTGTCTGAAAAGGGAGACTCTTATGGAGTCAAATAAACAGATTGCTGTGTTATGCTTGGAATCTTTGTGAAATTTATGATTTTACTTGTTGCTCTAAGAACCCTAAAAACACCTTCCTTACCTATGTGAGTTTAATGAAAATGAAATCTTATCATCTTATGCAGAGGGTGTTTATAGTTACTATGATATCGAACAAATTGAAGAATTTGTTGCTTTTAAAGTGCTTATGAAGTTGCTTCTTTGATTGAAAAGTATAATATTACTCTCTCTGAATCTGAAAATTTTGACATACTTAAATATTGCTATGAAAACTATGCTCATAATGTCTATGTCAAAGAATTTATTGAGAGAATGACCGCTGCTTTGGAAGGAAATAATGATATGCATGAATCTATAGACAATGATGATTCCGATGATTTGATTGAAATATCCTTGATGAACATGATGCTTGCTATTCTTGTGGCTATGATGCCAATATTTATGAAGATGAATTTGCTATAGTTCCTTATGTTAAACATGAGATCGTTGCTATTGCGCCCATACTTGATAGTCCCTTCGATAAAAAGCATGATTGCAATGATTTCACTATATATTCTCTTGATGACAATTGTGCTAATAACATGCAAAACCCTAAGCTTGGGGATGCTAGTCTTGTTGTGTCCACTACTTGTTGCAATGATCATGATTGGGGTGATTTTTCTTATGATCTTGAAAATTTATTTAATCACCATGATGAATATGAGATTGATAATATTGTTTGCAATAATATTGAAAGTGGGTTTGAAAGAGTGTCAACTTTAGATCCCACATATTTGGATAAAGTTAAATCTTATGAAGTTTTTGATAAAAGTGGGTTTGGAGAGGTCATGACTTTAGTTAATATTAACACTATTTCGGAAGAGTGTCAACTTCGCATGCATGTGGATCGTGTTGAGAATATGTTATGTGATAGCTATATTGTTGAATTTTCTTATGATCCTACATGTAATTATTATGAGAGAGGAAATTATGGTTGTAGAAGTTTTCATGTTACTAAATTACCTTTCTTCATGTTGAGATTGCTATCATCTCTTTGTTCTTCCTTGCATATGCTAGTTTTTTCTTGCCTTGATAATTTGTTTTCTTACAAGATGCCTATGCATAGGAAATATTGTTAGACTTAAGTGTGTTTATCACATGTTTTATGATGCTCTTTTTGTGCTTCAATTCTTGTCTTTCTTGTGAGCATCATTGAATCTCAATGCCTAGCTAAAAAGGCTTTAAAGAAAAGCGCTTGTTGGGAGACAACCCAATATTTATCCTTGCTGTTTAGGAATAAATAATCCATCTAGATTCTGTTTAGATGTGGTTTTATCTTTTGATTAGTGTTTGTGCCAAGTTAAACCTATTAGATCTTCTTGGGAGATAGTTATTTGATCTTGCTGTAATTTCCAGAATCTTTGCGCTCAGCGCCCGAATTGTTAAAAATCACCAGAACGTGATAAAATAGTGATTCCAATTTCTGCTGATCAATAAACAAATTTCCCAGGTCGTCTAATTTTGGTAGAATTTTTTGGGTTCCAGAAGTTTGCGTTAGTTACAGATTACTACAGACTTCTGTTTTTAACAGATTCTGTTTTGCGTGTGTTGTTTGCTTATTTTGATGAATCTATGGCTAGTAAAATAGTTTATGATCCATAGAGAAGTTGGAAGACAGTAGGTTTAACACCAAAATAAATAAATAATGAGTTCATTACAGTACCTTAAAGTAGTCTTTTGTTTTCTTTCTCTAACGGAGCTCACGAGATTTCTATTGAGTTTTGTGTTGTGAAGTTTTCAAGTTTTGGGTAAATTCTTTTGATGGATTATGGAACAAGGAGTGGCAAGAGCCTAAGCTTGGGGATGCCCATGGCACCCCCAAGATAATCCAAGTACACCAAAAATTCAAAGCTTGGGGATGCCTTCCGGGGCATCCCCTCTTTCGTCTACTTCCATCGGTAATTTACTTGGAGCTATATTTTTATTCACCAACATGATATGTGTTTTGCTTGGAGCGTCTTGTATTATTTGCGTCTTTGCTTGTTAGTTTACCACAATCATCCTTGCTGTACACACCTTTTGAGAGAGCCATACATGAATTGGAATTTGCTAGAATACTCTATGTGCTTCACTTATATCTTTTGAGCTTGATAGTTTGCTCATAGTTCTTCACTTATATCTTTTGAGCGTGATAATTTTTGCTCTAGTGCTTCACTTAGATCTTTTAGAGCACGGTGGTGGATTTGTTTTAAAGAAACTCGATCTCTCATGCTTCACTTAGATTATTTTTAGAGTCGTTAATAGCATGGTAATTTGCTTAATGTTAATATACTTGGTATTCAAGATATGTGAAACTTTCTTTTGAGTGCGTAGAATACTAAGATAAGTTTGATGCTTGATAATTGTTTTGAGATATGAACATGGTGATATTAGAGTCATGCTAGTTGAGTAGTTGTTAATTCAAAGAATACTTGTGTTGAAGTTTGTGATTCCCGTAGCATGCACGTATGGCGAACCGTTATGTGATGAACTCGGAGCATGATTTATTTATTGATTGTCTTCCTTATGAGTGGTGGTCGGGGACGAGCGATGGTCTTTTCCTACCAATCTATCCACCTAGGAGCATGCGCGTAATACTTTGCTTTGATAACTTCTAGATTTTTGCAATAAGTATATGAGTTCTTTATGACTAATGTTGAGTCCAAGGATTATACACACTTTTTCCCATCCTTCCACTATTGCTAGCCTCTCTAATACCGCACACCTTTCGCCGGTATCATACACCCATAAACCTTCCTCAAAACAGCCACCATACCTACCTATTATGGCATTTCCATAGCCATTCCGAGATATATTGCCATGCAACTTTCCACCGTTCCGTTTATTATGACATGCTCCATCATTGTCATATTGCTAGCATGATCATGTAGTTGACATCGTATTTGTGGCAAAGCCACCGTTCATAATTCTTTCATACATATCACTCATGTTTCATTGCATATCCCGGTACACCGCCGGAGGCATTCATATAGAGTCATATTTTGTTCTAATTATCGAGTTGTAATTGTTGAGTTGTAAGAAAAATAAAAGTGTGATGATCATCATTATTAGAGCATTGTCCCAGTGAGGAAAGGATGATGGAGACTATGATTCTCCCACAAGTCGGGATGAGACTCCGGACGAAAAAAAAGAGGCCACAAAAAAAAGAGAAAAGGCCCAATCAAATAAAAAATGAGACAAAAAGAGAGAAGGGACAATGTTACTATCCTTTTACCACACTTGTGCTTCAAAGTAGCACCATGATCTTCATGATAGAGAGTCGCTCGTTTTGTCACTTTCATTTACTAGTGGGAATTTTTCATTATAGAACTTGGCTTGTATATTCCAATGATGGGCTTCCTCAAAATGCCCTAGGTCTTCGTGAGCAAGCGAGTTGGATGCACACCCACTTAGTTTCTTTAGTTGAGCTTTCGTATACTTATAGCTCTAGTGCATCCGTTGCATGGCAATCCCTACTCACTCACATTGATATCTATTGATGGGCATCTCCATAGCCCGTTGATACGCCTAGTTGATGTGAGACTATCTTCCCTATTTGTCTTCTCCACAACCACCATTCTATTCCACATATAGTGCTATATCCATGGCTCACGCTCATGTATTGCGTGAAGATTGAATAAGTTTTGAAAATGTTAAAGTATGAAACAATTGCTTGGCTTGTCATTGGGGTTGTGCATGATTTAAATACTTTGTGTGGGGAAGATGGAGCATAGCCAGACTATATGATTTTGTAGGATAACTTTCTTTGGCCATGTTATTTTGAGAAGACATGATTACTTTGATTAGTATGCTTGAAGTATTATTATTTTTGTGTTAATATGAACTTTTGTCTTGAATCTTTCGGATCTGAATATTCATACCATGATTAAGAAGATTTACATTGAAATTATGCCCAAGTATCACTCCGCATCAAAAATTCTCTTTTTATCATTTACCTACTCGAGGACGAGTAGGAATTAAGCTTAGATGCACGATACGTCTCCAACGTATCTATAATTTTTGATTGCTCCATGCTACTTTATCTATTGTTTTGGACTATAATGGGCTTTATTTTCCACTTTTATATTATTTTTGGGACTAACCTATTAACCGGAGGCCCAGCCCAGAATTGCTGTTTTTTTGCCTATTTCAGTATTTCGAAGAAAGAAAATATCAAACGGAGTCCAAACGGAATGAAACCTTCGGGAACGTGATCTTCTCAGCGAACGTGATCCAAGAGACTTGGACCCTACTCCAAGAAGCACCAGAGGCGGTCACGAGGGTGGAGGGCGCGCCCCCCTGCCTCGTGGGCCCCCTGACGCTCCACCGACGTACTCCTTCCTCCTATATATACCTACGTACCCCCAATAGACCAGACACGGAGCCAAAACCTAATTCCACCGCCGTACCTTCCTGTATCCACGAGATCCCATCTTGGGGCCTGTTCCGGAGCTCCGGCGGCGGGGGCATCTACCACGGAGGGCTTCTACATCAACACCATAGCCCCTCCGATGAAGTGTGAGTAGTTTACTTCAGACCTTCGGGTCCATAGCTAGTAGCTAGATGGCTTCTTCTCTCTTTTGGATCTCAATACAATGTTCTCCCCTCTCTCGTGGAGATCTATTCGATGTAATCTTCTTTTTGCGGTGTGTTTGTTGAGACCGATGAATTGTGGGTTTATGATCCAGCTTATCTATGAATAATATTTGAATCTTCTCTGAATTCTTTTATGTATGATTGAGTTATCTTTGCAAGTCTCTTAGAATTATCAGTTTGGTTTGGCCAACTATATTGGTAGTTCTTGCAATGGGAGAAGTGCATGGCTTTGGGTTCAATCTTGCGGTGTCCTTACCCAGGATGTGAGAAAGGGTTGCAAGGCACGTATTGTATTGTTGCCATCGAGGATAACAAGATGGGGTATTTATCATATTGCATGAATTTATTCCTTTACATCATGTCATCTTGCTTAAGGCGTTACTCTGTTTTTAACTTAATACTCTAGATGCATGCTGGATAGAGGTCGATGAGTGGAGTAATAGTAGTAGATGCAGAATCGTTTCGATCTACTTGTCTCGGACGTGATGCCTATATACATGATCATACCTAGATAACCTCATAACTATGCTCAATTCTATCAATTGCTCAACAGTAATTTGTTCACCCACCATAGAATACTTATGCTCTTGAGAGAAGCCACTAGTGAAACCTATGGCCCCCGGGTCTATTCTCATCATATCAATCTCCATCACTTTATTTACTTGCTTTCCTTTTACTTTTTACTTTGCATATTTATACCAAAAATACCAAAAATATTATCTCTATCAGATCTCACTCTCGTAAGTGACCGTGAAGGGATTGACAACCCCTAATCGCGTTGGTTGCGAGTAGCTATCATTTTGTGCAGGTACGAGGGACTTGCGCGTGACCTCCTACTGGATTGATACCTTGGTTCTCAAAAACTGAGAGAAATACTTACGCTACTGTGCTGCATCGTCCTCTCCTCTTCGAGGAAAACCAACGCAAGCTCGAGACGTAGCATTGGACGATAGTATTTGGACACCGGAATGGTTTCGGGACGTTTCGGATATTTATCGGAGTTTCGGGGGGTTACCGGAACCCCGCGGGGAAGTAATGGGCCAACATGGGCCATAGGGGAGAGAGAGGAGAGCGCACAAGGGGTGGCGACCCCCCATGGGCTGTCCGAATTGGACAATGGGAAGGGGGCGCGGCCCCCCTTTCCTTTCTCCCTCTCCTTCCCTCTTTCCCCTCCATGAGAAGGAATAAAGGGGGGGGGGGGCGAATCCTACTAGGACTAGGAGTCCTAGTAGGAGTCCCCCCTCATGGCGCGCCCCCTAGGGCCGGCCTCTCCCCTCTCCCTCCTTTATATACGTGGGCAGGGCACCCCTTCGAGACACAACAATTGTTCTAAACCGTGTGCAGCGTCTCTCCCCACAGTTTGCTCCTCCGATCATAGCATCGTAGTTCTTAGGTGAAGCCCTGCACGGAACACATCACCATCACCATCGCCACGCCGTCATGCTGACAAAACTCTCCCTCGACCCTCTGCTGGATCAAGAGTTCGAGGGACGTCATCGAGCTGAACGTGTGCTGAACTCGGAGGTGTTGTACGTTCAGTACTAGATCTGTTGGATCACGAAGACGTTCGACTACATCAACCGCATTATACTAACGATTCCGCTTTTGGTCTACGAGGGTACGTGGAGACACTCTCCCCCTCTCGGTACTATGCATCTCCTAGATAGATCTTGCGTGATCGTAGGAATTTTTTTGAAATTGCATGCTACGTTCCCCAACAAATAATTATGCAATAAAATTACATCCTACTTGTGGTGCATTATTCAGTGTTAGTTATGTTCAATGCATGTTCATGACCCTTCTTGTTTTTTGGTTGGTCACTTCTCAGTCTATTTGCTAGCCTTCATTTGTGCTAAGCAGGAATGCTGCTTGTGCATCCAATTCCTTAAACCCAAAGTTGTGCCAAATGAGTCCACAATACCTACCTATATGTGGTATTTACATACTGTTCCAAGTAAATTTGCATGTGCTAACTCTAATCATTCAAAATAATTTTCCGTTTTGTGTGCCCGTACCGCTCATGAAGCAGCAGGGGGTGGCCAATATTTTCCATGCTAGGTGGGTTATTCTCATGATGAGTGTTTATTCATTTTCCATTGCACGAGAGTGTGGCAGGTAATAGGGGTGCCCAGTCCTGAAATAAAAAAAATTAATATGATGATGATAATAAATTCCTTGGAAAGTGTTGGTATGGAAGGCACCCGTGGATACAGCTAGCCATGGATTGTGAAAGAATGGTGGAAAAGGAAAAAAATTCTGTTTGGGAACCGCCTATTATTTGTCTAGCATGGAAGATATTGGGAATTATCGGTCGTTTTCGTTGGCAGGAAAAGCATGCCTCTCAAAATAATTTTATCTCTCAAAAGCCTTGAACTCTGGCACCTCTACAAATCTCTGCTTCCCTCTGCGAAGGGCCTATCTATTTAGTTTTATGCAATTTTTATTTTTATTTTTGAGTCTCCATCTTATCTTACAAAGCACCAACTAGGTAACACTATTGTCATACTTGTGCATTAGATGTAGCTAATATTTGAGTGTGTTTCATGAATGGATTAATGATTGAGCATAACGGGCTAGGGATAGCGGGATAGCTTTCTTTAGCATTGATATTTTGAAAGACATGGTTGCTTGTTAGTATGCTTGAGTATTGATGTCTTCATGTCAAATTATAGACTATTGCTTTGAATCATTCAAGTCCAAATGTCCATGCTACAAAAGAAAATAGTATATGATGAATATGATAGGTAGCATTCCACATCAAAAATTATGTTTTCAATTGCTAATTTATCATGATGAGTTTTATGAGAAAAAGTTGCTATTATAATGCTAGGAAAAGTGATTGAGATTATCATTGATCAAACTTATGCACTATGCCAGCATTCAAACTTCATAATTTATTTCTTTTATCATTTACCTACTCGAGGACGAGCAGGAATTAAGCTTAGGGATTCTTATACGTCTCCAACGTATCTATAATTTATTAAGTATTCATGCCATGTTTACAATAATTCTATAAGGTTTTGGTATGATTTGAATGGAACTAACCCTGACTGACGTTGTTTTCAGCAGAACTGCCGTGGTGTTGTTTTTTGTGCTAAAAAATAAGTACTCCAAATGCAACGGAACTTTCTGATGATTTTTTTGGAACAAAAGAGGCACTAGAAGCTTCATGGGAGGACCAGAATGTGAAGGACATGGCCACTACGCACCAGGGCGCGCCAGGGGCCTTGGCCGTGGGCTGGTGGGTAGTGGGTACCCTTTGGCCCATCTTAGCATGAGACCGACACCAAAAACTCATATAAATAGAGAAACCACCAGAAATAACCCTAGAACTTTGACTCCGCTGTCGCACGCCTCTGTACCTTCGAAATACCATCTGGAGCCATGTTCCGGCATGCTGCCGGAGGGGGAAATCATCACCGGAGGCCATCTTCATCATCCCGGCGGCCACCATGATGAGGAGGGAGTATTTCACCCTCGAGGCTAGGGTTATGTACAAGTAAGTAGCTGTGTGTTTGATCTCTCTTTCTCTCTCTCTCTCTCTCTCTCTCTCTCTCTCTCTCGTGTTCTTGATTTGGCACGATCTTGATGTACCGCGAGCTTTGTTAATATAGTTGGATCATATGGTGTTTTCCCCTCTCTATGTTGTTGTGATGAATTGAGTTTTTACCTTTGAAGTTTCACTATTATCGGATCAAATACTTGTTGGATTTGAGAACACTTGATGTACGTCTTGCATATGCATACCCGTGGTGACAAGGGAGTATTGATATGTCTCCAACGTATCTATAATTTATGAAGTATTCATGCTGCTATATTATCATTCTTGGATGTTTTATAATCATTTTATAGCAACTTTATATCATTTTTTGGGACTAGCCTATTGACATAGTGCCCAGTGCCAGTTGTCGTTTTTGCTTGTTTTTTACATCGCAGAAAATCAATAACAAACGGAGTCAAAACACAACGAAATTTTTTGGAGATTTTTTCTGGACCAGAAGACACCCGATGGGCCAAAGAAGTGCCAGAGGGGAGCTCCGAGGAGAGCACAACCCACCAGGGCACCGCCTCTTCGCCCTATAAATTGCCAAATATTCCAAAAACCCTCGGGGTAACCCTAGATCAGAAGTTCCGCCGCCGCAAGCCTCTGTAGCCACGAAAAACCAATCTAGACCCTGTTCCGGCACTCCGTGCAGGGGGAGATCATCACCGGTGGCCATCTTCATCATCCCGGCGGCCACCATGATGAGGAGAGAGTATTCCACCCTCGGGGCTGAGGGTTTGTACGAGTAGCTATGTGTTTAATATCTCTCTCTCTCTTGTTCTTGAGATGGCACGATCTTGATGTATTGGGCTTTGTTAATATAGTTGGATCATATGGTGTTTCTCCCTCTCTATCTTGTTGTGATGAATTGAGTTTTCCCTTTGAGGTTTCGTTTTATCGGATTGAATATTTTTATGGATTTGAGAGCACTTGATGCATGTCTTTCTATGAATACCCGTGTTGACAATGGGGTATCATATTGATTCACTTGATATGTGTTCTGGCACGCAACTCGCGGATTCCCGAGGTGACATTGAGGTAATCTATTCATAGGGGTTGATGCACGGCCTCGTATTTTGTTTCTCCGGTAGAAATCTTGGGGCACTTGAGGGAGTCCTGGATTAGGGGGTGTCCGGATAGCCGGACTATAGCCTTTGGCCGGACTCCTGGACTATGAAGATACAAGATTGAAGACTTCGTCCCGTGTCCGGATGGGACTTTCCTTGGCGTGGATGGCAAGCTTGGCGATCCGGATATGTAGATCTCCTACCATTGTAACCGACTCTGTGTAACCCTAGCCCTCTCCGGTGTCTATATAAATCGGAGGGTTTTAGTCCGTAGGACGACCAGGAATCATACCGTAGGCTAGCTTCTAGGGTTTAGCCTCTCTGATCTCGTGGTAGATCTACTCTTGTACTACCCATATCATCAATATTAATCAAGTAGGAGTAGGGTTTTACCTCCATCGAGAGGGCCCGAACACAGGTAAAAACATCGTGTCCCTTGTCTCCTGTTACCATCCGCCTAGACACACAGTTCGGGACCCCTACCCGAGATCCGCTGGTTTTGACACCGACATTGGTGCTTTCATTGAGAGTTCCTCTGTGCCGTCGCCATCAGGAAGGATGCCTCATCCCGTCTTTAAAGACGACACTGTTGCTAAAGGAGCTTTGGCTATCGGCCAAACTCTCCGGCTAGGCGGTTTTCTTATGACCGCCTGTCCGGCCGCCGCGCCGACAATGACTTCTCGGGTCATCGGAAGCAATCTTCGTGTCAACTCGGAACTCGCCGAGCAGTTAGATCCGACGGAGCTCTCTTCCTTAAACGAGCTCTTGGATCGCATCACCGCCCTGGGAGTCGCCACAGACTACGATCAGATCGGGCCTAAACCCGATCTGAGAGAGATTAACTCTCCCCAGGTCACCCATCACGTTGCTGTGGTGGAGGAACAATGCGGCGACCATTCATCTATCTTAAGGACTAGCTATGTCCTGATTCCCGATCCCTCCAAGCCGGATACCCACAGAGGGGAGGACGTCACTCAAGACCTGAACTTAGAGTTAGGCAACGCGCTAGATTCATTGGACAACATCCAAGAATCCAAACTTCCGAGTTCGGAAACTCCTTGGCCCCTGAGTCTCAGATCGGGTGAGGTTTCGGATTTAATTCCACCCACCCACCCGAACATAAGCGATCTATCCAAAATTAGGCAAGAGCCCGAGGAAACAATGCATCATTACTGGGCCAGATTCCTCTTGGTTATGAACAGGATAAAGGACTGCCGTGAGGAAGACGCAATTTCATTCTTCTGCAATAATTGCACGGACAAGGGAATCCTCAACGCCATAAGTCGCCGTGAAATTACACGCTTTGCTGACTTGGCGTCCATAGTACGAAAGTACTGTGCAATGGAAAGCGCCTGGAAAACCGAAGTAAAACTTTGGGACAATCCGGCCCTGAATACAAAACCAGTCTGAAATAAAAGGGTGCATTATCGCCAGTCACCCGGGTTAAACACCAAAAAGCAAAAACCCCCTACAGGGCATGGAACCGTACTGGAGGGATGGCTCAATGGACCCTGTAAAATTCATAGTACAGAGGGCGCCACACCAACTCATAGCCTTATAGCATGTTGGATACTCCGGCAGGTGGCCAGAAGCGGCGAAGAGCTTCTAACTCCAGAGCCCACAGAGCACCAGCCCAGGGATACCAACACGGTATTAACAGTCTTCGAGACTTCGCAACAAATAATATGCGGAAACGAACACTCCGCAGCCTTGCCGAAGTCTACCAAGTAGCTACAATAAACCCATGGAGTGACACGGCTATTAACTTTTAATGCCAGTGATGAACCTAAATTCCGAACAGCCCGAGCACCAGCTGCATTGGTCCTCAGTGCAATAGTGGACGGCTTTCGCCTTACCAAGGTACTCATGGACGGTGGCAGCGGATTGAACCTCATTTACGAGGAAACCCTCCGAAAAATGGAAATAGATTGGAGCCGCATTGAGCGAAGCAGCACAACCTTTAGAGGAATAATCCCAAGTCGGGAAGCGTGTTGTACAGGAAAAATCACACTGGATGTGGTGTTCGGCACGCAGGATAATTACAGGTCCGAGGAGGTCACGTTCCAAGTGGACCCGTTCAGCAGCGGATACCACGCTCTATTAGGGCGAGAGGCATTTACAATTTTTCAAGCTATACCCCATTACGGGTACATGAAGCTCAAAATGCCCGGGCCTAACGGAATCATCACTCTTGCTAGTGACCCGAACGTAGCACTCCTCGCCAAAAATAAGACAGCCGACTGGCCCTTGAGGCACTATCCGAAGCCCTAGCGGCTAAGGAACTCACTGCGTTGCGCTCCACGGTGAACAGGGACGACGTGATACTCGATAAAAGACCCAAGTCCACCTACTTTAAACCAGCGGACGAAATAGTCAAATTCCAAGTCCATCCAACGGACCCTACAAAAACGGCCTCCATCGGGGCGCAATTAAACCCTAATGTAGACGCCGCACTACGAGAATTCCTACGAAAATTGGGACATTTTTGCACAGCACCCTTCGGACATGCCAGAATCCCACGCCCGGTGGCGAGCACAACCTAAACATCCTAAAAGGATTCAAGCCGATCAAGCGAGGCTCTTGATGTTTCTCCCAACCTAAGAGACAAGCCATGGGAGAGGAGCTAGCCAAAATCTTTGGAGGCCGGATTCATCAGAGATATAAAACATCCGGACTGGCTAGCAAACCTGGTAATGGTACCAAAGAAGGACAAATCCTGGCGCCTATGCGTCGATTTCAAGGACCTCAACAAGGCTTGCCTAAAGGATCCCTTCCCCCTCCCCCGCATCGATCAAATTATCGACGCTACCGCAGGACACAATTCATTGTGTTTCCTCGACGCATACTCGGCTACCATCAAATTAAGATGGCAGAGCAGACCAAGCATAGCGGCATTCATCACCCCATACAGCCCATTACGCTTCAACACAATGCCCTTCGGGCTCAAAAGCCTTGGCGCAACATATCGGTAGCATGATTCGGACATATGTCCGCAAACCGGATCGGCAAAAGCGGTGGAGGCATACGTAGATGGTGTGGTCGTCCAAACCCAGCATGTTGTCACGCTAGTAGGCGACTTGAGGCTCACATTCGATAACCTCCGAACATATGACATCAAGCTTAACCCGGAAAATTACGTAATCGGCGTACCAGCCGGAAAGCTCTTGGGCTTCATTGTATCCGGTAGAGGAATTGAAGCAAACCCAGCCAAGATCCGAGCTCTGTCACAATTGGATATCCCAAAAGACCTCAAACAAATACAAAAATTATTTGGATGTGTGGCGACTCTAAGCCGCTTTATCTCCGCTTTGGGAGAAAAGGCATTACCCCTTTATCGCCTCCTCCGACGCACCGAACACTTCGAGTGGACGGATGCCACCACGGCCGGACTCGAAGAAATAAAAGCCATATTGGCAACAAACCCGGTCCTTGCCGCGCCTAACATCGGCGAACCAATGCTATGATATATTGCCGCCACTTATCAAGTGGTAAGCGCAAGCTTTCGTCGTCGAGCGAAGCAGACGGAACACAAATTCCCCTTCAAAAGCCAGTTTAATGCGTGTCCATTGTCCTTACTCCATGCAAGTCGCGGTACCGCATTATCAAAATATAGCGTCTGGCGGTGTTTATGGCATCCGGAAGCTGCGACACTACTTTCAAGAGTGTTCGATGTGATAGCCTCTGAAGTACCTCTTAACGATATTATAAACAACCCGCGGCGACGGGCGGATTGCCAAATGGGCCATTGAGCTCCTCCGTTCGACATAACCTATAAGCCACGGCGAGCTATTAAGTCGCAAGTTTTGGCCGACTTAAATGGAATGGTAAGCCGAACTCCCTAAAGAGTACGACACATATTCCAACTGGATCATGCACTTCGACGGGTCCAAAATGTTGGCTGGTGCGAAATTTGGCGTCGTTACGACGTCCCCAACAGGAGATCTGATTCAATACATACTCCGAGATAATGTATACGGACTCCAACAACGCGGCGAATACGAGGCTCTTCTACACGGTCTCCGGATGGCAGTATCCATGGGCATTCAACGCCTAGAGGTGCGCGGGGACTCGAACCTCGCGATATCCCAAATAAATGGAGACTTTGATGCCAAAGATCCGAAAATGGCAGCTTATCGCAACGCCGTCCTAAAAATGTCAGCTCGGTTCGAGGGCCTCGAATTTCACCATATAGCCCAGGAAAATAATCAGGCGGCAGATGTCCTGGCACGCATCAGCGCCAAACGTGATGGAGTCCCCCCCCAACATCTTCTTGGAAAGGCTGTTCAAGCCATCCGTAATATGGGAAGGGGAATCCGGCAATAACAGCCCGGACCCAACCGCACTGCCCGACACCGAACACTCTGACATAATTGGAGGCTCTGCCAACGAAATAACACCTTCAGCCCCTGTAATAATGGCCGTCATCGCCCCGTGGACAGAACCATTCCTAGCCTACCTTACTAGGCAGGAACTTCCCGAGGACCAAAACGAGGCACGCTGCATAGTGCGGCGATCTAAAGCCTATAAAGTCCATGAGGGAGAGCTTTATAAGAAAAGCACCACCGAGTCCTTCAAAGGTGTATCTCCAGAAGAGGAAGGGCGGAATCTTCTGGCTGAAATTCATGACGGACTCGGCGGGCACCACGCCGCAGCCGGGCCCTTGTAAGCAAGGCCTTCAGACAGGATTTTATTGGCCGACGGCCCGGGCAGATGCTCAGGACTTAGTCCAACGATGCGTCGGTTGCCAGCTCTTTGCTAACCAAAGCCATATGCCACCCACCGCTCTCCAAACTATACCCATCACCTGGCCCTTCGCGCTGGGGGCTTGACATGGTTGGAGCCCTTAAAGGAGGAACCCACAAGCAAAAATACCTACTGGTCATGGTGGATAAATTCACCAAATGGATAAAGGCCAAGCCTGTTAAGACGGCCGAATCCGGACCGATGATAGACTTCATATCAGGGGTAGTACACCGTTACGGCATCCCCCACAGCATCATCACCGATAACGGCACGAACTTTACGGCCGACGAGGTCAAACTCTGGTGCAAAAACATGGGCATTAAGCTCGACTATGCTTCAGTCTATCACCCACAAACTAACGGTCAAGTCGAGCGAGCAAACAGTCTAATCATGAGCGAAATCAAACCCAGATTGGTGCGGTCCCTCAAGGAATCTAACACGCACTGGGTAGAGGAGCTCGACTCCGTACTCTGGGGGCTGCGGACCACGCCGAATCGCACCACCGGATGCACACCATTCTTTATGGTATACGGTAGCGAGCGGTTACGCCTGCGACATAATTCACGACTCACCTCGCGTGCGCATGTACGAAGAAAGAGAAGCCAAACTTGATCGGCAAGACAATTTGGACGCCTTGGAGGAGGAGCGTGATGTGGCAAAAGCCCGTTCCGCATTCTATCAACAGCAGGCTCGAAGATACCAAATCAGAGAAGTACGGGCCAAAACTTACAACGTTGGCGAATTAGTTCTACGCCTGCCGGACAAGAAAAACGACAAACTCAAGCCCAAATGGGTAGGTCCCTTTATTATTGACCAAGTCCTGACTGGTGGAGCGTACCGCCTGCGAGATGCGTCGGATAACCGACTCGAGCCGAACCCATGGAACGCAGCCCGTCTCCGAAGATTCTCCGCAGCTCTGTCTATTTTGTACACATTAGCTATCTTTTATTTCTCTCCTTCTCCCTCCCTTTCTCTTACAGCCTTTAAAGGCTCGTTCGCGCCTCGTTCGCACACAATTGACGCGCTATCCACGCTCATTATACCTGGGGGCTTCTTTAACAGAAGCATATTTATATGGGCCTCATGCCCAACACATGTGTCACACTTCCGCATGTACCTTTTATTCGCCATTATATGCATCGATATGACTTAAGTTTTGGCCAAGCTGGGTTGCCTGGCTCCTGTGCTTACCCCTACGTTCCTGATTGTTCGGCTAGGTGGTAAAGGGAGCACCTCTGTGATTGTTACTGCCAGGTCAGCCGGATGTGTACCTCAGACTGGGTGAAGCCGAAAGCTAGCGTTCTTAAGGGAATATTCGGTTGGCGAACTAAAGATGATTTCTCACTTTTTTATTTATCCGCCCCCAGATGCTTTTCTGCTTTTTTCGTAGTCCGGACATGCACTTTAGGGCATGCCTCCCAGGGAAAGGAACCCCTAACTGAACTATTCTCCCTGGAAGATGTTTCTTACTAACCATGTAATATAACATAACTAGTTGGGCACTTGTCTGTTCAAGCACCAATGACCCCTACGCCTGGTCTCCATGCATGCCCCGGTTCTTACCTAACCGAGAGGGTATTCGGACACACTCCAGACTATCGGGTCCCGAGGTTGAAGCGAAAAGGTCTGCCATAACAAACGATCTACAGTCCGGCTAGAAGGCATTTTTACATGTTATCTTAAATTACATAGTCAATTTGACTGGGTATATTCCTCTTCAATACCATCCAACAGGCTGTCTAGTTTACAGTCCTGTTGGGAATATTAATGACCAACTCTATTTGGCCGTACACTAAACTCACGAGGATCTCCTTCCCATCGAGCCCCACAGGTCCGACCTCGGCCATGTGGTTTGGGTCAGCCTTCGTGTACCGCGTCTTCGCCATGGCCCAGGCCTCCCTGGCGCCTTGACGGCAGGCTGATATCTTCCATAATCAGAAGCGCCGCCGCGCTCCCTTAAGCCTCTCTGCAAGTTCTCCAAGGCCTTCGGGCAGGGAGACAGATGGCCACAGGGCCTGGGCGACGCCTTTCATCACCTGCCGAACTCGTTCGTGCAGTTGTAAGATCTCGGGAAGAAGGTCACCCGTAGAACCGGGCATTTCTTCTGCAGGACGACCTGTGAGCATACCTACAGACATAACACTATTAGTCGATTTCCTCGCCGAACTCTTTTTCAAAGTTCGTTCAAGCACTTACTAAACATGCTGCGTCGAAGCCGCCGATTCTCCTTAACGGAGTCCGACAGCTAGGCACGAACATCCTTTAGTTCCTCGCCCAGCTGGGTGTTGGCATCTTGGAGATTATTTTTCTCCTGCCTCACCTTCGTAAGCACGCTCTCGTCGGCCTTTAACCGGCGCAAGAGTTGTTGCTTGTCCAGATCTACTCCGGCACCATCTGCAATGTTATTGTCAGATTTGCACACACGCTGCACTTCACGACATACTTATCTTTCGAAACATATATTACTAGAGGGGGTCTCCTTGGCCTCTCCTGCCGCGGCTAGTGCGGCCTCAAGTTGGGCTTTGCACTCTTCCAGCTCCTAGGACAGTCGGGTATTCTTTTCTGTAAGATCCTGCATAACAAATGATCCTTAAATCAGTTATTCTAACTGTTTCAAGTCTCGAGACTCTTGACATATATAACCATCAAATTTTCTCACCCGTATGTCTTTCACATACTGCTCCGCGACTCTGGCTAGACCATTTTGAGCAGCACGGAGGTACGCATCTCCCGAATTGAAGGCATCCAATGCCTCTTGGGAGAAACAAGCGTCACGAAGAACTGTCCGGCGACGCCTATGGTTCATGGCACTCTCCACCTCGGAATTGGTGGCAGACATCCCGTCCACATCCTCTGTCGGAGGAGCGTCCGGTGCGCGCCTCGTGTTCGCCTTCGCTTCCGGAACCGGCCTTGGAGCTTGGCTGGTGGAGCCGCGATTGGCAACCTCTCCGGATATAGTCCGGCGAGCGCTCTTTTTCCTGAAGAGAGCACGAGCGTTAGTATGCCTTGGGGGAATAAAACCTGGGAATAAGATGGCACGCCATACCGTTGTGTCGGCGTCTCAATCCGGACCTCACTTCTTTTCGGCCTGCTGGGCCCTGCTGCCCCTTGTTGGCTAGCCACCGCGGGCTCGGCCTTCCGCCTCAACGACTTCCCCTGCAAAACACCATTGGTATACGGTGATAAAAAATAAGCACGGATGGATCATTTTCAAAGTATTGGGACTTCGGTCTCAGTTACCTGTGAGGCTGGAAGTAGTCCGGGGTAATCGGCCGTAATGGCGACCAAGGCATTGTCGATGCTCAGTTGGTAAAATACCCCATCGATCAGCTCCACAGATATGTTCGGATCCTCTTGGGAGGCCGGATCGAGGGACCGTTCCAGATCCTCGGGTTGTGGAGGAGGGCTGTTTATATCCTTTACGGCCTAGCACAGTTCCTGCGTCGAAATCACAAGGTGAGATACTTGACTACGGGAATATGGATCAGATGGGCAAAAAGAGGTGTCTGCTTACCCAGCTTGGAGGATTGTTCATAGAAAATCCGCGCTGTGGATTGACGCGGAGAAATTCCTCCTTTTCTCCCTTGTACAATGCGGACAAGATCTTCGTCAGAGCATCGACCGATTCCGGCCCCTTACGGCCGCAGCGGGTGGCATCATCCTCCCCGTTGAAATCCCACATGGGGTGGCCTCTATACTAAAGCGGCTGCACCCCCCGCATAATGCATGTGGCCATGACCTCAATCATGGTCAGTCCGGAATGAGCTAACAACCTTATCCAGCTCATCAGGTAAAAAACGTCCTTGTCATTCTCCTTCCGAGGGCTCCGTGGATGCCAGCTTAGGCGCTTCTTCAAGGGAGCATTATCGAACTCAGGGAGGCCGATCTGAATAGGGTCCGGCAAGGGGACATCTTCTATATAAAACCATTCTGAAGGCCAGTCTTCGGACGCCTTCTTCGGGGTTCCGGATAGATATCCGGTCCCGGCGATGCGCCATAGTTCGGCTCCACCCACTTGATAAATCGACCCCTCCTGAGAACGGGGCACAAGGCAGAACAGCTTCTTCCACAGCGCGAAATGAGCCTCGATGCCCAAACACAGCTCGCAAAGGGATATGAAGCCCGCAATATGCAATATGGAGGCGGGCGTAAGGTTGTGCAACTGGAGGCCGTAGAACTCCAGGAGCCCCCTGGAGAAACAGATGTATTGGAAATCCGAGCCCTCTTATCAAATAAGGGACAAGTCATACCCGCTCTCCTTTGGAGGGATTGGGGACGCTCTCCGCTTGCTCTCCGCTATTATAGGTGGCAAGTCCGGCTCGAACCGGGACCATAAAGGCTGGGGGAAGGAAACCCTTGGTTTGGAGCGTCACTAGCTCGCTGTGCAGGACGGAACATCTCTCCCAATCTCTAGGCTGAGGGCTGGGAAGGCGAGAGGAGGAGCTGCGTCGACTGGCCATGATGGAATGGATCTTTGTCGAATGCGCTCCGATGAATGCTCGCGAAGGGAAGATGGTGTGATTCGGATCTAAATCCTCGTCTCTTTTATAGGCAGCTCATTTGCGCAGCTAGGGGGGTAAATATAAAAATACCCTGGCTTTTCGCATTCGTTTGACACGTGGGAGATGGCCATTATTGGGCGTGGAAGCCAAGGAGCGCAATATTCACGAGAAGCCAGACACTATTCAACAGGTACATAGAATTTGGAGAAGAACCCGCCCTGCAATGCCGAAGACAATCTGCACGCCGGACTCATCGTCATTGAAACCTGGTTCGGGGGCTACTGAGGGAGTCCTGGATTAGGGGGTGTCCGGATAGCCGGACTATAGCCTTTGGCCGGACTCCTGGACTATGAAGATACAAGATTGAAGACTTCGTCCCGTGTCCGGATGGGACTTTCCTTGGCGTGGAAGGCAAGCTTGGTGATACGGATATGTAGATCTCCTACCATTGTAACCGACTCTGTGTAACCCTAGCCCTCTCCGGTGTCTATATAAACCGGAGAGTTTTAGTCCGTAGGACGACCAACAATCATACCATAGGCTAGCTTCTAGGGTTTAGCCTCTCTGATCTCGTGGTAGATCTACTCTTGTACTACCCATATCATCAATATTAATCAAGCAGGAGTAGGGTTTTACCTCCATCGAGAGGGCCCGAACCTGGGTAAAAATATCATGTCCCTTGTCTCCTATTACCATCCGTCTAGACGCACAGTTCGGGACCCCCTACCCGAGATCCGCCGGTTTTGACACCGACAACACTCTTTGATGTTCTTTGTGTTGGATGGAGTATTATGAATCTGAATTTGCTTTGGTGTTATTTTAGTATGAACTCTTGATAGATCGATCAGAAAGAATAACTTAGTGTTATTTTAGTGCGAACTCTTGAGAGATCAATCGGAAAGAATAACTTGGTGTTATTTTAGTACGAACACTTGGATAGATCGATCGGAAAGAATAGCTACAAACAATTTCTTCTTATGTTCTCCGCTAGATAGGAACTTTGGAGTGATTCTTTATCGCACGTTGAGGGATGGTTATATGATCCAATTATATTAGCATTGTTGAGAGGTTGCACTAGCGAAAGTACGGACCCTAGGCCTCATTTTCAAGCATTGCAATACCGTTTGTGCTTCGTTTTATCAATTGCTACCTCGCTGTTTTATTGTTTTTATTACAAAAACCAATATCTACTATCCATATTACACTTGTATCACCATCTCTTCGCCGAACTAGTGCACCTATACAAATTACCATTGTACTTGGTGTGTTGGGGACACAAGAGACTTTTTATTATTTGGTTGCAAGGTTGTTTGAGAGAGACCATCTTCATCATACATATCCCACGGGTTGATAAACCATAGGTCATCCACTTGAGGGAAAATTGCTACTGTCCTACAGAACTCTGCGCTTGGAGGCCCAACACGTGTCTACAAGAATAAAGTTGCGTAGTAGACATCTGGTATTATATTGATTCACTTGATTTATGTTTTGGCACTCAATTCACGGATTCCGAGGTGACATTGTGGTAATCTATGCATAGGGGTTGATGCACGTTTTCGTCCTACTTTCTCTGGTAGAAATCTTGGGGCACTCTTTGAAGTTCTTTATGTTGGATTGAATATTATGAATCTGAAGTTGTTTGATGCGTATCGTATAGTTCACTCACAGATACTTGTGGTGACATTGGAGTATCTGTGTGACATTAGAGTTGGTTGATGTGTATCATATGGTGTTATTTTAGTATGAACTCTAGGGTTGTTTGTGACACTTGTATGAATAGCTCAATACATTGATCGGAAAGGATAACTTTGAGGTGGTTTCGTACCCTACAAACAATTTCATCTTATGTTCTCCACTAGATAAGAACTTTGGAGTGATTCTTTGCCGCACGTTGAGGGATTGTTATATGATTCAATTATGTTAGCATTGTTGAGAGATTGCACTAGCGAAAGTATGAACACTAGGCCTTGTTTTCAAGCATTGCATTATCGTTTGTGCTCAATTATGACATTGCAATCATGCTTATCATTCAGGGAACTCTCGTTAAACATTGTATTAAATTCTTATTTTACCACTTCATAGCAATTTTTAGATTCCACTTTTTGAACAAAAACTTTATAAACATAAGCAATTTGGCACAACTTCACTTCCATGTTTTTGTAGTTTTGTTTTATAAACCAAACTAGTCAAAAACAAGAAACCAAAAGATTCAATTGCAAGTTCTAAAGAAGATGCCTTCAAGCACTCACCTCCCCAGCAATGGCGCTAGAAATAGCTTGATGTCTACTACAGAACTTTATTCTTGTAGACTTTGTTGGGCCTCGAAGCGAAGAGTTTTGTAGTACAACAGTAATTTTCCCTCAAGTGGATGACTTAAGACTTATCAATCCATAGGAGGTCTAGTATGAAGATGGTCCTCTTTCAAACAATCATGCAATGAAATACAAATAATCTCTTGTGTCCCCAACACACGCAATACAATTGTCAGTTGTATAGGTGCACTAGTTCGGCGAAGAGCTGATGATAGATGTGTAATATGGACGGTGGAAATTACTTGTATAATCTGAATAAATAAAAACAGCAAGGTAGCAAGTAACAAAAGTGTGTGAAAATGGTGTATCCATTCTTAGAAACAAGGCCTAGGGTTTGTACTTTCTCTAGTGCAATCCCTCAACGTCATTAACTTAATTGGACCACATGATAATCCCTCAAAGTGCAGCAAACAATCACTCCAAAGTTTGTATTTATATTGGAGAACGTAGGATGAAATTGCGGAGGTAGAAAACCACCTCAAAGTTGTGTTTCCAATCAATCTATTGAACCACCCCAAGTGACACGAATAGTCCTAGAGATTGTACTACGACAACACCATATGATACATATCAATTAACCCTTATGTCACCTACAACACCCTAATGCCACCATGAGTATCCGCAAGTTAAGACATGCACCGAGGGATGTCAAACCCAAAGTATTCAATCCAACATAAAAAACCCCAAAGAGCAAGACTCAATTCATCACAAAAGAGATAGAGAGGGAAGAACATCATAAGATCCAACTATATTGATGAAGCTCATGATACATCAAGATTGTGTCAAATCAAGAACACGAGAGAGAGAGAGAGAGAGGGAGAGAGAGCGAGAGAGAGAGAGAGAGAGAGAGATAAAACACATAGCTACTGGTACAAACCCTCAGCCCCGAGGGTGAACTGCTCACATGTCACCATTGAGGCAACAAGGATGATGACGTGGCCTCCCGTGATGACTGATACGTCTCCAATGTATCTATAATTTTTTATTGTTCCATGCTGTTATATTATCCATCTTGGATGTTTTATATGCATTTATATGCTATTTTATATCATTTTTTGGGACTAGCCTATTAACCTAGTGCCCAGTACAGTTGTTGTTTTTTCCCTTGTTTTTGACTTCTACAGAAAGGAATATCAAACAGAGTCCAAACGGAATAAATCATTATGATGATTTTTCTTGGACCAAAAGAAACCCATGAGACTTAGAGAGGAGTCCAGAAGCCCAATGAGGAGGCCACAAGCCGTAGGGGCGCGCCCCTAGGGCTTGTGGGCCCCTTGTAGACCTCCTAACCCTAATTCTTGCTCCATAAATACCCAAATATTCCCTCTACACCAGAAGCGTCCACAAAAATACTTTTCTGCCGCCGCAAGCTTTTGTTCTCGTGAGATCCCATCTTCGGGCCTTTTCTGGCACTCCGCCGGAGGTGGATTCGATCACAGAGGGCCACTACACCAACCTTGTTGCCCTTCCGATGATGTGTTGGTAATTTACCATAGACCTACAGGTCCATAGCTAGTAGCTAGATGGCTTCTTCTCTCTCTTTGATCTTCAATACAATGTTCTCCTCAATGTTCTTGGAGTTCTATCCAATGTAATCTTCTTTTACGTAATCTTCTTTTGAGGTGTGTTTGTTGAGATCCGATGAATTGTGGATTTATGACCAGATTATCTATGAATATTATTTGAGTCTTCTCTAAACTCTTTTATGCATGATTAAGATAGCTTTGTATTTCTCTCTGATCTATTGATTTGGTTTGACCAACTAGATTGATCTATCTTGCAGTGGGAGAGGTGCTTTGTGATGGGTTCAATCTTGTGGTGTCCTCACCCAGTGACAGCAGGGGTAGCGAGGCACGTATTGTATTGTTGCCATTAAGGAGAAAAAGATGGGGTTTATATTATATTGCTTGAGTTTATACCTCTACATCATGTCATCTTGCTTAATGCATTACTCTGTTCTCTTGAATTTAATACTCTAGATGCAGGCAGGAGTCGGTCGATGTGTGGAGTAATAGTAGTAGATGCAGGCAGGAGTCGGTCTACTTATCATGGGCATGATGCTTATATTCATGATCATTTCCTTACATATCGTCATAACTATGCGCTTTTCTATCAATTGCTCAATAGTAATTTGTTCACCCACCGTATGTTTTCTTTCAAGAGAGAATCCTCTAGTGAATCCTTTGGCCACCGGGTCTATTTTCCATCATATATTTTCAAATCTATAAAACCAAAAACCCAAAAATACCTTGCTGCAATTTATTCACCTTTACTTTATTTTGCCTTTTATTTATCTTTTATATCTATATCTATTAGATATCACTCTTGTTCGTGATCGTTAAGGGATTAACAACCCCTTTTTCGCGTTGTGTGCAAGTGTTTTGTTAGTTTGTGCAGGTGCATCTATTGGAGACTTGCTTGTTCCTCCTACTGGATTGATACCTTGGTTCTTAACTGAGGGAAATACTTATCTCTGCTTTGTTGCATTACCCTTTCCTCTTCAAGGGAAATAACAACGCAAGCTCAAGAAGTAGCAATGACTTCCCCCTCCGGCGATCCGCCGACGAAGCCTTTACCACCAGAAAAGCATGAGCAACACCGGGATGCCATTGGTGTTAGAGAACTTATGTAACTAGATTATTTACTCTAGTGCAAATGGGCGACTGTTGGAAATATGCCCTAGAGGAAATAATATTTGTATTACATGTCCATTATTAAGTTGTATATCTGTGCTATAATTGTATTAGTTCTTGAATATGAAATTCAGAGGGAAAACCAAATATATATGCTGAAACATAAACACCAATATGATCCCTAGTCATGCCATTAATACTAGCTCATGTATTGATGATGACTTGTTTTCCTGATCATGAGCATTGTTATTGTAACAAGGATGCTATCAATAATGAGAACACATTGTTATTGGAACAATGGTGTTGGATAGACTGAATTTATGAATTACTGAGAGATGTTATGTTGTTAGTATTTCATATAACTTGTTCATGATTACTGAGTTCCTTAGACCATGAGTATATCGTATGCCAACATGCCAGATGGTTACTTTTATGGTTACCAACATCACTATGTAACTAGATGTGAATAAAGGTGACTTATGGGTATACCGGAAATGTATGTCTCAGTATCAATAGTTCAAGACAGGGATTTGCTCCTCTCATGATAGAGAGATACTCTATGGGCCCACTTGGTGTTACAATGGCATTATCATCTTGCCAGACAGATTCCAACCTTTTATTCGCAGATGATAGCCTATTGTTTTTCAAGGCAAGTGTTAATGGAGCTGAAGAGGTATCAAACCTACTAGAATCATACTGCAGGGCATCTGGACAGAGAATTAACAGGGATAAACCGTCCATCTTCTTCACTAAGGGATGTCCTAATATTGTTCGGAATGCAGTAAAAGGTCATTTGCATGTCCCAAATGAATCTCTTAGTGAAAGTTATTTGGGAATGCCTACGGCTATTGGGCATTCCAAGATAGGGACTTTCAAATATCTAAGTGATAGAATCTAGGAGAAGGTCAAGGGATGGATGGGAAAGCTTTTATCATCAGGTGGTAAGGATGTTTTAATCAAGGTTGTTGCTCAAGCAATCCCGGTATATTCGATGGCATGTTTTAAACTACCACGAGGATTGTGTGAACACATAAACTCCATTATCATGAAGTTTTGGTGGGGATGCAAACAGGGTAAAATAAAACCAGCATGGGTTTCTTGGGAAGTTATGACAAGGCCCAAATATTTGGCCAGGTTAGGATTCAGGGACATGGAAATTTTTAACCTCGCCCTACTTTCTAGGCAAACATGGAGGTTTATTCAATAGCCCAACTCTCTTGGCACGAGAATATTGAAATCAGTGTACTTCCCTGAGACTACTATCCTTAATGCAGAACTTGGCACAAAACCCTCCCAGGTATGGCGTCCAATTCTAGAGGGGATGGATATCCTGAAGCACGGTTTGATCCGAAGAACTGGAAATGGACAAGAGACTTTTATTTGGTCGCACAATTGGATCCCTAAAGATTCCTATCTTCGGCCAATTTTATCGCTTGTTCACAATCCACCGGAGAGGGTTTCAGATCTTATGGAGCCAGCTACAGCAAGCTAGAATGAGCAGCTAATAGGCAACATCTTCTTGCCCAACGTCGCCGAGGAAATTTTGACAATCCTGATTTGCACACAGAATATTGATGACTACTGGGTGTGGCATCTGGATAGTAAGGGAGTTTTTTTAGTGATCTCGGCCTACAAATTCATCATCAGGACTAAAACTCAGCGAGAGTGTTGGCTTGAGGGTTGTGGTGAATCCTCTGACAGTACCAAAGAAGAGAGCGCATGGTCATCGGTGTGGAAGATCAGAATTCCCGCCAAAGTGAAAGTTTTTATGTGGAGATTGACACATCACTCACTGCCAACTTTTGGTGTGTTGCTTCAAAGAAATATGACAGAAGTTGATACTTGTCCTCTATGCGAAGCCGAGGACCCGTGGAGACACGCACTTTTGAGCTGCACTATGGCTAGGTGCGTGTGGGCTTTGTTGGATGATGATCTTGTTGAGAAAATATCTGATAATATGGAACCTAGTGCAAAAAACTAGGTGTTCGATTTGCATGAGAATCTGAATCATGAACAGTTCACGAGGCTGGTCATCACACTATGGGCGATATGGTATGCACGAAGGAAAGATGTTTATGAATCAATTTTGGAAAGAAATATGCCTTAGAGGCAATAATAAAGTTGTTATTTTATATTTCCTTATTCATGATAAAGGTTTATTATTCATGCTAGAATTGTATTGATCGGAAACTTAAATACATGTGTGAATACATAAACAAATACTGCGTCCCTAGTATGCCTCTACTAGACTAGATCGTTGATCAAAGATGGTTAAGGTTTCCTAACCATAGACATGTGTTGTCATTTGATAACGGGATCAAATCATTAGGAGAATGATGTGATGGACAAGACCCACCCGTTAGCTTAGCATAATGATCGTTCAGTTTTACTGCTATTGCTTTCTTCATGTCAGATACATATTCCTTCGACTATGAGATTGTGCAACTACCGCATACCGGAGGAATGCCTTGTGTGCTATGAAACACCACAATGTAACTGGGTGATTATAAAGATGCTCTACAAGTATCTCCGAAGGTGTTTGTTTAGTTGGCATAGATCGAGATTAGGATTTGTCACTCCAGTATTGGAGAGGTATCTTTGGGCCCTCTCGGTAATACACGTCATAAGCTTGCAAGCAAACGACTAAGGAGTTAGTTACGAGGTGATGTATTATGAAACGAGTAAAGAGACTTTCCGGTAACGAGATTGAACTAGGTATGAAGATACCGATGATCGAATCTCAGGCAAGTAACATACCGATGGACAAAGGGAATTACGTATGTTGTCATAACGGTTCGACCGATAAAGATCTTCATAGAATATGTAGGAGCCAATAAGGGCATCCAAGTTCCACTATTGTTTATTGACTGGAAAGGTCTCTCAGTCATGTCTACATAGTTCTCGAACCCGTAGGGTCCGCACGCTTAACGTTCATCGAAGGTGTTTGTTGTTCGGAGTCCCAGATGAGATCACGGACATGACAAGGAGTCTCGAAATGGTCGAGGTAAAGATTGATATATAGGACGATAGTATTCAGACACTGGAAGTGTTTCGGGGGCTACCGGGTACTTATCGGGTCACCAGAAGGGGTTCCGGGAACCCCTGGCAAAAGATATGGGGCTTATGGGCCAAGAGAGGGAACACACCAGTCACAAGAGGCTGATGCGCCCCCATATCAGGCCGGTATAGAAGGAGAAGGAAAGAGGGGAAGGGAAAGGAAAGTGTGGAGTAGGACTCCCCCTTCCTTCCCTCCCCCCTCCTTCCTTCCCCCTCGGTTATATATGGAAAGGGGGGCGCAGGGCAAGGTAGCAGCCCTAGGGCTGCCTCTAGGTCTCTTGGGGTGCCCTAGGGGCTGCCTCCTCCCCTCCCACCTATATATACATGGGAAGGGGGCGGCACACAAGCACCAGACAATTGCCTAGCCGTGTGTGGCGCCCCCTCCATCGTTTACACCCATGGTCATATTTTCGTAGTGCTTAGGCGAAACCCTGCGGATATCACTTCACCATCAGCGTCACCACGCCATTGTGCTGACGGAACTCATCTACTACCTCGACATCTTGCTGGATCAAGAAGGCGAGGGACGTCACCGAGCTGAACGTGTGCAGAACGCTGAGGTGCCGTGCGTTCGGTACTTGATCGGTTCAAGCGCGAAGAAGTTCGACTACATCAACTGCATTGTAAAACGCTTCCGTTTACAATCTACGAGGGTACGTAGGCACACTCTCCCCCTCGTTGCTATGCATCTCCATTGATAGATCATTGCGTGTGCATAGAATTTTTTTTGTTTTCCATGCAACGATTCCCAACAGTGGTATCAGAGCTAGGTCTATGCGTAGATGATTTGCATGAGTAGAACACAAAGAGTTGTGGGCGGTGATAGTCATAGTGCTTACCACCAACGTCTTATTTTGATTCGGCGATATTGTGGGATGAAGCGGCCGAGACCAACCATACATGTCCACTCACATGAGACCGGTTCCACCGACTGACATGCAACAAGTTTTGCATAAAGGTGGTTGGCGGGTGTCTGTTTCTCCTACTTTAGTTGAATCGAATTTGACTACGGCCCGTCCTTGAAGAAGGTTAAAACAACAAACTTGACGAAACACCATTGTGGTTTTATGCGTAGGTAAGAACGGTTCTTGCTAGAATCCCGTAGCA
The DNA here is from genome assembly GCA_021605145.1 of Aegilops bicornis. Classification (NCBI taxonomy): domain Eukaryota; kingdom Viridiplantae; phylum Streptophyta; class Magnoliopsida; order Poales; family Poaceae; genus Aegilops; species Aegilops bicornis. The sequence goes on from CM038672.1 coordinate 140,302,502, forward strand.
GCCACGTAAAACTTACAACAACAAAGTAGAGGACGTATAACTTGTTTTTGCAGGGCATGTTGTGATTTGATATGGTCAAGACATGATGTGTAACATCCCAAATTTTCAATTTGGAATGTTATACATAGGTCATTCATGCATATCATATTTTATAGCGTTTCTGAAAGGATCGATACAGTTGACTAGAGGGGGGGGTGAATAGGCAACTAACAATTTTTATCTTTTCTTTACCAAATTAAACTTTGCATAAAAATAAGTTGTCTAGATATGCAACTAGGTGGACAACCTATATGATGCAACAAACACAAGCACACAAGCAAGCAATGAATGTAACACAAATAAGCTTGCACAAGTAAAGGGATGAGATAACCAAGAGTGGAGCGGTGGAGACGAGGATGTGTTACGAAGTTCCTTACTTTTGAGGGGAAGTACGTCTCCGTTAGAGCGGTGTGGAGGCACAATGCTCCCCAAGAAGCCACTAGGGCTACCGTATTCTCCTCACGCACTCACACAATGCGAGATGCCGTGATTCCACTATTGGTGCCCTTGAAGGCGGCGACCGAACCTTTACAAACAAGGTTGGGGCAATCTCCACAACTTAATTGGAGGCTCCCAACGACACCATGAAGGTTCACCACAATGGAATATGGCTCCGTGGTGACCTCAATCATCTAGGGTGCTCAAACACCCAAGAGTAACAAGATCCGCAAGGGATTAGTGGGGGGAATTAAATTGCTCTTGGTGGAAGTGTAGATCGGGGCCTTCTCAACCACTCCCGAGCAAATCAACAAGTTTGATTGGCTAGGGAGTGAGATCGGGCGAAAATGGAGCTTAGGAGCAACAATGGAGCTTAGGGATGGAAGAGGTAGTCAACTAGAGGTAGGAGACGACCCTTTTATAGTGGTGGATGAAATCCAACCGTTATCCACTTATCCAGCCCGCGACACGCGGTACTACCGCTCCAGGGGCGCGGTACTACCGCAAGACCACGCGGTACTACCGTGGGCCACCACGGTACTACTTTTGCAGCAGCGGGGGCTACAGCGAGCCTGACAGGGCCCAGTACTACCGCTCCCTCCCTGCAGTACTACCGCAAGGCAGGAAAGCCCTAGCCTGGGAAGGGCGCGGATGAATAAAAATGCATCCGTGCCTACTTCCGCCGGAGAACAGCCGGTGCAAAACCCGACGCGGTACTACCGCTGGAGAGCAGTACTACCGCGTGGCTGCTGGATCAGACCGCGCGCGGTACTACCGTGCGCAAGGCGCGGTACTACCGCGGAGGCGCGGATGTAAAATATTACATCCGCCCCTACTACCGCAACGCCGCGATACTTGGCCTGTGGGCCACAGTAGTACGGCTCCAGAGGAGCGGTACTACCGCGGGCTCCCGCAGTACTACCGCGCCGGAACCACGGTACTACAGCTGGTGCTCAGGTACTACCGCCTGTGGAGCAGTACTACTGCAAGCACAGCAGCAGCAGCCAAGGCAATCACAACAAGGATAAACGGGGAATGCTCCATAGTGCAAGGGAAAGGTGGAGACAAGGAAGGGAACGTGTACGTGATGATTCCACCCAAACCTTTCCGACGCAGACCCCCGGCTTTCCTACGACTCAAATCCACCAAAAAGAAACGTAGAGAAACGATGTCTTCAATATTCTTCGAGGGCACCAAACCGTCTTGTACCTAGTGAAGAAATGTTTGAGAAACTCAAATGCACACGATTAGTCCGCAAAAGCATTGTCATCAATCACCAAAACACCTAAGGGATAAATATGCACTTACAATCTCCCACTTTTTGGTGGATTGATGACAATACGGGATTTGCGCAAAGGAGAAATAAAATATAGCAAGGCAAACCCCTCCTCTCTAAAATATAGACGAGATCCCCCTAGATGTGTGCAAACTAGATTAATGCTTTGGACTGCATAGCACACAACTAGGATCAATACTCCCCCTGTATTTTAGAGACAAGGCATATCTAGCAATGATAAGACTAAACAACTACTAACAAGCATAAAACCTAGGTAGCACAATATAAAAAGCTTGCTAAGATAGGATAAAGAGCATATGTCTTACACCATATGAAGGATAGGTCTCAAACCAAACCAAAGCAACGAAACGAGGTCCAAACAAGACAGCAAACACCAAACACACCAAAAACACGACACACGAACACGACAACACACGAGAAAATCCCTACACTCTCTCCACCTTTGGCATCGAGACGCCAAAAAGGCAGAGAGGACAACTACACACTCGGGGTGGCTCGAGCGGAGAAATCATCCCAGCACTCCTCCTCAGACTCGGCGGCAGGGATGTCCTCCTCGAAGTCCTCGTCAGAATCAGTCCACTTGTAGCCTTGCTTCGCCATCCACTCGGCCTCTGGAGTGATGTGCCTCTCTGACCCGCTGGAATGAGCCTCACCAAAGACCTTCAGGATGTGCAAGTCACGGCGGCGAGCCTCCTTGGAGGCAACATGAGTCCTGTACTGCCCCTTAGCTTGCATGCAGAAAGAGTCTTCATCTTGTCCTTCAGCTTCTTGGCCCACGAGGGCATAGAGGAACTCGGGGAAGACCTAGTAGCACGGTCCTCAGCAACATCCTCAGCTCCAGTTTCCTCCTCACCAACATGCCTCCTAGCAGCAGACGCCTCAGCACGAGTGGTATTGTTGGCCCAGTTGGGCTTGACACAGAGACAGATGGGATCATGCCTAATCCAGTCAGGTGCAAGGACCTCATCCCCAGGGTACATCTTCTCCCAAGTCTTGGAGATCAGCAGAAATAGGTAGGGCCCGTAGATAGGCACCTTGCGGCTGAACACCGCAAACCGAAGCTCATGCCACATGATGTGTGAGACATCAAGTGGCTGAGTCTAAGACAGCCGGGCCTCCTCGCACATGAGCATCATATCCACCATAAAAGCATGAACCTTATCCTTGTTGCCAATGCACGGGAACAGAGAGTTGCGGAAGATGCGATACATGATATCCAGAAAGGGGTTCAGCACCCAAGATGACTTGCCATTGGCGAGCACCTTCTCATCATAGTACTGCTGAATCTTGTCCTTGTTGGCAGACTCAGAATTGGCATGGGGACAAACACCAACAGGAGTGTCGAGTCCGTCATCTGGAACATGCAACTGGTCCATGAACTCCTTCCAAGTAGCGGTCAACTGACGGCCGTTGGTCATCCACGTCATCTGCCGCTCCTCCCCAGGATGAAAGTACACAGAGGCAAAGAACTGACAGACAAGCTCAGGGTCAAAGTCCAGATGGAAGGAGATCACATGCTCAATGCCAAACTGCTCCACCAAGTCCATAGCCTCTCCAAAGTACGCACGATACTGTTCCTTCCTCATGTGATGCATGTCAATCCACTTGACCTCCATGTAGGTATTCTGCTTGTTCTTGATGACATCCAGGTAAAAGAGAGTCTGCTGCTTGGTCCAGAACAACTCAAAGCCTCTGATAACAGCACGAGGATTCACATACGGGTTCATCTGCCTGAGACGGACATACTCAGCGGAGGGAATCTCGTCCATGCTCTTAGCGGGTTCCTTGTACTTGTTAGCGGTGGTCTTAACATTGCGCTTGGGGGCACTGGAGCCCTCTGCGGTGTCACCTTGATTGGTCAACCGCTTGGATGCAGTGTCGCGACTGGGATTGGAACGGCGAGAGCCACCACCTGAGACACAACGGGCAAAACACACACAAAAACCAAGAAGGATCAATGCAAAGACCACGACAAAGCAAAAGAACCACTTAGGAAGCATACATGCTAAATGCCATGAGAAAGATCGGACCGAACAGTAGTACTACCAAGGGCTGCGGTACTAAAATTTTAATACCGCCCCAAGTCGCGGTAGTACCGTGTGTTGCCACAGTAGTACCGTGCCCGGGAGAGGTTGTAAGATTGTAGTTCCACCGCTCGTGCGGTAGTACCGCACCTACCGGGCGGTAGTACCGGACAAGCGGTAGTACCGCACATGTGGGGCGGTAGTACCGCACCACGTCAGATCCGAACGAGATTTGGATCTGAGAAGGACCGCGAAACCACAGCGGTACTACGGTTGATCAAATCTATCACAAGACAACATAGCAAGTATAATCCCTACACTCTACTACTCTCCTACAACCTACTCTTGCAAAGATTTAGCCTAAAATCTCAAGAACATATGCATCTCCCCAAAAGCCTAGAGGCAAAGAAAACAACCAAAAGAGAGAGGGATTTGGGGAAAAACCTTGTTCCATGGCAAGAGCACGTGGTGGGGAACGATCCCACCAGTTGGAATCGAAGGAGAGCAGCCGGAGGCGGAGATCCGGCGAGGGACCCCGGCCCTCGTTCTTGAGCGAGAGAGAGAGACGAAGTGGGGAAACGGACGAATGGGTATGGGGGAGTTAGAACTCCCCCTGCCCGTCCTTATCTCCCACGCGGGTGTGATGGCGCGGTAGTACCACAGATCATCACGGTAGTACCGCTCGGCGGAAGTATCGCGCACGAGCGGTAGTACCGCTCTCCTGGGCGGCAGTAAAAAATTACTGCCGCGCAGGCGCGGTAGTACCGTGCCCTCTCAACGCGGTAGTACCGTGGCATGCCGCGGTAGTACCGTGAACTCAAGAAGAAGCTGGTTTCAAACACGCGAAAAGGGTCTTCGCAAAGAAACTTCGAGCACAAGAGACACCACAAGAACTCGCACAACACAAAGGCAGAACGGGAACCAACAACAAGAAACAACCACGCGACACCACCTCTCCAAAGAAAGGGCGGTGGCCGGAGCCACCTATGTTTGAGTCAATTGGTATGGCACCGCGAAGAACTATCCTTGGGCCCATGACCAAAACTCGTCTTTGAAGCACAAGTACCACCAAAAGTGGCTAATGTGAAAGAGTTGATCGATTTATGCATAATGGGGGGAGGGAGAGTTCATTGAGAGAACAACACTCCCCCTATGTCCATGCCTACACCTAAACAAGATAACAAGTTGAGTATGGTGGGGTGTGCAAGGGTTCAAGCAACATTGCTCGAATCAATGATATTTAGCTCATGCCTTAACTCGCGAAATCTTGCTTCATCCAAAGGCTTCGTGAAGGTATCTGCAAGGTTATCATGAGTGTTGACGTAGTTGAGCTTGATCTCCCCTCGCCTAATGTGATCCCGGATGAAGTGATACCGAATCTCAATATGCTTCATCTTGAAGTGTTGCACCGGGTTGAGAGAAATCTTGATGGGACTTTCATTGTCACACCAAAGAGGCACTTTGTCACAAATGACACCGAAATCCTTTAAAGTTTGCCTCATCCATAAGAGTTGTGCACAACAACTACCGGCCGCTACATACTCCGCTTGATTGGGACGAGAGAGACACACAACTTTGCTTTTTGGAAGACCAACTTACCAAAGAGCAACCAAGGAATTGGCACCCTCCGGAAGTGGACTTCCTATCCACTTTGTCTCCCGCCCAATCGGAATCCAAAAATGCTACAAGCTTGAAGTTTTCTCCTCTTGGGTACCATAGGCCAAAGTTTGGGGTATGAGCCAAATATCGAAAGATTTGCTTGACCGGCACATAGTGACTTTTCTTAGGTGCGGCTTGAAACCGTGCACAAATTCCCACACTCAACATGATATCCGGTCTAGATGCACAAAGGTAAAGCAAGGAGCCAATCATGGAGCAATATACCTTTTGATCCACCGCTTTACCATTGGGATCGATGTCAAGTTGGCACTTAGTGGGCATTGGAGTGGAAGCCGGCTTGACATCGCTTAGCTTGAATCTCTTGAGAATGTCTTGAGTGTATTTGGCTTGGTTGATGAAGGTACCTTCTCTCCTTTGCTTCACTTCGGAACCTAGAAAGAACTTCAACTCTCCCATGGAAGACATCTTGAAGTTTGAGGTCATTAGTGCGGCAAATTCATCATTGAAAGCTTTGTTAGGGGAACCAAAGATAATGTCATAAACATATAGTTGGCACACAAACAACTCCCCATTGACCTTCTTAGTAAAAAGAGTGGGATCGATGAACCCAAACTTCAAACCCACGATCTTGTAGCAACTCGGTAAGGTGGTCATACCACGCACGTGGGGCTTGTTTAAGGCCATAAAGTGCCTTATCAAGTTGATACACATGATCGGGAAAGTAGGGATCCTCGAACCCGGGGGGTTGCTTGACGTAAACCAACTCATTAATAGGACCATTTAGAAACGCACTCTTCACATCCATTTGTTGCAACTTAAAGTTGTGATGAGAAGCATAAGAAATCAACAAGCAAATGGATTCAAGACGAGCAACGGGAGCAAAGATTTCACCGTAGTCAATACCCTCGACTTGGGAATAGCCTTGTGCCACCAATCTTGCCTTGTTGCGAATGATGGTTCCATGAGCATCTTGCTTGTTCTTGAAAATCCACTTGGTCCCAATGACATTGTGGTTTCCCGTTGGCCTTGGCACCAACCTCCACACCTTGTTGTACTCGAAGTTGTTGAGTTCTTCATGCATGGCATTAAGCGAATCCGGATCTTCGAGTGCTTCATATACTTTTTGGGGTTCAACACAAGAGACAAACACGTGATGTTAACAATAGTTTGCCAATTGTCTACGAGTGCTTACCTCCTTTTGAATGCTTCCAAGTACATTCTTCATGAGATGACCCTTGGTGGTGAGCTTGGAAGCAATCTTGGCGGCACGACGCTCTAATTCCTCCTCGGTGGTGCGTTGAGGAGCGGTCACTTGATCATCTTGAGCGCCGTCTTGAGCTTGTTCTTGATCTTGAACTTGCTCGGGGGAGAGAACTTGACCTTGGGCATCATTTGGTGTGTCAACATCGTCTTGAGCATGGTCTTGCCCTTGGTCTTGTTCATGGGGTTGAGGGCCTTCACTTTGTTCTTCGGAAGCGTGTGGGCCTTGGGTTGGTGACGGCTCCACTTGAGTGGAGCATTGTCCTTCTCCTTCGGCTATAAGGGGTTCCTCAATGGGCAGGATAAAACCAACACCCATTCTTCTTATGGCTTGAGGAGGAATGTCATCACCTACATCACAAGTGCCACTTTGCTCCACTTTGCTCCACTTGGGAGCCGTTATTCTCATCAAACTCTACGTTACACGTCTCCTCGCGGGGACTGCGCCGTCCACGCCGCCCCGCCGTGGCCGAGTCGGCCACGACGCCGTCGCCCCTTCCCCACGTGACCGCCACCCCCCTCTTCAAGTCCCCATCGCCGCCCCCCTTGCCCCACACCGCCCAGTCGAGCCCGCCGCCCGGCCGCCCGCCCTTGCCGCCGCCGCTGCCCGCGCTGCACCCGCCAGAAGCCACCGCCGCGCCGGACCCCCGTCGCCTCACCTTGCTGGAGACCGCGCCGGATCTCGTCGGATCCGACGCCATTTTTTCGGTTTTAGGTAAACCGCCGTTTTTTAGTAAACCCTAGTTTCACTTTTTTAGATTGGTTCATTCGGTTTTTTCGTTGGTTTATTATTTAGCGGACGTTTGTCCGTACGTTCATTTTAATGATCGTTGTTCGTCAGTTAGCCGCAGACAGCGAACGTTCATTCGTTAGCCTGTTCGTCTCGTTTTATTTTCCAGGGTTTTTTCGTGATTATTTTCGATCGCGATTTCTGCCCTGATCTTCGTTTTAGTTTATCTTTTCGTTCATTTATCCAAATCGGGTGAAACAAGCGCCTAGATCTTCGTCTTGAAACTCTCTTTCTGTTTAACCAACTTGAACAATATTTTGGTACTGTAAAATTTGACTTTGGTCCGTATTAGTAAATGAATCTTGTTTCTTTCATAGTTTGAGTTTCGTTGCTCCGTTTGATTTGATTCTTTTTGCAAACCGGAGTTTTTAGTTGAACTTTCTGGTTAGATCTTCTTATTTGAGTTTTACCCATGCATCTTTGCTTGAGTGCTTATGTATGCTATTGTTTGTTTGCGATAGAATTCCCGGAGTGCGAAGAGTGCTACTATGAGTCACTAGGTTTTGCGGATCATCAGCAAGGCAAGTAACACATTGATCATACTCTCTTTATACCCAGTTTTTATGCATTAGTTACGATCCTCAAACACTGCATGATTAGGATGTGATTAACTTGTGGGTATTGGGAAGTAGATGATGAGGTAGAACCTATTACCTGTTTTAATATCAAACCTTGGGAGTTACTTCCAAGTTATGCTTACATTGCCATGCTATGCTCGTAGACGTGGATTGGGTTTGAGTGTATCCATGACATATGTGAGTTTGTTAATTAATGGTTCAATTTAAGGTGGCAACTTTAATACACATCTGGGTGGATTGTTGGTTATGGGCACCTGGGGTTATACCAGTGTTGTCCTAGGAGATCCCCGGGTTATACCGTGTGATCCTCCTATGGCCCGCCACCCAGGCTCAAAGGGATCATAAGATTATTCATGCTAGAAACTTCCGTGTGCAGCCACAAGCTATTATGGGCTCTAGCATAGTTGAGTATGTTGCATGACCTCTTCCAGTGGTAGGCTAGCAGATGTAGGGGATGTAGGTTGGTACTGTCTACCTGGGTTAGAGTTAATGCTTCTGAAAGACTGTGTCTCGGTCATCCATTTCTCAAACACCATGTAGTGCGAGAAATCCAACGGAGGAGATCGAGTCTTGTGGGGAAAAGTGCACAAACATCTGCAGAGTGTACAATCTAATCATGGTTAGCCATGTCCCCGGTTAAGGACAACTTGAGTATCTGGTACTTGAATTATTGGATTGATGTCATCACTCTAAATTAATTTGTTGGGTTGATAATTACTTTTAATTGGGATTGAGATGGGGGTACCATTCTCAATGTTTCAACTAACATGATAGTTAAATAAAACATATTCTTTTGTTGTAGGGAGAAATTGGCTTTTCGCAAAACAATATAACCATAGAGCCTCCACCAGCCATATATGCATGTAGTGATAGCATTTATCTGTTCATTGCTCTCAGTGTTATATTGCCATATTCCATGTGCTGACCCGTTTTCAGGCTGCAACGTATCATGTTGCAGACTTTTCAGACGACGAGTAAGGTGCCATAGGTCGTTTGTCATGCACTCAGCTATGCCGTTGGAGTTGATGGACTCACTTTAACTTCCAAGCCTTTCGCTGTTATCTTATTTAGATGGTCTTAAGCCATATTTATTGTAATAAGTTCTCTTTTGAGACATTCGATGTAATAAGTGTGTGATTGCTACTCTGTTATAAATCCATTTGAGTACTGTGTGTGTCAGCATTACCGGTCCAGGGATGACACCGAACATAGAGATTTGACCGTCTGAGGTCGGATCGCTACATGATGTGATAAACATTATTGTGTGAGATGATCATGTTTTGTAAGTTATCGGCAACTGGCAGGAGCCTTATTGTTGTCTCTTTATTGTATGAAATGCAAACACCATGTAATTACTTTACTTTATCACTATGCGTTAGCGATAGTTGTAGAAACAATAGTTGGCGAGATGACCACGACGCAATGATGGAGATCAAGGTGTCGAGCCGGTGACGATGGAGATCATGACGATGCTTTGAAGATGGAGATCAAAAGCCCGAGATGATGATGGCCATATTGTCACACATTTTGATTGCATGTGATGTTTATCTTTTAAGCATCTTATTTTTCTTAGTACGATGGTAGCATTATAAGATGATCCCTTCATTAAATTTCAAGGTAAAAGTGTTCTCCCTGAGTATGCACCATTGCTATAGTTCGTCGTGTTGAGACACCATGTGATGATCGGGTGTGATAGAGTCTACGTTCACATACAACGGGTGTAAGACAGTTTTGCACATGCGGAATACTTGGGTTAAACTTGATGAGGCTAGCATGTACAGACATGGCCTCGGAACACTAGAACCGAAAGGTCGAACGCGAATCATACAATAGATATGATCAACATAGAGATGTTCACCATTGATGACTATCCCATCTCACGTGATGATCGGACATGGGTTAGTTGATTTGGATCACATATCAGTTAGATGACTTGAAGGATGTCTATTTAAGTGAGAGTTCTTTAGTAATATGATTAATTGAACTTAATTTATCATGAAATTAGTCTTAATAGTTTTTGCATATCTATGTTGTAGATAAATAGCTCGCGATTTAGCTCCCTTATTATTTTGATATATTCCTAGAGAAAAACTAAGTTGAAAGTTGATAGTAGCAATGATGCGGATTGGGTCCATGATCTGAGGATTATCCTCATTGCTGCACAGAAGAATTATGTCCTTGATGCACCGCTAGGTGACAGAACTATTGCAGGAGTGGATGCAGACGTTATGAACGTTTTGCAAGATCGATATGATGACTACTTAACAGTTTAGTGCGCCATGCTTTACGGCTTAGAACCGGGACTTCAAAGATGTTTTGAACTCCATGGAACATATGAGATGCTGCAAGAGCTGAAATTGGTATTTCAGGTTCATGCCCGTGTTGTGAGCTATGATACCTCCGACCAGTACTTTGCCTGCAAGATGGAGGAGAATAGCTCAGCCAGTAAGCATGTGCTAAGAATGTCTGGGTACTACAATCGCTTGAATCAAGTGGGAGTTAATCTTCCACATAAGATAGTGATTGACAGAATTTTCTAGTCACTATCATCAATCTACTAGAACTTCGTGATGAACTATAATATGCAAGGAATAAAGAAAATGATCCCCGAGCTCTTCGCGATGCTGAAATCAGCGGAGGTAGAAATCAACAAAGAGCATCAAGTGTTGATGGTTAATAAGACCACTAGTTTCAAGAAAAAGGGCAAGGGAATTTCAAGAAGAATGGCAAGCAAGTTGCCGCTCCCGTGAAGAATCCCAAAGCTGGACCTAAGCCCAAAACTAAGCGCTTCTACTGCAAAGGGAATGGTCACTAGAAGCAGAACTGCCCCAAATACTTGGCGGATAAGAAGGATGGCAAAGTGAACAATTATATATTTGACATACATGTTATTGATGTGTACCTTACTAGTATTCGTATTAGCCCCTGGGTATTAGATACCTGTTCACTTGCTAAGATTAGTAACTCAAAATAGGAGTTGCAGAATACGCAGAGACTAGTTAAGGACGAGGTGACGATGTGTGTTTGAAATGATTCCAAGGTTGATACGATCACCATCGCACACTCCCTCTACCTTTGAGATTAGTGTTGAGCCTAAAATAAATGTTATTTGGTGCGTGCGTTGAGCATGAACATGCTTAGATCATGTTTATTGCAATACGGTTATTCATTTAAGTCAGAGAACAATTGTTGTTCTGTTTACATGAATAAAACCTTCTATGGTCATACACCCAATGTAAATGGTTTATTGACTCTCGATTGTAGTGATACACATATTCATAATATTGATGCCAAAAGATGCAAAGTTGATAATGATAGTGCAACATACTTGTGGCACTGTCATTTAGGTCATATTGGTGTAAAGCCCATGAAGAAACTCCATGCGGATGGACTTTTGGAATCAGTTGATTATGAATCATTTGATACTTGCGAACCATGCCTCATGGGCAAGATGACTAAAACTCCGTTCTCCGGAACAATGGAGCGAGCTAATGACTTATTGAAAATAATACATACCTATGTATGCGGTTCGATGAGTGTTGAAGCACGCGACGTGTATCGTTATTTTATGACCTTCACAAATGATTTGAGTAGGTATGGGTATATCTACTTGATGAGACACAAGTCTGAAACATTTGAAAAGTTCAAAGGATTTCAGAGTGAAGTGGAGAATCATCGTAACAAGAAAATAAAGTTTCTACAATCTGATCACGGAGGCAAATATTTGAGTTACAAGTTTGGCCTTCATTTAAAACAATGTGGAATATTTTCACAACTCACACCACCTGGAACACCACAACGTAATGGTGTGTCTAAACATCGTAATCGTACTTTATTAGATATGGTGCGATCTAGATGTCTCTTACTGATTTACCACTATCATTTTGGGGTTATGCATTAGAGACAGCTGCATTCACGTTAAATAGGGCACCATCTAAATTCGTTGAGACGACACCGTATGAACTGTGGTTCGGCAAGAAACCTAAGCCGTCGTTTCTTAAAGTTTGGGGAAGTGATGCTTATATCAAAAGGCTTTAGCCAGATAAGCTCGAACCCAAATCGGAGAAGTGCGTCTTCATAGGATACCCTAAAGCAAGGTTGAAAAAAGCGGTAGGCGTAAGCGAGGCGGTTGGCCTTCGCCTAGTGCCTAGGCAGTGCCTAAGCGCCCTAGGCGCGGCCTAGGCGGTAATATAGTTTTTACTCATAGTGTACTTGTGATTATTATATGGGTGTTGATATTAGTTCAGGCATACAATAAGTTAATTACCGTCTCGCCATTGGAATATAACCCGTTTGGCATATTAGTGTAGTATTTGGCATGATTTTCTTGCTCGGGTAGGCAATTCCTTGCTTGCCCTGCCTAGACCTCCATTTATGCCCTAGGCGAGGCGTTTGGCCATTGCCTAGCGCCTAGGCGTGCCTAAGCGCCTCCTAGGCACTGCCTTTTCCAACAGAGCCCTAAAGAAACTATTGGGTACACCTTCTACCACAGACCCAAAGGCAAAATCTTTGTTGCTAAGTTTGGGTTCTTTCTAGAGAAGGAGTTTCTCTCAAAATAAGTGAGTGGGAGGAAAGTAGAATTTGATGAGGTAATCGTACCTTCTCTCGAATTGGAAAGTAGCACATCAGAGAAATCCGTTCCCGTGCTGCCTACACCAACTAGAGAGGAAGCAGGAAGCAAATGATAATGATCATGAAACTTCAGATCAAGTTGCTACTGAACCTCATAGGTCAACCAGAGCATGATCCGCACCAGAGTGGTACGGTAATCCTGTTCTGGAAGTCATGTTATTAGACCAAGGCGAACCTACGAACTATGAAGAAGTTATGGTGAGCCCAGATTCCGACAGATGGCTTGAGGCCATGAAATCTTAGATAGGATCCATATATGAGAACAAAGTGTCGACTTTGGTGGATTTGCCCGATGATCGTCAAGCCATTGAGGATAAATGAATCTTCAAGAAGAAGACTGGCGCTGATAGTAATGTTACTATCTACGAAGCTCGACTTACAACAAAAGGTTTTCGACAAGTTCAATGGGATGACTACAATGAGACTTTCTCACCCGTAGCGATGATTAAGTCTGTCTGAATCATGTTAGTAGTTGTCGCGTTTTTATGAAATCTGGCAAATGGATGTCAAAACTGCATTCCTTTATGGATTTCCTAAAGAAGAATTGTATATGATGCAACCAGAAGGTTTTGTTGATCCTAAAGGTGCTAACAAACTGTGCAAGCTCCAGCAATCCATCTATGGACTGGTGCAAGCATCTCGGAGTTGGAAAATACACTTTGATGAGGTGATCAAAGCATATGGTTTCATACAGACTTTTGGTGAAGCCTGTATTTACAACAAAGTGAGTGGGAGCTCTATAACATTTTTGATATTATATGTAGATGACATATTGTTGATTGGAAATGATATAGACTTTCTGGAAAGCATAAAAGGATACTTGAATAAGAGTTTTTCAATGAAAGACCACACTGAAGCTGCTTATATATTGGGCATCAAGATCTATAGAGATAGATCAAGACGCTTAATTGCACTTTCACAAAGCACATTCCTTGACAAAGTTTTGAAGAAGTTCAAAATGGATCAGTCAAAGAAAGGGTTCTTGCCTGTGTTACAAGGTGTGAAGTTGAGTAAGACTCAAATCCCAACCACGGCAGAAGATAGGGAGAGAATGAAAATCATTCCTTATGCCTCAGCCATAGGTTCTATAAAGTATGCCATGTTGTGTACCAGACCTATTGTGTACATTGTCATGAATTTGGCAAGGAGGTAAAATAGTGATCTAGGAGTAGATCACTGGGCGGTCAAAATTATCCTTAGTTACCTAAAGAGGACTAAAGAAAATATTTTTCGGTTATGGAGGTAATAAAGAGTTTGTCGTAAAGGGTTATGTCGATGCAAGCTTTGACACCGATTCAGATAACTCTGAGTCTCAATCTGGATACATATTGAAAGTGGGATCAATTAGCTAGAGTAGCTTCATGCTGAGCATTGTAGACATAGAAATTTGCAAAATACATACGGATCTAAATGTGGCAGACCTGTTGACTAAACATCTCTCACAAGCAAAACATGATCACACCTTAGTACTCTTTGGGTGTTAATCACATGGCGATGTGAACTAGGTTATTGACTCTAGTAAACTCTTTGAGTGTTGGTCACATGGCGATGTGAACTATGGGTGTTAATCACATGGCGATGTGAACTAGATTATTGACTCCAGTGCAAATGGGAGACTGAAGGAAATATGCCCTAGAGGCAATAATAAAGTTGTTATTTTATATTTCCTTATTCATGATAAAGGTTTATTATTCATGCTAGAATTGTATTGATTGGAAACTTAAATACATGTGTGAATACATAAACAAATACTGTGTCCCTAGTATGCCTCTACTAGACTAGCTCGTTGATCAAAGATGGTTAAGGTTTCCTAATCATAGGCATGTGTTGTCATTTGATAACAGGACCACATCATTAGGAGAATGATGTGATGGACAGGACCCACTCGTTAGCTTAGCATACTGATCATTCAATTTTATTGCTATTGCTTTCTTCATGTCAAATACATATTCCTTCGAGTATGAGATTATGCAACTCCTGGATACCGGAGGAATGCCTTATGTGCTAACAAACGTCACAACGTAACTGGGTGGTTATAAAGAGGTTCTACAGGTATCTCCGAAGGTGTTTGTTGAGTTGGCATAGATCGAGATTATGATGTCACTCCGAGTATCAGAGAGGTATCTCTGGGCCCTCTCGGTAATACACATCATAAGCCTGCAAGAAAGCGACTAAGGAGTTAGTCACGAGGTGATGTATTACAGAATGAGTAAAGAGACTTACCGGTAACGAGATTGAACTAGGTATGAAGATACCAACGACCGAATCTCAGGCAAGTAACATACCTATGGACAAAGGGAATTACGTATGTTGTCACAACGGTTCGACCGATAAAGATCTTCGTAGAATATGTAGGAGCCAATATGGGCATCCAGGTTCCGCTATTGTTTATTGACCGGAAAGGTGTCTCAGTCATGTCTACATAATTCTCGTACCGCAGTTGTCCGCGCACGCTTAACGCTCGCTGGATTTATATAGTATTATATGAGTTATGTGATTTGGTGACGAATATTGTTCGTGAGTCCCAGTATGAGATCACGGACTGACGAGGAGTCTCGAAATTGTCAAATATTGATATATATATATATATATATATATATATATATATATATATATATATATATATAACGCTAGTATTCAGACACCTGAAGTGTTTCGGGGGATATCGGGTACTTATCGGGTCACCGGAAGGGGTTCCGGGCACCCCCGGCAAAAGATATGGGCCTTATGGGCCAAGAGAGGGAACGTACCAGCCACAAGAGGCTGGTGCGCCCCCCATATCAGGCCGGCCTAGGAGGAGAAGGAAAGAGAGGAAGGGAAAGGAAAGTGTGGAGTAGGACTCCCCCTTCCTTCCCTCTCCCCCCCCCCCTCTTTCCTTCCCCCTCGGTTATATATGGAAAGGGGGCATTGGGCAAGGCAGCAGCTCTAGGGCTGCCGCCAGGTCTCTTGGGGCACCCTAGGGGCTGCCTCCTCCCCTCCCACCTATATATACATGGGGAGGGGGCGCCGCACAAGCACCAGGCAATTGCCTAGCCGTGTGCGGCGCCCCCCTCCACTTTTTACACCCCGGTCATATTTTCTTAGTGCTTAGGCGAAGTCCTATGGAGATCACTTCACCATCACCGTCACCACACCGTTGTGCTGACGGAACTCATCTACTACCTCGACGTCTTGCTGGATCAAGAAGGTGAGGGACGTCATCGAGCTGAACGTGTGCAGAACGCGGAGGTGCCGTGCGTTTGGTACTTGATCGGGTGAAGCGCGAAGAAGTTCGACTACATCAACTGCGTTGTGAAACGCTTCCACTTACAGTCTATGAAGATACGTAGATACACTCTCCCCTCGTTGCTATGCATCTCCATGGATGGATCATTGCATGTGCGTAGAATTTTTTTTGTTTTCCATGCAATGATTCCCAACAATTTTTCAGGGGCCTAGACAAATAGATGAATCCATAAACGCGTACTTGCGTGACCTGGGGGGGCCGTGGAGCCGGTTGCAGCTCCGAGACAGCCAACGGGGCACTCAACAGATAGTACTGAATGATGGCTGGCTCCACCTGAAGGCACTTTAAAATTCAATGTTGATGGAGTTGTAGCTAACCATGGCAAGCTAGGCATTTCGGCGGTGGTGTGCAGGAACCATGATGGCATCTACACGGGGTCCTCGACGTTAGTTTCTCAGATGAATGACCCAGCATCTTTGGAAGCATATGCTGTGACGGAAGCTCTTGCCCTCGCTGAGGATTTGGGCATCCAGCATCTTCACGTCGCCTCTGATTGCCTTGGAGTAATTAACGATATTCATCAACTCACAGGTGGAAGGCATGATGCAGTTATCAAGGAGATCATCAGCCGCTCGAGACTTTTTCTTTCATGTACTTTCATCCATGAACATAGGCAGTTTAATTTTGAAGCACACAATTTAGCTAAGTACTCATGTAATTTAGGAGTAGGCCGTCATTTGTGGTTGGGGATTCCCCACGATCAAAATCTTCTATTCATTAAAATTTCTGGGACTTAATAAAATGGGACTAGATTTCTCAAAAAAAAGCATCTTGCCAGACACTTGTGATTATGTTCACGCTATACCGGAACATGGACCCGAGTAAAGAGAACAAAACCAATAACGAGGATAATCGGTATAGTAATCAAGGAGTTGATCATGAGGATACCAATTATCTCACCTCGGGTTTTGTAAATGTTCGCGAAGCAAAGGGAATGGTATTCGTAAACAAAGGTTCGTTCGAGCACTTCATGAATATGCGGAAGTTATTAAGGGTGTCCAGATCCCTCTATTAACTATTGACCGGAAAGTGTCCTCTTATTTCTAAACTTGTAGGGTCACACACTTAACGGGTAATAGTCATGATTACTGAAGAAATGAGAAATGGGTAAATGAGCTCCGAAATAGTTTTGGATAGTTCTGAAAGTGTTTCGGATGGTTCTGGGAGGGTTCTATGAATTTCGGAAAGGTATAACATGATTTTCGAAAATTTGGATCTACATATGGAAAGTTTTTAGGGGTATCGGAATGGGTTCAGGAGACATCCGGGATTTAATTTGTGGAAGAAAGTTGTGGAGAGCTGTCATGAGATGACCCCCTTAGTGGGGCCCGCAGGTCCCACATGGGGTGCCACTTCCATATGGAAGGGCTGAATTAGGCAAGGAGAGGGAGTCCTTCCCTCCTTGCTCTAATTGGAGGAGTATGACTCCCCCTCCTTGGGCGCCCCCTCCTGTCTCTCTCTGCCTATATATACGTGTGGAGGGCTCCCTATTGCAACACACCAATCCAAAGGGGATCCCTCCTACATAGCTCCACACTCTACCGGTCTAATTGGCCTAAGTGTTTAGGTTTCCAATTAGACGGGCTCTAATCTTGGTCTAATTGGTTTAATAGATTAGACTCCTAATTAGACGAGAAGCGCCGCTAGGCTTTCTCTTTCTAGTTTTCTCGGAGTTCTTCTACCTGGACGTCGAAGTTCTACCGGACTACTACTACGGAATGTGTGGATACCTCAGAGGGATCGTACACTTTGACTCTCATCTCGGAGAACTTTCTCATGGCTGGGAGGTGTAACCTAGCTGCGGGAAACCGTTGCGCTGCACCGACTCTTCATAGCTTCCGCTACTCTTCTCATCCGTGATTTTGATCGTTACCGTCATCTTCATAGAGTTTCTGGGTGTGATCGTGTAGCATATATTTTTTGTTGCGTAGCACATTCCCATACACCAATACTCTTAAGATCATACAATGTATAACCAATAGCAACACGATGATTCCATAGGACTGACAATAATCTCTTCTACACGATGATTCCAAAATTGGAGGCAGGCAGTGGAGGCCCGTTTGGCGGTTGCTCCATATCCAACCGTCAGCATAGGACCATAGTTTTAGCTTTTCTTGCTCGTGCCGCACGCGAGATTTGAAGCAACTCGGCTTCTACGCAACACCGCGACAGGAACCCGACCTTTAATGCATGGACGCTCCCTTAGATTTTCGTGGCGTGCCGTCGGATGGCCATCACGGGCATCATCTCCTGTCTTGCGAGTGAGCATGCTGGGAGGAATTGTGAGTAGATGTGAGACACACCCTTTGAACACCCATTGCTGCCCGCCTGCTGCCTTCCCAGTTGTCTCCTTAATGGTGCTGGCAGGAGCCTATAATAGGTTGTCACCCTCCCTCTCTTCGGTGCCTCCCATTCTCATCTCGTCCAGCTCCAATCCTATCCTCGTCTTCAATGACGCACTCGGAGAAGCTCCCCCTCGTCTTCAATTTCGGGGATGACGAGGAGGAGGAGCACATGGCAGATCCTTTAAACCCTTAAGGGACCAGATGAACGTGGCTCTAAAGAAAGTTGCGCAAATGGAGCAGCATATTTGGGCCCTCGGGACTGCGCCCACGCCCGCCGCCGCAAATGGATGGTCGGGCTGGGCCACCGCCGGTGAAGCGCATTTCTGGGTCGTCGAAGCACGCATTGCCGCATTCTACACTAGCGTGGCGATGGTGGTAGCTGTAGCTAAAACTGGTAGACTGTTTAACTAAGTATGGTCTATCAATGTAAGTAGCATTGCGACCACTTTTCCCTCAAAAATATTTGGAATGAAATCGTACTAAAGTCTGAATCAAATGTGTTTTAAATGGTTTTAAATAAGCGGCTCTACTCTAATGCATGTGGCAAACACGCGGTACCCAAAACGGTATAACTGTCAGTAGACATGTATATACACTGAATCTAAACGCGTGGTTGTGCTGGATATACGAACGATCATCTCATGATTCTGATCAATGAAACAGAGGCGTGCGCTGACCGTTGATTGGCGGCTTTGTTCCCTGGCGGCTGGCGCTCGCCGGTGCACACGACGAGCTAGACCTCGTGCTTGATGACACTGTCCACTAGCCGCTACTGCGTCGTCCTGAGCCGTGTACGGTGCATCCGTGTGGTGTGGGATGTCCATCAGGCGGGAGCAGATCAGAGGATGGGATGGGGTGGTCCAAGTGGGGCACGGCCGTAGCCGAATGACGCATCAGGACAGCGACACGTGGCGAGTGAGCAGAGGCGGAGTTGGCGGTCGGTGCGGCGTGGTGCTGGTGCGTGCTACGGTGGACCTATACGGCCAGTTTAAGCCACCAGTTGACAACTTGACATCACTATTGGTGAATGAATATTTTTCGGAAAAACTTCCGTTTATTCATAAATTATCTAGGTAGTACAAAGAACACAAGAAATAAAAGTTACATTCAACTCTGTAGGCCATCTAGCAACAATTACAAAAACTAAGCACTAGAACGAGACGAAGGCGCGCCATCGCCATTGTCTCTCCCTTATTGGAGTTGGACAAACCTTATTGTAATAGCCATGAAGTCGTCCTGTTAAGGCCCTACATGACCAGTGCATCAGAACACAACCGCCGCTGATGAAGAGAAGCGTGAATCGAAAGGATCCAACATATAGACACAGAAACATAGTCAAACGAAAACCAAATACACATGGATCCACCGAAGATAAACACCGACCGAATCTCGTAAGATCCACCGAAGAGAAACCTTCACACGTCCTCCGACGACACTAGACGTACCGTCGTGACAGGGGCTAGGCGGGGAAAAGTTTAATTCCATCTTCAAAGGGTCGTCGCCACCGCCTCGCCTCTCTAACCGAAACACAAACCCTAACAAAATTCAAATAAGCATAGAAAATGGAACCCTCCCACCGGTAAGGGCCAGGATCTACCGCGCCTCCATGGCCCTACGGCCAGGGAGACGAGGCAAACTGGCGCTGGCGAGAGGCACAGAAAACCTAGCGGCTATGTGCCCTTTGTGTGCAAGGTAGTGGCGCTGTTGTTTTTTTGGAAGGGAATAAAATCCCCGCCTCTGCATCAATCGATGTATTCGGCCATCTTTATTAATTATTCAATAAAGGTCTCACAAAAACATACATCGAGCCATTCGAAGCCACCACTCATATCTAAAACCGTTGTCGTCGCCCATCTATCCACCGGAAACTACAGCCGGTGGAGCCAACTAGGGGCGGCTCCAGCGTGGGGTCGTGTAGGGTCGGCCGCCCCGGGTAAATTTTCAAAACCTAGGTACCTCCCTACTCATTTTAGTCGGCGGCCACCATGGAAGGCGAGCAGGTTCGCTGGAAGGTCTCAGGTCTGGTCGAGCATGACGAGGGAAGAGGAAAACGATTCGCCAGATGCCAGGTAAGATAACTGCTCGCTAGGAGATGGGCCAATCAAGTAAGCCCACTAAAAGTTAGATGAGCCCATTAGTACGCAGCCTAATTTTCACGTCGTCCTAAACTCACGCCTAGCGATCATGCCCTGAAGCGGCGCCGCCTCCAGTGCCGTCTTGCAGTGAGTCGGCCTGTTCTGAATGCCGTCCACACGGGAAGCGGAGTCGCCGTCGCCGCCGCCGCCATGGTTCCCGCTCAAAACAACAAGCGAGCAGCCAACAGAGGCAACAACGACTAGGTTATTTCGCTCTCCCCTAGTCTTCTCTTGTGTTCTATAATGTTTAAATTGTTGTCATGTTGGCCTAATTCTTGGAAGTTGAATATTGAAACTTAATTAAAAATGTGATGTTACATAGACCTAAGAAGTTGAAGCAGATAGAATCTTTTTTCAAGGTTATCCCAGTAAATCAGTCCGGGCCCCAAGTTTGTGAATCTGAAGTAAATGTAACCATTTCAGAAGCTAGTGTTCCTGAAGTATTAAGCCAAGGGACTGATACAAATAATTTGCAAGATGATATTCCTCAAATATTTAATCCAGCTGAAATTGAACCCGATCCTGGCCTTCGGAAACAAATTGAAGAGTATGCTACCCCGGAAATCAGAGATGTAGTGAGAAGGGCGTATATCTCGAAAGGTGCATGTCAGCCTAAAGATCATGATTTTGAACGCAATGAAGATGGCAGGGTATTTAGAGAAATATGGTACAAGGAGTTTGATTGGCTGAGTATAGTGTAGCCAAAAAAGTTGCTTACTGTTTTCACTGTTTTCTTTTCAAGAAACGAACAATCAGTTCAAAGTTTGGGGCTGAAGTCTTCACCAAGACTGGGTATACGAACTGGAAGAAAGCAGTTGAAAACTTCAGGCTCCATGTAGGTTCAACAAAGAGTGCTCACAACAATTCAAGAAGGCATTGTGAAGATTTTAAAAATCAGAAGCAAAGTGTGGCATATGCAATGACTACTCAAACTGAGAAGGCACATATTGAATACCAGAACCGATTGTTGGTTGTTGTTGGTGTTGTAAGGTTTCTGGTTAGGCAAGGTCTTGCTTTTCGTGGTCACGATGAGTCTAAGAATTCAAGAAACAAGGGTAATTTCCTTGAGATGTTATAGTGGTATGCTCAGAGATGTAAGGATGCAGCTGATGTTCTCTTTGATAATGCTCCTGGAAATCATCAGATGACCATGAAAATTCAGAAGCAATTGGTGCAAGCTTGTGCAGAAAAAACTATTGAAGTCATGATGAATGAGCTTGGGGATGGTCAATTCTCACTTCTTGTTGATGAATCCCGTGATGCGCCAATCAAGGAGCAAATGGATGTGATTTTGAGGTTCTTGAATAAGCAAGGGGAGACTTTAGAAAGGCTGCTTTGTGTTGAGCATGTTGTTGACAACACATCTTTTTCTCTCAAACGATCTTTGGATAAAGTCTTTGCTACCCATAGTTTGAGCATGTCTAGGATGAGAGGGCAAGGATATGATGGAGCCTCAAATATGCGTGGGCAACTTAATGGCTTAAAGAAACTTGTGCTAGATGATAATCCTCATGCATTTTATGTGCATTGTTTCTTCCATCAACTTCAACTACTGGTTGTGGCTGTTGTGAAAGGAGTTCTTTCTGTTAGTGATTTCTTTGGCTATACAAATATTGTCTTGACCACGGTAAGTGCATCTTGTAGAAGAAAATATGCACTACTACAGAAACATCATGACAAGATTCTACTCCAATTGGAGAATGGGGAGATTATGAAAGGAAGGGGCAAACATCAAGAGACAACTATAGCACAACCTGGTGATACACGTTGGGGATCACACGAGAGAACTCTAGTTCGTATCTATCAAATGTGGGACTCGGTGATCCAAGTGCTACATGCTATTTGTTTAGATGGAGAAAATGACGACGACAAAGGCAAAGCTTCAGGTTTGATGAAACAAATGGAAGTCTTTGAATTCTTACTCATATTGCACTTGATGATTAAAGTGCTTGGTCTGGCTAATGATTTGTCGCAAACATTGCAACAAAAGGACCAAAACACAGTTAGTGCAAGGAACATGATTGTCTCTGTGAAAAGGTTATTGCAACATTTGAGGGATGAAGGGTGGGAGCCACTTTTGGAGGCTGTAACTGCATTTTGTGTTCAGAGAGATATACCGATGCCAAATATGAATGATAATATTTCACCAAGGGTTTATCCAAGGAGTTCACGTAAGTCAGTTACTTGCTTCCATCACTACAAGGTCGAAATATTCAATGAGGTGATTGATAGAAACATAGCCGAGATGAACAATAGTTTTAGTGAAACAACAACCCGATTATTGATTTGCATTTCATGTCTAGATCCTAGAGACTCATTCAGTAGCTTTGACCATGACAAGATAATTGAGCTTGCAAGCATTTACTCGACAAACTTTGATCCAGAAGAACGGCAATTTTTGAGTGGTTAGCTTGACATATACATTGTTGTGATGAAAAGATCACCTGTTTTTTGTGGTTGTGATAGTCTATCAAGTCTCTCTGTCAAGTTAGTTTAAACTAAGGAGTATTTGCGTTTCCCATTGGTTTACCGACTCATCAAACTCACATTGATATTGCCGGTAGCGACAACATCAGTTGAAAGGGCTTTCTCAGCCATGAATATAATAAAAAAGATTTGAGAAACAAGATAGGTGATGAATGGTTGAATGATATAATGGTTTGCTATGATGAGCGAGATATATTTGCTGGAATTGAAGACAAGAAGATTATCGAACATTTTCATGGCCTAAGGGATCGTAGAGGCCATCTTCCAAATCCTCCACGTATAACTACAACTTAATGGTAAACATTTGCCTTATCTTTTGTTTAAACAAATGGCATACTATGTTGTGATTTAGATTAATCTGATTCTTTTTACATGTTTCAGGTACCTAATGGACTAGAAGAATAATTATTTGAGGTAACGCATGGAAGATTTAGCCAGCGGAAGTCCAAGTTAGACTTTATGTAATTTTTTGCCTTACAATTTTTTGCCTACTTCTTGAGAATAAAATTACTTAGATAAATTTATTGTGTTCATAGTCTTGCCAACTGTTTTTCTTGGTCAACTATTTTTCTTGATTATATTGTGCCTTAGATTTTTTATTTTAAAAGTCCGCCCCCGGTAACTTTAAATCCTGAATCCGTCACTGCAGCCAACCTAAAGCGTACATCACATGCACACGTTTTGAAAGCTGTCATCATCATCGAACCGCTGATCCATCTTTACAAAAAAGATCCGCTTCATCTTTATCAGTCTGGCCATCCATCGACGTCATCACGGCACCCAACGGCACATGTCGCAGTCACTGCGCTGTCACTATTGATGAATGAATATTCATCAAGACAAATTGTGTACTTTATTTCTCCCTCTCTTTTCTAGACTATTTTGCGAGGACTCTCTCTTTTACACATATGGCAGCGTATTACATAGATTATCACTCGTAAGCTACCCCATCACTATGTCTCAATCATGAACTTAAAAGGAATTTTACAACGTCACCGGGCCAAGCAAGTACACGCACTCTGCTTCTCGAGACAACGATTGATCGACCCACCCACCGAGCAGCAACCGAATGCAGATTTACTAGGGCAATCTCACTGCTCCACCGTGCACTATATCTATGTAAAATCTAATTTGTCACTAAGAGCATCTCCAACATCAATTCTCAAATCGTCTGCATATGTCCACGGAAGTTATCCAACCCTGATTTGTATCGGTTCGCAAGACGGTTCAGACGTGCTTTCTTCCACAAATCGGAGAACAACATGGGGCTTTGCGGGCGTCCAAACAGCTGCCCTGCCCGCAATTCACCGCCCTGGCCCACAAAAATACCCCACCCACCTCTTCGCTTTTCATCCCACGCCCGCGCTGCTTGCCGCGCAACATTCATCCCGGTCCAGAGCATGCGTTAGCCGACATTGATGCCACGATTTGGCCGGATAGGAAGGCGGCGTCGACGGAAGCGACCTCGCACTGTCGGCATTGAAGCGGCGCGCCGACCGAGAAAACACCGCCGGTTGCACGCCCAACTGAACATGCATCCTTGTCGCATTCAACTGCTATAGATTGCCTGCCTTCTCCCATTAAATCCGTGCGTGCATTGAGAAACATACTCTGGACACACGTCCGTTCGCGAGCCGCCAGTTATTAAACACAGCGCTTGTTGGCTCAGGCAGTTCGCCATGTCAGGTTAAAATCACACCACACTCCGCTCCCATCTCCTCCTTGCACCATTTTCTCAACAATCTCCATGGAATCTAGCGAGCAGGAAGAGGAGTTCTCCGGCATACAAGCCGGCTGGGTGGCCTGTCGAGCCCGCCGAATACAAGCCAGTCAACACTCTGCTCCACCACCATCGACGACCCAGGACATTGTAGGCCAGCTCGCCAATGGAGAAGCTCCCAGTAGGCACATCGTTCAGCAACTCGCCGCTCCAAGCCAGCTCGCCAAGGAGTGCCGAACTGCTCTAGGCCGGCACGCGGGGAGCACGGCAACATGTGCATTATGGATGTCGTGGACGATGTTGTGTCGTACTGCTCCTCCCGTGCTCGGGACCGCACCATCCACCGTCAAGGTACGTGTAACCGCGCCCTGCCGGCGGAGAAGAAGCCAGCTTTGCGAAGATGGCCGAAACGGTGGCCAGCACGTCCGCGGTCACCACCATCATCGAGGAGAAGGACACTGCCGTTGCTTGGGTCCCATGAAGGCCACGACCGAGGCGATGCCATCGTACACATCCGGTGTCTTACCCAACCGCAGGTCGTCGTCGTTCACTTCCCCTCCAGCGGAAGCACATCGCGGGGGTTTGATGAGTGATATTTTTACACTCCTCTACTCTTTGTTTAAACCGAGATATTTCATTTAAACCAACATATTCACTCTGATATTGCCACTAATGACTAGTGAATGCATATGATTCCACAAATCCTCTGTCGTGTTTCCACAGGAAATGGGCTACATATGGACGAAATCAAGTGAGAACATGGAAAAGAGTGAAGAGGGAGATAGAATAAATCAAGAGGAGACACACCAGAAGTCACAGAGCAAAATACGGTGTTTCATGCGACCATTACCGCTCGCATGAGCGGTCGTATGGCGTGGAAACCGAGGCCTCTAATTGACCTGAACAACTTTTATAAAGGGGTCGATGCTAAAATGTCAACAGAACATCCGCGAGCAAAGCCAGAACAGAGTCATTCTCATCCATTTCCATCAACCCTTGCCGCCACCATTTCCATCTCCATACCCACCATCACCACAATAGTTCCTCTTCCACTAGATCATACTTGTAATCGTGCATCGCACGCGACATTCATTGTAAGACATATTATCAATCAATCAATCTCCACGATGTGTTTTTCGTGCGATCCGATCTCCATGTGTGAGTAGTTCAGTAAGGTATGGGTTGAGGCAAGAGCCATGCAACCCTCTGTATTTGTTGTGGGGACCAATGAAAGGGCTTTGGATTAACGTCCCGCATGTGTGAAATAAAATTGTTCCGTAGATGTCTCTTGTCTCCTATGCATTCTTCATCCTTGCAGGTACCAAGGATCATGGAGAGTGAACCACAGAGAGGATAAGGGTAGGGAGGCCGTGAATTGTTATTCTAAACACCAGTGACAGAAAGGTTTAGTACGATAACACGGACCCTATCTCTGAGGATTCAAGAGGTGTAGTCATTAAACGCCCAAAGCTTTTGTCTGATTATTGCAATCTTAATTATCAGGTGACCCTGCGTGACAGATAGGGCCTTCGGTTGGACAACTGACTCTTGATGCATGATGCATGCTCATCAAGACGTAATTTGGACACATTCTCCACTTCGGTTCGTCATAAGCACATCTCGATGGGTGACTTCAAGTGCACAAATTAAGATCATATTTGGCTCCAACATGAATACATGGTTGTAAGCATTAAGATCTCATGCCCATACATGCTTTTATTATAAGTGTTCAGCTCAAGGTTCTTTGATTTTGATCCGGTCAAAAGCTGAAATTGTTTCTCTAACGAAAACTTGCTAGAGATCCTAGCTTAAAGGGGCCTTCCTCCCGTGGGTTCGATAACTCAGGGTCACCTCCAGGGAAATAGGCGATAGTACTTTCTTCTCCATTTTCGGATCAATAATATGATGTGAATGGACCCGGGGCCATAGCTTTCACTAGATGCATCTCCCTCAAGAGTAGAGTAACGGTGGGTACACAAATTACTGTTGGGCAATTTATAGAAAATCGCATAGTTATGATGTTATTCATGGCATGATCAGTACATAGGCATTACGTCCATGACAAGTAGACCGAAAAAATTCTGCATCTACTACTATTACTCCACTTCGAGAGCGCTTCTATGTTTTCCTCTATAGGTATTAAGTTCATAACAAACAGATTAATGCTTGAAGCATGATGACATAATGTAGACAAAATAAGAACAACTAATATAATTGAACCCTGTCATTTTACCCTTAGTAGCGACAATACAAATACATGCCTCTACCCCTTCTGTCACGAGGTGAGCACACCGCAAGATTGAACCTACTACTATGCACCACTTCCACTTCCATGCTGGCAACATCTTATGCCAGCAAGCTTTCTCACGCCGGCAAGCTCTCACGCCGGCAAGCTTTCTCATGCCGGCAAGCTTTCTCACGTGGGCAAGCTTTCCACGCCGGCAAGATTTTTATGCCGACAAGCTTCATTCAGTCAGAAAAGGCCGAATAACTCACGCGACCCATCAGACACCACCTAGGTAGGTGTTTGGTCCCTCGCGTCACTTTTTCACTCATGACCAGTCCGTAGAGTGTTGACTCTAACTTTTGCATACGAACTTGGATTGGGATGATTTCTATATCAAAATCAACCGATTCGACGAGACGAAGACAATTCATGTAGGCCATTTTCTCATATTAGGACGTGTTGAAGGTGAAATTGGCTGAAGAGTGTTCTGGATACAAAATCTCAGTACTTCGAACACAACTTCGGCCTTTGGGATGAGATCGAATGGCTATGGACAAAACTACAAATATGATCATGTCGACACTACGAAACTTATTCATGTATAGCACTTCTCATTTGAGGCCATCTTAACAATGTTTTCTTCCATGCCAAAATCTGGTGTCAACACATGCCCCCCTGTTTTTTGGCAAACCTTGCATGCCAAAAAATAACTTGCACAATCCTTTTTTTCTAAGGGCAATGTCAACACTCCATAATTCATTTTACATGCTTAGGACTATAATTCTATATCGGCCACTGATTTTAAATTTTTGTTTACATCATACCTCGGAACCGATTACCACCAATCGGCTTAAAGAGATGGGAATGAACCCGTTCCTTGTAGCACTAAGGAAATCAAACTCCGAGAGGTCACACCCTGTTAAGCAAGCAACATCGGGATGATTCAAATCCACCGACACATCGGCCAAAGCAACACAAGCCGAATTATCCGCGTGAATGACTTCTATTTCATCATTGACCCATTGTATTAATAATTGATGCATGGTAGATGGCACACATTGGTTAGCATGAACCCAATCGCGGTCTAATATAACATTATATTTACCTTGCACCTCAGTAATGAAGAATGTGGTGGCCAAAGTTTTGCTTCCCGCAGTGAGTTCCATGCACATCACACCTTTAGCCTCTGTCTTTTCTTTACCCTCAAATCCATTAAGTGACCATATTGGTCTTCATGAACGCATCATCATGTAACCCCAACTTCTTGAAGACCAAATAGGGCATAAGGTTTACTACAACACCACTATCAATGAGCAACCCAGTAACCGGCGATCCGTTAATATGACCTTTGAGGTACAATGGCTTCAAGTGTTTCACCGGTTCTTTTGGCTTCTCGAAGATAGCATTCTTAGGACCAAAATCCAGCTGGGCCACCTCCCCTTCTTCACCTACAGAACAGAATTCGGTAGGCAAGTAATACACCATATTAATATCCACACCTTCTCGAACCGGCGTAGATTCGTAATCCACCATCTCATCTTCATCTCCCAATGTGTGTATTGGATTTGAGGTTTCCTCAATTGAAGGGGATGTTTCAGGTGGTGTGGACGATGTAATAGGTGCTGCATAATCCTCTTTTGGTGGTGTAGGTGTTGCTGTAGTTGATGTAGAAGCATATGTGTTTCTTTTTTTAGGCCTCCACACTTGTTTTGTGGGTGCCACGACCGAATTCCTTGAACAATTTGTCCATTTACTTCTCTTTTTTGCGCTCTACCTTCTCGTGGTTCCTCATGCGTTGTATTCTCCTTTTCATGGTCTTACTTAAATCGGGAGGACACCACTTAGGTTGAGTATATTTGGGATCCCTAGGTTTGGCCTTACTTGTGATAACCTCATGATCATTACCCATGGAACCCTACTGAAAAATAACAACATCACCATTAGAATTAGCGATTACCAACAATCCGCCCTTTGATCCCCTCTTGCTTGTCGCATTCTAAATTTTTTGCAGTAGGTGACTTAATACGCCACACTCTTTTATTGTCCTTGCTTGGAAAAAAAATTGTTGGCCGATTAGCACTATAGTACAAACGACCTTGTGTGGGATAATAAAGCCTCTCGCAAGCAAGCCTTCTAGGTGCTGCCCACCCCATATGAAAAGTATAAGGAGCCATTTGGGGTTGCCCCCAACCTCCATTGAAGTCTCTGTCAGGACCCCGATTTCAAGTCACATCGATCTAGCCGGTAACACCTCATATCACTTTGCGGCCTCACGCACGGTATTCCCACGGGTGTCGCCTTACCATGGCCCGACCGTTTCCTTTTGGCTCACGATATGATAGTGTCGCTAGCATCCATATGACAGAGAACCCGGGCCGACATGACTAGTCGTGGAACCCAAAGTGGCACTAACTTATGGGGACATGCATACATGCATCAACATCGAGCATGTCGGTCGCCAGCGTCGAATCCGGGCTGTAGCACTGGCTAACAGGACTCCGATGAACCGGCTGTAGCAGGCTAGGCAGGACTCGATGTCACCGCGTGACATTTCCGAAGGGATGCATATACAGAACGGCGTGAATCACATGCCGACCAGTCAAGTGTTTCGAGCAAGAGGTCTTTGGGCTAGCAGGACTCCGGTGAACCAGTCAGAGCGGACTACTATGGCTCATGGAAGCACAAGACTACATTTTCCCATAAGAGAGGCTACCAAGGATAAATAACTAGGTTGTCAGATCCCACACATACCAAGCATTTCAATCATACACACAATATGCTCGATATGTGTAAATACAACATGGCATCACAACATAACTCTACGACTCAAGTATTTATTCATTAGGCTCCGAGGAGCGAGATATTACAAACATGGGTCTCATGACCCAACATTCGTGAGCATACAAGTCAAAGCACATGCGGAAGCTTAACATGTCCGAGTACAGACATCTACAAATGAAAAAGGTCGAGAAGCCTGACTATCTACTAGATCCTGCCGAGGGCACAAGATCGTAGCTGAGGTATCAAGCTAAACGTCAAAGTCCACATGGAACTACTAGCAAGACTGACGTCTCTCTGTAAAACATAAAATAGGCAAACGTGAGTACAAATGTACCCAGCAAGACTTACATCAGAGCTATCTACATATGCATCAGTATCAAAAGGGGTGGTGGAGCTTAACTGCAGCAAGCCAGCTTTGACTCGGTGGCTATCCTAAACTACGACTGCAAGTAACTCTTTTGAGGTGGCGCACACGAGTCCACATATTCACCATGTCAATACACCACTATGGATCCGCTCCCGTCTACTACGAGAACGCCATCCATAGCACTCACGCTTATCTTGCGAGTTTTAGAGTATCCACTTTCACTTGTCTATGAATTGTACACGCGGACACGGCTATTCGAATAGATGATGTTAACCCTGCAGGGGTGTACTTCTTCACACACGCTCTCGCCACTTACCACCATGTACACGTCGTGTATCTCGGCAACCTTCAAGCGGAAGCTCGGGCGAGGGATTCGCCACGACCGACTAACCACACAAGTCTCAAGTCCAGTTTATCGCCTATTCGGGTTCCATCCGCAAGGAGATCCGGCCGGGGTGTCGCTCACGACCCCAAATGATGTGTACAGGGTCCCAAGCCCACCAAACGGGCGGCGCTTGGTATACCCGGCCACGGTGCCTAGTCTGTCCCAAGCCCACATGTACCGGGTGCCACTTGGTAGACTACTAACACTACCTACAAACACCAGAAACTAATTGCAACTCCTGGACAGAGATCAGGTTGGTTAATAAGTCGAGAGGGGGCACTTAAGCATTCCAATGCGTGGTAGTAATTGTTCATGGATCACAAACACAGAACTCAGTTCCTGAGGACGGCTGCAATGAGACAACCCACAATGTACTCCTACATGGCCTCTCACCGCTACCTTTACCAAATCGTGTTCACACACTTAGCTCTCAACAGTAGGACATGTTCACAACTTTCCAATTCGTCCCCGATGAATTAGACTTGACACAACTCTAAGCAATAGCAGGCATGACAAACAAGCATGAGCGAATAGGCACATCAGGGCTCAAACAACTCCTACTCATGCTAGTGGGTTTCATCTATTTACAGTTCAACTACCGCAGCATGTAACAGTTGAATCGATGTTGTCCTAATGCAGTAAAAGAGAGCAGGAGCGAGAGAATGGGATTGTATCAGAATGAACAAGGGGGCTTTGCTTTTCTGGCACTTCTGTAGATAACATTGAGTCTTCATCAGTGTCAACGATCACAACGTCGGAGCAGCGTCTACCGAGAGGGGACAATTTCCGGCAACAAGGAAGAGCACAATCAATGTAATGCACAATATGATGCATGATCATGACATGACAATATGTTGTGATTTGAGCTAATGCAACTAGTAACAGAAAGGTTTGGGTTGATTTGAACTCAAGGTTCAAATTCAAATTCAAAATATGAATTCAAATAGTGCATTATCATGTTTTGGACTAAACAGTGAGGTCAAGTCGTTCAAAAATGCATGAAAATGCCATATTCAGATTCCTTGGATTTTTCTGATCATTTTTCATATATAATTTATTTCATTTGGAGCTATAGATTAATTTCTATGATTTTTCAAAGTTTTGGATATTTTCTGAATTAAACAAGTCATTTAAGATTTATTTAAATTCCAGAAAAGGATTACTGCGTCAGCCTGACATCATCATGACGTCAGTAGGTCAACGGGGCACGGTCCAGGTCAAACCTGACCAGTGGGTTCAACCGGTCAGTGACCCGGGGTCATTAGTGTCACGGACAGGTGGGTCCGGTCAACGGCCACGTCAGCAAGGTCAACGCCGACGCGTGGGGCCACTGTGTTTAGATTAAACTTAAACTATTTTTGTTAGCTGGTTAGTTAGGCAGTGAGGCCCACATGTCAGCGAGCCAGGGGGTTAGTTAGTGAGTCATTAGCCAGTAATGACATTGCCACGTCAGCACACCGGAGTTGAACGCCGGCGACCAAACCCGACAGCGGAGGATCGCCGGAGTTGCTCGGGACGGCGATACAGGGGTCGGCTCGACGCGCTGGAGGCACCAGAGGAACGCTCATCGTCGCGCGCATCCAGGGGATCATGCGGGAGGCTGCGGGGTGGCCGGAGACGAGGGCCACGGCAACCATGGCGGTGGCCGGAGCTCGGCTAGATGCGGGCGCGGGGCTGCAGTGCGCTAGGGGAGGATCTAATGGGCTAGGTGGCATCCACGGGCCACCAGAAGCACGCTGGTGCCACGGGTTCGAGCGGAGGGGCTCGGGTCAAGAAAGCTAGGCGGCCATGGCGGACGGCGGTGCTCGGGCATGTGGGCGAGGGTACTACGGCATGGGAACGAGCAAAACAAAGGAGGGGAAACGGAGTGGAGCTCACAACGGGGTCGTTGGCGGTCTCATTGGACTTGGGGAGGCCTCTGCGGCGGCGAATTCGACGACGACGTCCGGTGGCCAAGGCGGCGAGGAAGATGACTAGCGACGCTGGAGGGCCTCCGGCCTTTCTCGGTGCGATGAGGAGGTGCAACGCTATACAGACGATCTCGGGAGCATGGTGGCGCGTCGTTTGTCGTCGGTGGCCACGCGGGCGAGGCACGACTGCCGGCGGAAGCTCTCGCTGACACTCAGAGGAGGGGCTAGAGGGCGAGGGAGAAAGCAGAGAGTGAGGGGAAAGTGAGAGGGGGGGCCTCGCGCGTCCCCAGACGCGTATTAGGATGAAGGAGCGGCCTCGGCTGGGCAGGAGGTGGAGGGCTCCAGCTGGTGCGCCAAGATGTGTTCGCTCCTGCCTACTGGCAGGAGGAAGACGACGAGCGAGGAGGTAAGTGGGCTGGGCGGCTTCTCTGGGCCAGTGGGTGGGCTGCTCGGGTGAGCTCTTGTTTCCTTTTGTTTCTGTTGTTTTCTATTTTACGTAATTTGTTTTTGATTTAGTTTTCAAACTAAATCAAATTTATTGCTTCGATAAATATTGTGTGGCCTAGTTGAGCTATTCCAGAGCCCCACTCAAGTTTACATTATTATTGGAATTATATTAAATATGTAGCAAATATAAATCCAATGCAAATATTTACTACATTAATTCCAAATGCCCAAAATAAATATTTATGAGCTCCTAAAAATATTGGTTTGAATTTTACCTCTGACCAATATTTTCAGGGAGAACATGAACATTTTCTTGGACCTATTTGAAGCAATTTTTATCTTGGTCATCTTCGGATATGATTTCTGAGGCTTTCACGTCCCATTTCAAATTCTTTGAAATTTAAACATGATGCACACATGACTAGCTAGTCTAGGTCATACCAGAACTAGGGATGTGACAACTCACCCCCACTAAACAAGAATCTCGTCCCGAGATTCAAGACGTGAGGTAAGAAGACAGAGGGGACACTAATTAATCTCACAAACTTCATGATCCAACTGTCCTCATCGAAGATATTGATCATTGCATCATCTTGAACTTGACATCCTTGCTTTCGAGATCTTCGCCCAACACAAGGACAGAAGAGCGAGATAACTCTACATGGATGGATCATCTCAAAGATCGAGCTATTCACGATGATCGTTTGAAGGGGTTCGGGGAAATGGCATACTCAGTTCGGAAAGGAAACTATGGTTATAGAACAACTCGGCAAACGGGAGGCACATTCCAATTGATACCGAGGATATAACCTAGTGACCGAGTGTGCTATCAAGAACTTGAGCATTTCCATAGTCATCAAGGTTTTACCAACATCCGTGCCGAGGATCCCAGAAACACATCTTACTACCATGATGAATAGTGATGGACAACGCAGGTGCAAAGGAAGACAACACTTTCTCAGATTTCACCTTAGCGAGGCCAAGGGAACGAAATCTGGATGATCGACCGAGAGACATTTAGCACTCTGCTTCTAATGTTCTCCCTGATGTGCTAGCGTAACCATTCATTGTAATGGTTTGGTATCTAGAACATCAAGTAACAGGTCGGACTTCGGGAGCTCAAGAATCCATAAGGAATAACTACGGAAGTAAATCCTACGGAATCCTTATGGGGAGGTGGCCAACTTTCTCAATCAAGATACTACAATAATAGGTCTTCCGGCTGGGTGTGTTGTCCACGACATCCACTTTACCGGTTACAGAGACCAATATTATAGTTCTTGGGAAATGTTCCAACCATCATATTGCTACCTCTTGAGCACTGCGTTGGATTTCCTTGAAGAGGAAAGGGTGATGCGGCAGAGTAGAGTAAGTATTTCCCTCAGTTTTTGAGAACCAAGGTATCAATCCAGTAGGAGGCTACACGCAAGTCCCTCGTACCTACACAAAACAAATAGCTCAACGCAACCAACGCGATTAGGGGTTGTCAATCCCTTCACTTTTGATTCAGGGGAAAAGTTTGGTTAGTTCATCAACTACAAGTAGTATTGTCATATCTGAAGATTACTGTACCTAACTCTCGATTGAATTCAGAGTGCTGCCTTTACTTCATCTGCCGTGAACGGAGCCAAGAGGCTTGACCTATAAAAGTTGTCACAATCATTAATAGGAATATGACAACTCCGAGACACCGGACAAATTCCCTAGGACTGCTATAACTCGCATGTCACTTACGAGAGTGAGATCTGATAGAGATGATAGATAATATTTTTGGTATTTTTGGTATAAAGATGCAACATAAAATAAAAGGCAAAGTAAAAAAGCAAAGAAATAATAAAGTGATAGGAGATTGATATGATGAGAGTAGACCCGGGGGCCATAGATTTCACTAGTGGCTTCTCTCAAGAGCATAAGTATTCTACGATGGGTGAACAAATTACTGTTGAGCAATTGACAGAATTGAGCATAGTTATGAGAATATCTAGGTATGATCATGTATATAGGCATCACGTCCGAGACAAGTAGACCGACTCACCTGCATCTACTACTATTACTCCACTCAATGACCGCTATCCAAAGATGCATCTAGAGTATTAAGTTCAAGAAAACAGAGTAACGCCTTAAGCAAGATGACATGATGTAGAGGGATAAATTCATGCAATATGATAAAAACCCCATCTTGTTATCCTCGATGGCAGCAATAGAATACGTGCCTTGCTGCCCCTCATCACCGGGAAAGGACACCGCAAGATTGAACCCAAAGCTAAGCACTTCTCCCATTGCAAGAAAAACCAATCTAGTAGGCCAAACCAAACTGATAATTCAAGAGACTTGCAAAGATAACCAATAATACATAAAAGAATTCAGAGAAGATTCAAATATTGTTCATAGATAATCTTGATCATAAACCCACAATTCATCGGTCTCAACAAACACACCGCAAAAAGATGATTACATTGAATAGATCTCCATGAGAGAGGGGGAGAACATTGTATTGAGATCCAAAGAGAGAGAAGAAGCCATCTAGCTACTAACTATGGACCCGAAGGTCTGAGGTAAACTACTCACACTTCATCGGAGAGGCTATGATGTTGATGTAGAAGCCCTCCATGGTGGATTCCTTCCCATGAGCTCCTAACAGGCCCCAAGATGGGATCTCGTGGATATAGAAGGTTGCGACGGTGGAATTAGGTTTTTGGCTCCGTATCTGATCGTTTGGGGGTATGTAGGTATATATAGGAGGAAGGAGTACGCCGGTGGAGCAAAGGGGGGCCCACGAGGCAGGGGGCGCGCCTTAGGGGGGGGGGGAGGGCGCCCTCCACCCTCGTGGCCGCCTTCCTTCTTTCTTGACGGAGGGTCCAAGTCTCTTGGATCATATTTGTTGAGAAAATCACGTTCCCGATGGTTTCATTCAGTTTGGACTCCGTTTGATATTCCGTTTCTTCGAAATATTGAAATAGGCAAAAAATAGCAATTCTGGGCTGGGCCTCCGGTTAATAGGTTAGTCCCAAAAGTAATATAAAAGTGGAAAATAAAGCCCAGTATGGTCCAAAACAGTAGATAATATAGCATGGAGCAATCAAAATTATAGATACGTTGGAGACGTATCACATATCTGCCTGAGATTCAGATCTGGTTGGTGTCAGGATATTCCAGACTCATCATGTCTGAAAGGAAGGATTGCAACACAAATCGACGAGATAACTTTGCGAGACTCTCGG
This sequence comes from Aegilops bicornis, assembly GCA_021605145.1. Lineage (NCBI taxonomy): Eukaryota > Viridiplantae > Streptophyta > Magnoliopsida > Poales > Poaceae > Aegilops > Aegilops bicornis. The sequence goes on from CM038672.1 coordinate 140,338,494, forward strand.
GAGATGAACTACGATAGCAAGCTCCAAAACATGAGTTGGTTCTGCTACACACATGTGAACATGTTGTCCAAGACAAGCATGACCACAGAGTAGTCTTACAATAAGACACTACCAAAATTCAGGTGAGGAACCATCATCGAGGATATCGAAGTCCTTACACAAGTCCGGATTAGCTCTTAGAAAGGAACTTCTTCTCCTTGAACAAATCAATCGGTGGCTTGGTGTGCTAGGGAATACATATGTAGTGGAGGTAATTAATCTACCAAACCATAGAATACTTCGCACGTATGCATGACTGACTTGGGATGATTCCAAAGGAAGCAAAAACAAGCTCCCTCGAATTCACGACGGCAACTTGCATCGATTGCACGTGAACTTAGAGGAAGTCGCAACTTTCATCCAAACATATGCTTCATGAACGGAACATGAAGGCATTGTTTACAAAGTTTCCAACACTAGCCTAATGTTTAACATGAATCATGGGGGAGACAAGATGCTGCTGATGGGCTCAACAACAACTCATCGGAATTTCCATATCACTGGACTTCCACCATTATGTGAACAATTTGATAGTATTGGTCAGACCAAAAGATGTAATGGTGTATGCTCAAGGAATCAACCACGAGTAAGACAACATTACGAATATCGTTGGTTCTAACTCAATTTGACAATAGCCCACACTCAAATCAAGGTTTGGACAAGACAATAGATTCAACAGCTGATCACAGGGATCAGTCGATGAAGATATCATCTTTCTTCAACACACACACACACACACACACACACACTCAAGGATATCACTTAGTGATGAACTAAGTCGGACAAGCTCTCATCTTCCAACTCTCCAAGTTGTTGTTTAGCTTAACCAACTAGCTCGGGGTATCCAACACAGATTCTTGGAGAATGGATGGTTTAGAAAAAAAAACCAACATGATCACGAACTCAACATAGCGATCAGGGAACAACCTGGTAATACTTCCGAGAAGATATTTGGAAAATCACGAACCAGCGATATGTTATTAAGCTCGAGAACAATCTTGCTTTTCAGGGCAAGACGATAAGGAGCGAGGGATTATCACAATCCTAACTCATTGGTCGATGAGTGCACCCGGAAATATGGACTAGGTAGCACGATCAAACTTAGGATGATGATTCAATAACCAGCACGCGAAGAATGAGAGTATTGTCCATTAACTACCAAGCAACGGAGTTGCTAGGAGTATTGATTTCGCACATCACAGTACACTTGTCGGCATTCCGGTCACAATAACACGAAACCGAGGAATGAACAATGATGGCAAGAAGTATTACTGCATCAAGAATTCATAATAGGTGGTGCAATTCTCATGACACTCTTGACATAAAGATGGTAACACTCCAAGGTAGAGCAGAGCAAAAGCTAGATTGGCATTTTGATCTGCGGAATACAATTGCTTTGACCCAATCCTAGATATGGATGAGGTTCTGTAGTTTGTTTCTCCTAGTCATTCTGGAATAGGATGGCTTGACAGACCACAAGAATAATAGGCATCGATGAACACGATCGCACACATAATCTTGACTATCAATTGATAGATGAAGGTCGGAATATAACTGAAGGGGGACAACTCAGAGAACATATGATTATTTGATTTGTGGATGCATAGATTAGTATGTCGAACAAAGCTCAACATTTCTTCTGGATAACCCATGCAGAAGGGTAGGATTGGAAGAGTCACAACTATAACAGAGAACTCATCAAGAGCACTCCGGTTGTGATCTTTTGGTTCAAAAGAACTTCTGCCATAAGCAGTTCATGGTTTGGAAGAAGGAAATACCACGGACCTCGAGGACTAACTCAAAGGTTACTAATATCCTAAAGGAACTAGCAAACACTATCAACATGAATGAGTAGAGTGAATCTCGGGTTCAAGAACCCACGAATAGAATACCTACTAACTAATAACATCACGGGATGCTTTCGAGAATGATGGCCAGAATCATCACACTGGGAATACAAAACATTGCCAGATTACTAGGTGACTCCCTAAGACACCTAGGGTCATAATAATAGCTCCAACATATATGTCGAGGCAATAGAGTACCTCAACTCATCTATTAGTGTGGTTAAACTGGCCCAAAGGAACATCGGGAACGGAAAGAAGGGATTTTCAAATGCATCAGACTATTTAGAAACCTGGGATGACTCAGACAACATAACGGCTGTAAATGCTTAAAACGATTTGAGACATTCTGCAAAATGGTGGCATAACCACTTAACATCACAATAAGAAGGTTCTGAGATCAACTGTCAACATACGGAAGTACTAGAAACTAAACTGAGCCTTGAATCCATCAATCCTATAAGTCTATGGATTAGTAACACGTCATCCTGATAGATAGATGAGAAGGCCTAGTTCTTAATCCCCGTAGAAAAGAAGAGGTTGACTCAGATCATAAGGGCATAAGGTAAAGGAGTAAAAAAGAGCCTTATGTTCCCTTCCACAATCAATTCCCTTATATAACTAAAGCATTTCTAGACACGACTTGACCGGTTTGGCTTGGTAATCCTCTGAGGCAACAAAGCTCTGATACCAAAGCTGTCAGGACCTTGATTCCAAGTCACATCGATCTAGCCGGTAACACCTCATATCACTTTGCGGCCTCACGCACGGTATTCCCACGGGTGTCGCCTTACCATGGGCCGGGACCGTTTGCGCCTTTTGGCACACGTATATGATAGTGTCGCTAGTATCCATATGACAGAGAACCCAGGCCGACATGACTAGTCGTGAACCCAAAGTGGCACTAACTTACGGGGACAGGCATACATGAATCAACATCGAGCATGTCGGCCAGGTGAATCGATCGTAGCACTGGGCTAACAGGACTCGGTGAAACGGGTCAGTAGCAGGCTAGGCAGACTCGGATGTCACCGCTGTGACATTTCCCCAAAGGGATGTACACAGAACAAAGTGAATCACATGTCGCCCAGTCAAGTGTTCCGAGCAGTAGTCTTTGGGCTAGCAGGACTCGGTGAACCGGTCAGAAGTGACTACTATGGCTCATGGAAGCACAAGACTACATTTCCCCATAAGAGAGGCTACCAAGGATAAACAACTAGGTTGTCGGATCCCACACATACCAAGCATTTCAATTATACACACAAGATGCTCGATATGTGTAAATACAACATGGCATCACAAAGATAACTCTACGACTCAAGTATTTATTCATTAGGCTTCGAGGAGCGGGATATTACAAACATGGGTCTCATGACCCAACATTCAGAGCATACAAGTCAAAGCACATGCGGAAGCTTAACATGTCTGAGTACAGACATCCACAAATGAAAAAGGCTGAGAAGCATGACTATCTACCAGATCCTGCTGAGGGCACAAGATCGTAGCTGAGGTATCAAGCTAAACGTCAAAGTCCACATGGAACTACTAGCGAGACTGACGTCTCTCTGCAAAACATAAAATAGGCAGACGTGAGTACAAATGTACCCAGCAAGACTTACATCAGAGCTATCTACATATGCATCAGTATCAAAAGTGGTGGTGGAGCTTAACTGCAGCAAGCCAGCTTTGACTCGGTGGCTATCCTAAACTATGACTGCAAGTAACTCTTTTGAGGTGGCGCACACGAGTCCACATATTCACCATGTCAATACACCATTATGGATTTGCTCCCGTCTACCTACGAGAACACCATCCATAGCACTCACGCTTATCTTGTGAGTTTTAGAGTATCCACTTTCACTTGTCTATGAACTGTACAGGCAACCCAGGAGTCATTTTCCGTGGACAGGGCTATTTGAATAGATGATGCTAACCCTGCAGGTGTGTACTTCTTCACACACGCTCTCGCCACTTACCACCATGTACACGTCGTGTATCTCGGCAACCTTCAAGCGGAAGCCTGGCGAGGGAGTCGGCCACGACCTGACTAACCACACAAGTCTCTAATCCAAGTTTATAGCCTATTCGGGTTCCATCCGCAAGGAGATCCGGCCGGGGTGTCGCTCACGGCCCCAAACAATGTGTACAGGGTTCCAAGCCCACCAAACGGGCGGCGCTTGGTATACCCGGCCACGGTGCCTAGTCTGTCCCAAGCCCACTGCATCGGGTGCCACTTGGTAGACTACTAACACTACCTACAAACACCAGAAACTAGTTGCAACTCCTGGACAGAGATCAGGTTGGTTAATAAGTCGAGAGGGGCACTTAAGCATTCCAATGCGTGGTAGTAACTGTTCATGGATCACAAACACAGAACTCAGTTCCTGAGGACGGCTGCAATGAGACAACGCACCATGTACTCCTACATGGCCTCTCGCCGCTACCTTTACCAAATCGTGTTCACACACATAGCTCTCAATAGTAGGACATGTTCATAACTTTCCAATTCGCCCCCGATGAATCAGACCTGACACAACTCTAAGCAATAGCAGGCATGACAAACAAGCATGAATGAGTAGGCACATCAGGGCTCAAACAACTCCTACTCATGCTAGTGGGTTTCATCTATTTACTGTGGCAATGACATGTCATGCAAGAGGAAAGGGGTTCAACTACCGCAAGCATGTAACAGTTGAATCGATGTTGTCCTAATGCAGAAAAGAGAGCAGGAGCGAGAGAGTGGGATTGTATCGGAATGAACAAGGGTTTTGCTTGCTCGGCACTTCAAGATAACATTGAGTCTTCATCGGTGTCCACGATCACATCGCTTGAGTCAAGGCTTCACCGAGAGGGACAATTTCAAAGAACAAGGAAGAGCACAATCAATGCAATGCACAATATGATGCATGATCATGACATGACAATATGTTGTGATTTGAGCTAATGCAACTAGTAATGAAGGTTTGGGTTGATTTGAACTCAAGGTTCAAATTCAAATTCAAACTATGAATTCAAATAGTGCATTATCATGTTTTGGACTAAACATTGAGGTTAATTTGTTCAAACATGCATGAAAATGCCATATTCAGATTCCTTGGATTTTTCTGATCATTTTTCATATATAATTTATTTCATTTGGAGCTATAGATTAATTTCTATGATTTTTGCAAGTTTTGGATATTTTTTGAATTAAACAAATCATTTAAGATTTATTTAAATTCCAGAAAAGGATTACTGCGTCAGCCTGACATCATCATGACGTCAGCAGGCCAACGGGGCACGGTCCAGGTCAAACCTGACCAGTGGGATCCACTGGTCAGTGACCCGAGTCATCGATGTCACGCAGACAGTGGGTCTCGGGGCCCGCGTCGGCCAAGGTCAACGCCGACGCGTGGGGCCACTGTGTTTAGATTAAACTTAAACTATTTTTGTTAGATGGTTAGTTAGGTAGTAGGGCCCGCATGTCAGCGAGCCAGGGGGTTAGTTAGTGGGTCATTAGCCACTAATGATATTGCCACGTCAGCACGCCGGAGTTGAACGCCGGCGACCAAACCCGACGGCGGAGGATCGCCGGAGTTGCTCGGGACGGCGATACAGGGGTCGGCTCGACGCGCTGGAGGCACCAGAGGGATGCCCATCCTCCCGCGCATCCAGGGGATCACGCGGGAGACTGCGGGGTGGCCGGAGACGATGGCCACGTCAACCATGGCGGTGGCCAGAGCTCGGCTAGATGCGGGCGCAGGGCTGCAGTGCGCTAGGGGAGGATCTAATGGGCTAGGTGGTATCCACGGGCCACCAGAAGCACGTTGGTGCCACGGGTTCGAGCGGAGGGGCTCGGGTCAAGAAAGCTAGGCGGCCATGGCGGACGACGGTGCTCGGGCATGTGGGCGAGGGCACGGGAACGAGCAAAACGGAGGAGGGGAAATGGAGTGGAGCTCACAGCGGGGTCGTTGGCAGTCTCATTGGACTCGGGGAGGCCTCTGCGGTGGCGAATTAGACGACGGCGTCCGGTGGCCGAGGCGGCGAGGAAGATGAATGGCGACGCTGGAGGGTCTCTGGCCTTTCTTGGTGCGATCAGGAGGTGCAGCGTGATACGGACGATCTCGGGAGCACGGTGGCGCGTTGTTTGTTGTCGGTGGCCACGCGGGCGAGGCACGGCGGCTGGCGGAAGCTCTCGCTGACGCTCAGAGGAGGGGCTAGAGGGCGAGGGAGAAAGCAGAGAGTGAGGGGAAAGTGAGAGGGGGCCTCGCGCGTCCCCAGACGCGTATTAGGATGAAGGAGCGGCCTCCAGCGCGAAGCATGAGGTGGAGGGCTCCGCGGGTGCGCGCGTGTGTTCGCTCCTGCCTACTGGCAGGAGGAAGACGATGAGCGAGGAGGTAAGTGGGCTGGCCGGCTTCTCTCCTGGGCCAGGTGGGTGGGCTGCTCAGGAGAGCTCCGGTTTCCTTTTTTCTGTTGTTTTCTATTTTCTGTAATTTGTTTTTGATTTAGTTTTCAAACTAAAACAAATTTATTGCTTCTGATAAATATTGTGTGGGCTAGTTGAGCTATTCCAGAGCCCCACACAAGTTTACAGAATTATTGGACTTATATTAAATATATAGCAAATATAAATCCAATGCAAATATTTACTACATTAACTCCAAATGCCCAAAATAAATATTTATGAGCTCCTAAAAATATTGGTTTGAATTTTACCTCTGACCAATATTTTCAGGGAGAACATGAACATTTTCTTGGACCTATTTGAAGCAATTTTTATCTTGGTCATTTTCAGAAATGATTTCTGAGGCTTTCACATGTCCCCATTTCAAATTCATTGAAATTTAAACATGATGCACACATGACTAGCTAGTCTAGGTCATACCAGAACTAGGGATGTGACAGTCTCCCATGTAATATGGCGCATAGGGAGGTGGAAACATCCATAGCGTTGGTGCCCATGACCCATAGCCTTGCATATTGTCGAAATTCTTGCTTCGGAGGTGATCCTGAATGCCTCAAATGTGATGGCCGATTAGATCTAGAATCAGCAACTTGATTGGCATATTTGGATAACAACATATCATAAGTTGGCTTGATTCACTTGTGCTTAGCTTCACTCCTTTTCCACTTGCCAACTTCTGAATTCTTGGGCTTGACAAATTTAGCATGAGTATCCCCTTGTACTTGCGGTTGCCCCGCGAGTGCAGGATTTTAGATTGTGATCTTCAATACCTCTTTGCCATCGGGTTGCTTATCAAGCACAACTTCTTGATAACCCACAAGTATAGGTGATCGCAACAGTTTTTGAGGGTAGAGTATTCAACCCAAATTTATAGATTCGACACAAGGGGAGCCAAAGAATATTTGAAGGTATTAGCAGTTGGGTTTTCAATTCAACCACACCTGGAGATTAATTATCTGCAGCAAGTAATCAGTAGCAAACTAATATGATAGTTTTGATAGTGGTGACAGCAGCAATTGTAACGGTAACAGTGGTAGCAGTAATTTTGTAGCAAGTGTAATAGTGATGATAGCAGTAGTAACTTAGCAAAAACAATATAAGATAAATTCGTAGGCATTGGATCGGTGACTTGTTGGATGATATTCATCATGGGACAGTTATAACCTAGGGTGATACGGCACTAGCTCCAGTTCGTCAATATAATGTAGGCATGTATTCCGTAAATAGTCATACGTGCTTATGGAAAGAACTTGCATGACATCTTTTGTCCTACCCTCCCGTGGCAGCGGGGTCCATATTGGAAACTAAGGGATATTAAGGCCTCCTTTTAATAGACAACCGGAACAAAGCATAAACACATAGTGAATACATGAACTCCTCAAACTACGATCATCACCGGGAGTGGTCCCGACTATTGTCACTCCGGGGTTGCCGGATCATAACATGTAGTAGGTGACTATAACTTGCAAGATCGGATCTAAAACATGGATATAATGATGATAACATAAACGGTTCAGATCTGAGTTCATGGCACCCGGGCCCAAAGTGACAAGCATTAAGCATAGCAAAGTCATAGCAAAATCAATCTAAGAACATAGTGGATACTAGGGATCAAAACCTAACAAAACTAACTCGATTACATGATGAATCTCATCCAACTCCTCACCGACCAGCGAGCCTACGAAGGAATTACTCACTCCTGGTGGGGAGCATCATGGAATTGGCAATGAAGAAGGGTTGGTGATGATGAAGAACGAAGATCCCCCTCTCCGGAGCCCCAAACGGACTCCAAATCTGGCCTCCCGACGAAGAACAGGAGGTGACGGCACCTCCATCTCAAGAATCGTGATAATTTTTTCTCCTTGATTTTTTTCTGGAAAAGTAGGATTTTATAGTGTCGATTTCAGGGTCTGCGGAGCCACCAGGTGGGGACAACCCACCTGGGCGCGCCAGGAGAGGGGGCACGCCCTAGTGGGTTGTGCCCACCTAGGTGCCCCTCTCCAGCAGGTCTTGGCTCCAGAAATTCTTATTTATTATATAAAAATTCCGCGCGAAGTTTCGCTCCATTCCGAGAACTTTTATTTCTGCACAAAAACAACACCATGGTAATTCTGGTGAAACAGCGTCAGTCCGGGGTTAGTTTCATTCAAATCATGCAAATTAGAGTCCAAAACAAGAGGAAAAGTTAGGAAAAGTAGATACATTGGAGACGTATCACCTCTCTTCCCAAGACTTTGTTGCCCTTCTCACCTTTCCTGGGTTCACCAATAACAACACTATTTTATTAGCAGCTTCAGCTATGTTAGGTCGAATTAAATTGTTCTCCCTTCCAAGTCCATGGTGTATACCGGGAAGGGTTGTTTATCAACTTACATCTTAGAAAAATTCAATCGTCCGTCATTAATTGCCGATTGTATCCATCGTCAAAAAACATTGCAGTCGGTAGTAGCATGATAAAATGAATTATGGTACTTGCAATAACCATGCCGTTTCAGCTCCTCAAATGGTGTATGGCGTGTGATATTCTAATCATCTTATCTTGCAAGAGAGCATCAAAACTTTTATCACACTTAGATATATCAAAAGTAAACTTCAACTCATCATCGTGATTCTTGTGAATCGGCTTAAGAGCATTACATGTATAAGGTTTGGCCTTCGAGGACCAAACAAATTAAGTAGTATAAAGATCAACCTCGTCGTCTGAATTATCATCACCATACTCAACCATATGCATTCTAGGACGATCGGTTGTAGACTTAGGAACCTCTTTATTTCGACTCTCTTGAGCCAAAGCTTTTTGTAAGACCTAGTTAATACTTAAAAACTCATAACTTACTAGATACTCTTCAATGTGAGTTTTCAAACCATTAAGAACAAGAACCGCCAATTCTCTTTCAGTTATCACTATGCTACAACATTGATTTTTTATATCTCTAAATCTCTTAACATAATCGATGACCGATTCATCATGTTTTTGCCTAACCGATGTCAGATGTGACAATTTAAGCTCATTATCGCCGCTAAAAAGTGATCATGAAACTTTTGCTCTAATTGCGACCATAAGAGAATTGAACCATGCGGTAAAGCAGCAAACCATGAAAATGCGGTGCCAATTAAAGATAATGGAAACAAACGCACTTTTAATTCTTCTATGGAACCCGCTTCACCCAACTGCACTAGATATTGACTAACATGCTCCATTGTTGTTTTTGTGCCCTCTCCACTAAATTTAACAAAATCAGGAACCTTGTATCCTTGACGGTACAAAACTACATCAAAGTGCTCAGGATAAGGCTTTTGTTACACATGACTCTTTACTTTCGGCTCGTATCCGGAAGTTCTCAAACACATCTTATGCAAATCCTCCCTTGATTTAGCTAAAATCGGATCCGATGTAGATGAAGATACTTGTGGCAATGACATAGGAGCAACCTGAGTACTAGCTAGTGGTGCAACTTGTGGGATGGGCGTCGAACCATAATTCGGCGGAAGTCCAAACATGCTTGTGCCTATGGGTGGTGTGACAAAGTGATTAGGCGTTGCGCCGAATTGGGGACACTCATAATAGGATTAGGATATCCAGGTACAACCACAAGCTGGTTGGTTTGACTAGGGTAAAAATCCAATCACATATTATATTGTTGTTGCATAGGAGTGCCGATGAAATAGGTAAAGTTGGACTAGGGCTTTCAGATATACCAACAGTACCACTAGATGACAGACGCATATTTTTCGGAGAATTAGCACTTGCTATAAAATAATTATATGTCATTACGTTACCCTTACTAACAAGAATTTCAATCACAGTCACTTGCTCTGGAGATTTTTTTACTCATAGTGATTTCATCTTCATCAACGAGAGGAGGGAAATTGACGTTTCCAACCGGAGTGATGTTACCTTGACGGTCCTTCTTGAAACTTGCAAGAACGCCTGCAAATCCTCCTGCTCGCACTTCTTCTTGAGCGCCTCAAAAGACTCTTCACACTACTTCCTGTGCGTTTCATAGGCTTGGCAATGTTCCTCTGATAGTTCATCAAGACTGGGCTTAATGATGTTATTGGCTTCAACTTGAGGGCTTGGGGAGATTAGACATGGTTGATGATGATTCTTGATCTTTCTTCCCCATCAGAGTCATCAATAGTGTGTATGCACATCAACACGTCACAGTGTACCTCCAATGCCGAGGGTGATGCACCACAGCTCACGTCGAAGGTGACCTGTCTGGAAGCGCGGTACACAAGCAATCCGGTGGGTGCTTTTCAGGAGCTGGAGCCCAGGAGGGACCCCGTCTGGATGCACGACAGCTATGGGCGGCCCTAGGTCGGTTTGCTCGCCCCTAGAGCCTCGAGGATTTCTGCCCTTCAGCACGAAGAACGAATGAAGAAAAAGTGAGAAAGAACAAGGGACAGATGTAAAACTAGGGTAAAAAGTAGATTGATTGTTCGACTATGTGTTGTTCAATCGACCGTCACCACTCATCTATTTATGAGGCGGCAGGACTTCCTTTACAAAAAAAGGAGTCCAAATCCCGTCCAAATCTTTCCAAAATTATCCAAACTAGGATTTGGGTTAGTCTGAGGCAACAGTTCAGTTTTTTAGTCTCACGGGCCATAAACGACCTCGGATGAAGATGATCCCAATAGCAAATTTTACCATTTCAACGAGACGAACAACTTGCATGTTGAACCTTTTCAATTCGAGCCATCTTCAATACCCTATGGGGCCATATTTAACTTCCAGTCGGACTCGGTCATGTAGTTTTGTTGTCTGTCCGAGTTTTGTAGAACCTTGCACGCCGTATACTACCTCAGATAATGTTGACTCCAAAAGTAAAGTTGACTGCTTCGGCAATGCAGACAACTTCCGTGTAGAACACTTTTGCATCCGGGACCATCTAGATAATCTTTTCATCCCATCTTTAGCTTCTTGTTGGACTGGCCTGATAGTTTCCACTTGGCCAGCAAGCTTTTACACGCAAGCTTCCACGCCGGCCAGCTTTCCACGCTGGCAAGATTTTCACTTGGCCGGTAATTTCACGCCTTCAAGGCTTTCCACGCCGGCAACCTCTCACACTGGCAAGCTTCATTCAACTGAAAAAGGCCGAATAACTCACGCGACCCATCAGACACCACCTAGGTAGGTGTCTGGTTCCTCGCGTCACTTTTTCACTCAGGACCGGCCCATAGAGTGTTGCCTCTAACTTTTGCATACGAATTTGGATTGGAATGATTTTTATAATAAAAAATCAACCGATTCGACAAGACGAAGACAATTCATGTCGAACATTTTCTCATATGAGGCCGTCTTGAAGGTGTAATTGGCCGAACAGTATTCTGGATACAAAATCTCAATACCTCAAACACAACTTCGGCCTTCGAGATGAGATCGGATGGCTATGGTCCAAATTTCAAATATGTTCATGTTGACCCATAAACTTATTCATGTATAACACTTATCATTTGAGGCCATCTTAATAATGTTATTTCCCATGCCAAAATCTGATGTCAACACCGGTCAACATGGAATCGAGTGGCCGGGGGAACTGGTCAAGCGGTCGAGCGCTAGCATCTAAATGGGTCAGCCGACCAAGGTTGGCGCATGTGCGCCAGGAGATTCCATGGCTCGTGAGACGCCAAATAGGAGCTCCTGGAAGAGAGCTCCTATTGGACACTCACTCAGTAGTCCCATTGGCAGACAAGTGTGCAACATTGTACCTTGTGTTACTGTAGATCGCACTTTAGCTGGTTTTCCCTATACCTAAAAAACCTAGGTTTTCTAGTTTGGTGTGGTTCATGGTTTCTAGGAACTTTTCAAAAAAGGTGACCATTATTTGAAAAGGTATACCTTATATTTTATTGTACATTTTTTAAAGCAGCTAGATATTTTCAAAGTTTTGAATAATTTTTGAAACTGCGAGCATCATTTTCAAAAAAACTAAACATTTTTCGAACTTTTAAACATTTCCCATAAACTATGAAGAATTCTTGAAAATTTGGACACTATTTAGAAACATGAAAAATATTTTTAAAAACAGAATGTAATAAATTTTTGAACAAATTTTAAAAAATAGGAATTTTTTTAAATCCCAAAAATAAAATAAAAAATGCAAGCATTTTTTACCCAAATATTTTAAAATTATATGAATATACGAAAAAAATAGGAACATTTTTGGAAACACGATATTCTAACAAACAATTGTGAATAAATTCCTGGACATTACTTAATAAATTTGAATTTTTTTGAAAACATGGATATTTTTTTAATTCGGAACAATATTTTAATTTTCAAATTAAAAAGGAAAAGAGAAGCAAAAGAAAAATGGTAAAAAAATACATGAAAAAGGAAAACAAATCTGGAAGTTCTTAAAACCAAGAAAATCAGTAGCATGATTTGCGCCGGCCCATGAGTATGTCGCATGTGTAAAATGACAATAATCTGCGAAATCACTACTTGAGGAATACTCCTTCCAAAAATCACTTCCACCTTCTCAGGACGCGACAAGCGGTGCGCTGCATGTGCGCTACTAGTCGCAACATGGGAGTTTTTTCTTTTTTTCGTAGATTCATTTATTCAAAACGATTTATCTCTTCAACTGTGCGTCCAAATCTCAAACCATTTTCATCATTGGATTCGTCGCCTTGAGATCTTCAAAACTAGGTCCCATGTTGATAGTTTTGATGAACTTTTCTTTCACAAAAAATGGACAAAAAATTGGACAAAAAACCGGACCAGGAGCACGTTTTCTTCCTTTTCGAAAGCTGTTTCCGAGAGGCACTGTTGTGCCACTCGCAGAAGCAAAATCGTGTTTCTCGCTAAAAAAAGAGAAAACATGTTTTTTTTCATTTTTGAGAGACATGGTTGTGGCTCTCGCGAAAACAAAACCATGACTCACGCGGAATTTTTGTTGAGCAGTCCAAATATTTTCTTTAAATTGCACAAACATATTTTTAAGAATGTTACATGCTTACTTTTTTTTCTGGAATGTGTGTACATTTTAAGAATGTGATACATATTTTTTTGATTCATATCAACATTCTGTTAAGTTAACAAATAAAAATTACACTGTGTTAACGTATTTTCATATTTTTGGATTTTCTAATAGTTATTTAAGTTTTGGAATATATGTATTTATGTGTTTTTTACAATGTTATTTACGTACTGTTGAAAATAAGAACAACACAAAATCAAATTAAAAATGGGATAAAGAGAAACTAACCAGAAAGCTACGTGGGATGACCGATTTTATAGCGACACGTTACACGAGTGCACACTAGGTGTCACACCAAGCAGTACAGTGGTTCTTATCGAAATCACTAATAAAGGAGTATTCGTTGCAAACATCACTCCAATCTTCCCACATTGCGACAAGTGGCATGATGCTACATGTGCGCCACTTGTTGCAACCTAGGAGTTTTCCTTTTTTCCGTAGATCCGTTTATTAAAAACCTTTATCTCTTAAACTGTGTGTCCAAATCTCGAACCGCTTTCACCGTTGAATTCCAAGCACCGAGATCTTTAATCTCATGTTGATATGTTTTGACGAACTTATTTTTTCACGAAAAAACCGGACAAAAAGACCGAACCGGGAGCACGGGTTTTCCCCTTTTTGAAAGAGGCACACCCGTGCCTCTCACGTAATCACAACTGTGCCTCTCGCGGAAGGAAAAAACGCGTTTTTTTCGTTTCCGAGAGGCACGGACATGACTCTCGCGAAAGAACAACCCTGCCTCTCGCGGAAGCAAACCTGTGACTCTCCCGAAAGAAAAAAAAAACAAAAAATGTTTTTTTTATTTTTAAGAGGCACGGCCGTGACTCTCGCAAAAGCACAACCGTGCCTCTAGTGGAAGTAAAAGCGTGACTCACGAAAGAAAAAAAAACAGAAAACGTGTTATTTTTTCGTTTTCGAGAGGCACGACCGTGACTCTCGTGAAAGAAAAAAAAAGGAAACACGTTTTTTCGCGAATTTTTTTTGAATTTTTTTATCCAAAAGTTAAGGAAGACCGGTGGAAAATCGAAATGTCGACCCCCCCCCCCCCCAAGTTTAAAAAGCCAAAAACACGTGCGAAAAAATAAGAGAAAAAAATCCGGAGGGAGCGCCCAGAGCGCGACATGTGGCGAACGGCCAAGAGCGCGCGCCAAGTGGCTCTGACCGTTGTGAGGCTCCCGAAGGAGCGCTCGTCAACTAGTTGCTCCTGGTTCTTATTAAGACGTTGCTGGTTGAGTCGACCAAACGGAAAATCCCTATTTGCCATGCATTGCGGCAAATTGTCGCTGTATCGCACAGGCAGGCGCACTAGAGAAGCGACTGAGCTGGCCTATTAAACTAGTTTGTTCTTTCCGGTTTTCTAACGCTTTTTTCTCCCGATTATAGTTTTTCTTTCCTTTTTTGGTTTTCCTTTCCTTTTTCCGTTTTCAAGTTTAGTTTATTTTCCAGAAACTGTTTGCAAACTACGAAATTGTTTGGAATTCAAAAACTTGCTCCTATTTACAAATTATGTTCTCAATTTTTGAAAAATGTTCGCTAATTTGAATACAATGTTTGGAACTTCATTAAAAAAATTGTGGTTGTCGAATATTGTTCACAATTCAAAAAAAAGTTTCAAATTCTAAAAAATGTTCATGTTCTCAATAATGTTCAATAATTTGTTAATAAATTCAGAAAATCTTCATATTTTTTCAAAACTTTTTCATGATTGTCAAAAAGTGTTCTCTTTTTCAGGATATGTTCACAAATTCAAAAACATGTTCCTGTTCTTGAAAATTTGCTCACAGATTCAAAAATTGTTCACATTTTTTCAAATTTGTTTGTGCTTTTTGATAATTTTATGGCATTTTAAAAAAGGTTCCCTTTTTCGAGATTTGTTTACAAATTTTAAAACATTTATAGCGAGAGGAGCAATCGGAGTGCTAATAAAATCATATTTGTTGGTATTAGAGAAATCACACAACTTGGTGTTGTCTTGAGTCATTGTAACTACGCAACAAGATTGCACTCAAAAACAGATCCGGCAAGAAAAAGGCAAACGAAAAAGAGGGCGAATAAAACGGCAATTTTTTCTGAAATGGGGGAGAGGAAAATGGAAAATAATGTAAATTGCAAGGAGATGAGATTTATGATTAAGAACCTGGTAGATGTTGATGATGTCTCCCAGGCAACGGCGGCAGAAATTCCTTTTGATGCTTGCTTGAACTACGTCGGTACTTCCCCAAAGAGGAAGGGATGATGCAGCACAACAATAGTAGGTATTTTCCTCAGTGATGAGACCAAGGTTATGGAACCAGTAGGAGAACCACGCAACACTACGTGAATGACACACCTACACACAAATAATAAATACTCACAACCTGACGTATTAAAGGGGTTGTCAATCCCTTTCAGGTAACGGCACCAGAAATTGGCAAGTAGACGTGATAAAAATATGATAGATTGGATAAATAGATCTCGAATAAAAGCAAATTAAAATAAAGTGCAACAATGTATTTTTGTATTTTTGGTTTAATAGATCTGAAAATAAAAGCAAGTAAAAATAGATCGCGAAGGCAAATATATTTAAGAAGACCCGGGGGCCGAGGATTTAACTAGTGGCTTCTCTCGAGTAGAATAGCAAACGGTGGGTAAACAAACTACCGTTGGGCAATTGATAGAACTTCAAATAATCATGACGTTATCCAGGCAATGATCATTATATAGGCATCACGTCCAAGATTAGTAGACCTACTCGTGCCTGCATCTACTACTATTACTCCACACATCGACCACTATCCAACATGCATCTAGTGTATTAAGTTCATGGAGAAACGGAGTAATGCAATAAGAACGATGACATGATGTAGACAAGATCTATTTATGTAGAAACATACCCCATCTTGTTATCCTCAATAGCAACAATACATACGTATCGGTTCCCCTTCTGTCAGTGCGATCAAGCACCGTAAGATCGAACCCATCACAAAGTACCTCTTCCCACTTCAAGATAAATAGATCAAGTTGGCCAAACAAAACCCAAATAACGGAGAAGAAATACGAGGCTATAAGCAATCATGCATATAAGAGATCAAAGAAGACTCAAATAACTTTCATGGATAAAAAGATAGATCTGATCATAAACTCAAAGTTCATCCGATCCCAACAAAGACACCGCAAAAAGAGTTACATCAAATATATCTCCAAGAGACCATTGTATTGAGAATCAAAAGAGAGAGAGAGGAAGCCACCTAGTAACTACGGACCCGTAGGTCTACAAAAGACTACGCACGCATCATCGAAGAGGCACCAATAGACATGATGAACCCCTCTGTGATGGTGTCTAGATTGGATCTGGTGGTTCTGGAACTTGCGGCGGCTGGAATTGATTTTCGTTGAATCCCCTAGGATTTCTGGAATATTGGGGTATTTATAGAGCAAAGAGGCAGTGCGGGAGGCCACCGAGGTGGGCACAACCCACCAGGGCGCGCCTGGGCCTCCAGGCGCGCCCTGGTGTCTTGTGCTCACCTCGGGCTCCCTCTTCTGTACTTTTGGCCCATTGGATGTCTTCTGGTCCAAAAAAAATCCATACAAAGTTTCGCTGCGTTTGGATTCTGTTTGGTATTGATTTCCTACGATGTAAAGAACATGCAAAAACAGCAACTGGCACGGGGCACTATGTCAATAGGTTAGTCCCAAAAAATGATATAAAATTACTAGAAAATGATTGTAAAACATCCAAGGATGATAATATAACAACATGGAACAATAAAAAAAATTATAGATATGTTGGAGACATATCAGATGCCTACTGGGGCATCCCCAAGCTTAGATGCTTGAGACTTCTTGGAACATTATCTTGGGATTCCTTGGGCATCCCCAATCTTGAGCTCTTTTGTGTCCTTAATTCCTCTCATATCACGGTTTCCCTAAATCTCAAAACCTTCATCCACACAAAACTCAACAAGAACTCGTAAGATAAGTTAGTATAAATCAGTGCAAACCCTTATCATTCTCTACTGTAGCAAATCGCTAATTATTATATGGTATTGCATTAAAAAATGCCTTTGCATATTTAACACTCCTATCCTCAAATAGAATCATTAAATAAGCAAACATATGCAAACATAATAGCAATCTGTCTAAACAGGGCAGTCTGTAAAGGATGCAAGAAGATTCATACTTCTTTAACTCCAAAAATTCTGAAAAATTACCACACTGTATAAAATTTGTTATAGCTTACTGTGTAAAAATAGGCATGTAAAGGACATTCTGACTTTTCTAAAAAGGAAGTTTTGTATAAAATTACCACACTGTATAAAATTCTCTAAAGGATGTTCTGACTTTTCTGACGAATTCTGACAATGATAGAAAACTTTCTATTTTTAAACATCAACTCATAGACTTGCAAAATAGGCATGGTAAAGGCTATACTTGACACTTTTATTGAAATAGAAGATACAAAACATTCTTCTCAATAACAGCAAGCAAATCCTAATAAAAGAAAATGAGGCTCCAAGCAAAGCTCATAACATATGACGAATAAAAATATAGCTCCAAGTGAGGTTATCGATAATGTTGAAGACAAAAGAGGGGATGCCTTCCGGGGCATCCCCAAGCTTGTACACTTGGTCTTCCTTGAATATTACCTTGGGATGCCTTGGTCATCCCCAAGCTTAGGGTCTTGCCACTCCTTATTCTCCTCATATCGATATCTCACAAAAACTTGAAAACTTCAATCACACAAAACTTAACGGAACTTTGTGAGATAGGTTAGTATGATAAAGAACAAATCATTATCTTTGGTACTGTCAAGACAATATTCGAAATTGTTCTCACATAATTCCTACTGTACCCTACAATTTATATTGAACAATATAAGCCATAGAAACTATAAAATAGGCAAACTATGCACCAAAAACAAAATCTGTCAAAAATAGGACAGTCTGTAATGATTTGCAAAATGATCATGCTTTTGTGAATTCAAAAATTCTGAAAACTCAGGAAAACATAGGCAATTTGTATATCGATCATGTGTAAAAAATTCAGAATTTTGCAACACTCCAGTGTTTTTTTTAAATTCTGTTACTGGGCGTAGAAGTTTATATTTTTGCAAAAACATCAAGTCAACTATCATCCACACTAATCCAAAGGCTTTACTTGGCACTTTATTGAAACAAAATCTATAAAAATGATTACTACAGTAGCTTAATCATGTGAACTCGCAAAAAGCTCACATAAAACAAAATCTATAAAAATGATTACTATAGTAGGGGTAGATATTGGGTTGTCCGCCAACAAGCTCTTTTCTTTAGTGCATTTTTAGCTAGGCATGGTGATTTCAATGATGCTCACATAAAAGGAAAGAATTGAAACATAACGGGAGCATCATGAAATACATGGCAAGAATATTTAAGCCTAACCCACTTCCTATACATAGGGATTTTATGAGAAAACAATTTATGAGCAAAAATCAACTATCATAGGAAGGCAAAACAAGCATGTCTTCGAAATTTTCAACACATAGAGAGGAAACTTAGTATTATTGAGATATGTAAAGCTATGTTCCTCTCTCATAATAATTTTAAATAGCATATTGATTGAATTCAACAATATAGCTATCACATAAAGCATTTTTTTCATGATTCATAAGTATATATAGAAGTTTTATTTCTCTCCACATATGCAAATTTATTCTCATCAATAGTAGTGGGAGCAAACTCAACAAAATAAATATCATGAGATACTTGATTGGCATAATCAAATTGAACATTAAAATCATGATGACAAGTTTCATGGTTATCATTATTCTTTATAGCATACATGTCATCACCATAATCATCATAGATAGCAACTTTGTTGTCATAATCAATTGAAACCTCTTCCAAAATAGTGGAATCGTCATTAAATAAAGTCATGGCCGCTCCAAATCCACTTTCATCATTATTACAATAAGATTCAACACCCTCAAAAATAGTGGGATCATTATTATCCAAAGTTGACACTCTTCCAAACCCACTTTCATCATTGTAATCATCATAAATAAGAGGCATGCAATCGTTGTAATAAATTTGCTCATCAAAACTTGGGGGACTAAAAAATATCGTCTTTATCAAACATAGCATCCGCAAGCTTATGGCTTTGCATATCATTAACATCATGGATATTCAAAGAATTCATACTAGCAAGATTGCAATCATTCTCAACATTCAAAGATTTCATGCCAAACATTTCATTGAATTCTTCTTCTAGCACTTTGCCAAAATTTTCCGATCCATCATTTTCACGAAAGACATTATAAAGATGAAGTATATGAGGCAACCTCAATTCCATTTTTATTAGTTTTCTTTTATAAAACAAACTAGTGATAAAACAAGAAATCAAAAGATTAAATTGCAAGATCTAAAGATATACCTTCAGGCACTGACCTCCCCGGCAATGACGCCAAAAAGAGCTTGATGTCTACTACACAACTTATTCTTGTAGAGTCATGCTACTTGTGAGATCCGTTGGGATTTCCTCGAATAGGAGGGGATGATGCAGTACAATAGAGATAATTATTTTCCTTAGTTAAGAATCAAGGTTATCAATCCAGTAGGACAACCACGCAACACCTTCTTAGCAATACCTACACAAAAAATAACAAATCCTTGCACCCAACATGAACAAGGGCTCGTCCATCCCTCGGCGGTTACTTGCAATATTAAATTGTATGGTGATAGATAGATAATTAAAAAAATAAAGAAAGTAAATTACAGGAAGGTATTTTTTATTTCAATATATGATAAAAAGTAGACCTGGGGGCCATGGTTTTCACTAGAGGCTTCTCTCTTGAAAATAGCATACGGTGGGTAAACAAATTACCGTTGGGCAATTGATAGAAAAGCAAATAATCATGACGATATCCAAGGCAATGTTCATGTATATAGGCATCACGTCCGAGACAAGTAGACCGAAACAATTTTGCATCTACTAATATTACTCCTCACATCGACCGCTATCCAACATGCATCTAGAGTATTAAGTTCATAGATAACAGAGTAACGCCTTAAGCAAGATGACATGATGTAAACAAAGTAAACTCACACATGAATAAACCCCATATTTTTATCCTTGATGGCAATGATACAAATACGTGTCATTCCCCTTGTGTCACTAGGATTGAGCATCGCAAGATCGAACCCATCACAAAGCTCCTCTCCCATTGCAAGAAAAATCAATCTAGTTGGCCAAACCAAATCAATAGATAGGAGAGAAATACAAAGCTATAACAATCAAATAATATTCATGGATAAATCTGATCATAAACTCACAATTCATTGGGTCCCAACTAAGACGCCCTAAAAAGTCATTACATCGAATAGATCTCCAAGAACATCGAGGAGAACATTGTATTGAAGATCACAGAGAGAGAAGAAGCCATCTAGCTCCTAGCTATGGACCTGTTGATCTGTGGTAAACTACTCACACATCATCGAAAGGGCAGCAAAGGTGATGTAGAGCCCCTCCATTATCAATCCCCCCTCCGGCAGAGTACCAGAGAAGGCCTCCAGATGGGATCTCATGGGAACAGAAACTTGCGGCGACCAAAAAAGTATTTCGGGTGGCTCTCTGATGTGAGGGGAATATTTGATAATTTATAGAGGTGGAATTAAGTCAAGAGGTGCCATGAGGGGCCCACAAGCCAGCCCCCCGGGGCACGCCTCCCAAGCTTGTCGCTCCCTTGTGGTTCCTCAGGACTTCTCCCGAACCTTCCAGGGTCTCTTTTGGTCCAGAAAAAATTAATCAATTTTTTTCTCCATTTGGACTCTGTTTCATATTGGTTTCCTGAACGGCCAAAAATAGGCAAAAAAATTGCAACTGGCACTGGGCACTAGGTTAATAGGTTAGTCCCCAAAAAATGATATATAATTGCAAATACAACATCCAAAATTGATACTATAATAGCATGGAACAATAAAAAATTATAGATACCTTGGAAACATATCAACTCGTGTTGGGCCTCCAAGCGGAGAATTTTGTAGGATAGTAGCAAATTTCCCTCAATTGGATGCCCTAAGATATGTCAATCCATGGGAGGTGTAGGATGAAGATGGTCTCTCTCAAAAAATCCTGCAATCAAATACAAGAAATCTCTTGTGTCCCCAACACACCCAACACAATGGTAAATTGTATAGGTGTACTAGTTCAGCGAGGAGATGGTGATACAAGTGTAGTATGGATAGTAGACATAGGTTTTTGTAATATGACAATAAAAACAGCAAGGTAGCAAGTGATAAAATGAAGCACAACGGTATTGCAATGCTTGAAGACAAGGCCTAGGGTTCATACCTTCACTAGTGCTTTCACTCAACAGTGCTAACATAATTGAATCATATAGCAATCCCTCAACGCGCGACAAAGAATCCCTCCAAATTTCTTATCTAGCGGAGAACATAAGATGAAATTGTTACAGGGTACGAAACCACCTCAAAGTTATCTTTTCCGGTCAATCTATTGATCCATTCCTGTAAGTGTCACAAACAGCCCTAGAGTTCATACTAAAATAACACCATATGATTCAACTCAACCAACTCTAATGATACCTAGATACTCCAATGTCACCACAAGTATACGTGCATTGATTATTCGATATGCATCAAACAACTTCAGA
Organism: Aegilops bicornis; assembly: GCA_021605145.1. Lineage (NCBI taxonomy): Eukaryota > Viridiplantae > Streptophyta > Magnoliopsida > Poales > Poaceae > Aegilops > Aegilops bicornis. The sequence continues at coordinate 140,360,439 of CM038672.1, forward strand.
TTATAATATTCAATCCAACACAAAGAACTTCAAAGAGTGCCCCAAGGTTTCTACCGGAGAAAGAAGGATGAAAAACATGCATCAACCTTGATGCCTAGATTACCCCAATGTCATCACGTGAATCCCTGAGTTGATTGCCAAAACATATATCAAAATTAACAGAACACTCCATTGTCACCACAGGTATCCACATGCAAGACATACATTAACTTTTCTCAAATCCAAAAAGTATTCAATCCGATAATAGTGAAACCTCAAAGGTAAAAACTCAATTCATCACAACAACATAGAGAGGGAGAAACACCATATGATCCAACTATATTAACAAAGCTCGTGGTACATCAAGATCATGCCAAATCAAGAACACGAGAGAGAGAGAGAGAGAGAGAGAGGGATATCAAACACATAGCTAATGGTACATACCCTCAGCCCCGAGGGTGAATTACTCCCTCCATGTCATGGTGGCCGCCGGGATGATGAAGATGGCCTCCAGTGATAATTTCCCCCTCTGGCAGGGTGCCGGAACAGGGCTCCAGATGGTTTATCCTTGGTTCAGAGGATTGCGGTGGCAGAGTCGGAGTTCTAGGGTTATTTCCATGGGTTTCCCTATTTATAAGAATTTTTGGAATTGGAATCACACGAAAAGAAGCTACGATGGGCCCACAAGCCACCAAGCCACGGCCACCCCCTGGGCGCGCACTGGTGGCTTGTGGGAGCCTCGTGGATCTTCTGGTTCTCCCATGAATCTTCGGGGGTCTCTTTTGTTCCAAAAAATCGTCAAAAAGTTTTGCTGCATTTGGACTTCATTTGGTATGGATTTTCTAGAAAACCGAAAACAAGCATAAACAATAACTGGACTGGGCACTACGTCTATATGTTAGTCCATGAAAATCATATAAAAGTTATATAAAAAGCGCACCAAAACCATATAAAACTATTGTAAACATGACATGAATACTTCATAAATTATAGATACGTTGGAGACATATCATCCACCCACAAATCAAATTATCGAAGTAGGAAACATGAACTAACTAAACATGTTGAAAGCGACTAGACGACAATTCCCAAGTATCCTCGAGAATGCTTAGATTGCTATAAGAGAACATTTCGGCTTGTCCTTTGCTATAAAAAGGATTGGGTCACCTTGCTGCACCTTGGTTACTATATTGTTACTTGTTACGAATTACCTTGCTACAAAACTATCTGTTACCGCTACCTTGAGTACTTGTCGAGAAAACCTTGCTGAAAACCGCTTATCATTTCCTTCTGCTCCTCGTTGGGTTCGACACTCTTACTTATCGAAAGGACTACGATTGATCCCCTATACTTATGGGTCATCAAACAACACTTGAGCTAGTTAAAGACGATGAAGCTTATGAAGGAAGATATAAATAGACCCTCGGATTTTTCATCGCAAACTGTTCCTATAATCAACTGTGTGTGGTGTAGTTGATTTTTTGTATTAGCTTTGAAAGACAAACTTGAGGTACAGTGGTAACGAATAGTGTTTAAATTGTATGAAATATATTTGTACCGTTAACAAGCACGAATACAACTACCATGTTAAAATTTGGAATTTTCCAGGGTTCATTTAACCTTTTTAATACATTGAGTTAGTTTCTAGCCATTTAATGGCCGTAATTCAAATTTGAACTACATGTAAATGCAACATCATACCATCATGGGTTGGAAAATCGTATTTGTGTCCTTGTGTGCAAGTTTATGCCTCTGTGTTAAATTAGAAGGAATTTTTAACATATTGGTGTCATAACTTGGACATAAACATTGAGGACCATGGCTTTTAAATTCCAAAAAATTCGAAAATGATTAGAAATACATGAAACCTTGTTTGATGTCATGACATGGTACCAAGATGTCATGGTAAAGAATTGGCCTATTTGACGAAAGTTTTGACACATACCTCTCACAAATTGGAGAATCTCACGAGAAGACTCGTGGTTCCGATAGTCAAAATAATCCATGTTTGATGATGAACCAACGGTCACTACCTCTTATGGCCTTGAAAATTTTCTTTCTACCGTTAACATGCACGAATATAATTTTCATGTTAAAATTTGGAAATTTTCAGGGTTCATTTGACCATTTTAAGACATTAAGTGAGTTTCTAGTCATTTAATGGATGTAATTCAAATCTGAACTACATGTACATGCAACAACATACCATCATGGGGTGGAAAATCGTATTTTTGTTCTTGTGTGCAAGTTTATGCCCTGTGCAGTAAATTTGAAAGAATTTTTAAACATATTGTTGTCACGGCTTGGGCACAAACATTGAGAACCATGGCTTTTAAATTCAAAAAAAATTCAAAGATGATCATAAATACATGAGACCTTGCTTAATGTCATGACATGGTACCAAGATGCCATGGTAAAATGGCCTGTTTGGCGGAAGTTTTGACACATACCTCTCACAAATTGGAGCATATCACGAGAATACTCGTGGTTTCGAGAGGGGAACAATATGCATGTTTGATGTCGAACCGAGGGTCACTCCCTCTTATGGCCTTGATTTTTTTGTACCGTTAACATACATGAATACAACTGTCGTGTTAAAATTTGGAATTTTTTAGGGTTCATTTGACCTTTTAAGACAAAAAGTAAGTTTCTAGCCGTTTAATGGATCTAATTCAAATTTGAACTACATGTACATGCAATAGCATACCATCATGGGTTGGAAAATAGTATCTGTTACTTGTGTGCAAGTTTATGCCATGTCTAGTAAATTGGAAGGACTTTTCAAACATATTTGTGTCATGGCTTGGATACAAACATTGAGAACCATGGCTTTTAAATTAAAAATATATAAAAAATGATCATAAATACATGAAACCGTGCTTGATGTCATGACATGGTACCAAGATATCATGGTAAAAAAATTGGCCTGTTTGACTAAAGTTTTGATACAAACCTCTCACAAATCGGAGCGTCTCACCAAAAGGCTCACAGTTCCGAGAGGGAACAATATGCATGTTTGATGATGGACAGACGATCGATGCCTGATGTCTACTACGCAACTTTATTCTTATAAACTCGTGTTGGGCCTCCAGGCGCAGAGTTCTGTAGGACAGTAGCAATTTTCCCTCAAGTCAATGACCTAAGGTTTATCAATCTGTGGGAGGCGTAGGACGAAGATGGTCTCTCTCAAAAAACCCTACAATCAAATACAAGAAATCTCTTGTGTCCCCGACACACCAAATACAACGGTAAATTGTATAGGTGCACTAGTTCGGAGAAGAGATGGTGATACAAGTGTAGTAATGATAATAGATATTGATTTTTGTAATAGTAACAATAAAAAATAACAAGGTAGAAAGTAACAAAAGTGAGCACAAATGGTATTGCAATGCTTGAAAATGAGGCCTAGGGTCCATACTTTCGCTAGTGCAATCTCTCAATAGTGCTAATATAATTGGATCATATAACCATCCCTCAATGTGCGATGAAGAATCACTCCAAAGTTCTTATCTAGCAGAGAACATAAGAAGAAATTGTTTGTAGGGTATGAAACCACCTAAAAGTTATCATTTACTATCCTTTAACCACACATGTGCTTCAAAGTAGCACCATGATCTTCATGATAGAGAGTCTCCTATGTTGTCACTTCCATATACTAGTGGGAATTTTTCATTATAGAACTTGGCTGGTCTATTCCAATGATGGGCTTCCTCAAATTGCCCTAGGTCTTTGTGCGCAAGCGAATTGGATGCACACCCACTTAGTTTCTTTTTGAGATTTCATAAACTTATAGCTCTAGTGAATCCATTGCATGGCAATCCCTACTCACTCAAATGGATATCTATTGATGGGCATCTCCATAGCCCGTTGAAACGCCTAGTTGATGTGAGACTAACTCCTACTTTTTGTCTTCTCCACGACCACCATATTCTATTCCACCTATAGTGCTATGTCCATGGCTCACGCTCATGTATTGCGTGAAAGTTATAAAGGTTTGAGGATATCAAAAGTATGAAACAATTGCTTGGCTTGTCATCGGGGTTGTGCATGATTTGAATATTTTGTGTGATGAAGATGGAGCATAGCCAGACTATATGATTTTGTAGGGATAAACTTTCTTTGGCCATGTTATTTTGAGAAGACATAATTTCCTTGTTAGTATTATTGAAGTATTATTGTTTTTATGTCAATATTAAACTTTTGTTTTGAATCTTATGGATCTGAATATTCTTGCCACAATAGAGAAGATTACATTGATAAATATGTTAGGTAGCATTCCACATCAAAAATTATGTTTTTGTCATTAACCTACTCAAGGACGGGCAAGAATTAAGCTTGGGGATGCTTGATACGTCTCCAATGTATCTATAATTTTTTATTGTTCCATGCTATTATATTATCCATCTTGGATGTTTTATATGCATTTACATGCTATTTTATATGATTTTTGGGACTAACCTATTAACCTAGAGCCCTGTGCCAGTTTGTGTTTTTCCTTGTTTTTGAGTTTTGCAGAAAGGGACGATCAAACAGAGTCAAATTGACCTGAAAATTTACGAAGAATATTTTTGGAAAATATAAAAAATACTGGAGAAAAGATATCGGAGAAGAGTCCCGAGGCCACCACAAGGGTGGAGGGCGCCCCCCATCCTTGTCGTCGCCTCATGGGCCCCCTTGACTTGTCCCCGACGCCAACACCTCCTATAAATCCAAAAACCTACAGAACAAAACCTAGATCGGGAGTTTCGCCGCCACATGCCTCTGTAGCCATGAAAAAACAATCGGGAGCCCTTTCCGGCACCCTGCCGGAGGGGTAAACCATCAGCGGTGGCCATATTCATCATCCCGATGCTCTCCATGACGAGGAGGGAGTAGTTCACCCTCGGGGCTGAGGGTATGTACCAGTAGCTATGTGTTTGATCACTCTCTCTCGTGTTCTTGATACGGCACGATCTTGATGTACCGCGAGCTTTGTTATTATAGTTGGATCTTATGATGTTTCTCCCCCTCTACCTTCTTGTAATGGATTGAGTTTTCCCTTTGGAGTTATCTTATCGGATTGAGTCTTTAAGGATTTGAGAACACTTGATGTATGTCTTGCATGTGCTTATCTGTGGTGATAATGGGATATTCACGTGATCTACTTGATGTATGTTTTGGTGATCAACTTGCGGGTTCTGTGACCTTGTGAACTTATGCATAGGGGTTGGCACACGTTTTCATTCTTGACTCTCCGGTAGAAACTTTGGGGCACTCTTTGAAGTTCTTTGTGTTGGTTTGAATAGATGAATCTGAGATGGTGTGATGCATATCATATAATCAAACCCGCGGATACTTGTGGTGACATTGGAGTATCTAGGTGACATTAGGGTTTTTGTTGATGTGTGTCTTAAGGTGTTATTTTAGTACGAACTCTAGGGCTGTTTGTGACACTTATAGGAATAGCCCAATAGATCGATCAGAAAGAATAACTTTGAGGTGGTTTCGTACCCTACAATAATCTCTTTGTTTATTCTCCGCTATTAGTGACTTTGGAGTGACTCTTTGTTGCACGTTGAGGGATTGTCATATGATCTAATTATGTTATCATTGTTGAGAGAACTTGCTCTAGTGAAAGTATGAACCCTAGGCCTTGTTACTAAGCATTGCAATACCATTTTTGCTCACTTTTGTTACTAGTTACCTTGCTGTTTTTATATTTTCAGATTACAAAAAACTATATCTACCATCCATATTACACTTGTATCACCATCTCTTCCCTGAACTAGTGCACCTATACAATTTACCATTGTATTGGGTGTGTTGGGGACACAAGAGACTCTTTGTTTTTTGGTTGCAGGGTTCTTTGAGAGAGACCATCTTCATCCTACATTTCCCACGAATTGATTAACCTTAGGTCATCCACTTGAGGGAAATTTGCTACTGTCCTACAAAACTCTGCGCTTGGAGGCCCAACACGAGTCTACAAGAAAAAGCTTGCGTAGTAGACATCACCAGACAGTTCTGCAGTTGTGCTTTTCAAGGAAGACTCAGCAACTTCTGCCCTTTGCAATAAAGAAGTTTTCTCTTCTTCTAAGGCGGCTCTTTTGGTGCTAAAATTGGCCTTGAGCTTCTCGTCTTCTTCCAAGCTAAGGCTCAACTTGGTCTCAGCCTTCTGTGTTTCAGATTCTTGGTGTTAGAGTAATTTTCTTAACTCACCAAGTTCTGAATCCTTAATGCTTAAAGCATCCTAAAAATGAGCATTTAAGATCAGAGATAGTAGTCAGCATGGGGATAAGGAGTATTTTCAAAGCCCCAAGCACATTGCAAGCATTATACTTGGCACTTGGGGGCTAATGTGTGAGGAAGTTCTTTTTAAATAAATCCAGTGCAATAAGACTCGGCTCATCTTTGCATGATAAGCCGGCCCTTGAGGGTTACAACGCTGAAATCCAAAAGATTATATGGAAGACCCCGCTCATCTTTGCATGATATGCCGGCCCTTGAGGGTTACAATGCTTGTTGGGGATATAACTACTGGGTATGAACCGCCCAGGAGGGGCCGGGACATACCACTGGAGACTTATCAGTGAAGATGGCGGCTCATACAAGCCCATTGACGGCCCAAGACCCAGAGGCGATTTGAGGCCCAAGGGGATGAACCGCCACATGTATAACTTGTATTTAAGGCAACATTAGTTAAGTCACCGAGCTGGACACGTTGTATATGAGCCGGCCGGGACTCTGTAAGCCATCGGGCGTCAACCTATGTATATAGAGGGATGACCCGGCGGCAGATTAAGGGCAAGAAACAAGAGATCGAGAACTAGGTCAAGCGTATTCGCTCCCTGGTAATCGAAACCCAAGCAATACAACCCCAAACTTGAGTAGGCCTTTAGCTTCACCGCAAGGGGCCGAACCAGTATAAACTCTCTGTGTCCTATGTCCCGATTAACCCCTTTAAGCTAACCTAGTTGCGATGGCTCCACGACTAAGTCCTTTTGCTAGGACATCTGCCATGTCAAGTCCACGACAGTTGGCGCCCATCGTGGGGCCAGCACACGGTGGTTTCGAGTTCTTGAAGGGCAACTTCGAAGGGATCAAGGGATACGCTATGGGCCGTATGACCAATAGTCATCGCGGCAAGCTCTACATCGATGATGCAGGCTGGGGCCCCGAGGCCGGTTCAATTGAGTACGGGTACCGGGTCCCCTTCGGCGGAATCCACGTCTTCATCGGCAAGATCGGCGAACCGGGCCCTGAGCCGGAGACCTGCACCGACATCATCGAGACGGCTCAGCGTGCACGACCTGCCCGGGTTCAACCCGTCGTGAAGCATGCCTTTGTTGGTTTCATCCATGGGGCAGAAGTTGAGGAAGGATCTGTATCTCGTGGTGAGACGACCATCTACTCTGATGTTGAATCGTCCATAGGCGAGACCATTTCAATGTATCAGGTGCAAGACGGCCTGCTTGGGGGTAGTTCCGATGGCGATAGTATTCCGGACCCCTATGAGCCGTCGAACAGGGTTGCGATCTTCATGGCAGGTACACAGCCGGTGCTCGGCTCGACAACCGCCGCAGCTATGACCTCTAGCTCAACTGCTGTGGTGACGGCTGGTGCTAGCGGCACTGCACGCCTGCCGGCTCAAGCTCTAACAGAGTTATTGGAGGCTTTGGCGACTTTGATGGGGGTAGAGGTGACCCAGGACAACCAAGAGCAGCACAAGGTGGATGTGGTGAAGCTACAAGATGAGATGGCTCAAGCCAAGGAAGAGCTAGCGTCTGAGAACACTAGGATGGCTACGGAACAAGCTGCTTTGGACGCCCAGGCACAACGGATTCAGGCAGACTCTTTCCGGCTCACCTTGGATCAAAACGCTTCAAACGAAATCATGAGAAGGAGGCACCAGAGTCGTTTATCCCCAGTTTATGATGCGAGTAACCTCTTCAACACGCCTGGAGCAGGGGCTAGTGACCCTCCGATGGTGAACCGGGCGGTCGAAGCGCCTGTGACTGGACCGCCGGTTCAGCCGCATGCGATGGATCCGCCTCACTTGAATAATACTCCGCCTCAACATGTTCCGACAATGCCGGGTCATTATTCTAACCCTTTGGATAATATGATTAATTGCTGCGGCTCCAGCAGTTGAAGGCGAGTCTCCGGCTGCGATAGAGACACGGAGGGCTAGAGAACTTCTTCAAATGGCACTGGATCAGCACGCGGCTTATTCGTATAGTCGTGAATGGATTCACTCAACCCCTCGGCCAAGCCGGAGTTATAGCCGGCACATTGACTCACCAGCAGTTTCGAGCAGTGAACAGCGCCGTAACCAACCTCGTGGGCATGACCCAGCACGCGGTGGTGTTGATGCTTAGACCTTGGTGGATCAGGATAGAGCACGTCGGGAGGCTGAGCTGGCGGCTCAACAACAATTGCCGGTTTATCCATCGGCATCGGTGGAGGTAGGAGTGACCTCTAGAACCCTAGGTGTGCCATGTTTAGTGCCGGCTCTATGTAATGAGAGTTTGCCTAAGGATTTCAGGGGTCCTCGCAAGGTGCCGAATTACATGGCAGATCAGGCCCCTGAGGCTTGGATCGAGAGCTATGAGATGGCCATGGAGATGCTGGATGTTAGTGATGCCGTGTGTGCTAAGTATTTCACCATGATGTTGGATGGGCCGGCTCGTACTTGGTTGAAGGGGCTGCCCGCTAACTCCATTAGATCATGGGCAGAGTTGAAAGCTCGTTTCATAACTTTAAAGACACGTGCAAACAGCCTATGTCGATCCTTGTAACATCCCAATTTTCAATTTGGATGTTAATCATTAGGTCATCATATGCATCCATGATTCCTGCATTTTGAATTTAGTTTATTTGGACACTATGATCCTAGAGACCTTAAGCAACTCAAGGACCATGTGAGAGAGTTGGAGGTTTTCATAAAATTCCATTTTTGAATTTTTTTAAAATGGGTAAATTAGATCAAGGTGATTTTTATTTGAAATTGTTTTTCCAATTATTTCAAAATAAATAAAATAAAGAGAGAAGATAATATTACTTCTTCAAAACAAAGGAAATAATGGAAATTTAATTTTAAATAAAAATATTTATTTATTAGAATTTTATTTGAGATTTTATTTGGTTAAATTAGGAAAATATTACATTTAAAAAAAAACTGCATTTTAACCCAGAAAAATGTTCACGTGGTCCTAAATATTAGTAGAGGAGCGTTAAAATTATTTTTGGGATTTTAGGAGTTTTATCTATTTGATTTTGGATTTTTCCATTTCTGCAAATTATTTTAAAAAAAGTCTCTTCGACCGACTGGGCCGAAGCCCACTGCCCAGCCGCACTGCCGCCTTCCTCAAGACAGAGTATCAAGATCACAGGCCGCTTTCGGAGTCCAAGCCGGACTCCTCCGCCGCCCGTGCCCCCTCCCCCAAGCCGCCTCGTCCCGCTCCTTAAATACCCCCCCCCCCCCGCCACCGCCGCCCCTCTACCCTCAAACCGCTCCGCCGCCGCACCACCGCCCCGCTACCCGCAATGATGTAGCCGCCGCCATCTTGTCAGATCGCTACCGCCCGTCAGAGTCACCGATAATCCCCAAGTGCAAGGAATCATCGTAGCAATTCCCAAAGGTGGAAGTGATAAGTATGGAGTGTCGAACCCACAAGGAGCTAAAGGTAAGATCAATATTCTCTCAAGTCCTATCTGCCATTGATACGACTCCATGTACACCGAACGTTTGCTTCGAACTAGAAACGAGAAATAAAACTACGTTGTGGGTATGAAGAGGATAACTTTGCATGGTATCGGAGAGCTAAAATATAAAAGTAGGTGCTATTATCATAAATTTAGAATATATTACTAAATATTATAAATAGCGAGTGTGGAATAATGATGGGCCGGTGTGCGGAATTATCCTAGGCAATCGTTAACAAGACCGGTAGTCGTCATTGCAATTTCATATGAGGGAGAGGCATAAGCTAACATACTTTCTCTTCTTGGATCATATGCACTTATGATTGGAACTCTAGCAAGCATCCGCAACTACTAAAGATCACTAAGGTAAAACCCAACCATAGCATTAACATATCAAGTCCCCTTTATCCCATACGCAACAACCCCCTTACTCGGTTTTATACTTCTGTCACTCAAGCAACCCACTATAAGCGAACCATGAACGTATTGCAACACCCTACAGCGGGAATCCCTCACGCTTGCGTGACACGGAGGGCACAATAGGACAACACCAAAATAAAACATACAACTCATACCAATCTAGATCATCAATCAACCCAAAGACAAAGGCTATCTACTCAAAACATCATAGGATGGCAACACATCATTGGATCATAACATGTGGCATAAAGCACCATGTTCAAGTAGGGATTACAGCGGGGTGTGGGAGAGTGGACCGCGTAAAATAGATGAGGATGGTGATGATGATGGGGACGTTGATGAACATGATCACTGAGGCGATGATTCCCCTCCCGACGGCACTCCGGCACCACCGAGAGAGAGGAGGAGAGGTTCCCCCCCATGTGCTTCCTCCTTCATGGCCTCCCCCTAGATGGGGAGAGGTTCTCCCTCTGGATCTTGGCCTTCATGGCGATGATGGCCCCTCCGGGATCCTCCTCCATGGCCTTCGGTGATGATGGCCCCCTCCGGCAGGGTGCCAGAGAGGGCCTAGATATATTTCTCGTGGTTATAGAGGCTTGCGGCGGCGGAACTTCTGATCTAGGTTATTTTCTGGAGGTTTGGGTATTTATGGGAGAGGTTGGCGTCAAGAACAAGTCAGGGGGCCCCACGGGAAGTCCACGAGGCACAGGGGTGCACCCTAGGGGGGTGGGTGCGCCCTGCACCCTCGTGGGGCCCATGGGCCTCCCCTCCAGTAACTCTTCGTTCTAGTATTTTTTATATTTTCCAGAAAAATTCTCCGTTGATTTTCATCGCATTCCGAGAACTTTTATTTTTACACAAAAACAACACCACGGTAGTTCTGCTGAAAACAGCGTCAGTCCTTGTTAGTACTAATCAAATCATACCAAAATCATATAAAACTATTGTAAACATGGCATGAATACTTCATAAATTATAGATACGTTGGAGATGTATCAGCATCCCCAAGCTTAATTCCTGCTCGTCCTTGAGTAGGTTAATGATAAAAGAAATAATTTATGAAGTGTGAATGCTAGCAAGTGCTTAAGTTTGATCAATGATAGTTTCAATCACTTTTTCTAGCATCATTATATATCATAACAGTAGCTCAACTCATAATGATAGATTTATGATATTCAATTCATTCAACCATTTACTCATAGGATATATGTGAAGCACATGAGTAAATGACAAACTACTCCAATAAGATATAAGTGAAGAACACTGAGTAGTCAAATAATTAACTAGCCATGGGAGGATTATTTTTCACTCAAGATTTCAGATCCAATGATTTTATTCAAACATCAAGTAAAATTAAAAATACTCTCCAAGAAAAACACATATCATGTGACGAATAAAAATATAGCTCCGAGTAAGGTATACCGATAGTTTTGAAGATGAAAGAGGGGACGCCTTTCGGGGCATCCCCAAGCTTAGGCGCTTGAGTTTTCCTTGAATAGTACCTTGGGGTGCCTTGGGCATCCCCAAGCTTAGGGTCTTTCCACTCCTTATTCTCCTCATATCGATATCTCACCCAAAACTTGAAAACTTCAATCACACAAAACTTAACGGAATTTCGTGAGATGGGTTAGTATGATAATGAGTAAACCATTCACTTTGGTACTGTCAAAGACAAGATTCATAATTGTTATCACAAAATGCCTACTATAAGATATCATTTCTATAATTTATATTGAGAAATATAAGCCATAGAAACTAGAAAACAAGCAAACTATGCAATGAAAACATAATCTGCCGTAAATGTATATGCAGAATGATCCTGAATAAACCATACTTCTGCTACTCCAAAAATTATGAAATAAATTGGTGGACGTGAGGTCTGAGAAAACAATCAACTGAAAAGCACTCTTCTTTAAAAAATGACAGCTAATCTCGTGAGTGCAAAGTTTCTGTTTTTTACAGCAAGATCACATTAACTTTCACCCAAGTCTTCCCAAAGGTCTTACTTGGCACTTTATTGAAACAAAAACTATAATACATGATTACTACTGTAGCTTAATCATGTGAACACACAAAAACAGTTAGGGTAAATATTGGGTTGTCTCCCAACAAGCGCTTTTCTTTAATGCCTTTTAGCTAGGCATGATGATTTCAATGATGCTCACATAAAATATTAGAATTGAAACATAAAGAGAGCATCATGAAGAATATGACTAGCACATTTAAACCTAACCCACTTCCTATGCCTAGGGATTTTGTGAGCACACAATTTATAGGAACAAGGATCAACTAGCATAGGAAGGCAAAACAAGTATAACTTCAAAACTTTAAGCACATAGAGAGGAAACTTGATATTATTACAACTCCTACAAGCATATATTCCTTCCTCATAATAATTTTCAGTAGCATCATGAAAGAATTCAACAATATAACCATCACATAAAAGCATTCTTTTCATGATCTACAAGCATAGAAATTCTTCTACTCTCCACATAAGCAAAATTCTTCTTATTCCGAATAATGGGAGCAAACTCAACAGAATAACGGTCATGTGAGGCATAATCCGATTGAAAATTAAAATCATGATGACAAGTTTCATGGTTAACATTATTCTTTATAGCATACATGTCATCACAATAATCATCATAGATAGCAGCTTTGTTCTCATGATCAATTGGAACCTCTTCCGTAATAGTGGAATCATAACTAACTAAAGTTGACACTCTTCCAAATCCACTTTCATAAATATCACAATAAGATTCAACACCCACCAAAATAGTGGGATCACTAATTCCTAAAGTTGACACTCTTCCAACCCCACTTTAGATTATAGTATTATTCATACTCCAAAAGATATAAGTGAAGTTCATGGAGCATTCTGAAGGAAATATGCCCTAGAGGCAATAATAAAGTTATTATTTAATTCCTTATTTCATGATAAATGTTTATTATTCATGCTAGAATTGTATTAACCGGAAACTTAGTACATGTGTGAATACATAGACAAAACAAAGTGTCCTAGTATGCCTCTACTTGACTAGTTCGTTTATCAAAGATGGTTATGTTTCCTAACCATAGACATGTGTTGTCATTTGATGAACGGGATCACATCATTAGGAGAATGATGTGATGGACAAGACCCATTCGTTAGCTTAGCATTATGATCGTTACAGTTTCATTGCTACTGCTTTCTTCATGACTTATACATGTTCCTCAGACTATGAGATTATGCAACTCCCGAATACCGGAGGAACACCTTGTGTGCTATCAAACGTCACAACGTAACTGGGTGATTATAAAGATGCTCTACAGGTGTCTTCGATGGTTTTTGTTAAGTTGGCATAGATTGAGATTAGGATTTGTCACTCCGTGTATCAGAGAGGTATCTATGGGCCCTCTCGGTAATGCACATCACTATAAGCCTTGTGATGTAGGGTAGAACCCTAAGAGGGATCTTTTCACACTTGGAGGGGGAAAAGGAGAGAAACAACAAGAACACAACAAGAACACAAAGAGGAAATCACTCCAACAATTCCCGATTACACATCCACTAGGGTAACAACACAAGATCCACAAGTCACAAACACAATCAAAGGAAAGATACAATGGCAAAGTTCATCCCAAATCCAAAGGAGATGGGGGCTTGAAGATAGTCTTCTCCTTGAGAGGTCTTGAAATCCACAAGGGAAGGTAGAAAGGAGCAAAGCCCACAAATATCTCATCTAATACTTTGCTAACCCTAAACATGGCCCTAGGTACGGTTTATATAGGCTTGGGGTCGAAGGAGATGGAGAGGGGCTCGAACAAGAGATCACAGCGGTCCACCCTGATGAGCCCGCAAGACGGGTAAGTTGGGCCCGTCAAGATGTCCTTGCAGCAAGACGGCAGGCCTGCGGCGCACGGGTGCTCCAACGCCAACTCCTCGAGTAGCCCGTGGGCACGGGTCTTGGGGCCCGTCTTGCACGGGTCGCCTGTGACTTCTGGGTTCTTCTTTGTTGCACTCCGTCTTGGTCCACATGGCCTTGGGGTGGTCCTTCTTCTCCTTGGGGATGCTCCTGAGCCTCTTGGTGGTGTTCCTCTTCGTACCTAATGAGGCATAGCATATTTTGGTGAGGTAGCAACAATGTTCCGTCCGTATCCAAATGCAAGTCAATTAGGAAGGAGTTCACCTCTGTTTCCAAAGCACGTGCTCTAGCTCTTGTCAAAGGTCCACGTGGGGCTTGATGTGTCGGTGTAGGGTCCATGGGGATGATGGAAGGATGCTCCGCATCATCTCCCCCCCCCCCCCTGGGAGAGATCCGACGTCGGATCGTGATCCACATCACCATGGAAACAATTGTCGTGGATGGACTTGTAGTTGGACGAAGTTGAAGACATGGCGCCATCCAAGTAGTCCAAGGTGTCGCCGGAGTGATAGACATGCAAAAAGGGCGAACACAAGCAACACTTGGAAATACAATGGTTAGCGCACACAAGGTGTCCATCAAATAAGCATAAGTCCGTGGGGCAAGATTGTTCGTGACAAAGCGCATGAAGCGTATCAAGATGATGTAAAATGACATGGAAAACATTCATGGGAGGAAAACATTCATTGGGTACACAAATGTATTGTGAATGTGATCAATGCAACCACAACGCAAAATGATGTCATAGTGAGACGGTTTATCAATACCATGAATATGGCAATGGATGCTCAATATGGAGAAGTTATCATGTAATTGATGGTAGGCAATATGATCGTGATGTGTGAATATGCCATCAAGAAAGATCACAACAAATTTGCTAAGGAAATGCACAAGCTCATATATCATGAATGACATGGGAATACAAGATGCAACAAGGCAATCATAATGTGAGTCAATCCATGCATGAGGTGCAAACTTGTGGTAAGTTTGATATGTCCATCGAGCATGACATGTGGGAGCACAATCAACAAATATGTAGGTGTGAGTGCAATGTGCCAAAGGAGTGTTGATGTACCAATGCTCAATGCCTCGAAGAGGAGGTAGACCTGGAGGTAGCTCATTGGGGAAAACATCTTGGAATTCCTGCAAAAGAGATTGAAACACTAAAGGTAGCTCATGAGAGGTGTTAGTTGGTGGCTCTCCATCCTTGCACACAAGGACAAAGCATCACACTCGATGGGTTCTCACACACTTCTCTCATCTCACTTTTGGTGGCAAATAGGATTAGGTTTTTCTCTCTAGGCGAAGAGGCGCTCAAGTTTGGCTTGTGGCTCTCCCTCACTTTTGGGTGGATCACTTTCTCACTCTTCTCTCCATGATGGGTGGCTTGCTTGTCGGCAATCACTTGACTAGGAGACATAGGTCGTAGCACATACTCCTTCCCTTTCATCTTGAAGCTATAGTGATTGGTATGCCCATTGTGGATGACACCACGGTCGAATTGGCATGGTCGACTGAGGGAGTCCTGGATTAGGGGGTATCCGGATAGCCGAACTATCACCGTTGGCCGGACTCCTCGACTATGAAGATACAAGATTGAAGACTTCGTCCCGTGTCTGGATGGGACTTTCCTTGGTGTGGAAGGCAAGCTTGGCGATACGAATATGAAGATCTCCTACCATTGTAACCGACTCTGTGTAACCCTAACCCTATTCGGTGTCTACATAAACCGAAGGGTTTTAGTCTGTAGGACGAACAACAATCATACCATAGGCTAGCTTCTAGGGTTTAGCCTCTACGATCTCGTGGTAGATCTACTCTTGTACTACCCATATCATCAATATTAATCAAGCGGAGTAGGGTATTACCTCCATCGAGAGGGCCCTAACACAGGTAAAAACATCGTGTCCCTTATCTCCTGTTACCATCCGCCTAGACACACGATTCGGGACCCCTACCCGAGATCCGCCGGTTTTGACACCGACATTGGTGCTTTCATTGAGAGTTCCTCCGTGTCGTCACCTATAGGCCCGATGGCTCCTTCGATCATCAACAACGACGCAGTCCAGGTGAGACTTTTCTCCCGGACAGATCTTCGTATTCGCGGCTTTGCTGCGGGCCAATTCACTTGGCCATCTGGAGTAGATCGAAAGCTACGCCCCGGCCATCGTGTCAGATTTGGGAGTTTGAACTACACGGCCGACATCCGCGGAGACTTGATCTTCAACGGATTCGAGCCACAGCCAAATGCGCCCGCCTGTCTCGATGGGCACGATCTAGCTCGCCGCCGAAGGTCTCGAGGTCGCACCAGCTGGCCCGCTCCGACCCTCACTGAGCCGACTCTCGATCGAGGACGAGTGGTTGGACACCGCCTCGGGGGCTATGATATCAACGGCGATTGAGCCGAACTCCATCCCTGTCCTTTGCGAAGACCGTGATTCCAAGGCGCCGGACTCCTCTCCGGACTCCGAACCCTCCTTGCCCCTGTCAATCGAATCCGATTGGGCGCCGGTCATGGAATTCACTGCCGCGGACATCTTTCAGCACTCGCCCTTTGGCGACATCTTGAATTCACTAAAGTCTCTCTCTTTATCAGGAGAGCCCGGGCCGGACTACGGTCAGGAAGGTTGGGATGCGGATGACGAAGAAATTCAGCGCCCACCCACCACCCACTTTGTAGCCACTGTCGACGATTTAACCGACATGATCGACTTCGACTCCGAAGACATTCACGGTATGGACGACGATGCCGGAGACGACCAAGACCCAGCGCCTACAGGGCACTGGAAGGCCATCTCGTCATATGACATATACATGGTGGACATCCCAAAAGATGGGAATGGCGATGGAACGGCGGAGGATGACCCCTCCAAGAAACAACCCAAGCGCCGACGTCGGGCGCCGTTTCTAAATCCCGCCACAAGAAAATAAAGTGATTACTGCACGGAGACAATAATACCCGGACGGCTGAAGATTTAGCACCTCCAGCAGGACTCAGCAGAGGAGGGAGAAGCAAGACCGCACGACAAAGGCGGCGTAAAGAGAGGTAGAGGATGATAATTATGCGCCCCCTCCGAAGATGAGGCAAGCCTCGACGATTTATTTAATTTGTCGTGCTCGAGGACCCGCTTAACAGAGCGTTTCAAACGCAGGCTTATGGCCACGGCAAGCAGCCTCAAGAAAAAGCAGCAACAACTTAGAGCTGACGAAGACTTGCTAGCTGACAAATGGACTGAAGTCCTTGCACCCGAAGAGTATGAACTCGAACGCCCCTCCAAGAGATACCCCAAACGCAGGATGCTACCCCAATTAGAGGAAGCAGCACCCAAAACTACATCACCAGCGCATGATGCGGCCGACCGGCACCCCGTGGCCGCGATAGAGAGGCCTCTAGACCCTCCATTCAAGCCGCACTCGGCGCCGCCGACCAAGGCACGGGAAACGCGCGGACCTGCGATACATATTGGAGGACAAGGCAAGGCAAACAAGATCGATCTACGGACGCGTATGCCTCTACGACATCGCGATTTATAACCGTCACGCCGGATACAGCAATTTCGGCCGGGCCGAACACAGTAGACAAAGCTCATTTGAGCTGCGTCGTGATATAGCCCAATACAGAGGCGCCACACACCCACTATGCTTCACGACGAAGTGATGGATCATCAAATCCCCGAGGGTTTCAAACCCATAAACATCGAATCATACGATGGCACAACAGATCCTGCGGTTTGGATCGAGGACTACCTCCTCCATATCTACATGGCCCGCGGTGATGATCTACACGCCATCAAATACCTCCCACTCAAGCTTAAAGGACCAGCTCGGCATTGGCTTAACAGCTTGCCAGCAGAATCAATTGGTTGTTGGGAGGACCTGGAAGCCGCATTCCTTGATAATTTCCAGGGCACATATGTGCGACCACCAGACGCCGATGACCTTAGCCACATAATTCAGCAGCCAGAAGAATTGGCCAGACAATTCTGGACACGGTTCCTAACAAAGAAAAATCCGCGGCGAGTGGCTAGCAGCCTTCAAACACAACATCCGTGACGAGTGGCTAGCCCGGCACCTAGGACAGGAAAAGCCTAAATCCATGGCAGCCCTCACCACACTCATGACCCGCTTTTGCGTGGGAGAGGACAGCTGGCTAGCTCGTAGTAACAACTTGACCAAAAACCCTGGTAGTTCGGATACCAAGGACAGCAATGGCAGGTCGCGCCGCAACAAAAACAAGCGCCACGTTAATGGCGATAATGATGAAGATACGGCAGTCAATGCCGGATTAAGAGGTTCTAAACCCGGTCAGCGGAAGAAGCCATTCAAAAGAAATACCCAGGGCCCGTCCAACTTGGACCGAATACTCGATCGCTTGTGCCAAATACATCGCACTTCAAAACTAGCCAACCACACCAACAGGGATTGTTGGGTGTTCAAGCAAGAAGGCAAGCTAGTTACCGAAAACAACGACAAGGCTACATAGCAATGACGAGGAAGAGCCCCGCCACGACCAATAGAGGATGTAAGGGTTTCCCCCACAAGTGCGGACGGTGAACATGATATACGCAACCCATATAACCAAAAGGGAGCGGAAGCGTGCGCTTAAGGGACGATATGCGATGGAGCCGTCGCCCCAAGTTCAACCCATGGTCTTCCTGCCCGATCACCTTCGATCAAGGGACCACCCCACTAGCATCCTTCACGGCGGTTTTGGCATTGGTTCTTGACCCAATTATTGACGGATTTCACCTCACCGTAGTCCCGATGGATTTGGCGGTAGCAGCCTGAACCTGCTTTATCGTGATACAAAGGTCGCCAAAATGGGCATAGACCTCTCAAGGATTAAACCCACAAAGACGACCTTTAAAGGCGCCATACCGGGTGTAGAGGCCAATTGTACAGGCTCGCCACACTCAAGTGGTCTTCGGATCACCGGATAACTTCCGGGTTAAGATTTAATCTTCGACATAGTCCCGTTCATGGCGACTATCACGCACCGCCTTTGGACGAACCGCATTTGCAAAGTTCAATGCAAAGGCCGCACTACGCACACCTCAAGCTCAAGATGCCAGGCCCTCGAGGAGTAATCACGGTCAATGGAAACACCAAACGCTCTCTCCGAACGGAGGAGCACACGGCGGCCCTCGCGGCGGAGGTGCAAAGCAGCCTCTCATAGAAATTCTCTAGTCCGGCCACTAAACGTCCGGACACTATCAAGCATGCCCAGAGTAACCTACAACAAGACCGCCTGGCACGATCCAAGCATCGCCAGAGTAATCCGCCCCAACCCCAGCCCTCGGAAATCGCGAAGCCCGGTACTACGCTGTAACTACGCTCCGGAGATACCATGGGCATAAGGGGAGGGGCACGACCACGGCACGCCCAGAATGCGGCTCAACCGCACCAGGGACTCCTGATTGTGTCATTCTTTTTTTCTTTTTTCTTTTTTCTTACTTTCATAACTCTGTTCTCCAGAAGCCCTGTCCGGCATTCGCGCCGAATACACGATGTAGAAAACTGCGTCGAGTGTCCAGGTGGTCTCTGTTACGAGCATTATACCTGTTTTACATACCATCCCGCAGCTTACCCCTGGAGGGGGACATGTTAAATAGTCCCATCCCTTGCTTATCGCACAATTTGTATCGCTCGCTTTTATTTGCGGTTCTTTTTAACCAATATATAGCTCTTGCCTATTATTGCATTCTTTCCCATTATATATGTTCATTTATGACATTGCACAACCGCATAATTTGGTACGGCCAATACACCAGGGCTTAAGTACCCCAAAAGTATGGTGTGATAAGTCCGAACACTTTCACAAGTGCGGCACCGAACTTATAGCATTATATGCATCGGCTCCGAATCATGTCTTGGGTCAATAGTTGGGTTTGCCCGGCTCCCATGTTTTGGTACCTTACGCCCGCTCTATCGGCTAAGGTAGCACCGGGAGAACCACCGCGATTGTGCCCGGTTGAGCTGGGTTGAGCACCTCAAAGGAGAAAGCTAAACTGACCGTCATGATAGGGCGAGAGCTGGTCGCTGTTCGAGAGGTTTTTTCGGTCCCTACAGACTTATACCGCTTAGAGCGAGGAACTGCATTGTCCAGCCAAAGGCGTGGATAGCGCCTCAACTCGGTCTTCCGAATACTAGGGGCTTCACTAAATTTAAAATTATAGAATTCTATGGCTAAGTGAGAGTGTTCAAGCATTATAAGTCCGGTTGCCTTGTTCGTTGCGTTGAGCGCCTCCTCGATGGAACCAAGAATGGGAACAAGAACGCCACGTTTATCCCGAACACCCCAAAGACTCGTGGCATGGGGTCAAGCCAACGACTTGCCATCTCTCAAATTTGATAAACGGCCGCACGTAAGGTAATATTTTAAATTAACAAGCGTTGCTTAGCGATATGAACAAGTTTTCAGCGTCAGGATAACAAATGCGTAGTCTATTCAAAATTACATCTTTGGAGCACTCATCCGCTTATACGGCGGGCACCCTTCAGACACCCTCATAGTACATCTCGGCTTGCGATGATCCTTGCCCTTCGGTGGCCCGTCTGTCACAAGATTCTCCGTGATCCAGCTTGCCCGGTGCACTTTAGCACGGGCAAGGGCCCGACGGCACCTTCAATGCAGACGGAGCGCTGATGACTTCAATCCATGGATAGGCGCCCACCACCGCTGCACTAACCCAAGTAGCTCCTGTGCATGGCTTCCAATGGCCACAAATTAACTATGAGGCCCTTCATGGCCTGTTCGGTGACCTTGTGGAGCTCGACCAGCCGCTTCACTGGTTGCTCAGTGGGCATCGGGACGGTCGGCCTCAAAGATATCGAGACCAGTAACACCTTCTCCGCCGAGCTCCCTCCTTGGCGCGGTAGAACGTGGCAGCATCGGACACCACGGGCAGATCTGCGAATGCTCCAGGAGAGCTCCGAATCCGGGTAAGTAATAGGTAATTCACTTTCACATGCTTGCTTTGCATAAAGAATGCCTTACCCGCCGCTATATTCTTTAATGATTCAATTTCTTGGAGGGCTTTTTGGGCCTCGGCCTTAGCAGCTTTGGCACTCTCAAGAGCCGAGGCAAGCTCGGACTCTCGAGTCTTCGAGTCACGCTCCAAACCCTCGTGTTTTTCCACGAGATCCTGGAACTCTTGCTGTACCTCCGCCAGCTGCGCCTCCCACTTCTCTCGCTCGGTGCGCTCCGCAGCCGCTTTGTTTTCGGCCGCGGACACCGCCTCCTTCAGGGTCGCCACCTCGCTCGTGGGCCCCGCAGCACTCCATGTTATTCCTGTTATCTTTTGCAACCAAATCCTTTCTATAAGGTATTTCTTTAATAAGGTATTACTTACCTTCCTTGTCCTCGAGATGCTTCTTGGCAAGGCCGAGCTCGTTCTCGGACCGCCGAGGCTCGCTTCATTGCATTGACCTCCGCAACAAGGTCTGGCAGAGGTCAGCAGCAACCTGCATTCCCATATTGACATACTTATGTTAGACTCCTGCAGATATCTTTTAGATTCTTAGTCCGCTTTTCTTTCTAAACACCGAACCAAGCATAAGGGCTACCGCCTATGCGGTAATATTTTTACATATTCTAAACTTACCTCAAAGCCTCGTTAGAAGGCTGGTACAGCTTCAGCCACCGCTCTTGGCGGATCGAACTTTCTGGATCACAACACTCATAACAGTGCGGTGCTCCTCCTCGATGGAGGAGCTGTTAAGCGCCTCCAGTAAGCTATCAGGTGCCTCCGGTTGGACGGAGGACACCGGCGTCTTACACTTCCTACGAAGGGACCGCTTGCCGGACTTCGGAACCGCTGAAGGTTCCGGTATGGAGTCCGGACAAGGGTTGGGCTTAGAGCCCCTGGGGGTCTCGCTCCCCTCGCGCCTGGAGTCCGGGAAGCTGCCTTGCGGCGCCTCCTGCGCCACCTCCTCTTGACCAGGCCCCCCTCGGGGCCCCACCTCGGCGTCGTCCGCAGCGTGAGGTGAGGAGGCGGCCGGAAGTGAAGTACTCTCCACTTCCGACGAATTCAGGGACCCGCTCGACGAAGCGGGCGAGCCGCCTTGGGCGGGCTGCATGATTGTTCGGCATTAGAGAACACTGCAATGAAAAAAAAGCCATGGGTATCCTGGACACTTACGATCTCGCCAGGCTTGGCCCTTGTTGGCCACTCCTCCTCGTCGTTGTCGGCGTTGGTGGAGAAGTCCGGAGGAAGGGTCCTTCCTTATTGGACCCTCCGGCCTCCCGGTTGGGGCGGCCTTCCTTTCTCTCTCTACTGGGAGAGGCTTCTTTTTCCTCCTCCTCCTCCTCAGAGGAAGATTCCGCCTCAGAGTTGTCAGGCGGTGAGTCCGACAGCACCTGGCGCCGGGAGCTCCTTCGAGTTCCCATGGCCTCCTTCTTGGCCTTCTTCTCCGGCACCACGTGAGGTACCGAAGCCAGCAGCCCCGTCAATCGGGCGTCCGTTGGGTCTTATGGCAAGGGGGCCGGACAGTTAATCTGTCCGAACGTCTTTAGCCAATCCTGTCAAAGGTTAGGGAGTTTTAGATCCCGCATAGAGTCAAACTATGAAAAAAGAGTCCCATAAAGGGTAAAATAACTTACCTCGCTGGCTTGACGCTGCGAGCTGAATCCGCGATCTTCGGTAGCGGATGTGGGAGCCTCGGCGCCTTTGAACAAGACTCTTCTAGGCATCTTCGCATATAGTGTCAAGAGCCTTTTCAGAGTTGAGTGTCTTTGTCTTGGGATCGAACTCCCAAAATTTGAAGGCCCATTGTTGGCATGGGAGAATCCGGCGGATGAGCATCACCTGGATTACGTTGACAAGCCTAAGATTCTTGTCGACCAGGTTTCGGACGCAGGTTTGGAGTCCGGATAGCTCGTCCGAATTCCCCCACATCAGGCCCGTCTCTTTCGATGATGAGAGCCGTGTGGGGAAGACAGATCGGAATTCGGGGGCCGCCGCCCATTGAGAGTCGCGCAGCTCGGTGATGTAGAACCACCCCGATTGCCACCCCTTTATGGTCTCCACAAAGGAGCCCTCGAGCCATAGGACTTTGGCCATCTTGCCAACCATGGCGCCTCAAGACTGGCTTGGCGGCCGCCCACTACCTTCGGCTTGACATTGAAGATCTTAAGCCATAAGCGAAGTGGGGCTGGATGCAGAGGAAGGCCTCGCATACCCACGATGAACACCGAGATGTTGAGGATGAAATTGGGCCAGATCGTGGAAGTCCAGCCGTAGTAGAACATGAGCCCCTGGACAAATGGGTGAAGTGGAAAACCTAGTCCGCAGAGGAAGTGGGGAGAAACACCACCCTCTCATGGGGCCTGGGGTTTGAATGAGCTGCCCCTCGTCGGGTAGCCGGTCTTGGCGATATTCTTTGGACAAGTATCGGGCCTCCCGCAGCTTTACGATGTGCCCGTCTGCGGACGGAGGAGGCCATCCACCTGCCTCCCGCCCGACATAGTTGGAGAAGGTTGAGGTGGGATGTGCGGACTTGGGCGCTGGAGCTCGAAAAGTGAAATGGATGAGCAAAGGAGGAAGAAGGCGAGGTGAAAAGGTGGATCCTTATCCCTTATATGGACGGACGGCTATGCGTCCCCCGCCAGCCTGGTAAAACTCGCTTATATCCCAAGCGCCGTAATCAATGGCGCGGATGGGTTACCCACGTCCGTATTGATGAGAAACCCGGAATAAGGGGGCATGATCTCGCTTTGATAAGACGTACCAAGGAAACCGCCTCGCTAAACGCGCTGAGGTGGGACAGTAAAAAAATGATTCGAATAAAGGCTTGGCCGTGGTGTGATGTAACGCCGCGGAATACGTCAGCAGATCTGTGCAAAAGTTATTCTCTCTACGGTAGTATGTGGAACTTGTTTTGAAGAGCCCGACACTATCCTTGTGTTCAAAACCTTCTATGAAGTATTCGGAGGAGGAACCCGCCTTGCAATGCCGAAGACAATATGCACGCCGGACTCGTCGTCATTGAAGCGTGGTTCAGGGGCTACTGAGGGAGTCCTGGATTAGGGGGTGTCCGGATAGCCGAACTATCACCGTTGGCTGGACTCCTAGACTATGAAGATACAAGATTGAAGACTTCGTCCCGTGTCCGGATGGGACTTTCCTTGGCGTGGAAGGCAAGCTTGGTGATACGAATATGAAGATCTCCTACCATTGTAACCGACTCTATGTAACCCTAACCCTATTCGGTGTCTATATAAACCGAAGGGTTTTAGTCCGTAGGACGAACAACAATCATACCATAGGCTAGCTTCTAGGGTTTAGCCTCTCGATCTCGTGGTAGATCTACTCTTGTACTACCCATATCATCAATATTAATCAAGCAGGAGTAGGGTATTACCTCCATCGAGAGGGCCCGAACCTGGGTAAAAACATCGTGTCCCTTGTCTCCTGTTACCATCCGCCTAGACGCACAGTTTGGGACCCCCTACCCGAGATCCGCCGGTTTTGACACCGACATGACCAAGAAGGAGCTGGCAAACGGTCATTGGTACCACATCACACTCCAAAGTGTCCTCATATGCACCAATTTTGAAGGAGACTTGGACCGTATGCTCAACTCGTATAGTGCCAGAGTCACTTAGCCATTGAACCTTGTAGGGGGCGGATGCTTCCTCTTGACCAATTGGAGCTTGGAGCATAGTTCTTCACTTGCCAAGTTGTGGCAACTACCTCCATCGATGATGACCTTGACGGACCTTCCATTGATGCCGGGCTTTGTGTGGAAGATGTGGCATGGTTGGTCTTCTTGTTGTTGATGATGAAGAGTCAAGACCTTGGAGACAACGAGAGCGGGGCTTGAATCCTCATCACAAAAGACTCTATCATCTTCATCCTCGTTCACTTGCCGGTGCATGGCCACTTGCTCAAGAGCTTCCATCTACTCATCACTCATGGAGTCGTAGGTGCCATCGTCGTTGAGGATCATGGTGCGCTTGTTGGTGCATTCATAGGACTTGTGGCCTCGGCCGCCGCAAGTGAAACACTTGAAGGAGCTTGTCTTGGCGGTCTCATCGGTCGGAGTAGATGACGAAGCATGCGGCTTGAAGTTTCTTGTAGAAGGTTTGGTTGATGTAGATGTTGGAGGAGTCGCGGGAGCTTGATAAGAGGAGCCGTAGGTCTTGGACGAGTACTTGGCATATTGGAAGTCATCTTGGACTTGTCGCTCGGCCTTGGTCACTTGATGAACTAGCTCGAGAAGGTTCGAGTATGGTTGGAAGTCGGCAATCCGCTTGATTGGATGGTTGAGGCCATTTAACAAGCGTGCCATTGTTTGCTCGTCGTCTTCTTTGACATTGGCTCGAATCATGGCAATCTCCATTTCTTGGTAGTATTCTTCCACCGTCTTCGTGCCTTGTTTGAGAAGTTGCAACTTCTTGAAGAGATCACGATTGTAGTGTGTAGGCACGAAACGAGCTCTCATGACCTCCTTCATTGCCGTCCAAGTTGTGATTGGTGGTTCACCTCTTGTACGTTGTTGCTCAATCACTTGTTCCCACCAAATGAGAACGTAGTCTTGGAACTCAAGTGAGGCCATTGCGATCTTCTTCTCTTCATCGTAGTTGTGCAAGCGGAAGATTTTGTCAACCTTCAATGCCCATGAGAGGTACTCTTCGAGGTCATTGCTTCCATTGAACTTGGGCATGGTGAACTTTAGCTTGCTGTAGCGGAGTTCTTCGTCGAAGTAGCGGTTGTGATGTCGCTCTTGCCGTGGGGGAAGATCGTCAAATCCTCGTTCCTCGAGATGTCGCTCTTGGCGTGGAGGAAGTCCATTATCAACTTGCTCTTGTTGAACTTGAGGTTGATGTGGAGCTTGACGAGCTTATGGAGGAGCTTGAGGAACTTGACGTTGCACATGGAGTTGGTAGTTCCTCTCATGGATTTCATCTCGAAGGGCTTCCTCTTGATTGCATAGTTCGTGATTGCGGTTGGCGATGGCTCGACTTGATTCTTTGAGGGCATGTTCGGCCTCAAGAGCTTGCACTTCTCGTTGTTGTTGTTGAAGACGTTGAGCCTCGGCGTCTTGTTCTTCTTGGTGTAGACGCGCTCATTCTTCCTCTTGGCGGCGAAGACGTTGTCATTCTTGAGCTTGAGCAAAAGCGTCTTGGTTTGAGTGAGGACGAGGGACTTGCTCTTGTGAGTGCTTGATGTGTAGGGGATTGCGAGATGCTTGACGGTCTTGACGCGCGGCTCGACGAAGAGTGTTTGATGATGGTATACTTGAGCCGGAGATGGTGTCGTCGGAGTGTCGACTGGAGTGGCTCCGTCTTGAGTAGGAAGGAGTTGAAGGAGGCCGGTTGACCAAAAAAGCGCGGATCTCGTCCATTCTTGCATCATTCTCTTGCTTGTGAGCGTCGATCTTGTTGTCGAAGTAGTCCCGTGTACGTTGCTCGGAGAGTCACAAGTCGGTGGCGAGGTTGTCGATGTGGTCGTTCATTGCTTGTTGCTCTTGATGTAGCGCCACAGTGCACCAAAGAGGTGGCTCTTGGTGATGAATGATGACATATCGCCGTCTTGCTTTCGATGAAGAGTGGGTTGGTAGAGGTACTTGGCCTATCCATCATATGAAAGTGGTGGTGAGTAGGAAAATGGGAGAACAAAACCAAAGTTACCTTTTCCGAAGATTGTGGATGCAACAAGTATGATCCCACGTGATGTTACAATAGGGGAATTGGTACCGGGAATTGTTTCTCACACCTACAAGTAAATGGTCTATGGAGGAGCTTGGTTAGGAAAGGCACAAATAATTCAAGCAAATGTTTGTCAAGATGTTGATAATGTTGAGAAGATTCACAAATGGCAAGCAAGACCAATAGATCAACCTCCAAAGATAACACAAGGAACACACACACAGAAGATAAATGGGATCCGCACAACCAAGGGTGAGCTCGAAGATGTGCAACCACGGAAAATGCTCTTGTTGTGCGAATGCTAGAGAGACACTAGCTCGATTGCTCAAATGGGCTAGATACGCGTGTGCACCAACCTATAAGAGAAACGTGCCGTCTTCAATCCCAACTATGCTACGTATGAGGTATCAAAGATGATATGCAAAATGACTCGATGCTATTGCTTACAAGCTCTTTGTTTCTCCTCTTTTGCTTAAAAGCTTTGCTTTTTTTTTGATGCTTGAGTTTCACAACCTGATTTTCATGCCACAACACTTAAGCTAATAAATCGTGATAAAAATGTGGTTTGAAAAAAACTTTTGAGTGTTTTGGTCTTTGCTTGACTTCATTTTCGTGTGTTGGTTCCAAGTGCTCTAAAAATCAAATAAATCCACCAACTCTTATACTCCTTCTCCTTGATCCAAAAACCTTGCCCAATGATCATGCCATGTGTATAGGACATAAAAATAATTTCTTACAAAAATAATTTGGCCAAATAGTATTTTCGAAAATTAGTTTTCCAAAAATCCCTGAATTGAGATTTGCACTGCAAGTACTTAATTAAGGGCAGTAAAAATCTTTCCAAAAATATATTTGACTCCTATTAGATATAAGGACCCAGAAACCACAAAAATATAATTTTAAAAGTTATTTTACCATTTTATTTAAAGGCTTTTTCTTTAGGCCAGAAATGGTCTTTAATAGGTTAAAATTATTTTAAAGCTTCAAAAATATTTGAGAAAAATCAGGGAAACTCAGTGGACATATATTTTCCATATATAAGAGTTTCAACACATGGTCGTGTTCAAAATATTGGTCAAATCCCTCAAAAACCCTTTCTGGATATTTCAAGCTTTTGAAATATTTACAAAGGAAATATTCTCCAAAAATTCCAAGAAAATGCTAGCATGTCACATATGACATGTTTGATGATCTTGACAAGTATCATGTCATGGAGAATAGTATAACCCCATGAAATCCCCTCGAAACCATTTCTGTCCATTTTAAAGTTTGAGCAACTCTACATTGCCAAACATGTCCAAATGTTCTCAAACCTTGTGAACATTCTCAAATGGTCTAATTAGTCATCTATACCAAGTGGCACAAGTTGGAGAAAACGTTATCTTGATCAAAGTGCCCCAAAACCCTTCCTGTCCAGAACCAAATTTGAACAACTCTACATTGGCAACTATCTCCTTTTGATCTCAACTTTTGTGGACATGTTCGTAACCTCAATGATGACACTGCACCAAGTGGTGCATCAAGGAGAACGGATTTGCATAACTAAATCTTGGGAAGTCCATTTCGTTGATTTCTAGGGTTTACAAAAGTTGCATTGGCAACTTTGCCCAAATGGACTCAATCTTGGTGGAACCACTTGTTTTCTCATACCATTTCACCCTGTCAAGCCTCATGACAAGGGAAGTCCATTTGCTTGCCCAAAGCTCCGCCAAACACCTTCTGGCAGAAATCTAAAATGCATGTTTGGTCCATCTCCACTAATCTCCATGAGCTCAACCTTTTCCCACAGCCTCATCTGCTCCCCCTCTACCTCCTGCATGCTTGGCTGCCCAAGGATCAATGATTAAGGGGGGTAGAGACCCATCTTTCCTCTCTGGACAGCCACCTTCCCCTCCCTTTCTCACCTCTCTCTCGCTCCTGGCAAGTTCCAGAGCATCCAAAGCCTCCCTCCCCATTGTTTACTCCCACCTGCAGCCACTAGACACAAGTGGGCGCGTGAGGACGCGAGAAAAAGCCGCGGGTGCCGGCCATTTGCGCGCTCTGGAGCACGTCAGCATGCTCCCGACCGTTGACGCCACGTCCCCCGACCACCTCGAGCCTCACCCTTGCGCCAGTCGAGGTGCCTCGACGTCCGCAACACGCAACCGTGCTGGCCCCTCCTCTCTCTTTCTCCTGCTGCCTCCTCTCGCACGCGCACCAGCCGCCCGAGGGCTCCAATGGGCAGCCTCACACGCGCGATGCCTCTGACCCGTCCCCGCTCCCTCTCTTCTCCCCCTTGACCTGGACAGCGCCCACGAGCACCTCAGACACGCCCCAAAGCACTCGTTTGGCCCCTGGCGACACCCTGGACCGTGGCCGTGAGCTCCGCCCACGGTGCTCCTAGCCGCGCCCATACGAGGCCGTTACGAGCCCTCCCCTCCACTCCATTTGTTCCCTCTCCCTCCTAGAAGTACCCTGGGCCAAGCCATCTCTCTCCTCGTGCCCTCCATCGACCTCCATGGCCGGAACAGTGCCGCCGGCCGCCACCAAAATTTGCATCACCCGAGCCCCTTCCTCTCCACCCAACCGTCCCACTACATCACAACAACCACCACGGAGCTCCCTCGCACTCCATTTACACTCCCTGGAGGCCGTGGCATCAAGTTCATCCTCGACGGCACCCTGGTCCGCCGCACCTGAAGCTCCTCCTCTACCCGGGCTCCCCCGTGGGCGTGATGCACATGGACGGGTGCGCCGCGGCACGCTGAGTCCGCCGGTGTGTCGGTCGCCACCGGAGGTGGCCCGTGCCGCCCGGGAGAGCGCCGGCGCCTGCTCGGCCTCGCCTCCCCTGCCTCTGCTCTGCTCGAGCGGGAGGTAGGAGACGGCCTGAGCACCGAGCCCCGCTCGTCAGTGACCCGGTGGGCGGGTCCGCCCGTTTAAGTGGAAACGGCTTCGCTGAATCCACCTTCGACGTCACCGCTATCGCCCGTGCGGCCGTGCTGCTAGGCCGGCCCACTAGCTATCTCTCGTCCAGTGCGAGTTTTAGGTATAAATCTAAACCTTTCTTTCTTTTTCTTCCAGTAAGCTTCAAAAATCCATAAACAATTCGAATAGACTCCAAATTTGATGATTCAAATTTCTAGTAACTCCATAAATCATGATCTACCAGTTGGTGCCACATGCACATTTTTCCAGAGACTTTTTCTTCACAAACACTTATCAAATCATGTTTTTCCATTTCTTTAATGAACTTTAGAAAATCACAGAGAGCCCATTTTGATCCAAATTCCATGATTCAAAATCCTAGATGTCTATATGTTCAAAACTTAGTTTTTGAACATTTTTACTAATACTTTCTGTATCACCTCAAATAATTGTCTATTTCTTCATGTATAGCCAACTTTGCAAAATCATAGGATATTCATTTGAACTCCAAATCTAGAGAAACCAACTCCTAGGTGCTTCTAAAATCATGCTTTGTCAAATGGGTGCCTCTGCTCATTTTTGAAAATAATGTTTCTGTACACTTCTTGCAAATCCATTAATCCCTTGACTCCATCATATTGAAATGTTCAGAGATGTCCATTGATCAAATCCTAATGAAACCACTTTGTTCATCCCTCATATGACCAGAGGTATCCTAGAAAAGTCCAACTCACATGTTTAGAGCACTTTTGTTTTTGCCTTGTTGTGTTACTTATTGTGATTGTTTCCGACGTTAGTTGACGAAGTAGACGAAATACTCGGAGATGGACCAGAAGGCTTGAAGACTCTGATGAACCAGGCAAGCAGCCCTTTGACCATGACACCCCTCTTGTTCATCGGTACCCTTTTTATGATTGCATGATGATGAAATATGACGGTGGTAAACTTGTTGTGAACCACCACATGATGCATACCCCTACTTATGACTTTTCCTTGTTCATGACTGCATTGTCAAGAGACTAGTTGGTGCATAGTGATGCATGTGTACCATGAACTCTTCATGGTTAAACTCTTTCGAAAACCCCATCACCTAATGCCCTTGGGAGATGTTGAACTAAGGTCACCACTTGAGTAAGAAGTGGTGTACCGAAGAGAGCTTTTGGTGTGTGTGTGTAAAATGATGGATTATATTTATGTGTGATTACCGTCCCAACCAAACGTGTGCAACCACTCTACCCCTTTATGGGATGGGGCATTATTGATTACTTAGGCTGATACTAGCATGGTGCCCACATTACTAGTGACGGGGGATGACTTGAGGTCACTCTCGGGACGGGGTCGTGCTTGGATAGGCGGCCATGACTGTTTTCACAGGGCACCGGACACACCGTTGGTCCCTTCGTGTATGTGTGATAATGTGAGAAAGGGCTGAGTCCCATGATCTTTTGCTTATACACGAGGGCCGTGTATCAACGAGTGGACCCTATGTTAGTGTCGTCTAGGGAAAGGTAATGATCAGGTGCTTCCTCCGAGTACTTGAGGTACTGCGGGATCGTGGATGACACGAAAGCTTCCCGGATCTTGTGGGTGAAGTGCACAACCTTTGCAGAGTGTCAAACTATTCGAATAGCCGTGTCCACGGTCATGGACAGTTGGGAGGTGCTACTTAAACTATGTCCAGAAATTTTACAATCCCGATGCATGTGTGTGTGGAAAGGAACTATTTGTGTCAAGGTGGTGACTTGACATGTTGAATGGCATGGCATTGATTCAAACTCTATTTATGTTGATATCTGTAACCTGTTCTCAAGGTTACCCAAGTTCATTGAAGCATATCTCAAAAGTCGTTAGGACATCCCAACTAGCTCGAAGCTAGGTTGCTTACTTGTTGCACAATTGCATTGTTACTTTGAACCAAATCATGGGTTGCTTGCGAGTACATTCAAAGTACTCATTGTCTTGCCACTGGTTATTTTATTGGCCAGGCATGAAAGATGAGATATGATGAAGAGTACCTTGGTGACGAACATGCGAGCTAGGACGCTTCCCAGTCAGAATGCCTGTAGGGTTAAGGCAGATGGCATGGGTCCAAGTTATTGACGAAGATTTCCGCTGCAATGTTATACTCAAGACTTGACCATAATGGTCATAATTTATGTAAAATGGTATGCATGGATGTAAGACTCTTGTTATTCAGCTTCTGTGTGTTCAGTGAGCATTGATCTCTCGGGATCATCAGACACGCAGCACTCGGTGATCACGACTTATGAGTCGGGGTCCCCACAGAGCTGGTATCAGAGCCATCCTGACTGTAGGAAGCCTTAGTTAGCATGGTCCTTAGTTAGGGTAAAACTATTTTCAAAACTATTACTAATTTTTGAAAACTACCTATACTTATCTTCCTTTCTCAGTTTTTTGAAAACTAAGATATACTTTCCTCTTCCCCTTCAAAATTTTAAATGGTCGCTAGAATCCTTATGCCCCTGACCACGGGATTCCTTGTAATCCTCGTGGATAATCTAGAAGGAAGACGCCTTTCCAGACACTCACCCACCTCTTCAGAACACAAGATTGGCAACACCACAACAAGACGAGGCCAACAGAAGGTACGCCCTCAAGGAATGAGGACATGAAGACCCAGAGGATGGTGACACCTTTGAAATTGCCCTGTGATTATGCAACCTTGGCCTATGATGACCAGGGCATAGGTATATGCAAGATCATGATATACATCACTAGTAGAGCAACCCTGTCCTTATCATTGTTGCATCGGCAACCACTGGTGGATGAGAACCTAGCCATTTGGTCCTCCTCACTATAGTGAGCAGGAAAACGGTTCTCTTCACCCCCCGCTCTCGGTGACGATACTGGCAACAGTGTGTCCCGCAGATTGGACCTATACTATGCGTTGTTAGTGTCATTACATAAAGGATTGCCTACCTGGTACACTCGACGCCTTAGAAGGCAAGAGGGATTGTCGGTGTCAAAACCGGCGGATCTCGAGTAGGGGGTCCCGAACTGTGCGTCTAGGCGGATGGTAACAGGAGACAAGGGACATGATGTTTTTACCCAGGTTCGGGCCCTCTCGATGGAGGTAAAACCCTACTCCTGCTTGATTAATATTGATGATATGGGTAGTACAAGAGTAGATCTACCACGAGATCGAGAGGCTAAACCCTAGAAGCTAGCCTATGGTATGATTGTTGTTCGTCCCCACGGACTAAAACCCTCCGGTTTATATAGACACCGGAGAGGGCTAGGGTTACACGTAGTCGGTTACAATGGGAGGAGATCTACATATCCAGACGCCAAGCTTGCCTTCCACGCCAAGGAAAGTCCCATCCAACACGGGACGAAGTCTTCAATCTTGTATCTTCATAGTCCAGAGTCCGCCAAAGGCTATAGTCCGGCTATCCGGACACCCCTAATCCAGACTCCTCAAGAGCCCCTGAACCAGGCTTCAATGATGACGAGTCCAGCGCGCAGATTGTCTTCGGAATTGCAAGGCGGGTTCCTCCTCCGAATACTTCATAGAAGATTTTGAACACAAGGATAGTGTTCGGCTCTGCAAAATAAGTTCCACATACTGCCATAGAGAGAATAGTATTCACACAAATCTAATCTGCTGACGTATTCCGTGGCATGACATCACACCACGGCCAAGTCTTTATTCGAATCGTTTTACTGTCCCACCTCAGCGTGTTTAGCGAGGCGGTTTCCTTGGCACGTCTTGTCGAGGCAGAGATCGTGTCCCCTTATTCCGGGATTCTCATCAATACGGGAGTGTGTAACAAAACCATGCCATTAATTACTGCGCTTGGGAGATAATCGAGTTTTACCAGTCTGGTGGGGGCACATAGTTTCGTCCGCCAATATAATTGGATAAGGATCCACCTTTTCATCTACGCCTTCTTCCTCCTTTGCTTATCCATTTTCAAGACTCGAGCTCTAGCGCCTAAGCCCGCACTTCCCACCTCAACCTTCTCCAGCCATGTCCGGAGCGGGAGGTGTGGATGGCCTCCTCCGCTACGGAGGGGCACATCAAAAGTTGAGGAAAGCGGATACTTGTCCAACGACATTGCGCACGGCTTCCAGATTTAGGGGCAGCTCATCCCCACCCCCAGGCCCCATGAGAGGGTGGTGTTCCTCCCCCATTTCCTCCGCGGACTGGGCTTCCCTCTCCACTCATTTGTCCGGGGGCTCATGTTCTACTATGGCCTGGATTTCCCGATCTAGCCCTGAATTTCATCCTCAACATCTCGGCGTTTATCGTTGTGTGCGAGGCCTTCCTCTGCATCCAACCCCATTTCGGCTTGTGGCTGAAGACCTTCAATGTCAAGCCGAAGGTAGTGCGCGGCAGCCAGGCGGAGTGCGGAGGCGCCATGGTGGGCAAGATGCCTAACGTCCTATGGCTCAAGGGCTCCTTTGTGGAGACCCTAAAGGGGTGGCAATCGGGGTGGTTCTACATCACCGAGCCACGTGACCCTGAATGGGTCGCAGCCCCCGAGTTTCGATCCGGACTCCCTACGCGGCTCACCTCCTGGAAAGAGACGGGCCTGTCGTGGGGTAAAAAAGGAGAGCCGTCCGGACTCCAAACATGCGTCCAACGCCTGGTGGACAAGAAGCTCAAACTTGTCAATGTAGTCTAGGTTATGCTCATCCACTGGATCCTCCCGTGTCAACAGCGGGCTTTCAGCTTGTGGGAGTTCGACCCGGCGCAGCACCGAACTCTGAGTAGGCTCTTCGACACAACGTACGAAGGCGCCTGGAAGGTGCTATTCAAGGGCGCCGAGGTTCCTGCATCCGCTACCGAGAATCGCGGATTCAGTGCGCGGCATCAAGCCAGCACGGTAAGATGCTTTTACCTCTTACAGTATATTTGTCTTTCATAGTTTGACTCTATGCGGGATCTAAGCCCCATGCCTTTGACATGATTGGTAGAGGAAGGCCGAACAGATCAACTTTCCGGCTCCTTTGCCCGAAGACCCAACGGATGCTCGCTTAGCGAAGCTGCTGGTCCTGGCACCGTACAAGGTGCCGGAGAAGAAGGCCACGGGAACTCGGAAGAGTTCCCGGCGCCCGGTGGAGTCGGACTCATCATCCGATGACTCCGAGGCGGACTCCTCCCATGAAAACGAGGAGGAGGAAAGAGAGGTCTCTCCCCCAGCGGGGGGAGAGAAGAAAAGGAAGGCCGCCCCAACTAGGGGGGCGGAGGGTCCAAGAAGGGAAGGACCCTTCCTCCGGACTACTCTACCAACGCCGACGACGGCGAAGGGGAGTGGCCATCCAGGGCCAAGCCCCTGGCAGAATCGTAAGTATCCGGATACCAGAATAGCTCATGGCGTTCCTCTTTTGCACAATATCTTCTAATGTCGAATATAATCATGCAGTCCGCCCAAGGCCCGGCTCGACGCTTCGTCGGGCGGCTCCCTGGATTCGTCGGATGGGAATAGTACTTCACTTCCGGCCGCTTCCTCCCCTCGCCTTGCGGATGATGCCGAGGTGGAGTCCCAAAAGGGTCCAAGCCAGGAGGAGGTGGTCCCGGAGGCGCCGCAAGCAACCTCCTGGACCCCAGGCGCAAAGGGGACAAAACCCCCAAGGTCTCCAAGTCCGGACCTGGGCCGGACACCGCACTGGAACCTTCAGCGGTTCCGTAGTCCGGCAGGCGACCCTTTAGAAAGAAGGGCAAGCCTACGACGCCGGTGACCTCCGTCCAACCGGAGGCACCGGATAATTTGCTGGAGGTGCTTAACGGCGCCTCCATCGACGAGGAGCACCGCACTATTATGAGTGCGGTGATCCGTAGGTTCGATCCGCCAAGAGCGGGCTGACTGAAGCCGGTGCCAGCCTTCTGACAAGCTTTGAGGTATGTATTTAAGATATGTAAAAATATTACCGCATAGACAGTAGCCCCTGATGCTCAGTTTGGTGTTCGGAAAGAAAAGCCGAACTGAGGATCTAAAAGATATATGCAGGAGTCTAACATAAGTATGTCAATATGGGAATGCAGGCTGCGCTGCTGACCTCTGCTGCACTGACTGTGGAGGTCGATGCGTTGAAGCAGAGCCTCGAGCGGTTCGAAAACGAGCTCAGCCTTGCCAAGAAGCATCTCGAAGACAAGGAAAGTAAGTAATATCTTATGTAAGTATATAAAAAGATGTGGTTACAAAAAATGACAGGACCAACGTGGGTATTACAGGGGCCACGACCGAGGTGGCAACCCTGAAGAAAGCGCTGTCCGAGGCCGAAAACAAAGCGGTCGCGGAGCGCACAGAGCGAGGAAAGCAGGAGGCGCGGGTGGAGGAGGTGCAGAAAGAGCTCCAGGCTCTCGTGAAAAAACATGAGAGTTTGGAGCTTGACTCAAAGACTCGAGAGTCCGAGATCGCCCCGGCCCTTGAGAGCGCCAAATCTGCCAAGGCCGAAGCCCAAAAAGCCCTCCAGGAAATTGAGGCGATGAAGAAGATAGCAGCGGGTAAGGCATTCTTTATGCAAAGAAAGCACGCAAAAGTGAATTACTTGTTACTTACCCGAGTCCGGAGCTCTCCAGGAGCATTTGCAGATCTGCCCCGCAGTGTATCCGATGCCACTTCCTACTACCGGGCTGAGGAAGGGAGCTCGATGGAGAAGGTGTTCTGGTCTCAGTATGCCGAGGCCGGATACCCGGTGCCCTTGAGCGACCAGCTGAAGCAGCTGGTCGAGCTCCATAAGGTGGCCGAACAGGCCATGAAGGGTCTCATAGTCCGGGTGGCACAGGAGGCCATGCACAGGAGCTACTTGGGCTGGTGAGGCGGCCGGTGGATGCCTGTCCATGGCTTGAAGTCATCAAGCGCTCAGATGCATCGAGGGTGCTCAGAGGCCTTGCCCGTGCTAAAGTGCACTGGGCAAGATGGACGCCGAGAAGCTTGTGACGGACGGACCACCACGGGCAAGGAGCATCGCAAGCCCGAGATGTATTATGAGGGCGTCTCAAGGGTGCCCGCTTTATAGCGGTTGAATGCTCCAAAGATGTAATTTTTGAGTAAACTCGCATTTGTGATCCTGTACATCGAAAAACTTGTTCATATGCGCTTAAGCAACGCTTTTGAATTTAAAATATTACCTTTTGTGCGGCCGTT
The DNA here is from genome assembly GCA_021605145.1 of Aegilops bicornis. Classification (NCBI taxonomy): domain Eukaryota; kingdom Viridiplantae; phylum Streptophyta; class Magnoliopsida; order Poales; family Poaceae; genus Aegilops; species Aegilops bicornis. Next base: position 140,397,098 of record CM038672.1, read on the forward strand.
TATTAAATTTGAGAGATGGCGAGTCGTCGGCTTCGCCCCCATGCCACGAGTCTTTGGGGTGTTCGGGATAAACTTGAGCACTCTTTTTCCCATTCTTGGGTCCTTCGAGGGAGGCGCTCAACACAATGAACAAGGCAATCGGACTATAATGCTTGAACACCCTCACTTAGCCATAGAATTCTATAATTTTAAAATTTGGCGAAGCCCTTAGTATTCGGAAGACCGAGTTCGGTGCGCTATCCACGCCTAGGCCGGACAAAGCCGACTCCTCGCTCTAAGCGGCATAAGTCTTTAGGGACTCGAAAACCTCTCGAACAGCGACCAGCTCTCGCCCTATCATGACGGTCAGTTTTAGCTTTCTCCAATCGAGGTGCTTAGCCCAGCTCAACCGGGCACAATCGCAGTGGTTCTCCCAAATACTACCTTAGCCGATATAACGGAACGTAAGGTACCAAAACATGGGAGCCGGGCAAACCCAACTATTGACCCAAGACATGATTCGGAGCTGATGCATATAATGCTATAAGTTCGGGGTGCCGCACTTGTGAAAGTGTTCGGACTTCTCACACCGTATTTTGGGGTATTTAAGCCCCTGGTGTATTTGGCCGTACCAAAGTGTACGGGTGCAACATGTCATTAATGAACATATATACGTAAAAAGAAGAATGCAATAATAGACAAAAGCTATGCATTGTTTATTTAAAAGGCTGCGTAAAAGCGAGCGATACAAATAGTGCGATAAGCAAGAGATGGGACTATTTGACATGTCCCCTCCGTGGGGCGAAATGTGGGATGATATGTGAAACAGGTACACTGCTCGTTATAGAGACCACCTGGACATTTGACGTAGCTTTCTGCCTCCCTGGCTGTTGCATCGTGTGTTCGGCAATTGTACTGCCGGACAGGCCTTCCAGAGAGTGGAGTCCTGAAAGTAAAAAAAAGAATGACAAAATCGGGAGCTCCTAGTGCGGTTGAGCCGCATTTTGAGTATGTCGTGGTCGTGCCCCTCCCCCTATGCCCATCGTATTTCCAGAGCGTAATTATGTACGCGTAGTACTGGTTTCGTAATTTCGCGAGGGCTGGGGTTGGGACCGCATTGCTATGCTTGCTCGGAACGTGCCAGGCAGTCTTGTTGTAGGTTACTCCGGGCACGCTTGATGGTGTCCGGACGTTTTATAGCCGGACTGGAGAATTCCCTTGAGAGGCTGCTTTGTACTTCCGCTGCGAGAGCCGCCGTACGCTCCTCCGTTCGGAGAGAGCGTTCGGTGTTTCCATTGACCGTAATGACTCCTCGAGGGCCTGGCATCTTGAGCTTGAGGTATGCATAATGCGGTACCGCATTGAACTTGGCAAATGCGGTTTGCCCGAGCAGTGCGTGATAGCCGCTGCGGAACGAGACTATGTCAAAGATTAACTCCTCGATTCGGAAATTATCCAGAGATCCGAAGACCACTTCAAGTGTAACTGAGCCTGTACAGTTGGCCTCTACACCTGGTATGACACCTTTGAAGGTCGTTTTAGTGGGTTTAATCCTTGAGGGATTTATGCCCATTTTTCGCACTGTATCCTGATAAAGCAGGTTCAGGCTGCTGCCGCCGTCCATAAGGACTCTAGTGAGATGAAATCCGTCAATGATTGGGTCTAGAACCATATGGCGAATCCGCCATGGCGGATGCTAGTGGGTGGTTCCTTCGATCAAAAGTGATCGGGCAAAGGACCATGGGTTGAACTTTGGGGCGACTGGCTCCAACGCATATACGTCCCTGAGTGCACGCTTCCGCTCCCTTTTGGGGATGTGGGTTGCGTATATCATGTTCACCGTCCGCACTTGTGGGGGGAAGCTCTTCTGTCCCCTATTGTTCGGCGGCCGGGGCTCCTCCTCATCATCGCTATGCAGCCCCTTTTCTCTGTTTTCGGCGCTTAACTTGCTTGCCTGCTTGAACACCCAACAATCCCTGATGGTGTGATTGGCTGGTTTTTCGGGGGTGCCGTGTATCTGGCACGAGCGATCGAGTATTCGGTCCAATCTGGACGGGCCCAGAGTAGTTCTTTTAAATGGCTTTTTCCGATGACCGGGTTTAGAGCCTCTGAATCCGGCATCGACTGTCGTATCCTCAGCATCGTCGCCGTTAATGCGGCGCTTGTGCTTGTTGCGACGTGACCTGCCATTGCTATCCTTGGTATCCGAATTACCAGGGCTCTTAGTCATGTTATTACTATGAGCTAGCCAGCTGTCTTCTCCCGTGCAAAAGCGGGTCATAAGTGTCGTGAGGGCTGCCATAGATTTCGGCTTTTCCTGTCCTAGGTGCCGGGCAAGCCACTCATCGCGGATGTTATGTTTGAAGGCTGCGAGGGCCTCTGCGTCCGGACAATCGACTATTTGATTTTTCTTGCTTAGGAACCGTGTCCGTAATTGTCCGCCGATTCCTCTGCTGCTGAATTATGTGGCTTAGGTCATCGGCGTCGGTGGTCGCACATAGGTGCCACTGAAATTGTCGAGGAATGCGGCTTACAGGTCCTCCCAAAGAAACAATTGACTCACGGCAAGCTGTTAAGCCAATGTCGAGCTGGTCCTTTAAGCTTGAGTGGGAGGTATTTGATGGCGTGTAGATCATCACCGCGGGCCATGTGGATATGAAGGAGATAATCTTCGATCCATACCGCATGGTCTGTTGTGCCATCGTATGATTCGATGTTTACGGGTTTGAAACCCTCGGGGATTTGATGATCCATTACTTCATCTGTGAAGCATAGTGGGTGTCTTGGCGCCTGCATCTTGGGCTATATCACGACGCAGCTCGAATGAGCTTTGTCTACTGTGTTCGGCCCGGCCGGATTTGTCATATCCGGCGTGACGGTTATCATCACGTGTCGTGGGGCGCCAACGCGATCCGCAGATTGATCTTGTTTGCCTTGCCTTGTCCTCCAAAATATCTCGCAGGTCTGGTGCATTTCCCCGTGCCTTGGTATTTTTTGAGCGACGCCAGGGTGCAGCTTGAGTGGAGGGCCGAGAGGCCTCTCTGTCGCTGACCACGAGGTGGCGGTCGGCCGCGTCGTCGCTGGTGATGTAGGTTTAGGTGCTTCCTCCTCTAATTGGGGTAGCAGCCTGCGCTTTAGGTAGCTCTTGGAGGGGCGTTCGAGTTCGTACTCTTCGGCCGCAAGGACTTCAGTCCATCTGTCGGCTAGCAAGTCTTGGTCAGCTCTAAGTTGTTGCTGTTTTTTCTTGAGGCTGCTCACCGTGGCCATAAGCCTGCGTTTGAAACGCTCTTGTTCAACGGGATCCTCAGGCATGACAAATTAAATTGGTCGCCGAGGCTTGCCTCGCCTTCGGAGGGAGGCATGTAGTTATCGCCCTCTACCTCTCTGTCACCGCTCTCTCATGAGGGCTGGCTTCTCCATCCTCTGTCTTTGAATCCTCTTTGGAGGGGGTTGTCTTCAACCTTTGTCCGGTGTTATTATCTCCGTGCGGAATCACCATTTTGCTTTGGCGAGATTTAGAGTGGCGCCACGACGCCGGGCGCTTAGGCTCCTTCTTGGAGGGGTCATCCTCCGTTGTTCCATCGCCATTCCCTTCTTTTGGGGTGTCCACCATGTATATGTCGTACGACGAGGTGGCCTTCCAGTGCCCTGTAGGCGCTGGTTCTTGGTCGTCTCCTGCATCGGCGTCCATACCATCGATGTCTTCGGAGTCGAAGTCGAGCATGTCGGTTAAATCATCGACAGTGGCTACGAAGTGGGTGGTGGGTGGGTTTTGAATTTCTTCGTCGTCCGCATCCCAACCTTGCTGACCATAGTCCGGCCAGGGCTCTCCGGATAAAGAGAGAGACTTTAGTGAATTCAGAATGTCGCCAAGGGCGAAAGTGCGAAGATGTCTGCGGCGGCGAACTCCATGATCGGCGCCCAATCAGATTCGATTGGAGGGGCGCGGAAGGTTCGGAGTCCGGAGAGGAGTCCGGCACCTTGGAGTCACGGGCTTCGCAAAGGACAAGGCTGGTGTTCGGCTCGATCGCCGTAGAGATAGCAGCCCCCGAGGCGGTGTCCAGCCACCCGTCCTCGATTGGCGCAGTTGGCTCCAGGATAAGGGTCGGAGCAGACACGGGTGAGGCCTCCAAGGCACTGTTCGGCGGCAGAGCTAGATCATGCCCATCGCAACAGTGCAGCGCACTCGGCTATGGCTCGAACCCGTCAAAGATCAATTCTCCGCGGACGTCAGCCGTGTAGTTCAAACTTCCAAATCTGACCTGATGGCCAGGGGCGTAGCTTTCGATCTGCTCCAGATGGCCAAGCGAATTGGCCCGCAGTGCAAAGCCGCCGAATACGAAGATCTGTCCGGGAGAAAAATCTCACCTGGACCGCATCGTTGTTGATGATCGGAGGAGCCATCGGGCCTAATGATGACGACATACGAGGAACTCTCAATGAAAGCACCAATGTCGGTGTCAAAACCGGCGGATCTCGGGTAGGGGGTCCCGAATCGTATGCCTAGGCGGATGGTAATAGGAGACAAGGGACACGATGTTCTTACCTGTGTTCGGGCCCTCTCGATGGAGGTAAAACCCTACTCCTGCTTGATTAATATTGATGATATGGGTAGTACAAGAGTAGATCTACCACGAGATCGTAGAGGCTAAACCCTAGAAGCTAGCCTATGGTATGATTGTTGTTCGTCCCCACGGACTAAAACCCTCCAGCTTTATATAGACACCGGAGAGGGCTAGGGTTACACAGAGTCGGTTACAATGGGAGGAGATCTACATATCCAGACGCCAAGCTTGCCTTCCACGCCAAGGAAAGTCCCATTCGGACACGGGACGAAGTCTTCAATCTTGTATCTTCATAGTCCAGGAGTCCGGCCAAAGGCTATAGTCCGGCTATCTGGACACCCCCTAATCCAGGACTCCCTCAGGGATCGTCATGATTAAGAATACAAGAGGAGACCAAGTCAATGCCAACTACGAGGAGCCACCTTCACCCCTTCACTTTAACAGGCGAGAAGTTGTTGAAGACTCTTTAGGCTCAACCTGGATCGTTTCATCAGACAACTACAGGAGACGTAGCGACACCTGAGGAAAATCCAGAAGACTGCACGAGGCATGGAGCAAAGCACGACTACAGAATCCGAGAACCCCTAGGGTAGGATGAGTCGTGTACCCCCTATGCGCATTTGAGTCCGTGTGATGGTTCGAATAGAACCATGAGTGTGTGTTGCTTGTTTTCATTGTTTGTGTTTTGATATAAGTCACACTTTTTCCCTAGGAAACAAGTACGCGACTATATCACCTTCCTTGTTTTCTTTTATTTGGCACTTTTTGCACCTGTTTGTTTGCACTGGCACTATAGAACCCCCTTTTTGGCATCCCCCTCCCCTATGTTAATTTTCCCTCTCATCTCTCTCCTCAACTGAAGGCCGGCAAGACAAGATACACCAAGGGTTCTACTTTGGAACCAACTAGCACTGAGGACTTTCGCTACAACCTCCTCGACCTAGTGCAACCCTGCAGAGTTATGCTTAATCCTCCAGACTGGAAACCCATCGCTAGACCCTTCGAGACTCCACGAGATACCCCAGCTCAAATCCTTAACCACATGCTTAACCCGCAGTATTGCAAGAGAACCAGTTAGGTCTCCGTGACCTTGCACAACACTGGGTTCGTTATGGAACTAGTGGACATAGTGAACGAGCACATTATCATCCTAAGATAGTACCAGAACTGACGATGCCATAGCAGAGACCAATTTGAGGATATATGTATGGAGAACAGATGACTTGATGAGTTAATATCAGAGACCTTGAGGAACTATTGAGACTTATGGTGGGTGGTGAGGCTTTCATGTTGGTAGATGAACTTGGTGGGATCATGTTGATAGAGTAGCATAACTTCCATGACCCCGTGAGTAAATTGGATTTTGTAGGACGATTACGACCGTACGATGAAATTCTTGGAAGTATAGGGATTTGACTTAGCCAGGGGATATTGATAGGAGATAGATGATATTACGATAATGACTTGGGGAAAAGTGAAGAAATTCTCGTTGGACATGAGATTGGATTTAAGTTGGTGATTCTAGTTGAATATAGATGCTGAGTGTGGCTACATGGTTCGGAGTAAATTGGAGTTAGACTGATGATCTCGATCATGATACCATGTTTCTCGGTGGATGATAAACTAGGAGATTGGATTAATTGTCGGAGTTGATTTAGGGATCCATATACGTCTGACTTTGGAGTTTACTCGACCATGGTAATGGAAATTGGTGGACTGACTATAGTAAGGCTAGACCTTTTCAAGTGTTAAAGAATTATAGGATATTAGAAGATCTTGTGGAACAGCATAGAGATTTGATTTGTAGAACTACTGGATCATGTAGTGATTGGTGTAGTTAATGGGTTGTTGGGGTTGGTTCATAGGAAGGAAACAAGATCTTGGTGTGGCTTACGACGTGTTTCCTTAGGATAGAGATGCTTTATCTTAGACCTTGGAATAATAGGTTGAGCACTTGGGATGTCACGTTCAAGCTTAGCAGCTTGTATATTCTACCCATGGATTTTTAGGGGTAGACTTACATATGAGTTTGGGGATTGTAGACATATATGAATTTGTTAGACCTCCTTCCGAGAGTGATGAGGATAATAATAGCTTGAGTAATGATTGGAGCTGACCTACACGAGTTGGTACTTTCAATGGTATAAGGTGATCTGTTTGGAGGACTAGATAGAACAATTGGCATCTCAGGAACTGTGCTCAAGGACGGTATGATAAACATTCACTCTCACACTAGAATCCTTGAAACCCTTACGCCTTACCAGGCCACATCATGGTCGGATCATGACCTTGGGGCTTGACTCTAGGTGGGGAAGACCTTGGCCAATACTCAACCGTGACCACCACCGATACCCTAACCTATACCATATGTACCACGTGGGAAACTCTTCACGGAGTACTCGAACAAGCTGGTTGTCATCGTTATTTGATGACATACTTGTCTACCCAAAGACGGAAGAAGAATCATTCAGCTAGTTAAGGAACATTTGAAGACCTCCATGTCAAGGAGGAAGAACTAAGTCAACCACCATCGTCAAGAAGTGAACTTCCTAATCGAAGACCAGGTGTATCTGCAAACCACACCTCTCAAAGGCACCAAGCATTTCCATGACAAGGAAGCTCACACCAAGATTTATCGGCCTCTTCGAGATCACTCTAAGGTTTAACAACCCCCTCCGAGATCGCTACGAGACGAAGAGAAGACAGATACCAGCTGGAGTTACCACCTGAGTTACCCACTGTGCACAACGTTTTTCCGCACGACACCACTCCGAAAACGTTTCCAACTTCCTAACTAGCCCGGTCTCTACAACGACATCGATCACCGAGCCATCGACCCCCAGCCTAATATGACCTACGTGAGAGACTCCAATTGCAATCTGGAACAAGCAGGGCGTCATACACGAAGCCACACCATCAAGTACTTCAAGGTTCAAGGGAGCACCACTCGGAAGCAGAAGCAGTATGAGGACGTGAAGACTACCCCAATCCAAGTCTCCATACTCCTTTCTGCGCCTAGTTTGGGAATCTCGGGGACGAGATTATTGTAAGGGGGGTAGGTCTGTCACACCCTGATTTTCATGCGACAACACTTAAGCTAGTAAATCGTGATAAAAATGTGGTTTGACAAAAACTTTTGAGTGTTTTGGTCTTTGCTTCACTTGATTTTCGTGTGTTGGTTGCAAGTGCTCTAAAAATCAAATAAATCCACCAACTCTTATACTCCTTCTCCTTGATCCAAAAACCTTGCCCAATGATCATGCCATGTGTATAGGACATAAAAATAATTTCTTACAAAAATAATTTGGCCAAATAGTATTTTCAAAAATTAGTTTTCTAAAAACCCCTGAATTGAGATTTGCACTGCAAGTACTTAATTAAGGGCAGTAAAAATCTTTCCAAAACTATATTTGACTCCTATTAGATATAGGGCACCCAGAAACCACAAAAATATAATTTTAAAAGTTATTTTCCCATTTTATTTAAAGGCTTTTTCTTTAGGCCGGAAATGGTCTTTAATAGGTTAAAATTATTTTAAAGCTTCAAAAATATTTGAGAAAAATCAGGGAAACTCAGTGGACATATATTTTCCATATATAAGAGTTTCAACACATGGTCATGTTCAAAATATTGGTCAAATCCCTCAAAAACCCTTTCTAAATATTTCAAGCTTTTGAAATATTTACAAAGGAAATATTCTCCAAAAATTCTAAGAAAATTCTAGCATGTCACATATGACATGTTTGATGATCTTGACAAGTATCATGTCATGTAGAATAGTATAACCCCATGAAATCCCCTCAAAACCATTTATGTCCATTTTAAAGTTTGAGCAACTCTACATTGCCAAACATGTCCAAATGTTGTCAAACCTTGTGAACATTCTCAAATGGTCTAATTATTCATCTATGCCAAGTGGCACAAGTTGGAGAAAATTTTATCTTGATCAAAGTGCCACAAAACCCTTCCTGTCCAGAACCAAATTTGAACAACTCTACATTGGCAACTATCTCCTTTTGATCTCAACTTTTGTGGACATGTTCAGAACCTCAAATGATGACACTGCACCAAGTGGTGCATCAAGGAGAACGGATTTGCATAACTAAATCTTGGGAAGTCCATTTCTGTTGATTTCTAGGGTTTACAAAAGTTGCATTGGCAACTTTGCCCAAATGGACTCAATCTTGGTGGAACCACTTGTTTTCTCATACCATTTCACCCTGTCAAGCCTCATGACAAGGGAAGTCCATTTGCTTGCCCAAAGCTCCGCCAAACACCTTCTGGCAGAAATCTAAAATGCATGTTTGGTCCATCTCCACTAATCTCCATGAGCTCAACCTTTTCCCACAGCCTCATCTGCTCCCCCTCTACCTCTTGCATGCTTGGCTGCCCAAGGATCAATGATTAAGGGGGGCAGAGACCCATCTTTCCTCTCTAGACAGCCACCTTCCCCTCCCTTTCTCACCTCTCTCTCGCTCCTGGCAAGTTCCAGAGCATCCAAAGCCTCCCTCCCCATTGTTTACTCCCACCTGCAGCCACTAGACACAAGTGGGCGCGTGAGGACGCGAGAAAAGCCGCGGGTGCCGGCCATTTCTGCGCCTGAGCACGTCAGCATGCTCCCGACCGTTGACGCCACGTCCCCCGACCACCTCGAGCCTCCCCCTTGCGCCAGTCGAGGTGCCTCGACGTCCGCAACACGCAACCGTGCTGGCCCCTCCTCTCTCTTTCTCCTGCTGCCTCCTCTCGCACGTGCACCGGCCGCACGAGGGCTCCAATGGGCAGCCTCACACACGCGATGCCTCTGACCCGTCCCCGCTCCCTCTCTTCTCTCCCTTGACCTGGACCGTGCCCACGAGCACCTCAGACACGCCCCAAATCACTCGTTTGGCCCCTAGCGACACCCTGGACCATGGTCGTGAGCTCCGCCCACGGTGCTCCTAGCCGCGCCCATACGAGGCCGTTACGAGCCCTCCCCTCCACTCCATTTGTTCCCTCTCCCTCCTCGAAGCACCCTGGGCCAAGCCATCTTTCTCCCCGTGCCCTCCATCGACCTCCATGGCCGGAACAGTGCCGCCAGCCGCCACCAAAATTCGCATTGCTCGAGCCCCTTCCTCCACGGAGCTCCCCCGCACTCCATTTACACTCCCTGGAGGCCGTGGCATCAAGTTCATCCTCGACGTCACCCCGGTCCGCCGCCCCCGAAGCCCCTCCTCTACCCGGGCTGCCCCGTGGGCGTGACACACATGGACGGGTGCGCCGCGACACGCCGAGTCCGCTAGTGTGCCGGTCGCCGCCAGAGGTGGCCCGTGCCACCCGGGAGAGCGCCGGCGCCTGCTCGGCCTCGCCTCCCCTACCTCTGCTCTGTTCGAGCGGGAGGTAGGAGACGGCCTGAGCACCGGGCCCCGCACCTCAGTGACTCGGTGGGCGGGCCCGCCCGTTTAAGTGGAAACGGCTTCGCTGAATCCGCCTTCAACGTCATCGCTATCGCCCGTGCGGCCGTGCTGCTGGGCGGGCCCACTAGCTATCTCTCATCCAATGCGAGTTTTAGGTATAAATCTAAACCTTTCTTTTTTTCTTTTCTAGTAAGCTTCAAAAATCCATAAACAATTCAAATAGACTCCAAATTTGATGATTCAAATTTCTAGTAACTCCATAAATCATGATCTACCAGTTGGTGCAACATGCACCTTTTTCCAGAGACTTTTTCTTCACAAACACTTATCAAATCTTGTTTTTCCATTTCTGTAATGAACTTTAGAAAATCACAGAGAGCCCATTTTTTATCCAAATTCCATGATTCAAAATCCTAGATGTCTATATGGTCAAAACTTAGTTTTTGAACATTTTTACTAATACTTTCTGTATCACCTCAAATTATGGTCTATTTCTTCATGTATAGCCAACTTTGCAGAATCATAGGATATTCATTTGAACTCCAAAACTAGAGAAACCAACTCCTAGGTGCTTCTAAAATCATGCTTTGTCAAATGGGTGCCTCTGCTCATTTTTTAAAATAATGTTTCTGTACACTTCTTGCAAATCCATTAATCCCTTGACTCCATCATATTGAAATGTTCAGAGATGTCCATTGATCAAATCCTAATGAAATCACTTTGGTCATCCCTCATATGACCAGAGGTATCCTTGAAAAGTCCAACTCACATTTTTAGAGAACTTTTGTTTTTGCCTTGTTGTGTTACTTATTGTGATTGTTTCCGACGTTAGTTGACGAAGTAGACGAAATACTCGGAGATGGACCAGAAGGCTTGAAGACTCTGATGAACCAGGCAAGCATCCCTTTGACCATGACACCCCTCTTGTTCATCGGTACCCTTTTTCCGATCGCATGATGATGAATATGACGGTGGTAAACTTGTTGTGAACCACCACATGATGCATACCCCTACTTATGACTTTACCTTGTTCATGACTACATTGTCAAGAGACTAGGTGGTGCATAGTGATGCATGTGTACCATGAACTCTTCATGGTTACACTCTTTCGAAAACCCCATCGGGTGCCCCTAATGCCCTTGGGAGATGTTGAACTAAGGTCACCACTTGAGGAAGAAGTGGTGTACCGAAGAGAGCTTTTGGTGTGTGTGTGTAAAATGATGGATTAGATTTATGTGTGATTACCGTCCCAACCAAACATGTGCAACCACTCTACCCCTTTATGGGATGGGGCATTATTGATTACTTAGGCTGATACTAGCATGGTGCCCACATTACTGGTGACGGGGGATGACTTGAGGTCACTCTCAGGACGGGGTCGTGCTTGGATAGGCGGCCATGACTGTTTTCACAGGGCACCGGACACACCGTTGGTCCCTTCATGTATGCGTGATAATGTGAGAAAGGGCGGAGTCCCACGATCTTTTGCTTATACACGAGGGTCGTGTATCAACGAGTGGACCCTATGTTAGTGTCGTCTAGGGAAAGGTAATGATCGGGTGCTTCCCCCGAGTACTTGAGGTACTGCGGGATGGTGGATGACACGAAAGCTTCCCGGATCTTGTGGGTAAAGTGCACCACCTTTGCAGAGTGTCAAACTATTCGAATAGCCGTGTCCACGGTCATGGACAGTTGGGAGGTGCTACTTAAACTATGTCCAGAAATTTTACAATCCTGATGCATGTGTGTGTGGAAAGGAACTATTTGTGTCAAGGTGGTGACTTGACATGTTGAATGGCATGGCATTGATTCAAACTCTATTTATGTTGATATCTGTAACCTGTTCTCAAGGTTACCCAAGTTCATTGAAGCATATCTCACAAGTCGTTAGGACATCCCAACTAGCTCGAAGCTAGGTTGCTTACTTGTTGCACAATTGCATTGTTACTTTGAACCAAATCATGGGTTGCTTGCGAGTACATTCAAAGTACTCATTGGCTTGCCACTGGTTATTTTATTGGCCAGGCATGAAAGACGAGATATGATGAAGAGTACCTTGGTGACGAACATGCGAGCTAGGACGCTTCCCAGTCAGAATGCCTGTAGGGTTAAGGCAGATGGCACGGGTCCAACTTATGGACGAAGATTTCCGCTGCAATGTTATACTCAAGACTTGACCATAATGGTCATAATTTATGTAAAACGGTATGTATGGATGTAAGACTCTTGTTATTCATCTTCTGTGTGTTCAGTGAGCATTGATCTCTGGGATCACTATACACGTGCATTCGGTGATCACGACTTATGAGTCGGGGTCCCCGTAGAGAGTCAAGTATGATATGAGACAAATAAGTAAGATATGCACGGGAGAGACTTATGGCACTAAGATGGTAACACGATCACTACGGTGCCCAAAAGCGTGGCCCGACAATTATCAACTTGCTAGTCTCGATGGGTAAGCTACGCGAAATGGCTCGGGTTATCAATGCAAAAGCAAGGGTGAGATGTCGTCGAGGTTACCGTCCGATCTTACGGTAATAGTGAAGTTGTTGTAGCCGGTGTGGTGTCCGAGTTGATGATTGCTTGGCGGTGATGAAGATGTCCAAATGCGCCTAAGTAGCCGAAACACCTTAGGACACAAGAGAAACCGCGGTCCAAAACTCAGACAACCACGAGAAATAGTGCGGAAGAACAGAAGAGGTGGTGGGGAAGGAAATGGGGAAAAACAGAAAATGACCGAAGCTCCCTGGATAGCCCGTGTGCACGGGCTAAGTTAGGCCCGTGTGCACGGGGTCTCGAGGGCCCGTGGGCATGGGGTGTGCTAGGAGCGGATGAACAGCTCCGGATCCGTGGGAATTTTGCAAGGTGAGGTCAAATTCGAGGATTTGGGGGGTAGGGAAGATGGTAGATGGGTAGATCCACTTGGCAAACTCCAAATTCGTGGATCAAAACAACCAAATCTCACAAGATCAAACAAATTGCAAGAAAAATTTTGGGGCTATTTTTGGTGGGGATTTTCGGATTAGGACGAAAAACAACGAAATCAAGCTAGAAAGTGGAAGGTAGGGAATCCAAGATGTGAATCAACGTGGCTCATGATACTAAGATGATGTAGGGTAGAACCCTAAGAGGGATCTTTTCACACTTGGAGGGGGAAAAGGAGAGAAACAACAAGAACACAACAAGAACACAAAGAGGAAATCACTCCAACAATTCCCGATTACACATCCACTAGGGTAACAACACAAGATCCACAAGTCACAAACACAATCAAAGGAAAGATACAATGGCAAAGTTCATCCCAAATCCAAAGGAGACGGGGGCTTGAAGATAGCCTTCTCCTTGAGGAGGTCTTGAAATCCACAAGGATTCTTCCCTAGGGGGTCTTGATTCCACAAGGGAAGGTAAAAAGGAGCAAAGCCCACAAATATCTCATCTAATACTTTGCTAACCCTAAACATGGCCCTAGGTACGGTTTATATAGGCTTGGGGTCGAAGGAGATGGAGAGGGGCTTGAACAGGAGATCACAGCCGTCCACCTTGATGAGCCCGTGCGCACGGTACGGGCTCGTGCGCATGGTACAGGCCCGTGTGCACGGGGTGCTCCAGCGCCAACTCCCTGAGTAGCCCGTGGGCACGGGGTCTTGGGGGCCCGTGCTTGCCTGCAGGGTCACCAGGACTTCTGGAGTTCTTCTTTGTTGCACTCCGTCTTGGTCCACGTGGCCTTGGGGTGGTTCTTCTTCTCCTTGGGGTTGTTCCTGAGCCTCTTGGTGGTGTTCCTCTTCGTACCTAATGAGGCATAGCATATTTTGGTGATGTAGCAACAATGTTCCGCCCGTATCCAAATGCAAGTCAAGTAGGAAGGAGTTTACCTCGGTTTCCAAAGCACGTGCTCTAGCTCTTGTCAAAGATCCATGTGGGGCTTGATGTGTCGGTGTAGGGTCCATGGGGATGATGGAAGGATGCTCTGCATCACCTTGCAAGCATTGTGACTAATGAGTTAGTTGCAGGATGATGCATTACGGAACGAGTAAAGAGACTTGCCGGTAACGAGATTGAACTAGGTATTGAGATACCGACGATCGAATATCGGGCAAGTAACATACCGATGACAAAGGGTACAACGTATGTTGTTATGCGGTTTGACCGATAAAGATCTTCGTAGAATATGTAGGAACCAATATGAGCATATAGGTTCCGTTATTGGTTATTGACTGGAAATGAGTCTCAGTCATGTCTACATAGTTCTCGAACACGTAGGGTCCGCACACTTAACGTTCTGTGACGATTTGTATTATGAGTTATGTGATTTGATGACCGAAATTTTTTCGGAGTCCCGGATGAGATCGGGGACATGATGAGGAGTCTCAAAATGGTCAAGACGTAAAGATCGATATATTGGAAGGCTATATTGGGACATCGGACAGGTTCCAAGTGATTAGTGTATTTTTCGTAGTACCATAGAGTTACGAGAATTCGTATTGGGCTTTAATGGGCCATACAGGAAAGTAGAGAAAGGCCTCAAGTGTGGCCGCGCCCCTTCCCCATGGACTGGTCCGAATTGGACTAGGGAAAGGGGGCGCCCCCTTCCTTCCTTCTCCTTCTCCCTTCCCTTTTTCCTATTCCATGTGGGAGGTTGAATCCTACTAGGACTAGGGAGTCCTAGTAGGACTCCACACTTTGGGCGTGCCCTATGAGGGCCGGCCTCCTCCTCCCTCCATCCTTTATATATGTGGCCAGGGGGCACCCCATAGACACACAAGTTGATCATTGATCTCTTAGCCGTGTGCGCTGCCCCCCTCCACCATAATCCACCTCGGCCATATCGTTGCAGTGCTTAGGTGAAGCCCTGCACCGGTAGCTTCATCATCACCATCATCACGCCGTCGTGCTGACAAAGCTCTCCCTCGACACTTTGCTAGATCGTGAGTTCGTGGAACGTCACCGAGCCGAACGTGTGAAGATCACGGAGGTGTCGTGCTTTCGGTGCTAGGATCGGTCGATCGTGAAGACATATGACTACATCAACCACGTTGTCATAACGCTTCCGCTTACGGTCTAGGGTACGTAGACAACACTCTCCCCTCTCGTTGCTATGCATCACCATGATCTTGCGTGTGCGAAGGAATTTTTTTGAAATTACTACGTTCCCCAACAGTGGCATCCGAGCCAGGTCTATGCATAGATGTTATATGCATGAGTAGAACACAATTGAGTTGTGGGTGATAATAGTCATACTGCTTACCAGCATGTCATACTTTGATTCGGTGGTATTGTTGGATGAAGCGGCCCGGACCGACATTACGCGTACGCTTACGCGAGACTGGTTCTACCGACGTGCTTCACACATAGGTGGCTGGCGGGTGTCAGTTTCTCCAACTTTAGTTGAATCGAGTGTGGCTACGCCCGGTCCTTGTTGAAGGTTAAAACATCATATACTTGACGAAAAATCGTTGTGGTTTTGATGCGTAGGTAAGAACGGTTCTTTCTCAGCCCGTAGCAGCGACGTAAAACTCGCAACAACAAAGTAGAGGTCGTCTAACTTGTTTTTGCAGGGCTTGTTGTGATGTGATATGGTCAAGACGTGATGAGATATAAGTTGTTGTATGCGATGATCATGTTTTGTTGAAGTTATCGGCAGCTGCCAGAAGCCTTATGGTTGTCTCTTTATTGCATAAGATGCAAGCGCCAAATAATTGCTTTACTTTATCGCTATGCGATAGCAATAGTTGCAAGAGCAATAGTTGGCGAGATGACCATGTAACGACACGTTGATAGAGATCAACATGATGGAGATCATGGTGTCATGCCGGTGACGATGGAGATCATGACGGTACTTTGGAGGTGGAGATTAAAGGCACAAGATGATGATGGCCAGAGCATGTCACATATTTTTGCATGTGATGTTTATCTTTTATACATCTTATTTTGCTTAGTTCGGCGGTAGCTTTATAAGATGATCCGTTACTAAAATTTCAAGGTATAAGTGTTCTCCCTGAGTATGCACCGCTATGATAGCTTCTTCGTCTTTGAGACAAAGATGTGATGATCGGGTGTGATAATCTCTACGTTCACATACAACTAGTGCAAGCCAGTTTTGCACACGCAGAATACTCGGGTTAAACTTGACGAGCCTAGCATATGCAGATATGGCTTCGGAACACTGGAGACCGAAAGGTCGAGCATGAATCATATAGTAGATATGATTAACATAGTGATTTCACCATTGAAAACTACTCCATCTCACGTGGTGATCGGACATGGTTTAGTTGATTTGGATCACGTGATCATTTAGATGACTAGAGGGATATCTATCTAAATGGAAGTTCTTAAGTAATACGATTAATTGAACTTTAATTTATCATGAACTTAGTCCTGATAGTATTTGCATATCTATGTTGTAGATCAATAGCTTGCGATGTAGCTCCCCGTTTATTTTTTATATGATCCTATAGAAAAATAGGTTGAAAGATGATAGTAGCAATGATGCGGACTTGGTCCGTGATCTGAGGATTATCCTCATTGTTGCACAGAAGAATTATGTCCTTGATGCACCGCTAGGTCATATAATCTATTGTAGGAGCAGATGCAGATGTTATAATCGTTTGACAAAGCTCGGTATGATGACTACTTGATAGTTTAGTGCACCATGCTTTACGGCTTAGAACCGGGACTTCAAAAACGTTTTGAATGCCACGTAGCATTTGAGATGTTCCAAGAGTTGAAATTGTTATTTCAGACTCATGACCGTGTTAAGAGGTATGAGACCTCTGACAAAGTACTTTGCCTACAAGATGGAGGAGAATAGCTCAGAGAGCATGTGCTCAGAATGTCTGAGTACTACAATCACTTGAATCAAGTGGGAGTTAATCTTCCCGATAAGATAGTGATTGACAGGGTTCTCGAGTCACTATCACCAAGTTACTAGAACTTCGTCATGAACTATAATATGCAAGGGATAACGGAAATGATTCCCAAGCTCTTCGCGATGTTGAAATCGGCGAAGGTAGAAATCAAGAAAAGCATCAAGTGTTGATGGTTGACAGGACCACTAGTTTCAAGTAAAAGGGCAAGGAAAAGAAAGGGAACTTCAAGACGAATGGCAAGCAAGTTGCCACTCCCATGAAGAAGCCCAAAGCTAGACCCAAGCCTGAAACTGAGTGCTTCTAAATGCAAAGGAAATGATCACTGGAAGTGGAACTTCCCTAGATACTTGGCGGGTAAGAAGGATGGCAAAGTGAAAACGGTATATTTGATATATATGTTATTGATGTGTACTTTACTAGTGTTTATAGCAACCCCTCAGTTTTTGATACTGGTTCAATTGCTAAGAGTAGTAACTTGAAACGGGAGTTGCAAAATAAACAAAGACTAGTTAAGGGCGAGGTGATGATGTGAGTTGGAAGTGATTCCAAGGTTGATAGATCACCATTGCACACTCCCTTTACCTTCGTGATTAGTGTTGAACCTAAAATAAATGTTATTTGGTGTTTGCGTTGAGCATAAATATGATTGGATCATGTTTATTGCAATACGGTTATTCATTTAAGTCAAAGAATAATTGTTGTTCTATTTAGATGAATAAAACCTTCTATGGTCATACACTCAATATAAATGGTTTATTAAATCTCGATCGTAAGGATACACATATTCATAATATTGAAGCCAAAAGATGCAAAGTTAATAATGATAGTGCAACTTATTTGTGGCACTGCTGTTTAGGTCATATTGGTGTAAAGCGCATGAAGAAACTCCATGCTGATGGGCTTTTGGAATCACTTGATTATGAATCACTTGATGCTTGCGAACCATGCCTCATGAGCAAGATGACTAAGACTCTGTTCTCCGGAACAATGGAGCGAGCAACTGACTTATTGGTAATAATACATACTGATGTATGTAGTCCGATGAGTGTTGAGGCTCGCGGCGGGTATCGTTATTTTCTGACCTTCACAGATGATTTGGGCAGATATAGGTATATCTACTTGATGAAACATAAGTCTGAAACATTTGAAAAGTTCAAAGAATTTCAGAGTGAAGTGGAAAAACCATCGTAACAAGAAAAATAAAGTTTCTACGATCTGATCGTAGAGGCAAATATTTGAGTTACAAGTTTGGTCTTCATTTGAAACAATGTGGAATAAGTTTCGCAACTCACGCCACCTGGAACACCACAGCGTAATGGTGTGTCCGAACATCGTAACCGTACTTTATTAGATATGGTGTGATCTATGATGTCTCTTACCGATTTACCACTATCATTTTTGGGGTTATGCATTAGAGACATCTGCATTCACGTTAAAAAAGGGCACCATCTAAATCCGTTGAGACAACACCGTATGAACTGTAGTTTAGCAATAAACCTAAGCTGTTGTTTCGTAAAGTTTGGGGCGGCGATGCTTATGTGAAAAAGTTTCAACCTGATAAGCTCGAACCCAAATCGGAGAAATGTGTCTTCATAGGATACCCAAAGGAGACTATTGGGTACAACTTTTATCACAGATCCAAAGGCAAGACATTCGTTGCTAAGAATGGATCCTTTCTAGAGAAGGAGTTTCTCTCGAAAGAAGTGAGTCGGAGGAAAGTAGAACTTGATGAGGTAACTGTACCTGCTCCACTATTGGAAAGTAGTTCATCATAGAAATCTGTTCCTGTAACTCCTACACCAATTAGTGAGGAAGCTAATGATGATGATCATATAACTTCAGATCAAGTTACTAACGAACCTCGTAGGTCAACCATAGTAAGATCCGCACCAGAGTGGTATGGTAATCCTATTCTGGAAGTCATGTTACTTGACCATGACGAACCTACGAACCATGAGGAAGCGATGATGAGCCCAGATTCCACAAAATGGCTTGAGGCCATGAAATCTGAGATGTGATCCATGTATGAGAACAAAGTATGGACTTTGGTTGACTTGCCCGATGATCGGGAAGCAATAGAAAATAAATGGATCTTCAAGAGGAAGACGGACGCTGATAGTAGTGTTACTATCTACAAAGCTAGACTTGTCAAAAAAAGGTTTTTGACAAGTTCAAGGTGTTGACTACGATGAGATTTTCTCACTCATAGCGATGCTTAAGTCTGTCCGAATCATGTTAGCAATTGCCACATTTTACGAAATCTGGCAAATGAATGTCAAAACTACATTACTTAATGGATTTCTTAAATAAGAGTTGTATATGATGCAACACTAAGGTTTTTTTAATCCTAAAGTTGATAACAATTTGTGCATTCTCAAGAGATCCATCTATGGACTGGTGCAAGAATCTCGGAGTTGGAATATACGCTTTGATGAGTTGATCAAAGCATATAGTTTTATACAGACTTGCGGTGAAGCCTGTATTTACAAGAAAGTGAGTGGGAGCACTAAAGTCTTTCTGATAAGTATATGTGAATGACATATTGTCGATCGGAAATGATGTAGAATTTTCTGGAAAGCATAAAGGAGTGTTTGATAGGAGTTTTTCAAAGAAAGACCTCGGTGAAGCTGCTTACATATTGAGCATCAAGATCTATAGAGATAGATCAAGATGCTTGATAAGTTTTTTTTCCAATGAGTACATACCTTGACAAGTTTTTGAAGTAGTTCAAAATGGATCAATAAAAGAAAGAGTTCTTCTCTGTGTTACAAGGTGTGAAGTTGAGTAAGGCTCAAAGCCCGACCATGGCAGAAGATAGAGAGAGAACGGAAGTCATTCCCTATGCCTCAGTCATAGGTTCTATAAAGTATGACATGCTGTGTACCAGACCTATTGTATACCCTGCCCTGAGTTTGGCAAGGGAGTACAATTTTTGATCTAGGAGTAGATCACTGGACCATGGTTAAATTTATCCTTATAGGACTAAGGAAATATTTCTCGGTTATGTAGGTGATAAAGAGTTCGTCGTAAAGAGTTACATCGATGCAAGCTTTGACACCGATTTGGATGACTCTAAGTCACAATCCAGATGCATATTGAAAGTGGGAGCAATTAGCTAAAGTAGCTTCAAGCAGAGCATTGTAGACATAGAAGTTTGCAAAATACATACAGATCTGAATTTGGGAGACTCGTTGACTAAACTTCTCTCACAAGAAAAATATGATCACACCTTAGTACTCTTTGGGTGTTAATCACATGGAGATGTGAACTAAGATTACTGACTCTAGTAAACCCTTTGAGTGTTGGTCACATGGCGATGTGAACTATGGGTGTTAATCACATGGTGATGTGAACTATAGGTGTTAAAACACATGGCGATGTGAACTAGATTATTGACTCTAGTGCAAGTGGGAGACTAAAGGAAATATGTCCTAGAGGCAATAATAAAGTTATTATTTAATTCCTTATTTCATGATAAATTTTTATTATTCATGCTAGAATTGTATTAACTGGAAACTTAGTACATGTGTGAATACATAGGCAAAACAAAGTGTCCCTAGTATGCCTCTACTTGACTAGTTCGTTTATCAAAGATGGTTATGTTTCCTAACCATAGACATGTGTTGTCATTTGATGAACGGGATCACATCATTAGGAGAATGATGTGATGGACAAGACCCATTCGTTAGCTTAGCATTATGATCGTTATAGTTTCATTGCTACTGCTTTCTTCATGACTTATACATGTTCCTCAGACTATGAGATTATGCAACTCCAGAATACCGGAGGAACACCTTGTGTGCTATCAAACGTCACAACGTAACTGGGTGATTATAAAGATGCTCTACAGGTGTTTCCGATGGTGTGTTGAGTTGGCATAGATCGAGATTAGGATTTGTGACTCCGTGTATCGTTGAGGTATCTCTGGGCCCTCTCGGTAATGCACATCACTATAAGCCTTTTAAGCATTATGACTAATGAGTTAGTTGCGGGATGATGCATTATGGAACGAGTAAAGGGACTTGCCGGTAACGAGATTTAACTAGGTATTGAGATTACCGACGATCGAATCTCGGGCAAGTAACATACCGATGACGAAGGGAACAACGTATGTTGTTATGCGGTTTGACCGATAAAGATCTACGTAGAATATGTAGGAACCAATATGAGCATCCAGGTTCCGCTATTGATTATTGACTGGAAATGAGTCTCGGTCATGTCTACATAGTTCTCGAACTCGTAGGGTCCGCACGCTTAACATTCTGTGACGATTTGTATTATGAGTTATGTGATTTGATGATCGAAGTTTGTTCGGAGTCCCGAATAAGATCGGGGACATGACGACGAGTCTCGAAATGGTCGAGACGTAATGATTAATATATTGGAAGGCTATATTCGGACATCGGAAAGGTTCCGAGTGATTCGGGTATTTTTTGGAGTACCACAGAGTTACGAGAATTCGTATTGGGCTTTAATGGGCCATATAGGAAAGGAGAGAAAGGCCTCAAGGGTGGTCGCGCCCCTTCCCCATGGACTGGTCCGAATTGGACTAGGGAAAGGGGAAGCCCCCTTCCTTCCTTCTCCTTCTCCCTTCCCTTTTTTCTATTCCATGTGGGAGGTGGAATCCTACTAGGACTAGGGACTCCTAGTAGGACTCCACACTTTGGGCGCGCCCTATGAGGGCCGGCCTCCTCCTCCCTCCATCCTTTATGTATGTGGCTAGGGGGCACCCCATAGACACACAAGTTGATCATTGATCTCTAAGCCGTGTGCGGTGCCCCCCTCCACCATAATCCACCTCGGTCATATCGTTGCAGTGCTTAGGCGAACCCTGCACCGGTAGCTTCATCATCACCGTCACCATGCCGTCATGCTGAGGAAGCTCTCCCTCGACACTCTGCTGGATCGTGAGTTCGTGGAATATCACCGAGCCGAACGTGTGCAGATCATGGAGGTGTCGTGCTTTCGGTGCTAGGATCGATCGATCGTGAAGACATACGACTACATCAACCACGTTGTCATAACATTTCCGCTTATGGTCTACGAGGATACGTAGACAACACTCTCCCCTCTCGTTGCTATGCATCACCATGATCTTGCATGTGCAAAGGAATTTTTTAAAATTACCACGTTCCCCAACAGTGGCATCCGAGCCAGGTTTATGCGTAGATGTTATATGCACGAGTAGAACATAAGTGAGTTGTGGGCGATAATAGTCATACTGCTTACCAGCATTTCATACTTTGACTCAGCGGTATTGTTGGATGAAGCGGCACAGACCGACATTACGCGTACGCTTACGCGAGACTGGTTCTACCGACGTGCTTCTCACACAGGTGGTTGGTGGGTGTCTGTTTCTCCAACTTTAGTTGAATCGAGTGTGGCTACGCCCGGTCCTCGTTGAATGTTAAAAGAGCACATACTTGACGAAAAATCATTGTGGTTTTCATGCATAGGTAAGAACGGTTCTTGCTCAGCCCATAGCAGCCACGTAAAACTTGCAACAACAAAGTAGAAGACGTCTAACTTGTTTTTGCAGGGCTTGTTGTGATGTGATATGGTCAAGACGCGATGAGATATAAGTTGTTGTATGAGACAATCATGTGTTGTTGAAGTTATCGGCAACTGGCGGAAGCCTTATGGTTGTCTCTTTATTGCATAAGATTCAGGCGCCAAATAATTGTTTTACTTTATCGCTATGCGATAGCAATAGTTGCAAGAGCAATAGTTGGCGAGACGACCATGTAACGACACGTTGATAGAGATCAAGATGATGGAGATCATGGTGTCATGTCGGTGACGGTGGAGATCATGATGGTACTTTGAGATCAAAGGCACAAGATGATGATGGCCATATCATGTCACATATTTTTTGCATGTGATGTTTATATTTTATACATCTTATTTTGCTTAGTTCGGCGGTAGACACACAAGTTGATCATTGATCTCTTAGCCGTGTGCGGTGCCCCCCTCCACCATAATCTACCTCGATCATATCGTTGCAGTGCTTAGGCGAAGCCCTGCACCGGTAGCTTCATCATCACCGTCATCACACCGTCGTGCTGATGAAGCTCTCCCTCGACACTCTGCTAGATCGTGAGTTCGTGGGACGTCACCGAGCCGAACATGTGCAGATCACGGAGGTGTCGTGCTTTCGGTGCAAGGATCGGTCGACCATGAAGACGTACGACTACATCAAGCGCGTTGTCATAACGCTTCCGCTTACGGTCTACGAGAGTACGTAGACAACACTCTTCCCTCTCGTTGCTATGCATCACCATGATCTTGTGTGTGCGTAGGAATTTTTTGGAAATTACTACGTTCCCCAACACATTCTACAATTAACATAGACTAACCAATATCTAAGCTCAAAATATATAAGTGAAGCACACGAAGCATTCTATAAAACCATACTCAAAAGATTTAAGTGAAACACAAAGAGCAATTCTATAAGATCATACTTAAAAGATATAAGTGAAGCACATGAAGTATTCTATAAATCAATGAAGGGCTATCTCATACTAGCATGGTTCTTAAAGGAAAAAACAAAAACACAAAGGACACAAATCATGTGAACAAAACAAAAACCGATGTGTACCGATAATTGTTGAAGAAGAAAGATGGGATGCCAACCGGGGCATCCCCAAGCTTAGATGCTTGAGTATCCTTGAAATATTTACTTGGGGTGCATTGGGCATCCCCAAGCTTGAACACTTTCCTCTCTTTATTCTTCTCATATTGATAGCTCCTCGATCTTCGAACACTTCATCCAAACAAAACTTTAACAAAAACTTTGTGAGATCCGTTAGTATAATAAAGCAAATCACTACGTTTAGGTACTATTGAAAACTTATTCCAATTTCATATTAGAACTATATCTACTGTAATTCCAACTTCACCATGGTTCATACCCCCCGTTACTACCCATAGATTCATCAAAATAAGCGATCAACACATAAAAAAACAGAATCGTTCAAAAACAGGACAGTCTGTAGTAATCTGGAAGTTAAGTAAACTTCTGTAAATCCAAAAAATTCTAAACAAATATGAAAATTTAAACAATTTGTACATGAGTAATGTGCAAAATGTTTCAGACCCATTTGACTTTCCAGTAAAAAACATAAATTCACGCGCTATAGCCAAAGTTTCTTTTTTTGTACTGCACATAGTAAACAAGCAATCTAATCATCCTAAAACCGAAGCTTGGAACATTATTTTTATAATAAAATGGATATATACAAGGGGATAATTATTTTCAGAGAAGCTTCCATGAAACTTTTTACATTGTTTCCATGAGCATGAACACAAGTGTTCAAGGTCGACCCTCACTTCTCCGATGCATAACTTTCCAATCACTTCTCTTATTGAAAAACTTTTTAGGCATGAGAGGCAAGTAATTTTTTTTGTATTTTCATTCTTTTAAATTTTTTTGTATGTTTAACCCACAACTAAACAGAAACAAAAAGGAAAAACAAAATCTACTTAGTGAAGAAAGCAAACAAGCACACACGAGAATATCTACCCCACGCTATAGCTCCCCGGCAACGGCGCCAGAAAAGAGCTTGATAATCCCCAAGTGCAGGGAATCATTGTAGCTATTCCCAAAGGTGGAAGTGATAAGTATGGAGTGTCGAACCCACAAGGAGATAAATGTAAGATCTATATTCTCTCAAGTCCTATCTTCCACTGATACGACTCTACGTACACCGAACGTTTGCTTCGAATGACAAACGAGAAATAAAACTATGTTGTGGGTATGAAGAGGATAACTTTGCATGGTATCGGAGAGCTAAAATATAAAAGTAGGTGCTATTATTATAAAGTTAGAATATATTACTAAATATTATAAATAGCGAGTGTGGAATAATGATGGGTCGGTGTGCAGAATTATCCTAGGCAGTCGTTAACAAGACCGGTAGTCGTCATTGCAATTTCATATGAGGGAGAGGCATAAGCTAACATACTTTCTCTTCTTGGATCATATGCACTTATGATTGGAACTCTAGCAAGCATCCGCAACAACTAAAGATCATTAAGGTAAAACCCAACCATAGCATTAACATATCAAGTCCCCTTTATCCCATACGCAACAACCCCCTTACTCGGGTTTATGCTTCTGTCACTCAAGCAACCCACTATAAGCGAATCATGAACTTATTGCAACACCCTACAGCGGGAATCCCACACACTTGCGAGACACGGAGGGCACAATAGGACATCACAAAAATAAAACATACAACTCATACCAGTCTAGATCATCAATAAACCCAAAGACAAAGGCCATCTACTCAAAACATCATAGGATGGCAACACACAATTGGCTCATAATATGTGGCATAAAGCACCATGTTCAAGTAGGGATTACAGCAGGGTGCGGGAGAGTGGACCGTGTAAAATAGACGAGGATGGTGATGATGATGGTGACGATGATGAAGACGATTCACCGCTGCGACGATTCCCCTCCTGATGGCACTCCGGTGCCACCGAGAGAGAGGAGGAGAGGTTCTCCCCCTTATGTTTCCTCCTTCATGGCCTCTCCCTGGATGGGGAGAGGTTCTCCCTCTGGATCTTGGCCTTCATGGTGATGATGGCCCCTCCATGATCCTCCTCCATGGCCTCCGGTGATGATGGTCCCCTCCGGCAGGGTGCTAGAGAGGTCCTAGATTGATTTCTCGTGGCTACAGAGGCTTGCGGCGGTGGAACTTCCGATCTAGGTTATTTTCTAGAGGTTTGGGTATTTATAGGAGAGGTTGGCATCGAGAACAAGTCAGGGGGCCCCACGGGAAGTCCACGAGGCACAGGGTGCGCCCTAGGGGGTGGGCGTGCCCTCCACCCTCGTGGGGCCCACGGGCCTCCCCTCCGGCAACTCTTTGTTCCAGTATTTTTTATATTTTCCAGAAAAATTCTCCGTTGATTTTCATCGCATTCCGAGAACTTTTATTTCTGCACAATAACAACACCATGGTAGTTCTGCTGAAAACAGGGTCAGTCCGGGTTAGTTCTAATCAAATCATACCAAAATCATGTAAAACTATTGTAAACATGGCATGAATGCTTCATATATTATAGATACATTGGGGACGTATCAGCCGCCTCGCCACATAACGCCAAGCCGCCGCTTCCCGAGCCGCTCTGTCGCCGACACCACCCGTCGCCGCCTCACCTCGCAAGCACGCCGCGGCCGGTTCATCCTTCCCGAACGAGTATAAACCGATTAGACCCGACCTGTTTTTTTATTAAAGTTCGGTTTATTCGTTTAGATCGGTTTATTTTTTTAGGTTTTGCTAAATAGCGAGTGTTAACCCGATTCGTTTTATTAGCGAACGAATTCATTTGTTAGTCTCTGTTAGCGGACGTTTGTCCGATAGATTTTTCTTTTCTGTTTATTTTTTTGGCCGGAGACCTATCCGCGAATAGTTTTCTTACAGATTAGTCCCTGAACTTCAAACCCTCACTACTTTTTGCTCGTTTATCCAAATGCAGTGAAACCAACACCAAAATCTTCGTCTTGATCCCCTCTGTTCAGATAAACAACTTGAACATGATTTTGAAAATTTATAATTTGGTTTCAAGCAGATATATATTTGGACTTCTTTTCATCGTAGTTTGAGTTTCGTATCTTCGATTCGATTGATTCTTTTTGCTAATTGAAGCTCTCCACTTGTACTTTATGTTTAGATCTTTTCTTTGGTTTTACCCTTAAACCTTATGCTTGAGTTCTTATGTATGCTATTGTTTGTTCACGATAGATTTTCCGGAGTGCGAGGCTTGCTACTACGAATCTCTAGGGTTTTCCGATCGTCAGCAAGGCAAGTAACACTTTGATCATATCCCTTTATTACCCAGTTTTTATGCATTAGTTTCAACCCTCAAACATTGCATGAGTAGGATGTGATAACATGTGGGTATTTGGGAAGTAGTTGATGAGGTAGGAACCTATTGCCTTATATCAAACCCGAGGTGTTACTGCATTATGATTGCATTACTTTGCTATGCTCGTAGACGTGGATTGGTATGTGAGATTCATGCAAGATGTGAGAGTTTTTAACTAAGGGAAACTTAAGGTGGCTACTTTAATAAACATCTGGGTGGATTGGTTGTGGGCACTTGGAGCAATCCAGTGATGTCCTAGGATATCCCGGAGTACCCGTGTGATCATCCTATGGTTTGCCACCCAGGCTCAAAGGGATCATAATATTGTTCATGCTAGAAACTTTCGTGTGCAATCACAAGCCATTATGGACTCTGGCATAGTTGAGTATGTTGTGTGACCTCTTTAAGTGGTATGCTAGCAGATGTAGGGGATGTAGGTGGTACTGTCTACCCAGAGTAAAGAGTTAATGCTTCGGAAAGACCGTGTCTCAATCATCCGTTTCTCAAACGCCATGTAGTGCGGGAAATTCAACAGAGGAGATCGAGTCTTGTGGGAGAAGTACGCAAACCTCTGCAGAGTGTATAAACTAATTATGGTTTGCCGTGTCCCGGGTTATGGACATCTTTGAGTATCTGGTATTTGAATTATTGGTTGATCTCATCACGTTACTAAAT
This sequence comes from Aegilops bicornis, assembly GCA_021605145.1. Taxonomy (NCBI): domain Eukaryota; kingdom Viridiplantae; phylum Streptophyta; class Magnoliopsida; order Poales; family Poaceae; genus Aegilops; species Aegilops bicornis. Next base: position 140,424,449 of record CM038672.1, read on the forward strand.
CACTGTATTGGGTTATTAATAATTTGGGAATTTCGGGATTGAGTTGGAGGAACCTTCTCATTTGATGGCATACACTTGGTCGTTAAATAAAATTTATTCCTTTGTTGTAGGGAAAAATTGGCTTTATGCAAATGATAACTTTAGAGCCTCCACCAGCCATATATGCATGTACTGATAGTTGTTATTTGTTCATTTCTCTATAGTGTTATCTTGCCAGCATTCCATGTGCTGACCTACACGGCTGCAACGTATTATGTTGCAGGATTTTCAGACGAAGAGTAAGGTGCGCTAGGTCATTGTTATGCACTAAGTATTGCCGTGGAGTTGGATGGATTCATTTATCTTTGATGCTTCCGCAGTTATCTTATTTAGATGGCCTTCAGCCATATTATTGTAATAATTACTCTTTTTGAGACACTCGATGTAATAAGTGTGTGATTGAACTCTGTTATAAATCCTCGAGTACTGTGTGTGTCAGCAATACCGATCCAGGGATGACACTTAAGCACAGAGACTTGACCGTCTGAGGTCTGGTCGCTACAAGATGGTATCAGAGCACACACTAGTTGTAGGACGCGACCACTAGGTAAAGCCACAGGATACTCTTCTCTACTCATTTCTAACTCTTCTTCATTTCTACTCTATAGATGGCGGACCCGAGGAACAAGTTCATTCAACCGGATGACGACACCCCTTTCGGACGACACTTGAAGGAAGTCACTAGGTACCTTAACATCGGCATACCAAGCTTCACCAGAACTTTCACTGCAACCTTGCCAGAAGAGGAGCACTGCACGATTCAAGTTCGTGTTCCAGAAAGGACGTTTGTGCTAGTTACTGAGCCCGTCGAGTTTTCCTTTGATGCACCAACCTGGAGTCTAGGAAAGAGCATGGCCGCGCACATCGCCATTGGGCGCATTGGCGAGGTGTACAACAAGGATCTTAAGGACACCATCTACCAGATATGTGGACGTCGACATGAGCAATGCGAGATGATTTGCACCAGGAAGGATAGATCCATTGCAGCCTACATACATGAGTTGAATCAGCACATTCGTCGTCAGGAAAACCAGATGTGTGCCAACATGATAGACATGAAGAAGATGATGACCTGGAACATGGAGCTGGAGGAAGAACTCAAGTCTACGCGTGATGGTTATGAAGAAGAAATTGCTGTCCTACTGGAGAAAAATGATGACCTGAAGAAGCAGCTAGGTATATTCATGGGGGATCCCAAACCTGGAGTGGACATTCGTTCGGAAGATTACATCATACTAGACGACACAGACTCGACCCCGACAGCGATGCTGATTATGAAGACGAAGCTGGAGCTGATATTATGGAGTCTTCCACCGATCAAAATTTTAGTCGGCCACCATATTACCATTAGTATTCTCCCATGTATATAGAAATAGTCCGCGAGATTTTGTAACGGTAGATTAGATCGATTGTATGTTTCTTGTTTGAATTGAGTGGTGTGAAATGAATGTGTTTGTCTCATGTGCATTTGGGTAGTTATTTCTCTTTAGACCTCACTCTATTCTGTTCTCACCCCTCTAAACCAATCAGATACCTTCGAGACGTGACACCGGATTCGCCTTCCCACCGGAGCTCACCCAGTTGATCCAACAACAGAATGCATTGATGCAGTTGCTAGTACAGAACCAAGGCAACAACAACAACAACAACAACAAAAACAATCCACCGCCACCACCTCCAGTTGACAACTTAGCCCGTTTTCTAAGGTTGAATCCGCGGGTGTTCTCTAGTAGCACCGAGCCGATTGTTGCTGATGACTGGCTCCACAAGATTGGAAGGGAGTTGACCACTGCAGGTTGCACAGATGCTGAGAAGGTGCATTTTGCCGCACACCAATTGGATGGACCCGCAACCTCATGGTGGGAGAACTACACTGCCACTTTCCCCGTGGCTAATGTCACTTGGGATCATTCTCAGCAAGCTTTCCGCAGTACACATGTCACAGCTAGAGCCATGAGTATGAAGAAGCGCGAGTTCCGCAACTTACGCCAGGGAAATCGTACTGTGGTGCAGTACGTGGAGGAGTTCATCAAGTTAGCACGCTACGCGCCAGATGATGTGGCCACAGATGCCACGAAGAAGGAGAAGTTTCTTGAGGGACTGAATGATGAGCTGAGTATGCAGTTGACGGTGGCAACATTCAGCAACTATCAGGAGCTGGTAGACAGGGCCCTCATGATTGAAAGCAAGCAGCAGCAGATAGAGAGCCACAAATGGAAGTATGGACAGAGGAAGTGCTAGTTGTGAAGGATTTCTCTGATGTATTCCCGGAGGAATTACCAGGCTTGCCACCGGACCGAGACATAGAGTTTTTGATCGAATTGTTGTCAGGCACCGGACCAATATCAGAGAGACCGTATCGGATGCCCGCAAATGATTTGGCGGAAATTAAGAAGCAGATTAAGGAGTTATTGGAGAAAGGTTATATCCGACCAAGTTCATCACTGTGGGGAGCCCCATTGCTCTTAGTTGAGAAGAAGGATGGATCTTTGAGAATGGTTGTTGATTATCGTGCATTGAATGAAGTGACGATCAAGAACAAGTACCCACTACCGATGATCTACTATTTGTTTGACCAGCTGCAGGGAGCTAAAGTATTCTCCAACATCGATCTTCGATCAGGATACCACCAGCTGAAGATCCGAGAATAGGATATACCCAAGACAACTTTTACCACAAGGTATGGGCTATATGAGTACACGGTCATGTCTTTTGGATTGACTAACGCCCCTGCCTATTTTATGAGTATGATGAATAAGGTGTTCATGGAGTTCTTGGATAAGTTTGTTGTGGTGTTCATTGATGATATATTTGTGTACTCGAAAAATGAAAAAGAACACAAGGAACATTTGCGCTTAGTTCTTGAGAAGCTCAGGGAACATCAGCTATATGCCAAGTTCAGCAAATGTGAGTTTTGGTTGAAAGAAGTTGGATTTCGCGGACATGTTATATCTGGAGAAGCTATAGCAGTAGACCCTACTAAGGTTCAATATGTTACTGAGTGGTTGGCACCCACCTCAGTTGGAGAGAAATGCAGTTTTCTTGGACTCGCAGGGTATTACCGGAGATTCATTGAGAATTTTTCCAAGATTGCGAAGCCCATGACAGATTTATTGAAGAAGGACAACAAGTTTAAATGGACCGAAGAATGTAAGGCCAGTTTTCAGGAGTTGAAGAAACGTTTAGTTACAACCCCAGTGCTAATTCTTCCTGATATACGCAAGGATTTCCAAGTATATTGCGACGCTTCTCGCCAGGGACTTGGAGGTGTACTTATGCAAGACGGAAGAGTTGTATCATATGCCCCACGTCAGCTTCGACCCCATGAGTTAAATTATGCCACGCATGATTTGGAATTAGCAGCCGTAGTGCATGCACTCAAGACTTGGAGACATTTTCTCATTGGAAATTGTTGTGATGTGTACACGGATCATAAGAGTTTGAAGTACATCTTCATGCAGAAGGAGTTGAATCTCAGGCAAAGGAGATGATTGGAGCTCATAAAGGATTATGATATGAAACTGCATTATCATCCAGGAAAGGCCAATGTAGTAGTAGACACGTTGAGATGCAAGAGTTATGTTAAAACTTCGTCATGGGTTTTATTGGCTGACGGCTCACGCTGATGCAGAGGATTTGGTCAGTAAATGTGATGGTTGTCAGAAATTTTCTCGAAGACTCATGTGCCAGCTCAAGAATTTTGGATGATTCCAATAACTTGGCCGTTTGCGGTCTGGGGGCTTGATATGGTTGGACCTTTCAAACGGTCGAAGGATATAAAGACCCACCTTCTGGTGGCGGTTGAAAATTTTATAAAGTGGGTTGAGGCCATTCAGTAAGTGTGACGTGGCGACAACGGTTCAATTCATCAAAAAGGTGATTTTACGTTTTGGTTATCCCCACAGCATTATAACCGATAATGGCACTAATCTGTCCAAAGGTTCCATGAAAGAATTCTGTCAACGAGAGCATATTGGACTTGATGTATCATCAGTAGCTCACCCCCAGTGCACTGGCCAAGCTGAAAGAGCCAATCAAGAAATATTGAGAGGCATCAAGCCCCAGCTTATGGTCCCTTTGCAGAGGACGGTGGGTTGCTGGGTAGAGGAATTGCCCTCAGTGTTATGGAGCATAAATACTACCCCCAACTGGTCTACGGGTTACACGCTTTTCTTCATGGTTTATGGAGCAGAGGCAGTTCTCCCTAGTGACATCCATCATGATTCGCCCCGTGTGGCGGCTTATGTTGAAGCTGATAATGAAAAAGCATGTCAGGATGATCTTGACTTGTTGGATGAGGAGTGCGACCATGCGGCGGCTCGTTCGACGATTTACCAATAAGATCTGTGTTGTTATCACAGCCGCCGGGTTAAAACCAGAACCTTTCAAGAAGGAGATTTGGTGCTCCGGCTTATCCAGGACCAAACTGATATGTACAAGCTATCCCCACCTTGGGAAGGACCCTTTGTGGTCAGCAAGAATTTGAACAATGGATCCTACTACCTTATCGATGTTTGAGACCACAAGGACTCATGCACATCAGAGGAGGAGACCCGCCAGCCGTGGAATATTGCACTTGAGCCACCGACTCTTGTGATGTACATATTTCTATCAATGTATATATTATGATGAATATAATAAAGTCGGCATCCCTGATAATTCATGGCCTCTGTCATTTCATTTCTGATAATATGAGTCTTTATTGTCACTTCATACGATTACTTGGGGGCTTCCAGCTTATTGAGCATAGCTATGACTTCCCTCTTGATCCGGCTTGTACGCCATGATTACAAAATACTTGGGGGCTTCCTGCCTTTGAGCATAGATATGAATACCCTACTGATCGGCTTATATGCCTGGGATGACATATTACTTGGGGGCTTTTGTTAATGAACAGAGCTTTGTTGACCCATGTAATAGGCTTGGACGCCAGGTGTATTCACCAAAAAATCCGGGTTATCCTGCCTTCGTTTGCCTGCCACTCCGACCAGATAATCCTGGAATGACTTGTCGAACTCTTGACAATCAATCTTGTAAAAGACCTTAAATTTGTCAAAGTTAAAACGATGATTGGTCATGTGAGGTCCGGCTTACGGGTTTGAATTAAGGTTTAACTCAGCGGCTGCGTGGCCCTTGAATAACGCTTGACATGAAGGCTCGGCAGCCTATGAATGCCTTGTTTTCTGTTTTATCTTGATTTCTATTTGATTTGAAGATTGTTTGAGGTTCATCCTTTATGCCATTTTGTTATAAGGTTGAAAACTGAATAGGGCCATGTTGCCTTACGGTTCATATATGAATCTATCCGGTGTTTTGTTAACCCGGCCTGGCTTTGGACTTTAAGTCACCGCTATATGATGATTTTGTGCTTAGAGTTCTGGCTCTAAGCTTTGGGATATTACCCTTGCTGCATATGGCGTGATGAGCCGGCGGTATGAATAAATTGAACAGGGTGTTGTGCTCTGTCTTTGGGTTGTTACCCTTACTGGCATGATAAGCCGGCAATGTGCATAAATATCACAGGTATGATATTTATTTTGTTATGATTATATGAGGTTTTGATAAACCGGCCTGGTTATGGACTACTTAGTCATTAGTGGTTTTTATATGGGGTATTGTGACCCGCCCTGGGGTAAACCGCCAGGGAACTTGTTATCTATTTATGTGTAGGAAAAAATGATAAGTCTGACCTGTATAATTGATAATATTATAAAGCATAAGTGGCGGGTCTTTAAATGATGGATCAGCAGTGTTATGCAAATAAACACGCACGATGGCGTGACATATCAGAATTGTTTATCTAGCCTATTACAAGGCATCAGACGGCCCAAAAAGGACAAGTGTTTTTTGAGACATAACATCAAAACGCTATGACTGGCAAGCCGGCTCATGAGTTCAGACATCTATTCTGGGCGGGTTGAAGCCTCTGGATTATCCTGCGCTTCTTCTTCTTCAGCTCCTTGATTATCCATTGGCTGGAAGTCAGGCGTAGACCAGTTGATACAAGTCAAAGCTCTGAACACAGCTTCATCATCAATAAGATTTGATGGATCAATGTCAGGGGCGAAGGTGTGCTTACGCGTCGGTGGGACGAAATCCGCCTCTTGATGAACATGCGCCATCATCTTCTTGTTCTCAGCATCATAAGCCGGCTGGTATTGGGATAGATTGGTCTCCTCAGCTAGTTTGCTTGCTAATGGACGCATTGCTCTGGCTATTTCTGCAAAGTCATCAGCGCTGAAGGGAGACCCGTCCTCTTTTACACTAGGACAACCATTGGCTAAGTCTTCTGGGTCAAGATCTGCTTGCCATGCCTTTGCCCGGCTTAAAGCAGTCAGGGCGTCGACTCTGGCAGATGCTCACTTTAGCTCGTCAATCCTCTAGGGCAGCACTGATAGCCTCTCCAATGTTTCCTTAATGAGGGTGGGTGGATCTTTCTTATGGATAGCAGCAACAATTGTTCGTTGAGCGCCAATATATAGCTGTTCTACAAGAGTATAGACAGCTTTCAGCTTGATGCGCATATCAGAGCCCAACTTGACACTTCGGGAACCTGCATCAGTTAAATCATTGATAAGCTGGCAGATGATTGTGAAATACTTGTTAATATAAAGTAGTCATTTTTACTACTTACCAAAGATGGCTGATGTCATGCTATTGATTTGATGCTTTAAACCGGACAACTCATCAGTGACCGGTTTAAGAGCTGCTTCGGCATCCTCCGCTCTCTTTAATAAGGCCGCCCTCTTGGTTTCCCAGCCAGTTTTATCAGTGCTGAAGCTTTGTTTCAACTTCTCAATGTCTTCCAATGCAATCTTCATTTCTGACTTGGCCTTGGACGTCTCAGATTGCTGAGTTTTAATATTGGCCTTCAGGTCGTTCACTTGGGAATCCTTCTCAGTTAGTTCCGCCTGCGGCATGAACAAACATGGAAGGAATTATGATCATGAAGTCCCAAGCACAATACAAATATATTCCTTGGCACTTGGGGGCTAATGCCTATTGCTCTTTTCAAGACAAATTTATTCTGATGACACGGGCAAAATGATATGATCCGAGTTATAAAAGCTACATATTGGGATATTGGTCTCGGCCATGGTGATAAGTCCCGGTTTATTCATAGTGATTAACCGGGCCCTTGGGGGCTACAGATGCAAAATTGATTACTAATAATTGAAGTCCCGTCTTAACTTGATAGTTTAAATCGGCCCTTGGGGGCTACTAGTGATGATGTTCATCTATTTGTGACTATTTGAAAGTCTATAGTATATTCAATTCTATCATATTCTATAGACTTGGCGGCTGATAGAGATATATTTATGAGGAGGATTTTGTTGGATTACCTCATAGCGCTCTTTCATCAAGTTGACTAAGCCGGCTTCAAAATCACGGCTGGTATACAGACGGTTCAAATAGCCAGAGTGGATTTCTTGGGTGCCGAACTGGGCGTAGCTTTCCAAGTCTACTTTCCACTTGCCTTTATCAGCAGCATAAAATTCTTCCTTAGCGTTGTGCTTGGATAAGGCAGTAGGGTTACTCGGCGCTGAATAACCAAGCCCGGTGATGATAACATCATCAGCTTTCTCTTCAGTGGGCTTGATGGGACTTGGCGGCTTAGTGACGACCGGCTCAACATCTATATGGTCTATGGTCACGTCGTGCTCTTCTAGTGGTGGCTCATCAATGGTAGCTTCATCGGTTGGATGAGAGGCTTCTGGCAATTGCTTTTCTGGCTCAGAAGGGTTGGAATCCTCAGCTGGCTTGTCCAGTTTTGCTTTCTGGCTAGGTTTGGCCATGCCACTAGAAATAAGAAATACAAAGATGTCAGCATATCAAGCAGGCATGAAGTTTCGAATGAAGGAATACACCCTTATCCATGCACGGTTTTGAAGGCCAGGATTTGAGTCCCGGTTGAGTCACCGGAGGATGAATGAGACGTTCCCCGATAATTTGAATTAGACGGATTAAGAGGTTGTCGGAAAAGACCCTCCTTTGGATAAGATAGCTCAGAAATAGTTGAAACCTTCGATCGACGTTTGCGATGTGCTGGGGTGTTCGGTAAGCCGGAGGATAAAACTCCACCGCCACTGTTCCGGGTTGTGCAGCGAGCTTCATGTTGTTGCTTCTTCAAAAGAAAGTTGGGATCTAGGTAATCTAAAGGGTTAGAAAATCTTACTTTCCGGCTTGCTTGTCGGGTTTTCTGTGGTGGCAGAGGGTCTGAGCAGGAGGAAAGAGTAATTACCTCTTCATCATCTGCACGGCTGGCCTCCGCATCATCCTGATAATGGTTATTGTCAATAAGATGTACAAAGAATGAGCCAAGGGAATCAAGTTCTACCTCCGACTCATCATCTTCATGATCATCCAAGTTAAATAACTCGGCGGGGTTGGTTTTCTTCTTGGCAGGCTTTTTGATAGCCTTGCTCTTTATCCGGGTTTTCTTGGCAGGTTTTTCCTGCAGCTTCTTGGTCCAGAAAGGGGAATTAGCATGTAAAAATTGAATAAGTATGAACATGTAGTACAAATGAAAACATGATTCAGGAGGAGTAAAAGTTTACAACTGGCGGTTTATTAAGGACGTAGAAAGGGTTCAATCCGACTTTGCTGCAATCTTCCAAGGTCTCATTCAACAGAGTCTTGGTCATATTATTGATGTCTTGGTCAGTCATTTCAATCTGATAGTGTCGTTGAGGATCTTTTAACTCGCCGGTGTACTCAGACATTAAGCCAGGCCGACGGCTTAGAGGCAAGACTCTCCAGGCGACCCAGCATCGAACCAGATCTTTTTCGGTCAAGCCGTTGGCCATCAAGGTCTGAATCTTTGAAAAAACTGACATGTCCTTCTTCTGCTCTGCCGTGCTGATGTGGTCTGGAAGATGATGTTTGTTGCTAAGCCGGCTAGCGTGGTAACCCGGCAAGGGATTCTCCCCTTCTAGAGAAGTATCTTTGCAATAAAACCAAGTCTGATTCCAGTCCTTGGGATGACTGGGAAGAGTGGCAGCTGGGAAGGTGGCTTCTTTTCGGTGATGTATAGAAATGTCGCCTAGCTCTAGGCTAGGTCCATCTGTGAACTCGTTCTTCCGGTTCAAGTAATAGAACTCTTTGAATAATTCTATGGTGGGCTCCTGTTGAAGGTAGACCTCGCAGAAGACTTGGAAGTTGCAGATGTTCGAAATAGAGTTGGGTCCAATATCTTGTGGATGGAGCTTAAAAAAATGCAGCACATCACGGAAGAATTTTGAGCCGGGAGGGCTGAAGCCCCGGTCCATATGATCAACGAAGACAACCACTTAATCATCCTTGGGCTCAGGGGGTGTTTTAGTGCCTGGGACCCTCCAATGTATGACGTCCTTTTTGGCCAGGACACCTGTCTGAACATATTCGTTCAAATCCTCCTCGGTGGCCCGAGAAACGACCGAATTGCAAGCAGTGATAGTTTTGCCCATTTTGAGATTGAAAACCTAAAAGAAAGAAACATTACCGGTCTAAGATTATGCTATTAAACCGGACCATTGATTCAAAGATAACTTACTATAAATGGATGACAAGTTAAGCTGGAGGATGAACATTGAAGTATGCAGACATTCATATTGGCCGCTTAAAAGGGGACTAATGGTACCTACCGGGTTAAGAATTCTGCTGTTAAACCGGACAGAGTTTAAAAGTCAAGCATATTATGCAGAATCAGATTATGAGGATGAATAAGCAAGCATGGTTAAACCGGAGAAGTATTACTGGGTCATACAAGTTATGAGGCATATTTTGCGGTTTAAACAAGGCCTAGTGTTACATTGTAGTTCACAATTTACGGTATAAGCCGCCATGACAGTTATGGTACTTCAAATCTATTAATGAAATTTTTGCTAAGTGATGGACAAACAAATTTCACAAACTGAAGCTATGATTATGGATCTACAACAGTATAGAAAAGACAGTAAATTCTAAACCTAAGGTGGCGGCAGCAGAAAAATTTTGGGTGCTCTGATGAGATTTTCTATGGAGAAGATGCTATTCTGATGACAAAAATGAATGCTTAACTGCTACCGCACAAGGTTCATGACTTATTTTAGATCAAAAGCTACTTGAGTTGAAGGAAACAATGAAGAACGGCCAAGAACGCCGATGAACAGAGAAAATTCAATGCAGATCTAAGGATTGGGGAGATAAGACTTACGGATGCTGATGAGCAGCGGTCGCGTGCCGGTGTTTTTTGGTCCGGTCAGGGTGATGCAGTGGCCTGAGCTGATGTAGCGGGCGGAGGTTGACGGCGGTGGAGCTCGGTTTTCGGGATGCTCATTAAGATAAGGATTAGTTAAGATGTTCTGGGCCTCGCGTGAAATTGATGCAAAATGATGTCATGGCGGTTTAAGAAAATTCTGTGAGCTGACGTCATGGTGGTTTACAGCAAGGTTTAACAAACAAGCAATGCAAGATTTTGACAAGGTCAGAAGTTGAAGATTGATATGAACAAGTTCAAATCAACCTGGGGCCTAATGTTGGGGATATAACTACTGGGTATGAACCGCCCAGGAGGGGTCGGGTCATACCACTGGAGACTTATCAGTGAAGATGGCGGCTCATACAAGCCCATTGATGGCCCAAGACCTCGAGGCGATTTGAGGCCCAAGGGGATGAACCGCCACATGTATAACTTGTATTGTAAGGCAAGATTAGTTAAGTCACCGAGCCGGACACATTGTATATGAGCCGTCCAGGACACGTCATGGCGTCAACTTATGTATATAAAGGGACGACCCGGCGGCGGGTTAGGGGCAAGAAACAAGAGATCAAGAACTAGGTCAAGCGTATTTGCTCCCTGGTAATCGAGACCCAAGCAATACAACCCCAAACTGGAGTAGGCCTTTACCTACACTGCAAGGGGCCGAACCAGTATAAACTCTATGTGTCCTTTGTCCCGATTAACCCCTTTAAGCTAACCTAGTTGCGATGGCTCCACGACTAAGTCCTTTTGCTAGGACATCTGTCGTGTCAAGTCCACGACAATGCTGAAATCCAAAAGATTATATGGAAGACCCGGCTCATCTTTGCAGGATAAGCCAGCCTTGGAGGGTTCTGTATGTTATTTTTGTGAAAGAGAATTGACAGCAAGGTTAATACAACTTATGCATGGCCTTTCTAAGAGGTCATGACCTGAGCACATTCAATGATTTTTTCATATGATTAAGACTTGGGGGTTGGACAAGTGTATGTATACATGCCTAAAGTTAAAGGAGGAGGCAATGTCATACCTCATACTTCTGCCGCATCATATTGACCAAATTGGCCTCCAGGTCACGGCTTGAGTGAAGCCGGTTCAAATAGCAAGAGTACAATTCACCAGCGTTCAATTTCGCAGCTCTCAAGATCAAGAGTAGGCTTATTTTTGTCTGATAAGCGTGTTTCCTCTTTGCTGGAATGTTTGGCCAATATGGTAGAGACGCCAGGCGACTAATAAGCTGATCCAGTGACGGTCACCTCTTCAAGATGGTCATCAACAGGAGTCTTGTCTGAGTGTTTGATAGGAGAGAGCGGCTTAGGGCTTGGCGGGTCTTCATTGGTTGCTGGGTCATTATTAAGATCTGCAGCTGAGTTAGGATTGACAAAGTCAGTTTGAGGCGGCGGGTCGTCCTGCCGGCTTTCAGGATCTTCAGTTTCCTGGTTTTGAGCTTCACCTAGTCATTGGCGCCTGTTTCTCTTGTTCAGAAGCTTCGACAATTTTGGAAGGGCCAGGCTTTTGTTGGGGAATGCAGTATTTCAAAAGTCTTACTTACAATCACGCAAGATGTATCTAGGAGATGCATAGCAAAGAGCGGGGAGAGTGTGTCCACGTACCCTCGTAGACCGAAAGTGGAAGCGTTTAGTAACGCAGTTGATGTAGTTGAACGTCTTCACGATCCAATCGATCCAAGTACCGAACGTACAACACCTCCGTGTTCAGCACACGTTCAGCACGATGACGTCCCTCGAGCTCTTGATCCAGTTGAGGACGAGAGAGACTCTGTCAGCACGACAGCGTGGCGACGGTGATGATGAAGTTACCGGCGCAGGGTTTCGCCTAAGCACTACAACGATATGACCAAGGTGTTAACTGTGGAGGGGGGCGCCACAACAATTGATGTGTGTTCTAGGGGTACCCTCCCCATGTATATAAAGGAGGGAGGCAACCTAGGGCACACCCAAATAGGAGGAATCCTACTTGGGCCCCTAGTCCAATTCGCCCCCCTACCATATTTGGACAAGGGGGAAAGGAAGGAGGGGGAGGGGAAGGAAGTAGGAGTCCCACTTCATACTTTCCTTTTTCCTCCTCTCCTTTCCCTTTCTCCCCACGTGGCTGGCCCTATAGGGGGCACCAGCCCCTTGTGGGCTGGTGTGTTCCCTTACTTGGCCCATTAAGCCCATATCTTTGCTGGGGGTTGCCCGGAACCCCTTCCGGAGACCCGGTATCACCCGTAACAATTCCGGTGTCCAAATACCATCGTCCTATATATGAATCTTTACCTCTCGACAATTTTGAGACTCCTCGTCATGTCTGTGATCTCATCCGGGACTCCGAACAAACTTCGGTCATAAAATCACATAACTCATAATACAAATCGTCATCGAACGTTAAGCGTGCGGACCCTACGGGTTCGAGAACTATGTAGACATGACCGAGACACATCTCCGGTCAATAACCAATAGCGTAACCTTGATGCTCATATTGGCTCCTACATATTCTACGAAGATCTTTATTGGTCAAACCGCATAACAACATACGTCATTCCCTTTGTCATCGGTATGTTACTTGCCCGAGATTCGATCGTCGGTACCATCATACCTAGTTCAATCTCATTACCGGCAAGTCTCTTTACTCATTCGGTAATGCATCATCCCGCAACTAACTCATTAGTCACATTACTTGCAAGGCTTATAGTGATGAGCATTACCGAGAGGGCCTAGAGATACCTCTCCGATACACGTAGTAAAAAATCCTAATCTCGATCTATGCCAAATCAACAAACACTCGGAGACACCTGTAGAGCATCTATATAATCACCCAGTTACGTTGTGACCTTTGATAGCACACAAGGTGTTCCTCTGGTATTCGGGAGTTGCATAATCTCATAGTCAGAGGAACATGTATAAGTCATGATGAAAGCAATAGCAATAAAACTAAACAATCATTACGCTAAGCTAACAGATGGATCTTGTCCATCACATCATTTTCTAATGATGTGATCCCGTTGATCAAATGACAACACATGTCTATGGTCAGGAAACTTAACCATCTTTGATTAACGAGCTAGTCTAGTAGAGGCATACTAGGGACACTCTGTTTGTCTATGTATTCACACATGTACTAAGTTTCCGGTTAATACAATTCTAGCATGAATAATAAACATTTATCATGATATAAGAAAATATAAATAACAACTTTATTATTGCCTCTAGGGCATATTTCCTTCAGCTTTTGCTTCTTGCCTGTTTTTGCCTTAGCCCTAGAAGGAGGATTACTCGGTCTGATAAGCATGAAAGGGTAAGATAATTTATTCAACAAGTAATAATAATCACGTCGGGTTAACCATAAATATGGGGAATTGCGAACCATTTGAGTCGCCAGAAGAATGGGAAGTATTCTGATATGCCGATTCAGACGAATTAATTAAGCGGTTGCCGAATAAGACCGGCTCATGAAAGAGAAGAGGTAGGGCTATGAGTTACCTCATGATGACATTTGCGAACCGGTGTGTTGGGAAAGCTGGTCATAAGCTCTTCTTCGCCGCTGTTTCGAGTATGCCGCCTAGACTCGTGCTATTGTTTCTTCAAAAGAAATTTTGGATCTAAGTGAGCAAGACGATGGGAAAACCATACTTTTCTGACAACCCGCCGTGTTTTCTCTCTTGGTAAAAATTCTGAGTCGGAGGAGACACGGATTACCTCAGCGCCGTCAGCTTGGCTTGTCTCCGTTTCCTCCTGAGGAGAATCAGCATCAATAAGTTGCATAAAGAGAATGCCAAGTGAATCAAGTTCTATCTCTTAGTCGCCCAGTGCAAGTTGTTCTTGTGTTGTGGGCTTCTTAGGACGACCCGGGCCACGACTGGTTGTTTTGGTCCTCTTTGATGTATTGGTTTGTATCTTCCTTTTCCAAAAAGGAGAGTCGGCCCGGGTATGCATAAATCATAAGATGGAAACTAGATAGATCGACAAATAAGCAGTGTATATGAAAAGGTACTTACAGCTGGCTACGGGTTAAGAGTGTAGTAAGGGGCAAGGCCTGTCTTGCTACAATTCGCCAATGACTCGCCAAGAATCAATTTTGCAGACTCAATGATATCCTTGTCAGTTAACTCGGTGGAACTATAACGCAGTGGAACTGTGGTGTTTCCAGTATATTCGCACATTAAGCCAGTGTGGCGGCTTAAAGGCAGAATTCTCCATGAAACCCGGCAGCGAACAAGATCGATTCCGGTTAAGCCATTTGCAATAAAGGCCTGGATCTTCGAAAAGGTGGAACATAAAGACCGTGTTCTATAGCAGTCATCCGGCCTGGCAGTTGGCCGATGGTAGGAAGACGATGTGGGCGATAACCCGAGAGGGGGTTTCCTCCTTCTAGAGAGGTATCTTTGCAATATAACCAGGTGAAGTTCCAATCCCTAGGATGACTCTGCAGGGTGGCGGCTGGGAAGGTCACATCTCTCCGCCTTTGAGTTGAAACACCTCCGAGTTCAAGACTAAGCCCGTCGGGCATCTCAGTTTGGCGGTTGATATAGTAATGATCTCTGAATAGATCTATCGAGGGATCTTCGCCAAGGTAGGCTTCACAGAAAACTTGAAAATTGCATATATTGGAGACAGAATTGGGACCAATATCTTGAGCATGAAGGTTGTAAAAGTGCAGTACATCTCGAAAGAACTTTGAGCCGGGCGGGGAAAATCCCCAAAGAAAATGATCTGTAAAAACTATGACTTCACCCTCTTGAGCTTCAGGAGGGCATTCAGGACCAGGAACCTGCCAATGAATGACTTCCTTGGCGGCTAAAACGCCCATGGACACATACTCATTGAGGGTTTCTTTAGTGACTTTGGAAGGGATCCAATCGCAAGTAATGGGTGTCTTAGTCATGGTGAGCCAGAAGAGACAAGCTGTAAGCAGGAAATAAATATAGTAAACAAAATATTGCGGTACAAGAGCTGTTCGTGTGTTTTTAAGCCGGCCATTGGCTGGCGGGTCACAAGAGCTTTATGTAAGCCGTCGTGTGTGGTATGGCGGGTCAGAACTCTCTAAAGATGGAAGTGCTAAAAATTGTACTAAGTTTTGCATAAACAGATTTCCTAGATTACAGCTACATTCATGGATCTATGACAGTTCAGAAAACAAAAATTATTCTTAGACCTAAACTGTGGCGAAAGAACTGGCATGTTAAAAATGAAGCTTGAAGGGATAGGATGGATCTGTGTTGAAGGAAACAGATACTAAAACTGCTACCATACGATTTCAGCACTATATTGAGATTCAACCAAGCCATATGAAGGATGAACTACTAGTAGGTGTGATGAACACTGATGAATGCTGAACTAGAGGAACCCTAATGCAGATTGAAGGTCAAGAAAGGCGAGTACCTGACTATGTTGATGAGCAATGGAAGTGCATCGCGGTTTTCTGGTTCATTCAGGGTGATGCAACGGCCAAGTTGGTACTACTTATGAAGGTCGACGGCGGCGTCAGAGCACGTGCGGCGACGGACGGCGCGAGGAAGAAGAAGAGAGGGGAACGGGGTAAAAGTGAAAAAGAGCCCCCCTTGCTATTTATAAGGGAAAAGCAAATAGTAAATGGCAGGCACAGAAATCAAGGAGGCGTAATCATTATCTTAACAACAAAGGTGCCTCGATTTTTGGAATGGAGGATTAATGCTAAGATCTATTATGATGTCATAAGGTTTTTCTGGAATTTATAACGTGACATCATCTCTCTATTATGGCGGGTTATATAAAGCTTGTGAGGTTAAGAGTTGAGGAAATTCAAAGGAGTTGCTGATTGAAGATTGACATGAACAAGTTCAAATCAATCTGGGGCCTAATGTTGGGGACATAACTTCGAGGTGTGACCCGCCCAGGAGGGGCCGGGTTACACCGTTGGCTGCTTAACATGAAGAAGGCCCAAGTAGGCCTGAGAAGATGAAGTGTAAAGATGGCGGCTCATAGGAGTGGGCCTGGCAAGAGCCCAAGACCCGGACGTGTGAACCACCATATGGTGGATTGTCTGTTAAGACAAGGCAATTTAGAGATCGGGCTGGTAATATTGTGTGATCCGGTTCGGACTCTTATAAGTCGCTGGGTTTTGACCTGTGTATATAAAGGCGAGACCCGACGGCGGGTTAACTCAAGAAACAATCAATCGAGAACTATGTCAAGCGTATTCGCTCCCTTGTAATCGATACCCAAGAAATAATCAACAAAAGCAGGAGTAGGCTTTTACCTCGTTGAGAGGGGCCGAACCTTGGTAAATGATACGTCTCCAACGTATCTATAATTTTTGATTGCTCCATGCTATTATATTATTTGTTTTGCATGTTTTATATGCATTAATATTCTATTTTATATGAGTTTTGGGACTAACCTATTAACCTAGAGCCCAGTGCCAGTTTCTGTTTTTTCCTAGTTTTAGAGTTCCGCAGAAAAGGAATACCAAACGGAGTCCAAATGGAATAATACTTTCGCCATGATTTTTCTTGGACCAGAAGACACCCAAGAGACTTCGAGTGCAAGTCAGAGGAGCCTCGAGGCGGCCACAAGGGTGGAGGGCACGCCCAGGGGGTGGGGTGCGCCCCCTGACCTTGTGGGCCCCTCGTAGCTCCCCTAGCCTAATTCTTTCTCCTATATATACTCTTATACCCCCAAAAAATCCAGGGGAGCTACGAAACCACTTTTCCACCGCCGCAA
The DNA here is from genome assembly GCA_021605145.1 of Aegilops bicornis. Classification (NCBI taxonomy): domain Eukaryota; kingdom Viridiplantae; phylum Streptophyta; class Magnoliopsida; order Poales; family Poaceae; genus Aegilops; species Aegilops bicornis. The sequence goes on from CM038672.1 coordinate 140,441,408, forward strand.
CCTTCTGTACCCGTGAGATCCCATCTTGGGGCCTTTTCCGGCATCCTGCCAGAGGGGGAATCGATCACGGAGAGCTTCTACATCAGCACCATTGCCTCTCCGATGAAGCGTGAGTAGTTTACTTTAGACCTGCGGGTCCATAGCTAGTAGCTAAATGGATTCTTCTCTCTCTTTGATTCTCAATACAAAGTTCTCCTCGATTTTCTTGGAGATCTATTCGATGTAATACTCTTTTGCGGTGTGTTTGCCGAGATCTTATGACTTGTGGATTTATGATCAGCTTGTCTATGAATATTATTTGAATCTCCTCTGAATTCTTATATGCATGATTTGGTATCTTTGCAAGTCTCTTCAAACTATCGATTTGGTTTGGCCAACTAGATTGTTTTTCTTGCAATGGGAGAAGTGCTTAGCTTTGGGTTCAATCTTGGGTGTCCTTTCCCAGTGACAGTAGGGGCATCAAGGCACGTATTGTATTGTTGCCATCGAGGATAAAAAGATGGGGTTTTCATCATATTCTTGAGTTAATTCCTCTACATCATGTCATCTTTCTTAATGCGTTACTCCGTTCTTATGAACTTAATACTCTAGATGCATGCTGGATAGCGGTCGATGTGTGGAGTAATAGTAGTAGATGCAGGCAGGAGTCAGTCTACTTGACACAGACGTGATGCCTATATTCATGATCATTGCCTTAGATATCGTCATAACTTTGAGCTTTTCTATCAATTGCTCGGCAGTAATTTATTCACCCACCATAATAATTTCCATCTTGAGAGAAGTCTCTAGTGAAACCTATGGCCCCCGGGTCTATTTTCCATCATATAAGTTTCTGATCTACAGTTCTAGTTTCCTATTTACTTTATTTTGCAATCTTTACTTTCCACTTCATAAACCAAAAATATTACTTTACCATTTATCCATCTTTATCAGATCTCACTTTGCGAATAACCGTGAAGGGATTGACAACCCCTTTGTCGTGTTGGTTGCAAGTTGGTGTTTGTTTGTGCAGGTATTTGATACGTCTCCAATGTATCTATAATTTTTGATTGTTCCATGCTATTATATTATCCATCTAGGATGTTTTATATACATTTATATGCTATTTTATATGATTTTTGGGACTAACCTATTAACCTAGAGCCCAGTGCCAGTTTCTGTTTTTCCTTTTTTTGAGTATCGCAGAAAAGGAATACCAAACGGAGTCCAATTGACGTGCAAATTTTTGATGATTTTTTATGGACCAAAAGAAGCCCCCGGAGATTTGGAGACCCCCCTGACGTGAGACCTACGCCAAAAATTCCTATAAATACAGAAACCTCCAGAAAATAACCTAGATCAGGAGTTCCGCCACCGTAAGCCTCTGTAGCCACAAAAAACTAATAGGGACCCTGTTCCGGCACCCTGCCGGAGGGGGGATCCCTCACCAGTGGCCATCTTCATCATCCCGGCGCTCTCCATGACGAGGAGGGAGTAGTTCACCCTCGGGGCTAAGGCTATGTACGGGTAGCTATGTGTTTGATCTCTCTCTCTCTCTCTCTCTCTCTCTCGTGTTCTTGATTTGGCACGATCTTGATGTACCGCGAGCTTTGCTATTATAGTTGGATCTTATGATGTTTCTCCCCCTCACTCTCTTGTAATTGATTGAGTTTCCCCTTTGAAGTTATCTTATCGGATTGAGTCTTTAAGGACTTGAGAACACTTGATGTATGTCTTGCATGTGCTTATATCTATGGTGACAATGGGATATTCACGTGATCTACTTGATGTATGTTTTGGTGATCAACTTGCGGGTTCAGTGGCCTTGTGAACTTATGCATAGGGGTTGGCACACGTTTTCATCTTAACTCTCCGGTAGAAACTTTGGGGCACTCTTTAAAGTTCTTTGTGTTGGTTGAATAGATGAATCTGAGATTGTGTGATGCATATCATATAATCATACCCACGGATACTTGAGGTGACATTGGAGTATCTAGGTGACATTAGGGTTTTGGTTGATTTGTGTCTTAAGGTGTTATTCTAGTACAAACTCTAGGATAGATCGAAATGAAAGAATAGCTTCGTGTTATTTTACTACAGACTCTTGAATAGATCGACCAGAAAGGATAACTTTGAGGTGGTTTCGTACCCTACAATAATCTCTTCGTTTGTTCTCCGCTATTAGTGACTCTTTGTTGCATGTTGAGGGATAGTTATATGATCCAATTATGTTATTATTTTTGATAGAACTTGCACTGGTGAAAGTATGAAACCTAGGCCTTGTTTCCTAGCATTGCAATACCGTTTACGCTCACTTTTACCACTTGCTACTTTGATGTTTTATATTTTCATATTACAAAAACCTATATCTACTATCCATATTGCACTTGTATGACCTTCTCTTCGCCGAACTAGTGCACCTATACAATTTACCATTGTATTGGGTGTGTTGGGGACACAAGAGACTCTTTGTTATTTGGTTACAGGGTTGTTTGAGAGAGACCATCTTCATCCTACGCCTCCCATGGATTGATAAACCTTAGGTCATCTACTTGAGGGAAATTTGCTACTTTCCTACAAACCTCTGCACTTGGAGGCCCAACAATGTAACATCCCAAATTTTGAATTTGGAATGTTATGCATTAGATCATCTTTGCATATCATATTTTATTGCATTTTGGTGGATCCTAGAAATTCTAAGCAACTCAAGGACCCACTGAGAGAGTTGGGGATTTTGTTATTTTCAAATTTGTGTTTTTTTTCTCGAATTATGAAAAGAGGATCGTTTGATTTAATTTTATTTCTCTGAAATATTTCTTTTATTAAAAATAAAAGAGAGAGGATAAAATGAATTCCTCAAAATAAAGAAATATCAGAGATTTAATATTAAAATCAAATAATATTTTATTCTGAGTTTTATCGCTATTTTTATTTGAAATAGGGAAAATATGCATTTTTCAAAATTGCATTTTAGGCCCAAATAAATGTTAATCTAATCCGGCTTATTTTTAGAGGACAGGGAAAATTTATTTTGGGATTTTGGGAGTCCGTTTATTATTTCTTTTCTTTCTTTTTCTGCACGTCCGATTTTTTTTAAATGCGCAACCGACTTAGGGCCGTACTCGGCCAGGACTTCTCGGGCCAGGCCTTTAAAAGCCGCTAGCCCCCAATCCGTTAAGCGCCGCCGCCCGCGCCACCCGCGCCGCCTCACCGCCCGCCCTTTGCTGCCTTGCCGCTGCGCCACCGCCCGCCGCCCGCCGCCTCGAGTCCGCCGCCGCCGGAGCCCACGCCGCCACCGACCCGCCGACCCGAGGTAGCCGCCTCGGTTTTCGTGAGAAAACCATATGGTTTTTTTAACCCTAGATACGTTTTTTTATTAGATCCGGTTCGTTTTTTCCGGTTTAGTTATTTAGCGGACGTTCGTCCGTACGTTCGTTTTTTATGAACGGTTTTCACCGTTTAGCCGCAGACAGCGAACGTTCGTTCGTTAGCCTTTTCGTCAGTTTTTTCTTTTTCTCGGATTTTCCGTGATTATTTTCGATCGTGATTTCTGATCCGATTTTCGTTCTAGTATAACTTTTCGCTCGTTTATCGGAATCAGGCGATTCAAGCGTCTAGAGTTTCGTCTTGAAACCCTCTTTCCGTTTAACCAACTTAAACAAGTTTTTGCTACTGTAAAATTTGACTTTGGTCCAGAATAGTAAACGGAGTTTGTTTCTTTCGCCGTTTGAGTTTTGTTGCTTCGTTTGATTTGATTCTTTTTGCAAACCGGAGTTCTTAAGTTGAACTTTCTGGTTAGATATCTTATTTGAGTTTTACCTGTGCCCTTTTTTTATTGCTTATTGTATGCTTGTTTGTTTGCGATAGAGTACCCGGAGTGCGAAGCTTGCTTCTACGAGTCTCTAGGTTTCGCGGATCATCAGCAAGGCAAGTAACACTTTGATCATACCTCTTACTACCCAGTTTTATTGCATTGGATCAATCCTCAAACAATTGCATGGTTAGGATCTGAATTAAATTGTGGGTTTGGGAAGTAGTTGAGGTAGTACCTATTCACATGTTTATTATCAAACCCTGGGAGTTACTTCTATGTTATGCTTATACTACTATGCTATGCTCGTAGACGTGGTTTGGGTTTGAGTGTATTCCATGACAGATGTGAGATTGATAAATTAATGGTTCAACTTAAGGTGGCAACTTAAATACACATCTGGGTGGATTGAGGCACCTGGGTTTTCCAGTGATTGCCTATATTTTTGGAAATCCCGGGGTACCGTGTGATTCTCCTATGGACCGCCACCTGTGCTCAAAGGGATCATAAGATTATTCATACTAGAAACTTCCGTGTGCAGCCACAAGCTATTATGGGCTCTAGCATAGTTGATTAAGTCGTGTGAACTCTTACAGTGGTAGACTAGCAGATGTAGGGGATGTAGGTGGTACTGTCTACCCATCGTAAGGTGCAAACGCTTCTGAAAGACTGTGTCTCGGTCATCCGTTTCTCAAACATCATGTAGTGCAAGAAATCAAATGGAGGAGATCGAGTCTTGTGGGGAAAAGTGCGCAAACCTCTGCAGAGTGTACAAACTAATCATGGTTAGCCGTGTCCCCGGTTATGGACAATTTGAGTATCTAGTTCTTTGATTATCATGTGGATCTCATCACTCTTAATTGAATTTGATGGGTTATTGTTAATTACTTTTAATTGGGATTGAGTTGGGTGAACCTTCTCAATGTTTATCAACCACCATGATAGTTAAATAAAACTTATTCCTTTGTAGTAGGGAAAATTGGCTTTTCGCAAAACATATTAACCCTACAGCCTCCACCAGCCACATATGCATGTAGTGATAGCATTATTCTGTTCATTATCTTTTGGTGTTACATTGCCAGCATATTCCATGTGCTGACCCGTTTTCGGGCTGCAACGTATCATGTTGCAGACTTTTCAGATGACGAGTAAGGAGCCTTAGGTCGTGGTCTTTCACTCAGTGATGCCGTTGGAGTTGATGGACTCACTTTATCTTCCAAGCCTTCCGCTGTTATCGTATTAGATGGACGTAAGCCATATTTATTGTAATAAGTTCTCCTTTGAGACATTCGATGTAATAAGTGTGTGATTGCTACTCTGTTATAAATCCTTCGAGTACTGTGTGTGTCTGAATTACCGATCCAGGGATGACACTTATGCACAGAGAACAGACTGTTTGAGGTCTGGTCGCTACAAACAACGTCTACAAGAAGAAGGTCGTGTAGTAGACATCAAGCAATTTCTTGCGCCGTTGCCGGGGAGGTGAGTGCTTGAAGGTATATATTTAGATCTTGCAATCAAATATTTTAGTTTCTTGTTTTATCACTAGTTTAGTTTATAAATGAAAACTAAAAAATGTAATTGAGGGTGCCTCATATGCTTCATCTTTTTAATATCTTCCGTGAAAATAAGGATTCCAATAATTGTGCTCAACTGCTAGAGGAAGAATGCATTAAAATGTTTGGCACTAAATCTTTGAATGATGAGCATGATTACAATGTTGTTAGTATGAATTCTTTGAATACCCATGATGCTAATGATATGCAAAGCCACAAGCTTGGGGATGCTATGTTTGATGAAGATGATATGTTTAGTCCCCCAAGTTTTGATGAGAAAATTTATTATGATGAAAGCATGCCTCCTATTTATGATTATTATTGTGATGACACGTATGCTATAAAGAATAAAGATAACCATGAAACTTGTCATCATCATTTTAATTTTCAATTGTATTATGCTTCACATGATAGTTATTTTGTTGAGTTTGCTCCCACTACTATTCATTAGAAGAAATTTTCTTATGTGGAGAGTAATAAAAATTCTATGCTTGTAGACCATGAAAAGAATGCTTTATGTGATGGTTATATTGTTGAATTTATTCATGATGCTACTGAAAATTATTATGAGGGAGGAACATATGCTTGTAGGAATAGCAATAATATCAAGTTTCCTCTTTATGTGCTTAAAGTTTTGAAGTTATGCTTGTTTTGCCTTCCTATGCTAGTTGATTATTGTTCCCATAAGTTGTTTCATCACAAAATCCCTATGCATAGGAAGTGGGTTAGACTTAAATGTGATAGTCATATTCTTCATGATGCTCTCTTTATGTTTCAATTCTTATCTTTTATGTGAGAATCATTGAAATCATCATGCCTAGCTAGGGGCGTTAAACAATAGCGCTTGTTGGGAGGCAACCCAGTTTATTTTTTGTACTTTGCTTTTGCTCCTGTTTAGTAATAAATAATTCATCTATCCTTTGTTTAGATGTGGTTTTATGTTTTAATTAGTGTTTGTTCCAAGTAGAACCTTTGGGAAGACTTGGGTGAAGTCTTTGCGATCTTGCTGTAAAAAACAAAAAATTTGCCTCAGGAGATTAGCTGCCATTTTTTTTACTGGAGAGTGATTTTAGGTTAATTATTTTTGAAGATGATTAATAGAAAAATTCCTCACGTCCACCAATTTATGTCAGAATTTTTTGAGTTCAAGAAGTATTCGAACAAAACAGATTACTACAGATTGTTCTGTTTTTGACAGATTCTGTTTTCTATGTGTTGTTTGCTTATTTTGATGAATCTATGAGTAGTATCGGAACCATAGAGAAGTTGGAATACATTATATATTACACCAATATGAATTTAGAATGAGTTCACAACAGTACCTAAGTGGTGGTTTTATTTTCTTATACTAACGGAGCTTACGATTTTTCTGTTGAGTTTTGTGTTGTGAAGTTTTCAAGTTTTGGGTAAAGATTCGATGGACTATGGAATAAGGAGTGGAAAGAGCCTAAGCTTGGGGATGCCCAAGGCTCCCCAAGGTAATATTCAATTACAACCAAGAGCCTAAGCTTGGAGATGCCCCGGAAGGCATCCCCTCTTTCGTCTTTGTTCATCGGTAACTTTATTTGGAGCTATATTTTTATTCACCACATGATATGTGTTTTGCTTGGAGCGTCATTTGATTTTCTTTTGTTTTGCTTGCTGTTTGAATAAAATACGAAGATATTAAATTCTTAAATGTTAGAGAGTCTTCACATAGTTACATAATTATTCAACTACTCATTGATCTTCACTTATATCTTTTGGAGTAGTTTGTCATTTGCTCTAGTGCTTCACTTATATCTTCTTAGAGCATGGCGGTAGTTTTATTTTGAAGAGATTGTTGATCTCTCATGCTTCACTTATATTATTTTGAGAGTCTTTTAGAACAGCATGGTAATTTGCTTTGGTTATAAAATTAGTCCTAATATGATGGGCATCCAAGATGGGTATAATAAAAACTTTCAAATAGAGTGCATTAAAAACTATGAGAAGTTTGATACTTGATAATAGTTTTGAGATATAAAGATGGTGATATTAGAGTCATGCTAGTTGAGTAATTGTGAAATTGAGAAATACTTGTGTTGAGGTTTGCAAGTCCCGTAGCATGCACGTATGGTAACCGTTGTGTGACAAATTTGAAGCATGAGGTGTTCTTTGATTGCTTTCATTATGAGTGGCGGTCGGGGACGAGCGATGGTCTTTTCCTACCAATCTATCCCCCTAGGAGCATTCGCGTAGTGCTTGGTTCTAATGACTTGTAGATTTTTGCAATAAGTATCTGAGTTCTTTATGACTAATGTTGAGTCCATGGATTATACGCACTCTCACCCTTCTATCATTGCTAGCCTCTTCGGTACCGTGCATTGCCCTTTCTCACCTCGAGAGTCGGTGCAAACTTCACCGGTGCATCCAAACCCCGTGATATGATACGCTCTATAACACATAAGCCTCCTTATATCTTCCTCAAAACAGCCACCATACCTACCTATTATGGCATTTCCATAGCCATTCCGAGAAATATTGTCATGCAACTTTCCACCATTCCGTTTATTATGACACGCTTCATCATTGTCATATTGCCTTGCATGATCATGTAGGTGACATCGTATTGGTGGCAAGGCCACCATTCACAATTTTTCATACATGTCGCTCTTGATTCATTGCACATCCCGGTACACTGCCGGAGGCATCTACATAGAGTCATATTTTGTTCTAAGTATCGAGTTGTAAGTAAATAAAAGTGTGATGATCTTCATTATTAGAGCATTTTCCCATGTGAGGAAAGGATGATGGAGACTATGATTCCCCCACAAGTCGGGATGAGACTCCGAACGAAAAAAAAGGCCATAAAAAAAGAGAAGGCCCAAACAAAAAAAAAGAGAGAAAAAGAGAGAAGGGGCAATGTTACTATCCTTTTTCCACACTTGTGCTTCAAAGTAGCACCATGATATTCATGATAGAGAGTCTCTTATTTTGTCACTTTCATATACTAGTGGGAGTTTTTCATTATAGAACTTGGCTTGTATATTACAACGATGGGCTTCCTCAAAATGCCCTAGGTCTTCATGAGCAAGCAAGTTGGATGCACACCCACTTAGTTTCTTTTGTTGAGCTTTCATACATTTATAGCTCTAGTGCATCTGTTGCATGGCAATCCCTACTCCTCGCATTGACATCAATTGATGGGCATCTCCATAGCCTGTTGATTAGCCGCGTCGATGTGAGACTTTCTCCCTTTTTGTCTTCTCCACACAACCTCCATCATCATATTTTGTTCCACCTATAGTGCTATGTCCATGGCTCGCGCTCATATATTGCGTGAAAGTTGAAAAAGTTTGAGAATGCTAAAGTATGAAACAATTGCTTGGCTTGTCATCGGGGTTGTGCATGATGGGAGCATTTTGTGTGACGAAAATGAAGCATGGCCAAAATATATGATTTGTAGGGATGAGCTTTCTTTGGCTATGTTATTTTGACAAGACATAATTGCTTGGTTAGTATGCTTGATGTATTATTGTTTTTATGTCAATATTAAACTTTTGTCTTGGATCTTTCGGATTTGAACATTCATGCCACAATAAGGAAAATTACATTGCAAATTATGTCAGGTAGCATTCCACATCAAAAATTCTGTTTTTATCATTTACCTACTCGAGGACGAGCAGGAATTAAGCTTTGGGATGCTTGATACGTCTCCAACGTATCTATAATTTTTGATTGTTCCACGCTATTATATTATCCATCTAGGAAGTTTTATATGCATTTATATGCTATTTTATATGATTTTTGGGACTAACCTATTAACCTAGAGCCCAGCGCCAGTTTCTGTTTTTTTCCTTGTTTTTGAGTATCGCAGAAAAGGAATACCAAACGGAGTCCAATTGATGTGCCAATTTTGGATGATTTTTTATGGACCAAAAGAAGCCCTTGGAGTAAAAGAGTTGGGCTAGAAGAGTCCCGGGCCATCCACGAGGGTGAAGGGCGTGCCCTACCCCCCTCGGCGCGTCCCCCTATCTCGTGGACGACTCGAAGACCCCCCTGACGTGAGACCTACGCCAAAAGTTCCGCCGCCGTAAGCCTCTGTAGCCACCAAAAACCAATCGGTACCCTGTTCCGGCACCCTACCGGAGGGGGGGGGGGACCCTCACCGGTGGCCATCTACATCATCCTGGCGCTCTCCATGACAAGGAGGGAGTAGTTCACCCTTGGGACCGAGGGTATGTACCAGTAGCTATGTGTTTGATCTCTCTCTCTCTCTGATGTTCTTGATTTGGCACGATCTTGATGTACCGCGAGCTTTTCTATTATAGTTGGATCTTATGATGTTTCTCCCCCTCTACTCTCTTGTAATGGATTGAGTTTTCCCTTTGAAGTTATCTTATCGGATTGAGTCTTTAAGGATTTGAGAACACTTGATGTATGTCTTGCATGTGCTTATCTATGGTGACAATGGGATATTCACGTGATCTACTTGATGTATGTTTTGGTGATCAACTTGCGGGTTCAGTGACCTTGTGAACTTATGCATAGGGGTTGGCACACGTTTTTGTATTGACTCTCCGGTAGAAACTTTGGGGCACACTTTGAAGTTCTTTGTGTTGATTGAATAGATGAATCTGAGATTGTGGGATGCATATCGTATACTCATACCCACGGATACTGGAGGTGACATTGGAGTATCTAGGTGACATTAGGGTTTTGGTTGATTTGTGTCTTGAGGTGTTATTCTAGTATGAACTCTAGGATAGATCAAACTAAAAGAATAGCTTCGTGTTATTTTACTACGGATTCTTGAATAGATCGATCATAAAGGATAACTTTGAGGTGGTTTTGTACCCTACAATAATCTCTTCGTTTGTTCTCCGCTATTAGTGACTCTTTCTTGCATGTTGAGGGATAGTTATATGATCCAATTATGTTATTATTGTTGAGAGAACTTGCACTAGTGAAAGTATGAACCATAGGCCTTGTTTCCTAGCATTGCAATACCGTTTACGCTCACTTTTAACACTTGCTACCTTGCTGTTTTTATATTTTCAGATTACAAAAACCTATATCTACCATCCATATTGCACTTGTATCACCATCGCCAAACTAGTGCACCTATACAATTTACCATTATATTGGGTGTGTTGGGGACACAAGAGACTCTTTGTTATTTGGTTGTAGGGTTGTTTGAGAGAGACCATCTTCATCCTATGCCTCCCACGGATTGACAAACCTTAGGTCATCCACTTGAGGGAAATTTGCTACTGTCCTACAAACCTCTGCACTTGGAGGCCCAACCACGTCTTCAAGAAGAAGGTCGTGCAATAGACATCAGTATTCGGTGGCTTGTTGCGTATACTCCTACTGGACTGATACCTTGGTTCTCAAATATGAGGGAAATACTTACGCTCCTTTGCTGCATCACCCTTTCCTCTTCAAGGGAAAAACCAACACAAGCTCAAGAGGTTGCAAGAAGGATTTCTGGCGCCGTTGCCGGGGAGATCTACACCAAGCCAAGACATACCATGTACCCATCATAAACTCTCATCTCTCGCATTACATTATTCTCCATTCGCCTCTCGTTTTCCTCTCCCCCACTTCTAAAATGATTTTCGAAAAGATTCGCCTTTTCTTTGCCCCTCTTCCATTTGTCTTATTCGTTTGCTTTTTGTGTGCTTGTGTGTTGGATTGCTTGCTTTGTCATGATGGCTCAAGATAATACCGAATTTTGTGACTTTTCCAATACCAGCAAAATGATTTTATTAGTACTCCGATTGCTCCCGATGCTAATGCGGAATCTTGTGAGATAAATACTGCTTTGTTGAATCTTGTTATGAAAGATCAATTTTCTGGGCTTCCCAATGAAGATGCGGCATCCCATCTTAATAATTTCGTTGATTTGTGTGATATGCAAAAGAAAAAAAGATGTGGATAATGGTATTGTTAAGTTGAAGCTATTTCCATTCTTGCTTAGGGATCGCGTTAAAACTTGGTTTTCGTCTTTGCCTAAAAATAGTATTGATTCATGGAATAAGTGTAAAGATGCTTTTATTTTCAAGTATTTTCCTCCCGCTAAGATCATCTCCCTTAGGAACGATATTATGAATTTTAAGCAACTTGATCATGAACATGTTGCACAATCTTGAGAGAGGATGAAATTGATGATTAGAAATTGCCCTACTCATGGTTTGAATTTATGGATGATTATACAAAAAAAATATGCCGGATTCAATTTTGCTTCTAGAAATATTTTAGATTCGGCCGCAGGAGGCACTTTTATGGAAATTACGTTAGGAAAAGCTACTAAACTCCTAGATAATATTATGGTTAACTATTCTCAATGGCATACCGAAAGATCTTCCACTAGTAAACAGGTGCATGCAATTGAAGAGATTAATTTTTTGAGTGGAAAGATGGATGAACTTATGAAATTGTTTGCTAGTAAGAGTGCTCCTATTGATCCTAATGATATGCCTTTGTCTACTTTGATTGAAACAATAATGAATCTATGGATGTGAATTTTATTGTAGGAACAATTTTGGTAATAACGCGTATAGAGGTAATTTTAATCCTACATCGTTTCCTAGTAAATCCTCTGATAATTATGGTAATTCCTACAACAATTCTTATGGAAATTAAAATAAGATGCCCTCTTATTTTGAGAATAGTGTTAAATAATTTATTAGTTCGCAAAAGAATTTCAATGCGTTGATTGAAGAAAAATTGCTTAAGATTGATGATTTGGCTAGGAATGTGGATAGAATTTCTCTTGATGTTGATTCTTTGAAACTTAGATCTATTGCACCTAAGCATGATATCGATGAGTCTCTCAAAGCCATGAGAATTTCCATTGATGAGTGCAAGGAAAGAACCGCTATGATGCGTGCTAAGAAAGATTGGTTTATAAAAGCGTGCTCTTCTAGTTTCCGTGAAAATAATGATGAAGATCTAAAAGTGATTGATGTGAATCTATTGAATCTTTGTTTTCCAATGTTAATCTTGGTAAAGATGGGACTAGAGATGAGTCAACTTTAGTTAGAAGGCATACCAATGATTCGGAGTTTTTAGATCTTGATGCAAAAATTGATAAAAGTGGGATTGAAGAGGTCAAAACTTTAGGTAGCAATGAACCCACTATTTTAGATTTCAAGGACTTTAATTATGATAATTGCTCTTTGATAGATGTATTTCCTTGTTGCAATCCATGTTGAATTCTCCTCATGCTTATAATCAAAACAAAGCTTTCACTAAACATATTGTTGATGCCATGATGCAATCTTATGAAGAAAAGATTAATTTGGAAGTTTCTATTCCTAGAAAACTTTATGATGAGTGGGAACCTACTATTAAGATTAAGATAAAAGATTATGAATGCTATGCTTTGTGTGATTTGGGTTCTAGTGTTTCCACGATTCCGAAAACTTTATGTGATGTGTTAGGTTTCGGTGAATTTGATGATTGTTCCTTAAATTTGCATCTTGCGGATTCCACTATTAAGAAACCTATGGGAAGAATTAATGATGTTCTTATTGTTGCAAACAGGAATTATGTTCCTGTAGATTTCATTGTTCTTCATATAGATTGCAATCCTACTTGTCCTATTATTCTTGGTAGACCTTTCCTAAGAATGATTGGTGCAATTATTGATACGAAAGAAGGACACATTAGATTTCAATTTCCGTTAAGGAAAGGCATGGAACACTTTCCACGAGATAAAATTAAATTGCCTTATGAATCTATTATGAGAGCCACTTATGGATTGCATGCCAAAGATGATAATACTTAGATCTATTCGTGTTTTTATGCCTAGCTAGGGGCGTTAAACAATAGCGCCTGTTGGGAGGCAACCCAATTTTATTTTTGTTCTTGCTTTTTAGGTCCTGTTTTGCTTTGAATAAATCATCTAGCCTATGTTTAGATGTGGTTTTGTGTTTTAATTAGTGTTTGTGCCAAGTAAGACCTATGGGATAACCTACGGTGATAGTTAATTTGATCTTGCTCAAAAATAGAAACTTTGCGCTCAGGAAAAAAATTCTCATTTTTAGACAGAGAGTGATTTTTAGTTGATTCTTTTTGCAGAAGATTAATAATCAAATTATCTACGACTTCCTATTTTCTAAGGATTTTTGGAGTTACAGAAGTATTCTAAATATTCAGATTGCTTCAGACTGTTTTTTGACAGATTCTGTTTTTTGCGTGTTGTTTGCTTATTTTGATGCATCTATGGCTAGTGTCGGGGGGGGGGGGGGGGTATGAACCATGGAAATATGAAATACAATATATATTAAATCAAAATAAATAAATAATGAGTTCACAACAGTACCAAAAGTTTTTATTTATTTTCTTATACTAACGGAGCTTACGAGATTTTCTTTTGGAGTTTTGTGTTGTGAAGTTTTCAAGTTTTGGGTAAGGATTTGATGGACTATGGAATAAGGAGTGGCAAGAGCCTAATATTAGGGATGACCAAGGCACCCCAAGGTAATATTCAAGGATGAATAAAGCCTAAGCTTGGGGATGCCCCGGGAAGGCATCCCCTCTTTCGTCTTCATCTATCGGTAACTTTACTTGAGGCTATATTTTTATTCACCACATGATATGTGTTTTGCTTGGAGCGATTTGTACGATTTAAGTCTTTGCTTTTTAGTTTGCCACAACCATCCTTGCTGTACACACCTTTTGAGAGAGACACGCATGAATCGTGATTGATTAGAATGCTCTATGTGCTTCACTTATATCCTTTGAGCTTGGCAAACTTTCTCTAGTGCTTCACTTATATCTTTTTAGAGCACGGCGGTGGTTTTATTTTATAGAAATTGATGAACTCTCATACTTCACTTATATTATTTTGAGAGTCCCTGAACAGCATGGTAATTTGCTTTGGTTATAAAATTAGTCCTAATATGATAGGCATCCAAGAGGGATATAATAAAAACTTTCATATAAAGTGCATTGAATACTATGAGAAGTTTGATTCCTTATGATTGTTTTGAGACATGAAGATGGTGATATTGGAGTCATGCTAGTAATTACTCCCTCCATATGGAAATACTTGTCATCAAAATGAATAAAAGGGGATGTATCTAGATGTATTTTAGTTCTAGATACACCCCTTTTTGTCCATTTTGATGACAAGTTTTTTCGGACGGAGGGAGTAGTTGTGAATTTGAGAAATACTTGTGTTAAAGTTTTGAGTCCCGTAGCATGCACGTATGGTGAACCATTATGTGATGAAGTCGGAGCATGATTTATTTTTTGATTGTTTTCCTTATGAGTGTCGGTCGGGGACGAGCGATGGTCTCCTGCTACCAATCTATCCACCTAGGAGCTTGCGCGTAGTACTTTGTTTCGATGACAAATAGATTTTTGCAATAAGTATGTGAGTTCTTTATGACTAATGTTGAGTCCATGGATTATACGCACTCTCACCTTTCCGCCATTGCTAGCCTCTCTAATACCGCGCAACTTTCGCCGATACCACACACCCACCATATACCTTCCTCAAAACAGCCACCATACCTACCTATTATGGCATTTCCATGGCCATTCCGAGATATATTGCCATGCAACTTTCCACCATTCCGTTTATTATGACACGCTACATCATTGTCATATTGCTTTGCATGATCATGTAGTTGACATCGTATTTGTGGCAAAGCCACCATTCATCATATTTTTTATACATGTCCCTCTTGATTCATTGCACATCCCGGTACACCGCCGGAGCCATTCACATAGAGTCATATTTTGTTCTAACTATCGAGTTGTAATTCTTGAGTTGTAAGTAAATAAAAGTGTGACGATCTTCATTATTAGAGCATTATCCCATGTGAGGAAAGGATGATGGAGACTATGATTTCCCCACAAGTCGGGATGAGACTCCGGACGAAAAAAAAGAGGCCAAAAAATGAGAGAAGGCCCAAATAAAAAAAAGAAGAAAAAAAGAGAGACAAAGAGAGAAGGGATAATGTTACTATCCTTATTGCCACACTTGTGCATCAAAGTAGCACCATGATCTTCATGATAGAGAGTTTCCTATGACATAACTTCCATATTCTAGTGGGAATTTTTCATTACAGAACTTGGCTTGTATATTCCAGTGATGGGCTTCCTAAAAATTGCCCTAGGTCTTCATGAGCAAGCGAGTTGGATGCACACTGATGTCTACTACGCAACTTTATTCCTGTAGACACGTGTTGGGCCTCCAAGCGTAGAGTTTTGTAGGATAGTAGCAATTTTCCCTCAAGTGGATGACCTAAGGTTTATCTATTTGTGAGAGGTGTAGGATGAAGATGGTCTCTCTCAAACGACCCTGCAACCAAATACAAGAAATCTCATGTGTCCCCAACACACCCAATACAATGACAAATTGTATAGGTGCACTAGTTCAGCGAAGAGATGGTGATAAAAGTGTAATATGGATGGTAGAAATATATTTTTATAATCTGGATAAATAAAAACAGCAAGGTAGCAAATAGTAAACGGGCACAAAAACGGTATTGCAATGCTTGAAAATAAGGCCTAGGGTCTGTACTTTCACTAGTGCAACCTCTCAACAATGCTTACATAGTTGGATCATACGGTTATCCCTCAAAGTGCAACAAAGAATCACTCCCGAGTTCCTATTAGCGGAGAACAAAATATAGAAATTGTTTGTAGGGTACGAGACTGATACGTCTCCAATGTATCTCTATTTTTTTATTCTTCCATGCTGTTATATTATCAATCTTGGATGTTTTACAATCATTTATAGTCATTTTATAGCATTTTTTGGTACTAACCTATTGACATAGTGCCAAGTTCCAGTTGCTGTTTTTTACATCGTAGAAAATAAATATCAGACGGAGTCCAAATGCCCTGAAACTTTACGGAGAATTTTTATGGGCCAGAAGGAACACAACGGGTCCTGGCTATGCCTGGGGGTGCCCCCGAGGGGGGCACAACCCACCAGGGCGTGCCAGGAGGCCCAGGCGTGCCCTGGTGGGTTGTGCCCACCTCGGGTGCCCCCGGACCGCCTCTTTGCTCTATAAATACCCCAATATTCCAGGAACCCTAGGCACGTCGATGAAATATTCATCCAGCCGCCGCAGAGTCCAGAACCACCAGATCCAATCTAGACACCATGTCGGATGGGGTTCACCACCTCCATTGGTCCCTCCGATGATGCGTGAGTAGTTCTTTTTAAACCTTCGGGTCCGTAGTTAGTAGCTAGATGGCTTCCTCTCTCTCGCTAGATTCTCAATATAATGGTCTCTTGGAGATCTATATGATGTAACTCTTTTGTGGTGTGTTTGTTAGGATCGATGAACTTTGAGTTTAAGATCAGATCTATCTTTTTATATCCATGAAAGTTATTTGAGTTTCTTTGATCTCTTATATGCATGATTGCTTGTAGCCTCGTATTTCTTCTCCAATATTTGGGTTTTGTTTGGCCAACTTGATCAATTTATCTTGCAATGGGAAGAGGTGCCCGGTAGTGGGTTCTATCTTACAGTGCTTGATCCCAGTGACAGAAAGGGAAACAACACGTATGTATCGTTGCTACTAAGGATAAAACGATGGGGTTTATCTCTACATAGATAGATCTTGTCTACATCATGTCATCGTTCTTATTGCATTACTCTGTTTCTCCATGAACTTAATACACTAGATGTATGCTGGATAGCGGTCGATGTGTGTAGTAATAATAGTAGATGGAGGTAGGAGTCGGTCTACTAATCTTGGACGTGATGCCTATATAATGCTCATTGCCTGGATATCGTCATAATTATTTGAAGTTCTATTAATTGCCAAACAGTAATTTGTTGACCCACCGTTTGCTATTTTTCTCGAGAGAAGCCACTAGTGAAACCTACGGCCCCTGGGTCTCTTTCTCATATTATTTGCCTTTGCGATCTACTTTTTCCTTGCACTTATTTTTAGATCTATTAAACCAGAAATACAAAAATAATTTGCTGCAATTTATTTTATTTGCGATCTCTTTATTCAATCTATTACAACTTTCTCCCGTCCACGCACCGTTTCTGGCGCCGTTACCTGAAAGGGATTGACAACCCCTTTAACATGTCGGGTTGCGAGTGGTTGTTATTTGTGTGATGGTGCTGTTTACGTTGTGTTGCTTGGTTCTCCTACTGGTTCGATAACCTTGGTTTCATATCTGAGGGAAATACCTACCGCTGTTGTGCTGCATCATCTCTTCCTCTTTGGGGAAATACCAACGTAGCTTCAAGCGACATCAGAAACCACCTCAAAGCTATTCTTTCCGCTCGATCTATTCAAGAGTTCATACTAAAATAATGCAAAGCTATTTTTTCTGTTCGATCTATCCAAGAGTTCGTACTAGAATAACACCAAAGCATATTCAAATTCATAATACTCAAACTACACAAAGAACTACAAGGGGACCCCAAAGTTTCTATCAGAGAAAAGAAAATAAAAACGTGCATCAACCCCTATGCAAAGATTACCCCAATATCACCACGGGAATCCGCAAGTTGAATGCCATAACATATATCAAGTGAATCATTAAGATACCCCAATGTCACCTCAAGTATTTATACCGCAGAACATACATCATGTGTTCTCAAATCTGAACATTCAATCTGACATGACAAAACTTCAAAGGGTAAAGATTCAATTCATCACAACAAGAGTATAGAGGGGAGAAACATCATATGATCCATCTATATTAGCAAAGCCCATGATATAGATCACGAGAGAGAGAGAGAGATTAAACACATAGCTACTAGCACAAACCCTCAGCCCCGAGGGTGGACTACTCCCTCCTCATCGTGGTGGCCGCCAGGATGATGAAGATGGCCACCGGAGATGATTCTCCCCTCCAGCAGGGTGCCGGAACGGGCTCCCGATTGGTTTTAGGTGGCTACAAAGGCTTGCGGTGACAGAACTTCCGATCTAGGTTAACCCCGAAGGGTTTCATAATATTTGGGAATTCATAGTGCAAAGAGGGGGTGCGGGAGGCCATCGAGGTGGGCACAACCCACCTGGCACGCCGAGGCTTCTGGCGCCAGTGGGTTGTGCCCTCGAGCACCCCAGTGCAGCTCTGGCCCATTGGGTTCCTTTTGGTCCAAAAAAATCTCCGAAAAGTTTCGTGCTGTTTGGACTCCGTTCGATATTGATTTCCTGTGATGTAAAAAACAAGCAAAAAACAACAACTGGCACTGGACACTGGGTCAATAGGTTAGTCCCAAAAAATGAATAAAGTTGCTATAAAATGATTGTAAAACATCCAAGAATGATAAAATAACAGCATGAATACTTCATAAATTATAGATACGTTGGAGATGTATCAGCATCCCCAAGCTTAATTCCAGCTCGTCCTCGAGTAGGTAAATGGTAAAAGAAATAAGTTATGAAGTGTGAATGCTAGCAAAGTGCATAAGTTTGATCAATGATAATTTCAATCACTTTTTCTAGCATCATAACAGCAATTATTTCTTATAAAACTTCTCATGTTATAGTAGCAACCAATTCACATGTTAAGGTTCAACCAATGAACTCTCTTGAGACTCAACAACCTATGTTCTTAGTCACCAAGAAATTCCAATTCAACTTATTCAACAGAGTGTAAGTAAGAGCTCCACATACTCAACCATCTTATAGTCTTCTATGATTACTAACACTCACCGCATACACATGAGAAAAATGTTTCAACCGGACACATAGAAAGATAGGGGCTTATTGTTTTGCCTCCCAACGTACTCACCTCAAGGGTGATGTCAACAATAATAACTTATGCTGCCCATATTAAACTGGACATATGTGCCTAGATCTTTCCTCACCACATGATGTTTGCCAAAGGAGAAAAATAAAAAGGAATAGAGAGAAAAACTTTGACTCTTTGCATAAAAGTAAATACATAAAGTAAAAGATAGGCCCTTCGTAGAGGGAAGCAGAGGTTGCCATGCGCTTATTTGTTTGTATGATCAACCCCTTAGTGAAAAAGAACTTCACGTTTTATTGCTACCCCTTGTGATGGCAACCTTTATTATGCAGTCTGTTGGTTTTATTGCTTTACCATCACAAGTTCGTACAACGCTCAATTTTCTCTTACACTAAATGATCTTACACTTTTAGAAGCAATTTTTATTGCCTTATTGCACCAATGACAACTTACTTGAAGGATCTTGCTCAATCGATAGGTAGGTATGGTGGACACTTCAAAATAAGATTTGGGTTTAAGGGTTTTTGGATGCACAAGTAGTATCTCTACTTAGTGCAGAATTTTTGGCTAACAAAGATAGGGGGAAAGCACCACATGTTGAAGGATCTATGACAATATAACTTCTATGTGAATATGAACAAACATAAATCATTACGTTGTCTTCCATGTCCAGCGTCAACAATTTTGGCATATAATACTTTGATGGGGGCTCACAATCACAAAAGATTTCCAAGATAGTGTATTTTCATGTGAAAGTTCTCTTCCTTATACTAATTATCCGTGAATTGCTTGTATGACCAACATTGTGATTGGCAAGCCTCAAAAGATTTCACTTTCTAAACCCAATGTGAAGTTACCACTATGCATGATATGATTTCAACTTCATGACATTCAATTTATTCGACAAATGACTCATAGGATATAAGTGAAGCACGGGAGTAAATGATATAGAAAAGAGCTTTGTTGACGGGATGTGAATGCCGCTTACTTAGCCTTCCTGGCAACTATTTGTGGATTCTATTTTATTTAAAAACTTTCATATCTAAGTACTTTATTAAAACAGCAAGCAAAAACAAAAATGAAATGACATTTCAAGGATATCACACATCATGTGAAGAAGAAAAACTTAGGCTCAACCGATACTAACCGATAATTGTTGTTGAAGAAAGGTGGGATGCCTACCGGGGCATCCCCAAGATTAGATGCTTGAGACTTCTTGAAATATTATCTTGGGATGCCTTGGGCATCCCCAAGCTTGAGCTTTTGTGTCTCCTTAATTCTTCTCATATCACGGTTTTCTTAAATCTCAAAAGCTTCATCCACACAAAACTCAACAAGAACTCGTGAGATAAGTTAGTATAAACCAATGCAAAAACCTTATCATTCTCTACTGTAGCAAAACACTAAAATTATTATTTAGCATTGCATACAAAATGCCTCTGCGTATTTAATACTCCTATCCTCAAATAGATTCATTAAACAAGCAAGCATATGCAAACAATGCAAACATAACAGCAATCTGCCGAAACAGTACATGCTGTAAAGAATGCAAGAGTATCAATACTTATTCAACTCAAAAAAATCTGAAAATATAACACACTGTAGAATATTTATCAGAGCTTATTGTGAAAAAAGTTTCAACATTTTATCATGTTCTAACTTTTCTAAGGAATTTTTGCAACAGCGGTAAACTTTCTGTTTTCAAACAGCAACAAATAGACTTGCAAAATAAGCACAGTAAAGGCTACCATTGCCACTTTTATTGAAATAAGAGATGCAAAACATTATTCTAAATAAAATCAAGCAAATCCTAACAAAATAAATTGATGCTCCAAGCAAAACACATATCATGTGACGAATGAAAACATAGCTCCAAGTAAGGTTACTGATATTGTTGGAGATGAAAGAGGGGATGCCTTCCTGGGCATCCCCAAGCTTAGTTGCTTGGATCTTCCTTGGATATTACCTTGGGGGTGACTTGGGCATCCCCAATCTTAGGTTCTTTTCACTCCTTATTCTCCTCATATCGACGTCTCACCCAAAAATTGAAAACTTCAATCACACAAAACTTAACGGAACTTTGTGAGATAGGTTAGTATGATAAAGAGCAAACCATTCCACTTTTGGTACTGTTAAAGACAAGATTCGTAATTATTCTCACACAATGCCTACTGTAGCACATCATTTTCGCAATTTATATTGAGCAATATAAGCCATAGAAACTAGAAGACAAGCAAACTATATATGCAGTGAAAATAGAATCTGTCAAAAACAGAACAGTCTGTAATGATCTAGATAACTACCATACCTATGCTACTACAAAAATTATGAACAAATAGGGACCACATGAGATATTTGTGTATTAAATGTATCCAAAAGGAATCAACTCAAAATCAATCTTGTGTTAAAAATGAGAATTATTTACGTGAGCGTAAAAGTTTTTGTTTTTCAGCAAGATCAAATCAACTATCACCCAACATGATCTCAAAGGCTTTACTTGGCACTTTATTGGAACAAAAACAATAAAACATGATCAATACAGTAGCATAATCATGTGAACACACAAAAACAGTAGGTAAAAGTGTTGGGTTGTCTCCCAACAAGCGCTTTTCTGTAATGCCTTTTAAGCTAGGCATGATGATGTCAATGATGCTCGCATAAAATATAAGAATTGTAACATAAAAAGAGCATCATGAAGCATATGACTAGCACATTTAGGTCTAACCCACTTCCTATGCATATGGATTTTGTGAACAAACAACTTATGGGAACAAGAATCAACTAGAATAGGAAGGCAAAACAAGTGCAACTTCAAAACAATCAACACATAGAAAAGAAACTTGATATTATTGAGATATGTAAGGGCATAAGTTCCTTTCTCATAATAATTTTCAGAGGAATCATGAATGGATTCAACAATATAACTATCACATACAGTACTATTTTCATGATGCACAAGCATAGAAGATTTATCACTCTTTATGGCATACATGTCATCATAACAATCATCATAGATAGCAACTTCATTGTCATAATCAATTGAAACCTCTTCCAAGATAGTGGATGTATCACTAAATAAAGTCATGAACTCTCCAAATCCACTTTAATCAATATTGCAATAAGATTAAACACCATCCAAAATAGTGGGATCACTACTACCTAAAGTTGACACTCTTCCAAACCCACTTTCATCAATGTAATCATCATAAATAGGAGGCATGCTATCATCATAATAAATTTTCTTATCGAAAGTAGAAGGAATCAAATGATCATATTCATTAAGAAAAGCATCCCCAAGCTTAGGACAAGCATTATTTCCAGCAAATAAATCTTCAAACATATCATACTCATTAAACATAGCATCCCCAAGCTTGTGGTTTTGCATATCATCACAATCATTCTTATCAATATCATGAATGGAACCAATAGTATTGCAAACATTATTATCATATTCTTCCAAGCAAGTGCTAAAAAGATTTTCAAGATCATAAGGCATCTCGTTGTCTTCCCAATCATAATCATTACAAAAAGTAGTAGGTATCACAAAATCATCATCCTCCATCAACATATTTGATTCACTTTCATGAGGCACAATGGTGATAGGAGCAACATTATTTGGGAGAGATAACTTTTTACCTTTATTCTATCTTCTTTTCTTCTTCTTCACCACATCATGTGTGGGTTTAATTAATTTCTTTAAGCTTCTTTATGAAGAGATTGATTGGATAGGAAGCTCGTCCGAGTTACCTAATTCATCATAATAAACACTAGGAGGGCATTGGGAAACATTTTCCCTTTCATTAGTACTCTCTTCATACTCCATTTGTTTTCTTGTCTTTAAGTAGTTGGCAATATAATGATTCTCAATGCAATTTACCGTACAAAAAATATAAATTTCTTCTAGATCAAAATCAAGAAATATCTCGGGATTTGGAAAAGCCTTAGTTATACGCTTCATTTCTTCATACCCCAAAACAAGACTAAGCTCTTTATGATGCTCAAGGGTAATCAAGTCATCACAATTTTTGGACACGATTTGATCATGAAATAATTTGCATTGGAGATTTAAATGACCAAGTTCATTGCAAAGTTCACAAGGATGGCGAAAAAATTACATCTTTCAGCACAATCATCTAGCCTCTCTTGCAACTTTTTCGTTTCTAAATATATATGCTTCTTACAAAATCTATCTTCCTTTTTTTTGGTGCAAAGGCACTTCCAATTCACTCCGCAAAAAGTGAGATGCTTATAAGAAACATTTTTGTCATGACTTGTGCAATCATCATTAGCATTTTGGATATTCAAAGAATTCACACTAACAACATTGCAAGCATGCTCATCATTCAAATATTTTGTACAAAGCATTTTATTGACTTCCTCTTCTATCAATTGAGCACAATTTTCCAAACCATCATTTTCAAGAAAAATATTATAAAGATGATCAATAATATGATGCAACCTAAATTCCATTTTATGTAGTTTTCTTTTATAAACCAAACTAGTGATAGAACAAGAAACTAAAAGATTCAATTGCAAGATCTAAAGATATACCTTCAAGCACTCACCTCCCCGGCAACGGCGCCAGAAAAGAGCTTGATGTCTACTACGCAACTTTATTCTTGTAGACACGTGTTGGGCCTCCAAGCGCAGAGTTTTGTAGGACAGTAGCAATTTTCCCTCAAGTGGATGACCTAAGGTTTATCAATCCATGAGAGGTGTAGGATTAAGATGGTCTCTCTCAAACGACCTTGCAACCAAATACAAGAAATCTCTAGTGTTCCCAACACACCCAATACAATGGCAAATTGTATAGGTGCACTAGTTAGGCGAAGAGATGGTGATAAAAGTGTAATATGGATGATAGAATTATGTTTTTATAATCTGAATAAATAAAAACAACAAGGTAGAAAATAGTAAATGGGCACAAAAACGGTATTGCAATGCTTGAAAACAAGTCCTAGGGTCCGTACTTTCACTAGTGCAACCTCTCAACAATGCTAACATAGTTAGATGATATGATTATCCCTCAAAGTGCAACAAAAAATCACTCCCAAGTTCCTATTAGCGGAGAAAAAAAGATAGAAATTGTTTGTAGGGTACGAGACCACCTTAGAGCTATTATTTCCGCTCGATCTATTCAAGAGTCCGTACTAAAATAACACAAAGCTATTTTTTCTGTTTGATCTATCCTAGAGTTCGTACTAGAATAACACCAAAGCATATTCATATTCATAATACTCAATCCACACAAAGTAGCTTGGCCTCTTGCTTGCAGGCCCAAAGAAAAAGGTGGCATGGGGATAATAAATCTTAACATCCAGAACAGAGCTCTCCTTTCCAAGCCCCTTTCCAAGTTTTATAACAAAGCTGACATCCCTTGGGTCTCTCTTATTTGGAATTGGGTTATCCAAGTGGAACTGTTGGTCGAGTGGATTGCACCCTGAAGTGATTTCAGTCAGTAGATGTTGTTGTCCTTTGAATGTCTTTGACTGTAGGGCAGTGTCCATGGGAAGGGTGCCTAGACCAGGTTTATTACCCTACCCTAAGTGCATGTCATCGTCATTAGCCCCCGAATGGTTCAGGGTCCGAGTGGAGATGGAGTTGACGATGGTTCCGACCCAATTTTGGTGCTTCGGAATCATTTTACTTGGATTGGTGAACCATGCAGAAACTTCGACCTCATTTTCAGTCGCCTTGATCCATTCCGAGGTTGTCGAGTGAACTTTGCTGATAAGCTTCGAATGCTGATATGGTATAAAATCTTCGGCATGATCGACTGCTCTGCCATTCCTGGATCTCACGGGATTCGAAGTTTGGCGAAGCGCGCGGGGTGGAGAGGACCGCGGTAAGCGGAGCGGATTAGGCAGGGCGCCTCGATTCTTGCGCCACCTTTTTCGCCACGTACCGAGAACACGACTGTTGCCGGATTTGACAGGATTGCTTGGGCCTACGAGTTAGTCACTCGGGGAATAGGCCCATATAAGGCGTCGGGGCCGGTATATTTTGCACAGTGCGTCCCATTCTCTTTCTTCCTCCTCTGCTTCTCCATTGCGTCCGCCTCCACCCTCGACGCCGCCGCCCAGCCCGAGCGTAGCCCGCTGCGATGGCGAAGGACAAGACAGCGGCCCTAGAGCGTGCGAAGAAGGCGCAGGCGAAGGGCAAGAAGACGGGCCGGGGAAGGTCGTCGTCAAGATCTGGACTACCGCCCAGCTGGATCCAGGGCGACTGGAGTCGATCCATGATCCAGCAGGTGGATCTGGAAGATCTGGTTGAGGGGGGTTTGATTCCCCACGGTTCCTGGCGGCTTCCGGAGGACGAGACCGAGCCGCGGCCGCAGGAGGGTGAGTGTGTCCTTCTTGCGACTCACGTCGATCGCGGCTTCTCTCTGCCTTCTCATCCTTTCTTCCGGGGTTTTCTGAACTTTTTTGGAGCCCAACTTCATCACTTTTCTCCCAACACTATCACATACCTTGCTGCATTCGTGTCCATGTGTGAGATCTTTCTGGGATGTCGACCGCACTAGGGTCTCTTCAAACACATTTTCACTTGTCGTTCCCAGTCTGTGAAAAAGGCTAATCCGAGTGATGAGAGGATGCATGTGATCCAGATGTGTGGAGGTCTAGGGATCCAGATGAGGGGTAAAAGCACTTTCCCTGCTATGATTCTTCCTGATTCAGTTAGAGGGTATCAGTCGACCTGGTTTTACTGTAAGGACCAACTGACCCCTGGTCAGTCGACTGGCCTTCCTCCGTTTTCCATGGAGCGAGTTGAGAAGCCCTCTCCCTTGAAAGTGACTCCAGCTAAGAAAGTGGAGGTGAATATGTTGGTTGAGCGAGTAGTCCAACTTGTCCGCGACGGTGTGACTGACATGGACTTGCTAGAGGTGATTCTCAGTCGATGCATCCAGCCACTCCAAGCTCGCGATCATCCATGTGGATGTACTTGGGTATTGATGACAGCACTCAGATCCACCCGGAGGAAGTTGACGAGGAGATGGTGGCGCAGTGGTTGCAGGGCATCACTGGCAACAAGGACAACCCCGGGGGGTCCAGGAGAATCCCTCCACTCGACAACACCAACGAACCAGACAAGGTCCGACTCTTTACTTCCGAGTGTCTTCTTGTTCTGACATGTAATTGCTCTCGAAACTGACTGATATTCGCTCAACTCTGTGTCTTGCAGATTTACACTGAGATGTACTCGATGCCCAACGGAGAGCAGGAGCAGCAGCAGGAGGGAGAGGCGAGCGGAGGTGATAGCTGCGACTGGCACTCTGACGGAGGAGGAGACGAGGAGAGTGAAGACTCAAGTAGTGGTGAGGAGGTCGACTCTCGACCTCACTTGGAAAGACGCTCCAAGCAGAGGCAAGACCCAACAAGTGTTCGTGGCAAAGCGATCGTGCAAAGTGCGCATGCTTCAAAGCGCCCTCGGACTTCTTCTCCCATTCTGACTGAAAAGGCTCCAAAGCAGCTCAAAGTAGGACCCTCAAAGCCTCGGAAGGCCTTGCCTAAGATCAAAGTGGACGTCCCCAACGCTTCTGGGTAATCATTGTGCTCGATCTCTTAGTTTTGCATAGTTTGACCCTCAGTCGACTCCCTCTCCTATTTTGACCGAGTGGATTCTAAATTTGCAGTGCTGCTACTTCTGGGACTTCCATGTACAAGGATGATGACGAGGAGATGGAAGACGCGGTCACATCCAAAGCGGGTATGACTCCTACCATCTTGACTTTATTTTGCTGTTTCTTTCATGGTCGACTGAATTCTTGTGGTTGATTCTTTTGTAGCTTTGCAGAATGTTATCAAGCTTCCAGACGATGATAAAGATGAGCCACGGAAGCCTACGGGAAGGAGGAGCAGGACCTCAAGCAGGAGGGTACCAGCTAGCAAGGCGCCCCAGTCGACGCCAGCGACAGAACCAGCGATCCAGCAGTCCGGAGACCTTAACCGAGCTTTTGTTACTTTTGCGATTCCATTGTCGAGTGAACGTCCTTCAGCGTCGACTGCACATGCCCCTGTTTCATCTGTGCAACTCCATGCCTCAGACTCTCACACTGCTGCAGCTGATCCACCGTCCCCACTTTTCACCGCCCATCATGTCCCAGAGGACCAAGTGAGCGCTGCCAAGGAAGCCATACACCGGGCAGGCCTTATGATGGAACAGATGAAGATGGTGCGCGAGGCCAGTCAAGCTGCCTATGACGCCAGCTCAGCACTCCAGACTAATGTCCAGGTTAGCTGATTTCCGACCGATCTTCTAGCTTGACGCTTGTTCTGTTAGGATATGCAACCTGAAAACCTTTATTGTGCATCTATTTATCAGCCTGCACTTTGCATCTGTACACCCACCGGGAGTTTTGATTTTCGCTGAGTAGTTTTTCCACTTGATCCGACTAGGTTGTGTCGATTGTGTCTTTGAACTAGTGGGGGGCACGCAGAGTGCACCCACTAGGTGTAGTCCCCGAGGCCACCGTCGAATGTGTGATTCGGCGGGGGTCTTGATAAAAATATCTCTTTTCAGTTCTTCCACTCAGACTAGACAGGTCTTGGTCGAGTGAAATCCGGACCAGTGGGGGCGCAGCTGTGTGCACCCCAGGTGTAATCCGGAGACCACGATCATTGCAGCGATCGAGGTGGTCTGAGAATGACTATTGCTCTTTTTTTCACTCGACTGGACGGACCAAGTCGAATGGAAAGTCAAAACTAGTGGGGGCACACCCAGTGCACCCACTGGGTGTAGTCCCCGAGACTACTGTTGAATGTTTGATTCAGCAGTAGTCTTAGAACTCTTTGAACTTGAACTTTATTGCTCGGAAGCAACCGAACTTTGTTTCTGCCGACTGACTATCCTCTGACCACAGAGATCTTGTGAACTTGGAGCTCGGTTTGCTGACTTGGAGCAGAAGCAGATCTAGCTCAATCTTGATCTGGAGTTGGCCAAGGACAACTTGCAGAAGGCTAAGGATGATGCTGCTGGTATGGAAAACTTGTCGACTGACTCTCTTCTGAACCGAGTTGTTGGGGCAGGCTGATCTGGCCCACGAACACCTATGGGACCGGTGGACCGAGCCCCTTTCGGTTCGGCGGGGGGCGGAGGTTGCACGAAGAGCAGATCGAGGCGAAGCACACGAGCGGTTTACCCAGCTTCGGAGTTCTCCGGAGAGATAACACTCCTACTGCTGCATGTCTGAGTGTATTGAGTTCTTGCTCGGGAGCGCTTGAGTGCTACAGTACACACTAGCTGCTAGCGAGACCGAGCGTGAGTGTAACCCCCCCGCTACGTTGCGCATGGGCCTCCTTTTATATGCTCAAGGGGTCTCCGACAGGTGGCAACGTAGACAAGGGTAAAATTGGAAAAGGAGTGGTTGGTACAGCTACTTGTACGATTGTATCATACCTAACCACGGCGGTGAGGGACAAAGGCATTAAATGCCCGTCTCGTCGCCCTAACGGTGCAACGAGGGACCGTTAGGGGTGCCACCGCTTGCCGGATGGCAATCTTGTCGATGCCGCTTGCCACGGCGCTCCGGCCGCATACGGCCTCTTGCCACGCAGCGCTGGAAAGGTCGAGCGACACGTTAGTGGATGTGCTTTGGAGCCTTGGTCTGAGTGGTGGTGCCGCATGACAAGCGCCTTGCCGCGGTTGTTGTCTTGTCGCGTCCGGAAGCTTGTCGCTCACCGGGCCTTCCCGGCAAGCTCCTCTTGTCGGGGCCTTGTCTCCTAGGTGCCTTGGGTGGCCTTCCCGGCAAGCTCCTGTTGTCGGGGCCTTGCCTCCTAGGTGCCTTGGGTGGGTCGGGGCCTTGTCTCCTTGGCTTGAATACTTTGTTCTTGAATGGCTCCAAAGGAACCACGGAGGACCTTGGCGGTCACCCGGTAAGCCCTGCCGCGGAGGGCTGCAATCGCCTGCCGTGCACAAGTTCGGGATACTAGGGTACCCTACTCTAGTACACCGACGGAGCCCCAGACTGGGCCACACACTGCGATCTTTGGCGCTGTTGGGCGGGCCCAAAGCAGGCTGCCAGACGCGCGGCCTGGGTTCGCCGTAACTCACCTGGACCCATCCGCCCCCACGAGCAGCCTTGGCGTCGAATGCGGCGTCGTGTGAGAGATCGTGGGTGGTTTCTTTATTCGGAAAGAGCGGGCGTCCGCCCCTCCCTCCTTATAAGCGGGAAGCAGGGGCAGTTCGCCCATCTCGCCGATTCTTTGTTCAATCTCGAAAAACACCTCCGTTGCTCCCCCCTTCTTCCCAAGGCTGAAAAGAGAGCGGCGCTCACCCCCCCCCCCATCGCCACCAGCATCACCAACACCGTCGATCTCCCTCACCACCTCCGCCATGGCTCCGAAAGCTGACAAGGGGAAGGTCGTGAAGTCGGCGGCGCTTGGCTTCTTGGCTTGGAAGGAGCGAGCAATCTTCCCCCTCAGCTCGCCGCGAGGAGCTGAGGAGAACTACTACCTCTTTTGGTCGACGGAGATGCGGCGCATCCAGCGCGAAGGTACTCCCATTGCTTGGGCCCGGCTCCGAATGGGTACCCTTTCTTCGCGTTGTTCTTCTACTGCGGGCTCTGGCCGCCTTTCTCTGAATTTTTCTGCGACATCATGAACACCTATGGGTTCCGCCTCCTTGACTTCACCCCCAATGTTGTTCTGACCATGGCAGTTTTCGCACATCTCTGCGAAAACTTTGTCGGAATCCATCAAGCGTAGCCCTTTTCCGCCACTTCTTTATGCCCGAGTTGAGAGAGGGAGCCTCTTTCCGGTGGGATCGCACGGATCTCGAGGACCGGCAAGAAGGAAGCCTATCTGGAGGGAGAGCTCCGCGACAAATGGGATGAGTGGAGAAGCGGTGGTGCTGGATTGTCGAGGAGAACCCGCGGCCGTTTACCTTGCCCGCCAAACCTCGATGGTCTTGGCGGCGATTGGGCGGTGCTGGCCCGGAAGGCGCTAGGCTGAAGATTGCCGTCATCTGGATCCTCGCTGAGGCTTGCGGACTCACTGTATGGCGCCCGTTGGCGCAGATCTCCTTCGTCGCCGCATCGCCCCCTGCGAGAGGAGGAGACCCGCTGGGAGTTCGGAGCGGCGGATATCATGAGGCTGCGCCGGGCCTCAACTTCAATTTCACTGTCACAGGCGGGCCGCGATGCTCTTGGAGCTGTTCAAGCACGATCCACGAGCATCCGGGCGTTCGAGGTTGTGCGACTTCGCATGGAATCGTTCCAACTGGCAAGAGCCACAGATGACGTCGTCGCGAGTGTTCTTTGACAACTGGTAGAAGTGCGGTCCACCCGATGAACGAAGAGCCTCACCGCGACACCACCGATGGCGAGATCCGGCGCATCACCACCGGGCTAGAAGAGGCGGCAGCAGCTGCCGCGGCGAGTTCGGATTCACCGTGGAGGAGGCAGGCGAGGCGGCAAGCCTTGTCGGCGAGGAGTTTGCGGCGAGGAAGAGCTTGTCGAACTGAAGCTGAGTTGAGCGAGCCCGCCGAGGGCGCCTCCTCCCCTCCTTCAGACAGCTTGCCGTGAGCGGAGCCCCCAGCTCCACCAAGAAGGCGTCTCTGCAAAGCCGGAGACGTAGCTGGAGACGGGTCAACAGCCGCCCATGGCGCTCCACCCAGCGGCAACCTTTGTTGCTGGAGCACCTCACGCCCTTCTGACAAGCTGGGCGGGGCCCTCGCAGAACCATCGCTTCTGCTCCCGCCAAGCGGCCAAGGGAACCTACTCCTCCGCCTCGTCGTCTTGGAGGCGAGCAGGTGATCTCTCCACGCTCGGCTCGGCGAGGAAGAAGAAGAGTAAGATTCTTTGCAGCATTTGTAGTTCTTGACATGTTGCTTTGTCTTGTATCTAATTTGCTTCACTCTGAACCCATTCCTTTTGAATGGCTGGCCCAGAGGCGTCGAAGAGCCAAGGCCCGGTGATTGTCGCCGAGGGCGAACCCACCATGAGAGGCGCGTCCGAGACCACCTTGCGGACGTGGCAACTCTTCCTCAAAGCAGCCCGGAGCAGCCCAGCGTAAGTATATGGTTTACTTCTTGCTGTTACGCGTGCATGGGTGCCCTTTCTTTCTTGATATCGGCTGGCGATTTGTGTAGGAAGCGAGCAGACTTACGAGTGCCACAAGCCACTCGACATGCCTTCTGCTTCGACTACACCGCCAAGGGAGGATTCCCCGGCAAGGGAGCGTTCTCCGGCAAGAGAGACTTCTCCGGCAAGGGGCAGTTCTCCGGCAAGGGACAGCTCTCCGGCAAGGGACAGCACCAATGATCCCCTGGTGGCGGAGACCATGACTACAGAAGGTAATCCTCTTGCTTGAAAACTTTCCTTGTGTTCTTCTTCTTCTGATTTTCTTTTTGAATATTTGCTTGACTTTTCTTCATTTTCTGGTCGTCCATAGAGCCAATGGAGACCGAGGCCGCCCGGCGAGGAGGGCCTTGCACAATCTTGGCAGCGCTGCTGCCATCGAAGAAGAAGATGGCGCTGAGCCGTCGTGAAGAGGCGCCAAAGCTACCGCCCTTGAAGCCGGGCGAGGGTCCAGCGATCGCGGCGACCACGAGGCCGCGGGGCGCCCAGGCGCCTCGCCGACCGCCGATCCTCCGCCCGGTCTTGGCAGCGTCGGGCTCCGAAGAGCCCCAGCTCGGCGCCTATTTGAAGGCCGGCGATGGCGTCTTCATCAAGCTCCCATGGGCGTCGAGCTCCAGGGCGCCGGCCGAAGGAGAAACTTTTGATGAAGAGCTGCTCGCCTCCGCTGTACTAACGTTGGTTGACGCACCAAACAGCAGCAACGGCGAGTCTGAGGAGGAGCGGCTGCTGCGGAAGCTGCTGTCGCTCTACCGCTCCCGACAAGCCAAGCTGGAATCCCGGGAAGCGCTTGTCACGAAGGTGGGAGCAGACATCGAGAAGCGCGCGGAGGAGCTCCGGGGCCTCAACCAGGAAGCTCTCCGGTCCTTGGCAGAGGAGCGGGAGCAACTTCCGAGGCGCAAAGCCTTCCTCCTCGAGAAGGCTGAAGCTGAGGAGCAACAGCGGCTTGCCGCCGAGAAGCTATCTGCGCAGGAAGGCGAGTTGGCGCAGAGGAAGGTTAGTCTTGACAGCCATGAGGAGGATCTAGCCGCGCGTGAGGTTCTCATCGGAGGAATACCCAAGGTCCACCATCCCCAGCTGCGCCAGCTCCCTGTCGATGGCTGCAGCAACGTCCACGAGACCCTCGGTCCAGTGCTCCACATTCTCCCTAAAAGTGTTCTGGGCGGCATTAGCACTTTCGCCCGGCCGCCTCGTCGGCCTTGATCTTCTCCTTCAAGGCCACCTCCTGCTCCCTGGCGCCCAGTCCGGTCTGAGTCAAAGTAGTTAGCTTCAACTCAAGATCTGCGTTGGAGTCCTTGGCGGCGCTGAGCTCCTTGCTCCTCTCGGCGAGGCGGCCTGCAGCTCGCCAAGAGTGTAGGCGTCCTTCTCGCGCTCATGGTTGAGTGCAGCAAGCTCCTCGCCGCTCTCCTTGAGATTGGCTCCAGCTGCATCACCTTCGTCTCCAGCTCCTTCTTGGCGGCCTCGGCAGTTGCAGCAGCATCCTTTGCTTCCTTGAGAGCCCCGCCAAATGTTTGCTCGCGCGCGGCTAGATCCTCCTCATGGCTGTCAAGACTAACCTTCCTCTGCGCCAACTCGCCTTCCTGCGCAAATAGCTTCTCGGCGGCAAGCAGCTGTTGCTCCTCGGCTTGACCTTCTCGAGGAGGAAGGCTTTGCGCTCCTCGGCGAAGTTGCTCCGCTCCTCTGCCAAGGACCGGAGAGCTTCTGGTTGAGGCCGGAGAGATCCTCCACGCGCTTCTCGATGTACTTGCTCCGCCTTAGCGACAAGCGCTTCCCGGGATTCCAGCTTGGCTTGTCGGTAGCGCGGTAGAAGCGGCAAAGACTTCGCGGCAACCGCTCCTCCTCGAACTTCGCCCGGCTGCTGCTGTTTGGTGCGTCAACCAGCGTCCCGATCCAGTGGAAGCGAGCAGCTCTTCATCAAAAGTTTCTCCTTCGGCGGCGCCACAGGCTCGGCGCCCATGGGAGCTTGATGAAGACACCATCGCCGACCTTCAAATAAGCGCCGAGCTGGGGCTCTTCGGAGCCCGGCAGCTGCCGGCGGAGGGATCGGCGGTCGGCGTGGCGCTGGCGCTCCTGCGGCCTCGTGGTCGTCGGTCACGATCGCGGACCCTCGCCAGCTTCTGCGGCGGTAGCTTTGGCGGCCTCTTCGCCGACGGGCTCGTCAGCGCCAGCTTCTTCTTTGATGGCAGCGGCATCGTCAGTATTGCCGCGCGCGTCCTCCTCGCCGGCGGCCTCGGTCTCCATTGGCTCTGTGGACGACCAGAAAATGAAGAAAAGTCAAGCAAATATTCAAAAAGAAAATCAGAAGAAGAAGAACACAAGGAAAGTTTTCAAGCAAGAGGATTACCTTCTGTAGTCATGGTCTCCACCACCAGGGGATCGTTGGTGCTGTCCCTTGTCGGAGAGCTGTCCCTTGCCGGAGAACTGCCCCTTGCCAGAGAAGTCTCTCTTGCCGGAGAACGCTCCCTTGCCGGGGAATCCTCCCTTGGCGGTGTAGTCGGGCGAAGGCATGTCGGGAGCGGCTTGTGGCACTCTGGTAAGGCTGCTCTGCTCCTACACAAATCAGCAGTCAGATATCAGCAAAGAAAGGGCACCCATGCACGCCGAACAGCAAGAAGTAAACCATATACTTACACTGGGGACTGCGCTGGGGGCTGCTTTGAGGAAGAGTTGCCACGTCCCAAGAAGGTGGTCTCGACGCGCCTCCTATCATTGTCATGGTGGGTTCGTCCTCGATGACAATCACCGGGGCCTTGACTCTCTTCGACGCTCTCTGGGCCAGTGTCCTGAAAAGGAATGGGTTCAGAGTGAAGCAAATCAGATACAAGACAAAGCAACAAGTCGAAGAACTACAAATGCTGCAAAGAATCTTACTCTTCTTCTTCCTTGTCGGAGCTGAGCGCAGAGAGATCAAATTCTGGCTCGCCTCCAAGACGACGAGGCGGACGAGTAGGTTCCCTTGGCCGCTTGGCGGGAGCAGAAGCGATGGTCTGCGAGGGCCCCGCTCCAGTTGCCGCAGCGGCGTGAGGTGCTCCCGCGGCAACAGTGCTTGCCGCGGTGGAGCGCGTCGCGCGGCGGCTGTTGACCCGTCTGCCGCCCCGCTACGTCTCCGGCCTTGCGGAGACGCCTTCTTGGTGGAGCTTGGGGCTCCGCCATGCAAGCTGTCAAGGAGGGAGGAGGCGCCCTCGGCCTCGCTCAACTCAGCTTCGACAAGCTCTTCCTCGCCGGCAAACTCCCTCGCCGACAAGGCTTGCCGCCTCTGCTCTCTGCCTCCTCCATGGTGAATCCGAACTTCGCCATGCGGCAGCTCTGCCGCCTCTTCTTTCCTGGTGGCGATGCGCTGCATCTCGTCATCGGTGGTGTCACGGGTGAGGCTCTTCTGTTCATCGGGGCGGACCGGCACTTCTACCAGGCTGTCAAAGAACACTCGCACGACGTCATCTGCAGGCTCTTGCCAGTTGGAGCGATTCCATGCGAAGTCGCTGGCGGCATCATTGCACGGATGCGGTCGGCGAGGAATTGTTGCACAGCGGGATGACATTCTTCGGCAACCTGAACGCTCGGGATGCTCATGATCATGCTTGAACAGCTCCAGAGCATCGCGTCCGATTCGGGGCAGTGAAATTGAAGTTGAGGCCCGGCGCAGCCTCATGATATCCGCCGCGTTCGGAACTCCCCAGCGGGTTTCCTCCTCTCCTGCGAAGCGATGCGGCGGCGAAGGAAATCTGCAGCAGGCGCCTCTGATGAGTCCGGCAAGCCTCAGGCGTAGGATCCGGATGACGGCAATCTTCAGCCTAGCGTCTTCCGGGGCCAGACCGCTCCAATCGTTGCCGCGCACTACTGGGGTTTGGCGCTGGCTGGTAAACGGCTGCGGGTTCTCCTCGACAATCCAGCACCAGTCTTCCCTCCACTCATCCCATTTGCTGCGGAGCTCTCCCTCCAGATAGGCTTCCTTCTTGCCGGTCCTCGAGATCCGCATTTATCCCACCGGAAAGAGGCTCCCCTCTCTCAACTCGGGGCATAAAGAAGTGGCGGAAAAGGGCTATGTTTGGATGGACTCCGACAAAGTTTTCGCAGAGATGTGCAAAAACTGCCATGGTCCTGCGGGAGCACCTCACGCTGCTGCGGCAACTGGAGCGGGGCCCTCGCAGACCATCGCTTCTGCTCCCGCCTAGCGGCCAAGGGAACCTACTCCTCCGCCTCGTCGTCTTGGAGGCGAGCCATAATTTGATCTCTCCGCGCTCAGCTCCGACGAAGAAGAAGAAGAGTAAGATTCTTTGCAGCATTTGTAGTTTTTCGGCTTGTTGCTTTGTCTTGCATCTGATTTGCTTCACTCTGAACCCATTCCTTTTCAGGACGCTGGCCCGTAGAGAGTCAAAGAGCCAAGGCCCCGGTGATTGTCATCGAGGACGAACCCACCGCGACAGCAGGAGGCGCGTCCGAGACCACCTTGCCGGACGCGGCAACTCTTCCTCAAAGCAGCCCCCAGCGCAGCCCCCAGCGTAAGTATATGGTTTACTTCCTGCTGTTTGTCGTGCATGGGTGCTCTTTCTTTGCTGATATCTGACTGCTGATTTGTGTATCTGACATTGGGCTTGTGCACCAGCGGGAAGTAGTTGGCCAGGATCTTGTCGTCTCGCCCCCCGGCAGCTTGCACCGCGATGGTGTAGATGCTGAGGAACTCCGACGGATGCGTCTTGCCGTCGTACTTCTCGCACGCGTCGGCTTGAAATTCTTCTTGCTTGGCCACTGGACTTGCCGCAGCTCACGAGTGAACGCAGGGCAACCTACCGTGTACGGCAAGTCGCCTGGTTCACCTGGCGCATGCATGTCGACAGAGGGCCCAGCGCGCTGGTCGGATTGACGCCGTGCTTCTCTTCGGCGCTCGATGCGAGTCCGAGCATCTTCTTGCTGTCATTCGTGAAGAACTTGGCGCTGATCGCGATGAACTCGTGGATCCGATGCCGCGGTGGAGTCGCTGTCGAGGTGGATCCGGCGAGTCGGCGGTCTTGGCCTTCGGGGCGGAGAGTGCATGGTGGTTGCACCCCCACCGGTTTCGTCGCCACCGGCTCGTGCTTGGCAGTCCTGCCGCGGCAGCGATGCACTCGGCTGCCGCGGAGCGTCGCCGTTGGCAAAGCCGATGAGACTCTGAATGGTGGCCCTCCATTCATCGACCTTGTCGGCTGTTGGAGGGTAATCCAGAGCGATTGAGCTCTCGCCAAAGCTTCTGCTGGAGTGGTGGGTGGTAGCGGCGAACGGCGCGAGGAGCGGGATATGCTCGGACTTCTAACTATGTTAGAAGGAGCAGTATCCCGTCCAGGCGACCATGCCTCGCTCGTGCCAGCATGTTGGCGTGCATGTTGGTCTTGAGCATCCCGAGATCCACCAGCTCGATCTTGGTCCAACGAGCGTATGGCGTTGTGAATACCATGACGATGTCGGTCCCGCGCCTCCTGAGACGGGCGCGGTGCATGTACGGACGCCGAGGTCTGCACAGCCTTGTCCTTGGACTTGGCAGCACCGTGGGCTCCCCGTCGACGTCCATTCTTCGCCGGCGTCTACCCCACCACCCGTTTGCTCCGGTGGTGGTGGGTTCGACAGCAGACGGAACATCTGCCGCCAAGCCTTCTTCTTCGGTGGCATGTCGATGAAGATGATGAAGATCTAGCTCGTGTGGACGCCGGATCAGGTTCACACAATCTCGACGCCCCCTACCTGGCGCGCCAAAGATGTCGGGGAGGCTGATCTGGCCCACGAACACCTATGGGACCGGCGGACCGAGCCCCTTTCGGTTCGGCGGGGGGCGGAGGTTGCACGAAGAGCAGATCGAGGCGAAGCACACGAGCGGTTTACCCAGCTTCGGAGCTCTCCGGAGAGATAACACTCCTACTGCTGCATGTCTGAGTGTATTGAGTTCTTGCTTGGGAGCGCTTGAGTGCTACAGTACACACTAGCTGCTAGCGAGACCGTGCGTGAGTGTAACCCCTCCTCTATGTTGCGCATGGGCCTCCTTTTATATGCTCAAGGGGTCTCCGACAGGTGGCAACGTAGACAAGGGTAAAAGTGGAAAAGGAGTGGTTGGTACAGCTACTTGTACAGTGTGTCATACCTAACCCTGACGGCAGGGGACAAAGGCATTAAATGCCCGTCACGCCGCCCTAACAAAGGCAAATAGGGACCGCTGGGGTGCCACCACTTGCCGATGGCAATCTTGTCGGCGCCGCTTGCCACGCGCTCCGCTGGTCATACGACCTCTTGCCACTGTACTGGAAAGGTCCTAGGGCGACTCGTTAGTGGATGTGCTTTGGAGCGCAGTACAGAGTAGTGGTCTGCCAGCAGCGCCTTGCCGCATGTTGTTGTCTTGTCGCGTCCAAGCTTGTCCCTCACGGGCCTTCCCGGCAAGCTCCTCTTGCCGGGCCTTGTCTCCTAGGTGCCTTGGGTGGCCTTCCGGCAAGCTCCTCTTGCCGGGCCTTGCCTCCTAGGTGCCTTGGGTGGCCTTCCCAAGCTCCTCTTGCCGGGACCTTGTCTCCTTGGCTTGAATACTTTGTTCTTGAATGGCTCCAAAGGAACCACGGAGGACCTTGGCGGTCACCCGGTAAGCCCTGTCGCGGAGGGCTGCAACTGCCCGTGCACAAGTTCGGGATACTAGGGTACCCCTACTCTAGTACACCGACACGAGTGTTATTTCCTTCCTCTGAACCGAGCATTATTTCTTTCAGAAAAATGAGACAGGCTTTGGAGAAGAAGGATCTTGACCTTGCGGCCGCACAAAAATTGGCCGAAGAGAAAACAACACTTGCCGACCAGAAGTTGGCTTCGGTCGGAAAGTTAGAAGAAGAAAATGCTAAGCTGAAGACTGCTCTTGCACGACCGAAAGTGGCGGTGTCACGGATTGATACTGCCCTCTGTCCAAGGGAGACGTTCCAGAATGATCGCAGACGACCTGCATCTCATCGTCCTTGCGGATGAGGAGAAGGTCGCAGACGACCTGCATCTCATCGTCCTTGCGGATCAGGATGGAGCGCACATTGTACTTGTGGCGCAGCTCCGTCGAGTGGGTCATGGACAAGAGCACTAGGTGTTGTACATGACCTGCACCTCGTCGTCCTTGCGGATCGGGATGAAGCGCATGTTGTACTTGTGGTGCAACTCTGAGGAGAAGGTCGCAGACGACCTGCACCTCGTCATCCTTGCGGATCAGGATGGAGTGTGTGGCCAAGTCTCCGAGCTAGAGAATCGCTCTTCACTCGAAGCGTGGTTTAACTTAGGCGAGTACGAGACTGCAGCTAAGCCCCCGAGTGAGAGGCTTGCTCTTCACTCGGTGGGATTTTGCAAACTTAGGCGAGTACGGTACTGCAGCTAAGCCCCCGAGTGAGAGGGTTGCTCTTCACTCGGTGGGATTTTTTTCACTTAGGCGAGTACGGAACTGCAGCTAAGCCCCCGAGTGAGAGGGTTGCTCTTCACTCGGTGGGATTTTGTCAAACTTAGTCGAGTACGGAACTGCAGCTAAGCCCCCGAGTGAGAGGGTTGCTCTTCACTCGGTGGGAGGTTTTCAAACTTAGGCGAGTACGGAACTGCAGCTAAGCCCCCGAGTGAGAGGGTTGCTCTTTACTCGGTGGGATTTTCTCAAACTTAGTCGAGTACGAGACTGCAGCTAAGCCCCCGAGTGAGAGGATTTCTCTGTTGGAGATATGCCCTAGAGGCAATCATGTGATGATGACATTTCCATATGTATTCATCAGTCCTTTGAATTGCCCTTGAACATCATCAATGATATGTATCAATAAGTATGTGACTTGTTTGTGGAACTATGTATTGTATGATGATAGTTCTAATGGTCCCTAGTTGATAAGGTTGTGCGGACACATATCCTTGACTAGTATACGACTCGGTAGATGACAATGTTTGACAAGTCATGTGCATGGAGATGCTAAACCGATAGTATGGGCTCGGGGATGGAGATCACTGAGCCGGACAGACCCACTTTGAGACACAGCGAGATATAGTCATCTGTTAGCCTCAATTGCAATGTCTATGCCATGTCCTAGACCTGAGGTCCTCGCATGTTCTCGAGATGAGGATCGACTCACTTAGGGTCTATCAAACGCTACTCCGTAACTGGGTAGTTATAAAGGTAGCTTTCGGGTGAGTCGTGAGACATGCCGCGAGACATGGTTGACCAAGATGGGATGTGCCCCTCCTATTTGGAGAGATATTCTCTAGGCCCTCTCGAGTGATTAGATTCGTAAAGCATGGCCATGTGACTTGGGTTAAGTGTTAACCCAATTCGGGAATCTGTATCACGGTTTCGAGAAGAGAGGTCGAGCTATCACAAGGGTGACAAGTACTCGCCTTGAGCTTGACAACAAATATCGTGAGGCAAAGGGAATGTTGCATATGACACATTGTTGAGGTTCGTCAAACGACTTTATGCACACATGGGAGTTGGCACGTTCTGCTAGGAGCCGCTACCAACTATCGAATCTGGTCGTGTCCATGTGTACGTGAACCTATAGGGTCGCACACTTAAGGGGCTGCAGCCCATTCGGATTGGATCCGAGTGGAAAATGGATGTGGGCTCCTAGTGGGCTCAAGTGTTGAGCCTACCTTGGAGGTCTATATAAAGGGGAGTGGGCACACCACTTAGGGTTGATCGAAGAGAACCCTGGTTAGCCACCGCCACTCCCCACGCCCATGTCGCGCGACCAGACCTAGCAGTCCGCTGCTCGACGCTGCTCCCCGTACGTGTGGATACCTTGGAGGCATTGCATCTATGGTGCTTGGACGAACCGTTCGAGGGAACCGCGAGGTGCCATTCGTGGGAGATCACCGTTCACGGGTCTTCGCTGTTCGTGGGAGATCGGCAACGCGAGGAGGAGATCGGCTACATGCATCACCAACTCTACTTCCGTTGCGGTGACTGCGCGTCTAGTGGTAAACCCGATCCCATTATCTATTTCCAGCAGCATGATCTTGGGTGCGCGGTAGAAAATTTTATTTGGCTGTAGCGTAGCGTACTGCGTGTTCCCATAGTGGTATCAGAGCCTCCGCTGTGTGGTGATAGATTCAATGATATGCATATAAGATATGTAGATCGGTTCAGGTGCAGGTCGATGAGATCGGCCGCGCACGTCAGTGTTGAAGGTTGGTTTCGTGATCTTGTTTCCGCGATCGTGACACAGAGGTCGTGACACGAGTTACCCCTACCGGTCGGTTTCCGCCATCGGGGTAGACAGTGGAACGTAAATCCGGATGCAGCACGCGAAGATCAATGAGATTGATCGAACCGGAACATAGATCAACACCGTGGAAATGTGATTTCCGCAGTGCACAAATCTGTTGGAGCGGTCTCGGTAAAATGGTTGGAACTTTTGCATACGAACTCCGATTTAGCTCCACGACCTGTCAAACTGAAGCTAACGAAAAGCTGGATTAGTGGCGAAATTTGGAACATGATTTCGGTGCTTCTGGCTAGGCCAAAATCCACTTGGAAAATAGAGTTTCAGCAGGTTTTATCTTCGGCGGTAGAACGTCTGACTCGTTTTTGCAGGGAATGCTTGTGATTTGGTATAGCCCATGAATGTTGCTTGTATATTATTGTTTCATGACCTGTGTGTCATGAGTGCAGCAACCGGCAGGAGCCGTATGGTTGTCCCATTATTGTATTAATGACCTGCGTGTCAACATGAGAAGGCATGTAATTTAATTTAATTTCAGTAGCTATTAGTTTGTAATAGCATAGTATCTTATGTAACACTTGGCAGTTGACACCATGGTATGGAGATGGAGATCACCACGAGGACAACCATGCATGGAGATGGAGACCACCAAGGGCAGACCGCGCACTTGGAGATGGAGATCACCATGCGCTATGAAAAGGGGCTATACCATATCAGACATATATAAATTGTCTGTGAAAGTTTATCCCTTTTATGCACCCTTCTTTTGCATGGTAGATGTTTTAAGTAGGGTGATCCCTCAAAGAATGTCAAGTATAAATGCCTCCCAAATTGCTGCACCTTCACATGTCAAGTATATTTAGTGGCGGGCCTATAAAATTAGGGTGCCACTATATCTCCTTGAAGTGATGGGTTTGTGTCGGACACTTACACGCGAAGCATTGGTTAACTTGACGTGGCTATCAAAACAGTTTTGGGCCACGAGGCATAGGAGTTGGCGCGGCATGAGATGTCCCCAACAACAAGAGTCGTATGGAGATACGATTAGCAAGAGTTGCTTACCGAGTGATGTTGTCCTCTAGTGGTGATGCAAAAGCTCACTAGTTGACATGTTGATCTTGGATCTTGAATCACTAAGTGTCAACCGAGGGATGTTGATTTTAGTGGGAGTATAAAATGTTTAAAATAAATTACCCTTCATGTCTTAGTGTTTTGCATATTTCTGTTGTAGATCAATGGCACCACCTGCTCAAGTTACCCCTTTTGCATTTAAATCAATCCTGGAAAAAGATAAATTGAATGGAACAAACTTTACCACCTGGTATAGAAACCTGAGAATTGTTCTTAGGCATGAGAAAAAGGAACAAGTTCTATAGAATCCCCTTCTAGAGTAACCTACCGATAGTGCTAATGCCACAACCAGAAATGCCCACCAGAAACTCGTTAATGAATCAAACGAGATCAGCTGTCTCATGCTGGCTTCTATGGAGCCTGATCTGCAGCAGCAGTTCGAAAAAATTGAAGCTTTCGATATGATCGAGAGTCTCAAGAGCATGTTTCGAATGTAGGCTAGGACCGAAAGGTTCAACGTCTGGCGATCCTTGAGGGATTGTAAGCTAAAAGAGGGTGATCCACTGTGCCCGCATGTGATCAAGATGATCAGGTACATGCAAGCTCTAGATCGGTTGGGCTTCCCACTTGGGGACGAGTTGTCCACAGATACAATTCTGGGTTCTCTTCCAGATAGCTATGGGCCGTTCATCTCGAACTACCATATGCATGGGATGGAAAAGAAGCTCACTGAATTGCATGGGATGCTCAAAGTGGCAGAGCAAGATATCAAGAAAGGTACGCATCGTCAAGTGTTGATGGTGCGTAACTTCGCTAAGTTCAAGAAGAGCTGGTCCAAGAAAAAGGCTAAGGCAAAGGGCAAAGAGAAGGAGGCAACTCCAACTGCAGCCGCTGCACCTAAGTCAGGGACGGCTTCGGGGAGTATTTGCTTTCATTGCAAGGAACCCGGACACTGGAAAAGGAACTGCAGCAAGTGGCTTGCCGAGAAGGGCAAGAAGACTGGAAGTATGACTTCTTTTTCAGGTACACTTGTTGTATATGTTATAGACATTTATCTTGCTGATGTTTCTAGTAGATCTTGGGTATATGATACCGGATCGGTTGTTCACATATGCAACTCGATGCAGGGGCTAAGCAGAACTAGGAATGTCGCAAGAGGAGAAGTTGACATTCGCGTCGGGAATAAAGCAAGAGTTGTTGTATTGGCCGTCGGCACTATGCAACTTAATTTACCTTCAGAATTTGTAATGGAACTTGATAATTGTTATTATGTTCCTGCTTTGAGTTGAAACATTATTTCTGCCTCATGTTTGATGAGACAAGGTTATGAATTCAGTATTAAGGACAATGGTTGTTCAATTTACTTGAATAATATGTTTCATGGCTTTGCACCCATTGTGAATGGGTTATTTATCCTAGATCTTGAAAGTGAATCAATCTATAACATAAATGTCAAGAGGCATAAGCCTAATGAGATAAATCTGACTTACATCTGGCATTGTCGACTAGGACACATTAGTCAAAAGCGCATGAAGAAGCTCCATGATGATGGAATCCTAACTTCGTTTGATTTTGAATCATTCGAGACATGCGAGTCTTGCCTACTCGACAAGATGACTAAGACTCATTTTGCAAAGAGTTGCGAGAGGGCGTCCGAGCTGTTGGAACTTATACATAGTGATGTATGTGGACCAATGAGCACGACAGCCAGAGGTGGTTTCCAATACTTCGTGACTTTTACCGATGACTTGAGTAGATATGGATATGTCTACTTGATGAGGCACAAGTCGGAAACTTTTGAAAAGTTCAAGGAGTTTGAGCGAAGTGGAAAATCAACTTCGACAAGAAAATCAAACTTCTACGATCTGATCATGGCGGTGAGTATATGAGCCAGGAGTTTGATGATCATCTTAAGAGTCGTGGAATAGTTCCACAACTGACTCCCCCGGGTACGCCACAGAGAAATGGCGTGTCAGAATGAAGGAATCGGACTCTGTTGGACATGGTCCGATCAATGATGAGTCAGTCGGATTTACCCTTGTCATTTTGGGGATACGCTCTAGAAACTGCAGCTTTCACACTAAACAGGGTACCATCTAAGTCCGTAGATAAGACACCATATGAGATATGGACTGCGAAGAGTCACAATTTGTCTTTTCTAAAAAATTGGGGATGTGAAGCATATGTCAAGCGACTCTAGTCGGACAAGCTCACACCAGAATTCGTGGGATATCCAAGGGAAACCTTGGGGTATTACTTCTACAACCGTGAGGAGGGCAAAGTGTTTGTCGCTCGACATGGAGTTTTCCTTAAGAAAGAGTTTCTTAATCGAAAGGCTAGTGGGAGGACGGTCCGACTCGAAGAAATTAGAGAACCACATGGAGACGTTCCGGTAGGTGATTCTGTCACAACAGAATTAGTCAGGGAACCCGTGGTGGAGTCAACGCCGGTTCCACGGAGGTCATAAAGGTTACACAATTTAAATGACTGCAATGTGTTGTTCTTGGAGAATAACAAGCCGACTACGTAAGAGCCCTGATTCCGAGTTATGGCTTGAGGCCATGAGATCCGAATTAAAGTCCATGGATGAAAATCAAGTTTGGAACTTGGTTGACCTGCCAGATGGCGTTCGAGCCATTGAGTGCAAGTGGATCTTTAAGAAGAAAACAGATATGGACGGAAATGTCACAGTCCATAAGGCTCGACTTGTTGCTAAAGGTTATCGACAAGTTCAAGGAATTGACTACAATGAGACTTACTCACCGGTAGCGATGCCTAAATCAATTCGGATCATTCTTGCTATAGCGGAATATTTCGACTATGAGATATGGCAGATGGATGTCAAAACGGCTTTCCTTAATGGAAATTTAACCGATGATGTGTATATGACACAACCCGAGGGTTTTGTTGATCCAAATAAGTCTAGCATGGTATGCAAGCTTCAGAGATCCATTTATGGATTAAGGCAAGCATCTCGGAATTGGAACATTCGTTTTAATGAAGCGGTCAAAGAGTTTGGCTTCATCAAGAATGATTGTGATCATTGTGTATTCAAGAAGGTCAGTGGGAGCTCAGCTGCATTTCTGATCTTATATGTGGATGACATATTATTGATTGGAAATGATGTTCAAATGCTTGAATCTGCCAAGGACTCATCGAAAAATAGTTTTTCTATGAAGGACTTGGGAGAAGCATCTTACATTTTGGGAATCAAGATCTATAGAGATAGATCGAGAAGGCTTATTGGATTAAGCCAGAGTGCGCATAT
Source organism: Aegilops bicornis (assembly GCA_021605145.1). Taxonomy (NCBI): domain Eukaryota; kingdom Viridiplantae; phylum Streptophyta; class Magnoliopsida; order Poales; family Poaceae; genus Aegilops; species Aegilops bicornis. The sequence goes on from CM038672.1 coordinate 140,485,996, forward strand.
TGACAAGGTGTTGAAGCGGTTCAACATGCAAGATGCCAAGAAGGGTTTCTTGCCCATGTCACATGGCATTAGTCTTAGCAAGACTCAGAGTCCTACGGCTCCTGATGAGTGAAGACGCGTGGATGGGATACTGTATACTTTGGCTGTTGGGTCCATCATGTATGCTATGGTATGTACCCTGATGTTAGCTTTGCTCTTAGCGTGGTGGGCAGATACCAGGCTGATCCAGGTGAGAGTCACTGGACAGCGGTTAAGAATATCCTTAAGTATTTGAGAAGGACTAAGGATATGTTCCTGGTTTATGGAGGTGAGGATGAGCTCGTTGTAAAGAGTTACACCGATGCTAGTTTCTAAACCGATAGGGATGATAGTCGATCGCAATCTAGGTTTGTGTTCATTCTGAACGGAGCAGCAGTGAGCTGGAGGAGCTCCAAGCAAGATACAGTAGCTGATTCTACAACAGAGGTTGAGTACATTGCAGCTTCTGAAGCTACAAAAGAAGGTGTTTGGGTGGCGAATTTCATTTCTGATCTTGGTGTGGTTGAGGGTGCGTCTAAGCCCGAGTGAGAGGCTTGGTCTTCACTCGGTGTTTGTTTTTCAAACTTAGGCGAATCGGATTCGCAGCTAAGCCGCCCACTAGGGGATTTTGAACACATGTATAAGTAACAACAATCATTCAGGAGACTGTAAAACCATGTCTTTGATAAACAAGCTGAAAGGTACTTCTTATTACATCTCAACAGTCTGAACGCTTAAGTATAAAAGTAGCAGAGCAGCTCCGCATTCCAAGCGCGTGGCTCGTCTTTCTTGTGTTCCACATCGTACAGGTGGTACGCTCCATTGTGGAGCACCTTGGTGATGATGAAGGGGCCTTCCCAAGCGGGAGCAAGCTTGTGAGGCCATTGCTGATCCACTCGGAGCACGAGGTCTCCTTCCTAAAATGCTCGACCACTCACGTTTCTAGCATGGAATCGATGGAGGTCTTGCTGATAAATGCTCGACTGATCAGGGCCATCTCTCTCGATGTCTACTACACAACCTTCTTCTTGTAGACGTTGTTGGGCCTCCAAGTGCAGAGGTTTGTAGGACAGTAGCAAATTTCCGTCAAGTGGATAACCTAAGGTTTATCAATTCGTGGGAGGCGTAGGATGAAGATGGTCTCTCCCAAACAACCCTGCAACCAAATAACAAAGAGTCTCTTATGTCCCCAACACACCCAATACAATGGTAAATTGTATAGGTGCACTAGTTCGGCGAAGAGATGGTGATACAAGTTCAATATGATGGTAGATATAGGTTTTTGTAATCTGAAAATATAAAAACAGCAAGGTAACTAATGATAAAAGTGAGCACAAACGGTATTGCAATGCGTTAAAACAAGGCCTAGGGTTCATACTTTCACAAGTGCAAGTTCTCTCAACAATAATAACATAATTGGATCATATAACTATCCCTCAACATGCAACAAAGAGTCACTCCAAAGTCACTAATAGCGGAGAACAAACAAAGAGATTATTGTAGGGTACGAAACCACCTTAAAGTTATTCTTTCCGATCAATCCATTGGGCTATTCCTATAAGTGTCACAAACAGCCCTAGACTTCGTAGTAAAATAACACCTTAAGACACACATCAACCAAAACCCTAATGTCACCTAGATACTCCAATGTCACCTCAAGTATCCGTGGGTATGATTATACGATATGCATCACACAATCTCAGATTCATCTATTCAACCAACACATAGAACCTCAAAGAGTGCCCCAAAGTTTCTACCGGAGAGTCAAGATGAAAACGTGTGCCAAACCCTATGCATAGGTTCATGGGCGGAACCCGCAAGTTGATCACCAAAACATACATCAAGTGAATCAATAGAATAACCCATTGTCACCACGGTTATCCCACACAAGACATACATCAAGTGTTCTCAAATCATTAAAGACTCAATACGATAAGATAACTTCAAAGGGAAAACTCAATCCATTACAAGAGAGTAGAGGGGGAGAAACATCATAAGATCCAACTACAATAGCAAAGCTCGCGATACATCAAGATCGTATCACCTCAAGAACACGAGAGAGAGAGAGAGAGAGAGAGAGAGAGAGAGAGAGATCAAACACATAGCTACTGGTACATACCCTCAGCCCCGAGGGTGAACTACTCCCTCCTCGTCATGGAGAGCGACGGGATGATGAAGATGGCCACCGGTGAGGGATCCCCCCTCCGGCAGGGTGCCGAAATAGGGTCCCGATTGGTTTTTGGTGGCTACTGAGGCTTGCGGCGGTGGAACTCCCGATCTATTCTGCTCCCGAAGGTTTTTAGGGTATATGGAGATATATAGGCGAAAGAAGTTGGTAAGGGGAGCCACGAGGGGCCCACGAGGGTGGAGGGCACGCCCAGGGGGTGGGTGCGCCCCCTGCCTCCTGCCTTCCTCGTTGCTTCCCTGACGTGCACTCCAAGTCTCCCGGATTGCTTTCTTTCCAAAAATAACTCTCTCGAAGGTTTAATTCCGCTTGGACTCCGTTTGATATTCCTTTCCTTCAAAACACTGAAACAAGGGAAAAAAACAGAAACTGGCACTGGGCTCTGGGTCAATAGGTTAGTCCCAAAAGTAATATAAAAGTGCATAGTAAAGCCCATAAAACATCCAAGATGGATAATATAATAGCATGAATACTTCATAAATTGTAGATACATTGGAGACGTATCAGCATCCCCAAGCTTAATTCCTGCTCGTCCTCGAGTAGGTAAATGATAAAAGAAATAATTTATGAATGTTGAATGCTAGCAGGTGCATAAGTTTGATCAATGATAATTTCAATCACCTTTTCTAGCATCATTATATGTCATAATAGTAGTTCAACTCACAGAACTTTTCATGATCAAGTAACAAGCTATTCACATGTTAAAGAATAGATCATAAACTTTCTTGAAAACTAACAAACCGTGTTATTAGCCATCAAACAATTACAATTCATCTTATTTTCAGGAAGAGTCTATGTCAGAGCTTTGATTCAGCAAACTTCACATACTCAACTATCTTTTAGTCTTCCATGATTGCTACCACTCAAAGCATATTTTTAGAACAAATAGCATCCATCGAACACGAGAAAGATAGGGGCTTAATGTTTCGCCTCCCAACTTATTTATCATATAGATAATTGTCAACAATAATAATTCATGATCAAATATATTTGAATGGCCATATATGCTCAGATCTTTCCATCACATGATGCTTGCCAACTAAATAGTAGGTTGGAATGAGAAGGAATACTACTTACTCTTGCATAAAAGTAAAAGATAGGCCCTTCGCAGAGGGAAGCAGGGATTTGAAGAGGTGCCAGAGCTCGAAGCTAGAACAGAGATGAAAATAACTTTGAGAGTTATGCTTTCATTGTCAACATAACGACCAAGAGTTCCCAATATCTTCCATACTACATACATTATAGGCGGTTCCCAAACAGAAAGGTAAAGTTTTTACTCCCCCTCCACCAACAATCACACTCCACGGCTTGTCCGAAACCACGGGTGCCGTCCAACTATCAACAATCCTGGGGGAGTTTTTTCTAAATTATTTGCGAATTTGTTTTTGATCTTTTGATCATAGGACTGGGCATCCCAGTTACCAGCCATTTTCTCGTGAATGATGAGCGGAGTCCACTCATCGTGAGAATAACCCACCTAGCATGGAAGATATTGACAGCCCCTAGTCGCTACATGAGCGATTCATGCATACAAAACAGATTATTATCTGAAGGTTTAGAGTTTGGCACATGCAAATTTACTTGGAACGGCAGGTAAATACCGCATATAGGTAGATATGGTGGACACTCATGGAAGAAACTTGGTTCAAGGATTTGGATGCACAAGCAGTATTCCCGCTTAGTACAGATATTTTGGCTAGCAAAGGATTCTAAATAGCAAGCACCACAGGTTAGAGGATCCATAACAATATAACTTCTATACACATCAAGATTTCACAAGAGGACCAAGCACATCAAGAGACGCTTCAATTCCATCCGGGACCAAGTCCAGGTGGGAGACATAGAGTTTCGCAAGATACATACGGATCTGAATATTGTAGATCCTTTGACTAAGCCTCTTCCACGAGCAAAACATGATCAACACCAAGACTCCAAGGTGTTAAAATCATTACTGTGTAATCTAGATTATTGACTCTAGTGCAAGTGGGAGACTGAAGGAAATATGCCCTAGAGGCAATAATAAAGTTATTATTTATTTCCTCATATCATGATAAATGTTTATTATTCATGCTAGAATTGTATTAATCGGAAACATGATACATGTGTGAATACATAGACAAACTTAATGTCACTAGTATGCCTCTACTAGACTAGCTCATTGATCAAAGATGGTTATGTTTCCTAACCATAGACATGTGTTGTCATTTGATTAATGGGATCACATCATTAGGAGAATGATGTGATTGACTTGACCCATTCCGTTAGCTTAGCACTTGATCGCTTAGTATATTGCTATTGCTTTCTTCATGACTTATACAAGTTCCTATAACTATGAGATTATGCAACTCCGTTTACCGGAGGAACACTTTGTGTGCTACCAATTGTCACAACGTGAATCGGGTGATTATAAAGGAGCTCTACAGGTGTCTCCAAAGGTATATGTTGGGTTGGCGTATTTCGAGATTAGGTTTTGTCACTCTGATTGTCGGAGAGGTATCTCTGGGCCCTCTCGGTAATGCACATCACTATAAGCCTTGCAAGCAATGTAACTAATGAGTTAATTAAGGAATGATGCATTACGTAACGAGTAAAGAGACTTGCCGGTAACGAGATTGAACTAGGTATTGGATACCGACGATCGAATGTCGGGCAAGTAACATACCGATGACAAAGGGAACAACGTATGTTGTTATGCGGTTTGACCGATAAAGATCTTCGTAGAATATGTAGGAGCCAATATGAGCATCCAGGTTCCGCTATTGGTTATTGACCGAAACAGTTCTAGGTCATGTCTACATAGTTCTCGAACCCGTAGGGTCCGCACGCTTAAGGTTTCGATGACGGTTATATTATGAGTTTATGAGTTTTGATGTACCGAAGTTTGTTGAGTCCGGATGTGATTACGGACATAACGAGGAGTCTCGAAATGGTCGAGACATGAAGATTGATATATTGGACGACTATATTCGGACACCGGAATGGTTCCGGAGTTATCGAATATATCTTAGAGTATCTTAGGGGTTCTGGAACCCCCCCGGAGGTTAATGGGCCTCATGGGCCCAAGTGGAGGAAGAGGAGAGGCGGCCAAGGGGCAGCCGCGCCCCCTCCCCCCCAAGTCCGAATTGGACAAGGAGGGGGGCGGTGCCCCCCCCTTTCCTTTCCCCCTCTCTCTCCTTCCCTCTCCTCTCCTACTCCAACAAGGAAGGGAGGGAGTTGGGAGTAGGACTCCTCCTGGCGCGCCTCCTCCTAGCCGGCCGCACCTCCCCCCTTGCTCCTTTATATACGGGGGCAGGGGGCACCCTAGAGTGACAACAATTGATCCTTGAGATCTCTTAGCCGTGTGCGGTGCCCCCCTCCACCATAGTTCTTGATAATACTGTAGCGGTGCTTAGGCAAAGCCCTGCAACGGTAGAACATCAAGATCATTACCACGTCGTCGTGCTGACAGAACTCTTCCCTGACACTTTGCTGGATTGGAGTCCGGGGAACGTCATCGATCTGAACGTGTGCAAGAATTCGAAGGTGCCGTAGTTTCGGTGCTTGATCGGTCGGGTCGTGAAGACATACGACTACATCAACCGCATTGTGCTAACGCTTCCGCTTTCGGTCTACGAGGGTACTTGGACAACACTCTCCCCTCTCGTTGCTATGCATCACCTTGATCTTGCGTGTGCGTAGGAATTTTTTTGAAATTACTACGTTCCCCAACAGTGGCATCCGAGCCTAGGTTTTATGCGTAGATGTTATATGCACGAGTAGAACACAAGTGAGTTGTGGGCGATACAAGTCATACTGCTTACCAGCATGTCATACTTTGATTCGGCGGTATTGTTGGATGAAGCGGCCCGGACCGACATTACGCGTACGCTTACGCGAGACCGGTTCTGCCGACGTGCTTTGCACAGAGGTGGCTAGCAGGTGTCAGTTTCTCCAACTTTAGTTGAATCGAGTGTGGCTACGCCCGGTCCTTGCGAAGGTTAAAACATCACTAACTTGATGAACTATCGTTGTGGTTTTGATGCGTAGGTAGGAACGGTTCTTGCTAAGCCCGTAGCAGCCACGTAAAACTTGCAACAACAAAGTAGAGGATGTCTAACTTGTTTTTGCAGGGCATGTTGTGATGTGATATGGTCAAGACGTGATGCTATATTGTATGAGATGATCATGTTTTGTAACCAGTTATCGGCAACTGGCAGGAGCCATATGGTTGTCGCTTTATTGTATGCAATGCAATCGCCCTGTAATGCTTTACTTTATCACTAAGCGGTAGCGATAGTCGTAGAAGTATAAGATTGGCGGGACGAATACGATGCTACGATAGAGATCAAGGTGTCGCACCAGTGACGATGGTGATCACGACGGTGCTTCGGAGATGGAGATCACAAGCACAAGATGATGATGGCCATATCATATCACTTATATTGATTGCATGTGATGTTTATCCTTTATGCATCTTATCTTGCTTTGATTGATGGTAGCATTTTAAGATGATCTCTCACTAATTATCAAGAAGTGTTCTCCCTGAGTATGAACCGTTGCAAAAGTTCTTCGTGCTGAGACACCACGTGATGATCGGGTGTGATAGTCTCTACGTTCAAATACAACGGGTGCAAAACAGTTGCACATGCGGAATACTCAGGTTAAACTTGACGAGCCTAGCATATACAGATATGGCCTCGGAACACGGAGACCAAAAAGGTCGTCGTGAATCATATAGTAGATATGATCAACATAGTGATGTTCACCATTGAAACTACTCCATCTCACGTGATGATCAGACATGGTTTAGTTGATTTGGATCACGTGATCACTTAGATGACTAGAGAGATGTCTGTCTAAGTGGGAGTTCTTAAGTATTATGATTAAATTGAACTTAAATTTATCATGAACTTAGTACCTGATAGTATTTTGCTTGTCTATGTTTGTTGTAGATAGATGGCTCGTGTTGTTGTTCCATTGAATTTTAATGCGTTCCTTGAGAAAGCTAAGTTGAAAGATGGTGGTAGCAATTACACGGACTGGGTCCATAACTTGAGGATTATCCTCATTGCTGCACAGAAGAATTACGTCCTAGAAGCACCGCTGGGTGCCAGGCCTGCTGCAGATGCAACTGACAACGTTAAGAATGTCTGGCAGAGCAAAGCTGATGACTACTCGATAGTTCAGTGTGCCATGCTTTACGGTTTAGAACCGGGTCTTCAATAACGTTTTGAACGTCATGGAGCATATGAGATGTTCCAGGAGTTGAAGTTAATATTTCAAGCAAATGCCCGGATTGAGAGATATGAAGTCTCCAATAAGTTCTATAGCTGTAAGATGGAGGAGAATAGTTCTATCAGTGAACATATACTCAAAATGTCTGGGTATAATAATCACTTGATTCAGCTGGGAGTTAATCTTCCTGATGATAGTGTCATTGACAGAATTCTTCAATCACTGCCACCAAGCTACAAGAGCTTCGTGATGAACTATAATATGCAAGGGATGGACAAGACTATTCCCGAGCTCTTCGCAATGCTAAAGGCTGCAGAGGTAGAAATCAAGAAGGAGCATCAAGTGTTGATGGTCAATAAGACCACCAGTTTCAAGAAGAAGGGCAAAGGGAAGAAGAAGGGGAACTTCAAGAAGAACAGCAAGCAAGTTGTTGCTCAGGAGAAAAAACCCAAGTCTGGACCTAAGCCTGAAACTGAGTGCTTCTACTGCAAGCGATCGACCTTTGGAAGCGTAACTGCCCCAAGTATTTGGCGGATAAGAAGGATGGCAAGGTGAACAAAGGTATATGTGATATACATGTTATTGATGTGTACCTTACTAATGCTCGCAGTAGCACTGGTATTTGATAATCGGGTTCATTGCTAATATTTGCAACTCGAAACAGGGACTACGGATTAAGCGAAGATTGGCTAAGGACGGGGTGACGATGCGCATGGGAAATGGTTCCAGAGTCGATGTGATCGCGGTCGGCACGCTACCTCTACATCTACCATCGGGATTAGTTTTAGACCTAAATAATTGTTATTTGGTGCCGTTAAGCATGAACATTATATCTGGATCTTGTTTGATGCGAGACGGTTATTCATTTAAATCAGAGAATAATGGTTGTTCTATTTATATGAGTAATATCTTTTATGGTCATGCACCCTTGAAGAGTGGTCTATTTATATTGAATCTCGATATTAGTGATACACATATTCATAATGTTGAAGCCAAAAGATGCAGAGTTCATAATGATAGTGCAACTTATTTGTGGCATTGCCGTTTAGGTCATATCGGTGTAAAACGCATGAAGAAACTCCATACTGATGGTCTTCTGGAATCACTTGATTATGAATCACTTGGTACTTGCAAACCGTGCCTCATGGGAAAGATGACTAAAACGCCGTTCTCCGGAACTATGGAGCGAGCAACTGATTTATTGGAAATCATACATACTGATGTATGTGGTCCAATGAATATTGAGGCTCGCGGCGGGTGTCATTATTTTCTCACCTTCACGGATGATTTGAGCAGATATGGGTATATCTACTTGATGAAACACAAGTCTGAAACATTTGAAAAGTTCAAAGAATTTCAGAGTGAAGTGGAAAATCATCGTAACAAGAAAATAAAATTTCTATGATCTGATCGTGGAGGAGAATATTTGAGTTACGAGTTTGGTTTACATTTGAAACAATGCGGAATAGTTTCGCAACTCACGCCACCCGGAACACCACAACGAAATGGTGTGTCCGAACGTCGTAATCGTACTTTACTTGATAGGGTGCGATCTATGATGTCTCTTACTGATTTACCGCTATCGTTTTGGGGTTATGCTCTAGAGACGGCCGCATTCACGTTAAATAGGGCACCATCAAAATCCGTTGAGACGACGCCTTATGAACTATGGTTTGGCAATTAACCAAAGTTGTCGTTTCTTAAAGTTTGGGGATGCAATGCTTATGTGAAGAAACTTTAACCAGATAAGCTCGAACCCAAATCGGAGAAATGTGTCTTCATAGGATACCCAAAAGAGACTATTGGGTACACCTTCTATCACAGATGTGAGGGCAAGATTTTTGTTGCTAAATTCGGGTCCTTTCTAGAGAAGGAGTTTCTCTCGAAAGAAGTGAGTGGGAGGAAAGTAGAACTTGATGAGGTAATCAGACCTGCTCCCTTATTGGAAAGTAGTTCATCACAAGAACCGGTTCTGTGACAACTACACCAATCGCTGAGGAAGCTAATGATACCGATCATGAAACTTCAGATCAAGTTACTACCGAACCTCGTGAGGTCTAACAGAGTAAGATCCGCACTGCAGTGGTACGGTAATCCTATTCGAAGTCATGTTACTTGACCATGGCGAACCTACGAACTATGAGGAAGCGATGATGAGCCCAGATTCATAAAATGGCTTGAGGCCATGAAATCTGAGATGGGATCCATGTATGAAAAAAAAATATGGACTTTGGTTGACTTGCCCGATGATCGGCAAGCCATAGAAAATAAATGGATCTTCAAGAAGAAGACTGACGCTGATGGTAATGTAACTGTCTACAAAGCTCGACTTGTTGCAAAATGTTTTCGACAAGTTCAAGGGGTTGACTACAATGAGACTTTCTCACCCATAGCGATGCTTAAGCCTGTCCGAATCATGTTAGCAATTGCCGCATTTTATAAAATTTGGCAAATGGATGTCAAAACTGCATTCCTGAATGGATTGCTGGAAGAAGAGTTGTATATGATGCAACCGGAAGGTTTTGTTGATCCAAAAGGTGCTAACAAAGTGTGCAAGCTCCAGCGATCCATATATGGACTGGTGCAAGCCTCTCGGAGTTGGAATAAACGCTTTGATAGTGTGATCAAATGATATGGTTTTATACAGACTTTTGGAGAAGCCTGTATTTACAAGAAAGTGAGTGGGAGCTCTGTAGAATTTCTGATATTATATGTAGATGACATATTGTTAATTGGAAATGATATAGAATTTCTGGATGGCATAAAGGGATACTTGAATAAAAGTTTTTCAATGAAAGATCTCGGCGAAGCTGCTTACATATTGGGCATCAAGATCTATAGAGATAGATCAAGATGCTTAATTGGACTATCACAAAGCACATACCTTGATAAAGTTTTGAAAAAGTTCAAAATGGATCAGGCAAAGAAAGGGTTCTTGCCCATGTTACAAGGTGTGAAGTTGAGTCAGACTCAATGCCCGACCACAGCAGAAGATAGAGAGAAAATTAAAGATGTTCCCTATGCTTCAGCCATAGGCTCTATCATGTATGCAATGTTGTGTACCAGACCTGACGTGTGCTTAGCAATAAGCTTGGCAGGTAGGTACCAAAGTAATCGAGAGCGGATCACTCGACATCGGTCAAGAATATCCTGAAATACCGAAAAGGACTAAGGATATGTTTCGCTTATGGAGGTGACAAAGAGCTAGTCGTAAATGGTTACGTTGATGCAAGCTTTGACACCGATCCGGACGATTCTAAATCGCAAACCCGGATACGTGTTTATATTGAGCGGTGGAGCCTGTCGGTTGGTGCAATTCTAAACAAAGCGTCGTGGCGGGATCTACATGCGAAGCGGAGTACATAGCTGCTTCGGAAGCAGCAAATGAAGGAGTCTGGATGAAGGAGTTCATTTCCGATCTAGGTGTCATACCTAGTCCATCGGGACCAATGAAGATCTTCTGTGAGAATACTGGTGCAATTGCCTTGGCAAAGGAATCCAGATTTCACAAGAGGACCAAGCACATCAAGAGACGCTTCAATTCCATCCGGGACCAAGTCCAGGTGGGAGACATAGAGTTTCGCAAGATACATACGGATCTGAATATTGTAGATCCGTTGACTAAGCCTCTTCCACGAGCAAAACATGATCAGCACCAAGACTCCATGGGTGTTAAAATCATTACTGTGTAATCTAGATTATTGACTCTAGTGCAAGTGGGAGACTGAAGGGAATATGCCCTAGAGGCAATAATAAAGTTATTATTTATTTCCTCATATCATGATAAATGTTTATTATTCATGCTAGAATTGTATTAACCGAAAACATGATACATGTGTGAATACATAGACAAACTTAATGTCACTAGTATGCCTCTACTAGACTAGCTCATTGATCAAAGATGGTTATGTTTCCTAACCATAGACATGTGTTGTCATTTGATTAATGGGATCACATCATTAGGAGAATGATGTGATTGACTTGACCCATTCCGTTAGCTTAGCACTTGATCGTTTAGTATATTGCTATTGCTTTCTTCATGACTTATACAAGTTCCTATAACTATGAGATTATGCAACTCCCGTTTACTGGAGGAACACTTTGTGTGCTACCAAACGTCACAACGTAATTGGGTGATTATAAAGGAGCTCTCTGGTGTCTCCAAAGGTATATGTTGGGTTGGCGTATTTCGAGATTAGGTTTTGTCACTCCGATTGTCGGAGAGGTATCTCTGGGCCCTCTCGGTAATGCACATCACTATAAGCCTTGCAAGCAATGTAACTAATGAGTTAGTTACGAATGATGCATCACGTAACGAGTAAAGAGACTTGCCGGTAACGAGATTGAACTAGGTATTGGATACCGACGATCGAATCTCGGGCAAGTAACATACCGATGACAAAGGGAACAACGATGTTGTTATGCGGTTTGACCGATAAAGATCTTCGTAGAATATGTAGGAGCCAATATGAGCATCCAGGTTCCGCTATTGGTTATTGACCGGAAATAGTTCTAGGTCATGTCTACATAGTTCTCGAACCCGTAGGGTCCGCACGCTTAAGGTTTCGATGATGCTTATATTATGAGTTTATGAGTTTTGATGTACCAAGTTTGTTCGAGTCCGGATGTGATTACAGACATAACGAGGAGTCTCGAAATGGTCAAGACATGAAGATTGATATATTGGATGACTATATTCGGACACCGGAATGGTTCCGGGAGTTATCGGATATATACCGGAGTACTGGGCGGTTACCAGAACCCCCCGGAGGTTAATGGGCCTCATGGGCCCAAGAGGAGGAAGAGGAGAGGCGGCCAAGGGCCAGCCGCACGCCCCTCCCCCCAAGTCCGAATTGGACAAGGAGGCGGCGCCTTTCCTTTCCCCTCTCTCTCCTTCCCTCTCCTCTCCTACTCCAACAAGGAAGGGAGGGAGTCCTACTCCCGGTGGGAGTAGGACTCCTCCTGGCGCGCCTCCTCCTAGCCGGCCGCACCTCCCCCCCTTGCTCCTTTATATACGGGGGCAGGGGGCACCCTATAGTGACAACAATTGATCCTTGAGATCTCTTAGCCGTGTGCGGTGCCCCCCTCCACCATAGTTCTCCTCGATAATATTGTAGCGGTGCTTAGGCGAAGATCTGCGATGGTAGAACATCAAGATCGTCACCACGCTGTCATGCTGACGGAACTCTTCCCCGACACCTTGCTGGATCGGAGTCCGGGGAACGTCATCGAGCTGAACGTGTGCAAGAACTCGGAAGTGCTGTAGTTTCGGTGCTTGATCGGTCGGGCCGTGAAAACGTACGACTACATCAACCGCGTTGTGCTAACGCTTCCGCTTTTGGTCTACGAGGGTACGTGGACAACACTCTCCCCTCTCGTTCCTATGCATCACCTTGATCTTGCGTGTGCGTAGGAATTTTTTTGAAATTACTACGTTCCCCAGCAGTTCATTCCTCTCGACAAACTGGTGGTGAACCATAGCATTAAAGTCTAGATAAGTAGGAGGAAATTCAATATCATCATTACGTATGGTTACACCAAGAAAATCAGCTAAGCGGGTTGCATAAATTCCACCAAAGAAATCTCCATTAAATCTATTAAGATGCAACCTACGTGCAACAATGGCTCCCAAATTATAAGATTTGTCTCCTAACACAGCACTCCTAAGAATACTGAGGTCAGGGACACACATATATGACATGCTTCATCTTTACCATTTATGCACCTACCTATGAAGAGAGCAAAATAATGTATAGCAAGAAAATGAATGCTCCCTATGGTGACTTGTGCTATATCTCTAGATTCCCCCACGGTTATACTAGCAAGAAAATTTCTAAATTCAGATTTGCGAGGTTCACTAGCACTATCCCATTGTGATAGTTTGCAAGAAGTGGTAAAATCCTCTAAGTCCATCGTATAAGATTTTTCATAAAGATCAAACAGGACAGTTGGAGAATTGCGTGAGATGAAAATTCAAACCTCCTCACGAAGGAACTAGTGAGATAGTGGTACTGGCGACACTTTTCCTCCTCGAAGCTCACAAGATCGGTGTTACGCAAATATGCGTTAAATTCTTCCTTGATTCCCGCTCGATCCATAAAGTCCTCTGAAGGCCATTTACAAGGCCGCACTGGGGCGTTCCTTGGTGGCTCATCGTCAGCATCACACATTGCAATCCTGGGTCCTTGCTTCCTTGAAGAACAACCTTGGTACATTTTCCTAAGCATATTTCTTCCTCTGACAAATTTCTGAAATTTTTAGTAACTTCAAACAAAAGTGAACCAAGCTCAACAAAATTGATAGCAACTACTCCTACAAGTGCCTAGAGCCTATATCATGCGTTAGAACTACTTAGAACCATATAAATTTCACATGCAATGTAACATCCCAAATTTTCAATTTGGCATGTTATACATAGGTCATTCTTGCATATCATATTTTATTTGCATTCTCGTTTGCCATCCTCGAAAATCCTAAGCAACTCAAGGACCCTAGGAGAGAGTTGGGGATTTTTCAATTTTAAATATTTGAATTTTATCAAATAATGAAAGACGAGGATATTGGATTTTAATTATTTTCTCTCCGAAAAACTATTTCAAAACAAATAAATGAGGGGAGATAATATGACTTCTCCAAAATAATTGAAATAATGGAGGAAAAATGTTAAAATCATTTTTGGGATTTTATTTGATTTTATTTGGAAGATTATTTGCCCTAGAAAAATCTGCACGCTTTAAAAAAATTGCATTTTAGGGGCCAAGAAAAGTTCCTCTAGTTCTAAATATTTTATTTAGATGGAGAAAAACCTTGTTTTGGAATTTTTAGATTTTTATTTATTTTTCTAGGAATTTTTCTTTTGGCGGAATGTTTTAAAAAAACGAACGGACTCATACTCGACCGGGCCAAAGGCCCACCGAGCCAGCCGCCCACGAGCGCCGCCGCCTCCTCTCCCACAGGCGTGGCGCGGACGCCGAGGAAGTCCGAGCGGACTCCACCCGGCGCCCCTTCCCAAGCCACCGCCCGACCCGCCTTTAAATGCCGCCGCCACCACCCGCCACCACCACGCCCTTGAGCCAAACGCCCGAGTCCGCGCCGTCGCCGCCGCCCTCTCCAGCGCCGTCGCCGCCGCCTTCGCCCGTCGCCGCCGCCCCTCGCCGACCCCGCCCCCTCGCCGGACCCGCCTGAGCCGCCCGCTCGCCGGACGCGCCTCGCCGGAGGTACCCGACCCCGCCGCCGGTTTATTTTGTTTTTTTAAGAAAACCCTTTGGTTTTATTTTAAAAACCCTAGATCGTTTTTTTAGATCGGTTTATTCTCGTCGGTTTATTTATTTAACGAACGTCCGTTCACCCGTTCATTTTAACGAACGCGTTCACTGTTTTGTTCTGTTAACGAACGTTCGTTCGCTTAGCAGTTCGTCGCTTTTCTTTTATTGGAATTATTCCGCGCTTATTACGATCGCGATTTACGATCCAATTTTTAAACCTGTTTATCTTTTCGCTCGTTTATCGGAATCAGGTGATTCAAGCGCCTGGAGTTTCATCTCGAAACCCTCTTTCCGAATAATCAACTTAAACCAAGTTTTTATCTTTATAAAATTTGACTCTAGATCAGATTAGTAAACGGACCTTGTTTTTCTCGCCGTTTGAGTTTTGTTGTTCCGTTTAGTTTAATTTTTTTTGCAAACCGGAGTTCTTAAGTTGAACTCTCCGGTCAACCTCTTCAGTTGAAGTTTCGTTTGTGCATCTTTGCTTGTTTACTTATGTATGTATTGTTTGCTTGCGATAGAATTCACCGAGTTCGAAGCGTGTTACTACGAGTCTCTAGGATTCACGGATCGTCAGCAAGGCAAGTAACACTTGATCATATCTTTTCATACCCAGTTTTTATGCATTAGTTTCAACCCTCAAACATTGCATGATTAGGATGTCATTAATTTGTGGGTTGGGAAGTAGATGATGAGGTAGGAACCTATTGCCCTGTTACTTTCAAACCCTTCGGAGTTACTTCTACGTTATGCTTATACTGCCATGCTATGCCCGTAGACGTGGTTTGGGTTTGAGAGATATTCATGACAGATGTGAGATTGTTAATTAATGGTTTACTATAAGGTGGCAACTTAAATACACATCTGGGTGGATTGAGGCACCTGGGGAACCCAGTGTTGTCTGTTTTATTTTTGGAAATCCCGGTACCCGTGTGATCTTCCTATGGACCGCCACCAGTGCTCAAAGGAACTGAGATTATTCTGCTAGAAACTTCCTGTGCAGCCACAAGCTATTATGGGCTCTAGCATAGTTGAGTAAGTTACGTGAAGCTCTCGAAGAGGTAGATCAGCAGGTAGTGGGTTTTATAGGTTTGGTATGATCTATCCGGAGTAGAGAGTTAATGTTTCGAAAGATCGTGTCTCGGTCATCCGTCTCTCAAACACCATGCAAAGGCGAGAATCCAACGGAGGCGATCGAGTCTTGTGGGGAAAAGTGCAAACCTCTGCAGAGTGTACAAACTAATCATGGTTAGCCGTGTTCCCGGTTATGGACAATTCCGAGTATCTAGTACTTGAGTATTCACATGTATCTCATCACTCTTAACTAATTTTGCTGGGTTGTTAATCACTTTAATTGGGATCATTGAGTTGGGGTTATACCTTCTCAATGATGTTTCAACCACCATGATAGTTAAAATAAATTTATTCCTTTGATGTAGGGAAAAATTGGCTTTTCATAAAATCAGAACCATAGAGCTTTCCACCAGCCATATATGCATGTAGTATAGCTTATTCTTTCATTACTCTATGTGTTACATTGCCAAAGCATATTCCATGTGTCGACCCGTTCTCGGGCTGCAACGTATTATGTTGCAGACTTTTTAGACGAGGAGTAAGGATTGTAGGTCGTTGCCGTGCAGCTCGGTTATGCCGTTGGAGTTGATGGACTCACTTTATCTTCCAAGCCTTCCATTTGTTATCGCATTAGATGGCCTTCAGCCATATTATTGTAATAAGTTCTCTTTTGAGACATTCGATGTAATAAGTGTGTGATTGCTACTCTGTTATAAATCCTTCGAGTATTGTGTGTGTCAAGATTACCGATCCGAGGATGACATGTAGCACGAAGACTTGACCATCTGAGGTCGGGTCGCTACAAGATGGTATCAGAGCACACGCTGAGTGTAGGACACGACCACTAAGATAAACCATAGGTCACTCCTCTCTACTCATTTCTGACCTCTCTCCATTTTTCCACTCTTTAGGATGACGGAGATGAAGTACAAGTTTGCCCAACCGGATGAAGACACGCCTTTCGGACGCCACTTGAAGGAAGTCACTAGGTACCTGAATATTGTAATACCAAGCTTCACCAGGACGTACAACGCCACCTTGCGAGAAGAAGAATGCTGGAAGATTCAAGCTCTAGTTCCCGGAAGGACGTTTGCACCAAGCACGGAGCCCATAGTATGTGTTTTCAATGCACCAACATGGAGTTTTGGAAAGAGTATGGCAGCTCACATTACCATGGGACGACGGAGAAGTCTACAACAAGGAACTTAAAGACACCATATACCAAATATGTGGGCCGAGACGAGCAATGGGAAGTAATTAGCACCAAGAAGGATAGATCCATTGCAGCTTACATCCAGGAGCTCAACCAACACATTCGACGTCATGAGAACCAGATGTGCGCAGACATGCTGGATTTGAAGAAGGCGAAAACTAAGATCATCGAATTGGAGGAAGAACTCAAGTCTACACGCGATGTATATGAGGAAGAAATCAAGATACTACTGGAGAATAACGACGACCTAGTCATGAAGATTGGTGTTTTCATGGGAGGACCTGCACCCAAGGAAGAAGAGCAAGAAGAGGAAGAAGACCCCGCTTGTCCGGACAACTACATCATCATCGATTTACACCGACTCAGATCCAAGTGATGATGACTATGAAGACGAAGCTGGAGCAGACATCATGGAGTCTTCCACCGATCAAAATTTCTAGATGACCACCATATATTAGTAGTATTTTTCCCCATGTAATTAGTAGTAGTGAGCACTTATGCGATAGTCCTAGACCGTTTTGTATGCCCTTGCTTGTTTGATTGAATGAATGTGTGTTTTGCCTCATGTGCATATGGGTAGTGTTTTCTCACTAGACCTCTTTCTATTTCTAATCTCTCCCCTCTAAACCCTCAGATGCCTCCGAGACGTGACCCCGGTTTTGTTTTCTCACCGGAGCTCACTCAGTTGATCCAACAGCAGAATACCTTGATGCAACTGCTAGTTCCGAACCAGGGCAATGCCAACAACAACAACAACAACCCGCCACCAGTGGACAATTTAGCCCGTTTTCTAAGGTTACAACCGCCGGTGTTTTCCAGTAGCACCGAGCCAATAGTTGCGTATGACCGGTTACGCCAGATTGGAAGGAGTTAACCACCGCAGGATGCACGGATGTCGAGAGTGCGCTTTGCCGCACATCAATTGGATGGACCAGCCGCATGGTGGGAGAATTACACGGCTACTTTTCCTATAGCCAATGTCACTTGGGACCAGTTCAACAAGCTTTTCAGACGGCCCATGTTTCAACCGGAGCCATGCAGATAAAGAAGCGTGAGTTCCGCAACTTACGCCAGGGGAACCGTCTTGTGGCCCAACGTGGATGAGTTTAGCAAGTTATCACGCTTATGCCCTCGATGATGTGGCCACGGATGCCGTGAAGCAAGAGAAGTTTATGGAAGGACTGAATGATGAGATGAGTATGCAGCTGATGGTGGCAACTTTCAACAACTACCGTGAGTTGGTAGATAAGGCCCTAATGATTGAAGGAAAGCGAAGCAAATTGAGAGTCGAAGAGGAAGTATGGACAAGGGAAGTATAACTCAGAGCTCACGAAACCTCACCTAACCCCGAACTCGGGAGGACTAGTTTATAACCATGGAGGACATAACCATACTGGAGGAGGAACGCATAATGGTGCGAAGAATGGGAATGGAAATACAGCCAACAATAACCAGAATCCCTCTAACCCAGCTACACCTGCTAAGAGAGACCTGAGCCAAGTGATTTGCTTTAAGTGCAGGAAGACAGGGCACTATGCCAATGACTGCCCTGAAGGAAAGAATGTAAACGGAAATGGGAGCGCTGGGAAGAAGCCCAATCCATTCAACAAAGGACAAGTGAACCACGTTAACATGGAGGAAGTTGAAGAGCAGCCGGATGCGGTAATAGGTAAGTTTTTGGTTCACCATTTACCGCTATTGTTCTTTTCGACATCTTTGGTGCATCGCATTCATACATATCAAGGGATTTGTGGATAAGTTTAAGTTACAAACCCGGACCCTTAGAACCCCTCTTTTAGTGAGCTACTTTGGAGCAGAGTATATGGCTAGCAGATGGTGCACCCAGATACCCCTAATCATTGGCACACATGTTTTTCCGTCGACCTAATTATCTTGGAGTCGCAAGGATTGGATGTGATATTAGGTATGGATTGGATGTCAAGTTTGGAGGAAGTATCGACTGTGCTAGCAAGTCAATCTATCTTACCACCCCTGCAGGGAAAAAGGATTAAGTATGTATCTAGGCATGTGCCTAGGAGGAGCCAAGTGAATGCCCTCACGGGAGTTGTACAGAGAAAGTACCAGAGTGAAGGATTACCCAGATGTTTTTCCTAAGAGTTACGGGCATGCCACCGGATCGAGACATCGAAGTTTCGATAGAACTAATACCGGTACATGGCCAATATCAAAGAGACCCTATCGGATGCCCGCAAATGATCCTGGAGGAAATTAAGAAGCAGATCAAGGAGCTATTGGAGAAGGGTTACATTCAGAGAAGTTCATCACCTTGGGGAGCCCCAGTACTTTTGGTGGAGAAGAAGGATAAATCCCTAAGGATGGTTGTTGATTACCGAGCTCTGAATGAAGTAACGATAAAGAACAAGTATCCCTTACTGATGATTAATGATCTGTTTGATCAGTTGCAAGGAGCTAAGGTGTTTTCTAAAATTGATCTACGATCGTGATACCATCAGTTAAAGATCCGAGAGAAGGATATACCCAAGACAGCATTCACCACACGATATGGATTATATGAGTATACGGTCATGTCGCTTGGACTGACTAACGCCCCTGCCTATTTTATGAGTATGATGAACAAAGTGTTCATGGAATATTTGGACAAGTTTGTTGTGGTGTTTATCGATGATATTATGGTTAACTCGAAGAACGAAGAGGAGCATGCAGAACACCTACGTTTGGTTCTTGAGAAACTCAGGGAACACCAGTTATACGCCAAATTCAGCAAGTGCGAGTTTTGGTTAAAGGAAGTTGGATTTCTTGGGCATGTTATATCGTGAGAAGGTATAGCGGTAGATCCCAAGAAAATTCAGTCAACATCGAATGGTTGGCACCCACTTGATCGGCCAATGAGATTCGCAGTTTCCTTGGACTGGCAGGATATTATCGGAGATTCATTGAGAATTTTTCCAAGATTGCTAAACCAATGACAGAATTGCTAAAGAAGGATACCAAGTTCAAATGGACAGAGGATTGTGAGACAAGTTTCCAAGAGTTGAAGAAACGATTGACTACAAATTTCAGTCTTGACATTGCCAGATATACATAAGGAGTTTCAAGTGTATTGTGATGCCTCTCGCTTGGGAATTGGATGTGTTCTTATGCAGGAAGGAAAAGTTGTCTCGTATGCCTCACGACAACAGAAGCCTCATGAGTTGAACTATGCCACGCATGATTTGGAGTTAGCAGCCGTAGTACATGCGTTAAAGACACGGAGACATTATCTCATGGGAAACCGTTGTGATGTGTACATGGATCATAAGAGTTTAAAGTACATTTTCACACGAAGGAGTTAAACCTCGCATGGAGGAGATGGCTGGAACTTATAAAAGATTACGACATGAAGCTACACTATCATCCAGAAAAGCCAACGTCAGAAAGGCACGCTTTGAGTCGGAAGAGTTATGCCAATATCCTTGAAGGTAGAGGACTACCAAAGGAGTTAGCAGAGGATGTTATGGAACTTAATTTGGAAATTGTTCCAAGAGGTTTTCTTGCAACAATGGAGGTTCAGTCGACATTGTTAGACAAGATTCGAGACGCTCAGAAGGAGGATAAAGAGATTGCTGAGATAAAGGAAAAGATGGGCAAAGGAAAAGCCAAAGGTTTTCGCGATGATGAGCATGATACCTTGTGGTTTGAGGATTGGATTTATGTGCCCAACAATTGAGATCGTGAAGTTAATACTTCAAGAGGCCCATGACTCACCATACTCGATTCACCGGAAACACCAAGATGTACTTGGACTTGAAGGAACGCTTCTGGTGGGCTGGTATGAAGAAGGATATTGCCGAGTATGGAGCCGTTTGCGATGTATGTCAGAGAGTGAAGGCAGAGCATCAAAAGCCAGCAGGACTCTTGCAGCCTATGCCAATACCCGAATGGAAGTGGGACAAGCTTGGCATGGATTTTATCACCAGATTACCCAGAACCAAAGCAGGATATGATTCAATATGGGTAGTAGTGGATTGTTTGACCAAAGTATCTCACTTCATCCCAGTGAAAACAACTTATACAAGTGCAAAGTTGGCCAAGATATATATGACCAGGATAGTATGTTTGCACGGAGTTCCGAGGAGTATCGTATCAGATAGAGGAACACAGTTTACTTCAAAGTTTTGGCATCGGCTACACTGCACCTTGGGTACCAGATTGGAGTTCAAGCATCGCATCCACCTACATGACGGACGGATGCAGAGAGAGTCAATCAGATTTTGGAGGACATGTTGAGAGCACATGCGCTAGATTATGGATCTAGTTGGGATGACAATTTGCCAGACGCAGAATTTTCATACAACAACAGCTACCGAGCCAGTTTGAAGATGGCACCATTCAAGCTCAGATGGACGCAGATGTAGAGCACCATTGATGTGGGATGAGGTTGGAGACCGTCGGTTGTTTGGAACAGATTTGATCAAAGACTCGAGGAGAAGGTTAAACTGATCAGAGATGCACTAAAGATTGCTCAGTCTAGATGTAAGAGTTACGCAGATTCTAAACGCAAGGAAGTAACCTATGAAATTGGAGACAGAGTATATCTGCGAGTATCACCCCTGAGGGGAGTGAAACGTTTTGGAGTAAAGGGAAAGTTAGCCCCAAGATTTGTAGGACCGTACCGTATTTTGGGACGGATGGGAGAAGTTGCCTACAAGCTGGAGTTACCTGAAGGATTGTCAGGAGTGCATGACGTGTTTCACGTGTCACAACTGAAGAAGTGCCACGCTGAGATGGCCGACATACCATTAAAGGATATAGTGCCCCTGGAGGCGATACAATTGGATAGTAATTTGACTTGTGAGGAGAAACCAGTAAAGTTTTTGGATTTCGACAGCCGAGTCACTCGCAGCAAAGTTATCAAGTTTTGTAAAGTTCAGTGGAGCCACCACACTGAGGAGGAAGCCACCTGGGAGCGAGAAGATGATATTCGCAAGGACCATCCGCGCCTATTTTCTAGCCAACCCGAATCTTGAGGGCGAGATTCATCTTAAGGGGGGTAGGTTTGTAACATCCCAAATTTTCAATTTGGCATGTTATACATAGGTCATTCTTGCATATCATATTTTATTTGCATTCTCGTTTGCCATCCTCGAAAATCCTAAGCAACTCAAGGACCCTAGGAGAGAGTTGGGGATTTTTCAATTTTCAGATTTGAATTTTATCAAATAATGAAAGACGAGGATATTGGATTTTAATTATTTTCTCTCAAAACTATTTCAAAACAAATAAATGAGGGGAGATAATATGACTTCTCCAAAATAATTGAAATAATGGAGGAAAAATGTTAAAATCATTTTTGGGATTTTATTTGATTTTATTTGGAAGATTATTTGCCCTAGAAAAATTTGCACGCTTTAAAAAAATTGCATTTTTGGGGCCAAGAAAAGTTCCTCTAGTTCTAAATATTTTATTTAGATGGAGAAAAACTTGTTTTGGAATTTTTAGATTTTTATTTATTTTTCTAGGAATTTTTTTCTTTCGGCGGAATGTCTAAAAAACGAACGGACTCCTCGACCGGGCCAAAGGCCCAAATGAGCCAGTCGCCCACGAGCGCCGCCGCCTCCTCTCCACAGGCCATCAGGCGTGACGCGGACGCCGAGGGGAGTCCGAGCCGGACTCCACCCGGCGCCTCTTCCCAAGCCACCGCCCGCCCCTTTAAATGCCGCCACCACCCGCCACCACCACCCGCCCACCGAGCGAGGCCGCCCGAGTCCAGCCGTCGCCGCCGCCCCCTCTCCGCCCGTCGCCGCCTTCGCCGTCGCCGCCGCCCCCTCGCCGACCCGCCCCCTCGCGGACCACTTTGAGCCGCCCGCTCGCCAGACGCGCCTGAGGTACTCGACCCCGCCCGGTTTATTTTGTTTTTTAAGAAAACCCTTTGGTTTTATTTTAAAAACCCTAGATCGTTTTTTTAGATCGGTTTATTCTCGTCGGTTTATTTATTTAACGAACGTCCGTTCACCCGTTCATTTTAACGAACGCGTTCACTGTTTAAGTTCTGTTAACGAACGTTCGTTCGTTTAGCAGTTCGTCGCTTTTCTTTTATTGGAATTATTCCGCGGTTATTCTGATCGCGATTTCTGATCCAATTTTCAAACCTGTTTATCTTTTCGCTCGTTTATCGGAATCAGGTGATTCAAGCGCCTGGAGTTTCATATCGAAACCCTCTTTCCGAATAATCAACTTAAACCAAGTTTTTATCTTTATAAAATTTGACTCTAGATCAGATTAGTAAACGTACCTTGTTTTTCTCGCCGTTTGAGTTTTGTTGTTCCGTTTGGTTTAATTGTTTTTGCAAACCAGAGTTCTTAAGTTGAACTCTCCGGTCAACCTCTTCAGTTGAAGTTTCGTTTGTGCATCTTTGCTTGTTTACTTATGTATGTATTGTTTGCTTGCGATAGAATTCCCGGAGTGCAAAGCGTGTTACTACGAGTCTCTAGGATTCACGGATCGTCAGCAAGGCAAGTAACACTTGATCATATCTTTTCATACCCAGTTTTTATGCCTTAGTTTCAACCCTCAAACATTGCATGATTAGGATGTCATTAATTTGTGGGTTGGGAAGTAGATGATGAGGTAGGAACCTATTGCCCTGTTACTTTCAAACCCTTGAGTTACTTCTACGTTATGCTTATACTGCCATGCTATGCCCGTGAGACGTGGTTTGGGTTTGAGAGATATTCATGACAGATGTGAGATTGTTAATTAATGGTTTACTATAAGGTGGCAACTTAAATACACATCCTGGTGGATTGAGGCACTGGGGAACCCAAAGGTTGTCTGCTTTATTTTTGAAATCCCGGTACCCGTGTGATCTTCCTATGGACCGCCACGCAGGCTCAAAGGGAACTGAGATTATTCATGCTAGAAACTTCTGTGTGCAGCCACAAGCTATTATGGGCTCTAGCATAGTTGAGTAAGTTACGTGAAGCTCTCGAAGAGGTAGATCAGCAGGTAGTGGGTTTTATAGGTTTGGTATGATCTATCCGAGTAGAGAGTTAATGTTTCGAAGATCTGTGTCTCGGTCATCCGTCTCTCAAACACCATGCGGGCGAGAATCCAACGGAGGCGATCGAGTCTTGTGGGGAAAAGTGCGCAAACCTCTGCAGAGTGTACAAACTAATCATGGTTAGCCGTGTCCCGGTTATGGACAATTACGAGTATCTAGTACTTGAGTATTCACATGTATCTCATCACTCTTAACTAATTTTGCTGGGTTGTTAATCACTTTAATTGGGATCATTGAGTTGGGGTTATACCTTCTCAATGATGTTTCAACCACCATGATAGTTAAAATAAATTTATTCCTTTGATGTAGGGAAAAATTGGCTTTTCGCAAAAGCAGTAACCATAGAGCTTTCCACCAGCCATATATGCATGTAGTATAGCTTATTCTTTCATTACTCTATGTGTTACATTGCCAAGATATTCCATGTGCTGACCGTTCTCGGGCTGCAACGTAGTATGTTGCAGACTTTTCAGACAAGGAGTAAGGATTGTAGGTCGTTGCCGTGCAGCTCAGTTATGGCGTTGGAGTTGATGGACTCACTTTACCTTCCAAGCCTTCCGCTGTTATCGCATTAGATGGCCTTCAGCCATATTATTGTAGTAAGTTCAGTTTTGAGACATTCGATGTAATAAGTGTCTGATTGCTACTCTGTTATAAATCCTTCGAGTAATCGTGTGTCAAGATTACCGATCCAGGATGACATGTATACGTAGACTTGACCATCTGAGGTCGGGTCGCTACATGCAAGCTCAAGAAAATTGTCACCTAGGCAGCACAAATTTGCAATGAATAAAGCACTAGAACTAAAAACTAATTGGACCAATGGAGGAGTCACATATCAAGGAACAATCCCCCAAGCAGTTTTGTGAGAGGTGCTTTGAGCAAGGAGATCGAAACTCGCAGCAAAATGAGCTAGAACTCGTGCTTGAGCTGGATGGTGATTTTTTTGGGAGGAAGAAGTGTGTGGGTGCAGGAATAAGTGGAGGGGAGCCACCATGGGCCCACGAAGCAGGGGGCGCGCCCTGGACCCTCGTGGGCAGCTGCTTGCTCCCCCTGATGTGTTCTCAGTGCCAAATATTCTCAAATATTCCAGAAAAAATCATATTAAATTGGCAGGGCATTTGGAGAACTTTTATTTTTGGGGTATTTTTATATTGCATGGTTAACTCAGAAAACAGACAGAAAAATACTATTTTTACTTTATTTATTCTAAATAACAGAAGGTAAAAGGAGGGTACAAAAGGTTGTGCCTTCTAGTTTCATCCATCTCATGCTCATCAAAAGGAATCCACTAACAAGGTTGATCAGGTCTTGTTAACAAACTCATTCCGAATAACATGGAACCGGAGAAATTTCCAATAACACTATGTTACCTCAATGGGGATATGCACATCCCCGATAATAAGAATATCATATTTCTTCTTGACAGTAGGGAGAGGAAATTCAAAACCTCCAAAAATAATCGATGGAATTTTTCCAAGAGTGTTCATACTATGAACTTGAGGTTGTTTCCTCGGAAAGTGTACCATATGCTCATTGCCATTAACATGAAAAGTGGCATTCCTTTGTTGCAATCAATAACAGCCCCTGCAGTATTCAAAAAAGGTCTTCCAAGAATAATAGACATATATACTATCGTCCTCGGGAATATCAAGGATAACAAAGTCCGTTAAAATAGTAACATTTGCAACTACAACAGGCACATCCTCACAAATACCGACAGGTATAGCAATTGATTTATCAGCCATTTGCAAAGATATTTCAGTAGGTGTCAACTTATTCAAATCAAGTCTACAATATAAATGACAGAGGCATAACACTAACATCGGCTCCAAGATGACATAAAGCAGTTCTAACATAGTTTCTTTTAATGGAGCATGGTATAGTTGGTACCCCTGGATCTGCAAGTTTCTTTGGTATTCCACCTTTAAAAGTATAATTAGCAAGCATGGTGGAAATTTCAGCTTTCGGTATATTTCTCCCATGGTTCTCTTTCTTTACCATGTTTCCTAGCAACAAAATATCTCTTATCATAGCGTTGATTCTTTGATTGTGGGTTATCAAGATCAACTGCAGGTTCAATCTCTACATCATTGTCATTGCTAGGTTGAGCATCATCATGAACATCATCATTAACATTATCGCTAGGTTCATGTTCATTACTAGATTGTGTTTCAGCATCAGAAATAGAAATATCATTTGGATTCTCATGTGTTTCAGCAATAGGTTCACTAGAAGCATGCAAAGTCCTATCATTTTTCTTTTTCTTATTTTTAGAAGGACTAGGTGTATCAATCTTATTTCTCTGAGAATCTTGTTCAATTCTCTTAGGGTGGCCTTCAGGATACAAAGGTTCCCGAGTCCTTTTACCGGTTCTAGTAGCCACTCTAACAGCATAATCATTTTTCTTACTATTCAATTCATTGAGCAAATCATTTTGAGCCTTAAGTACTTGTTCTACTTGAGTGGTAACCATAGAAGCATGTTTACTAATGAGTTTAAGTTCACCTTTAACTCTAGACATATAATCACCCAGGTGTTCAAGCATATCGTAGTTGTATTTCCATTGTCTACCAAAATAAGCATTGAATTTTCTTGTTTGACAATAAAATTATCAAACTCTTTTAAGCATTGTCTAGCAGACTTATAGTGAGGAATATCACCTTCATCAAATCTATAGAGAGAATTTACCTTTACTACCTGTGTCGGGCTATCAAGACCATGAGTTTCTTGAATAGGTAATGGATTAAGATCATATGTTTCTTCAACAGGCGGTAAATTCTTAACATCTTCAGCTTTTATACCCTTTTATTTCATTTATTTCTTTGCCTCTTGCATACCTTTAGGACTGAGAAATAGAACACCCCTCTTCTTCGGAGTTGGTTTAGAAATAGGCTCAAGAGTAGGCTCAGGAAGTGTTCAATTATTTCATTTGTCAACATATTATTCAATAAAATTTCAGCTTCATCTGGTGTTCTTTCCATGAAAACAGAACCAGCACAACTATCCAGGTAATCTCTGGAAGCATCGGTTAGTCCATTATAAAAGATATCAAGTATTTCATTTTTCTTAAGAGGATGATCAGGCAAAGCATTAAGTAATTGGAGAATCCTCCCCCAAGCTTGTGGGAGACTCTCTTCCTCAATTTGCACAAAGTTATATATATCCCTTAAAGCAGCTTGTTTCTTATGAGCAGGGAAATATTTAGCAGAGAAGTAATAAATCATATCCTGGGGACTACGCACACAACCAGGATCAAGAGAATTAAACCATATCTTAGCATCACCCTTTAATGAGAACAGAAATATTTTAAGGATATAAAGGTAGCGAGATTTCTCATCATTAGTGAACAGGGTGGCTATATCATTTAATTTAGTAAGATGTGCCACAACAGTTTTGATTCATAGCCATAAAAAGGATCAGATTCAACCAAAGTAATTATATCAGGATCAACAGAGAATTCATAATCCTTATCAGTAACACAGATAGGTGAAGTAGCAAAATCAGGGTCAGGTTTCATTCTAGCATTAAGAGATTGCTGCTTCCATTTAGCTATTAACTTCTTAAGATCATATCTATCATTTCAAGCTAAAATAGCTCTAGCAGCTTCTTCTTCCAGAACATAACCCTCAGGCACAACAGGCAATTCATATTTATTAGGGGGAGAGTCTTCATCATCACTATCATCGATATTATTAGTTTCAATAATTTCATTCTCTCTAGCCCTAGCAAGTTGTTCATCAAGAAATTCATCAAGTGGCACAGTAGTATCAAGCATAGAAGTAGTTTCATCATAAGTATCATCCATAGCGTATGGCATCATCAATAACATGCGACATATCGTAATGAGTAGCGTAAGCAGGTTTAGGTGTCGCAAGCTTACTCAACAGAAGGTGAATCAAGTCTTTGAGCTAGATGGCGCTTCCTTACCTCCCTCGTAGTTGAGGGATAAATTTTTTTCTCGTCTTTCAAGTTCTTCATAGTGACCAGCAGATATAAATCCCAAGTGACTCAAAGAATAGAGCTATGCTCCCCAAGCAACAAAGCACCGTAAAATAGTCTTGATAACCCACAAGTATAGGGGATCGCAACAGTTTTCGAGGGTAGAGTATTCAACCCAAATTTATTGATTCGACACAAGGGGAGCCAAAGAATATTCTCAAGTATTGGCAGTTGAGTTGTCAATTCAAGCACACCTGGATAACTTAGTATATGCAGCAAAGTATTTAGTAGCAAAGTAATATGGAAGTAACGGTAACGGTAGCAAAAGTAATATTTTTGGGTTTGTAGTGATTGTAACAGTAGCAACGGAAAAGTAAATGAGCGGAGAACAATATATGAAAAGCTCGTAGGCATTGGATCGGTGATGGAGAATTATGCCGGATGCGGTTCATCATGTAACAGTCATAACATAGGGTGACACAGAACTAGCTCCAATTCATCTATATAATGTAGGCATGTATTCCGAATATAGTCATACGTGCTTATGGAAAAGAACTTGCGTGACATCTTTTGTCCTACCCTCCCGTGGCAGCGGGGTCCTAGCGGAAACTAAGGGATACTAAGGCCTCCTTTTAATAGAGTACCGGACCAAAGCATTAACACATAGTGAATACACGAACTCCTCAAACTATGGGTCATCACCGAGAGTGGTCCCGATTATTGTCACTTCGGGGTTGCCGGATCATAACACATAGTAGGTGACTATAGACTTGCAAGATAGGATCAAGAACTCACATATATTCATGAAAACATAATAGGTTCGGATCTGATATCATGGCACTCGGGCCCTAGTGACAAGTATTAAGCATAGCAAAGTCATAGCAACATCAATCTCAGAACATAGTGGATACTAGGGATCACACCCTAACAAAACTAACTCGATTACATGATAAATCTCATCCAACCCATCACCGTCCAGCAATCCTACGATGGAATTACTCACGCACGGCGGCGAGCATCATGAAATTGGTGATGGAGGATGGTTGATGATGACGACGGCGACGGATCCCCCTCTCTGGAGCCCCGAACGGACTCCAGATCAGCCCTCCCGAGAGGTTTTAGGGCTTGGCGGCGGCTCCGTATCGTAAAACGCGATGAATCCTTCTCTCTTATTTGTTTTCTCCCCGAACACGAATATATGGAGTTGGAGTTGAGGTCGATGGAGCGTCAGGGGGCCCACGAGGCAGGGGGGCGCGCCCCCCACCCTCGTGGACAGGGTTTGGGCCCCCTGACCTGGATTCTTCTTCCAGTATTTTTAATATTTTCCAAAAATATGTTCCGTGGAGTTTCAGGTCATTCCGAGAACTTTTGTTTCTGCACATAAATAACACCATGGCAATTCTCACTGAAAACACAAATCAAGTTAGTTCCATTCAAATCATGCAAGTTAGAGTCCAAAACAAGGGCAAAAGTGTTTGGAAAAGTAGATACGACGGAGACGTATCAGGAGTATCGATAGTCGAGGTAATGGCGACTTCCATAGTGCGAGGGGTTCAGCCACTCCAATACAGAGGGCTTCCCATGTGGCACTATAATGGGGAAGATGACGCCTCCCGCTGCGGTCGGAAGGGTCCGGATACCCCCACCGCTTTAGCCAAAATACTGGTTGAACTGTACAAAGGGGAGGAAAAGGAGTTCACTCATATTAAGCGTCGAGATGGATTTTCCATGTACAATCCTCCTAGCTGGGTGAGTTCGGATCCCACTACGTTACTCAATCCTCTCCCTGAATCACTTTTAATGGACCTTAACCCATCCATTTGTAACAGGAATGGCGGAAGGCTACCAAGGGGATCCATAGCCCCGCCCCACAGCCAGAGGATCACAACCGGGACCTTGACCCCGGATTCGAAGAGGATCCAGACATATTCGTGGGCTCGAGGAGGGGGTGTTCTACCAGGCGAGCTATGACGGCACGGAAGTGTCCATCACCGCCGACGTTCCCGGTCCCCTCCCTGCCTCACATGTAAGTGATCAAGAGACACCTTCTTTGAGAGAGCTTCCTCATTACGCCTCACTCACCGCACTATTTTGTGCTCCAAAGGGGAGGCGACCGATATCTCAATGTGCGCCAGAGGCATCTCCTAAGAGAGCGGCGCCCGCACCAAGCAAATCTTCGAAGAAGAAAACGAATTACAACACGGCAGAGCCTTCAAGAAAGAGGTATGGTTTCGGATAATGCCCCCTAGCAGTCACGTCAAATTTTGACGTTATCCATTATATCTTATCAGAAAAAACGTTCGCCGGACTATATCCGGGGATCTCGCCGGCCGTACCTCCACAAGCCAGGTTGCCGACCCTGCTTTAAAGGCGAGGGCTGATATGGGAGTGACGCCGGATTGTCCTTCGGCAGAGGAGTCGGATGATGTATCCGTCACAAATTCTGAAGTGGAAAGCGCCATGAACCATCAGCGCCGGCGGGTCGCTCTTCACGACCCCGGCTTTACTAAGGAGGCTTTCAACGCCTTTAGCTCGGCTGATGCATACATCCGATCTGCTCGAGACGGGCTTACTAGAGCCACCGACCAGCATTTGAAAGATGTGCGGGTAAGTACACTTTTGCACAAATTTGATAATTATATACCAGTAGCCCCTGAGACTTGAAGCAGGTGATACAACTGTTTTAAGGATCATTGTATACCCAGGTGCTCATAGAGAAGGACAACCTGTTGTCTCAAGAGCTGGAAAAATGTCGGACCCAGCTGGCTGCTGCTACTGCCGAACTGGAGAAATCCAAGGACCAACTGAATATAACCGTGCACCAGCAATATTAATAATTGTTGTATCTCCCATGGCAGTATCATCAGACCAACTGAAAGAGGCCCTACAAGTCACGCAAGAAGCAAAAAGGCAACTGGCCGCGGGCGATCGTGTGCTGACACGGGTCAGGGATGAGAAAAATAAGTTGCAGGATTCCAACACTCTGCCGGGCGAAGAACTAAAAGATGCGCGAGCCCAGCTAGCCGACTCCGTGAAGGAGAATAAAAGGCTATGAGGCGGCATATTCATTATGCTTTCTGAACTTATCTCCCTGTAATTCAGCGAGGGCAGGAACTGACAGATTTATGTCTGCAGGTATGCTCACTGGCCGTCCCAAAGAGGAAATGTCCGGATCTCAAGGCGACCTGCTACAAGAGCTTTCCCAAAGGCACGAGCAAGTTAGGCAAGCAATGCGGAGTGTTGCCAAGGCTTTATGGCCATCCGCATCCCCTCCAGGAAGTGTGGCGGAGCTTGTGGAGCTATTCAAAGGAGCCCGACGGCGTATTCGATTATGGAAGATATCAGCCTGCCAAGAAGGTGCGCGAGAGGCCTGGGCCATGGTGAAGACACGGTACACCAAGCTTGATCCAAATCATATGGCCCGGGTTGGACCTCTAGGGTCGGACGGAAAGGAAATTCCCGTTAGTTTGGTATATGACCAGGTAAAAGTAGCCGCAAAATATTCCCAACAGGATTGTAAGTTAGACAGCATGTTAGATGGCATAGAGGAGGAAATTTTTGAGTCACAGTGACTATGTACTTTCCTTGACATATTTGTCCCTAGCCGGATTGTAAAACGATCTTCATGGCAGACCTTTTCGTTTCAACCTCCGTACCCGAAAGTGTGGAGTGTTTCCGAATACCTGAGCGGCAAGATAGACCATGGTATGCGTGAAACCAGGCGTAGGGGTCATAGTTGCTTAAACAAACAAGTTGTATCCGGCTAGCTATGTTATATTACATTGTAATTGTAAGAAACATCTTCCAAAGAGAATAGTTCCGTTAAGGGTTCCTTTCCCTGGGTGGACATGCGTGAATATGCATGTCTGAACTGTGATTGAAAAATCGCAGTATATGTGACATCCGGGGGTTCATAATGTAATGAGTGTGAAAACATCTTTAGTCCGCCGACCAAATATTCCCTTAAGAACGCTAGCTTTCGGCTTCACCCAATCTGAGGTACACATCTGGATGACCCGGCAGTAACAATCGCAGAGGTGCTCCCTTTATGCCCTAGTCGAACAAATGGGAACGTAGGGCATAAGCACAGGAGCCAGGCAACCCATCTTGGCCAAAACTTATGTCATAAAGATGCATATAATGGCGGAGAAAAGGTACTTATGAGGAAAGAACACATATGTGGTGAGCTTGACGCTGAGAAAATAATAATAAGCTTCTATGCAAGAAGGCCCCAGGAATTATGGGCGTACATATTTAAGGATGTGTACGCCGTAGGTGTGTGGTCTAGCCGCACAAGAGCTTTAAAGCTCAAAAAAGGAGAAAAGAGAGGAAAAAGTAATGAAAACAAAAGGGAGAAGAAGACGAACAAAGAGTTCGGCTCTAGGCATAGAATCTTCGGAGTCTGGCCGCGTTCCATGGGTTCGGCTCTAGGCGACTGTCTGATGCATCATGCAGGCGGTATGCTCCTCCGGTGAGAACTTCGTCAATGATGAAGGGACCCTCCCACTTGGGCTTGAGTTTGTCTTTTTTCTTCTCTGGCAAGCATAGAACGAGTTCGCCAACATTATAAGTCTTGGCCCGCACTTCTTTGCTTTGATACCGGCGAGCCTGTTGTTGATAAAATGCGGAACGGGCTTTTGCGACGTCGCGCTCCTCCTCCAGGGTATCTAAGTTGTCCTGTCGATCAAGCTTGGCCTCTCTCTCTTCATATATGCGCACTCGAGGTGAGTCATGAATAATGTCACAGGGTAATACAACCTCTGCACCGTACACCATAAAGAAGGGTGTGTATCCGGTAGTGCGATTGGGCGTGGTCCGCAGCCCCCAGAGTACGGAGTCGAGCTCCTCAACCCAGTGCTTGTCTAATTCTTTCAAATACCGAACTAGTCTAGGCTTGATGTCGGTCATGATAAGACCATTGGCTCGTTCGACTTGACCGTTTGTTTGCGGGTGATAGACGAAGGTGTAATCGAGCTTAATGCCCAGATTAGCACACCAGGTTTTCACCTCATCGGCTGTGAAACTGGAGCCGTTATCGGTGATGATGTTGTGTGGGACGCCATAACGGTGCACAACACCAGATACGAAGTCTATCACAGGTCCGGCTTCGGCCGTTTTGACTAGTTTGGCCTCTATCCATTTAGTGAACTTATCGACCAGTAGATATTTTTTCTTATGGCTTCCTCCTTTAAGGGGTCTGGCCATATCAAGCCCCCAGACCGCAAAAGGCCAAGTGATGGGGATTGTTTGTAGAGCGGTGGGTGGCATATGGCTTTGGTTGGCGAAAAGTTGGCATCCGACGCAATGTTGGACAAGGTCCTGTGCATCTGCTTGGGCCGTCGGCCAATAGAAACCTGTACGGAAGGCCTTACTTACAAGGGCCCGAGCCACGGCGTGGTGACCACCGAGACCGGCATGAATTCTAGCCAACAGCTGTCGTCCCTCTTCTTCGGAGATACATCTTTGAAATACTCCGGTAGCGCTTTTCTTGTAGAGCTCTCCGTCATGGACCTTGTAGGCTTTGGAGCGTCGGACAATGTAGCGAGCCTCATTTTGATCCTCAGGGAGCTCTCGCCTATTGAGGTAGGACAAGAAGGGTTCGGTCCATGGGGCAATGACTGCCATGATAAGATGGGCCGATGGTGTTATTTCGGTGGCTGAGCCCCCGATGATATCGTTATTTTGTTCGTAATCTGGGGTATAATCGGGTCTGGAGTGGAATTTCCGCTCTCCCCTTGCCACACCACTGATGGCTTGAAGAGCCTTTCCAGGAATATGTTAGGCGGGACAGGGTCACGCTTGGCGCCGATGCGAGCAAGGACATCCGCCGCTTGATTACTTTATCGAGCCGCATGATGGAACTTGAGCCCTTCGATCCGAGCTGACATTTTGAGAATGGCGTTACGATAGGCCGCCATCTTCGGATCTTTGGCGTCGAAGTCTCCATTTATTTGGGATATTGCGAGGTTTGAATCCCCGCGCACCTCCAGGCGTTGTATGCCCAAGGAGACGGCCATCCGAAGACCATGCAGTAAGACCTCGTATTCGGCTGCGTTGTTGGAGTCTGTGTATAATATTTGGAGTACGTACTGAACTGTGTCTCCAGTGGGGGATGTTAAGACAACGCCCGCTCCTAAGCCCGCCAGCACTTTGGAGCAATCGAAGTGCATGACCCAGTTTGAATATGTGTCGTACTCTTTAGGGAGTTCGGCCTCTGTCCATTCGGCGACGAAGTCAGCCAGTACTTGGGATTTAATGACTCGGCGCGGTTTGTATGTTATGTAAAATGTAAGGAGCTCAATGGCCCACTTAGCAATCCAACCTGTGGCATCGCGGTTGTTTATTATGTCATTCAGTAGTACTTCGGAAGCCACCATGATCGAGCACTCTTGGAAGTAGTGTCACAGCTTCTGGGATGCCATGAAGACCGTGTATGCTATATTTTGGTAATGAGGGTACCGGGATTTGCACGGTGTGAGGACGGTGGATACATAGTATACCGGCTTCTGAAGCGGGAATTTGTGTCCATCCTCCTTTCGCTCGACGACGAGCACTGCGCTCACCACTTGGTGCGTTGCCGATATGTATAATAGCATGGGTTCCCCGATGTTCGGTGTGGCCAAGATTGGGTTGCTTGCTAGAAGAGCCTTTATTTCTTCCAGTCCGGCCGTAGCCGAATCCGTCCACTCGAAGTGGTCAGTGCGTCGGAGAAGGCGATAGAGTGGCAGTGCCTTTTCTCCTAGTCTGGAGATAAAGCGGCTTAAAGCTGCCACACATCCGGCTAGTTTTTGGACCTATTTAAGGTATGTTGGCATAGCCAATTGTGACAAAGCTCGGATTTTGGATGGGTTTGCTTCAATTCCTCTACTGGAAACGATGAAGCCCAGCAGTTTTCCAGCGGGAACACCGAAAACACACTTTTCCGGATTAAGCTTAGTGTCATATGTACGGAGGTTGTCGAATGTGACATGCAGATCGTCTATCAATGACTCGACATGTCTAGTTTTGATGACGACGTCATCCACATATGCTTCAATTGTCTTGCCGATCTGTTTCTCTAGGCATGTTTGAATCATGCGTTGGTAGGTGGCCCCGGCGTTTTTGAGCCTGAAGGGCATAATGTTGAAGCAGAATGGCCCATATGGGGTAATAAATGCCGTTGTGGCTTGGTCGGACTCCTTCATTTTGATTTGATGGTATCCGAAGTATGCGTCGAGGAAACATAGTGAATTGTGTCCTGCGGTAGCATCGACAATCTGATCGATGCGAGGGAGGGGGAAGGGATCCTTAGGGCAGGCCTTGTTGAGGTCTTTAAAATCGACATATCGGCGCTAAGATTTATCCTTCTTTGGCACCCTCACCAGGTTTGCTAGCCAGTCCGGATGTTTTATTTCTCTAATGAATCCGGCCTCGATTAACTTGGCTAGCTCTTCCCCCGTGGCTTATCGTTTGGGTTCGGAAAAGCGCCACAGTTTTGCTTGACCGGTTTGTATCCCTTTACTTGTTGGAGAACGTAGTAATTTCAAAAAAATTCCTACGCACACACAGGATCATGGTGATGCATAGCAATGAGAGGGGAGAGTGTTGTCCACGTACCCTCGTAGACCGAAAGCGGAAGCGTTATGACAACGCGGTTGATGTAGTCGTACGTCTTCAGGATCCGACCGATCCAAGTACCGAACGCAAGGCACCTCCGAGTTCTGCACACGTTCAACTCGATGGCGTCCCACGAACTCCGATCCAGTAGATCTTCGAGGGAGAGTTCCCTCAGCACGACGGCGTGATGACGGTGATGATGATGCTACTAACGCAGGGCTTCGCCTAAGCACCGCTACGATATGACCGAGGTGGAATATGGTGGAGGGGGGCACTGCACACGGCTGAGAGAGATCAACAGATCAACTTGTGTGTTCTAGGGTGCCCCCCTGCCCCAGTATATAAAGGAGCAAGGGGGAGGCCAGCCGGCCCCTGTAGGGCGCGCCAGGAGGAGGAGTCCTCCTCCTAGTAGGAGTAGGACTCCCCTTTCCTACTCCTACTAGGAGGAGGAAAGGAAAGAGGAGAAGGAGAAGGAAGGAGAGGGAGGAAAAGTAGGAAAGGGGGTTGGCCCCCTAGTCCAATTCGGTTTGGGCCAGGGGGTCGCGCGCCCTGCCTCGTCTCTTCCACCACTTGGCCCATGAGGCCCATTACTTCTTCCTCGTATTCCCGTAACACCCCGATACCGCCGAAAATACCCGAATCACTCAGAACCTTTTGGATGTCCGAATATAGTCGTCCAATATTTCGATCTTTACGTCTCGACCATTTCGAGACTCCTCGTCATGTCCCCGATCTCATCCGGGACTCCGTACTACCTTCGGTACATTAAATCACATAAACTCATAATACAATCGTCACCGAAACTTTAAGCGTGCGGACCCTACGGGTTCGAGAACTATGTAGACATGACCGAGACACGTCTCCGGCCAATAACCAATAGCGGAACCTGGATGCTCATATTGGCTCCCACATATTCTACGAAGATCTTTATCGGTCAGACCGCATAACAACATACGTTGTTCCCTTTGTCATCGGTATGTTACTTGCCCGAGATTCGATTGTTGGTATCTCAATACCTAGTTCAATCTAAATTCTGGCAAGTCTCTTTACTCGCTCAGTAATACATCATCCTGCAACTAACTCATTAGTTGCAATGCTTGCAAGGCTTAAGTGATGTGCATTACCGAGTGGGCCCAGAGATACCTCTCCGAGCAATCGGAGTGACAAATCCTAATCTCGAAATACGCCAACCCAACAAGTACCTTTGGAGACACCAGAGAGCACCTTTATAATCACCCAGTTATGTTGTGACGTTTGGTAGCACACAAAGTGTTCCTCCGATAAACGGGAGTTGCATAATCTCATAGTCATAGGAACATGTATAAGTCATGAAGAAAGCAATAGCAACATACTAAACGATCGAGTGGTAAGCTAATGGAATGGGTCAAGTCAATCACATCATTCTCCTAATGATGTGATCCCGTTAATCAAATGACAACTCATGTCAATGGCTAGGAAACATAACCATATTTGATCAACGAGCTAGTCAAGTAGAGGCATACTAGTGACACTATGTTTGTCTATGTATTCACACATGTACTAAGTTTCCGGTTAATACAATTCTAGCATGAATAATAAACATTTATCATGATATAAGGAAATAAATAATAACTTTATTATTGCCTCTAGGGCATATTTCCTTCAGTCTCCCACTTGCACTAGAGTCAATAATCTAGTTCACATCACCATGTGATTTAACACCAATAGTTCACATCATCATGTGATTAACACCCATAGTTCACATCGTCTTGTGACCAACACCCAAAGGGTTTACTAGAGTCAATAATCCAGTTCACATTGCTATGTGATTAACACCCAAAGAGTAGTAAGGTGTGATCATGTTTTGCTTGTGAGGGAAGTTTAGTCAACGGGTGTGCCACATTCATATCCGTATGTATTTTGCAAATTTCTATGTCAACAATGCTCTGCACGGAGCTACTCTAGCTAATTTATCCCACTTTCAATATGTATCCAGATTGAGACTTAGAGTCATCTGGATCAGCGTCAACACTTGCATCGGCGTAACCCTTTACGACGAACCTTTTTGTCACCTTCACAATCGAGAAACATATCCTTATTCCTCTAAGGATAATTTTGACTGATGTCAAGTGATCTACTCCTAGATCACTATTGTACTCCCGCGCCAAAATCAGTGTAGGGTATACAATAGATCTGGTACACAGCATGACATACTTTATAGAACCTATGGCTGAGGCATAGGGAATGACTTTCATTCTCTTTCTATCTTCTGCCGTGATCGGGTTTTGAGTCTTACTCAATTTCACACCTTGTAACACACGCAAGAACTCTTTCTTTGACTGTTCCATTTTGAACTACTTCAAAATCTTGTCAAGGTATGTACTCATTGAAAAAACTTATCAAGCATCTTGATCTATCTCTATAGATCTTGATGCTCAATATGTAAGCAGCTCACCGAGGTCTTTCTTTGAAAAACTCCTTTCAGACACTCCTTTATGCTTTGCAGAATAATTCTACATTATTTCCGATCAACAATATGTCATTCACATATACTTATCAGAAATGCTATAGTGCTCCCACTCACATTCTTGTAAATACAGGCTTCACCGAAAGTCTGTATAAAACTATATGCTTTGATCAACTTATCAAAGCATTCCAACTCCGAGATGCTTGCCCCAGTCCATAAATGGATCGCTGGAGCTTGCATATTTTGTTAGCACCTTTAGGATTAACAAAACCTTCTGGTTGCATCATATACAACTCCTCTTTAATAAATCCATTAAGGAATGCAGTTTTGTTTATCCATTTGCCAGATTTCATAAAATGTGGCAATTGCTAACATGATTCGGATAGACTTAAGCATAGATACGAGTGAGAAACTCTCATCGTAGTCAACACCTTGAACTTGTCGAAAACCTTTTGCAACAATTCTAGCTTTGTAGATAGTAACACTACTATCAACGTCCGTCTTCCTCTTGAAGATCCATTTATTTTCTATGGCTTGCCGATCATCGGGCAAGTCAACCAAAGTCCACACTTTGTTCTCATACATGGATCCCATCTCAGATTTCATGGCCTCAAGCCATTTCGGGGAATCTGGGCTCATCATCGCTTCCTCATAGTTCGTAGGTTCATCATGGTCAAGTAACATGACCTCCAGAACAGGATTACCGTACCACTCTGGTGCGGATCTCACTCTGGTAGACCTATGAGGTTCAGTAGTAACTTGATCTGAAGTAACATGATCATCATCATTAGCTTCCTCACTAATTGGTGTAGGAGTCACAGGAACAAATTTCTATGATGAACTACTTTCCAATAAGGGAGCAGGTACAGTTACCTCATCAA
This sequence comes from Aegilops bicornis, assembly GCA_021605145.1. Taxonomy (NCBI): domain Eukaryota; kingdom Viridiplantae; phylum Streptophyta; class Magnoliopsida; order Poales; family Poaceae; genus Aegilops; species Aegilops bicornis. The sequence continues at coordinate 140,524,851 of CM038672.1, forward strand.
GTTCTACTTTCCTCCCACTCACTTCTTTCGAGAGAAACTCCTTCTCTTAGAAAGGATCCATTCTTAGCAACGAATATCTTGCCTTCGGATCTTTGATAGAAGGTGTACCCAACAGTAACTTTTGGGTATCCTATGAAGACGCACCTTTTCCGATTTGGGTTTGAGCTTATCTGGATGAAACTTTTTCACATAAGCATCGCAACCCCAAACTTTAAGAAACAACAACTTAGGTTTCTTGCCAAACCATAGTTCATACGGTGTCGTCTCAACGGATTTAGATGGTGCCCTATTTAACGTGAATGCAGTTGTCTCTAATGCATAAACCCAAAACGATAGTGGTAGATCGGTAAGAGACATCATAGATTGCACCATATATAATAAAGTACGATTATGATGTTCGGACACACCATTACATTGTGGTGTTCCAGGTGGCGTCAGTAGTGAAACTATTTCACATTGTTTTAACTGAAGGCCAAACTCGTAACTCAAATATTTTACCTCTGCGGTCATATCGTAGAAACTTTTATTTTCTTGTTACGATGATTCCCCACTTCACTCTGAAATTCTTTGAACTTTTCAAATGTTTCAGACTTGTGTTTCATCAAGTAGATATACCCATATCTGCTCAAATCATCTGTGAAGGTTAGAAAATAATGATACCTCCCGCGAGCCTCAACACTCATCGGATCGCATACATCAGTATGTATTATTTCCAATAAGTCGGTTGCTCGCTCCTTTGTTCCGGAGAACGGAGTCTTAGTCATCTTGCCCATAAGCCATGGTTCGCAAGCATCAAGTGATTCCAAAAGTCCATCAGCATGGATTTTCTTCATGCGCTTTACACCAATATGACCTAGACGGCAGTGCCACAAATAAGTTGCACTATCATTATTAACTTTGCATATTTTGGCTTCAATATTATGAAAATGTGTATCACCACGATCGAGATCCAACAAACCATTTTCATTGAGTGTATGACCATAGAAGGTTTTATTCATGTAAACGGAACAACAATTATTCTCTAACTTACATGAATAACCGTATTGCAATAAACATGATCCAATCATATTCATGCTCAACGCAAACACTAAATAACATTTATTTTAGGTTCAACACTAATCCCGAAAGTATAGGGAGTGTGCGATGATGATCATATCAATCTTGGAACCACTTCCAATACACATCGCCACTTCACCCTTAACTAGTCTCTGTTCATTCTGCAACTCCCGTTTCGAGTTACTACTCTTAGCAACTGAACCGGTATCAAATACCGAGGGGTTGCTATAAACACAAGTAAAGTACACATCAATAACATGTATATCAAATATAGCTTTGTTCACTTTGCCATCCTTCTTATCCAACAAATACTTGGGGCAGTTCCGCTTCCACTGACCAGTCCCTTTGAAGTAGAAGCACTCAGTCTCAAGCTTAGGTCCAGACTTGGGCTTCTTCAGTTGAGCAGCAACTTGCTTGTCGTTCTTCTTGAAGTTCCCCTTCTTCCCTTCGCCCTTTTCTTGAAACTAGTGGTCTTGTTAACCATCAACACTTGATGTTTTTATTGATTTCTACCTTCGTCGATTTCAGCATCACGAAGAGCTTGGGATTACTTTTGTCATCCCTTGCATATTATAGTTCGTCACGAAGTTCTACTAACTTGGTGATGGTGACTAGAGAATTCTGTCAATCACTATTTTATCTGGAAGATTAACTCCCACTTGATTCAAGCGATTGTAGTACCTGCATAATCTGAGCACATGCTCACCGCTTGAGCTATTCTCCTCCATCTTTTAGCTATAGAACTTGTTGGAGACTTCATATCTCTCAACTCGGGTATTTGCTTGAAATATTAACTTCAACTCTGGAACATCTCATATGGTCCATGATGTTCAAAACATCTTTGAAGTCCCGATTCTAAGCCGTTAAGCATGGTGCACTAAACTATCAAGTAGTCATCATATTGAGCTAGCCAAACGTTCATAACGTCTGCATCTGCTCCTACAATAGGTCTGTCACCTAGCGGTGCATCAAGGAGTCTGCATCATTGCTACTAACATCTTTCAACTTAGTTTTCTCCAGGAACATATAAAAATTAAACGGGGAGCAACATCGTGAGCTATTGATCTACAACATTATTTGCAAAATACTATCAGGACTAAGTTCATGATAAATTAAAGTCCAATTAATCATATTACTTAAGAACTCCCACTTAGATAGACATCCCTCAAATCCTCTAAGTGATCACGTGATCCAAATCAACTAAACCATGTCCGATCATTACGTGAGATGGAGTAGTTTCAATGGTGAACATCACTATGTTGATCATATCTACTATATGATTCACGCTTGACCTTTCGGTCTCAGTGTTCCAGGCCATATCTGTTATATGCTAGGCTCGTCAAGTTTAACCTGAGTATTCCGCGTGTGCAACTGTTTTGCACCCATTGTATTTGAACGTAGAGCCTATCACACCCGATCATCACGTGGTGCCTCAGCATGAGGAACTTTCGCAACGGTGCATACTCAGGGAGAACACTTATACCTTGATAATTTAGTGAGAGATCATCTTATAATGCTACCGTCGAACTAAGCAAAATAAGATGTATAAAAGATAAACATCACATGCAATCAAAATATGTGACATGATATGGCCATGATCATCTTGCGCCTTTGATCTCCATCTCCAAAGTACCGTCATGATCTTTATCGTCACCGACATGACACCATGATCTCCATCATCTTGATCTATATCAATGTGTCATCACATGGTTGTCTCGCCAACTATTGCTCTTGCAACTATTGCTATCGCATAGCGATAAAGTAAAGCATTATTTGGCGCTTGCATTTTATGCAATAAAGAGACATCCATAAGGCTTCTGCCAGTTGCCGATAATTCGGTTACAAAACATGATCATCTCATACAATAAAATTTAGCATCATGTCTTGACCATATCACATCACAACATGCCCTGCAAAAACAAGTTAGACGTCCTCTACTTTGTTGTTGCAAGTTTTGCGTGGCTGCTACGGGCTGAGCAAGAACCGTTCTTACCTACGCATCAAAACCACAATGATAGTTTGTCAAGTTGGTGTTGTTTTAACCTTCGCAAGGACCGGGCGTAGCCAAACTCGGTTCAACTAAAGTTGGAGAAACTGACACCCGCCAGCCACCTGTGTGCAAAGCACGTCGGTAGAACAAGTCTTGCGTAAGCGTACGCGTAGTGTCGGTCCGGGCCGCTTCATCCAACAATACCGCTGAACCAAAGTATGACATGCTGGTAAGAAGTATGACTTATATCGCCCATAACTCACTTGTGTTCTACTCGTGCATATGACATCTACGCATAAAACCAGGCTCTGATACCACTGTTGGAGAACGTAGTAATTTCAAAAAAATTCCTATGCACACACAGGATCATGATGATGCATAGCAACGAGAGGGGAGAGTGTTGTCCACGTACCGTCGTAGACCGAAAGCGGAAGCGTTATGACAACGCGGTTGATGTAGTCGTACATCTTCAGGATCCGACCGATCCAAGTACCGAACGCACGGCACCTCCAAGTTCTGCACACGTTCAGCTCGATGACGTCCCACGAACTCTGATCCAGCAGAGCTTCGAGGGAGAGTTCCGTCAGTGATGACGGTGATGATGATGCTACCGACGCAGGGCTTCGCCTAAGCACCGCTATGATATGACCGAGGTGGAATATGGTGGAGGGGGGCACCGCACACGGCTGGGAGAGATCAACAGATCAACTTGTGTGTTCTAGGGTGCCCCCTGCCCCCGTATATAAACGAGCAAGGGGGGAGGCCGGCCGGCCCTCAGAGGGCGCTGCCAGAGGAGGAGTCCTCCTCCTAGTTGGAGTAGGACTCCCCTTTCCTACTCCTACTAGGAGGAGGAAAGGAAGGAGGAGAAGGAGAAGGAAGGAGAGGGAGGAAAAGGAGGAAAGGCGGGCTTGCCCCCTAGTCCAATTTGGTTTGGGCTATGGGGGCCGCGCGCCCTGCCTCCTCTCTTCCACCACTTGGCCCATGAGGCCCATTACTTCTTCCTCGTATTCCCGTAACTCCCCGGTATCCCCGAAAATACCCGAATCACTCGGAACCTTTCCGATGTCCGAATATAGTCATCCAATATATCGATCTTTATGTCTCGACCATTTCGAGACTCCTCGTCATGTCCCCGATCTCATCCGGGACTCCGAACTACCTTCGATACATCAAATCACATAAACTCATAATACAATCGTCACCGAAACTTTAAGCGTGCGGACCCTATGGGTTCGAGAACTATGTAGACATGAACGAGACACGTCTCCGGCCAATAACCAATACATATTGGCTCCCACATATTGTACGAAGATCTTTATCGGTCAGACCGCATAACAACATACGTTGTTCCCTTTGTCATCAGTATGTTACTTACCCGAGATTCGATCGTGGGTATCTCAATACCTAGTTCAATCTCGTTACCAGCAAGTCTCTTTACTCGTTCCGTAATACATCATCCCGCAACTAACTCATTAGTTGCAATGCTTGCAAGGCTTAAGTGATGTGCATTACCGAGTGGGCCCAGAGATACATCTCCGACAATCGGAGTGACAAATCCTAATCTCGAAATACGCCAACCCAACAAGTACCTTTGGAGACACCTGTAGAGCACCTTTATAATCATCTAGTTACATTGTGACGTTTGGTAGCACACAAAGTGTTCCTCCGGTAAACGGGAGTTGCATAATCTCATAGTCATAGGAACATGTATAAGTCACGAAGAAAGCAATATATAGCAACATACTAAACGATAGAGTGCTAAGCTAACGAAATGGGTCAAGTCAATCACATCATTCTCCTAATGATGTGATCCCGTTAATCAAATGACAACTCATGTCAATGGCTAGGAAACATAACCATCTTTGATCAACGAGCTAGTCAAGTAGAGGCATACTAGTGACACTATGTTTGTCTATGTATTCACACATGTACTAAGTTTCCGGTTAATACAATTCTAGCATGAATAATAAACATTTATCATGATATAAGGAAATAAATAATAACTTTATTATTGCCTCTAGGGCATATTTCCTTCATTAGTATGTTGAGGTTGTGCTCGGCCAACCTGCGTGGGATCCCTGGCATATCAGAAGGATGCCAGGCGAATATGTCCCAGTTCTCGCACAAGAATTCTCATAGCGTGGTGTCAACAGTTGGGTCGAGTTGTGCCCCGATGGATGTTGTCTTCTTGGGATCCGTCGGGTGGACTTGAAATTTGACTATTTCCTCTGCTGGTTTAAAGGAGGTGGATTTGGGTCGCTTGTCCAGGATTACGTCATCCCTATCCACAATGGAGCGCAGCGCGGTTAGCTCTTAGGCCGCGAGGGCTTCAGTCAGTGCCTCGAGAGCCAGGAATGCGGTTTTGTTTTTGGCGCGGAGTGCTATGTCCAGATCACTGGCAAGAGTGATGATACCGTTGGGCCCAGGCATCTTGAGCTTCATGTACTCGTAATGAGGTATAGCTTGGAAGCGTGTAAATGCATCTCGCCCCAATAGGGCGTGATATCCGCTGTTGAAGGGGGCCACTTGGAAGGTTATATCTTCAGACCAATAATTCTCCGGCGTGCCGAATACCACGTCAAGTGTGATTTTTCCCAAGACATCGCGCCTCCGATCAAATGATTCCTCGAAAGGTCGTGCTACTTTTCTCGATGCGGCTCCTGTCTATTTCCATTTTGTTGAGTGTATCCTCGTAGATGATGTTTACTCCGCTACCGCCGTCCATGAGCACTTTGGTGAGCCGAAAAACGTCCACAATTGGATTGAGGACAAAGGCGGCCGGTGCCTGATCGTTCGAATTTTGGTTAAATCAACGCCATTGAAAGTTATGGTCGTGTCGTTCCAAGGGTTTGTTGCCGTAACTTGGCAGACTTCAGCGAGGTTGCGGAGAACCCTTTTGCGCCGATTGTTTGAAGTGAAAGTCTCAAAAACTATCAACACGCTGAGGTCGTCGTCTTCCGGGGGGTGTTGCTCTGGGGTATTTTTGGTGAGGATATCCTCGCCACTCTTGGCCACTTGTCGAAGTATCCAACATGCTCTAAGGCTATGGGTTGGTATTGTATCCGTTGTTGTGTGTATTTTGCATGGCCTATCGAGCCATCCCTCCAGAATGGTTCCGCGCCCCGTAATGTGCTTAGATTTCTTTACTATTGGTTTGGGTGCCCCGCGAGGGTGCATCCTTTTTGCCCGGATGAAGGGTTGTGTGGAAACTTGTGGTTCCCAAAGAGTTGCATGAGTTTTCCAAGCGCTTTACATTGTGCAGTACTTTTGTACGATGGTTGCCAAGTCAGCGAAGTGTAATACGCGGCAGCGGTTGATGGCATTGAGGATTCCTACGCCCGTGCAATTATTGCAGAATGCTGAGATCGTGTCTTCGTCGCGGCAATCTTTAATATTGTCTTTGACAAGGAGGAATCTGGCCCAAAAGTAATGGACTGTTTCCTGAGACTGCTGCCATGTGTACATTAGATCGTGTATATCTGGGTGGGTGGGTGACCTTAAATCCGAACCCTGGCCCAATTTAGGATCCGGAGTTTGAAAAATCTTCGAGCTTAATTATTCTGTCTACGGGATATCAGCTGATTTTTCAGGCCCATCATCCGATTCTAGGTTCGGAGGGCAGGGCACGTTGTTCCGCTGACAGGTGTCCGGCTCTTTGAGCTCGGAAACCCGAACATAGTTCGTCCTCAATATGGAAGAAGAGTTGTTGTTTTTCTCCTCCACTACCGCTACCTGATGGGTGATCGGCGGAGATTTGATTTCTCTCTGATCAGGTTTAAGCCCAATCCGATGATAACCTGTAGCGACCCCCAAGGCGGCTATGCAATCTAGGAGTTCGTTTAAAGATGACAGCTCCGTTGGATCCATCCGTTTGGAGTATTTGGAGTCAACACGGAGGTGATTTTCGATGATCCGAGAAGCCATCGTTGGCTTGACGATCGTACGGGCGGTCATGGTAAAACTGCCCAGCCGGAGGGTTTGGCCTGAAGCCAAGGCTCCTCCGGAGGTGATACCGTCCTTGATAACAAGGCAAGCCATCGATCCTGTCTTCGACATCACAGTGTAACTCTCAATGAAAGCACCAATGTCGGTGTCAAAACCGGCGGATCTCGGGTAGGGGGTCCCGAACTGTTCGTCTAAGGTCGATGGTAACAGGAGACAATGACACGATGTTCACCTGTGTTCAGCCCTCTCTATGGAGGTAATACCCTACTTCATGCTTGATTGATCTTGATGAATATGAGTATTACAAGAGTTGATCTACCACGAGATCGTAATGGCTAAAACCCTAGAAGTCTAGCCTGTATGATTATGATCGTCCCTATATGGACTAATCCCTCCGGTTTATATAGACACCGGAGGGGACTCGGGTTGTACAAAGTCGGTTACAGAGAAAGGAATCTTCATATCCGGTCGCCAAGCTTGCCTTCCACGCCAAGGAGAGTCCTATCCGGACACGGGTGAGAGTCTTCGGTCTTGTATCTTCACAACCCATCAGTCCGGCCCACGTCCAACAGGCCAGACGCCCGAGGACCCCTTAATCCAGGACTCCCTCATTGACCTTCAGTCGAATTTTGCTTTCAATGTCAGCAAAAAACACCAAAGTAGAATTGACATTGGGAAAACCATCATCATCCTCTCCCTTGTCCTCATCCTTATCAGATTCCTTCTCTTTCTCACTGGGTTGTTTCTCTCGGAACTGCTGGATAAGGAGTCGACACTGTCGAGTGGTATGTTTGGGATCCAGGGCCCTTTAGGCTTTCCCTTAAATTTTCCTTGGGTCGCAAGTGCAACCTCTCCAGGACCCGCAGGCTCGGCTTTGCGCTTCTGGTTCCGATTGGAATTACCTCCTCCAGTGTCCTGGCCGACTGGTTTGCTCTTGCTACAGCGGAGTCGGTCTTCCTCTTCGCCATTAGCGTACCGAGTGGCTATTTCAATCATTCGGGTCAGGGTCATGTCTCCTGTCCGCCCGAATTTCAGGTTAAGCTCTCAATACCGAACACCCTCCTTGAAGGCGCAAACTGCTTGGTGCTGAGATACATTCTCCACTGTGTGATGCAAAGTGGTCCACCTCTGTATGTAATCCCTTAAAGTTTCATTCGGTTTTTGTACACAATGCTGCAATTCTGCCAACCCCGCATGTCGTTTGCATGTGCCCTCAAATGTTCTTACAAACACTTGGGCCAACTCTTCCCAGCTGAATATACTGCCTGGAGCCAACTGATTCAACCAAGCTCTAGCTGACCCTTCAAGCATCAGGGGAAGGTGTTTCATGGCCACCTCATCATTACCACCACCGATCTGTACGGCCACTCGGTAATCCTCAAGCCAAGTGTAAGGCTTCGACTCACCAGTGAACTTACTAACTCCAGTTGCCAACCTGAAGTTGGAAGGGATCTCTGCGGCTCTGATGGCTCTGCTAAAACACTCGGGACCAGAAACATGCACTCTGCTTCCAGTTGGGCGATCTTTGTCTTGCCCTTCTCTGTTTGCTCGGTTTTTGTCAACTAAGCCTTGCACCAGAGTTGACCTCGCATCAAATCCCGGCTCTCTGGGGTGGACTGGCAACCTCCGCTCATCGTTGTACGGGCGCCTGTCATCAAAATGTCGGGGCACATATGGTCCGCCCCTCGCAGGGGGCGTAGGCACTCGACGGTGGTCATCATGGTCGAGCCGATGATCGTACTACTCGTGGTTCTGACCCAAGTACTACTCTTGGCGATGCCCACGTCCCTCACGTCGCGGAGGCGATCTAGGGCTGTGAGCCGATTGGACTATGTCAGCCACCACTGATCTGCTATGGATTCTATTACGCGGCTGAGATACTGCTGTGTTTTGCTCTCCTGCTGCCCGAAGCAATGCCCGGAACTGTATCAAACCTTGTCCAGCCTCTGAATCGGAGTGTGGTTTACCTGAGGTTGAGGCAGGAACAATTGTCGTCGTCGACTGGACTCGGGGATCTGCTGTCGAGCGTGTTCGTCGAGTGCATGCTGAAGGTTTTCCAATCGGGTGCGCTCAGCCAAAGTGGCCAGGCACGCAGCCTCCAATGCCCAAGCCTCGGAGGTCTCTCCGATGATGGGCGTGTGGAGCGACTCCATGTTGCGGCGGTGGAGCTCCTCCCTCTACTGCGAAGAGAGGGTTCCGGGGTTGTATTCCTCGTGAACACGTGACGGATCGCCGCTGCCATCGCCGCCGCTGCCGCAATGGAAACCAAGCGGGTTGTGCAGCGTGTCAACCATCAGGACCTCCGCCGCAGGGTCGCTCCTGTCGCACTCAGACAGGGTCTCGACGGAGCCAGTCGACAGGTCGAACAGGCCGTAAAGAGATTCGTCGGGCTTGATTGCCGCGACTTGAGGGGTGGCGGACTGACGCGCCACTGCATGCTTCCCCACCACTGAATCTGTGACTGACCGGATCGCTTGCGACGGCGAACAGCGGGGAGCGAAGATGCTGCGGGAGCCGACCGATATTTAGTCGACGGCTGCTGCAAAAGGACGCCGCGAACGCATGCGCGGAAGTGCGTTGCCCAGCGGACGGGGAGCGCCTCGACGTCGAGGGGGGCCTCCTGGAGCCAGACGGAGTCATCGGCGACGAAGACGAGCGCGCTGAGACGGATCTTGCGGCCCTCAGCCAAACCACCGCCGGTAACCATGATGATAGGAATCGGAAAAAATTGCAACCTCACCGGAAAATCGCTAAGACACCTGCCCCAAGGTGGGCGCCAACTGTCGTGGTTCTAAGTCTGATAGTAGAATGGGGGTAGGTTAGAAGAGGCAAGATCCTAGCTATGATGAGGTTGTGCACGCAAGATTTACGAGTTCAGGCCCTTCTCAGAGGAAGTAACAGCCCTACGTCTTGGTGCCCGGAGGCTGGTCGATTGGATTCTGCGTGAAGTTACAGGGGGTGCGAACCCTTGTGCCAGTGGAAGGGGGTGGCTTATATAGAGTGCGCCAGGACCCCAGCCAGCCCACGTTACAAGGGGTTCAATGTACATAAAGGTGAGACGTTACTGGTAATGCCAGCAATAAAGTCATATAAAATGATCATTAAGACTACGGAGTGAACGCCTGACCGTTGCCATCCTGAGTGACTTTAGGTCTTTTGTACTCCGAGTGGTTTCTGATATGGTCGAATGACTATATCCTGGTCGAATGGAATTGGGTTATCCGAGTGGAACTGTTGGTCGAGTGGGTTACACCCTAAAGTGATTTCAGTCGGTAGATGTTGCTGTCCTTTGAATGTCTTTGACTGTAGGGCAGTGTCCTTGGGAAGGGTGCCTAGACCAGGTCTATTACCCTACCCTAATTACATGTCATCGTCAACGTCGAACCAGTTCAACGAAATAAAACGGGTCCATGACCACCACCCTTGCCTACGGAAGCTCTTGGCTCTGCCTGAACTCGTGCACGTGTTCGTCCAAGCAGTTGACACACTCATGGTATATCTGGAGCGTGATATCGAGCTTCAAGCTATCTATTTCATCGGAGATCACCAGCTCGAGGATGTGACAGCCATGTTCCGCTAATGCACCTCGGTGCACACACCTGGGCCAAAGAGGCACTCGAGCCTAACGACCAACACGTTGGCATCGAGTGGGCCACAAAAAAGGCGAACGGCCTCACTAGCATTCGGTGCAAGTATGGCACAGCCGGTCTCTGGTGCAAGTACAGTGCAGACGGCTACTGCCCACTCCTGGCGAGGAATTGGGCTACTAATGGGTCATGGACCCAGCTGAAACCCCCGTCGACAACATGCATGCACTGATGGATCCGCTCTTGTTGTGCGGCATACTACGCCTCTCACTTTGCGGTGCTCCATCGGTCTCACTGTGCAGCAAGCCACAATCTATCGATGGGGACATACCTATCTTGCTCTCCGGCACTCCATCGATCTTGTTGTGCGGCGCGCTGCAACCACTCAGCGCTGACGCGACTATCTTGATCCACAACGCTGTCGCGCCCTACGCCAAGGGTCTGCTCAACCATAGCAATGGCGCGTAGCAAGGCATCGTTCGTCACGTTGTCGGGGACGCCCTCAGCCTCGATGGGCTGTGGCGCTTGCACCTGCTCATTTTCCTCACCAAGGAGGTTGATGGCAGAACCGTCGCTTCGATGGGTTGGCATGCTCTTGGAAATGGGGTTGTGCTTGTTGTGCCTCCCTGTGTCGCATGCCGCGTAGGCTTATGTCAATCGCTTGTGGTGAGAAACCGATGGGGAAGTAGCGGGAAACGGTGGCGTGTTCATATAACACGCAAAGAAGGAAGCGTGAGCTAGCACGAGGTGCGCGCGCACATTGCTTACCCACGAGTGTGATCGATATACTCATGTGCCCAATATATCACACAATTCACACTAAAGAATATATGTTGTTGTTTTGTACACAAAGTATAGATGTTGTGCAGACTGAGCAAATTACATCGCAAACGATTAATCTAAGGAATACATCGGTGATGATTTGAACAACCACGCACAATTATTTACTAGCAAGCGTTTGCCCACAACATACACAATTTATTAGCAAGAACCATCTGTTTTACTATCGATCTTCCCAAACAATTCTGATTACTGACCTGTTTGCCGAGCATCACACACATCTTGTTGTGGCCAATTGTTTGTATTATTCTGGATCATCGCAAACAGTTCATCCGAGTGATGTATGCCGTCTATCGCACACATCTTTATCTCTGTAATTGTTTGTGTTATTTTGGCTCATCGCAAACAGTTCATATGCATCAACTGTATGTGACATATCATACACGCAACTCTTTTATGGATCGTATTTGATGGATCAACCATCGCACACAGTTCATTTTACTGGTGAAAATTTTATTACCATAATGTTTGTGATCCATGCATTGCACATGGTTTGGTCGAATGGTCTTCTATACATGTGTCGTCTTAGGACCTTTCTACAGTAGTGAAGCAAGCAGTAGCAGCAGGGGATTCCGTGTGGGGTCATCTCTCTTGTCTCCATATTTCTTCGTGGTCCATCCCTCCACACGATAGTGGCATGTACACGCGGTGCCACCTTCCTCTCTTTCTTTCTCTCCCCACCATCTTATACCCTTTGTCTCTGGCTAGGTGCCCAGGTTGGTCTAAATCCCTAACTCGTTCCCCTCTCATGTCCCAATGGCCTCAGTTGCGGGAAATCGGTCAAGCAGACTTGGGTTACTCCTTTGTGTGGGAGGAATTAGAGCATCTCTAGCAGAGTCGCTATAATCCCGACCCGCAAAAAGCATATATGGGTGGCCCACAAAATATTTGCTATGTTGTGAGCGCTTTGGTGGAACAGATAATGTAAACCCGTATCGCAATTTTTTTGTCGTACATGTTTAAAGTATTTGTTCCGCGTCGGATCCCTCACGGTACCGCAAATACTTTTGTGACAAGTAGCAACATGATATCAAAATCAAATTAATGCATGAAATTCATGTAAAATAAGCATGCTGCAATGTTTCACATCCAAAATCATGCGCAATATCAAGAGGTAGCAAGTTTATCCCTATGAATACGCAATCAAACAAAATGAAACGTGATCAAAGCAAACCCGCCAATAGTCAAATCAAGCATGATCATTGTTGCCAAGATCACTTCCCCCACCACGGTTCATAGCACGAGGACCATATTCATCATCATGTGGGATGGCCGAAGCATCAACACCATCACCATCGTTTTCCGAAGCATCAACATTAGCGAAAGCATCACCACTACCGACCAAAGCATCACCACCACCTCCAAAAACCTCACCACCACCACTGCCAAAGCCCCCTACCACCACCATTGCCGGATGCAAAAACCTCCTCCAAAACCTCTAACACCTCCTCCAACACCTCCACCACCACCATCACCACCTCCAAACCCAACATTGCCGAAAGCAAAGCCACCACTAGCCATAAGGTTCTGAAGCTCCATCTTCCTTCGGCACATGATCTCCCTCCTTTTCATCTCCCAAAATTCTATTGTCATCATACACATTCCATCCAAATTCATCATCATGAACCGTTCCTCGTCGGCGGTCTTATCATCCCTCCTGCTTTGCTCCTCTAGAGCGATTTTGCACTCCTCGAAGGCACATGTTCTCACCCACTTTTTCTCTTTGTGTTTGTCTTTCTTGCCGGCAAACTCAACTTTGGTTGCCAGATGCTTGGCCAACAAAGTTTCTTTGAGCTTGACCATATCGCCAATTTGCTCCCTCAAAAAAATGGCTCGGACGACCTCTTCACCCTCTTTTTCTCCTTCATATTTCCATCTTGATTGCCCTTATTCCTTCCTCTCTTTAGTGCGTTACCACTATCTTCATCATCCTCCAAGTTAACAAGGACGCCTTTATTCGGAGGAGCCTCCTTGTCCCTCAACCTCCACTTCTCGCTATCCTTGAGCAAGAGGCAACAATGTCCAAGCGTGATTGACTTACCCTTGAAACCTGGGGTTTGCTTGAACAATTCATTGGCAATGAGATTGTACAAGTCATTAGAAAAGATGCAACGGTGAGATTAATTAGTCATCAACAAAATCATGAATTATGGGCAAACAAAACTCACGTAGTCGTCCATAGTGGGTCCACTAGGAGGGGCATTTCTCACTTGGGTCAAACGCCCACTCCAACGACTACATATTTTCTTGATAGTTATCCATCGGATTTGAATTGGTTCCAATGAACGGCTCAAGGGAACCGGCACAAGCTTGCGACATTTGTCTTCAATACGTTGCCAATACCATTTGCCATTTCGATCTTTGCCAGTGACCGCATCGAGAGACACACTCTCCCATACTCGAGTGAAGCAAATGTCCTCCACCTTGGTGTAGTTTCCGGTCCTTCTATCAAAATTGGCTTGGCTATCATCAAACTCCTCCTCATCAAGCTCTTCAACTTTATCATCACCGTCATCCCTCTCCTCCATCTTCGAATTTGGCTGGTTGCAGGTACATTCCCGATTAAAAATCATCAAGTGGCCCACTCAAATCCACCGTGTTCTCCTCCAACAAGTCGGTATATGTTTGATCAATAGGGTAGCTACAAACAACTGAAACACTAAGGATCTGTTGCAAAGTTCAATCAAAGTTGACTGGAGAAAAACGATTTTTTACCTCTCCGGCGTTTCATCAAGCACGTTGCGGGTGCCGGTGGGCTCTACGGGGTCGACCGACACATTGGCGGCCAGAGGGGGTGGAGGAGGGGCTCGGCCTCGCGCCGCCACCGCCTTCTTCTTGGGGACCTTCGCCTATGCCTTTTCACGACCGCCGAAGGGGATGAAGGTGGCAGCCGCCGGAGGAAGGGGGGACGAGGCAGCGTTGATGGTGCCGTGGCAGAAGCTTGTGCGGCGGCGGCCACAGCTCCATGTACGATGTGGCTGCCATGCCGCTTTCGTTTCCCGCCGGCGGCCGAAGGAAGAAGCGCGGCGATGATGGGGGGACGAGGAGGCCCCGATGGGGCCACCGGCGGTTGGAAAATGGCAACGATTAGGGACGGCGGCGAGGCGAGGCGCCGCGGGGCCGGAAGGAATTGCGGTGGCAGCGACGCGGCGGGCAGCGCGGAAGAGGGGAAGTTTACCTTCCACCAAATCGCGGATAGGATAGGGTGAGCGGCAAAACCAGAAGGGAAAATGTGAGATTTAGGGGCAGTAGGGTGATATTTTTTTAGGACAGTAGGGTGATTTTTAGAGCTTCCCGCAAAAAATATTCCAGACTGTTCGGGTCGGTTTTTCGACCCGATACCTTATATCGGCTGTTATTTTTGGGACACTGCTAGCGGGTCCACCGAATTTTTTTTTCTGCTAGTGACAAGAGAGTGCCACAAAAGCTAAAAGGCAAGTTCTACAGGACGGCGGTTCGACCCGCAATTGTATGGCGCGGAGTGTTGGCCGACTAAAAGACGACATGTTCAACAGTTAGGTGTGGCGGAGGTGCGTATGTTGAGATGGATGTGTGGCCACACGAGGAAGGATCGAGTCCGGAATGATGATATACGAGATAGAGTTGGGGTAGCACCAATTGAGGAGAAGCTTGTCCAACATCGTTTGAGATGGTTTGGGCATATTCAGCGCAGGCCTCCAGAAGCTCCAGTGCATAGCGGACGGCTAAAGCGTGCGGAGAATGTCAAGAGAGGGCGGGGTCGGCCAAATTTGACATGGGAGGAGTCCGTTAAGAGAGACCTGAAGGATTGGATTATCGACAAAGAGCTAGCTGTGGACAGGGGTGCATGAAAGCTTGCTATCCATGTGCCAGAGCCATGAGTTGGTTGCGAAATCTTATAGATTTCACCTCTAATCTACCCCAACTTGTTTGGGACTTAAGGCTTTGTTGTTGTTGTTGTTGTTGTTGTTGTTGTTGTTGTACCCTGACCAGTTGCCGCCAGCCGTGACCTCCTGCATCTCCCCTGCACAAGCGCACAAGCGCACATGCGCAGGACATGTAGGGATCGCTTGCGTGGGCAAGCAAGAGAGGAAGAGCAGTGGTGGCGACTGGCGAGCAGGAGAGGCGAAGCATCGATGGCAAACGGTAGAGTAGGACCGGTTGCGAGTGAGGAGCAACCGTTGTGGTCGAGCTCCATGCAGCCACCTGCCTCTTCCCTTGTTTCTTTTCAAAGCGTTGCGTTTTACAGGGCTAGCGATTTCAGGCCAAAACAGAGGGTTGGAGCTCGAAATTGAGAAGAGAAGCGCACAAGCCTGGGAAATTCACGCTCGGTATTGGGTCCTTCTCCACTGGCGAATACAGAGACCATCCACACAGTGAAATTTGTGCCTTCCGAATACCAATTCTCAATTCAAAGGCTGAATACGTAGACCCAAAAGCAGCCAGACATCCCATCCAAGAAAGATTATGTTATTGCTGTCAAAAATTATAATAAATTATATTGATCGTGCCATCACATCGTGCAAGTCAATAAATCAAACTTTTCATGTAAAAGAAATACAAACGTCGGTTTGGCATTTCTAAAATGCAGCTTTGGGGAAGAAGGAGCACTACTAGTCTGGGGAGGATGCACGGGGAGATGGCGCTCTCCTCTCGCGACCGAGCTGGCGGCCTTTTGACGCGACCTGCTCGTCTCTGTGCCATCTCCGCCCGCCGTCTCCGTTGCCCTGCGCCATTCCGGTCGGCTCGACGCACCACAGCCCGACGCTCCGCTGATTCCGGCCGGGCCGCTCGCCCCATGCTCGGCCGCCCTGAGGAGGCGCTTCAGCTGTTGGGCAGACTTGGCGAAGGGCGAGACTCCACCGCTGGCCGTCCCACAGTCCGGCGCACACCTCCGGCCTGCCGGACTGTGCTGCGCCCGATGCTGGTCGACGTGCCATACCGGGGAGCCCCCTCCCCACCTCTTGCTCGCCGGCCGGCTGCACCCCCCCCCTCCTCCCGACGCCTGGCCAAAGGGCCGACCATATCGTCGCGTGCCGCTTCGCCGCCGCCCGGGCGTGGGGCATCGCGGGGCGGTCCGACGTGGGTCGGGCCCGGTCTTCTTGGCGCTCGGCGGCAGCCCCCCATGGGTCTCGGCCTTCCCCCTTCCCGGCGGCGTCTTCATGGCCGGTGGTCACCCGCTCCTCGCTGTTTTGACCGTTCATCGCTGCTTTCGGCACCTCCTCTCTCCGTTTCTCACCCAACCACTCTCATCGCCTCCCCATGGGGCTGGAGCTCCTGCTGGCCGGTCGTCGGCTTGTGGCCCGGCGGTCGCAGCAGCGAGGAACCCTAACGCTGCTACCCGCCTAAGGGCTGGACCGACGGCTCATGGGCCGCTCTAGAGTTGGGCGGGTGTTGGGCACAGGGCCGGGCTGGCCGCTCCTTCAATGGGCCCAAGATCTGCTGCGACCCTAGTGGGTCATTCCTGCCCGGCCATTAGGCCGATTTGGCTGTCGTCGGGCTTCCCTCGCCCCCAATCCCACTCCGCTCCTGCCCTATCCCTTGCTTCCCCGCCCCCCGCCGCCAACCCTTCGCTCCATCCCCCGTCGCTGCCAACCTCGCCGCCGACCCCCATGACCCGCGAGTGGCACGACGCTGGGACACGCCCCAAGCGCCGCGCCAACAACCACCGCTCCGAGTCCTCCCGTGCGGAGGAGCGGGGCGACTCCTTCCGGCCATCCCCCGACGCGATGCACCACGAATCCGAGCTCCGCCGCCAGCTCTCCTCCCGCGGTGCCCGCCGGACCCCCGACTACGACGACCACTGGGCCCCCTCACGCCGTTCTCCCCCTCGTGCGGACCGCCGGGGCCGCTCTCGTTCACCTCCCCCTGCCGCGGACCGCCACGAGGGTCGTCGTCGGTCACCCTCCCCTCCGTGCCGTCGGGTGGCCAGCCGCTCCCCGGTCCGGGGCGGCCACGCTCGCTCCCCCGACCGCTCCTATGGGCAGCCGGCCCCTCCTCCCGCGGCTGTCGCGGTCCGCCGCTACCAGCCATCTCGGGGCGAGCCGAGCCTCCCCCCGACCAGCAATGGGGCGGGAAGGGGCCGCCCGGGGCAAGCGCAAGAAGAAACGCGGGCTTGGGCGCGCAAACGGCCCAGCCCCGACTAACGGCGCTCCCCGGGATCCCGCCGCATCGACGACGTCCGCCCTTCTCCCCGACGACCGCTCCGCCGACCTTGTCAAGTGCATCAACTGCGGACTCTCCGGCCACTCCCAGGTGGCTTGCACTCGTCCTAGTGCTGTTACCACTGCTCGGACCCAGACCACCCCGCTTTCCTTTGCCCGGACCGCCCGGTGGCGGAGGAGCTGATGATGTACGGGCACGGGATTGAGGGCCTCGGATACTTTCACATCGAGGTGCCCGACATCCCCACCCCTTCTCCCTCGCTCCTGGCCATTGTTACAGTGAAGGATGGGGTGGCCTCGCCGGAGATGATCGAGGCCGAGCTCAACCACCTCTACCTCTCGCAATCCCAGGATTGGCAGGTCACCTTACTCTCTGGAGGCCAGTTCTCGGTCGTCTTTCCGGACGCGGTCAGCCACGGATACGGCACCCGCAGCGGAGACATCACCCTAGCTGTCAACTCGCTAGTGGTTGACATCTCCGTGCCGGTGCGGGGCCCCTTGGCGGTCGCGGTCTTGGACACGGCATGGATCCTCATTGGTGGCCTCCCGGACATCGCCCGCTCCGAGCGGGTCATCCGGAACATGTCTCGCATCCTCGGCAAGGTGGTGGTGGTTGATGAGCTCTCCCTCCGCAAAGAGGAGGAGGTACGCGTTAAGGTCAAATCTCTCGACTCCTCCAAGCTTCGAGCCACCATCCGGGTGTTCTTTAACGACCAGGGCTTCGACCTCCGCATCTCCCCGAGCCTCCCAACCATATTGGCCGCCCTCGCGCCGGCAGCGGCTTCCACTGGGCGGCCCGTTAGAGGTGGCACGAGGGGCCACCGCAGCCGTGACCCCACGGCACGGCCACCACTCGGGCTCGGGCGAGGGCGGCAGCGACCTCGAGGACAGCCCCCCACCACGACCCGGCCGCTGTGCCAGCCACGGGGTGGGGATGGGCGCGTCGTACCCACTCGGCTGCCCCACCGTCCTCCGATGACGGCCCCGACGCCTCTGATGTCAATCTCCAGGTTTTTCCGGCTTCTTCTCCCCACTCCCTAGACGATATCTCCCCGGCATCTTCGCCTCCTCCCCGACCAGGGCCGAGCCGAAGCTGCCCGATCCGACCCCCACTGCGGCCGATCTCCAGTTGGTGCTGCTGGGGGGTTTGGCTTCGGACACGGCTCCGTCTCTCCCAGGACCTTCGGAGGTCGCTCCTGGCTCCCCGGCCCGGCCGGCCAGCCCGCCCGTGGGAGTTGACGCGCCTGCGGACCCACCTCCCTCCCCTGGTGTCCCCTGCGTGACGTCTCCTGCTCCCCACTTGGTGCCGTCGAGCTCTTCTCCCGCGGGCCTGGCGGTGGTGGTGACCACACCGGTGGCCGCTCCACCTCCTCCCCCTCGGGCTGCGAGGCGGGGCCGTTCGACCTCGTCCCCGGTGTCCTCCTCGCCAGCAATGCTCGGATTGAGGCGTCCGGGCATTTGGTGGCCCGGCCCTACCCATACCCGAGCTCGCCGTCCTCCGGGCCGCTGCCCGGAACCTCGAGTCAGGTACCACGATCATCCCGGCCACCTCTGCTACGTGCTCCTTTTCTGCCTTGGAGTCGGCCCCGCTTGGCCACCTCGCTAAGGTGGCTGCGGACTCGGCCATAGTTTTCCGTGGGGTGGTTGCCCCCCCCCCCCCCGCTAGTCCAGATAGAAGCCATCCGTGCACGGGAGATCCTTGATGGTCGGCTCGCCGAGGCCCGTGCACGCCCTCCCCTCGCCGTGGGAGCTCCGCTTGGGTCCTCCCCAAGTGCCCCACCCCACACACCGGTCGCCCCGGATGAGATCCGGGGCTGCACTCGCTCTCGTCTTTGCCGCCCTCCGCGCCCAGGCGCGTCACGTGTTTGGGGTCAAGCAGCCCCCGATGGATGCCTGATGAGAGCTTTATTCGAACATCCGCGATTTCGGCCAAGATGGTTGGCGCCGCCAACTCATTGAGTACATGCGCACGGCGTATTGACATAGTGGCCATCCAAGAAACGATCGTCTTGAATTTTCCTGCCGGAACTTGAGCCTTTGAGCTCCGACCTATTCGCTTTAACCGGCTCCCTTCTAGTGGGATCGCGGAGTCACTCGGGTGGCATCCTCCTAGGTGTGAAGGATGCCACCCTTGAGGTTGGGGCATGGACCGGGAGAGTTCTTTGTAAGCATGGAGGTTTCCGAACGGTCCCTAAACTTTAAATGGGAGATCATCGCGGTCTATGGCCTGGCCGACCACCGTAGGTCGGAGACCTTCCTCGCTGAGCTCAGGAGGAAGGTTGCATCGGCCCAGTTTCCGGTGGTATTTGGCGGTGACTTCAACCTCATCCGGACGGAGGAAGACAAGAGCAATAATCTAGTGAACTTTCCTCGGATGCAATTATTCAATGACTGCATCGCAGATATGGGGTTGCGGGAACTCGATCGGGTAGGGGCCAGATTCACTTGGACTAACCGCCAAGTCGATCCGACTCGCTCGGTCCTCGATCGAGTTTTCGCCTCCCCTGAGTGGGACATTCGATGCCCCCTAGCATCGCTGCGGGCGATCACGCGGATTGGGTCAGACCATGTACCCCTTCTCCTCTGTTCGGAGAATGAACGTCCTCCTCTGCCGCCACGCTTCCGTTTTGAGACCTTCTGGTTGCGCCAGCCAGGCTTCACAGCTGCGGTGGTCGGCCGTTGGCGTGAGGCGAGGGACGCTCCCCATAGGGCCTGTCGTCACCGTTGACTCTTGGCATTTCTGCGCCAAGCGGTCGCGGCAGTTCATGAAAGGATGGGGTGCTAACGTGGGTCGGGACATCCGTGAGCGGAAGAAAGCTCTCCTTAACGATATCCAAGCCCTCGACCTGCGGGCTGACACCACCGGGTCTTTCGCGCATTTAATGGATGCTTAGGTATGACTTGGAAGATCAGCTCACAGTCATCTACATCGACGAGGAGGCCTCTCGGCGCTTAGGTGCAGAATTGGGTCCTCAAGGGGACGCCAATGTCGCCTACTTCGAGCTATTGCTAATGGTCGAGGGCGCTGCAATTCCATCCCCCTCTTGTGGGATGGCCCGACCCTCCTCCAACGCCCGGAGGACATCCAGGCGCATGTTGATGGCTTCTACAGAGACCTATTCTCTGCCTCCCCTCAGGGAGGTCTTGCTCTGGCGCAAGACATTTGGCCTGCCCTTCTTTGCGTCTCGCCGGCGGACAACGCGCCCTCACGGCCCTGCTTCTCCGAGGAGGAGGTCCGGCAGCCATTATGTGCATGAACTCCTCATCGCCCTGGCCGGATGGCCTCCCAGTGAAGTTTTTCAGTCCTTCCGAGGTGATCAAACCCGAGGTGATGGCCCTATTTGACGAGTTCATGGCTGGGACCATTGACCTCGGCCGATCAATTATGGGGTAATCACGCTCATTCCTAAGGTGTCGGGTGCCTCGGACATCCGGCAATTCCGGCCGATTACAGTGATTAACGTCATCTTCCGCATCCTTGCCAAGGGGTACGCCATTAGGGTGGCCCCTATAGCTGACCGGATCACTCACCCTGATCAGTCAGCGTTCATCCAGGGTCGTTATACCCTTGATGGAGTCCTAGTGTTCCACGAAGCTCTCCATGAGGTACGCTCCAAACACCTCAAGGCAGTCTTCCTGGCCGGACTTCCACAAGGCGTATGACACGGTCATTGGGCCTTCCTTCGCAATGTTTGCTTCGAAAGGTTTCGACGATAGATGGGTGACGAGTTATGCAGTTGGTCTCTTTTGGCCGCCGTGATGAACATTAATGGGGAGATCGGCCCGTTCTTCCCCACGTTTTGTGGGGTCCGCCAGGCGACCCTTTTCCCCATTCCCTGTTCAACATAGTTGTTGATGCGCTGGCGGCCATCCTCGATAAGGCCAAGGCGGCAGGACACATCAAGGGGATTGTCCCGCACCTTGTTGGAAGCAACGGGTCTCCCTTCTCCAATACGCTGGACGACACCATCATCATGGTGGAGGGCTCCATGAAAGTGATATCTCGAACCTCAAGTTCCTCCTCCTGTGCTTCCAGAGATGTCCGCACGAGGATCAACTTCGACAAGAGTGAGGTGATGATCTTGGGCTACTCCGAGACGGCGGCAGAGCATCACGGATCGGCTTAATCGCCAGCTTGGGTGCTTCCCCACGACCTATCTTGGGATACCCATTAGCGACACCAGGCTTACGGTGGTCGAGCTGCGCCCTACGGTGGGAAGCTCCAACACCGGATCGAGCCCGGCAGGGACGGTGGCTTTCAAAAAGCGGCCCGTACGGTCCTTATTAACTCGTCCCTCGCCAGCCTCCTCTTATTCATCATGAGCTTCTACAGCCTTCTGGAGACTCTTCATCACGAGATTGCCACCATTCAGGGCGATTTTCTTGGGCGGCGAGGGTGATAAGCAGAAATACCACATGGTCAAGTGGTCCGAAGTCTGTAAACCCCATGACCGAGGCGGCCTTGGGATCATGTCCTCCAAACGCATGAATATTGCCCTTTTGACTCGGTGGCTCTGGAGGATTAACAACGGCGAAGGTGGCATGTGGCTGCGCATTATTCAGCGAAAGTACCTCCGCCGGATAGCCACTGCCTATACATCCGGCTAACGCCTGGAGGATCCCGATTACGGCAATCTGTCATCCAGCTCCTCCCTGTCCTCCGGATAGGGACCTCGATTGAGATCGGGTCCGGCACCGCCACGCTGTTCTCGTTCGATCGCTGGACCGGGACGCACCTGCGCCCCGGTTTCCGGTCCTGTTCTCCATCGCGGTGGCCCCCAGATCTCCGTGGCAACGCCCTTCTTGACCTTGGGCGCCTCGCGTTCCGAAGGCCTTTTAGTCCTGCGGAGAATGCAGACCGGCAGGAATTGCTTGACTGTGTGGCTCTCCATGAGCCGGATCTCACGACTGACGTTGACCGCGCCAGATGGCGCCTTGATCCGTCCGGTCAATTCTCCACCAAATCTCTCAATCTGGCCATCGCCCCCTCACCCGGTCATGAGGCGCTCTCATCTATTTGGGAGATTCGCCTCCCATTGAAGATTAAGATATTCTTGTGGCAGTGGATTCGTGGCCGCCTACCATCCGGGCGTTGAGGTTCTAAAACGCAATGGCCCCGGGATGGGCGCTGTCCACTCTGTGGCCTGAAGAGGATTCGAACCATATCTTCTTCACTGCGTGTCTGCGCAGTTCCTTTGGAGCTGCTTCATGAGATTGTGGGTGGAAGCTGGGATCATACCAACTTCCCTGCTCTCTTTGCCGAACTCCAAGCGATTCCCCCTGCATTACGCCGCATTAGGTGGCTGATCATCGGGTCCTTGCCTAGACGCTGTGGACTGTTAGGAATAAACTTGTGATTCAGCGTATCCCTCTTCGTCGTACTCACGGCGCTATGTCAAATGGTGCAGTTACTTGCGACTTTGGCGGCCGCTTAGCCGCCCGGGGAGAGAGACGCCATCACCTCCATCATCACTCAGCCTTCGCGATGGCTCTCCGACTGGCTCCCCCGCTCCATCCGCCACCACCTGAACCAGATTAGCTCTGCGTCTTCGTCGCCGTCGCCACCGCCGCTTGTTGTCTGTGCGTCCCTGGGTGTTTTGTTGGGCTTGTTGTGCTGTGCCCACAACTGAACCTATGTTGCGTGTGTGTTGTGTTTTGTGCGTCTGTGTTGGACCTTCGTGTTTCGAGTGGTACCTTGTGAACGTTGTGCTTGGTGGTTGCTTTATTTATAAAACGAGACGAAAGCCTTTTTCGGTAAAATGCAGCTTTGGGCTGTTCTGAACAAACACGAAGTGCACAAATTGTAGGGCCGGGTACGTCGTATGAGGACAAGAACAGGCAGCTCCAGGGTCAAACCTTAGCTTAGAAGGGTGTAAATTAGCTGTTCAGAACCCGGGGTATTGTGGTCAACGCAAACAATGGAACGAATGGTGCAAGTTGCAGACCGTCGGAATGCCTAACTTCGGAAAGGAAATATTGTCAGTCAGAGTGCATCTTCACCTGTAACTTTTGCTTCTCGGTCGATCCTATTTCTCACCTACCGTACCAACCAGCCTAGCACCAGGGTTCCAATGTTCTTTCAAACCTGAATTGTCACGCCATGCATGCTGCTTTTGCAAGATTGAATTGAATGCATCAGCTTAAAGGGAGCATGTGAGCAAAATCCCAATAACTCTTGGTTATTTTTACGTCTTTTCTGTTATCTGTGGGACTGGGATGTAATGTTCCAGAAATGCAGAGACTTTTAATCGCCTGCTGACTGCTGTAAATATAGTGTAGAGACGGGCAGAAGGATCCTATCCCTCCTTCCGTCCTCTCTCTCCCGTTAATGAAGTGGCAGATCTGTCCAGCATAACGAATTGGATAAGATTAGTGATTGTCCCGTTAATGAAGCCTCTAACGTTTAGGAGTATGAAGAAACCCTATGCCTAAGTATCAACAGCCAGACTTAGCTAATCCGGCCTTAAACATTCGTTGACATGCGGCGACAGTGACCGGTCAACTCTTAAATATCCGCTTTCATAATTGAATACCTTATTAGCAAACCCTGTAATATGTACTATCACATACATCATAAACCACTTTTACTTAAATACATCTCGATTCCGCACATAACCTGTCACTAATTCATTATGCATGTCATCAGACTACCAAAAATTGATATGCTCTACTACATCAATACATGTCATCAGCCTACCAAAAATTGACATCTTCTACATATGAAAGCTGTGAAGAAACATCCACGGCTTCCCTTGACCTTGCTTTTGTCGTCGCCCTTGTTGTCTTTGTTGCGAAAGTAGAGGTCAAAGATGTAAAAAGTCGACGTTCACCTCCGACTCGGATCCCAACGCCACGGGTATGAGGCGCCACCGAAGGGGTTTCGTCGCCACCCCGGAGTTGGGGCGCCATATGGTGGTCACTGCGCCTGGCGAGGCCGTGGTCACGCCACTTGCGCCACCAGCCCCGTCGGATCTGAGCGCCATTTGTGCTAACACAATGGATTTCCACCGGATCGATTCCGATCGCGGTCGAGCACACTCCTCCGGGAGCGGAAGAGAGCCATGCTGACAGCAATCTCCTCCTCATACCCGCATGGGACGAGGTTCCAGTCGACGGATCGGGAGATCTCGAAGTCGGATCCGCTGCCCGTCATGTTGGAGAAGGCCTGAATCACCGGATGGAGCTTTGGGGCGGGGTGGAGTGGAGTGTCTAGAGCTTCGTCCGAGATGCAGATATGGACAAATATATGTGGGGTCGAGGCGGGCCAACGTGGGCCGGATCCGATGTGGCGGACACGCCCGGGTGCGTCCGGGCCTCCCCATATCTGCCCCAGATATGGGCTGGATATGAGGGGTGCCGCGTGCCGGTCAACCCAGACGTATAGGGTCATATGGGGGTGCTGCTAGCTCAAGATTTTGAAATCATTCACTGACTGAGCCGTCCACCGGGACATTTGAGGAGTCCGAGATGCTCGTTTTCTTAGAGCAAATCTAGGAGTGTTGTGTCATATGTGTTTTTTTAGCAACATGTCATATGTGTTTGTTCCCCATAATAAGCACTCATTTGGTGATTGAGACAAAAATAAGTCAGGCCATTTGGCAATTTATGGAGGCCGATACATGCCTTCATATTAGAGGTTGTGGCTTAGAACCCTAAAAAAGAGGTTGTGGCTCCGATTGGCTCATGTTAGGTCACTTGACTTTGGGTCACTAATGGTAGACCAGCATGTCCACGGCCCACATGTCAGTGGCACTAAGTCAGCTGAGGCAAAGTTGGCAAATCTCACCTGTGGAGGTTTTGGGGAGTTGCCTTGGAACACACTCCATCGCCAGTCGTCCGCATCCTCGTCCTCCCGCGCGGCCATCTGTTCTCTGTGCCTATCGCACAGACAGCCAGACATTCATTTATGCGGAAAATGAGCCAACTAATAGCCGTCGTCGTGTGGCCAACTGCCCAGTCATTTCCTGCAACGTTTTTCCGCCGCCCACGGTTATAAAAAGGTAGCTGTCTCATCTCCCGGCCGCACACATCTCCATTTGCATCTTTGCCTCCACTTTCCTTGTCATCACCACGCCACTTCTCTCAGGCCAAACTGGGTGCTATTCTCACAGAAGGAGTAACAAATGATGGACGATGAGTAAGCGGGGAATGAGGCCGTTAGAATCATTGCGGAGGAGAAGGATCATCCTAATGCGCTAGTGGCCCGTAGAAGGATCCCGCCTCCTTGCTAAGTGGGAGGATTGGGATCCCCACCAAACCCATGCACTCGTTTAGGATATCCAGCACAACTACGTAAAGATCCCGCGCCGGTGCGTCACCGAGAGGGGAAAGGCCAGGGGCCACCACCAGTGGCGTTGCCCGGGCCAGGCCCGGCAACGGGAAGGGAGGGTCGAGGGAGGACTCGAGGGGTCCCTCGAGTCCTCCCTCGACCCTCCCTTCCCGCCCCTCGAGTCCTCCTCGACCCTCCCTTCCCGTTGCGGGCTTTGGCCGGCAGCCCAGTGGTGGCCTCGCCTTTCCCTCTCGGTGGCCTTGCCGGGATCTTTACGTAGTTGTGCTGGATATCCTAAACGAGTGCATGGGTTTGGTGGGGACCCCAATCCTCCCACTTAGCAAGGAGGCGGGATCCTTCTACGGGCCACTAGCGCATTAGGATGATCCTTCTCCTCAAATTTTGGAATGTTATAAACAAATAGATAGTTTTGATTGATTGTTTGATTGATTGACTGAAAGTGAGTGAATTCGAAACTTTTTGAAAGTTAAATGAGAGGGAATAAAAGGACTTTTCCAAACTTTCATTTTTGCTTTTATGATCTTGAGAATTCAAATTCTTTTCATCACAAAACCATGTAGAGAAGATGACATGACTTCTTCAATTTATTTAAATGACAAGGGGTGTTGAAAATATTTGAATTTCATTTGAGAATATTTCCAATTCTAAAACTTTATGCAACTCAATGATTTTCACGAGAGAAGATAAAATGACTTCTTCAAATTATATGAAATATGAGTTGGGAGTTTCAAAGAATTAAATTCAAAGTTCTTTTGATTTTATTTTCAATTTGGAGTTATTTGAGTTTTATTCAAATTATTTTTCTCCAAAAATAAAATATATGGAAAATAGGGTAACATGATTCCCTACCTCAGAAAAATGGAGAGAAATAAATTTCAAACCATTTTGGTATTTTTAAAATGATTTTTATTGGATTTTATTAGAGCTGAAGCACTCCTTGTTTTATTTGGATTTGTGTGTATTTTATTTGACTCTAGAATAATGTCCATGTTGTAGAAAATCTTTTTCTGCAAATTTTGATATATAATATGCCTATATAGAATTTTATTTCTTTTGTTTTATTACTTTTTGTTTGTGCGTGTTTAAAAAAGTTTAAAAAATTAGGCAGCCGACCAAGGCCAGCCAGCCCGAGGCCGAGCCCGCCCAGACCGCTCCTCACGCCTGGCCCAGCCTTCGGCCCAGCAGAGGCCCGGCCAACGCCTTGGCGCTCGTCCCGAACTCCGCTCGAGACCGCCCGCCGCCACGACTTCGCCGCCGCCGCCTCGGCAGTCGTGCCTCGGCCTCCTCCTCCGCCCCTCCCGCCGCCACCTCCTCGCCCTCCCCATAAAAGCGCCGCCTTCCCGTTCCTCCCCTCGCTCGCCGCCCGCCACCCAAGTCGCCCTTGCATGGCGAGATCCGCCCGCCACCAAGCCGCCACCCTCGCCGCCTATGCCCACCCGTCGTCTCCACTGCCCGCGCCGAGCCTCGACACCCTCGCCGGAGACCCACCGGAGCCGCCGCCCCATCGACGTCCGACCCGCCGCCGCCCTCTCCCTCGCCGCCGGCAACCACCGTCGCCGCGGTACGCCTCGCCTCTTTCCTCCCCGTCCGATCTACGATCGACGGTCTGGATTAGATCTAGGATTCGTTTTTTTTCTTTCAACCGGTATGTTAGTGAACGAACGTTCGTTCGTTTAGCGTTGGCAGTGGACGTTTTCACTATATAAGCCTTGGCAGCGAACGTTCTTATATTAGATATGTTTTTTTTTCAAGGACCTCATTGTAGCTGTTTTTATTTTCAGTTTAGTCCCTAATCTTAGAACCCT
Organism: Aegilops bicornis; assembly: GCA_021605145.1. Lineage (NCBI taxonomy): Eukaryota > Viridiplantae > Streptophyta > Magnoliopsida > Poales > Poaceae > Aegilops > Aegilops bicornis. Next base: position 140,552,507 of record CM038672.1, read on the forward strand.
CATAACTTTTTACTCGTTAGTCCAAATTCAACGAAACCAACGCCCACTTCTTCGTTATGATCCCCTCTATCCAGTAATCCAACTCAAACTTGTTTTTGGAAGTTTAAAAATTGAATTAGGTCAGATTTGAATTTGAACTTCGTTTAATCATAACTTGAGTTTCGTAACTCTGATTTAGTTGATTCTTTTTGCAGATCGAAGCTCTTGACCTAAACTTTCTGATAAGGCCAAATTCACATAATTTTGGTACTGTTAGAAATTGTTTTATGTTGCAAGAGTCATTCGCTTGGTTTGATGTTTTCCGAGTTGTTCTCTTCGTTCTTTCCGATCTTTTGAGTGATTGCTTATGTGTGGTTACTATTGCTTGATTACGATAGATTGACCGGAGTGTGACGAGTAGAACTATCAAGAGTTTTGAGTGTGAATCATCTTCATCAACTTTGCAGGCAAGTAACACTTTGATCATACTTTTCTCATAACCAGTTTTTATGCATTAGATCTATCCTCAAACACTTGCATGATTAGGATCTAATTAAATTGTGGGTTATGGGAAGTAGTTGAGGTAGTACCTATTACCTGCTTTATTATAAACCCTTGGGAGTTACTTCTACGTTTGTTTATTATGCCATGCTGTGCTCGTAGACGTGGTTTGGGTTTGAGTGGATATCCATGACAGATGTGAGATTGATAATTAATGGTTTATCTAAGGTGGCAACTTAAACACACATCTGGTGGATTGAGGCACTGGCTATTCCAGATTTGCCTATCAAGGCACCTGGGTAGACAGGATTTGCCTGTTTTTCTTCGGACCGCCACCCAGGCTCAAAGGGATCATGAGATTATTCAAACTAGAAACTTCCGTGTGCAGCCACAAGCCATTATGGGCTCTGGCATAGTTGATTAAGTTGTGCGAACTCTTACGGGTAGGCTAGCTGATGTAGGGACTGTAGGTTGGTACAGTCTACCCACATGTAAGGTGCTAGTGCTTACGAAAGACTATGTCTCGGTCATCATCCGTTTCTCAAACACCATGTAGTGCGAGAAACCAAACGGAGGTGATCGAGTCTTATGGGGAAAAGTGCGCAAACCTCTGCAGAGTGTATAAACTAATCATGGTTAGCCGTGTCCCCGGTTATGGACATCTTGAGTATCTAGTTCTTGGATTATCCTGTTGATCTCATCATGTTACTCTAATTAATATTGTTGGGTTTTAATGACTACTTTTAATTGGGATTGAGGATGCTGTCAACCATTCTCAATGTTCAACAACCACCATGATAGTTAAATAAATTTATTCCTTTGTAGTATGGGAAAATTGGCTTTTCACAAAACATTATAACCATAGAGCTTTTCCACCAGCCATATATGCATGTAGTATAGGCTTATTCCTTCATTACTCTCTATGTGTTACATTGCCAGCATATTCCATGTCTTTGGCCCGTTTCGCTGCAACTTTTCATGTTGCGAGACTTTTCGCATTTACGACAGTAAGTGATACGTTAGGGTTATGATTTCCTATACTCAACTTTGTCGTTGGTGTTGATGGGAATCCACAACCTTGTTGCTTCCGCTATATGGATTGAGGTAATAGTATTTACGTTACTTTATACATGTGATTTACCTTTGTTATAAATCCTTCGAGTACTGTGTGTGTCAGCATACCGATCCAGGGATGACACCTAAGCATAGAGACTTGATCATTTCGGGTCGGGTCGCTACAAGATGGTATCAGAGCACATGTTGACTGTAGGACGTGACCCTAGAAACTGACAAGCCCATAGGAAAGATTTTCTCTACAACTTCATTTTCAAAAAGATCTCTTACCTCTCTTCTCTTCTGAGATTATTCATATATTTCCTTTTAGTGAGACCATACCCCTTTTCCCTTTTGACCACTCGAAGATTTGACCGATGAGACCACTCCAAGGAGTACGACATCGGACAACTAAGACCATTTGGAATGAAGAGGATTTTACCATGTAAATGGAAACTGCAACGGTTGAAGACTCCAAAGACTAGGAGAATTTGAAGGCTTTGAAGAATTCCCAGATTTGTATGACCTATAAAGGCACCACTTATGGAATTTGACAAACTAAGGAAGTTGTCAATACCCGAGATCAAGGTGTATCGGAGTAAGACTGGAGCATGGAGAGTTAAAAACTCAAAGTTTTTGTCAAGGAAACCCTAAGGCAGGAGATATCAGCTATGGAGAGATAGCTCATGGAAATGACAAGAGCAGAAACACGGCTATCCATGATGTTATTGCCCGCTTATGCTATTGTCACCGTGCGGAGTTAAGTATACAGATGCATGGAAGGATTGGATGGTAGAAGGCTGAAGGAGCATCTGTCAGCAAAGGATGCAGTTTTAACATAGCTGGTGCATCACCAGGATCTGGAGTATTACATCAAGGATTTTAAGATGGATATGCAGGAAGCCGTATTTGACAAGGAGGTAACTCGTGAAGAACTCAGGAACCAGAAGCTGAAAGTAGCCAAGCTGGAGGAGCAAAACCTTGAGACATCAAAGATTTGTCAGGAACTGAAGGATAGTAGGACCATGGTTCATGTCAAGGAAGTTGAAACCATAAGTTGGAATGCAACTCCAGAAATATTAAAGGACGTCGCGAGAGACTTCGCGTCAACAGAGATGATTTGGCAAAAGAACTTGAGAAGGACAAGCATGATCAGAAGAAGCCATCGGAGACATGAACAAGACTTGAAGAGTTTGATGACTTTGAGATCTATTGACCATTAGAAGACCAAACCCCTGTTATATACTTATGTTAGATGCGACGTTTGTGAGCTGTCATTTGTTTGTTGTTGTTTTTTCCGGCAGCCACAATAAAATATGTCTTTTCAAAACCATTGTTTGTATTGTGTGCATCCCTCTCTATCTCTCTTATCCCACCCCAAACCCATGGACCCATTAGAAGATGAATGGAGAAGATCTTATATTTTCTGGACCGATGAGTCAATTGGAGACAGACCAATGGATTTAGAACATGGAGGATCACATGGAGAGTAACCCTATAGCCGGAAAGGATATGACCCAGCATGCTTTTGAGTGCTTTGAAAGAGGTGCTGCTATTTTGTGGAGGACGTACCAAACCATCAAAGGATTGCAAGGAGTAACCACTTGGAAAGAATTAAAGTTGACTTTGCTAAAGTCTCGGCTTGTGTCCCAGAAGTTGAAGTCTTATGGAAATGATATGGAGAAAGTGCATGCAAGCCTTGTGGAGAAATAGGACACAACCATAAAGAAACCAAGGAAGAATATCATCATAATCGGAGGATTACCAAAGGAGTTAGCCGAGGATCTCAGGGAACTTTAGTTGGAGATTGTTCCCAAAGGTTTTGTTGCAGCAATGGAAGTTCATTCTACAGTGTTGGGAGAGATCAGTGAAGCTCAGAAGGATGACAAAGAGATTGCTGAGGTAAAAGAGAGGATGAGCAAAGGAAAGGCCGAAGGTTTTCGTAAGGATGAGCATGACACCTTATGGTTTGAGGATAGTGTGCATGTACCCAATAATGCGTAGATCGAAGTTAATACTTCAGGAGGCTCATGACTCACCATACTCGATTCGCCCTGGAAACACCAAGATATATTTGGATTTGAAGGAGCGTTTCTGGTGGACTGGTATGAAGAAGGATATTGCGGAGTATGTAGTCATAGGTGATGTATGCCAGAGAGTAAAGGCAGAGCATCAGAAGCCAGCAGGATTACTACAGCCTATGCCGATAACCGAATGGAAGTAGGATAAGCTTGGCATGGATTTCATTACCGGATTTCCCAGAACCCGAACGGGATATGATTCTACCTGGGTAGTAGTTGATTTGCTTGACCAAAGTGGCTCACTTTATCCCAGTAAAAACCACCTATACAAGTGCGAAGTTGGCCAATATATAATTTACAAGGATCGTATGTCTGCATGGAGTTCCGAGGACCATCGTAGAGGAACACAGTTTACCTCAAAGTTTTGGAATCAGCCATGTGAAACTTTGGGTACTAGGCTAGAGTTCAAGATGACCTTTCATCCAGCAGATGTATGGATAAATCGAGAGAGTCAATCAGATTCTGGAGGACATGTTGAGAACGTGTGCGCTAGATTATGGATCTAGTAGGGATGATAATCTACCTTACGTGGAGTTCTCATACAACAACAGTTACCAAGCCAGTTTGAAGATGGCCCCTTTTGAAGCTTTGTATGGGAGAAGGAGCCAGACACCGTTGATGTGGGATGAAGTTGGAGACCGTCAGTTGTTTGGACCAAATGTGATCAAGGAGTCAGAAGAGAATGCTAAGTGGATTCGAGATAGACTGAAGGTAGCTCAGTCCAGGCAGAAGAGTTATGCAGACTCAAAAAAATGCAAGAAGGTAGTCGATAAAATCGGAGACAGAGCATATCTTCACGTGCCACCTCTACAAGGAGTTAAACGATTTGGAGTTAAGGGAAAGTTAGCCCCGAGATTTGTAGGACCATACCGAGTTTGGAACGTATGGGAGAATTGGCTAACAAGTTGGAGTCACCCGAAGGACTGTCAGGAGTTCAGGATGTGTTTCACGTTTCCCAATTGATGAAGTGCCATGCAGAGATGGCCAATATTTCCTGTGGGACGCTTGACCTGGAAAGGATAATGATGTTCCACGAAGTGGAGTATGGACTTCATAAGTATAAGTTTTTATCTCGGTATGTGGGATATCCCACGAGGATGAAAAGATGAATTACTATTGGATATAAAGGAGGTATGATGTTGGAAATATGGATCAATGGAAATTCCATGATTAGTCTGAGTAATCATGTCCTAGTTTGGTGCCAATAGAAGGAAGGAAGACAGTACAATTGGATGGATTTAAGAATACTAGGAAGTTGGAAGTTGGAATAATGATCAGTTACCCCGATGATGAGTTCAAGGTTTGCAAGTGATGAGATGGGCCATAACCCACAGGCCGTAGGACCTGCCAAGAAGCAAGCACACTCTTGCTGAAGGAGAAACTCTAGAAGAAGAGGATATGCCTTTATCAACCGACGATTTTATAGGAGTAACGCAAAACCTGAGAGTTGTGAAGGATCGATAGATGTTTGTTTGGCTTGCAGAATCAATGGATTTTCCGAACTTGGTTCGTCGACAAGAGAAATTCTGCAATGCTTGTGAGGATGACCGAGTGTTAGAATGCGAGATTCGCTAAACCATGTACAAGGTAATGATTTGGGTGCGGGATGGATTGATCACCATACCGACTTACTCTTATTGTTCTCCTTACTATATGGGATGGTAAATCTGAGTGACTTACCTATAGTAGAGAGACGACGATCAAAACCTTGCTTAAACCTTAGCATGGTATAATTATTTTCCCTTGTACAAGGCAGCTTTTGCCAAACCGTAGGTTATACGGTGAGGTTCAACCCAGACCCGTTTTCTGCAGGAGAAACCATAAGTTGTTGACCACCATGAGATATCGATAGTTGATTAGTATTGGCGCCAGACCCGTCAGCTATGAAGACCCAGTTTTGGGATAACCTTACCAAGAGGAAAGGACAGAAGTTGAGGAAAAAAAGTTATGTCACTCCCGGAAGAGCCCAGAGAAGGAATTATCTTTCCGACCTGAGAAGACCGACACTGTCAGTAATAAGGATGGAGTATATGACTTTTGATGGAACCGTAACCATGCTTTTAAGGGTGGTAGCACCCGAGACCCAGGAGACGATCGAAGGATTTTTTTGAGAAGACCCCCAAACCCTAACCTATTTCTTGCTAGCCTCTCCGAATCTCGAGGACGAGATTCATTTTAAGGGTGGTAGTTTGTAACATCCCAAAATTCTAAATTTTGGAATGTTATAAACAAATAGATAGTTTTGATTGATTGTTTGATTGATTGACTAAAAGTGAGTGAATTCGAAACTTTTTGAAAGTTAAATGAGAGGGAATAAAAGGACTTTTCCCAAACTTTCATTTTTGCTTTTATGATCTTCGGGAATTCAAATTCTTTTCATCACAAAACCCTGGAGAGAAGATGACATGACTTCTTCCATTTATTTAAATGACAAGGTGTTGAAAATATTTGAATTTCATTTGAGAATATTTCCAATTCTAAAACTTTATGCAACTCAATGATTTTCACGAGAGAAGATAAAATGACTTCTTCAAATTATATGAAATATGAAATTTGGGAGTTACAAAGAATTAAATTCAAAGTTCTTTTGAATTTATTTTCAATTTGGAGTTATTTGAGTTTTATTCAAATTATTTTTCTCCAAAAATAAAATATATGGAAAATAGGGTAACATGATTCCCTACCTCAGAAAAATGGAGAGAAATAAATTTGAAACCATTTTGGTATTTTTAAAATGATTTTTATTGGATTTTATTAGAGCTGAAGCACTCCTTTTTTATTTGGATTTGTGTGTATTTTATTTGACTCTAGAATAATGTCCATGTTGTAGAAAATCTTTTTCTGCAAATTTTGATATATAATATGCCTATATAGAATTTTATTTCTTTTGTTTTATTACTTTTTGTTTGTCTGTGTTTAAAAATAAGTTTAAAAAAAATTAGGCCGAAGCCGACCGAGCCAGGCCGGCCCAGCCAGAGGCCGAGCCCGCCCAAAGACCGCCTCACTCATCAAGACCGGCCCGGCCTTTCGGCCCAGCAGAGGCCCAGCCCGACGCCCGCGCTCGTCCCCGAGCTCCGCTCGGAGACCGCCGCCGCCACGACTCGACGGCCGTGCCCGCCTCGGCCTCCTCCTGCCCCCTCCCGCACGCCACCTCCTCGCCCTACCCAAAAAAGGCGCCGCCCTGCTCCTCCCTCTATCCTCGCCGCCCGCCACCCAAGTCGCCGCCGGGTGAGATCCGCCAGCCGCCCAAGCCGCCACCCTCACCGCCTATGCCCGCCGTCCTCTCCACCGCCGCGCCGAGCCTCGACACCCTCGCCGCCGAGACTCCACCGAAGCCGCCGCCCGTCGGACGTCCGACCACTTCCGCCCTCTCCCTCGGCAACCACCGTCGTCGCTGATGCGCCTCGCCTCTTTCCTCCCGTCGATCTACGATCGGCCAGTGCAGATTAGATCTAGGATTCGTTTTTTTCTTTCAACCGGTATGTTAGTGAACGAGCGTTAGCTCGTTTAGCGTTAGCGATGGGACGTTTTCACTATATAAGCCTTGGCGTGACGTTCTTATATTAGATATGTTTTTTTTTCAGGGACCTCATTGTAGCTGTTTTTATTTTCAGTTTATTCCCTAATCTTAGAACCCTCATAACTTTTTACTCGTTAGTCCAAATTCAACGAAACCAACGCCCACTTCTTCGTTATGATCCCCTGTATCCAGTAATCCAACTCAAACTTGTTTTTAAAAGTTTAAAAATTGAATTAGATCAGATTTGAATTTGAACTTCGTTTAATCATAACTTGAGTTTCATAACTCCGATTTAGTTGATTCTTTTTGCAAATCGAAGCTCTTGACCTAAACTTTCTGATAAGGCCAAATTCACATAATTTTGGTACTGTTAGAAATTGTTTTATGTTGCAAGAGTCATTCGCTTGGTTTGATGTTTTCCGAGTTGTTCTCTTCGTTCTTTCCGATCTTTTGAGTGATTGCTTATGTGTGGTTACTATTGCTTGATTACGATAGATTGACCGGAGTGTGACGAGTAGAACTATCAAGAGTTTTGAGTGCGAATCATCTTCATCAACTTTGCAGGCAAGTAACACTTTGATCATACTTTTCTCTTACCCAGTTTTTATGCATTAGATCTATCCTCAAACACTTGCATGATTAGGATCTAATTAAATTGTGGGTTATGGGAAGTAGTTGAGGTAGTACCTATTACCTGTTTTATTATAAACCCTTGGGAGTTACTTCTACGTTTGTTTATTATGCCATGCTATGCTCGTAGACATGGTTTGGGTTTGAGGGAATATCCATGACAGATGTGAGATTGATAATTAATGGTTTATCTAAGGTGGCAACTTAAACACACATCTGGGTGGATCGAGGCACCTGGCTATTCCAGGATTTGCCTATCAAGGCACCTGGGTAGACAGGATTTGCCTGTTTTTCTTGGACCGCCACCTGTGCTCAAAGGGATCATGAGATTATTCAAACTAGAAACTTTCGTGTGCAGCCACAAGCCATTATGGGCTCTGGCGTAGTTGATTAAGTTGTGTGAACTCTTACGGGTAGGCTAGCTGATGTAGGGGATGTAGGTTGGTACGGTCTACCCACATGTAAGGTGCTAGTGCTTCTGAAAGACTATGTCTCGGTCATCCGTTTCTCAAACACCATGTAGTGCGAGAAACCAAACGGAGGCGATCGAGTCTTGTGGGGAAAAGTGCGCAAACCTCTGCAGAGTGTATAAACTAATCATGGTTAGCCGTGTCCCCTGTTATGGACATCTTGAGTATCTAGTTCTTGGATTATCCTGTTGATCTCATCATGTTACTCTAATTAATATTGTTGGGTTGTTAATGAGTACTTTTAATTGGGATTGAGGATCTGTCACAACCATTCTCAATGTTCAACAACCACCATGATAGTTAAATAAATTTATTCCTTTGTAGTAGGGAAAAATTGGCTTTTCGCAAAACATTATAACCATAGAGCTTTTCCACCAGCCATATATGCATGTAGTATAGGCTTATTCCTTCATTACTCTCTATGTGTTACATTGCCAGCATATTCCATGTCTTTGACCCGTTTCGGGCTGCAACTTTTCATGTTGCGAGACTTTTCGCATTTACGACAGTAAGTGATACGTTAGGGTTACGATTTCCTATACTCAACTTTGCCGTTGGTGTTGATGGGAATCCACAACCTTGTTGCTTCCGCTATATGGATTGAGGTAATAGTATTTACGTTACTTTATACATGTGATTTACCTCTGTTATAAATCCTTCGAGTATTGTGTGTGTCAGCATACCGATCCAGGGATGACACCTAAGCACAGAGACTTGATCCTTTCGGGTCTGGTCGCTACAGCTGGCATTCACCATCACTGTGGGGTTGAATTTGTACACCCGTGATATGAAAATGTCCCCAATCGACTTTTCTCCCCCTATGTAATAACATTTAAATGCAATGTTTAGTCAATTTAAATGTACAATCCCTTCAATTGAATGTATGACTATTAACTGACATACCAACAAAAATGGGAAAAAAGAAGGGCGCAATATGACGGCTCTAAGTTTGTGTGCCGCCTCAACAGCCTCCATACTATTATGTAGAGTCGAAAGTAACAAGATACCTTTGGGTCATGCAGTTTGAAGTCTATACTTTTTTTCATGATAATACATGTCTTATTTATATCATAAGTATCATAGTACAAGCCACATACAAACCAACCTGATAAAACTGAAAAAACAATAGAACAATTTGTTGGGTAACGTAGCAGAAATTCAAAAAAAATTTACGTGTCACCAAGATCTATCTATGGAGAAACCAGCAACGAGGGGAAGGAGAGTGCATCTACATACTCTTGTAGATCGCTAAGCGGAAGAGTTCAAGAGAACGGGGTTGAAGGAGTCGTACTCGTCGTGATCCAAATCACCGGAGATCCTAGTGCTTTGAGCAGACTGACACCACCGCGTTCAACACATGTACAGCCCGGTGGCGTCTCCCATGCCTTGATCCAGCAAGGAGAGAGGGAGAGGTTGAGGAAGACTCCGTCCAGCAGCAGACAACGGCATGGTGGTGGTGGAGGAGCGTGGAAATCCTGCAGGCTTCGCCAAGCACCGCGAGATATGAGGAGAAAGAGAGGTAGGGCTGCGCCAACATGAGAAGAACTTCGTGTTGGGCTGCCCCTTTGCCTCCACTACATATAGGGGAGAGGGGCTGCGCCCCACCTTGGGTTCCACCCCTTGGGGGGGGGGCCAGCCCTAGATCCCATCTAGGGGCGGCCAAGGGGGGAGGAGTGCCTCCCAAGTCAAGTGGAGGCCCTCCCCCTTAGGGTTTCCCCTATCCCATGCGCATGGGCCTTGGGGGGGGGCGGGTGCCCCAGGCCCATTAAGGCTAGGGCGCCCCCTTACAGCCCATGCTGCTGTATTGGATGTGGTGGAACAATTTCCGGACCTCCGGACCCCTCCGGAATCCTCCGGAACCTTCTGGAAGCTTCCCGGTACAATACCAGAAAAACCCAAACTTTTCCCGGAACCCGAACAAAAACTTTCCATATATAAATCTTTACCTCCGGACCATTCCGGAACTCCTCGTGACGTCCAGGATCTCATCCGGGACTCCGAACAACATTCGGCAACCACGTATATCTATTCCCTATAACCCTAAGCGCCATCGAACCTTAAGTGTGTAGACCCTACGGGTTCGGGAACCATCTTGAACATATGACCGAGACGTTCTCCGGTCAATAACCAATAGCGGGATCTGGATACCCATGTTGGCTCCCACATGTTCCACGATGATCTCATCGGATGAACCACGATGTCGACGATTCGATCAATCCTGTGTACAATTCCCTTTGTCTAGCGGTATTGTACTTGCCCGAGATTCGATCGTCGGTATCCCGATACCTTGTTCAATCTCGTTATCGGCAAGTCTCTTTACTCGTTCCTTAACACATCATCCCGTGATCAACCCCTTGGTCACATTGTGCACATTATGATGATGTCCTACCGAAAGTGGGCCCAGAGATACCTCTCCGTCACACGGAGTGACAAACCCAGTCTCGATTCGTGCCAACCCAACAGACACTTTCGGAGATACCGTAGTGCACCTTTATAGCCACCCGATTCGTTGTGACGTTTGGTGCACCCAAAGCATTCCTACGGTATCCGGGAGTTGCACAATCTCATAGTCTAAGGAAATGATACTTGACATTAGAAAAGCTTTAGCATACGAACTACGATCTTTGTGCTAGGCTTAGGATTGGGTCTTGTCCATCACATCATTATCCTAATGATGTGATCCCGTTATTAATGACATCCAATGTCCATGGTCAAGAAACCATAACCATCTATTGATCAACGAGCTAGTCAACTAGAGGCTCACTAGGGACATGTTGTGGTCTATGTATTCACACATGTATTACGGTTTCCTGTTAATACAATTATAGCATGAACAACAGACAATTATCATGAACAAGGAAATATAATAATAACCATTTTATTATTGCCTCTAGGGCATATTTCCAGCAGTCTCCCACTTGCACTAGAGTCAATAATCTAGTTCACATCACTATGTGATTGCAATGAATCCAACACCCATTTGGTTTGATCATATCTTGCTTGTGAGAGAGTTTATTAGTCAACGGGTCTGAAATATTCAGATCCCTATGTATTTTGCAAAACTTTATGTCATATCGTAGATGCTGCTACCACATTCCACTTGGAGCTATTCCAAATTGTTGCTCCATTATACGTATCCGGTATCTCTACGCAGAGTCATTCGGATAGGTGTTAAAGCTTGCATCAACGTAACCCTTTATGCCGAACTCTTTATAATCGAGAAACATATCCTTATTCCTCTAAGGATAATTTTGACCGCTATCTAGTGATCCACTCCTTGATCACCTTTGTACCCTCTTGCCAGATATGTAGCAAGGCACACATCAGGTGCGGTACACAACATAGCATACTGTAGAGCCTGCGTCTAAGGCATAGGGGACGACCTTCGTCCTTTCTCTCTTTTCTTCCGTGGTCGAGCTTTAACTCTTAACTTCATACCTTACAACTCAGGCAAGAACTCCTTCTTTGACTGATCCATCTTGAACACCTTCAAGATTATGTCAAGGTATGTGCTCATTTGAAAGTATTATTAAACATTTTGATCTATCTTATAGATCTTGATGCTTATTGTTCAAGCAGCCTAATCTAGGTTTTCCATTGGAAAACACTTTTCAAACAACCCTATATGCTTTCCAGAAATTCTACATCATTTCTGATCAACAATATGTCAACAACATATACTCATCATAAATTCTATAGTGCTCCCACTCACTTCTTTGGAAATACAAGTTTCTCATAAACTTTGTATAAACCCAAAATCTTTGATCATCTCATCAAAGCGCACATTCCAACTCCGAGATGCTGACTCCAGTCCTTAGAAGGATCGCTGGAGCCAGCATACCTTTTAGCATCCTTAGGATCGAAAAAACTTTCTGATTGTATCACATACAACCTTTCCTTGCGAAGACTAGTAAGGAAACTCGTTTTGACATCCATCTGCCAGATTTCATGAATGCAGCTAATGCTAACATGATTCCGACGGACTTAAGCATCACTACGGATGAGAAAATCTCATTGTAGTCAACTCCTTGAACTTGTGAAAAACTCTTCACCACAAGTCGAGCTTCATAGACGGTGACATTACCGTCCACGTCCGTCTTCTTCTTAAAGATCCATTTATCTCAATGGCTTGCCAATCATCGGGCAAGTCCACCAAAGTCCATGCTTTGTTCTGATACATGGATCCTATCTCGGACTTCATGGCTTCTAACCATTTGTCGAAATATGAGCCCACCATCGCTTCCCCATAGCTCGTAGGTTCATTGTTGTCTAGCAACATGACCTTCAAGACAGGATTACTGTACCACTCTGAAGTAGTACGCATCCTTGTCCCCCTACAAGGTATGGTAGTAACTTGATCCAAAACTTAATGATCACTATCATAAGCTTCTACTTCAATTGGTGTAGGCGCCACAGGAACAACTTCCTGTGCCCTGCTACACACTTGTTGAAGTGACGGTTCAATAACCTCATCAAGTCTCCACCATCCTCCCACTCAATTCTTTCGAGAGAAACTTTTCCTCGAGAAAGGACCGTTTCTAGAAACAATCACTTTTGCTTCCGGATCTGAATTAGGAGGTATACCCAACCATTTTGGGTATCCTATGAAGAAGCATTTATCCGTTTTGGGTTCGAGCTTATCACGATGAAACTTTTTCACATAAGCGTCACAGCCCCAAACTTTCAAGAAACGACAGCTTAGGTTTCTCTAAACCATAGTTCTCACGGTGTCATCTCAACGGAATTACGTGGTGCCCTATTAAAGTGAGTGCGGTTGTCTCTAATGCCTAACCCATGAACGATAGTGGTAATTCGATAAGAGACATCATGGTACGCACCATATCCAATAGGGTGCAACTATGATGTTCGGACACACCATCACACTATGGTGTTCCAGCGGTATTAATTGTGAAACAATTTCCACAATGTCTTAATTATGCGTACAAAGCTCAGAACTCAGATACTCATCTCTATGATCAAATCATAGACATTTTATCCTCTTGTCACAATGATCTTCAACTTCACTCTGAAATTACTTGAACCATTCAATAATTCAGACTTGTGTTTCATCAAGTAAATATACTCAACATCTACTCGAATCATCTGTGAAGTAAGAACATAACGATATTCATCGCATGCCTCAACACTCATTGGACTGCAAACATCAAAATGTGTTACTTCCAACAAGTTGCTATCTTGTTCCATCTTCTTTGAAACCGAGGCTTTTCAGTCATCTTGCCCATGTGGTATGATTTGCATATCTCAAGTGATACAAAATCAAGTGAGTCCAAACGATCCATCTGCATGGAGTTTCTTCATGCGTATACACCAATAGACATGGTTCGCATGTCTCAAACTTTTCAAAACCAGTGAGTCCAAAGATCCATCAACATGGAGCTTCTTCATGCGTTTTACACCAATATGACTTACATGGCGATTGCCACAAGTAAGTGGTACTATCATTACTATCTTATATCTTTTGGCATGAAAATGTGTATCACTACGATCGAGATTCAATAAACCATTCCTTTTAGGTGCAAGACCATTGAAGGTATTATTCAAATAAACAGAGAGTAACCATTATTCTCCTTAAATGAATAATCAGATTGCGATAGACATAATCCAATCATGTCTATGCTCAACGAAAACACCAAATAACAATTATTTAGGTTTCACACCAATCTCGATGGTAGAGGGAGCGTGCGATGCTTGATCACATCAACCTTGGAAACACTTCCAACACATATCGTTAGCTCACCTTTAGCTAGTCTCCTTTTATTCCGTAGCTTTTATTTCGAGTTACTAACACTTAGCAACCGAACCGGTATCTAATACCCTGGTGCTACTAGGAGTACTAGTAAAGTACACATTAACATAATGTATATCCAATATACTTGTATCGACCTTGCCAGCCTTCTCATCTACCAAGTATCTAGGGGAATTCTGCTCTTAGTGGATGTTCCCCTTATTACAGAAGCACTTAGTCTCGGGTTTGGGTTCAACCTTGGGTTTCTTCACTTAGAGCAGCAGTTGATTTGCCGTTTCATGAAGTATCCCTTCTTGCCCTTGCCCTTCTTGAAACTAGTGGTTTCACCAACCATCAACAATTGATGATCCTTCTTGATTTCTACTTTCGCGGTGTCAAACATCGCGAATATCTCAAGGATCATCATATCCATCCCTGATATGTTATAGTTCATCACGAAGCTCTAGCAGCTTGGTGGCAATGACTTTGGAGAAACATCACTATCTCATCTGGAAGATTAACTCCCACTTGATTCAAGTGATTGTTGTACTCAGACAATCTGAGCACAAGCTCAATGATTGAGCTTTTCTCCCTTAGTTTACATGCTAAGAAAATCATCGGAGGTCTTATACCTCTTGACGTGGGCATGAGCCTGAAATCCCAATTTCAGCCCTCGAAACATCTCATATGTTCCGCGACATTTCGAAAACGTCTTTGGTGCCTCAACTCTAAACCATTTAACTGAACTATCACGTAGTTATCAGAACGTGTATGTACGATGTTCGCAACATCCACAGACGACGTTTGGGGTTCTCGCATAATCGAGAGGTGCATTAAGGACATAAGCTTTCTCATCGATCGCATAATCGCCATCACAACTTTCAACTATATTTTCTCTAGGAACATATCTAAAACAGTAGAACTATATCGCGAGCTATGACATAATTTGCAAAGGGCTTTTGACTAAGTTCAGGATAATTAAGTTCATCTAATGAACTCCCACTCAGATAGACATCCCTCTAGTCATCTAAGTGATTACATGATCCGAGTCAACTAGGCCGTGTCCGATCATCACGTGAGACGGACTAGTCATCATCGGTGAACATCTTCATGTTGATCGTATCCTCCATACGACTCATGCTCGACCTTTCGGTCTCTTGTGTTCCGAGGCCATGTCTGTACATGCTAGGCTCGTCAAGTTAACCTAAGTGTTTCACGTGTGTAAATCTGGCTTACACCCGTTGTATGTGAACGTAAGAATCTATCACACCCGATCATCACGTGGTGCTTGAAGCAACGAACTTTCGCAACGATGCACGGTTAGGGGAACACTTTCTTGAAATTTTAATGAGGATCATCTTATTTACTACCGTCGTTCTAAGCAAATAAGATGCATAAACATGATAAACATCACATGCAATCAAATAGTGACATGATATGGCCAATATCATTTTGCTCCTTTTGATCTCCATCTTCGGGCTCCATGATCATCATCGTCACCGGCATGACACCATGATCTCCATCATCATGATCTCCATCATCGTGTCTCCATGAAGTTGTCTCGCCAACTTATTACTTCTACTACTATGGCTACCAGTTAGCAATAAAGTATAGTAATTACATGGTGTTTGTTCAATGACACGCAGGTCATACAATAAATTAAGACAACTCCTATGGCTCCTGCCGGTTGTCATACTCATCGACATGCAAGTCGTGATTCCTATTACAAGAACATGATCAATCTCATACATCACATATCATTCATCACATTCTTCTTGGCCATATCACATCACATAGCATACCCTGCAAAAACAAGTTAGACGTCCTCTAATTGTTGTTTGCATGTTTTACGTGGCTGCTATGGGTTTCTAGCAAGAACGTTTCTTACCTACGCAAAACCACAACATGATATGCCAATTGCTATTTACCCTTCATAAGGACCCTTTTCATCGAATCCGTTCCGACTAAAGTGGGAGAGACCGGCACCCGCTAGCCACCTTATGCACCAAGTGCATGTCGGTCGATGGAACCTGTCTCACGTAAGTGTACGTAAGGTCGGTCCGGGCCGCTTCATCCCACAATACCGTCAAAACAAGATTGGACTAGTAACGGTAAGCATATTGAACAAAATCAACGCCCACAATTACTTTGTGTTCTACTCGTGCAAAGAATCTACGCAATAGACCTAGCTCATGATGCCATCATGGTAACGTAGCGTAAATTCAAAATTTTCCTACGTGTCACCAAGATCTATCTATGGAGAAACCAGCAACGAGGGGAAGGAGAGTGCATCTACATACCCTTGTAGATCGCTAAGCGGAAGAGTTCAAGAGAACGGGGTTGAAGGAGTCGTACTCGTCGTGATCCAAATCACCGGAGATCCTAGTGCCGAACGGACGGCACCTCCGCGTTCAACACATGTACAGCCCGGTGGAGTCTCCCACGCCTTGATCCAGCAAGGAGAGAGGGAGAGGTTGAGGAAGACTCCGCCCAGCAGCGACAACAGCGTGGTGGTGGTCGAGGAGCGTGGCAATCCCGCAGGGCTTCGCCAAGCACCGCGAGATATGAGGAGAAAGAGAGGTAGGGCTGCGCCAACATGAGAAGAACTTCGTGTGTTGGGCTGCCCTTGCCTCCACTATATATAGGGGAGAGGGGGTTGCGCCCCACCTAGGGTTCCACCCCTAGGGCGGCGGCCAGCCCTAGATCCCATCTAGGGGCGGCCAAGGGGAGGAGTGCCTCCCAAGTCAAGTGGAGGCCCTCCCCTTAGGGTTCCCCTCTCCCATGCGCATGGGCCTTGGGGGCTGGTGCCATGGCCCATTAAGGCTAGGGCTCCCCCTTACAGACCATGCTGCTGTATTGGGCGTGGTGGAACAATTTCCGAACCTCCGGACCCCTCCGGAATCCTCCGGAACCTTCTGGAAGCTTCCCGGTACAATACCAGAAAAACCCGAACTTTTCCCGGAACCCGAACAAAAACTTTCCATATATAAATCTTTAACTCCGGACCATTCCGGAACTCCTCGTGACGTCCGGGATCTCATCCGGGACTCCGAACAACATTCAGTAACCACGTATATCTATTCCCTATAACCCTAGCGTAATCGAACCTTAAGTGTGTAGACCCTACGGGTTCGGGAACCATGCGCATATGACCGAGACGTTCTCCGGTCAATAACCAACAGCGGGATCTGGATACCCATGTTGGCTCCCACATGTTCCATGATGATCTCATCGGATGAACCACGACGTCGAGGATTTGATCAATCCCGTATACAATTCCCTTTGTCTAGCGGTATTGTACTTGCCCAAGATTCGATCGTCGGTATCCCGATACCTTGTTCAATCTCGTTACCGGCAAGTCTCTTTACTCGTTCCGTAACACATCATCCCGTGATCAACCCCTTGGTCACATTGTGCATATTATGATGATGTCCTACCGAGTGGGCCCAGAGATACCTCTCCGTCACGGAGTGACAAATCCCGATCTCGATTCGTGCCAACCCAACAGACACTTTCGGAGATACCAGAGTGCACCTTTATAGCCACCCGATTCACGTTGTGGACGCTTTGGTGCACCCAAAGCATTCCTATGGTATCCGGGTGTTGCACAATCTCATGGTCTAAGGAAATGATACTTGACATTAGAAAAGCTTTAGCATACGAACTACGATCTTTGTGCTAGGCTTAGGATTGGGTCTTGTCCATCACATCATTCTTCTAATGATGTGATCCCGTTATCAATGACATCCAATGTCCATGGTCAAGAAACCATAACCATCTATTGATCAACGAGCTAGTCAACTAGAGGCTCACTAGGGACATGTTGTGGTCTATGTATTCACACATGTATTACGGTTTCCTGTTAATACAATTATAGCATGAACAACAGACAATTATCATGAACAAGGAAATATAATAATAACCATTTTATTATTGCCTCTAGGGCATATTTCCAACACAATTGCCTTTGCATAGAAGAGCACCAGCCAATAAAGAAAATTACAATCAAGACCGAAGAATCCCCCGAGCTTGACACCAACGCCCGTCACTTGTCTCTAGCGCCACCACAGCAGTCATCAAAGAAAAAAATGACGGACAACCTTTTCACCCGAGCTCGACACGGCTCCATCGCTGATATGTAGGTATGCACACCTCCAAGGTGGCTCGTCAAAGACGAAACCATTGTCGTTGAACGAATCAGACCGGGGCAGCACCCCTGATACGCCATCAAACTCCAGATCTGGCACCCCCGCATGACGAAGACGTCGAAGGAGGAAATTATACATGCAATCCACGGACCACAAAACCAACACATGATCCACCATCCTCCAGATGTCGTCGATGCAGACCACACTCTGCATCCTGGACTACCTCCCAAGCTACGCGCTGGTGTTGGAGCAAGCACCGTCAGAATGCCGGAGGACATAGGTCCACCACGAGGATGACGCCACTGCCATGCCATCCTCACTTGAACAGACTTGTTTCTAAATCCATCCCCAATCATACAACCGATCATCTCGTCGGGGAAGGATCTGAAGAATTTTTATTCAGCGCCGCCATTGCCGCTGCCGAAGCTAAACGATGAAAAGCCTAAAACCTAGACTACGAAGGTGTGAAGACAAGTTTAGTGCTAAAAGTTTGCTTTTTCATATCACCGATTTCATTTTTCCGAAAGTTTCTTCACATGAATGTTTACAATCATGATAAATAGTCAAAGATGAATACCCTTCTATTGAAAAAAAGTATATATAATATTTTCCCATCAGAGGAGACACCATTGTCGACGAAAGCATGACTAATTATATGTACCAGTTAGCCGATATTTTGATCTAACAAAAGGTAGTAACATGAAAAAAATGCCACACGAACAAATTAACATATTAAAAAATATTACCAAAATAAGCAACTACATTTTGTGCGGTCGGCTAATCAAACTAGAAAAATAATATAATTGTGTGCCACCAAGATAGGTTTGAAGTCTAAACTTTCTCACACAGTTATATAACTCACCTTGATTTAAGCTGGAGAAAAGCGGACCGCTTATTAACAGAAATGATTCTGATAATTATGATGACATGGTACATATTTTTTAACACACTATAATCACATAAGCTCTCACACACACATATATGCACTCATCTCTACGAATGTGCACACACATGCACACGCTATCCCTTATGTGCATCTCTATGCTTCGCCGACACAACATCTTAAGATTGAAGAAGTCACCATATGACACATGTGGTAAACAATCCAAACAATTAAAAAAGAAAAGATTGACGAAGTCATCATATGCGCCTCATAGTCGAAGGAAGGTCTCCTCCCACTAAACGAACAGAAATCTTGAAATAAATCCAGAAAAATGGAAACGCCAATGCCAAGTCTAGAGCCTGAACCATAGTGTGCTGATTGCACCATCTAAGGGCATGGCCAATGCGCTGCCTCAAGGGTGATTCCCCATGTGCCAACTCGGCTCGGATGATGCGTTGGCATAAAAGCTATAGCCTCAAAACCAAAGTGGGATCCTGCAGAGGAGGTTGCATCCCCGGCTGAAAAAGGTAAGAGAGAGAAGGATTTCTCACATGGAGGGGAGGTGGCAGGTGCTGGAAGAGAGGGTAAAGAGAAAAGGAGCAAAAGATGATGATATCACAGGGAGTAGCTTGCATTGGATGAGTGTGGTACAAACCAATAGCTTCATTTAACTTTAACTATGTGGACAACTTGAAACCACACCATTCTAGTGCTACCATTGCTCATGCCCTAAGCTACACTCTATTAGTGATGACATGCTACACATGACGCCTAATGTTGCAGGTACTATGGCTGTATACACTCTGAAAGTCTGAACAACTCTAAGCCCTTTGCTTGCACATGTAGTGCGATGACGCAAGTATCACGCGTCCTGTCAAAGAGTGATGAACTAGCCCATCCTTTTGCACCAGTGTTTCTACTTGATATTGCTTTTTCGTGGACACTTAGACGCCTCTTTGGCCACCTTATCACCGCCATCTGTCGTTCTCACCTTATACCCCATCAACACGTAGGGCGTTGATGCTACATGTCGGCTCAATGTCACCTCATTACCCGCCAAGCAAGGCGTCGAAAAGGGAGGTCTACAAGATGGTCCACATTGTGCCTGGAGGTTTTGCTTGTGTTGCCACCATCATGGTTGCCATTGTCGTGCAACGTCATTGCAACAAGGGGATGTTGCTTTCATCCTCCACACAACATCAACTGGGTTGCAATGATTCCCTTGCGCTAAGCATCACCAGCTTGTGACATCATTGTCGACTTGTAGTAAATCGTCTCCCCTTAGAGCAACATATCCCGGATGATGTGTTCTTGGCTCGCGTGGGGAAGCCCCTGCTTGCGGCAACGGTTTGCGGGATTGAAGAAGGTGTGCTACATTGTGGAGTTGAGAGTGGCACAAAGGGGATTGACTCGCGGGGAAGAAGACTAGTGGCTCTGAGACGTTTCGAGATAAAGATAAGGACATGGGGTGGGACACGTGTCAGTCGCAGGAGGCGGCCGTCCCCACGACGTGTTTTCAATGGGTGAGTGTAAGATTTCCCATAAATAATCCACGGAAGTGGTGTGGAGCAAGGTTTTTTTTTCATGCGGAGTTTTTATGCGGGAGTACATTGTGTACATCTCAATTCAATTCACACTCGGGTTATATGTAAGTTGATTGTTTTTTTAGGTGTAAGTCGATTTTGCTCGCGAAGGAAGAAGGAAGTCGCGCAGAGCACGAGACGAAAAAATTGGCGAGCGATAATGAGTTGCGATGTTGACAGCGAGACCGAGCCAAGACCTTGTCGTAGATGAGGGAGAACGCTGTGAGCGATGACGAGTAGCGGCGCCATAGTCGGAGGCGAGGAAGCAGGTTGACAAGTGCGGGTGCAACCATGCGCGAGGTGGGGAGAAATCGGCATTGTATCAGTGTCTTTGGTGGTTAGGGGTCTTAAAGGGATAGCCTTCGCCGGCGGCCAACGACAGTGATTTGTGTGTGTGTTGGGGAGAAGGGGGGGGGGGGGAGGAAAGGTAGGGTGGCGAGGCCGTCGAGGGAGCGCCACCAGGCAACAGTGGTGGAGGCCGGCTGTTAGTGCTGGGCTGGGCGGTGGCATAGGAGGAAGAAGATGAAGACTGGCATTGTGATCATGCCTGTTGGATGGAGATCTAACGGCTAGAAAAATGTCTTATAAAAAAAATCTTACACACGGTCGTTCCTTCAATTCAACGTGTGAATACCAAACCTGCCAAAAGGCACCACCCGCACGAAAATCTACGAAGTATATATAGTCCTAAAAGTGCTGCCAACGAAAAGCGATAGTCATGGTCGAAAAGGGAGCACGGTACCAACCAAACAGTACAGCCAGTCGAATTAATCAAGTACACTAGGAGTAGTTAGTTAATTTGCTAATGGCCACATCACATCACATCATTACTCTCGGGTTAATTTAGCTCTCGTCTCTCTTGGATGGGCACACTTAAATAAATACTACTACAGTAGTAGAAAGAAGAGAAGAGCCGCACCGCACGCGTGAACGCAGGAGGAGACCAAGGATGATGATGATCACGTTCACATCATCATCATCGTCGACCCCGGCCTGACCCTCCCTTCAATCCAACTCCACCTCCAGCTCCACCTCCACACAAATCCTATCCACCATTACCCACCCAACGCACCACCACAGCAAGAAACCCTCCCTAATCACAGATCCACTTGGATTCCTTTTCTTATTTTTTGTCCCCAGCGCAACCCAGATTAGAATACCCGTTCCATCCCGCCCCGCCCCGCTGTGGATTTGGACCACGCGGCCGCATGCAGCACCCAAATCCCGTCCCCTCCCCGTCCCAGCAATCTCCAATGGAGAGCCACCAGAGCAGAAATCAATCCTAAATTAGCGTCCCGCCACCAAGAACTCCACTACCAGGATCCAATCATCCCAGGCATTTGGCCCACTCCACCACCACCATCGAGGAAGAAAGCTCACACATCCGGGCCAAATTGGTCCTACGCCGCACCAGATTACTGCCTGCACCGTAATAATTCCCCGAGAAGAAGAAGGAGAGCTCGGGCGGAAAAGGGGTGGAAGCAATGACGGAGGTGGCGCTGTTCCGGGGCCCGACCAACCTCGCTTCGCCCGCAAGCCGCGGCTCCTCCTCCTCCTCCTCCACCTCCCTGCGCTATTTAGCCGACAGCGACGTGCTCCAGAGAGGCACCACCAGCAGCGCCCAGACCCCTGCAGGATCCGCGGAGCGACAGGCCGGAGGGTTGCAGGAGGAGGAAGAGGAGGAGGAGCGCTGGTCCTTCTTGGCGCTGCTTCTTGAGCTGCTGCGGAAGTCGTTGCTCCGGTGCAGAGCCGAGGACGGCGGCGAAGGCCAGGGCGGGATGGAGATAGGGCTGCCCACGGATGTGCAGCACGTGGCGCACGTCACCTTCGACAGGTTCCATGGATTCCTAGGCCTCCCCGTCGAGTTCGAGCCCGAGGTGCCCCGCCGCGCTCCCAGTGCCAGGTCCGTCGCTCTCTCTATCCCTTCTCATGTTCCATCATCAGCCGGTTCACAAGCTCTGAAAACATGCTTGTATTTCTGAACTCAGAATGTTTCTGAATATTCAGTATCCAGTTCCCACTGTTATTTCTAAAGTATTTTTCACTTTTCAACATTTATATTAGATGCTAGTACTGTTTGCCTATTTTGGTAGTGGTTTTAATCGGGATAAACATATGGTACTTTGGTTGGAATTGCAACCTCTGTGTGCTTTGGTCTGAAGCTTGGTAGACAGATAAATTCAGGTGGAATTTATATTTCATTTCAGTCATGTGTATATTAATATGAGGCCAACGCACACAACCGGGTTAGGTGCCTCCGTAGACTTCTTCCCCTCTTTGCTGGTACGTACTTGGCTGCCTGAGCTGGAGTTGATCTATGGTAGATAAACCGTTTATGAATTATGATGATGGGCACGCTTTGGACCACCACTCTGTCCAGAAATAGTTTGTGCTGAGTTTTCCCCATGTTTCATTAATAATTGGCCAATCATGGCTCTCCATGCCTGTTATGGGCAGAGTTACATTGCTTTTCTGTAACGGGTTACTCATAAAATCAAGAAAGAAGAAATTAATACCCATAACTTTAATGAGGCTGGAAATGGAACAGAACACTTGCAACGGAATCTTCATTACTTGTAAGTAGAGAGAAAAAAACAGAAAATAGTAAATTTGAAAATCGCAAAGCCTCTACATTTAGTTACAGCAGCCATTCTGTTCAGTTTAGTCTTTTCCTGTCCTTCGCAGCGGTGGTATTCCGTCCATGTTGCTTTAGTGTTCCCATCAACTCGAATCATGTTTTGACTTGTAAGCAAACCCACCAAATAAGCATTTTTTGCCGAACATCCATGTGTTGTAAAGTGTATGGTTGTTTTAATTGGTTTCGAAAAATCAAAAGGTAGTAGTACTTAGTTGGCACACTCCTGCCATTTATTAAGTCTAACTTCTTGTTGGACCAGCTCAGCTGTATCGCCTCTTCCTTTGTTTGGTAGGAGTGCTTATGCTTGCTATACAAATATTAAACTACTAAGGTATTTTTCATTCAGTGCAAGACGTACTCGATGGTGCCTGTATTACTGCATCGCCGCTCTTTATTTTTTTTAGCCCATGCTCCTTTTGTATGCACAGTTGCACGCGCATTACATGGCACACTAATGACCCCTTTTAAGGAACACTGTATACTTGTAGGAATTCAGTTGATTGACCTGGGAATATCAAGAAGTAGATTATTAAACGCTAAGTCATGTTGGAAGATCAAAAGAAGAACTGTTGGGAATTTCGTGATTTACAATGGAGAATGGACATATTTTGTCTTGATTAGATGATTCCGTCACCTTGCTCATTATCATTTGTCTGCATCTGTTTGTTGTGTTTTGCAGACTTTAGTGGCTTGAATAACTTTTTTTTTTCTTTGTGGCCCTCTCGAGGTTATACTAGAAAAAGGGCAGAAAGAATAAACACACGTAGGTATTATATTGTATATTGTTTTGTCTTGGGAATTCCAGGATGTGGTTATTATTTCTAGGCAATCTAAAAGAAAAAGCTAAATGGTTCTCTGTACAAGGATGGAATCATTTTGCCTCGAAAAGAAGATAAAGTGGCACAAACACCTAGAACCCATGTTCAAACTGGATTGCAAATTTGCAATCAACAAAACTGGTGCATATGAGTTGTGCTCATTCAATAATAGGGAAACTTCTGGAGTGTGCAAAGATCTTGAAAGAAAATTGAAAACTATTTCCTGGATTGCTTACACACTTGAGTTAGGAAACCGGCACTTAATAATAATGTGAAATATGCCCACGTCTTTATGGTGATGCCAATTTTTTAAGCATGCAACGATATGTAGAGTTCCTGCATAACTTGGGAGAATTCATCAATGTTCTTACAGACCATCTTAATTGCTGAAGTATGCTCCTTCAAAAGATGCCTTGACTTGTCTAAAAAACAAAAAACTGAAATATGCCTTGACCTAAGTGACTGTGATCTTTACTTCTACATGTAAGGTGTATTTTAGAGCTTTGTTTATGATTAGTTCCAGTTCATGTTTCCTTGTGCTGTTGGTGTTCTTCAGCTGATTCAAACTTCAAATGCAGTGCTAGTGTCTTCGGCGTTTCAACACAATCAATGCAGTGTTCATATGATTCCAGAGGAAACAGTGTTCCGACGATTCTCTTGATGATGCAAAGACGTCTGTATGAGCAAGGAGGTCTTCGGGTATGACGTTTTAGCATTTTAATTAACTGTAACTTGCTTATTTTTTAAGCATCCTGTAGCTTTTCCTGAGTGCTGACTGCAGTCATGTTGTTTTGTTTTTTACTTTGCAGGCAGAAGGTATTTTTCGTATAAATGCGGAGAACAGCCAGGAAGAGTTTGTGAGAGATCACTTAAATAGTGGAACTGTGCCGGATGGCATTGATGTTCACTGTTTGGCGGGTCTAATCAAAGTAAGCTTTCTTCTGTCCTGTAGCTTTATGCCATTCCGTTGACAGCAGCACTCACATATTTATTATTGATTATGCTTATTTCAATAGCCGGATTCTATCTCAACACTTGTCAGTCCAGAGTTTCTTTCTAGTGGAAACCAGTCTTCTTTTTCAAAGGGAAACCAAAGTTACGACTCTTCTGTCCAACAAATTTCTGTTGCAGAATCTAATGCTGCTTTTCAGTGCAGTTACGTGGTGTTATTAACTGGTTTGACGCCACAATTTTATGTCCTTGAGTTAGTCAACTTTGTTTTGCAAACAGTACTCTTGATGACAAAAGTTATACTCATTGCATATATTTTCAATTGTTCAGGCCTGGTTTAGGGAACTGCCGAGTGGGGTGCTGGATTCTATCCCACCTGAACAGGTGATGCAATGCCAATCTGAAGAGGACTGTGCTCGGGTTGCCAAATGCCTTCCACCAACTGAAGCAGCCTTACTTGACTGGGCTGTTAATTTGATGGCTGATGTTGTCCAAGAAGAACAGATAAACAAGATGAGCGATCGCAATGTTGCTATGGTTTTCGCTCCAAATATGACCCAGGTAACGCGTTGTCCTAACAGCAAACTAGCAACAATCATTTAGGTGGATACTAACTCTTGCGCACATGTAACGCAGATGGCAGACCCTTTGACTGCACTGATGTACGCGGTGCAAGTGATGAATTTCCTCAAGATGCTAATACAGAAGACTCTCAAGGATAGAGAAGATTCCAACCTGGAAGATGCCTCTTTGCCACAGAAGGACCCATCTGATGAAAATGGCCATCAGAACCCCAGTCTCCCCGTTAATCCTCAACCTGAAGAAACATCTGGGCGCCCTTCTTTTGTCAGCGAGGAGCCTCTTGTGTACAGTCCTACACACAGTGCTGAAGACAAGCCTCCTGTGGAAGGCGATTCCGTAGCTTCCATTGTCCAAAGAAGTGATGTCCGGTCGAGCGTGGAGGGGTCGGCTAGTTGCTCGCAGCCTGCTCTTGTCGCTTCGTCTGCCATTGCTGATGCTTCCTGTGCCACAGCTGCCAACTTACTTCCGAGCAGAGGGAACCGAGGCCTGAATAGCAGGAGGACTAGAAAGGGCAAGCGGCAGTGCGGAGCGCCCGCCGCTCCTCCAGCCGAGAAATCGAGGGGCGCGAGCATCGTGAGCCGGATAAACTCCAAGGTCGAACGGATCGAAGCGTGGAGATAGAAACCCCGGCGCGACTGCCTTTGTTGTTGTGTAATAGATGACTGACCCCGTGTTGTTTCCTTGCACATTTTGAATTTTCGACGCGCTTATCATTTCGTGTTTGGATCATCATCATGTTGTTTTGAGGCTCATCCCCCCCTGCCTTCACTAACTTATATGTATCTTGCTTATGAGTAAATTTGTGGCCTTTGCTTCCTTTGTACATGCATTTCTTCACTCCCTGGACCGGGAAGTTTCTGGACGTCCTGAACATGTGTTATTCTCATCCTGACCTTTCTGAAGTGAGGTCTCAACCATGGTATGCTGTATGCACGATGTCCCCTCATCGCATCAGATAGCTTTATTCTGCCTCCCGCCCTTCATTCTTTTCGTTTGCTGAATCTGTCCCGAGATTTTCAGAAAAATAAGTTATTCTAACCTTTTCTCCTTCGTTCCTTTTCGTTCAGCGAATCCACCATCAACTCTTTTCCAGTTTTCACGGAGAAAATGAAATTTCTGAAACAAGAACTCACTGGGAGAGGAATTGAACGGCTAGCTTTCTGCCTGTTCAGCTAGGAATGGAACAGATTCCTGTCTCCAGGAGCGCTTGACACCAGTGCGATCCTCAGTGACAAGTGCATCGGCATCACCGGTCGGAGAAATCGTCCCATTTTCTCCCAGGGTTTTAAGTTTTAACCGTCGCGGAGTGTGCGAATTCGACCCGTTCCTGCGCCAGTTGGAGCCGGAATTCATTCACCAACAGGAATGCCAACCTTATCAGGAATTCGGTGATGCTAGGGCAAGATCACCATCAAATTTGTGCGAGCTGCAAATGCAATGCTGCATTAGCTCTGCCTGCAGATTTCCATCTCTCTGACATGTTGTACAGGCCAGTGCTGAAGAACAGTGACAACTGTGCAAGATGCACATTTCCATTTCCTCCTCCCAAGTTGCAGTAGGAGTATATACCAGCTCAACTTGTGAAATGAAAGGCCAAAAGAAAAACAAGAAACAAATTTCCGAATTCTGATTCGACAGCCACATAAAAGCATCCGCCTTTCCTGGCCTCTCCTTTTCTCTCACTATATATACCTCTCTTCCTCGGAGATTACTTGAGCAAAATTCGACGGTCACAAAAAATACTGCAGCCTTTTTATTACGTCTGACTGACTGACTGAGGAGCGCTGCTTGTTGGATGGCGCACATGGCGACGGCGGTGGGGGACGGCGCGCTGCGGCGGCTGTTCGAGAAGCCGTTGCCGGAGAACCCCACGCTGCTGGAGGTGCTGTCGGCTTGCAACAACCACACCCACCACAAGAAGCTGTTGCCGGCCGTGGACCCGGCGTCCTTCACGGAGATCTTCGGTGAGCTCCACTTCCACGAGAAGCCCGACGGCGCCGCCCCCCGACCCGTCCTGCCACGGGTGCCACTCCCTGACGCACGCGCTACGGCGGCGTCGTGGCTCGACGTCGCTAGTCAGGCCGAGAAGAGCAAGGACGACTCGTCGCTGGACGCGCTCCTCAGGACGAAGCCCGCGGGCGCCGTAGCCGCCCCCGGCGGCGTCAGGAGGAGCACGAGCGTCTGCCTGAAGAAGAGCTCGGCTTCGCTGCTGCTGTGCACGAAGGGGCTCGGGTCCGAGAGCACGGTGGACTCGGACGACATGGTCAGGGACGACGGCGCCGACGCAGCCGCCGCCCTCCGCGGGAGGGAGAGGGAGGAGGCAACGCTGAGAGACGCCGCCGCCGCGGCAGAGCCAGGGCTGGGGGAGTCCCCGCCGTCGTTCCCGCCGCCGATACGGTCGATCGGGCGCGGCGGGAAGCCGTGCGTGTGCTTCCGGACGTTCCGCGCGGAGGGGCGGTTCGTGCTGACGCAGGTGGTGATCCCCGGGAAGGAGCTGCTGCAGGCGTCCCGCGAGGGCGGCCGGCTCAGGCTCCGGTTCGCCAACCCCGTCGCCGCGGAGGAGGAGCTGGAGTTGGGGGATCAAGAAGATGACCGAGAAGCCAACAATGCATGCCTCGACGCCTGCGCTTAGTTAATTATGAATGGATTGTAGTAGTAATTCGCCATGCAAGTGTGCTTCAACCTGCAGAATCCGAAGCTGATGACAAGCTGCAGCAACTACTACTCATATACTGCCTCTTGCTCCTCTTCTAAATATAAATATTTTTTAAAAATTCCAATATAAACTAATCTAAAAATATATATCAGAGTAGTACATACGAAACAAAATATGTCTATACTCTAAAATATGAAGCAAAATATAAACTTTGTATGTACTCTAAAATATACTTTAATACAGTGCTACTGATGTAGTAAGTCTTTTTTGCAGTAGAAGTACATACGAAGCAAAATGAGCGAATCTGCATTTTAAAATATATCTATCATCTGTATTAAAATCTCTAAAAGAATCGGAAATGTTAACCCCCACACGTGTGGGCGTTTGCACATCGCCCACACGCCTCTATCACCACTCATTTTGCCACGTATGAACAGATGACATCAGCAGATTTTTTTTGGTTTTCGGCTTAAAAATGTTGTATCTCCTAAATAAAAAAGCAAACTAAAAATTCGTTTTCACCATTAAATCCGTCGCGACGAGATCTTCAAAACTAGACCCGTACGTTGATATGTTTCGATAATTTTTTTGCCGTAAGTTGCCACGATGTTTACTGCTGCGATTGCCTTATAGCTTAAACTAAAGTTGCCATGTGGCAATTTTATTTTGTAGATCATGGCAATTTTAGTGTTTTGATGATGGCAACTCCAGTACTTTGACCATTAAAATTATTTTTTGTATGAACCATGGCAATTTTACGTGCATGTATCATGGCAATTTTAGTTTATGGTTCATGGCAAGTCTAGTTTCTTAATTCCCCGTTTTATAAATATCAAAAATTACTTTTAAATGTAGAAGAAAATAGTTGAAACATATCATGGCAACTTCAGTGTAAACATAATGGCAATTCATATGCAATAGACATGGCAACTTTTAATCCAAAAAAAATTTCATCAAAACATATCAACATGTGATCTAGTTTCGAAGATCTCATCGCGAGGAATTTAATGGTGAAAACGGATTTTCAATCGGATTTTTCGTTTAAGAGATAAAATATTTTAAAAACTGAAAATCCAAAAAGATTCCTGCATGCATGCATGCGATGACGTGTCAATCTGTTTACATTAAAAACGTGTGGTGCGTCTCCCTTCCTGCCACACGTGTGGCAGTTAGCGCGACCCAAAAGAATTTATATTTAAAAAGGAGGGAGTAGTACTGTACTAAATTGCACTATAAGGTTGATCATGCAAGCACATTGTTAATTAGTGAGTACGTAGAAGGGCCACTTGGCGATGGAATCCTTTGGGTGCAGCATGCCAAAATATCAATCAACCCAACACGAACGCGGTGCAATTTTCTTTTTCTCATATAAATGTCAGGCCTATTAATACCACCTCACGTATAGTATGATAATTAAATAAATCATCTAAACGGGACGAAACTAAGAATATCATCTTGCTTTAATAGTAGGTATAGATATAGATATAAATATAGATATGCATTTTGTCCCCCGGCCTTTTATTAGTTCCTGCTCGCTCCACTCTAGCTAGCTGCATCGTCACGAGACTTGACTGATTTCCGTGGTCCATGACCGGACCGGCATGGGAAATGATGGGGAAAAGGTACTTTGATCGCCGACTCTTTACGTAGATGCAGCTAAGAGCGTCTTTAGCCGTTCGCCCTTCTTTGGATGTCGAAAAAGAGCCGTATGGGGTTGAATTAGCGTTTGTTTGGTGCATGGGGGTGATTGCGTTTTCAGTCGACGCCCTTAGGTCACCGCCAAAATCGCGTGAACTCAGCGATATTTCATACAAACTCGGCGATCTCGCACAAACTAGGCGATATTTCATAGAAATTTATACAAAAACAGATAAACATGCAAACTACGCCTAGAACTACGCTTAGCCTTGCTACGCCACGGCTGCCACATGCCATCTACATCTCGAGGAGCGTGTAGAAATGTGTGTAGTCGCGCCACCGCCGTCGTCGTGCCGCGACGCTCACGGAGCCGCCGCCGCCCTCACGCACCTTGGCTGTGGTCGCCGACGCTACGGTGGGGGTTTGACGGCCTCACCTCGTCATTGCCGAGGGCGAGGACGATGACGCCACCTACTCATGCGGCTGGGCGCTGGCCCGGAGCTCCGCAGATGTCGGCATCGGCGGAGCACTCGCCATGGCGTAGTCCTCCCTCACCCACCTAAGGGCGGCCTCGTCGTCGGGGACTACCATGCCCGCGTGCTTCGGCTTCACGGGGAGCAGCCCTGGCTCGGGCTTCGGCCGGACCAGGCGGAGGGAGCGCGGGAAGGGGCGGCCGCCCTCGTTGATGACGAGGGCGCCGTTGCGGGTGCGGAGCCGTAGCGGCGTCTCCTCCGGCTCAGGCTTGACGGGGCATAGCGCCGGCGAGCCGGAGGAGAGCGAGCCGGAGCCCGACGATGAGGAGGTCCCTGGCTCCATTCGCCGCGGCGTCCAGGAGCTACCACGGCGGCGGGAGAATGACATGCGCAGCGGGTACTCGAGGCGCGGCGTGTTGCCGGTCTCGATGTGGTCGAGGACGGCCTCGACGGTGCGGTCGGGCACGCCCTACCACTCGCGCTGCCCGTCGGTGTTGAGGCGTCCGTGGGGGATGATGCCGTTGGCGGAGGCGATCTGGTCTTCGCGGCGGCGCTCGAAGAACATCGTCCACAGCGTATGGCTGTCGGCGGCGTACCTCGGCTCGTTCCGCTGCTCCTCCGGCAGCGTCGAGCGGATGCGGGCGATCTCGGCCCGCCGTGCAGACCCTTCGGCACTAGTGGCACCGATACGCATGTCCGGGGGCACCGGATAGTCGACCTCGTAGAGGAGGCGCGCCTCCTCGTGGAGATGGCGGCGGCCGAAGCCGTTCACCGCCGCGGCGTCACCGGGGTACCTCTCAGCCATTGCTCGTCGGCGGGGAAGAGAGGGGGAGTGTTGCTTTGTGCGGCAATACGAGGTGAGGTGTGGCGACTGTGGCGTTCACCGGCGGTGAGATCAGTTTTTATAGCCGAAGCGGAGCGGTGAGAGCCTGCATGCCGGGCAACGCGTGGCGGGAGCAGGCGGTACGCGCGTTGGTGGCGCCTTCACTGCATCGCCCGTGAGGCATCAATCGAGGCTGACCGGCACGACAGCCTTGAGCATTGTTTTCCCGCAGGAACCGAGGCGATGAGGACGATGAAGCGACGTGTCGCTGACTCGGCGGGCCCATCCCCGTTCGCGCCAAAAACGCGTTCTCCGGCGCCCTCAGGTGACCCCCAGCGCACCGGGTTCGGCCTGGGTCCGTCGGCGCCAGTTTCGGCCCAAACCGGCAAAAAACGGGCTCCTGGGGGCGCGACTGGGCCTTTTTTGGGCGCCGACGACAAAAAAAACGCCTGGGGGGCCTGTTGGGGGCGTGGCTGGAGATGCTCTAAGCTAGCAGCTAGTCTAGGAGAGAGACGCCTCCTTCCATCAACCCAAAGGAAGGTCCATTTTGTTCGGATTCTGTCTGTTTGCGTCAATAAAACGGTCACCTGTTTTCGGCTCCGTCAAATGTACCCACTACGCGGCCGCATTCCAAACTTTATGTCTGTTTTAGACTTAAAAAGGAAAAAATGCATTGCAAAATAGTTTAAAATATAAATATATCATAATAACTTAATTAAAAAGTCCAGGATAGTCACGACCCATACTTAAGTTGAAATAATAAAAAACATACAAAATGGTAGATCTGCCGCCGGCTGCCGCCGATGCCGTGGCCATCTCCAGGCGCCACCGTCCTCCTTGTCGTCGTCCTTGGTGAGCTGGACGATCGACTTGACCAGGGACGACGAGGAGGAGGACCGACAGTGCCAACATCTCCTCCAGACCGTCCCGCTCACCAGCCGCTCCTCCTCTTCGGCGGTCATGGTGGGAGGTGGTGGCGGCGGGGATGTTGGGGGGGGGGGGGAGGGCGTCAGCGTTAGTCCGCGCACGACCACGCGATCGGCGCGGACTGGGAGCGTGCGCACGAACCATGTTGGGAGCACGCGCATCATGGGGCGGGCTATGAGTATGACCGACAAAGAAAGATTGCCGGAGCATGTCGTGCTCGTCCTGGAACCACGTGTCTCACAAGGGGGAATCAAACGACATACCTGCGATCGGCGAGGAGGTGACTCGGGATATGTGCCCGCCGGCGGTTGATCTCTAAGAAGCGGGCATGACCACTCGCCGGGATGGCCAGCACCGGCAACCGATCCAGGCTCAAATGCCACCCCATTGGGGAGTTGAGCACCGGGCCAAGGGATCGAGGTCGCCGTCTCCCAGTAACGCCGGCAAATATCCACCTTGATGTATGGGCGATTCCACAGTGCGACGGCGGGAGGGGAGAAGGGGAAGGCGGGCAATGAGGTGGAGTTCAGAGTGGTGCTCCGCGAGAAGGCGGAAGACGACCCAGCTTCGTGGTCGTGCTTCCCCTTCTTGTCGGGGATCCACTTCCACACCCCCATGTCGGTGCCGACGGGGAGCCAGGAGGGAGAAGAGGGGAGAGGAGGCAATGCTAGGGTTGGGTGTATTGGGCGGCGAGGGGGGCAGTGGAAGAGTGTGGCCGCGGCGAGAAGTGGACTGACGGTCCACAACTTTGGCATTAAAAAGGATGGTTTGGAGGGCGGCTGGGAGGTTGGCGTGTGGGCCCGACCACCCATGCGGATTAAATGGGGCGATGGGGAGTAGTTGCACGGTAGAAATGTGGGTCCAATGGCGGTCAAGCAGAGGACGCGTGCGCGTCCATCCAGTGCCCGTCTGGACACAAATCTGGCCCAGCTTTGCGACGGATTTGTGTCCAGTGCCCGTCTGGACACTAGTCCGCCCAGTTTGATAGCAAGATAATTCGTAACGAGCAAGTAACGATAATAGTAACCAAAGTGCAGCAAGGTAGGCCAATCCTTTTGAGGCAAAGGACAGGCCAAAATGGTCTCTTATGACAAGCAAAGCGTTCTTGAGGGTACACGGGAATTTCATCTAGTCGCTTTCATCATGTTGGTTTGATTTGTGTTCACTACTTTGATAATTTGATATGTGGGTGGACCGATGCTTAGGTGTTGTTCTTACTTGAACAAACCTCCTACTTATGATTAACCCTCCCGCAAGCATCCGCAACTACGAGAAAAGTATTAAGAATACATTCCAACCATAGCATTAAACGTTTGGATCCAATCGGTCCCTTACGAAATAGCGCATAAACTAGGGTGTAAGCTTCTGTCACTCTCGCAACCCACCATCTATTTGCTACTCCACAATGCATTCCTTTAGGCCCAAGTATGGTGAAGGTTCATGTAGTCGACGTTCACATGACACCACTAAGGGAATAACAACATACATACTATCAAAATATCGAACACATATCAAGTTCACATGATTACTCGCAACATGATTTCTTCCGTGACCTCAAGAACAAAAGTAACTACTCACAAATGATAAACATGCTCATGATCAGAGGAGTATTAAATAGTATAATGGATCTGAACATATAATCTTCCACCAAATAAACCATATAGTAATCAACTACAAGATGTAATCAACACTACTAGTCACCCACAAGCACCAATCTATAGTTCCGGTAGCAAGATTGAATACAAGAGATGAACTAGGGTTTGAGAGGAGATGGTTTTGTTGAAGATGTTGATGGAGATTGCCCTCCCCAAGATGGGAGAGTTTTTGGTGATGATGGTGATGATGATTTCCCCTCAGGAGGAAGTTCCCTCGGCCGGAATCGCTCATGGGAGGGCAAAAGTGCTCCTGCCCAAGTTCCGCCTCGAGACGGCGGTGCCCCGTCCCGAAAGTCTCCTCCTTATTTTTTCTAGGTCAAAATGACTTATATACCAAAAGATGGGCACCAGAGGTGGGCCGAGGAGGCCACAACCCACCGGGGCGCGCCTGGGGGGCCTGGCGCGCCTAGGTAGGTTGTGCCCACCTGGTGGCCTCCTCTGGTGTTTATTGGCTCCAATATTCCTCAAATAATTCATAAAAATTCTCCGTGAAGTTTCAGCTCATTTGGAGTTGTGCAGAATAGGTGGCCTGATGTAGCTTTTCCAGGTCCAGATTTCCAGCTGCCAGAATTCTTCCTCTTGGTGTGTTCCTTGTAAATTATGAGAGAAAAGGCATTAGAATTACTCCAAAAAGCATTATTATGGATAAAAACATTATAAATAACAACAAGGAAACATGATGCAAAATGGACGTATCAACTCCCCCAAGCTTAGACCTCGCTTGTCCTCAAGCGAAAACCGAAATCGAAAAACATGTCCACATGCTTTGAGAGAGAGGTGTCGATATATAAACAAAATACAGACATAGAAGCATCATGTTGATTATTATAACAACAACAAAATTAAACATAGGACTTTTATCATAAAACTTGCATCATATACTTCCCATGAATAAGTAACAGTTCATCAAATAATCAAAGTATAAAGCAGAAACTCTATTAGAAACCAACAAACTATGTTCTCAGTCAACTTTGCAACTACAATTCATCATCTTTTCAGGAAGAGTCACGTGTCGGAGCCTTTTAAGCAAGTCCACATACTCAACCATCATATAGTCTTCTATGATTGCTAACACTCACCTTGTACCTACGAGCAAAACGTTTCAATTGGACACATAGAAAGATAGGGGCTTATAGTTTCGCCTCCCAACATACTCACCTCAAGGGTGATGTCAACAATAATAACTCATGCTATCTATATTCAACTAGACATATGTGCCTAGATCTTTCCTCGCCACATGATGCTTGCCAAAAGAGAAAATAAAAAGGAATAGAAGGAAAACTTTTGACTCTTTGCATAAAAGTAAATGCATAAAAGTAAAAGATATGCCCTTCGCAGAGGGAAGCAGAGGTTGCCATGCGCTTATTTGTTTGCATGCTCAATCCCTTAGTGCAAGAGAACGTCATGTTGTATTGCCCCTTAAGATGACAACCTTTATTATGCAGTCTGTCGCTTTTATTCTTTGTCATCCAAGTTCGTACAACGCTCAATTTTCTATTACACTAAATGATCTCACATATTTAGAAGCAATTTTATTGCCTTTTTGCACCGATGACAACTTACTTTAGGGATCTTGCTCAATCCATAGGTAGGTATGGTGGACACTTGAAAAATATTTGGGTCTAAGGGTTTATGGATGCACAAGTAGTATCTCTACTTAGTGCAGAATTTTTGGCTAGCAAAGATAGGGGGCAAACATCACATGTTGAAGGATCTATGACAATATGACTTCTATGTGAATATAAACAAACATAAACCATTAAGTTGTCTTCCTTGTCCAACATAAACAATTTTGGCATATAATATTTTGCCGAGGGCTCACAATTTCTAGGATAGTATATCTATATGTGAATCTTCTCTTCCCTTATTAATTCTTTCATGAGTTGCATCATTGACTAATGCTATGTTTGTCAATCCCTAATAAAATTTTCTTACTTGTACTTTTCCTTATGTGGTGCTATCACCTACCATAGGATTAGTATATAATCTTATTGATTTATTTCCTTTCCTTTATTTACTTTCTTTTCTTTTTCTCTTTCTTTCTTTATTTTATTTGCAACATGAAAGTAAATAAAGCAAAAACTCAAACTAACTTTATTATATAACTTGCACACGATTACAATGATAGATCACTAAGCAAACTCTCAAATAAGAAAGGATTGAACTAAACTTTATTTCATCTAAAAGCAAATGATCAAACTAAGATAAGTAAAAGCAAAAAGATAGTGGGATGATGGTGGTGAAGAAGCGATCCTATCCTTGGTATGACTCAAAAGAAATAAAAGAAATTCAGAGAAACACACTGAACTATTTTTGGAGTTTTTGGTTTTCTTGAAAGAAAGCAAATAAAAGGGAAAAACAAAAACAAGAAAAACTATTTACACGAGAAAGCTCCCAACAAGGAAATCTTTTTGGCTTTTCTTTTTAGTGCTACAGCTAACTACTCTAGAAAGAAAAATAAAAAAGAAGTGCAAAATATTTTTGTATTTTCTCAATGTTTTTCAAACACACAAGAAGAAAGAGAGAAAATAAATTTAGCATGGATAATACAATGAAAAAGTGTGGACACCGACAACTGGAATGAAATGTGTAAACATGAATGTAATGTCGGTGGAAAACACGTACTCCCCCAAGCTTAGGCTTTTGGCCTAACTTGGTAATCAGTATTAGCCTGGATAATGATCAGGGTGGTAGCTCACGGAGGCTCTCGGTGCGGATGCCTCAGCCTGCCGTGCCGCCAGAACCGCCGCGTTGTGAGCTCGGGCCTCGCTCTCAAGAACAAAATATCTTCCCCTACTATGATAATCAAAGAGAGGAGGCGCAGGCAAATATGTGTACACAACAGAACTTTGATTAAACAACAATTTATTGGTGAAATTAGGTGGGTCACCTTTAAGGATCTTATGACGTTTCATAGCATCAAAGCCTAAATATTGCGTGGGTAAAATAGGGTCATAGGGCAAAGGTGCAACACCCAGCTCTCTTGCTAAGCGTGTGGCATAAATTCCACCATAAAAATAACCACTATTAGCGTTGTGTTGCAACCTGCATGCAACAATCGCTCCAAGATTATAAATTCTGTCACCGGTGAGAGCGGTGCGTATGAGGCTCAAGTTTGGAGAACAAAGTGTACTACAATCTTGTTTGCCTACAACACATTTTCCATTAAATAATGCAAAGTACTGGATTTTGGGAAAATGAATGCTCTTTATCCTACCTTGCGTCACTCACCTAGTCTCACCATAGCAAAGACTAGTTAAGAATGCCTGAAACTCAGACCTTGGTGGTTCGTCAAGCGAACCCCAGAATGGGATTTTGCAGTGGTAAGCAAATCTCTCTAAAGATATGGTAAATGGATTTTCATACAGTTTAAATGACACCCTAGACTCACGGGGATGGAATTTAAATCCTTTGACAAATGATTCAGTGAGAGTGTGGTGTTGATTGCACTTATCTGAAATGTAGGGACCGAGACAGGCATTGTGAACATATTGCTCAAATTCCTCCTTAATGCCCACACTCACCATATAATCATCGCATGGCCATAGGCATGTTTTGGTGGCGACATCTCGTATGGAACTCTCACTTGGTTCAACATAAGACCGATGAACAGAGTTGTCACTAGAAGATGCCTCTGAGGGTCTCCTCCTCGAAGAACTCCTTCCAAAGAGGTCCATCATATTCGCGTACAATTTTCTGAAAATTTTTGGGGTTACAAAAATTTGTCAACAAAACTTCACAATATTGGTAGCAACTACTCATAGGGATACATAGAGGCCATAACAAGCATTCAAACTACTTAAAACTCTAAGAATTTAACATGCAAGCTCATCTACAACAGCACCAAGAGTAGCTAATTATTCAAAATATAAACCACTAAAGCAAAACCTAATTGGACAAAGGGAGGAGTCACATACCAAGCAAAAAATCCCCGAAAAAGTTTCGAAAACGGAGCTTCGAGCAAAGAGATCAAAATCCGCGGGTATGAGGGCAAGAACACGAGAGAGAGAGAGAGAGAGAGAGAGAGAGAGAGAGCAATGGTGATTTTTTTCTGGAGGTAGGTGGTGATGTGGGATGAAGAGATAAGTGAGGGGCCCACGTTGGGACCACAACCCACCAGGGCGCGCCTGGGGGTCCTGGCACGCCCAGGTGGGTTGTGCCCACCCGGTGCACCTCCCTCTGATGTTATTTGCACCAAAAATTCTTAAATAATCAGAAAAAATCGCATTAAATTTTCAGAGCATTCTGAGAACTTTTATTTTTGGGTCATTTTTTATTTCATGGGAAATTCAGAAAATAGAAAAAACATGGCATTTTATTTTATTTAACTAATAAAAACATAAAACAAAAGGTAAGGACAGAAGGTAGTGCTCGCTGAATTCATCAACTTCATACCTCTAAAAAATGATCCATTAATAAGGTTGATCAAGTCTTATTAACAGCCACTTTCAATTAGCATGAAACCAAAGAAGTTTCGTAAATCACTAAGTTACCTCAACTGGGATATGAATATCCCCAACAATAAGCATTTCATATTTCTTTTTAATAGTAGGTAGAGGTAGTTGAAAACTTCCAATAGTGATTGTCGGAGATTTTTCAATAACATTAATACCATTCACTTGGAATTGTTTCTTTGGAAAGTGCACCATATGCTCATTACCATTGATATGAAAAGTGACCTTGCTTTTATTGCAATCAATAACAACCTATGCAGTATTCAAGAAGGGTGAAGCAAGGATAATCTACATGTTGTCATCCTCGGGCATCTCAAGTATAACAAAGTCAGTCAAAATAGTAACATTAGCAACAACAACGGGCACATCCTCACAAATACCGATAGGTATGGCAGTTGATTTATCAGCCATTTGCAAAGATATTTCAGTAGGTGTGATATTATTCAAATCAAGTATATTATATAAAGAGAAAGGCATAACACTAACACCGGCTCCCAAATCACATAAAGCAGTTTTCACATAATTTCTTTTGATAAAGCAAGGTATAGTTGGTATTCCCGGATCTCCAAGTTTTTTAGGCACTCCATATTTAAAGGTATAATTAGCAAGCATGGTGGAGATTTCAGTTTCCGGTGTTTTTCTCTTATTGGTGATGATGTATTTCATGTACTTTGCGTAAGGAGGCATTTTTAAGATATCAGTCAAGCGGGTACGCAGTTTCCGGTATTTTTCTCTTATTTTTAAGATTTTAGCAAAGCATTCAAATTCTTCATGATCTTTTTTTTAGTTGACTTAGGTGGAAAGGGCATAGGTTTTTGAACCCACGGTTCTCTTTCTTTACCATGTTTTCTAGCAACAAAGTCTCTTTTATCATATCTGGTATTCTTGGGTTGTGGGTTACTGATACGTCTCCAACATATCTATAAGTTTTGATTGTTCCATGCTGTTATATTATCAATCTTGGATATTTTTATAGTGATTTTATATCATTTTTTGGTACTAACCTATTGACATAGTGCCAAGTGCCAGTTGCTGTTTTTCCATGTTTTTTACATCGCAGAAAATCAATATCGAATGAGTCCAAATGCCCCGAAACTTTACGGAGAATTTTTATGGGCGGAAAGGAACACAGCAGACTGGCTGCGCCTAGGGGTGCCCGAGGCACAACCCACCAGGGCGCCAGAGGCCAGCGCCTCAGTGGGTTGTGCCCACCTCGGGTGCCCCCCGGACCGCCTCTTTGCTCTATAAATACCCCAATATTCTAGAAACCTTAGAGGAGTCGACGAAATATTCATCCAGCCGCCGTAGAGTCTAGAACCACCAGATCCAATCTAGATACCATCTCGGATGGGGTTCACCACCTCCATTGGTGCCTCTCTGATGATGCGTGAGTAGTTCTTTGTAGACCTTCAGGTCCGTAGTTAGTAGCTAGATGGCTTTCTTTCTCTCATTTGGATTCTCAATACAATGGTCTCTTGGAGATCCATATGATGTAACTCTTTTTGCGGTGTGTTTGTTGGGATCTGATAAACTTTGAATTTATGATCAGTTATATCTTTTTATATCCATGAAAGTTATTTGAGTTTCTTTGATCTCTTATATGCATGATCTATTATAGCCTCGTATTTCTTCTTTGATATTTGGGTTTTGTTTGGCCGACTTGATCTATTTATCTTGCAATGGGAAGAGGTGCTTTGTAGTGGGTTCGATCTTACGGTGCTTGATCCCAGTGACAGAAAGGGAAACGACACATATGTATCGTTGCTACTAAGGATAAAACGATGGGGTATATCTCTACATAGATAGATCTTGTCTACATTATGTCATCGTTCTTATTGCATTACTCTGTTTCTCCATGAACTTAATAAACTATGCATGCTAGATAGCGGTTGATGTGTGGAGTAATAGTAGTAGATGCAGGCAGGAGTCGTTCTACTAATCTTGGACGTGATGCCTATATAATGATCATTGCCTGGATACCGTCATAATTATTTGAAGTTCTATCAATTGCCCAACAGTAATCTGTTTACCCACTGTTTGCTATTTTTCTCGAGAGAAGCCGCTAGTGAAACCTACGGCCCCCGGGACTTCTTTCTCATACATTTGCCTTTGCGATCTACTTTTTCCTTGCATTTATTTTCAGATCTATTAAACTAAAAATACAAAAATAGCTTGCTAAAATTTTTCTTTATTTATTTTATTTGGCGTTCGATCTATCAATTTACTACAAATTTATCTCACGTCCGTTTGACACTTGAGGCACCGTACCCCGAAAGGGATTGACAACCCCTTTAACATGTCGGGCTACGAGGATTTGTTAGCTGTGTGCAGGGGTTGTATACGTTGTGTTGCTTGGTTCTCCTACTAGTTCGATAACCTTGGTTTCATATCTGAGGAAAATACCAACCGCCGCTATGCTGCTGTCGGCGTCCTGGGAATGGGGGTCCCTAGACTTGCCTGCCTGCAGCCCATGGTGTGCCTCCACCAGTGGCCTCGTACGGCCCATCTTCACCAGCAAACACTCAAGACCCTCGCGAGGGGCCAAGCCTCGCGAGGCGGATGACACAAGACCTCCTCGGGGGATGCCTCATCAGGCTGGCTCGCGAGGGGCGGAGAGATCAAGGCAAGGGACACCTCGCGAGGTTTCTGTGACGCAAGCCATGATGACTGGAGCCACGCGGGCGCCAGGCGGGTGCCAGCGCGCGTAGTGTCCTTGCTTCCTCTTTGATGCTAAAGGGGCAAGCGCAGGCGAGGAGTCCCGAGGCGTCAGGCAAAGGTTTCCATATTAGTGCAACGAGACCAAGACCAGCGAGACGACAGGACGGAGGTCACCATGGAGCCCAAGGCGGCGTCACCACCAGAGCCTTTGGCAGGCGAAGACCACCTTTAGTCAGGATAACTTGTACTAGTTGTCTCCCTTCGAATTTGGCCGTTGTTGGATCCCTTCCCGCTCAATATTTGGGGAGAGGACCAGGGCCTCTATAAATAGGACTAGCCACCACAGTAGGAGCCAACTCGAACAGATTCAGATCATCCTCAACCACACACAAGTTCACCAAGCACAAGAGCACCTCTCCTCAGGAGGCTGTTGTTCCCTTGTAACTGTTCATCCTCAGCCCAAGAGGCAATCCACCACACCATACTAGAGTAGGGTATTACACTACATTAGTGGCTCGAACCAGTATAAACTCTTGTGTCTCTCTTTCCGCAGGTTCGTCGAGCTAGGATTTGAGAACGCGGTGAGGATGAGGGCGTGATTAGGTAGGGAGAGATCTTCGTGCGCACCCCAGTGTTCGAACCTTGAGGGTTTTGCCGGAACCTGAAATATGACATTTGGCGCGCCAGGTAGGGGTGCGCCGAAGCTTTCCTTCCGTCGATCTACGCTTCACCATCACCACGCCTCACCCTCATGGCGGGCGCCACTCTTCTGGCTGCGGCGACCGAAGCCCATGGCGAGGCCAGGGGGCTCCAAGCCTTGGCCCCGCCTTACGGCAGGTGTAGTGGCCACCCAAGTTCAGGCCAGAGATGCCGCCGCACTACGACGGCGCGACGGACCCGTCAGCTTTCCTGTTGGCGTACGAGGAGGCCGTTCTTAAGGCTGGGGGCGACGACAAGGTCATGGCCAACTGGCTTCCCATGGCCCTCACCGGCGCATCGCGCGCCTGGCTGCTCAACCTACCCGGATCCACGGTGGCATCTTGGGAGGAGCTGTGCAGCCTCTTTGCCGCGCGCTTCGCGGCACCAGTGCCCCTCGCTGTCGCGGCCCTCCTCGGCGGCTCGCAAGCTCCGCCTTCGGACCGTCACGCCAAGCCATTCTTTCGCTTGATCAATGCCACTTCCACGCGGCAGGGGGCTCCCCCGGGTTGGGTAGCACCCAACGCCGACCTGACCTTCGACTCGGGAGATCACCCCGTCACCACCGTCGGCTCGGGTGTGTTCCCAATGCTTTGCACGCCCACCATCTGCAACGTAGTCGTCACCAAGACCCTCATCGACTGTGGCGCCGGCCTCAACATGCTCTCGGTGGAGGCTTTCAGCCTCCTTCACGTGCCGCTCGAGCGGCTCTGCGCCAGCAAGCCCTTCTCCGGAGTCGGCGGCGGCTCCTCCAGCCCCCTGGGGCAAATCCGTCTTCCCGTGACCTTCGGCACCCGCGACAACTACCGCACCGAGCTGATCGACTTCGACATCGCCCGCATTGGCCTTTCGTACAACGCGATCCTCGGATATCCGGGTTTATGGCGGTGACCCATCCAGCCTACAACCTCATGAAGATGCCCGGGAACAAGGACGTCCTCACCATAGTCGGAGATACCAAGGAAGCTCTGGTGGCACTCAAGCTTGCCCTCAAGACCGCCGCGGCGGTCACGGCCAAACCGGCGAGGCCCCCTCAGAGTTAAGGGGGCAGCCGCCAAGAAGAAGCAGTTGTTCACTCAAGATGGGGCGGAAACCAAGCAGGTGCCGATCAAGGAAGATGGGTCTTCTGGAGCCACCTTCATCATAGGTGCCAACCTCGACCAAGATCAAGGGGAAGCATTGGTAAGGTTCTTGCGCGCAAACAAGGAAGTATTCGCCTGGGAGCCCAATCAGCTGGTAGGGGTCCCAAGAGGGGTGATCGAGCATCACTTGAGGGTATGCCCCAATGTGCGCCCAGTGAAGCAGAAGGCACGGCGACAGTCCATGGAGAAGCAGTCATTCATCGTCCAGGAAACCCGCAAGCTGGAGGCAACATGTGTCATTCGCGAGGTCCGATACCCCGAGTGGCTGGCGAACCCTGTCGTTGTGCCAAAGAAAGGCGGGAAGGAGCGCATGTGTGTCGACTTCATCAACCTCAACAAGGCATGTCCCCAGGATCCGTTCCCGCTTCCGCACATCGACTAGATCGTTGACTCCACCGCCGAGTGCGACCTGCTGTGCTTCCTGGATGCGTTTTCAGGCTATCACCAGATCAAGATGGCAGTAGAGGATGTGGAGAAGACGGCCTTCCTGACCCCTTGTGGGGTGTACTGCTACACTTGCATGCCGTTCAGGCTGCGCAATGCGGGTGCGACCTTTCAACGGCTGATGCACATCGCCCTGGGCCAGCAGCTCGGGAGGAACACAGAAGCCTACATCGACGACATTGTGGTGAAGTCTTGGGAGGCGAGAACTCTGATTCAAGACCCGGAGGAGACCTTCGCGAGCCTGCGCCAGGTGGACTTGTGGCTCAACCAGGAAAAGTGTGTATTTGGCGTCCCTTCCGGCAAACTGCTGGGCTTCCTCGTGTCTCACAGGGGGATTGAAGCCAACCCAGAAAAGGTCAAGGCAATTGAAGACATGAGCCCACTACAAACCCTCAAGGAGATGCAGAAGCTCGCCGGCTGCGTGACTTCGCTGGGACACTTCATCTCCAAGCTGGGAGAGCGCGCCCTACCGTTCTTCAAGCTAATGAAGAAGAAGGGTCCGTTCGAGTGGACTCCAGAGGCTGACCAAGCGTTTCGAGACCTCAAGAGATATCTGACCAGCCCTCCGGTGATGGTGGCGCCTCGCCCTCTCGAGCCCCTGGTGCTTTACCTCACCGCCACCCCTCACTCAACCAGTGCAGCCTTGGTGGCGGTTCGGAAAGAGCGCCAGGCCAAGGACACGTCACGTCGAACCGCGCCCCCAGCCGGGGCGATGCAAGACCTGAAGGAGACCATGGGGGCCGCAAAAACACCGACGGATGTACCGGCTCAGTAGGATGGCGACCTTCGGCCTGCGGAGGCCCCAACGGGCGACCAGGCTCCGGAGGTCCGGTCGCCTCAGGAGGCGCCCCAACCTCCGACAGACGCGGCTCCCATTGACGCGCACGCCCTCGTCGAGCATCCAGTGTACTTCGTCAGCACGGTACTGCGGGATGCAAGGGCACGGTACCCCATGCCTCAGAAGCTCTTGCTCGCGCTTTTGGTGGCATCGTGTAAGCTGCGACACTACTTCCAAGGTCACCCAATCAAGGTCGTCTCGGCCTACCCACTGGAAAGGGTGCTCAGGAGCCCTAACGCTGCTGGAAGAGTCGCCGAGTGGAATATCGAGCTGCAGGCGTTCCAGCTGGAGTTCAGCACAACAAGGGTCATCAAGGGAGCCGCGCTCGCCGACTTCATGGCAGAATGGACGGACGCCCCGGAGCTTGAAGCAGGAGAAGATCGGTCCCTCTCGCCAGGGAGTGAAGCGCCGGACGGCTGGGTGATGTACTTCGATGGTGCATTCGCGCGTCAGGGCGCAGGAGCTGGAGCGGTGCTCATCTCTCCCACTCAAGACGAGCTCTACTACGCCGTGTAGCTCTGCTTCCAGTAGGGTGAGAAGGTCTCCAACACCATAGCGGAGTACGAAGGCCTCATAGCTGGCCTCAAGGCTGCGGTGGCCCTGGGGGTGGAGCGCCTCACCATCAAGGGCGACTCACAGCTCCTCGTCAACTTCTCCAACAAGGTATATGAGCCAAGAGACGAGCACATGGAGGCATACCTCGCGGAAGTACGCAAAATGGAAAAGCAGTTTTTGGGCCTGGAATTGCAGCACGTGCCCCGCGGCACCAACAAGGAAGTCGACGACATCGCCAAGAGAGCATCCAAGCGGCTACGCGAAGAGCCTGG
Source organism: Aegilops bicornis (assembly GCA_021605145.1). Taxonomy (NCBI): domain Eukaryota; kingdom Viridiplantae; phylum Streptophyta; class Magnoliopsida; order Poales; family Poaceae; genus Aegilops; species Aegilops bicornis. The sequence continues at coordinate 140,597,321 of CM038672.1, forward strand.
CGTCTTCAAGGAGTGGCTCTTCAAACCATCGGCAACACCACCACTTTCGAGTACGGCGCTGCCTCGGGAGGAGCTCCCCCAACCACCTGCCTTGGGAGCCCCGGCCTGCGGCCCGACCTCAGGGGCGCGCCTACTCTTGGCACTCGAGCCTCAGGAGGGGTGCTCGACCAAGGAGTTCAAGGAGTACCTGACGCAAGGGACGCTGCCGGAGAAGGAGGAAGATGCGGAGCACGTGGCGCGGCAGGCCACGGTGTATTGCATCCAGGACGGTGAGTTGTACAGGAAGCGACCGAATGACTTTTCCCTGCGTTGTATCTCCAGGGAACAAGGGAAAGAGCTACTAGCCGATATACACGGCGGAGACTGCGGGTACCACTCGTCATCACGAACCCTCGTCGGAAAGGCGTTCCATAGTGGGTTCTATTGGCCTACGACGCTCAACGACGCGACTGAGCTGGTGAAGTCTTGTGAGGCCTGCCAATTCCACGCCAAGCAGATCCATCAGCCGGCTCAGGGCCTCTAGACCATCCCACTCTCATGGCCATTCGCGGTCTGGGGGTTGGATATCTTGGGCCCGTTCCCTCGAGTGCCCGGGGATACCACTACCTCTATGTCGCCATCGACAAGTTCACCGAGTGGGCGGAGGTAGAAGCCATCCGCACCATCCCGGCCGGATCTGCGGTCAAGTTCATCAAGGGTTTCATAAGCCGGTTCGGGGTCCCCAACCGCATCATCACCGACAATGGCTCGCAGTTCACTAGCAATCTCTTCAATACATATTGTGCTAACCTTGGAACGCAGACCTGCTACACTTCAGTGGCACACCCCAGGAGCAATGGTCAGGCAGAGCACGCCAACGCGGAGGTCCTGAGAGGCCTCAAGACCAGGACCTTCAAGAAGAAGCTCGAGGCCTGCGGCGAGGCCGCACGATGAGCTCCGATCATGTTGTGTTCCATCTGCACCACCGCCACCAAGCCAACAGGCGAGACCCTGTTCTTCCTCGTCTACGGAGCAGAAGCGGTTCTCCCTCACGAGGTCAAGCATCGCTCCGCGCGGGTCCTGGCGTTTGATGGGACGCATCAGGACGCCATGCGGGGGATGGACCTTGTGCTGGGGGAGGAACGCCACCGTGAAGCCACGTTTCGAGCAGCAAGATACCAGCAGGCGCTGCGGCGGTACCACTGCCGTAGCATCCGCCCCAAACGCTCGAGGTGGGTGACCTCGTCCTAAGGTGGGTGACCTCGTCCTAAGGCGGGTGCTCTCCAGGGAAGGGCTGCATAAGCTCTCGCCCATGTGGGAGGGCCCGTTTAGGGTCACCCACGTCTCCAGGCCTGGCGCCGCGCGCCTGGAGATGCAAGACGGGGTCCCCATCCAGAACGCCTGGAACATACAACACCTCCGGAAGTTCTACCCATGAAGAAAGGCTCGACGTTTGTGAAGAAGGCCCAGTGCCTATGAAGGTCTCCGCTCGTGACCACGTAATAATGAGTGGGGCTGTACATGCCCCGACGTCTCAAGAGTGCCGCCCTCGGGCCTCGAGGGCTCCCTCCCACGTCCTAGTGGCAGCACTTAGCTCCGCGCTGGTGAGAAGACAAGAAGACTAGACTAGGTGCCGGACGCGGCTTTTCATTTGCTTTCCGTGGTTGGCTTGGCCCTATTTAATGGAAATTTGCTTTCTGGTGTTCCTTGCCGGTTTGGTTTCATTGCCCTTTGCCTTCGTTTCTGCCTTCGGTTTCTTGTTTTGGCCTGTACTCTCTCTCGCACGCCTCGCGAGGGGACTAGACAGGTGCCCTCGCCAGGGTTTTTTCCTGTTTTTCGCGAGGCACCCTCATTGGAGCACATAAGCTGGCGCACTTCCCTCAATCCGTGCCCCCGGGTACCGCGATGCGAAGTGCTGGATCGTGGCCAGCGGCGCCTGCGACCAGGGCCTGGAAGACTGAGAGTTTCCTAACGAAATTTTGCAGCTCGTGAGGACGCCTCCCAGGCCAAGGAGGCCTTGTCAGAAAATAGGAAATGCGCGCCTCACGAGGCGAAAACTAGTTCGAGCATGTCAAGCTAAGTCATTTCTACGCTCTTGCATAAAACGTTGATGCCACAATATGACACAGGAATAATAAACATGGCATAGCAGCTTGTAAATCATGGTTCCTTGCACGCCCCCTCGGGGCCCCATACTTGTCTCTCTCTAAATGCAGGAAGGAAAGAACGAAACAAAAGAGGTTCGCGCCCCTGCAGCAGCTCATGAGACGAACCCATGGCGATCCGCTGAGCTCAGCCGGACCCCTCCTCGCGCTTCACCGGGGCACGACGACGAGACGACCCGCTGCCTCCCTCGAAGCGGGCGTGGCGGCTGGTCGTAGCCGCCGCTGCTGGAGCTATCGCCGGAGGGAGAACCGCCGTAGCTGGGCGAGCGGCGACCGGACCCGAAGGCAAGGCCATCCTCGCCCTCGTCTCGGCCATCGCCAAGGCCAAGCACCTCGTCGCCATCGTTTTCTTCGGGGCAGCACCCGACGCGGCGGCCGTCTTCTTCGAACGCTCTCACGTAGAGGGTCGCGTTGCCGTCATATTTGAAGTGGAGGGTGCACCACCTGCCCAGGCCACACGCGCGGGCGAACGTCTGCTAGCCGCGGGCCAGGGTTGCGTTGCCCGCGATGGAGACCTCGACTGCGACCATGAAGCTTTCCTGTAGCAGTCGTCCGCCTGCAGCCAGAGCCCGCCTGGACCTATGGCTGGCAGCTCACCGGCAAAGAAGTGTGGGAGCTGAAGCCAGGTGCCGTCCGGGTGCTCCGGCCACACGACGAACTCCGGCAGCACCTCCGCCGAGTGGAAGCACGGCCGGGGAGTCCATGCGACCATGGCGCGCCTCCCTTCATCGACGGGGCTGCCACGATCTGGGCGAGTCCCACCATAAGAAGAGGCGCCGCCGTGGCCACGAGGGGTCGCGGCGTGCTTACGGGACAGCCGCGTCCACGCTTGGGCGGCGGAGAGCCGGCCCCTCTCGGCAGGTCTTCCCCTTCTCTGCGGCCGAGAACCTCTTCGTAGGCGCCCTGGGAGCCGCTAATGGCGATGAAGCAAGGAAGAAGAAGCGAATGGAGCAGGAAGAGATGGGCAACGGGGGCTCCGCCCCCTCCTCATTTATAGCGGGAGAAGGCCAACCAGCGACCCCCACGATCACAGGTAATGATGGTTTTTTCCTGCATGCATCAGGGACTCGTCAAATCGGGCAGTTGCCGAGGCAGCGTGGGGAAGCGGAGACGCCCACGTCCCATCGATCGCCACGCGTCGACCAAGGCCGCTGGCTGTTGGGGCCCACGGTGCTCCACACTTGCCCTTTGACTTCGCCTCGAAGCCAAGTCCGAGCGCGCCTTGGGTCCGGGGGCTACTGTCGGCGTCCTGGGAACACGGGTCCCCAGACTTGCCTGCCTGCGGCCCACGACGTGGCTCCACCAGCGGCCTTGTACGGCTATCTTCACCAGCAAACACTCAAGACCCTCATGAGGCGGACGGCACAAGACCTCCTCGGGGGCTGCCTCATCAGGCTGGCTCGCGAGGGGCGGAGAGATCAAGGCAAGGGACACCTCGCGAGGTTTCTGTGATGCAAGCCATGACGACTGGAGCCAGGAGGGCGCCAGGCGGGCGCCAACGCGTGCAGTGTCCTCGCTTCCTCTTTGGTGCTAAAGGGGCAAGCGCGGGCGAGGAGTCCCGAGGCGTTAGGAAAAGGTTTCCATATCGGTGCAACGAGACCAAGACCAGCGAGACGACAGGACGGAGGTCACCGTGGAGCCCAAGGCGGCATCACCACCAGAGCCTTTGGCAGGTGAAGACCACCTTTAGTCAGGATAACTTGTACTAGTTGTATTCCCTTGAATTTGGCCGTTGTTGGATCCCTTCCCGCTCAATATTTGGGAGAGGACCAGGGCCTCTATAAATAGGACTAGCCACCACAATAGGAGCCAACTCGAATTGATTTAGATCATCCTCAACCACACACAAGTTCACCAAGCACAAGAACACCTCTCCTCAGGAGGCTGTTCTTCCCTTGTAACTATTCATCCTCAGCCCAAGAGGAAATCCACCACACCACACTGGAGTAGGGTATTACACTACATCGGTGGCCCGAACCAGTATAAACTCTTGTGTCTCTCTTTCTGCGGGTTCGTCGAGCTAGGTTTTGAGATCGCGGTGAGGATGAGGGCGTGATTAGGTAGGGAGATATCTTCGTGCACACACCAGTGTTCAAACCTCAAGGGTTTTTCCGAAACCCGAAATTCGACAGCTGCATCATCCCTTCCTCTTTGGGGAAATACCAACGTAGCTTCAAGCGACATCAGTTATCAAGATCAACTGCAGGTTCTATCTCAACATCATTGTCTGGTTCTTTATTATTTGTTTGAGTATTTTCATGAACCTCATCATTATCTTTTTCATTATCAGAAGGTGAGTGTTCACTACCAGATTGAGTTTCAGCATCAGAGATATAAACTTCATTATCATTATCAGGAGGTTTTTCTACTTCAGGTTCACTAGAGGCATGCAAAGTCCTATCATTTTTCTTCTTCTTTTTCTTTTTAGAAGGATTACGTGCATCAGTGGTAACTCTTTGAGAGTCTTGTTCAATTCTTTTTGGGTGTCCCTCGGGATAAAGTGGTTCCTGAGTCATTTTACCTCCTCTAGTTGCTACTCTAACAGCAAAGTCACTTATATTATTATTCATTTCATCTAGCAACTGTCTTTGAGATTTAGCAACTTGTTCTAACTAAGTTTGAACCATAGAAGCATGCTTTCCCACACCTCTAACATCATTTTAGATTCTAAATAACAAGTCACTCAAGCGAGCAATCATGTCAGAATTATATTTCAATTGTTTCATAACATTTGCATTGAAGTGATCTTGTTTTCTAATTTAATTTTCAAACTCATAAAGGCATTGGCTAGGGTGCATATTGTGAGGATTGTCATTATCATTGAATTTCATTAGATAATTTACCTCTACCACCTTAGGTGGTGGTGGTGTATCAAGCCCATGTATTTCTTCAATAGGAGGTAAATTTTTGACATCCTCAGCTTTAATACCTTTTCCCTTCATAGATTTCTTTGCCTCTTGCATATCTTCGTGGATCGAGATATAAGATACCCCTCTTCTTCGGAGTGGGTTTAAGCGGTGGTTCAGGAAGATTCCAATCATCATAATTTTTCAATATATTATTCAATAATTCTTCAGCTTGCCCAATAGTTTGTTCCCTGAAAACACAACCAGTACAACTATCTAGGAAATCCCTAGAAGCATCGGTTAGTCCATTATAAAAGACATCAAGTATTTCATTTTTCTTAAGAGGATGATCAGGCAAAGCATTAAGCAATTGGAGAAGCCTCCCCCAAGCTTGTGGGAGACTCTCTTCTCAATTTGCGCAAAGTTAAATATTTCCTGTAAGGCAGCTTGTTTCTTATGCGCAGGGAAATATTTTTCAGAGAAGTAATAAATCATGTCCTGGGGACTACGCACACAACCAGGAGCAAGAGTATTGTACCAAGCTTTAGCATCACCCTTTAATGTGAACGGAAATAGTTTGAGAATATAGTAATAGCGAGTTTTCTCATCATGAGCAAAAAGGGTGGATATGTCATTCAACTTACACTACTGCAGGTTGTTGCTAACGCGACACTACGATCAGAGACTATTCGACGAAACTGTGTGCGATGTCATAATCGCAAACAGTAGTGTAAAATAACTGTCAAAAAGGTGCAAAACATTTGTGATGGAGGATGCATCAAACACGGTTTAGATTTTAGTTGCGTGTGTGATGTAGGGCATACGGTTTAACTCAATTAACTGTTTGCGATGAGGAGGAACAAAAGAAATGGGTAGCCAGATGAAGGTGTGTGCGATATACAGCATACGGTTCACTCGGATGAACTGTTTGTGATTAGGCAACACAAAAGAAACAGGCAGCCAGATGAAGGTGTGTGCGATATACGACATGCAGTTCACTCGGATGAATGGTTTGCGTTGAGACAAGAGAACAGAAACGGTTCAATATAACAAGATGTGTGTGATATGCGGCAAACAGGTCTGTAATCAGAAATGTGTGTGAAGACCGATAATAACACAGACGATTGCTTCTAATAGGACATATGTGATATGCTCTGTCTACACAACATCTATTGGCCATTGGGGGACGAGCGGTCATCCGGATACGCCATAAGGATGCGAAGAGGCATCCTATCAGCAAGGACTAGCTGTTCCACCAGTAGCTCATGTAAGAAACTCTCAAGTTAAGTGTGCTCAGGCTGGAGCAACCATCAGATGGGTATTTGGATGGGAAGTTGTGTTGATGTTAAATTAAGCGATAGGATGGGTCATATCTACCAAATTAAATGACCGATAATCGACCCATCGCATGAGTTAATTTAACCTCAAGGTCCTTGTTTTTATTTATTTTTATTTTTAACACTTGTTAAAGAAGGTCTACCGCATTACTTTTTGACAATGTGCGATACGTGGCATACAGTTGATCCATCCGACCTGTTTGTGATGGAATAGGCCGTGTGTGTTGTGGGCAAATGCTTGCTAGTATTCAACCGTTTGGGATTGATGAATTCATCATCGACGGGTTCCCTAGTGTGGTCCGTGTTCATCTGATCATCATCTACTTCTTGTGCTAACTCGATGTTCCTTCTATGCTAAGTTTACATTAATTGATGGCGTTTTATGAACATGTCACTGTTTCCCGCCATTTCCTCACCTGTTTCCCGCCACCCAGCGATATTGCGCATAGGCGGCATGCGACGCACGGAGGCGACAAGCGCAGCCTATAGCACATCCACCTTTTCCAAGCATGCCAACCCACCAAAGCGCCGCCTCTGCCATCAACCTCATCGACGAGGAAAACGAGCAGGCGCCACGGCCCGTCGAGGCCGAGGCGCTCCCCGGCAACGCGATGGACGACGCTGTGATGCGCGTCATCGCTAGGTTGAGCAGACCTTTGGCGCATGGCGCTTGAGCGTTGCGGATCAAGATAGGCATGTCAGCGCTGACAAGCTGCAGCTCGCCGCACAACATGATCGATGGCGCGCCGTAGAGCAAGATAGGCGCGTCCGCGCCGATAGGCTGCGGCTCGCCACACGGTGAGACCGTTGGAGCGCCCTTGAGCGAAGCGAAGCGGCGCGCCCGCTGCAGCAAGCGGATCCATCGGTGCACACTGCTGTGAACCGCAGCGTCGCGGTGGGTACACGTCCCGTCAGTACCCCATTCCTTGCTAGGAGTGGGCAGAGGCCCTCAGCGCCGTACTTGCACCAGAGGCTGGCCGCGCTGTACTTGCACCGGAAGCCCGCTGGGCCGTCCGCATGGGTGCCGCTGTTCACCTTGTCCGCGGCCCGCTGGATGCCAACGCGCTGGTCCGTAGGCTTGATCGCCCCCTTGGCCGAGGTGTCCACCTGGGCGCAGTAGAGGAACATGGCTGTCGCATCCTCGAGTTGGTGATCTCTGATGAAATAGCCAACTTGGAGCTCGAGATTGCGCTCCAGATGTACCGCGAGCGTGTCGACCTCTTGGACAAACGCCTGCACGAGTTCAGGCAGAGCCAAGAGCTACCGTAGGCAAGGGCTGCTGGTCATAGTCTCATGGACGCATTTTATTTTGAAAATTCGTTTCGACGTAGATAGCTATGTATTCACAGCAATCATAGTATTGCTCTGTTTCAATGTGTGTACTCTGTTTTCCATTCTTATATGTTCTGTTTCAATGTGTGTATATACGCTTTCCATTCTGTATATGTGGATGATAACAGCTAGATTCAAATTAGTACACAAAAACAGCTAGAAAATGGAATTCATAATATATATATATATATATATTAATTGTTCATTAGTTCATCATAGAATATATATATATATATATATATATATATATATATATATATAATCACATATACGTGATGATACTTAACTACTAGGTACAATGCATGAAATTGAAAAGGAACAATACTAAAACTAATAATCCCTCCTGGGGGCAGACTAAGGCATAGCCTAGTGGTGGGGATGGGTTGATGCCTTCCTACACACCCAGGTTCGAGGCATGGTACTTGCAATTTGGGTTTGTTGCACCAGTTATACTGTAGGCGGTTCCCTTATAGTCTTTCTATCAAAAAATAATAATCCCTCCTGGGGCCAGTATTCCGGCAGCCCCTCGCTAGCAGCTCCCCGGTGCGCGCGTCTTCCCAGTGCGGAGGCAGTACTCTGCCTCCTCTGCCTCATAGCGCTTGACGTACCGATCTTCCTCTTGCTGGCACACGCGCGCGGCCGATCTTTCCATTTCGTTGGGCGCCCACCGGGCTCCTCGTTGGTGGCACGCTGGAGCTTATCCGCCCACCTCCATGTAGTGACATGGCGCCCAACGCCTATGACCTTCCTCGCGAAGACCCGTCTTCGTACACCTCCTCGGCACGATGACGCGTCCGCCCCCAAAGCTCCGCCGCCTTCTTTTTCCAGGCGGCATCACGGGCTTCACAGGCTGCCTGGTACCTGGCTTCCTCCTCCGCCATCTCCTTCTTGAATGCCACTTGCACAGCTTTCTCGGTACGGCAACGACTTCCTGAGACAAAAGATTGTCAGCCCCAAAACCAATCCAAAGTTGGGGGGTCCGGCGCAACCTCGTCAGGCGGCGCGTAGGGGTCCTCGTCGCTGCTAATCGAGTGGGCGTCCTCGGGGAGCGGCGACTCCTCGTCGGCGTGTGGGTAGTCCGACGGCGCCATGGCAGAGATTTGGGAGAGAGAGAGAGAGAGAGAGAGAGAGAGAGAGGGCGAGCGAGGGGAGGATGTAGATGAGAATGCAGGCGGGACGACGTGAGCAAGGTAGTATTTATTGGCGGCCGGAATCTAGATCGACGGGACAGACACACGCCGGCCGCCGGAATTTACGAAAATCTTGTAGTTTGAATTACACACGATTCCCGCCGCAAAATCCATGTGTGAACATAATAGCTGACGGTTTCCAATACAGAACCGTGTCTGATTAATGATCCCCGCCATTCACCTACCAAACGTCGAGTCGCGGGATAGAGTGCCAATCTTGTGGGGGCCGGTTGTCTTGGCAGATCTTTACATTTTCTTTTTTGAACACAAGATATTTACATCGTCTGATGATTTTTTAACTCGGCCACAAGTACACAAAAATATGATTTTTCAAACTGTTATGGTTAGGCGTTGCATGTAGATGTAGTTCAAATTTGAATTATGGACATTAAATGGTTAGAAAATCAATTAAATATCTTTAAAAGGTCAAATGACCCTTGAAATTTTCCAAATTTTCGCATGACAGTTGTATTACTGCACGTTAAACGTAGAAAAAAACGAAGGCCGTAAGAGGAAGTTATCTCCCGTTCGTCATCAAACATGCATTGTTCCCTCTCGGAACCACGAACCTTCTAGTGAGTTGCTCCGATTTGTGAGGGGTGTGTGTCCAAACTTTCGTCAAACAGGCCAATTTTTTTACCATATCATCTTGGTGGCATGATATTAAATCAAGCAAGGCTTCATGTTTTTCTGATCATTTTTTATTTTTTTGGAAATTAAATGCCATGGCACTCCATGCATGTGCCCATGCCTTGAGACCAATATGTTTGAAAATTCCTTCTAATTTACTGCACATGGAATTAACTCGCATACAAGTACACAAAAATATGATTTTTTAAACCGTTATGGTTAGGCGTTGCATGTAGAAGTAGTTCAAATTTGAATTACGGTCATTAAATGGTTAGAAAATCACTTAAATGTCTTTAGAAGTTCAAATGACCCCTGAAATTTTCCAAATTTTCACATGACAGTTGTATTAGTGCACGTTAAACGTAGGAAATTTTTTGAAGGCCGTAAGAGGAAGCTATCTCCCGTTCGTCATCAAACATGCATTGTTCCCTCTCGGAACCACGAACCTTCTAGTGAGTTGCTCCGGTTTATGAAGGGCGTGTGTCCAAACTTTCGTCAAACAGGCCAATTTTTTTACCACACCATCTTGGTCGCATGACATTAAATCAAGCAAGATTTCATGTTTTTCTGATCATTTTTTATTTTTTTGGAATTAAAATGCCATGGCACTCCATGCATGTGCCCATGCCTTGAGACCAATATGTTTGAAAATTCCTTCTAATTTACTGCACATGGAATTAACTCGCACACAAGTACACAAGATTTTTCAAACCGTTATGGTTAGGCGTTGCATGTAGATGTAGTTCAAATTGAATTACGGTCATTAAAAGGTTAGAAAATCACTTAAATGTCTTTAAAAGGTCAAATGACCCCTGAAATTTTCCAAATTTTCACATAACAGTTGTATTAGTGCATGTTAAACGTAGGAAAAAAATGGAAGGCCGTAAGAGGAAGCTATCTCCCGTTCGTCATCAAACATGCATTGTTCCCTCTCGGAACCACGAACCTTCTAGTGAGTTGCTCCGGTTTCTTGAGGTGTGTGTCCAAACTTTCACAAACAGGCCAATTTTTTACCACATCATCTTGGTGGCATGACATTAAATCAAGCAAGGTTTCATGTTTTTCTGATCATTTTTTAATTTTTTGGAATTAAAATGCCATGGCACTCCATGCATGTTCCCATGCCTTGAGACCAATATGTTTGAAAATTCCTTCTAATTTACTGCACATGGAATTAACTCACACACAAGTACACAAAAATATGATTTTTCAAACAGTTTTGGTTAGGCGTTGCATGTAGACGTAGTTCAAATTTTAATTACGGTCATTAAATGGTTAGAAAATCACTTAAATGTCTTTAAAAGGTCAAATGACCCTTGAAATTTTCCAAATTTTCACATGATAGTTGTATTAGTGCATGTTAAACGTAGAAAAAATTGAAGATCGTAAGAGGAAGCTATCTCCCATTCATCATCAAACATGCATTGTTCCCTCTAGGAACCACGAACCTTCTAGCGAGTTGCTCCGGTTTGTGAGGGGTGTGTGTCCAAACTTTCATCAAACATGCCAATTTCTTTACCACATCATCTTGGTGGCATGAAATTACATCAACCAAGGTTTCATGTTTTTCTGATCATTTTTTTTGGAATTAAATTGCCATGTCACTCCATGCATACGTATGCATGTGTCCATATCGTGAGACCAATATGTTTGAAAATTCCTTCTAATTTACTGCACATAGAATTAACTCACACACAATTACACATATATGATTTTTCAAACCGTTTTGGTTAGGCGTTGCATGCAGATGTAGTTCAAATTTGAATTACAATCATTAAATGGTTAGAAAATCACTTAAATATCTTTAAAAGGTCAAATGACCCCTAGAATTTTCCAAAATTTCACATTACAGTTGCAGTAGGTCACGTTAGACGTAGAAACAAATTGAAGGCTGGAAGTTATCTCCCGTTCGTCATCAAACATGCATTGTTCCCTCTTGGAACCACGAGCCTTCTAGCGAGTTGCTCCGGTTTGTGAGGGGTGTGTGTCCAAACTTTAGTCGAACATGCCAATTTCTTTACCACATCATCTTGGTGGCATGACATTACATTAACCAAGGTTTCATGTGTTTCTGATTTTTTTTATTTTTTGGAATTAAAATGCCATGTCACTCCATGCATATGTATGCATGTGTCCATGTCGTGAGACAAATATGTTTGAAAATTCCTTCTAGTTTACTACACATGGAATTAACTCGCACACAAGTACACAAATATGATTTTTCAAAATGTTTTGGTTAGGAGTTGCATGTAGATGTAGTTCAAATTTGAATTACGGTCATTAAATGGTTAGAAAATCACTTAAATGTCTTTAAAAGGCCAAATGACCCCTAGAATTTTCAAAAATTTCACATTACAGTTGTAGTAGTGCATGTTAGACGTAGAAAAATATTGAAGGCTGTAAGAGGAAGCTATCTCCCGTTTGTCATGAAACATGCATTGTTCCCTCTCGGAACCACGAGCCTTCTAGTGAGTTGCTCCGGTTTGTGAGGGTGTGTGTCCAAACTTTAAATCAAACATGCCAATTTTTACCACATCATCTTGGTGGCATGACATTACATCAACCAAGGTTTCATGTGTTTCTGATCTTTTTATTTTTGGAATTAAAATGCCATGTCACTCCATGCTTAATTGTGTCATAGCCGTTAGACCAATATGTTTGAAAATTCCTTCCAATTTACTGCACATGGAATTAAATCGCACACAAGTACATGAAATATGAGTTTTCAAACCGTTATGGTTAGCTATGCATGTACATGTAGTTCAATTTTCAATTACGGTCATTAAATAGCTAGAAAATCACTTAAATGTCTTAAAAGGTCAAATGACCCCTGAAATTTTCCAAAATTTGACGTGAGAGTTGTATTAGTACTACAAAATTTCTCGTTCATTTATAACACCATCCATTGGCACTTTACTCCAAATTCGTCTTTCACAGCTAATAAAAAATATCTACAACATCACACACAGTTGTTTTCTAGGAACCCTTTTGCGATGAAAATATCTGGGTCTATTTAAGTCTCCCTCCTTAAGCTTCACGGGCTCGTCTGCTCCAGTGCCGGCAACCCCCGAATCCACGAATCCCGATCCCATTCCCGCACCCCCTTCTTGCAAAGATGACGTCGTGGAAACGCTTAGTGAAGGCCAGTACGATGGCCGCCCCCCCTGAGCGCCGCCGCCTGCACCTAGAGCGCGGCCGCCTACGACGAGAGTGTCGTCGCATACGCATTGAGCGCGGCCGCTTCCGTTGAGAGGATGTCTGCGGCAGCCGACAGGGCAGCTGCAGCAGCCGAGACGGCTTCAGCTGCTGCTGCGACGGCGGCTGCAAACGCCGAGAGCGCTCAAGCTGCCGTCCATGCCACCGATGTCGCCCTGGCCCGGGTCGAGAATATTCAGGAATTGTCTCGGATTTTTTAGCAAGAAAAATTGGGGTTGCTTTGCAGCACAAGTTTCTGAAGTGAATTTCAGAGAGAAAATGAATGTTTTTCTTTTATGAAAAATATTCATTTGATTATTTTGGAGATTTATCAGAGGAATAAAGTAGATAGGTCACTTGGGTGAAAGTCAAGGATATGCCCAAGTGACAAGTCCATTTGAAATGATTCCGAAATCCAAATCAAGTTAGGGCAAAAACATGATAAAAACCAAGTCCGGAAAAGAGGGAGAAGGCAAGTCTGGAAAGAGAGAGAAGGCAAAATCCAAGCTGTCACACTACAATAATGCATATGAGAGCCACTCAACATTTTCATCGTGGTCTTCTCCTCTCGACCCCCAAAGAAAAGAAAATAATTTCAAAGAAACACACTGAAATGTTTTTGGAGTTTTTGTTTTTCTAAAGAAGGTAAAACAAGAACGAGAAAAACTATTTACACGGGAAAGCTCCCAACAAGCAAAAGAAGAATGAGAAATCTTTTTGGGTTTTATTTTAATACTACTACTAAGCATGGACATAAATAATCTACAACTAATTTGTTGATTTTCTTAAGGTTTTTCAAACACACAAGAAGAAAGCGGGAAAAAGAAATAAACTACCATGGATAATACAACAAAAAATTATGAACACGACAACTGGAATGAGTGTGTGAACAAGAATGTAATGTAGGTGAGAAATACGTACTCCCCCAAGCTTAGGATTTTGGCCTAAGTTGGTCTAGGGCCACTCCTGGCCCGGATTGTATTCGAAATCATAGTTGGGGTTGTACTGTGCTGCGGCAGCCACCGCTTGGCAAGCTGCTTCTTGGAGACGAGTGGCCTCCGCTGCTCTCCCATACTCGTTCGCCAATTCTAATTGGCTTTTCCTCATAAGTCAAATCCTTAGCCAATTCTATCTCTGCCATATCAGTCCTTTTCTCCGGTGGCGAGATACATCTTCTTAGCTGTGATATGTGAAACACGTTTCGTACTTCTGACAGTTCTGGTTGCAATTCCAACTGGTATGCAACTGTACCAACTCTGGCCATGACAGGGAATGGACCGATATATCTGGGTGCCAATTTTCCGCGGGTCTGAAACCTCTTGACTCCTTTCATAGGGGTGACTCGAAGATATACGTGTTCTCCGGGTTCGAAGCTGATCTGACGATGTTTGGCATCATAGTAGCTCTTCTGTCGGGATTTGGCCAGTTGCAGTCTGTCTCGGATTTCCTTGACTTGCTTCTCCGCTACGAGCATGAAGTCAGTCCCAAAAATGCGGCTGTTTCAGGTTTGAGACCAGTTCAATGGATTGCGGCATTTCCGGCCATACATGGATTCTTAGGGTGACATCTTTAAGCTGGCCTGGAAACTGTTGTTGTAGGAAAACTCGGTGTAGGCCAGACAGTCTTCCCACTTGGTCCCTTGGGCCAATGTACATGCCCTGAGCATATCTTCGAGTATTTGATTTACTCGCTCAGTTTGTCCATCTGTCTGAGGATGATAAGCCGTGCTGTATTTCAGAGCGGTCCCCAAGGCTTGATGTAGTCGGGACCAAAATGCGGAGGTGAAGAGAGATCCCCTGTCGGAGGTGATAGTCTTGGGTACTCCATGCAGACTGACGATTCTTGATACATACAGCTGTGCAAGTTGATTTGCACGGTATGTGGTCCGAATAGGAAGGAAGTGTGCCACCTTTGTTAAGGTGTCCACTATGACCCATATTGCGTCGTTTCCTCGATGAGACTTTGGTAGTCCGGTGATGAAATCCATGCAGATATCATCCCATTTCCATTGGGATACCAGCAGAGGTTGGAGGAGTCCGGCGGGTTTTTGGTGTTCTGCATTTACCTTATTGCATACATCACAACAATCCACAAAGTATGCGATGTCTTTCTTCATTCCATCCGACCAAAATACCTGACGAAGGTCCTCATACATTTTGGTACCACTGGGGTGAATGGAGTATGGTGCTTCATGCGCTTCTGCCAATATTTTCTTCTTCAGACTTCCTTGGTTGGGTACGCAAAGTCTTCCTCGGAACCTTAGCGAACCTTGCTGATCCATAGAGAAGTCCGGTGCATGCCCTTGGTGCATCTTTTGAACATATATTTTTAACCTCTCATCATTAGCTTGCGCGCTGCGGATTTCTTCTTCGAGAATTGGGGCAACTTCCAATATATTGGCAAGAGGGGCGTCGGTGATTACCAAATTGAGCTGCATGATTTCTTCATAAAGCTCAGGAGGCAAGGAATCCATTAGAGCATTAAGGTTGGCTGGTTTGTGGCTGAGGGCGTCAACCACCACATTAGCTTTGCCCGCGTGATAATTTATCCCTAGGTTGTTGTCCTTAACCAATTCGAGCCATCTTCGCTGTCGAAGATTCAAATCGGGCTAAGTGAATATATACTTGAGACTCCTATGATCGGTGAATATCTGGCACTTCTTTCCGATCAGATAGTGTCTCCAGATCTTCAAAGCGTGCACCACCGCGGCCAATTCCAAATCATGAGTAGGATAGTTTCCTTCGTGTTGCCGCAGTTGGCGAGATGCATAGGCTACCACTTTGCCATCTTGCATGAGTACACATCCCATTCCTCTTCTGGATGCATCGCAGTAGACACCAAAACTGCGGCAGATGTCTGGAAGAGTTAATACTGGTGCCGAGGTTAGCCTGATTTTTAACTCACTGAAACTCCGTTCGCAGTCCTCAGTCCATACGAAATTCTTATCCTTCTTCAGAAGCTCAGTCATTGTCTTGGCGATCTTAGAGAATCCTTCGATAAAACGGCGATAATATCCGGCTAGTCCAAGGAAACTCCGGATTTCCGAGACTGCTGTGGGTGCGGACCAATCAAGTACATCCTTCACCTTGCTTGGGTCCACTGAGATTCCTTCTGCCGAGAGGACATGCCCGAGGAATCCTACTTGCTGGAGCCAAAACTCACATTTGCTGAATTTGGCATAAAGTTGATGGTCGCGAAGCCTTTGCAGAACTGCTCGAAGATGTTCCTTGTGTTCGTCCTTGCTCTTGGAGTAAATGAGGATGTCATCAATGAACACCACCACAAAATTTTCCAAGAAGTCCATAAACACCTTGTTCATCATATGCATAAAGAATGCAGGAGCGTTGGTGAGGCCAAAGGACATAACGGTGTATTCATAAAGACCGTACCGAGTGGTGAACGCGATCTTAGGAATATCTTCCTTCTTTATCTTGATTTGATGATATCCAGTCCTCAAATCAATTTTTGAGAATACTTTGGCCCCACTGAGTTGATCAAACAGATCGTCAATCCTCGGTAGTGGATACTTGTTTTTAATGGTGACGTCATTCAGTTGTCGGTAGTCTACACACATTTGTAGACTGCCATCTTTTTTGTCCACGAAGATTGCGGGTGATCCCCATGGTGAAGAGCTTGGACGGATGTATCCTTTCTGCAGCATCTCATCCAGTTGTTTCTTCAATTCTACCGATTCTGAGGAAGGCATCCGATAATATTTCTTATGTATCGGGGTGGTTCCAGGCACCAAGTCAATTGCGAACTCCAATTCTCGGTCTGGTGGCATGCCTGGTAATTATTCAGGAAATACGTCTGGATACTCACTGACCACAGGAATTAATTCCACCTCTTCTGCCACGGCTGCGAAAACCATATCTTTTGTGGGTACGCGCTTGCGGGCATAAAAACATGTGGTGCGACCTTCCATATTTTTTAGGGTAATTTCTCCGTCGCATACGGTGATGCGCACTTGATATTGAGTTAACCAATTCATGCCCAGAATGACATCCAATTTGTTGGAGTCTATGATTATCAATGATGTTGGAAACTTGACGCCTTTGATGTCAATTTCCAAATTTTGGCAGACGAGATAGCTTCTGAGTAGGGATCCCAGGGATTGTACCAACATGTGCTTTCCCAAATTCGAGCAAGGAAAATTGTTTTGGGAAGCAAAAATCCGCGAAATAAAAGAGTGGGAAGCCCCCGAGTCAAATAAAATTACAGCGGGTATGTCATTAACCAAAAACATACCAATCACGACTTCCGGGTCCTCTTGGGCTTCGTCTGCGGAGATGTGATGAATTTGTCCTTGGATCATATCTGGGGCGGAATACGGCTCCATGTAGTTGACTTCTGGATGAAATGGAGCTGCTTGTTTGTGGTTCTTGGGACACTGTCTGGCGTAGTGTCCGGTTTGACCATAGTTGAAGCATGAATTGTTGCGCTGACAACCTTCATGCACCGGACTGGTCACGACATTCTTGACTTGTGTGGTAGTCTTGTTGACATTCTGCTGCCAGTTGGGTTTGTACTCCACCTGAGTCTGCTGCCAAGTACGAGCCTTTTGCACTGGTTGCATATCCTTCTTTGGCTCAAATTTGCGCTTGTGGTCGTTAACAGCTGGCTTGTGGTCGTGCAGGAGCTTGTGTTCCCTTTCTGTGATGAGGGCTTTGTTCACCAGAGTCAGGAAGTCTGGGAAATCAAACATGCTGAGAGTGCACCTGAGATGCTGATTCAGGCCTCCAAGAAATCGATCAACCATCCTCTCTTCCGTGGAAACATCGTGGAGAAAATAGCGGGCCAGATGGTTGAATTTATTCAGATACTCGTTGACGGTCATGCTGCCTTGAGTGAGAGTGAGGAATTCACGTTGCTTGATTATCATAACTTCGGTGGGAATATGATACTTGCGGAAATGATCCTTGAATTTTGTCCAAGTAATTTCCTCGTCTGCAGGCCATATTGTCTTGGCATTATCCCACCATATAGCTATAGCTCCTTCGAGATAATGCGTTGCAAAGGGAACCTTGTCTCCTTCTTTAGTGCGAGCAATCTCCAGTTTCCTCTCAATAGTCCTTAGCCAGTCGTCGGCGTCCAAAGGATCAGTAGCGTGGCTGAAAATGGGAGGCTTGGTTCGCTGAAAATCTGACAGCTTGGAGTGATGGCAATTCTGGTTTCCATTCTGCCCAACCATAACTTGCACACTTTTTAGGATTTCTAGCAGGTCGTTGCTCCTTCTTTCTTCAAACATTTGCAGGATTTGATAGGTGGAAGGCGGATGTGGCGGTGGAGGCGGAGGTGGTTGGTACGGCTCGGGGGAATGTCCTGCCTGTCTTGCAAAGCGACGGATAGGGACATCCTCACAAGCTTGGCTGCTACTGCCTCCACGCGTCACCCTGTTTTTCGTTTTCCCAATACATAGAAACCATGATGAGAAAATTCCAAAATGGGGGAAAAAGCCAATGACAAATCCCGGAAGAAAACAACGAATGAAAACCAAGTCAAATAAAAGAGTCCAACATAATTATACGTAGTCCCAACATGAAAGTAAACATCACAACGGGTCTACTACCCTCGTACATGAAACTACACATCATGACAAGTGCGATTACAGGCATACATCATGCTCATGACTACAACGATACTCTAACGGTCTACTGCTCGGATGGTGCTGCTGCAAGCTCGTCTCCTGAGCCGGACCCAGATCCTGAACTGATAGTAGAGACCTCCGGGGGAAGAGATCTTGGCGCTGCCTCGAGGATCTCCCTCGTAGGCGGGCGGGGATGGGATCTAAGCATAGGAGCGGCGGGAATAGCGACAAGGGAAGACCATGCAGCAGAGCAACTGCGAGGGTTCACCGTCGGAGGGTTAACGGTACCTGCGAGGTTGTCGGGGAACGGAGGTGGAAGAAACCGAAGCAGTATAGATGACAATGAGGAAGAGGGTTCCTCATACGAAGCGTCGCGATAATGTCGAGCGCCGTGAAAGCTCCCGAGCTAACTCATAATTCAGGAGATAACTAGCGGTGATGTAGCGAGAAAGGTGGCTAGTGGGACGATCGCATGTCGGATTAATCAAAGGAAAGCGGATACGCCCATTCTCGTGCAGAGATGGGTAGTAGAAAAGACCAGGGTGGGTGTGCATGCGAACCTCATTGTAGCGCAAGTCTACAAGAGCCTCGATAACAGCAAACTGAACCGCCTGAGATGGCGTAGAAGCAAGACCACCCTTAGTCGAACGAGTGTAAGCGCCGAAAGGGGAACTATGGTGTAGAGTGACCTCAGCATAATACACATACAATGCACCGGCCAGATGCTCGCGATACACCCGATACTCTGGATCAGCACCCTCTGGGTAGAGTCGTCGCCACACGTTCTGAAGCAGGTGCGGCGATGTGTACGGAGCTGGCTCAGGATGGTACAAGATCGGTACTAGTGCCATCTACACTCACGAACCATACAGTCAGTAACAACACATAAAACATTCATGCAATGCAACAACCAACTCCTATGGCTACCGACACTCAAACGAAGCTATCTACCGTTTCACTAACACACTAACGGTCTAGCGTGTCCTACAATCAGCGCTGCTCTGATACCAAGCGTTGTGGCACCCCGACTCAGAGCAACCGGTTTACCCTGCATTGCCAGCCCAGATATCAAGTCTTCTGGCAATACACAACAACATGGCACAGAAACAACCGCTTTATTGATGCTATCGGATTACATAGGTCTTATATTACATCGAGATACGAGGCCAAGAGGCACACACAGTGTTGTTGTATGTACATTATTTAATGAACATGGTTGGGGCCTCGATCACACGGACTACGCGGCAGCGGAAGAACGACAAAGTGGAACTCTATAGCACAGGGACACCGACGTGAACACGACCTAGACACGAGATACGCTCCGATGCGAACCGACTTTCCTGAAAGCTGGCATAACACGCCAGGTCAGTACATTGAATGTACTTGCAAGCTCACAACAAACATAAGCATGATGACAGACAATATCATGACAATTAATCAGGTTAAAGCAATGCAAAAACTACTATCGATGGAAAACAAACGATACATGCAATGAGTCCCACGGACTCGCATACCAGACGGTTACCTCGTAACCAAACGGTGACCGTACCGGGGTCGAACCTAAAACCAATCACTCATGAACACCTCAAGAGTTCATGATTTACCATGATCCAATGCATCACAACAATTACTTAGTTTGCAAGATTTATTAGAAAAGTTGATCCATGGTGTGACTTACTCACGAGTTATGCCCATAACCGAGAACGCGTCTATCGATAGATTAAATATACTCTGCAGAGGTAGCGCACTTTACCCACACTATGGAACACCTGGGCTCACGTTCCCATTCGGGTGGACCAAAGCATTCCAACGAAACCCTCCCTTTGTCATGCACTCTCCCCGGCCACTCCGACCAACTCCCTCTCAGGGCTAGGTCTTGGATGTCCCCGTGTCTACCAAAGACACCAACGGCCATCGTCGTGGCAAAACGGTCCCAAACGGGGACAAGGTACCATAAAAACAAAAACGAGCACACAAGGTTATGTCTCGCCACCGGGCTGTGGTATGCACGCCCATAACCTTCCCTCATGAGGAGGCACCGTGAGAGCCACAACAATGGACCGAATCAAGACCTTCCCACAAGGTAAATGTGGTCGCATGAATTAAAACCCGATTCAAGGCACCATGATGTGATCAACATCATATTTTAGTTTGACTTAATCAAGTTTAACTTTGATAAAAACTTTTTATCATCAACATGATATAATACAAAAAGAATCATGCAACTACTCGTCATGCAAAGCAAACAACTCATTTTACATTCTTAAGAAGTTGATCCCTACTACTAACAATTCTCTCAACATGCAGCCCATCCACATCATCATCTAGCCACCTCAGCAATTTTCATCCACATCACTTCATCTCTTTGTTATTTTTTTCTTTTCCACGCTCACGGAGCATCCGTTGCTGGCATATTTCTCCCCGATGTTTTTTTACCAGCGCGTCGCTACCTCAACCCACCATCCACTATCGACTTACAGTTAATTGCCATCGCCCCACGCGATCCTATAAGATTAATTGAGGAGGCATTTGAGTGGCCGGCTGGAGTAGTGATGTCGCCCATATTCAGAAGCCTATCACGATGGTTCACCTTCATCTTCCCTGAATCTATATATCTCCACAAAATTTGCCTTCGAAGTCTCCAAATAAAAATAGTTCCCCTTCACATCCTCGCGCCGATGTACCTCACGAGCCCGACTTTTCTCTGGTGGCGTCCGTATATGAAGATGCGGCGCCGGCTTGAGGGAATCGGGCGGAGGAGGCCTAGGGACGACGAGGTGGTTCCCTCATCTCACAGAAAACAGAGCGTGTTCTTCCTCCCTCCCCTCTCGAGACTTGCGGCGTCTATGGAGCGTGGGCACACGTTAGCAACGAATGGAGGGCTGCAGCACCGGATCGAGGTGAGTCCATCTCCCGCTTTCTCTCTCTCTATCTAGATCCCTCTGGATGGTGTGTGTGCTCCGCGCCGGCCATGTGTGCGACCGGGAACGAACAAATCTGACCTAGGTGATGTGACTGGATGGCTGGAGGCCTTCACCGCCGACCCACACATCAGCACCACCTCCCGCGTCGTCTCCAAGTCCGTTTCCTGCTGATTAGTTCTTCTTCTGTCTGTTGGTCTCAGTTAGTTCGTCCCTTCATCATCAGGCCATCAGTCATCACTACAGATGGAGCAAGGAGGAGCATTCAGCTATACTTTCCACAACCACTGATTCATCATACGGTGCTTTGCATCTGTGATAAGATTAAGATTGATCTGATCTGATTAATGTACTCAATTTCGCTGGTTTCTTCAAACTGTTTGTTACAGGAATTGTCAGAATGGAATGCGAAATATTGCGACAAGTTTGAATTTGTATTCATGATATGCGTGTCCAGGAGGACCGCCCCTGAGGTCTTCGCCGAGCTTAAGTTCTGCAGATGTCCATTCCAGTAGTTGATTTCTGTAATTGACGAAACGTATGCCTGTTTGGGTTGTCATCTCAACAATCCTTCCAACAGTATTTGGATATGCTCGCCTTAAATTCCAATATGTGGTTTTTGTAATTGACATGTATGCCTGTTTGGATCATCTCAACAATCCTTGCAGCAGTAATGAGTTTTTTTTTGTGTGCGTATTGTTCGCTGGCCGGGTGATCATGCGTGTGTGTTGTGTGCCGTTCGGGTGTGCGTGCATGCACCGGCCGGTTGTGCTGGTGCTAATCCTCTCTCCCTGTTGATTCCAAGGCACTGTACTAATCCTTCTCCTCTGTTTGTAGGTGCACAAAAGTGAGGCCACGACGTGGAGCTAGGCGGTGGTGGACTGGAGAATTTCTCTCTGTTTATTCTGTCTTTCTCTCTCTTAATAAGTTTATCTCTGTACTCTCTGTGTTAACTCTGTGTGTGTGTGTGTGTGTGTGTGTGTGGGCTAACCCTGTATGAAGAATCAACATGATTATGTGAATTTCAGACTTTGAGTGATAGCAACGGGTTCAGTGGGCATGCGTGACTATATCCTTCTGCTGCATTTAATATATGTAATTGAGCAAACAAGTTGCATAATGACAGTTTCCTATTTTCTTTCTATAGAGTTATGTTATCCAATGCACATAATTAGTCAGAAGAGGGAGCTTTCTGATGCAGGTACAACTAAACACTATATATTTAGAAGACCAAAGCCGTAAGGATCTATCGGGACTAATGACATTTGTTTATCTCCTGTTGTCAGATCGATTAAAGTAAATGTACCTGGGTGTTATGCATATTGCACACAATCAAGACTTGGGGTTGTAGCTAGGTGTTCAAGTTTTAGCTGCAGCTTGATAGTTTATTCCACTTGCAGAGATAGTGGAAATATTGCCTAAAGGTTTAACCATTCTCTTCGTGTTCGTCTATTGTCCAAGCTTTGAATGATATAAGTTGGAGGTTTGATCTTACTTACCTATCTATCATTCTAAAGTATGTTCAAATAAGAATCATTTATTCATCGCTTTGTCCTTTTAGGAGAGTAGTTGATGAGTAAAACACCAATTGTAGGCAATATTTTCCGCAGCAACGCGTGGGGTATCATCTAGTATTCATGGATCAAGCTTAACCACATAATTATCTTGCATTACTAAAAATCAAAACTCTCTGGTTATAACTCATTTTTATAATCAAACAATATTTTTATTAGTTCTTTATTTAAATGGAAATATAACTGGTAAAATAACTATCATTAATTTCCATAGCAATATGTATAGTGCAAAATCTTACTCTACTTAACCACACAAGTTCATACATTCAACCAGTAACTAAAACAAGCATATCAAGCATAATAAAGTAACTAGCAATTAACCAAATTTATTTTACCAAATTTTAAATGCAAATAAGAACTCATATTCAAGTAGAAAATCATAGATATTGAAATAACACCATCCAAATGTTGGTGTGGCTTGCTTAGTGTAGAGGAGGATCACACCCCTGTTGGTTTGCTTCAAGACAAGCTTCTCCTTCTGAAAAGAATTTAAAACCACAAAAATAATTATCAAAACACATTATGAAAATCACCAGAAATTCTAGGCAGCAAGAAAAAATCCACCTTTTGGTGTGCTGCTAGAGCTTTCTGAAACAAAGACAATGCAAAAAGAATCAAATCATTTGGACTTATGGTTTCGAAAAGGTGACTGATCAAAGTTCAGTAAAATTTCTGAATAATATTTGAATTAAACAGAAATCCTGGGGGGGGGGTGACGTCGAAGGCGTAAAGCGGGAGTGCGCCTCCACTCGTACCGCTTCGGGCGTGAGTGGTGAGACCGACAGGTGGGTCCCGCGTGTCAGGACAGAGAGGGGGCGAGCGAGATCAGAGAGAGGCGGGGCTTCGCCGGAGCTCACGCCGGTGACGAGGGGGTTTGGGGCTAGGCTAGAGGGATAGGATTGAAGCGGGGCTCAAGGCGCACCTGCCCATACCCGTGGCTTGGCGTGGGGTGGACGGATCTGCTCGCGGTTGAGCTCGCAAGCTACGGTGGCGGACGGGTTTCGCCGGAGAGGTTGAAGACGAAGGCTAGGGGCGGCTCCGAGGGCTTGGCGGCATCCAGGAAGCACCAACAGGTCACCAATGTCACGCCCAAGCAGTTGCTTGAGCTCGAGAGGCATCGGAGAGCGGCGGCTGGCCTGCGGGGATCGCTGGAGTCCTCTGGTTGGGGCGACGGCCAGAGGCCTGCCCGACCGAGCTGCTGCTGTCTACGTGTTCGTGCAGGTGGTGTGGAGTGGTGCTTGGCTAGAAATAGAGGGGAGGAGCGCTATATATAGCCGGACAAGGGGGAAAACACTCAGCGACGAGAAGCTCCAACGCGAGGGGGAAAACACTCAGTGTCAACGCAGGAGCTTGCCCACGCTCGCGGACGAGCACAGGAGGCGGTTGGGGAAGTGGACAAGCGCACGCGCGCACTGTGGCGTTTTGGCCGCGACGCGCCCGTGCTTGCTGCGGCGGCTCCGGCATCGGCGAGTGCCAAGGAGCGGTCAAGTGTGATGGGTCGGGGCTTGTGGCATGGCACGGCAGGCGTCGGCGAGCGCTAGCATGCGCAAAGCAGAGGGGAAGACGCCAGCCAGAGCGCATCGAGACGTCACGAGGAGTTCCGGAATGGTCCGGAGGTGAAGATTTATATATGGGAAGTTGTCATACGGACACCGGAAAGTTTCGGGGGCAGATCGGTATTGTACCGGGGCCACCGGAGAGGTTCCGGGTCCACCGGAGGGGCCACCTCTCGGAGGGCCTCATGGGCCGCAGGCAGGGAACCAGCCCTGGAGGGCTGGGCGCCGCCTTGGGCCCATGCGCCTAGGGTTGGGGGAACCCTAGTGGGGGCGCCTTTGCTTTGGGGGCAAGCCCTCCCTGGCCGCCCGCCTCTAGATCTCATCTAGAGGGGCCGCCCTTCCCCTTCCCCTATAAATAGAGGGGTGAGGGAGGGCTGAACACCGATCCAAGGCGCAGCCCTCCCGTCCCAACACCTCTCCTCCTCCGCTGAGTGCTTGGCGAAGCCACAGCCGAGTATCTTGCCTCTCCACCATCATCACGCCGTCGTCTTGCTGCTGGAGCCTTCTTCCTCAACCTCTCCTTCCCCTTGCTGGATCAAGAAGGAGGAGACATCGTCTGCCTGCACGTGTGTTGAACGCGGAGGTGCTGTCCGTTCGGCACTTGGTCATCGGTGATTTGAATCACGGCGAGTACGACTCCATCATCACCGTTCCCTTGAACGCTTCCACACGTGATCTACAAGTGGTATGTAGATGCAATCTCTCTCCCATGACTCGTTGCTTAGATGAACTCATAGATGGATCTTGGTGAAACCGTAGGAAAATTTTTAATTTTCTGCAACATTCCCCAACAGTGGCATCATGAGCTAGGTCTATGCGTAGTTCTCTATTGCACGAGTAGAACACAATTTTGTTGTGGGCGTAGATCTTTTCAACTTGCTTGCCGCTACTAGTCTTTTCTTGCTTCAGCGGTATTGTGGGATGAAGCGGCCCGGACCGACCTTACACGTACGCTTACGTGAGACAGGTTCCACCGAATCGACATGCACTAGTTGCATAAGGTGGCTAGCGGGTGTCTGTCTCTCCTACTTTAGTTGGAGCGGATTAGATGAAAAGGGTCCTTATGAAGGGTAAATAGAAGTTGACAAAATCACGTTGTGGTTATTCGTAGGTAAGAAAACGTTCTTGCTAGAACCCAATTGCAGCCACGTAAAGATGCAACAACAATTAGAGGACGTCTAACTTGTTTTTGCAGCAATTGTCATGTGATGTGATATGGCCAGAAGTTGTGATGAATGATGAATGATATATTGTGATGTATGATATCATGTTCTTGTAATAGGAATCATGACTTGCATGTCGATGAGTATGACAACCGGCAGGAGCCATATGAGTTGTCTTTATTTTTGTATGACCTGCGTGTCATTGAAGAACGCCATGTAAATTACTTTACTTTATTGCTAAACGCGTTATCCATAGTAGTAGAAGTAATAGTTGGCGAGCAACTTCATGGAGACACGATGATGGAGATCATGATGATGGAGATCATGGTGTCATGCCCGTGACAAGATGATCATGGAGCCCCGAAGATGAAGATCAAAGGAGCTATATGATATTGGCCATATCATGTCACTACTTTATATAATTGCATGTGATGTTTATTATGTTTATGCATCTTGTTTACTTAGAACGACGGTAGTAAATAAGATGATCCCTTAGAATAATTTCAAGAAAGTTTTCCCCTAACTATGCAATTGCTAAAGTTCGTCGTTTCAAGCACCACGTGATGATCGGGTGTGATAGATCCTTACGCTCACATACAACGGGTGTAAGACAGTTTTACATGCATAAACACTTAGGGTTAACTTGACGAGCCTAGCATGTACAGACATGGCCTCGGAACACAAGAGACCAAAAGGTCAAACATGAGTCGTATGGAAGATACGATCAACATGGAGATGTTCACCGACGATGACTAGTCCGTCTCACGTGATGATCGGACACGGCCTAGTCGACTCGGATCATGTAACACTTAGATGACTAGAGGGATGTCAAATCTGAGTGGGAGTTCATTAAATAACTTGATTAGATGAACTTAATTATCATGAACATTAGTCTAAAATCTTTGCAAAATGTCTTGTAGATCAAATGGCCAACGCTCATGTCACCATGAACTTTAACGCGTTCCTAGAGAAAATCAAGCTGAAAGACGATGGCAGCAACTATTCGGACTGGGTCCTAACACGAGGATCATCCTCATAGCAGCCAAGAAACAATATGTCCTAGAAGCACCGCTAGGTGAAGCACCCATCCCAGAACCAAGACATTATGAATGCTTGGCGCCTCTCGTCTTGATGATTACTCCCTCATTCAGTGCGGCATGCTTTACAGCTTAGAACCGGGCTCCAAAAGCGTTTTGAGCAACACGGAGCATACGAGATGTTCGAGGAGCTGAAAATGGTTTTCCAAGCTCATGCCCGGGTCGAGATATGAAGTCTCCGGCAAGTTTTATAGTTGTAAGATGGAGGAAAACAGTTCACAAGGAGCACATACTAAAAATGTCCGGGTTGCACAACCGCGTGTCCCAACTGGACATTAACCTCCCGGACGAGGCGGTCATTGATGAATCCTTGATCGCTCCCACCAAGCTACAAGAGCTTTGTGATGAACTACAATATGCAGGGGATGGTGAAGACCATTCCTGAAGTATTCTCAATGCTTTCAAGTCGCAGAGGTTGAAATCAAGAAAGAACATCAAGTGTTGATGGTCAATAAAACCACTAAGTTCAAAAAGGGCAAGGGTAAGAAGAACTTCAAGAAGGACGGCAAAGATGTTGCCGCGCCCGGTAAGCAAGTTGCCGGGAAGAAGTCAAAGAATGGACCCAAGCCTGAGACAGAGTGCTTTTATTGCAAAGGGAAGGGTCACTGGAAGCGGAACAACCCCAAATACTTAGCGGATAAGAAGGTCGGCAACACTAAAGGTATATTTGATATACATGTAATTGATGTGTACCTTACCCGATTACTGTAGTAACTCCCGGTATTTGATACGGTGCCGCTGCTCATATTTGTAACTTGCGCAGGAGCTGCGGAATAAACGAAGATCAAGGCGACGAGGTGACGATGCGCGTCGGGAATGGTTCCAAGGTCGATGTGACGCTGCCGCCGCTACCTCTACATTTACCTCACGGGATTAGTTTTAAACCTCAATAATTGTTATTTAGTGCCAAGTTTGAGCATGAACATTGTATCGTGATCTCGTTTAATGCGAGATGGCTACTCATTTAAATCCGAGAATAATGGTTGTTCTATTTATATGAGAGATATGTTTTATGGTCATGCTCCGATGGTCAATGGTTTATTCTTAATGAATCTCGAACGTAATATTACACATATTCATAGTTTGAATACCAAAATATGTAAAGTTGATAACGATAGTCCCACATACTTGTGGCACTGCCGCCTTGGTCACATTGGTGTCAAGCGCATGAAGAAGCTCCATTCTGTTGGACTTTTAGATTCTCTCGATTATGAATCATTTGACACATGCGAACCATGCCTTATGGGCAAAATGACCAAGACTCCGTTCTCCGGAACAATGGAGCGAGCTTCCAACTTATTGGAAATCATACATACCGATGTGTGCGGTCCAATGAGCGTTGAGGCTCGCGGAGGATATCGTTATGTTCTCACTCACGCGATGACTTGAGTAGATATGGGTATGTCTACTTGATGAAACACAAGTCCGAGACCTTTGAAAAGTTCAAGGAATTTCAGAATGAGGTAGAGAATCAACGTGACCGAAAAATAAAGTTCTTACGATCAGATCGTGGAGGAGAATATTTAAGTCATGAATATGGTACACACTTAAGGAAATGTGGAATCGTTTCACAACTCGCACCGCCTGGAACACCTCAGCGTAACGGTGTGTCCGAACGTCGTAATCGCACTCTATTGGATATGGTGCGATCTATGATGTCTCTTACCGATTTACCGCTATCATTTTGGGGATACGCTCTAGAGACAGCTACATTCACTTTAAATAGGGCACCGTCTAAATCTGTTGAGACGACACCGTATGAATTATGGTTTGGGAAGAAATCTAAGCTGTCGTTTCTAAAAGTTTGGGGATGCGATGCTTATGTCAAGAAACTTCAACCTGAAAAGCTCGAACCCAAGTCGGAAAATGCGTCTTCATAGGATACCCTAAGGAAAGCATTGGGTATACCTTCTACCTTAGATCTGAAGGCAAGATCTTTGTTGCCAAGAACGGATCCTTTACGGAAAAAGAGTTTCTCTCGAAAGGAGTAAGTGGGAGGAAAGTAGAACTCGATGAAGTACTACCTCTTGAACCGGAAAGTAGTGCAGCTCAGAAAATGTTCCTATGGTGCCTACACCTACCGGAGAGGAAATTAATGATGATGATCAAGGTACTTGGATCAAGTTGCTCTTGAACTTGTGAGGTCCACAAGGACACGTTCCACACCAGAGTGGTATGGCAACCCTGTCACGGAAATCATGTTGTTAGACAACGGTGAACCTTGAACTATGAAGAAGCGATGGCGGCCCGATTCCAACAAATGGCTTGAAGCCATGCAATCCGAGATAGGATCCATGTATGAAAACAAAGTATGGACTTCGGCAGACTTGCCCGATGATCGGCGGCGATAGAAAACAAATGGATCTTTAAGAAGAAGATGACGCGGATGGTAATGTTACCATCTATAAAGCTCGACTTGTCGCTAAAGGTTATCGGCAAGTTCAAGGGATTGACTACGATGAGACTTTCCCTCCCGTAGCGAAGCTGAAGTCCGTCCGAATCATGTTAGCAATTGCCGCATACTATGATTATGAGATATGGCAAATGGACGTCAAAACGGCATTCCTTAACGGCTATCTTAAGGAAGAACTGTATATGATGCAGCCGGAAGGTTTTGTCGACCCTAAGAATGTCGACAAGGTATGCAAGCTCCAATGATCCATTTATGGGCTGGTGCAAGCATCTCGGAGTTGGAACATTCGCTTTGATGAGATGATCAAAGCGTTTGGGTTTATCTTGAGACTTATGGAGAAGCCCGTGTTTACAAGAAAGTGAGTGGGAGCTCAGAGCATTTCTCATATTATATGTGGATGACATACTTTTGATGGGAAATGATATAGAACTCTTGGACAGCATTAAGGCCTACTTGAATAAGAGTTTTCCAATGAAGGACCTTGGAGAAGTTGCTTATATATTAGGCATCAAGATCTATAGAGATAGATCGAGACGCCTCATAGGTCTTTCACAAAGCACATACCTTGATAAGATATTGAAGAAGTTCAAAATGGATCAGTCCAAGAAAGGGTTCTTGACTGTATTGCTAGGTGTGAAATTGAGCTCGTCTCAATGTCCGACCACTACAGAAGATATAGAAGAGATGAGTGTCATCCCCTATGCATCAGCCATAGGTTCTATTATGTATGCCATGCCGTGTACTGCATCTAATGTAAACCTTGCCGTAAGTTTGGTAGGAAGGTACCAAAGTAATCCCGGCAAGGAACACTGGACAAGCGGTCAAGAATATCCTGAAGTACCTAAAAGGACTAAGGACATGTTTCTCGTTTATGGAGGTGACGAAGAGCTCGTCAGAAGGGTTACGTCGACGCTAGCTTCGACACGCATCCTGGATGACTCTAAGTCACAAACCGGATACGTGTATATGTTGAATGGTGCAGCAGTAAGCTGGTGCAGCTGCAAGCAGAGCGTCGTGGCAGGATCTACGTGTGAAGCGGAGTACATGGCAGCCTCGGAGGCAGCGCATGAAGCAATTTGGGTGAAGGAGTTCATCACCGACCTAGGAGTCATACCCAATGCGTCGGGGCCGATCAAACTCTTCTGTGACAACACTAGAGCTATTGCCCTTGCCAAGGAGCCTGTGTTTCACAAGAAGACCAGGCACATCAAGCGTCGTTTCAACTCCATCCGTGAAAATGTTCAAGATGGAGACATAGAAATTTGCAAAGTGCATACAGATCTGAATGTCGCAGATCCGTTGACTAAACCTCTTCCATGAAAGCAAAACATGATCAACACCAGAACTCTATGGGTGTTCGATTCATCACTATGTAACTAGATTATTGACTCTAGTGCAAGTGGGAGACTGTTGGAAATATGCCCTAGAGGCAATAATAAAAGGATTATTATTATATTTCCTTGTTCGTGATAATTTTCTTTTATTCATGCTATAATTGTATTATCTGGAAATCGTAATACACGTGTGAATACATAGACCACAGTATGTCCCTAGTGAGCCTCTAGTTGACTAGCTCGTTGATCAATAGATAGTCATGGTTTCCTGACTATGGACATTGGATGTCATTGATAACGGGATCACATCATTAGGAGAATGATGTGATGGACAAGACCCAATCCTAAGCATAGCACAAGATCGTGTAGTTCGCTTTGCTAGAGCTTTTCCAATGTCAAGTATCTCTTCCTTAGACCATGAGATCGTGTAACTCCCGGATACCGTAGGAGTGCTTTGGGTGTACCAAACATCACAACGTAATCGGGTGACTATAAAGGTGCACTCATGTATCTCCGAAAGTGTTTGTTGGGTTGACACAGATCGAGACCGGGATTTGTCACTCAGACACGGAGAGGTATCACCGGGCCCACTCAAGAGTGCATCATCATAATGAGCTCAAAGTGACCAAGTGTCTGGTCACGGGATCATGCATTACGGTACGAGTAAAGTGACTTGCCGGTAACGATATTGAACGAGGTATTGGGATACCGACGATCAAATCTCGGGCAAGTAACATACCGCCTGACAAAGGGGTTGCTTGAATCCTCGACATCGTGGTTCATCCGATGAAATCATCGAGGAGTATGTGGGAGCCAACATGGGTATCCAGATCCCGCTGTTGGTTATTGACCGGAGAGCCGTCTCGGTCATGTCTGCATATCTCCCGAACCCGTAGGGTCTACACACTTAAGGTTCAGTGACGCTAGGGTTATTAGGAAGACTTGTATGTGATTACCAAATGTTGTTCGGAGTCTCGGATGAGATCCCGGACGTCATGAGGAGTTAGGAATGGTCCGGAGGTGAAGATTCATATATGGGAAGTTGTCATACGGACACCGGAAGTTTCGGGGGCATATCGGTATTGTACCGGGGCCACCAGAGAGGTTCCGGGGGTCCACCGGGAGGGCCCACCCCTCTCGGAGGGCGTCATGGGCCGCAAGGGGCAGGGAACCAGCCCCTGGAGGGCTGGGCGCCCCCCCTTGGGCCCATGCGCCTAGGGTTGGGGGAACCCAGTGGGGGCGCCTTTGCTTTGGGGGCAAGCCCCTCGCCGCCGCCCCCTCTAGATCTCATCTAGAGGGGCCGCCCTTCCCCTTCCCTATAAATAGAGGGGTGAGGGAGGCTGAACACTGATCCAAGGCGCAACCTCCCTCCCCAACACCTCTCCTCCTCCGCTGAGTGCTTGGCGAAGCCCTCGCTTGAGATCTTGCCTCTCCACCATCATCACGCCGTCGTCTTTGCTCTGGAGCCTTCTTCCTCAACCTCTCCTTCCCCTTGCTGGATCAAGAAGGAGGAGATGTCTGCCCGTTCATGCGTGTGTTGAACGCGGAGGTGCTGTCCGTTCGGCACTTGGTCATCGGTGATTTGAATCACGGCGAGTACGACTCCATCATCATCGTTCCCTTGAACGCTTCCGCACGCGATCTACAAGTGGTATGTAGATGCAATCTCTCTCCCATGACTCGTTGCTTAGATGAACTCATAGATGGATCTTGTTGAAACCGTAGGAAATTTTTTAGTTTTCTGCAACGTTCCCCAACAGTCGTGTCCTCGCGCGGTCGCCAAGTTGGCATAGACAAAACGACGCCCAGGAGCGGCCAAACCTGGTCTACGCATTCGTCCGTGCAGTGTTTAGTCTAGGAGTGGTGATGGTTCATACCCAGACCGACCAGATTGGACTCAACTAAGCTGACAAGTTTCGACTGTAAACTTGGTCGCCAAGTTTGGCCACCTTCTAGAAGGCCATTAGGGCTGATCTCCTGGGGTTTAGGGTTTCTTAGGAGGGTGTTTAAGCTAAAGAAAGATCAAGGCCAAAAGCTCAAGGAAAAATGTACTTGCTGTACAAACTAGAAGTTTGGGCCAGAATAGAAATGATTTTCTATAGCAAAAATATTCCAAAAAGTGATGTAATATTTTTGCATGGGAAGGTGTGCCAAGGTTCTAAGAATATTCAGGAATTATCTCAGATTTTTTTAGCAAGAAAAACTGGGGTTGCTTTGGAGCACAAGTTTCTGAAGTGAATTTCAGAGAGAAAATGAATGTTTTTCTTTTATGAAAAATATTCATTTGATTATTTTGGAGATTTATCAGAGGAGTAAAGTAGATAGGTCACTTGGGTGAAAGTCAAGGATATGCCCAAATGACAAGTCCATTTGAAATGATTCCGAAATCCAAATCAAGTCAGGGCAAAAACCACGATAAAAACCAAGTCCGGAAAAGAGGGAGAAGGCAAGTCTGGAAAGAGAGAGAAGGCAAAATCCAGGCTGTCACACTACAATAATGCATATGAGAGCCACTCAACATTTTCATCGTGGTCTTCTCCTCTCGACCGCCAAAGAAAAGAAAATAATTTCAAAGAAACACACTGAAATGTTTTTGGAGTTTTTGTTTTTCTAAAGAAGGTAAAACAAGAACGAGAAAAACTATTTACACGGGAAAGCTCCCAACAAGCAAAAGAAGAACGAGAAATCTTTTTGGGTTTTATTTTAATACTACTACTAAGCATGGAAAGAAATAATCTACAACTAATTTGTTGGTTTTCTTAAGGTTTTTCAAACACACAAGAAGAAAGCAGGAAAAAGAAATAAACTAGCATGGATAATACAACAAAAAAGTATGAACACGAAAACTGGAATGAGTGTGTGAATAAGAATGTAATGTAGGTGAGAAATACGTACTCCCCCAAGCTTGGGATTTTGGCCTAAGTTGGTCTAGGGCCACTCCTGGCCCGGATTGTATTCGAAATCATAGTTGGGGTTGTACTGTGCTGCGGCAACCACCACTTGGCGAGCTGCTTCTTGGAGACGAGCGGCCTCCGCTGCTATCTCATACTCGTTCGCCTCCTCTATAGTTATAAAACATCTCCCATTTACCTGAAAGTTAAAGAAGGCAGGATTAGGAAGGGTAATATGGACAACACGCCGTCTGTCAAAGATTAGTCGGTACTAGAGGGACTGTTCGTTCCTCTCGAGAAACTGGTAGCGTACCATAACATTATAATCTAGAAAAGCAGGTCGCAACTCAATGTCATTCCCTCTTATGGGTACACCAAGATCATTAGCTAAACAAGTTGCATAAATCCCACCAAATAAATCTCCATCTTTAGCATTAAGATGTAACTTCCTTGCAATAATGGCCCCCAAGTTATAACGCTTATCACCTAACACCGCATTAATTTGAGGACACTAAGATCCGAGCATAAAAGGTGGCAATGCTCATGCTTACCATTAATGCATCTACCTATAAAGAGAGCAAAATAATGTATGGCAGGAAAGTGAATGCTCCCTATGGTAGCTTGTGTGATATTTCTAGTTTCTCCCACAGTGATGCTAGCAAGGAAATCATTGTATTCAGCTTTGTGAGGCTCACTAAGAAGGCCCCATTGTGGGATTTTACAAGGAGTATTAAAATCCTCGAGGTCCATGGTATGATTCATCATAAAGATCAAATAAAACATTATGGGTATTGCGCTTAGATGAAAATTCAAACCTCCGCACAAAGGATCGGTGAGGTAATAGTATTGTCGGCACAAAGTCCTCAAGGCCGACATTTTGTACGTATGCATAAAAATCATCCTTGAAACCTGCATGCACAACGAATTCATCCGATGGCCATTCACAAGGCCGCACTTGAGCTTCCCTTGGTGGTTCAAGGTCTGGCTCACGTATCGCGAGCCTCGGTGCTTGCTTCCTCGAAGAACCACCTTGGTACATTTTCCTAGACATTTTTCTTCCTTTAAAAAATTTCTGAAATTTTTTAGAGACTAAAAATAAAAGTGAACCAAACTCAATAAGATTGATAGCAACTACTCCTACAAGTTCCTAGAGGCTATATCATGCATCAAAACTACTTTGGACCATATATTTGACATGCAATCTCAAGAACAGGGTCACCACAGGAGCAAAAATTTGGAATAAATAAAGCACTAGAACAAAAACTAATTGGACCAATGGAGGAGTCACATACCGAAGAACAATCCCCCAAAACAGTTTTTCAAATGAAGCTTTGCACAAGGAGATCGAAAATGGCAGCAAGATGAGCTAGAACACGGGGTTGAGCTATGGGATGATTTTTTCTAGAGGAAGAGGAACTGGATGAGTGCTGGAATGAGTGGAGGGGACCCACGTGGGATCCACAAGACATGGGGGCACGCCCTCCACCCTTGTGGTCCACTGGTGCATCCCCCTGGTGTGTTCTTAGTGCCAGAAATGCTCAAATATTCTATAAAAAACATACTAAATTTTCACGGCATTTGGAGAACTTCTATTTTTGGGACATTTTTTATTACACGGATAATTCAGAAAATAGACATAAAATACTATTTTTGCTTTATTTATTCTAAATAACAGAAAGTAAAAAGTGGGTACAGAAAGTTGTGCTTTCTAAATTCATCCATCTCATGCCCATCAAAAGGAATCCATTAACAAGGTTGATTAAGTCTTATTAACAAACTTCTTCCGAATGACATGAAGACGGAGAATTTTCGAATAACACTAGGTTACCTCAACATGGATATGCATGTCTGTAGGACTGAAAGTATGTCTAGAGGGGGGGGGGTGATTAGATTACTTGACCAAATAAAAATCTAGCCTTTTCCCAATTTTATGTCTTGGCAGATTTTAGCAACTTAAAACAAGTCAAGCAATCAACCTACACATGCAATTCTAAGAGTATAGTAGCAGAATGTAAATCATTGCATATGAAGGTAAAGGGGAGGAGTTTGGAGGGAGCAAACGCAATGTAGAAACGGAGATTTTTGGCATGGTTCCGATAGGTGGTGCTATCGTACATCCACGTTGATGGAGACTTGAACCCACGAAGGGTAATGGTTGCGCGAGTCCACGGAGGGCTCCACCGATGAAGGGTCCACGAAGAAGCAACCTTGTCTATCCCACCATGGCCATCGCCCACGAAGGACTTGCCTCACTTGGGTAGATCTTCATCAAGTAGGCGATCTCCTTGCCCTTACAAACTCCATGGTTCAACTCCACAATCTTGACGGAGGCTCCCAAGTGACACCTAACCAATCTAGGAGACACTACTCTCCAAAAGGTAATAGATGGTGTGTTGATGATGAACTCCTTCCTCTTGTGCTTCAAATGATAGTCTCCCCAACACTCAACTCTCTCTCACAGATTTGGATATGGTGGAAAGATGATTTGGGTGGAAATCAACTTGGGGAAGGCTAGAGATCAAGATTCTTGTGGTTGGATTGGAATATCTTGATCTCAACACATGAGTAGGTGGTTCTCTCTCAGAAAATGAATGCTGGAAGTGTAGGCACGTTCTGATGGCTCTCTCCACGAATGTAGGATGGGTGGAGGGGTATATATAGCCTCTATACAATATCTAATCATTACACACAATTTATCAAACTCGGTGGGACCGAATAGTGAAACTCGGTCAGACCGGTATGGTTCAAAATGTGAACGTTAGAGTTTTTGGTGGGACCGACATGATCAACTCGGTGGGACCGATGCGCTCGGGTTAGGGCATAACTTGATCTAGGTGAGACCGATCACATGAACTCGGTGAGACCAATTTCAGTAATAGGCAAATAGAGAGTTGGTCAGGCAAACTCGGTGGGACCGATCGCTCATTTCAGTGAGACCAAAACGTTACAAAAAGGAAACAAAGAGTTTGCATTGCGAACTCGGTGGGACCGATCACTCATCTCGGTTAGAACGGAATGTTACGAAGGGAAACAGAGAGTTTGCAATCCCATCTCAGTGAGACCGAGATCCCTATCGGTGAGACCGAATTGATTAGGGTTTCTGGCTATGTCTATGTTAAATGAACTCGGACGCGCCGGATGGATCAGATCGGTGGGGCCGAGTTTGACTTTAGGTTTAGGACATATGTGGAAATGAGAAAGTGGTTGATGGCTTTTGGAGCATATCACTAAGCATTTTGAGCAAGCAAGCCATTAAGCAACACCTCATCCCCTTTTAATAGTATTGGCTTTTCCTATGGAGTCAATGTGATCTTGGATCACCAAAATGAAAATGTAGAGTCCTGAGCTTTTGCCAATACGTGTCCTTAGCATTTTGAGGGGTCCACATCTCTTATTCCTTGCCATGCCAATCACTGAACTTTCTAAAATGATTACCTTGAAAGAATATTAGTTCAATGAGCTATATGTTGTTAAGAATTACCAGAACCACCCAGGGATTAGTTGCACTTTCAATCTCCCCCTTTTTGGTAATTGATGACAACATATAGATCAAAGCTTCGGCAAATGATAATAAGAATGAAATATATCGTTGCTTTGAGAAGTATGTGATAAGCAATAGCTCCCCCTAAATTTGTGCATTATTTAAAATTTGCTTTTGAATGCAAATGCACAATCAATTAGGATCATGGGTTACTCTTCCATGTCACATACATCTTGGTGGAGCACTCAAAATGATAGAATATGAAATATGCACTCATCACCAAGACAAAGTGTGAATGATCATACATGAGAGATAGATAATATCATCATCCAAGCACAAAAATTAATGTATGATATGATCAAATACATGATCATACAAGTATCTCACACACACATAAATAGAGTATCAACCAAACAAGCAAGCAAATAAGTATCAAGAGAGGCAAAAAGAAGCAACGCACACACTCTCTCGAGGCCTATGATCTATACACTTTCTCCCCCTTTGGAAACAAGTTACCAAAAAGCTTGAAAATGCATAGGGCTATGCGGCTCTCTAAGCTTGATCTCCGGGAGCTCCGGAGTGCGAAGGTGGCATGGAGAGGAGTCCTGCAACAAATGCATCTGAGGAAGAATGAGGAGCTGGTGGAGTTGCAACAGGAGAGGCAACTGAAGATGTGGCTGCAGGAGCCGAAGTTGTAGCCCTAGTATCTGTCACTAGCACTGCTGTAGACCTCTATCTTCTGGGCACCCTTTGATAAGCATCAGTGGTGGTCTTGTCACTTAAGTCCTCAAGCTCTTCTTGAATCTTCTCCACAAAAGTATGAATTTCTGTCACCTTGACATCTAGATCATGTATCTTTGTTTTGATGATCCTTTCAAGACTCTCTTGATTTTGAGTCAGGGTGGCCAATCCTTTCTCAATCCTCAAAGTAGGTTGAATGAGATAGCCAAGTTGGTCTTGGTTGGACTTGAGAAATACTTGTGAAGCTTCTTCAGCACTTGGCATCTTGGCTGCCTTCTTTGCTTTTGCTTTTTCTCTCTTCTCCCGAGCCTCTACTAATGTAGGATGTGAAGCATCCATGACAACTGTGTTATCCTCACGATCAGGCCTCAAGGGAAGGTGCTCTTTGTCCAGGAGATACATGCCTTTGCCCATCTTGGAGTTGATGAGCATCTGAATGTGTGGAGCATACCCACATGATCTCTTCTGATCAGCTGCAGTTCTCTTGATGGTCTCAACAATCAAGCAAATCACCTTGAATTTATGTGGCACATCAAACAGTTGAAGCAAGTTGATGGAGTGGCCTCTGATCATCCTGTGATCTCCTGATTTGGGCAACAAGGTGTGCCTCAATATGGTGTTCATGGTGGCCAATCTAGACAACAGATTGTACACTGAGCCTAGCATGTGTGTCTCCGAGGCCTTGTCAGCACTACTGCAGGATGCTGCTAATGCCACACTACGATCAGAGACCCTTCGAGAAACTGTGTGCGATGCAATAATCGCAAACGGTGCTGTATGAAAACCGTCAGAAATGATGCAAAACATTTGCGATGGAGGATGCATCAAACACGGTTCAGATTTTAGTTGCGTGTGCGATGCACGGCATACGGTTCAACTCAATTAATCATTGATGATGAGGAATAAAAGAAACGGGCAGCCAGATGAAGGTGTGTGCGATGTACAACATATGGTTCACTCGGATGAACTGTTTGTGATTAGGAAACACAAAATAAACGGTCAGCAAGATTCAAGGTGTGTGTGATATACGGCATGCGGTTCACTCGGATGAACTGTTTGTGTTGAGACATGAGAACAGAAACGGTTCAAATGAACAAGATGTGTGTGATACGAGGCAAACAGATCTGTAATCAGAAACGTGTGCGAAGATCGATAAGAACACAAACAATTACTGCTAACAAGCCGTGTGCGTTGTGAGCAAACGATTGCTGGTATACAATTGTGAGTGATTGATGAAAACATCACCGACGGGTTCCATTGTTTAGTCCGTGTGTGATGTGATTTTCTTTGTCCGCAGAGCATCAACATATATACTTAAAAAGACAGCATTGCATAACCAAATTAAGCATACAATTACACAAGTGACTACACACATAACATTTGCACACACCAAAGTAAGCAATTACATGCATACTAAAGTAGGAGAAATGAGGATCTAATCATCTACTTATTGTTGCGACGACGCTTGCCATTGTTCTGCTTCCGGCTGGATCCCTGGTCGTTTTGGGGAAGGAGGGACTTCCTCATGTCAACGATCCGCCGGTACATGTCATAGCTCGTGTACGCCTCCTTGGCCGCATATACGACGTGAGCTTTGTCGAGTTTCTCCATCCAGGCCGAGTGCCAGGCACGCTTGTCCTTGTTGCAGGATTCCTTCATGTCTCTGTAGTAGGGGTCGATGATGGCCTCGGCGAGATGAACCAGTGAGTCCTTCTCATGCTCCTTGCTGCCCCAGATCTTGTATTAGCCCTGGATGTCGACAAGATTCTGGCAGGCGATGCCCAAATTCTCGAGCGCCTTTACATCATTGGTGATGTCCATCATTAGTGGGGGCTGTTGACAAACCTGGCGAAATGCTCGCAAGGCCTTGTGGCCAGGCAGTAGTGGTAGACGAGGAAGTGGTGGAGCACGCACATTTGGGCGACGGTGACCTTGGGACGAGACCCGGCACGAGCGCGGGTGTACACGAGGTCGAACCTGACCACCTTGTACTTCTCCTCTTCAAGCAACAACTCCATGATGTGGATGGAGTGCTCCACACAGACCGGATCGTTGGTGTACACCACCGAGAGGTCCATGAACCTTCTGTTGGTGTCCACCACGACACGCATGGTGAACTGCTGCTCGTCTCGGCAGCCACTCAGAGCGCCATTGGAGCTGCGCAGGATACCCTCTAAGAATTTCTCATGATGGGTGTGCTTCTTGCAATGGTGGGGCGCGATCGAAAGGTTGAAGAGACACAATGGTAGGTTAAATGGCCGCTGTAATAAATGGGGCCCGGCCGACCTGTAATCATCACGCCTTGTCATGGTGTTCATAGCGGAGGATTCCAGAATCCAGAGCACGCTTCACAACACCGCACCCTAGGCGTGGACACTCGAGTGTGATAATTAATTATGCGCTCTATAGTGTACACGGTGGAAGAAACCAACTATGTGCAATAATGTCGAAGATCGCAGTGGAGTTAGCTATACAGATCGTGTGTTGTGAGATCGACAAGGTAAACTGATTCAAGAATGGTTAATAAAATCTAAGACCATTGCATATTAAGGTCAAAATAGTGCTAGCAATATACGAGTCTCATACGATGCCATTTCAACGATTGTACCACAAAAGCTCGAAATGTTACAAGGTTCAAATTCTAGAGTTATATGGCTCAAATTCGAAGATTACAAGGTTCAAACTAATATTAGAAATGAAATTCAGCTCATCAGCTGCAAACGCTCGCATTGATGCGCTGAACATGGATATCAGAGAGGTTCAAACTAATATCACCGCTTCTAAGTTTGGCTTCGAAACCTCACAATTTTTGTAAAGGGGTTAGCCACTGAGAAGTCATGTATGGGGTTGACCCGATAACTTCCGATTACTCTGTCATCTGAAGTTCCAAAATGAAATTCAGCATTTTTGGAGCCTACTCCATTCCGCACAGGCCAAGCGCCTGATCAATGCACCATTCATTTTTATGTAAATAAATGTAGGGCAAACCTCATTTCCTTAAGCACCCTTGCTATGAGAACAAAGAACCTGGTGAATATAATCTCCGGTAAGGTCCCTCGGTAGGAGTTCAAAGTAATTTCCGAGAGATGCAGATCTAGGCATTCGACGTGATTGTTATATTGTATCACATTATCCACCACTGGGCCTAATCTTATCTGCAAAAGAAGAAAGCGTGTTAGTGACTACATGCAGTTTTGAACATTACTACAGGACTAGCTATTTGGTTTGCAGGATTTTTAAAATGCACTAACATGCCATCTCCGATCTGACATGATTAACATGGGCATTTGA
This sequence comes from Aegilops bicornis, assembly GCA_021605145.1. Lineage (NCBI taxonomy): Eukaryota > Viridiplantae > Streptophyta > Magnoliopsida > Poales > Poaceae > Aegilops > Aegilops bicornis. The sequence goes on from CM038672.1 coordinate 140,638,044, forward strand.
TTACATTCTAGAAAAATTTAGCCTTCTTCACAAGAGGTTGGAGTGGATGAAAAGTTCCCTAAAAAAACTAGTACAAATGAATCCAAAGGAGAAATGCTTATTGATTCTAACCATATGGATCAAGCAACCAATATGGGGGGGGGGATGTATGTACTAAAATCCTCCAAAAGAACCTTCAGAAATTGTAGTACATTGTCATTGTAAACTTGGAAAAAGGTGTCACGAATTGAACGCCCTTATGGTTAGCATTTAACAGGAAAGGAACATCACCTCAATATATAGCTTGTCCAGGCACGGAAAGCATATCAGGAAACTGACAACTTGCTCCAGGTCGGGCCCGATAGATTCTAGTGCCAAGACCTTCACTGTGCGCAGTTTCGGGGTCAAGCTTGTCGGAATTATTTTCTGAATGACAGACTAACAAACATCTTCAAAATTAGAAATAATGTTAATTTGTAGAAGGAGAGGTATAAGGCGGTTGTTGTATCCAATAACAAGTTCGGAGTATTTGTCAGACGAGTAGCACACCACTGTCAATTTCGGCGCAGAAATGGCATTGATTCTTGTTGGACCTTCTTGATCAACTACAAGTAATCTCTCATGTGCAGGTGTGTCCTGGATGACCATACCGCGGTCCACCTTTTGTGATGTCTTCCTGCCGCACCAGCAACACACATGAATAGTCCGGAGAGTCATGGAGGTGATGTGGAAGGTACTCAACCCATTGATCGCCTGAAGATGAAGGTACTCGAGTGCAGTACAGCCACGGAGCAGGCGCTCCATGTCACCCTTTGAGAGGCATACTGTGACGAGCTCGAGGTGCTTCAGTCATGGTAGAATAAGAGCGGGCGCGTCATTAAGGGGCGGGAAATGGCAGTTCCTGAACTTGGTGACGCGTAGCGTGGGCGCGAGGCGGAGTGCGAACGTTGGCAGCGACCGCATATGCCCATCATCAAAAATGAGCTCCTCGAGCTGATCTAGGGCGGGGGATCAGAACCAGTCGTCAAGCTTGGCTCGGTCCTTGCCATTGGAACGGAACTTGCCCATTCTAAGGCCTTTGGTTGGGCCAAGGTGATTGCCGAGGATCTTGGAGAACGCATCCAAGCTTTTGCGATAGCCATGGCAGAGCTCGTGGGTGTCGATGAGGTCGAGAGGGATGGAGTTCCATAGGGGGAGCCACCGCCCGAAAAGGAGGGTTTTCCGCGCCCCATATTTGATTGGGAGGACGGAGATGATGACTCTCAACATATCATCAGGGAGGCTGCTGATTAAGTCTAGGCCTGTTGGAGTCGCTTGCGGTTCTAGATCGCCCCACCTCCACTTGTTGGTAGCCCCGTTCTCCACCTCCGGAGTCTCCTTGTCAGCGACGCTTTCTGATAGAAATGGGAGTACAGGGAATATTTAGTTAAAACAGGGCAATAGAAAAGTGTATTGGTAACTATAAGTTATTAGGTAGGAATATAGTAAGATAAGGGAATAACAATTGGTAGCTTAAATACTACACAATTCATTTGACATTGCTGGGTAAGTCAACATATGCAGATAGTTGAAAAGAAAACTTACTTCGAACAAAGTTTGGACGGATGATTTTGTCGGGGAAGTTAGCATATATCTCATGACCAGGCCCTTCTATGTGCGATTGCAATTTTAGTGCCGGCTTTAGACATAAAACTTTGCAATTTCATTCCAAAAGCCAGTGCCAAAATAGGAGTCACCACGTTCATCAAGTCTTACAGTAGCAACGATTGCAAATCCATGGTTTGTGCGCAGTATGACTTTCGTGGAACCTTGATGTATGTAAAGGAAAAAATTGTGCACTACATAATCTGTTGCATAGCGAGGGATGTCCTGCAGAAAATGGTAGGATTGTTAAAGAAAATATGGTAACATGCAAATATGGGCCCAAATTGAAAGAACTATACAACAGTTGAAATCGAAGGACAAAAGTCTATAATTAAACAGATAGGGTAAACATGATGTCATGGAAATATGAGAGTAATCAAAAGAACAATACATCATTAATTTGTCTAATATAGAAAGAAGAGGGGGAAAATCCCCTTTGACGTATATGGTGCATGTGGCACCTTTTATCCAAATGTCTAAATATTTAGAATAAATTCAGGAAAGTAGGCCATGCCAACCGATTTAGGGTGAGATTGAACATACCCGCGCGTCCTCAAGTTATTTGGTACGATGAGATGGAATCTCTGGCGGCGGTCGCCAAGTCCTGAAGTATCGGCGCACTGTACATTCTATGAATGAAAGAAAACCCTCAAACCAGCTCGAATAAAAATGAATTCACGGCGATTTCCGCCGGGTGATTAAAGGAGGCAGATGAACTGGGATAAGAGATGAGATAATATCTCGTTAAATTAGTTACCTTGTCGTCCATGAGAAAGAACCCTCAGTATGGCAGATTCCCCAACCGGGCGGAGCTAGGTCGACCGCGAGCAGCGTTGAGAAAGTCGATGGCGATAGGCGGCGGCAAGCGGAAGTGGCGAAATGCGGTGGGCTTTGCCGACAGCCTGGCAGCGGCGGCATGCGTCGAGCTAAGTGTTTACCGTCGCGATAGGTGGTGCCATGGCATAGACGCGGAGGAGCTTGTGCATGTGTGAATGGGGAACATGCCGGAGGGGCCAAGGGGTTGGCGGGTGATACACCTCCGTCGTATCTATAATTTTTGATTGTTCCATGCCAATATTCTACAACTTCCATATACTTTTTGGCAACTTTTTATACTATTTTTGGGACTAACATATTGATCCGATTGCTCAGTGCGGTTCTCGTCATTGCATGTTTTTGGTTTCGCAGAATATCCATATCAAACGGAGTCCAAATGGGATAAAAACGGATGGAGATACTTTTCGGAATATTTGGAAAATCTGGAGGAAAAATCAACGCGAACCAGTGTCCGAGGTGGGCACGAGGTAGGGGGCGCCCCCCCTAGGGCACGCCCCTGACCCTCGTGACCCACCTGTAAGGCGGTTGACGCTCTTCTTTTGCCGCAATAAAGCTAATTTTCAGAAGAAAAAAATCACGACGAAGGTTTCAGGCCAATCGGAGTTACGGATCTCCATATATACATGAAACGGTGAAACAGAGCCAGGAGGGAACGCGGAAAGAAAGAGAAACAGAGAGATAGATCCAATCTCGGAGGGGCTCTCACCCCTCCCATGCCATGGGAGTCAAGGACCAGAGGGGAAACCCTTCTCCCATCTAGGGAGGAGGTCAAGGAAGAAGAAGAAGAAGGGGCGCCCTCTCCCCCTTGCTTCCGGTGGCGCCGGAGCATTGCCGGAGCCATCATCATCACCGCCATCTTCACCAACAACTTCACCGCCATCATCACTAACTCTTCCCCCTCTATGCAGCGGTGTAACCTCTCTCTTACCCGCTGTAATTTCTACTTAAACATGGTGCTCAACGCCATATATTATTTCCCAATGATGTACGGCTATCCTATGATGTTTGAGTAGATCTGTTTTGTCCTATGGGCTATTTGATGATCAAGATTGGTTTGAGTTGCATGTTTTATTATTGGTGTTGTCCTATGGTGCTCTCCATGCCGCGCAAGCGTGAGGGATCTCCGTTGTAGGGTTTGCAATATGTTTATGATTTGCTTATAGTGGGTTGTGTGGTGACTGAAACACAAACCCGAGTAAGTAGGTTGTTTACGTATGGGATAAAGGGACTTGATGCTTTAATGCTATGGTTGGGTTTTACCTTAATGAATCTTTAGTAGTTGCGGATGCTTGCTAGAATTCCAATCATAAGTGCATATGATCCAAGTAGAGAAAGTATGTTAGCTTATGCCTCTCCCTCAAATAAAATTGCAATAATGATTACCGGTCTAGTTCTCGATTGCCTAGGGACAAATAACTTTCTCGTGACAACAAGCTCTTTACTAAAACTAATTTAGTTGCATCTTTATCTAAACAGCCCCTAGTTTTTATTTACGAGTTCTTTATTATCTTGCAAACCTATCCAAAAACACCTACAAAGTACTTCTAGTTTCATACTTGTTTCCGGTAAAGCGAACGTCAAGCGTGCGTAGAGTTGTATCAGTGGTCGATAGAACTTGAGGGAATAGTTGTTCTACCTTTAGCTCCTCATTGGGTTCGACACTCTTACTTATCGAAAGAGGCTACAATTGATCCCCTATACTTGTGGGTTATCAGCGGGCGGGGTGAGGACGTGGGGATGGTGAGGGTTTTCTTTTTTCCTTTTTGAATTGGGTGGTGAGGGTTTTCTGTCCCACAAAGAATTTTGGGGGCGACGGTTTGCTAGAGCGAACCATGTGTGATTGACGCAGCAGGCAAAACGATAGTCATTGCACACGGTTCCAATTTTGGGAACCGTGTGTGATTGACGTACTACCTCCGTCCTGGTTTATTGGTCCCCCATTGTAATTTTTACCAAAATTTGGCAAAATATTTAACATACTCAGACATAGATAATAAGCGTACACGTACACAAGAATAGTTCAACCATAAGTACATAGTTCAACCGTCATTAAGCATACTCAAGCGTACATAGTTCGATCCATCCCACATCTCATCTCACATGCGGCCGACACGATCCTGGAGCTTCTCCAGGTACTAGGCGTACGCGTCGTGCGCCACCCTGCAAGAATACTTCTGCTTGAAGGAGCCAACGGCCCGTCCTCTTGCATGCGCCAGAACACTTAGATACGTGTCATGAATCTTGTGGTTGCAAAATGGGCATCCATAGCCGTCGTTCCAGGTCCTAATACGCCTGTTATGCATTCCCGCATAAAGCTCCCTCAGGATTCGCCTCTTGTGTACCTCCTCTGGGCATCTTCATCCTCGCTGTCCACATCGTCAGACATCACCTATACATATAGTAAAACAAATTTGGCATCAAATCATTGATACACGCTGTGAAGTAGGATTAGGAATTTATGGCTATTTATTTATACATATTCAGAGATTATGGTTCAATTTTTAAGCACAGTCGTCTATGTACAGATCAATCTTGAAGAAAATAATGGCACAAACATATGTAGGTCATTAAAAATCAATTGTCAAGTCCTGGCTAGGAATTATTAGCACGAACACAAACCCTAGTCGGATTACTAGCAGAAATCATTTGCACAGATGAAACAACTAATCACTTATCACCTGTACCATTCAAACAATCAATACACTACACAGATCTAACGAAACTTACTCAGATTTCATGGATTGGGAGAACATAACCACATGATTTCTATTCCAAAAAGGGGGAGGCAAGGAGTAACCAGAGAAACCCTATGATCTATTTGACACATAAATGGGTATAGATGACTAACCAGCTGTCCGTCGTCGTCGGAATCGCCGCCGGAGTGGTCGTCGGAGTCGGTGTGGAACTCCGCCTCCGGCTGTGGAAGCCCGACGACGTCGACGACGTCAGGGTGCAGCATAACTCGCCGGCGGTGACGGCAACCTCTTTCTCCATCTCCACGCCGTGCTTCGGTGCTTTAGCAGCCACGGCATCGCCACTCCCTCGGATGGGGCTCTTCGGTGGCATCCTCATACACTGACGGCTTTGAGGACTGAGAGTGGCGTCGAGGATGCAAGCGGAGAGAGAGGATTGTGTGTGCGTAGCGAGGATGGGGTGCGGCCGCTCGGGCGCACCATTAATATGGAGTAGTGGGAGTTGTGGGAGAGAGGCGGGCGGCGGTCAAACTGATGGCTCGCCTCCCGGTGAGCCTGCGCACCGGACTGCTGACATGCCTACCAAAGTTTCACACAGCTACTCGCACGCCTCCCGATGACACTGCGCAACGAGCACGCCTCCGTCAATTCACACACCTGCACGCACGCCTCCCCGTCTACCTGCGCGGTGGACTGCTCACATGCGTCCCGTCAACTCACGCTGCTCGCGACGCCACACCTGGCGCAAGGGCGGCACGTATATTGTTTTTCTATTTGGATGATTAATGCTGCCGCTTTATTGCTTAACCGAAGCATGGCACGTATCCATTGTTGGTCTAACGCCCACAGTTCGAATAAATAATCTGTTTGGGATATTGGTTCCCAATTATTAATAATCTCCCGTCTGTAATTAGATAAAGATTACATCAAAACTGGTCTCAAATTTGACAAAAAAGGTACAATGCCACTTTGTATTGGTGTCCATATGAAAACACGATAAGTTTCGTGAACTGCAAATAAGTTTTGGATGTACTAGAATTTAAAAATCAAGATTCTCAATATTTGAAATTTGTTGCACGGGGAGTAAACATGCACCCAGTGAGACACATGTGTTTTTGCAACCATTTAGGTGCACTGTCACGTGTGCATGTAACTCAAATTTGATTTTTGCACATTATACCCATATAAAATCAATCAATCAATGTATTAAAACGTCTTAATGATCTTTGTGATTTTTTTTGAAATTAAAAATCCCTCCTTTGGTACCATGTATGTTCACCGCGGGATAATTAATTTAACATGCATCGTAGTTGCGGTGGATTCGCGGTGTGTGTGTGGGTGTGTGCGTCTGGGGGTGGCGGGTGGCTCATGATTACACTAGGAGTTGTGAGCCACCGTGTGGGTTGGCCGTTTTGTTAGGCAGGCTGGTGCCACATCAGAGTCGTGAAATCGTTATTTAAAACATTACACAACCCTTTCATACATAAATGTTTTGGCCACATGCATTCGATGGTGGTCCTACACGACACTCAATACTCGCGTGTAACGCTTTCTGTGGGCCTGTGAGGTCGTCGTCCATCACTTTGAAGAACAGCCGGCAGTGAGGTTAATTTGACCAACAAGATAGAATCGGTTTTGTTTGTGTTATGGTGGTATATAGTGCGCGTCGAAGAGGTGGGAGGGGACTAGCATATATACTGTATGTATGCATCCGTGAACAAGTACACCTCACTCAGTGTCGGGACTTTTTGGTTACCGAGGCACGTGCCTCATCAAAATTGTGAAATTGGTTATTAAAACATCACACAACACCTTTTTGGGCCACATGCATAAATATCCTAGCTAGGACACTCACATGTGACACTTCCATCTCAGGCCCACGAGGCCATTGTCGATGCATGCATGCATGCATCACTTTGACCTACATCGGGAGAGGTTAATTAATTTCACCATCGATGGGGATTCTTTTGGGTTGTACATATATTACAGAGGAGCATATAGTATGCGGTGAAGAGGGGGGAAGGGGACCATCATATGTAGTACGCTTGATATGAACCTCGCTCTGTGTGGGTGCATGGTTTACGGTTTTTGAGGCATGTGGCACATCAAAGTTGTGCATTTTGGGTATTCGACATATATATTTTTGGCCCACATGCAAAGCGGTGGTGGTTTTCCTCTTGCACCCACTTAAGTGGTTATCATGATATCGATGCTTTCCATCGTGGGCCCGCTTGGTCCATCACTTCTTTTGCGACAACAAGAGAGGTTAATTTGACTTAGGAGGGGATTATTATTTTTTCTCTAGGATGACATGCATGATACACTTTGAGCACGCACACATGCATGTGTACGCATGAATCCCTCCCATCGAGTCGAAGTGGCAAGTACAATGACACCATCATGAACCGATCTCGCTTTGTGTGGGGAGCTAGTGTACGATTTTTGACACACGCACCAGATCAATGTTGTGTATTCAAACATGCATGCACGCATCACCTCCATACATATGCATGTAGTGGTTGCCTTCGAACGATACACTCCCTCGCGTGGTTATCGGCGATAAGCCTATATATTCATGGGCCCGCGTGGACATCCATGATCACCTTGACCAACAACAAGATAGGTTACCATGGCGGATTCTTCATTTGTTTCGTGCTATCGTAGTATAGGTCATTGCTGAGATTTAGACCTAATTAAGTTTGAGCGCATATACTATGCACGCATGCATGCATATATGAATCCCCGTCGTTGGCTTGAAGTGTGGTGTAACATACATATGCATCGTCAACCTAACCCTCACTCAGTGTGGGGATTTCTAGTTCGAAATCACGGTGCCACATCAAATTTGTTCATTGTTACTCAAAAACACACCTCTACATACATATGTTTGGGCCACATGCATGCAGTGGTTGTCTTTAGGGACTAGCTACTTGCATGATTATTGGCGAGCTAGCCCATCTCCGGGGTCGCATGGACGGCCATCACTTTGACCAACAACAAGAGAGAGGTCGTACGACCAAGGTGGATTATTCTTGGTCCCTTTTACGATCCATCTTGGTGAGATATATGCCTCTCTGGCCCTTGTTGAAAGGTTGTGTGTGTGTGTGGGGGGGGTTGCTACATCGCACTTTGCTAGGTGAACCTCGGTTGGGGGGGGGGCATGCATTCATAGCTTAACTAGGATTCCCTTCGAGGCGACACGAGGGGTGGGGATGCTAGCCACTTCGCACTTTGCTAGGTGAACCTCGGTTTGGGGGAGGGCATGCTTTCGTAGCTTAGGATTCCCTTCGTGCCGACACGAGGGGCTGCTAGCTACTTCTGCACTTTTTAGGTGAACCTCGATTGGGGGGCATGTGCATTCATAGCTTAGGATTCCCTTTGTGCCGACACGAGGGAGGGTGGCTGCTAGCTACTTCGCACTTTGCTAGGTGAACCTCGGTTGGGGGGGAGGGCATGCATTCATAGCTTAGCTAGGATTCCCTTCGTGCCGACACGAGGGAGGGCGCTGCTAGCTACTTCGCACTAAGCTAGGTGAACCTCGGTTGGGGGGCATCCATTCATACCTTAGGAATCCCTTCGTGCCGGCTGTGAGGAGAGGGGGGGGCTGCTAGCTCTACTTCACACTTTGCTAGTTGAACCTCGGTTGGGGGCATGCATTCATAGATTAGGATTCCCTTCGTGCCGACACGAGGGAGGGGGTTGCTAGCTACTTTGCACTTTGCTATGGTGAACCTCGGTTGGAGGGGCATGCATTCATAGCTTAGGATTCCCTTCGTGCCGACACGAGGGAGGAGGGGGGCTGCTAGCTACTTCGCACTTTGCTAGGTGAACCTTGGTTGAGGGGGAGGGGGCATGCATTCATAGCTTAGGGTTCCCTTCGTTGAAACCACGAGGGGGTGGGGCAAGCAATATCATGTGCTTTAGCGAGAGGTGCCACATCGAAGTTGCATTTGGTATTTGAAAATCAAACCACCCTTTTGATACATAAATTTGGTCCACATGCAAGTGTGTTCATGTTCTGACCCTCTCCCGCGTCATTTTTCGCCAAATTTACGAACATTAGACAAGTCGGATGACACAACAGACACGGTTCACTCAAACTAACCGTGTGCCACGTCGGTGCACCTATCACGCACACATCCTCACAGTACATTGGACTCCACGAGGCTCCCCCTCTCAAAAATATCTGCCCGCTTCGAGGGTTTTTCTCCAGACCGTGTGCGATGTTTCTTGTTCCCAATCCCGCCTGCATCAAAAATATCTGCCCGCCTCGAGGGCTTTTCTTTTTCATAACACAGGGTTGTTATCTCCGGACCGGTGTGCGATGCACTATCATCAAAATTTTCAATAGCCCGGCATTTCACTCCCTCGTTTGACTACCGCGTAGTAAAATTTTCAGTACCCGCGTCATTTCCTCAAACACCCCACCCCGCTGCGCACACACACACACACACACACACACACACCAAAACCTCGGGCGATGCCACACACACACACACACCCTCCCTTGCTCGAAACCCTAGCAAAGTCCCCCCCCTTGTTGCCGTCATTTGTCATTGCAAGGCCTCCATTGTCAACATCTGTTGGTTTACCCGTGCAGCTTACCCACCAATCTCCATACCCAGGCCGCCCTGAGTTTCTTAGATGACGCCTGCCAAACGCCCCCTTTCCCACAGATCCCCATCCCCATCCCCATCCCCCAATCCAGAGCGTCACAACCTAAGCCCGGCTACGCTTCCCGTGGAGCTCAAGGAGCGACTGGCCCAAAAGAGGTGTATAGCGGTCTCTTTGCCCGACATCATCGAGGAAGCTAACGACCATTACTGGCGGGAGACACTCAAGCAGCGGGCTAGAGTATGCGGGCATGTCTCGTCCACCGGCTACGACATCGAGGTCATCGACATTGATGCCCTGAGGCAGGCTGTGTCACAGGTTAAGTGGCCCACCCCCAACCCCTCGGGTTCAACTGCCGTCGATCTCATCCATGGCCCCGCCGCTGATCTCCTCTGGCTCGCTGTCAAAAATTTCCCATTCTACATCGCCATCAAGGACACGTTCTACGACGCTGGCTTGGGATCCAGAGCTTCCAAGTCAGACCTTATCGACGGCAACCACGAGGAGGGCACCCTCTCCGACTCTTCCAAGGGGAAAGAGCCCGTCTTCTCTTCCAAGGGGAAAGCGCCCATCTGCGACATCAGGGAGGGCACCCTACAGCCGTGCTCTTCCAAGGCGAAGGAGCCCATCTGCGACAACATGGAGCGCATCTAGGGTCCGTGCTCTTCCCACGGGAACGAGCCCATCTGTGACAAGTGCGGAAACCCATGATTTGTTTATTTTAGTTGTTCACAATGTGATGATCTATATGTGCAATTATTTACTGTGCAGTACATTTCATCAATCCAGTTTTAAACATACCGATAGGAATGCATATATTTGCTTGCTGTTAAGCCTGTCATAGCTAGCATATGCCTCTTTTAAAGTTTTTTGATTGTTCGGTTATTTGTAGTTAGCATATGTTCAGTTTCAAATGCTATATTTGGTAGTTCGTAGTATGCCTTGTTTATTCTAGTTATTCACAACGTGATGTTCTATATGTGCAAGTATGAACTGTGCAGTTCAATTTCATCAGTACCAGTTTCAACAATACCACTATGAATAACTACTTTGGTTGATGCATCTTGTAGTTAACACGCCTTTCCATTTTTATTTAACCATAACCAGTGTACTTAGGCCGGCATAATACCAGTTTGAATGACCTTGTTTGCTTGTTGTTAAATGTTAGGCCTGTTGCAGTTAGCAGACCTTTCCACTTGTTTTGCTTTACTAGTGTGCTTAAACCTGCACACTGAAGCTATCTTTTGGAGATTATTTTGTCTGCCATGTGTAAGTTTGGTTGATGTTTAGCCTATTGTGCTTAACATGCTTCTTGATGTACCTACACAGGACAATTTTGGGAACGCATTTGTTGTTTTCCATCGAGGTTAGTTTCATCCCATGGCTTATATCTGCTCCTTTGTTCGGGATATCCGTAGCTGGTACCACATAGGTCGGCGGCTGATAAGGGACTAATCGGTGAATCGGACTTTTAACTGAATATATCTGCAACCCATTTTTCCTTAGGTTAACTAGGGCCATATGTAATATATCTGAGGCTACATAGCAACATGCACTGTACTTAATGTCTAAATATGCAATCCTAGGCTACATAGCAACAAGGAAGTGTGTTACATTAATGTTCTAATGATGCCTAGATATACGTAGAAGAGCAGCAGCAGCAACAGCAAAACCACAGCCCTGTTCGGATACTCAACTTAGCTAGAGGTTAGAGTTAGTTTCTAGCTCATAACTAACCCTGAACTAACTCCATTCAAAGAGTTGTTTGGATGGCAGGGTTAGATTGACAATAAATGCACTAGGAGAACTAGCTCCAATTAGCACCTATTGGGTTGGGTACTAGTTTTTTTGGGTGGGTTATAGATGCAACTAGCTCAAACTATCCCTCATGTTTAGATATACTTTAGGGCTATTTGAGCCCGAACTAGCTCAAACTAACTGTAACCCGTGGATACATCAGCAGATAATTTTTAAGAATGAACTAAACTCCTTCCGGCCCATAATATAAGATGTTAATTCATCTAATATGTGAGTATATTGGATGTTATAAGATACTCCCTCCGTTCCTAAATATTTATCTTTTTAGAGATTTCAAATGGACTACCACATACGGATGTATATAGACATATTATAAAAGAGTGTTGTACTACATCATTGTGCAATTGCTGTTTAGCTTCTAATATCAACTTGGTGCTTTTAGGTACATATGGCATTGGTAAAGATCCGCGTTTCGACCCTTTCCGCGTATGGGGCAATGAGATATCGATGAACCAACATCAAGTGAGGAAGATGATAAAGATTGTTAGTAAAATGGGTCCAAAGATGGCAATTAAACTATTCGTTTACACTTTATCCAAGACAACAACGAACTACATGATGGTAAGTAAGAACTCTGCAGCCTTCTTTTTACTGCCCATAATGAGTTGTGTTAGATGACAATGTCTGAAATCTTATTCCTTTGTAGTGGTTGCCAAAGCAGTTTACTCAAGATTACCTCTCAAACTACATGATTGGTGGGCATGCAAAGGTTAAAGTATTTCTACTAGAACACGGTGATTATCTAGATGTTTTCATGAAGACCGTGAAGGATGGGCGGTCGACCATCACAACGGGTTGAACTAGAGTCGTGCGTGCGTTCTGCATGGAGGAGGGCACAATATGGGCATTCCGCTTCACCTTCTTCAGCAACCAGAATATATTTCGCCTCTTTCTTTACTATCTTTAATAGTACAAGTATACCACTGTGGTTCATCATTCTTTATTTGGTTCTTATGTAATTCTTGAACCTATGTACCTATGAATCGAATAATGCATTGGTTGTTTGAACCTGATGGATATGAATAAAGCTGTAGCATACATTCAAATTCAAATCCAAATTCGGTACAATTTGGAAAAGCAGCAATTAAATTACGGTGAAATTATGCTCTCCAAGTTGTTACAGCACACACAGTTGGTAAGACACAAACGTTTGCGATATGCACCATAATCCGAGATGGTTCACAGAGAGGAAACGTGTGCAAGCATGCACACAGTTGCCGTTTGCAAAGCGTGTGCGATGTCAGAAAATATCACAAACGGTGCAGGCAAACTAAACGTTTGTGTTAGTTGCCTTATCGTACACGATTGCAACCATGAACTGTTTCTGATGAAGTATGCATCGTAAACGTTGCACCACAGAATAGCGTGTGCGATAGTTGTCGTGTACGATGATGTTACGACGGTCCGACGTTTCGTAATCCTGTCTGACACTCGTACGACGATTAGCTGTAACATCCCAAATTTTCAATTTGGAATGTTATACATAGAGCATCATTGCATATCATATTTTTTCGTTGCATTTTTTGCTCGATCCTACAAATTCTACACAACTCAAGGACCCACGGAGAGAGTTGGGGATTTTCGTTATTTTCATATTTGAGTTTTCTCAAATTTTGTTTGATTTTAATTATTTTATCTTCAATTATTTCTACTATCAAAATATGAGAGAGGGAATAAAATGACTTTCCCAAAATAAAGAAATAATGAAGATTTAATAATAAAATAAAATAAGATTTTATTTTGGAGTTTTTTGCCTTTTTATTTGAATTTAGGAAAAATGCGCGTTTTTCAAAATTGCATTTAGGCCCCAAATAAAAGTTCATACTGTCCGGCTTGATTTTAGAAGTCGGGGCAAATTTATGTCGGGATTTTTGGAGTCTGTTTAGTATTTCTTTTTTTTTCTGCGCGTAATTATTTAAAAAAAAGCGCCCACCGACTCTCTGGCCGTGTCCGCCTTAGGACTCCCGACTTGAGGCTATTTCTCGCCCACCCGGGGCCAAACCCTAACCACCTTGCTTGAGCCTCAGCGCCCGCCACGCCGCTTACCGCCACTTGACCTACTTGGGACCCTTTCCGTCCGACCATGGGACTCCGCCGACGAGGTTCGCCGCCGCCTCGATCCGCGTCCCGCCGGTTTTTTTAAAAACCGGACGGTTTTTATTTTGGTTTTTTTAGTTTGTTTTTTTATTAGTTTTGGTTTTTTTCCGGTTTAGGTTAAATAGCGAACGTTCGTTCGTTCGTTCGTTCTGACGAACGCGTTCGTCAGGATAGTTTAGTTAACGAACGTCCGTTCGTTAACCCGTTCGTCGTTTTTCTTTTTCTCGGATTTAATCCGCGATTTTCTGATCGCGATTCTTGATCCGATTTTCGTTTTAGTATAACTTTTCGCTTGTTTATTGGAATCAGGCGATTCAAGCGCCTAGAGTTTCATCTCGAAACCCTCTTTTGCGAATAACCTACTTAAACAAGTTTTTGCTTCTGTAAAATTTTGAATTAGATCCAGATTAGTAAAACGGAGCTGTTTTCTTCCGCCGTTTGACTTTCGTTGCTTCGTTTGATTTGATTCTTTTTGCAAACCGGAGTTCTTAAGTTGAACTATCTGGTTAGATCTATTTGAGTTTTACCTGCATTAGATGAGTACTTATTGTATGCTTGTTTGTTTGTCTGCGATAGAATACCCGAGTGCGCCATTGTTACTTAGAGTCTCTAGGTTTCGCGGATCATCAGCAAGGCAAGTAACATTTTGATCATACCTCCTCTCATACCCAGTTTTTATGCATTAGATCTATCCTCAAACACTTGCATGATTAGGATCTAATTAAATTGTGGGTTTTGGGAAGTAGATTGAGGTAGTACCTATTACTGCTTTATTATCAAACCCTTGGGAGTTACTTCTACGTTTGCTTATTATGCTATGCTATGCTAGTAGACGTGGATTGGGTGAGTGTATCCATGATGATGTGAGATTGTTATTTAAAGGTTTATTTAAGGTGGCAACTTAAACACACATCCGGGTGGATTGAGGCACTGGTTTCCATCGAGGACTTGCCTGTATTTCTTCGGACCGCCACCCAAGCTCAAAGGGATCATGAGATTATTCAAACTAGAAACTTCCGTGTGCAGCCACAAGCCATTATGGGCTCTGGCGTAGTTGACTAAGTTGTGCGAACTCTTACGGGTAGGCTAGCTGATGTAGGGGTTGTAGGTTGGTACGGTCTACCCACATGTAAGGTGCTAGCGCTTCTGAAAGACTATGTCTCGGTCATCCGTCTCTCAAACACCATGTAGTGCGAGAAATCAAACGGAGGCGATCGAGTCTTGTGGGTAAAAGTGCGTAAACCTCTCAGAGAGTGTATAAACTAATCATGGTTAGCCGTGTCCCCGATTATGGACATCTTGAGTATCTAGTACTTGGATATCATGTGAATCTCATCATGTTACTTCTAATTAATATTGTTGGGTTTGTTAATGAGTACTTTTAATTGGGATTGAGAATGCTGTCAACCATTCTCAATGTTTCACAACCACCATGATAGTTAAATAAATTTATTCCTTTGCTGTAGGGAAAAATTGGCTTTATGCAAAAACTGTAACCGTAGAGCTTTCCACCAGCCATATATGCATGTAGTATAGGCTTATCATTCCACTATTTCTCTATGTGTTACATTGCCAGTATATTCCATGTGCTGACCCGTTTTCCGGCTGCAACGTTTCATGTTGCAGACTTTTCAGACGACGAGTAAGGTGCTTAGGTCGTGGTTCTATACTCAATGATGCCGTTGGAGTTGATGGACTCGCTTATTCTTCCAAGCCTTCCGCTGTTATCGTTTTTAGATGGCCTTAAGCCATATTTATTTTATTAAGTTCTCTCTTGAGACATTCGATGTAATAAGTGTGTGATTGCTACTCTGTTATAAATCCTTCGAGTCTTGTGTGGTGTCAAGATTCTTGATCCAGGATGACACCGAGCACGTAGATCGATCGCTTGAGGTCCTGGTCGCTACAAAGATGGTATCGAGCACACGCCGATCGTAGGACACGACCATTAAGCTAAAGCCCTAGATCACTACTCTCTCTTCTCATTTCTAACTCCTCATATTTTCTACTCTTTTAGGATGACGAAGCGAGGATCAAGTTCACCCAAAGGATGAAGATACACCCTTCGGACGACATCGAAGGAAGTCACTAAGTACCTGAACATTGGATTACCAAGCTTCACCAGGACCTACAATTCCACTTTACCCGAAGAAGAGCGCTGGAAGATTCAAGCTCAAGTTCTCGGAAGGACGTTTGCGCCAGTCACGGAGCCCATAGAGTGTGCTTTCAATGCACCAACCTCGAGCACAGGAAAGAGTATGGCAGCTCACATAACCATGGGACGCATTGGAGAAGTTTACAAAGAAGACCTCAAGGATACTATCTACCAGATTTGCAGGCACCGAGATGAACAATGGGAGATAGTTGGCACTAAGAAGGATCGATCCATTGCAGCTTTTATCCAGGAGTTAAACCAGCACATTCGACGCCTTGGAGAACCGGATGTCTTGCGCAGACATGATAGAGTTGAAGACAACAAAAGCCAAGATTATCGAACTAGAAGGAGAACTGAAGGCCACTCGCAAAGACTACATGGAGGAGATTGTAGCTCTAGTGGTACAAAACGGCGATCTTAAGGAGAAGATTGAAGAACTCATGGGAAATTCAACACCCGGAGGAGAAGATGAAGATTGCACCTGTCCAGAGAACTACATCGTCATCGACGACACTGATTCCGATCCTAGTGATGATGATTTCGAAGATGAAGTTGGAGCAGATATCATGGAGTCTTCATTAGAGCAGTTTTTCTAGTTGACCACCATAACAGTAGTAGATTTCCCCCATTTTATATTAGTTTTAGTTCCAGCACTTTGTAACGATAGATAGACCGTTGTATGCCCTTGCTTGAATTGATTGGAGTGATATTGTGTGATTTGTCTCATGTGCATATGGGTAGTGTTTTCTCTTTAGACCTCATTCTATTCTTAACTCTCGTCTTTTCTTAAAACCCCTCAGATGCCTCCGAGACGCGACCCCGGATTTGTTTTCCTGCCAGAGATCACTCAGTTGATTCAGCAGCAGAATGCCTTGATTCAAACATTGGTACAGAACCAAGGCAACAACAACAACAACCCACCACCACCACCAGTTGACCATTTGACCCGTTTCTTAAGGCTGAATCCGCGGTGTTTTCCAAAGAGCACCGATTATTGTTGCAGATAATTGGCTCCGTAAGATAGGGAGGGAGTTGACCACTGCAGGATGTACAGATGGAGAAAGGGTGAAATTTGCCGCGCATCAGCTTGAAGGACCCGCAGCAGCATGGTGGGAGAATTTTACAACCACTTACCCGGTAGACACTGTCACATGGGATTAGTTTCAGCAAGCTTTCCATACTGCCCATGTTTCAGCAGTAGCTATGGCCATTAAGAAGCGTGAGTTTCGCAACTTGCACCAAGGAGGACGGACAGTTGGCCAGTATGTGGATGATTTCAGTAAGTTAGCATGTTATGCCCCAGATGACGTTACTACGGATGCAGCTAAGGTGAGAAGTTTCTAGAAGGACTGAATGATGAGCTGAGCATGCAGCTGATGGTAGCCACCTTCAATAACTACCAGAGTTGGTAGATCGTGCGCTTATGATTGAAGGGAAGCAGCAGATTGAAAATCGCAAGAGAAAGTATGGACAGGGGAAGAATAACTCTGGAGCTCACCAGAAAATTCACTTAACCCCGAAGCCAGTAGGACAATTTCAGCATACCCAAGGAGGAGGTAGCTCGCACAACCATAATTGCAACAAGAATTGGAACGGGAATGGAGGAAGCAATGGACAAAACCGCACCAACCCGTCAACACCATCCAAGGTAGACCTGAGCCACATCACTTGCTTTAAGTGTCGCAAGACTGGGCATTATGCAAATGATTGTCCAGAAGGCCAAAATGGTAATGGCAATGGAAGCTCAGGAAAGAAGCCGAACCCTTTCAACAGGGGACAAGTGAACCACGTTACCATGGAGGAGGTTGAAGCTCGGCGATGCGATAATAGGTAAGTTTTTGGTTAAGACTTTTACCGCAGCTTGTTCTTTTTGATCTTGGTGCATCGCATTCATACATATCAAGGGATTTGTGGATAAGTATAACCTACCAACCCAAGCCCTTAGGTCACCCATGTTAGTAACCTCACCCGGAGGCGTAATACATGGCTAGTTTATGGTGTGATCGACGCCATTAAGGATTGGACACTATGTATTTCCCTCGGACCTAATAGTTCTGGAATCCCAAGGATTGGATGTGATATTAGGCATGGATTGGTTATCAAGTATGGAGGGAACATAGATTGCGCTTGACAAGTCAATTTTGCTTACCACCCCAGAAGGGAGGAGAATCAAGTTTGTATCACGGCATGAGCCGAGGAGAGCACATGTAAATTCCTTAACAGGAGTTGTGCAGGAGGAAGTACCAGTGGTAAGGGATTTCCCGGACGTGTTTCCGGAAGAGTTGCCAGGCACTGGGCCGATATCTAAGAGACCGTATAGGATGCCAGCCCAAGATTTGGAGGAAATTAAGAAGCAAAATAAGGAGTTACTGGATAAAGGTTTTATTCGCCCAAGTTCTTTGCCTTGGGGATCACCAGTACTTCTAGTGGAGAAGAAGGATGGATCATTAAGAATGGTTGTTGATTATCGAGGATTGAATGAAGTGACCATTAAAATCAAGTACCCACTACCGATGATCAACGATTTGTTTGACAAATTGCAAGGAGCTAAGGTGTTTTCCAAGATCGATTTGCGATCAGGGTACCATCAGTTGAAGATTCGAGAGCAGGATATACCTAAGACGACTTTTACCACCAGGTACGGGCTATATGAGTATACCGTTATGTCATTTGGTCTGACTAACGCACCTGCCTATTTTATGAACATGATGAACAAAGTGTTTATGGAGTTTTTGGATAAGTTCGTCGTGGTGTTCATTGATGATATTTTGGTCTACTCAAAGATTGAAGAGGAACATAAGGAGCATTTGCGTTTGGTACTCGATAAGCTCACAGAACACCAGTTGTATGCCAAGTTCAGCAAGTGTGAGTTTTGGTTGAAGGAAGTTGGATTTCTCGGACATGTAATATCCGGAGAAGGTATAGCAGTGGACCCCACTAAAGTTGTCACTGTAAGAAACTGGGAAGCGCCAACAACAGTTGGAGAGATCCGGAGTTTCCTTGGACTCGCAGGATACTACCGGAGATTCATTGAGAATTTTTCAAACATTGCGAAGCCTATGACAGAATTGTTGAAGAAGGATACCAAGTTCGTTTGGACTGAGGAGTGTGAAGCTAGTTTCCAAGAGTTGAAGAAACGTTTGGTTACCTCGCCAGTGTTAATCCTGCCAGATCAGACCAAGGATTATGAGGTGTATTGCGGCGCTTCACGTAGAGGACTTGGAGCAGTGCTTATGCAGGAGGGAAGAGTTGTTTCGTATGCTTCACGACAGCTTAAGCCTCATGAGCTAAACTATGCCACGCATGATATGGAGTTAGCAGCCGTAGTGCATGCGTTGAAAACATGGAGACATTTCCTCATCGGGAATCATTGTGAGGTGTATACGGATCACAAGAGTTTAAAGTACATCTTCACGCAGAAGGAGTTAAATCTCAGGCAGAGGAGATGGTTGGAGCTCATTAAGGACTATGATATGAGATTGCATTATCACCCCGGAAAGGCTAACGTGGTAGCGCACGTTGAGCCGTAAGAGTCACGCCAATACACTAATGACGGAGAATACCAAAGGAGTTAGCCGAGGATCTTCGAGAGCTATGTTTGGAAATAGTTCCGAGAGGCTATGTAGCAGCATTGGAGATTCAGTCAACTTTGATGGACAAAATCAGGGAAGCTCAGAAGACTGACAAAGAGATTGCCTCTATAAAGGAGAAAATGAGCTAAGGAAAGGCAAGGGGATTTCGTGAGGATGAGCACGATACCCTATGGTTTGAAGACCGTGTTTATGTGCCCAATGACCCGGAGATCAGGAAGTTGATTCTACAAGAGGCACATGATTCACCATATTCGATTCACCCAGGAAATACCAAGATGTATTTGGATTTGAAGAATACTTTACGGTGGACCGGAATGAAGAAGGACATTGTAGAGTACGTAGCAGTTTGTGATGTATGTCGGAGGGTGAAGGCGTAACATCGAAGCCAAGATGATTGTTACAAACCATTGCCTATACCCGAATGGAAGTGGGATAAACTAGGCATGGATTTCATCAGGATTGCCCGAGGACTCGTTCGAGCTATGACTCGATTTGGGTTGTAGTCGATCGTTTGATAAAGGTAGCTCAATTCATTCCAAAGAAGACTACCTACAAGATTGCCAAATTGGCTAAGATATACATGACCGAGGATTGTATGCTTGCATGGAGTTCCGAGGAGTATCAGACGTATAGAGGAACCCAATTCACCTCAAAGTTCGGAAGCGGTTGCACGAAACTTTGGGAACCGGTGAGTTTAGCACGACTTTTCATCCACGCATGTATGGACAAACCGAGAGAGTCAACCAGATTTTGGAGGATATGCTTAGAGCTTGTGCTTTGGATTATGGATCAAGTTGGGATGACAACTTGCCATATGCGGAGTTTTCTTACAACAACAGTTAGCAAACTAGTCTGAAGATGGCCCCTTTCGAAGCCTTGTACGGAAGGAGGTGCAGGACCCCGTTGTTGTGGGATGAAGTTGGGGACCGCCATTGTTTGGACCGGATTTGATTAAGGAGTGCGAGCGGAAAGTAAAGTTAATTCGCGATAGGCTCAAGGTAGCCCGATCAAGACAGAAGAGTTATGCGGACTCAAAACGCAAGGAGATGTAATCTGAAGTCGGAAATAGAGTTTATCTTCGTGTATCGCCACTTCGAGGAGTTAAGCGTTTTGGTGTTAAAGGAAAGTTAGCACCACGATTTGTAGGACCTTATCGTGTTTTGGAACGCATGGGAGAAGTTGCGTACAAGTTGGAATTACCCGAAGGATTGTCAGGAGTTCATGATGTGTTTCATGTTTCTCAGTTGAAGAAGTGTCACGCAGAGATGGCCGATATACCCCTAAGAGATACAGTGCCACTGGAAGCGATTCAGTTGAATGAGGATTTGACCTATGAGGAGAAACCAGTCAAGATTCTGGAGTTTGCCAGCCGAGTCACCCGCAGCAAGGTCATTAAGTTTTGCAAAGTTCAATGGAGCCACCACACTGAGGATGAATCCACCTGTGAGTGAGAGGAAGATTTGCTTAAGGACCACCCTCACCTATTTTCTAGCCAACCCGAATCTCGAGGGCGAGATTCATCTTAAGGGGGTAGGTTTGTAACATCCCAAATTTTCAATTTGGAATGTTATACATAGAGCATCATTGCATATCATATTTTTTCGTTGCATTTTTTGCTCGATCCTAGAAATTTTACACAACTCAAGGACCCACGGAGAGAGTTGGGGATTTTCGTTATCTTCATATTTGAGTTTTCTCAAAATTTGAAAATAGGATCATTTGAATTTAATTATTTTATCTTCAATTATTTCTACTATCAAAATATGAGAGAGGGAATAAAATGACTTTCCCAAAATAAAGAAATAATGAAGATTTAATAATAAAATCAAATAAGATTTTATTTTGGAGTTTTTCGCCTTTTTATTTGAATTTACAAAAAATGCGCGTTTTTCAAGATTGCATTTAGGCCCCAAATAAAAGTTCATCTTGTCCGGCTTGATTTTAGAAGCCGGGGAAAATTTATTTCGGGATTTTTCGAGTCCGTTTAGTATTTCTTTTTTTTCTGCGTGTAATTATTTAAAAAGCGCCACCGACCTCTGGCCGTGTCGACCTAGGACTCCCGGCCCATGAGGCTTTATAAGCCGCCCACCCGGGCCAAACCCCTAACCGCCCGCCTCGAGCCAGCCGCCGCGCCAGGCTTCATGGGACCCGCCGCCTTGACCACGGACCCGCCGCCCACCACGGACTCCGCCGCCGACGAGGTTCGCCGCCGCCTCGATCCGCGTGCCATTGGTTTTTTTTAAACCGGACGGTTTTTATTTCGGGTTTTTTAGTTTCGTTTTTTATTAGTTTTGGTTTTTTTCCGGTTTAGGTTAAATAGCGAACGTTTGTTTGTTCGTTCGTTCGTTCTAACGAACGCGTTCGTCAGATTAGTTTAGTTAACGAACGTCCGTTCGTTAACCCGTTCGTTGTTTTTCTTTTTCTCGGATTTAATCTGCGATTTTCTGATCGCGATTCTTGATCCGATTTTCATTTTAGTATAACTTTTCGCTCGTTTATCGGAATCAGGCGATTCAAGCGCTTAGAGTTTCGTCTCGAAACCCTCTTTCCGAATAACCTACTTAAACAAGTTTTTGCTTCTGTAAAATTTTGAGTTAGATCCAGATTAGTAAAACGGAGCTGTTTTCTTCCGCCGTTTGACTTTCGTTGCTTCGTTTGATTTGATTCTTTTTGCAAACCGGAGTTCTTAAGTTGAACTATCTGGTTAGTTCTATTTGAGTTTTACCTGTGCATTAGATGAGTACTTATTGTATGCTTGTTTGTTTGTCTGCGATAGAATACCCGAGTGCGCCCGTTACTTGAGTCTCTAGGTTTCATGGATCATCGCCAAGACAAGTAACACTTTGATCATACCTCTTCTCATACCCAGTTTTTATGCATTAGATCTATCCTCAAACAATTGCATGATTAGGATGTAATTAAATTGTGGGTTTTGGGAAGTAGATTGAGGTAGTACCTACCTTTTTATTATCAATCCCTTGGGAGTTACTTCTACGTTTGCTTATTATGCTATGCTATGTTAGTAGACGTGGATTGGGTGAGTGTATCCATGACAGATGTGAGATTGTTATTTAAAGGTTTATTTAAGGTGGCAACTTAAACACACATCTGGGTGGATTGAGGCACCTGGTTTCCATCAGGACTTGCCTGTATTTCTTCGGACCGCCACCCAGGCTCAAAGGGATCATGAGATTATTCAAACTAGAAACTTCCGTGTGCAGCCACAAGCCATTATGGGGTCTGGCGTAGTTGACTAAGTTGTGCGAACTCTTACGGGTAGGCTAGCTGATGTAGGGGTTGTAGGTTGGCATGGTCTACCCACATGTAAGGTGCTAGCGCTTCAGAAAGACTATGTCTCGGTCATCCGTCTCTCAAACACCATGTAGTGCGAGAAATCAAACGAAGGCGATCGAGTCTTGTGGGGAAAAGTGCGCAAACCTCTGCAGAGTGTATAAACTAATCATGGTTAGCCGTGTCCCCGGTTATGGACATCTTGAGTATCTAGTACTTGGATATCATGTGAATCTCATCATGTTACTTCTAATTAATATTGTTGGGTTTGTTAATGAGTACTTTTAATTGGGATTGAGAATGCTGTCAACCATTCTCAATGTTTCACAACCACCATGATAGTTAAATAAATTTATTCCTTTGAAGTAGGTAAAATATGGCTTTATGCAAAAACTGTAAATCAGAGAGCTTTCCACCAGCCATATATGCATGTAGTATAGGCTTATCATTCCACTATTTCTCTATGTGTTACATTGCCAGCATATTCCATGTGCTGACCCATTTTCGGGCTGCAACGTTTCATGTTGTAGACTTTTTAGATGACGAGTAAGGTGCTTAGGTCGTGGTTCTATACTCAGTGATGCCGTTGGAGTTGATGGACTCGCTTATTCTTCCAAGCCTTCCACTGTTATCGTATTTAGATGGCCTTAAGCCATATTTATTTTATTAAGTTCTCTCTTGAGACATTCGATTGTAATAAGTGTGTGATTGCTACTCTATTATAAATCCTTCGAGTACTGTGTGGTGTTAGCATTACTGATCCAGGGATGACACTGAGCACAGAGATCAGACTGTTTGAGGTCTGGTCGCTACATTAGCTAATCTTCTTAACCGTGAACCGTTTGTGATGGCGCGCGCATCATACACGTTCTATAATAGTGAACCGTTTGTGTTGGGCCGCGCATCATAAATGTAGCACCACAGAATACCGACTACGATGGCAATGCGAGCAGAAACGAGTAGGAGTACTGTAGGGACCTTATCCCCGACGGTTTCTGGGTCGTGTGGGAAGTACCCCCCTATCACCCACACTCACTTGGCGACGATTCCAAATGCCGTCGTGGAAAGGGGTTTTAAACCGTTTGTTTAGGACCGACGCGCACTTGTGCAGGTATTTCCTTGTACATGTTGGCCATGGAGTTGTGATCTTTCTTGGGCTTTGCATAGACATCAATGTCATCCTCAGCTTCTTCTGGAGCATTGATAAGCTTGGCCCACTCAGCAATAGTAGACTGGTACCTTGTACCCTCGGTCATCTATACAAGTTTCCCATCTGGGTAAAAGTGAGCAGTAGAGTAAAACTGCATGATCAGCTCATCATTCCATTTGGTCAATTTTTGACCCACAAAGGTGTTAACTCCATTGAGTTTGAAGCTCTCATGCACTCTAGGGAAAGGATCTTCATTGTTGTCAATGTACTCCCAGTCCACCCATTTCATGTCACACACAATGGGCTTCTTATCCAAAAGCATAGTCTCATAGAAGTCCTGTTGTTCCTTAGTGTGAAATCTGTAATCCACAGTAGTTCTTCTCCTTACAGCATAAGGGTCTGACTATCTCCACAATCTGAGACATACATCCTTTCTTTTCTTCATGCTTTCAGCCACTTGATGATTGTCATCATGATCAGGAATCTTTGGCTTCAGTTTCCTAAGCACTTGGGCTTCTTCTTCTTCCACTTCAGGCACTGGGGCCTTGTTCTTTTCAGCAGCTAGTATATTTCTAGTGCTTCTCTTTGGTGCAGACTGTCGGGGAGGCTGATCTGGCCCACAAACACCTACGGGACCGACGGACCGAGCCCCTTTCGGTTCGGCGGGGGGCGGAGGTCGCACGAAGAGCAGATCCTGGCGAAGCACACGAGCAGTTTACCCAGCTTCGGAGCTCTCCGGAGAGATAACACTCCTACTGCTGCATGTCTGAGTGTATTGAGTTCTTGCTCGGGAGCGCTGAGTGCTACAGTACACACAAGCTGCTAACGAGACCGAGCGTGAGTGTTCTCTGGCTTCGAACCTCTCGAACCCTCCCCTACGTTGCGCATGGGCCTCCTTTTATATGCTAAAGGGGTCTCCGACAGGTGGCAACATAGACAAGGGTAAAAATGGAAAAGGAGTGGTTGGTACAGCTACTTGTACAGTGTATCATACCTAACCCTAATGGCAGGGGACAAAGGCATTAAATGCCCGTCTCACGCCGCAGCGGTGAAAAGGACCGTCGAGCGCCACCGCTTGCCATGATGGCAATCTTGTCGGCGCCGCTTGCCATCAGCTCACGTCAAGACGGCCTCTTGCCACGCTGGCGCTGGAAAGGTCCCTGCGACACGTTAGTGGATGTCCGGAGCGCAGTATAGAGTGGTGGTCTGCGGCAAGCGCCTTGCCGCGGTTGTTGTCTTGTCGCGCCCAGACGCTTGTCGCTCATCGGGCCTTCCCGGCAAGCTCCTCTTGTCGGGGCCTTGTCTCCTAGGTGCCTTGGGTGGGCTTCGCGGCAAGCTACGCGTGCGGGGGGCTTGTCTCCTTGGCTTGAATACTTTGTTCTTGAATGGCTCCAAAGGAACCACGGAGGACCTTGGCGGTCACCGGTAAGCCTTGCCGGAGGGCTGAAACTGCCTGCGCACAAGTTCGGGATACTAGGGTACCCCTACTCTAGTACACCGGCAGAGCCCCGGGCTGGGCCACACACGGTGCCGAGCGCTGTTGGGCCAGGCCCAAAACAGGGCATGGGCACGCGCGGCCTGGGTTACGCCGTAACTCACCCCGGACCCACCACGCCCTCCACGAACGGCACGCGTCGAATGCGGCGTCGTGTGAGAGATCGTGGGTGAGATCGTGGGTGGTTTCTTTATTCGGAAAGACGGAACGTCCGCCCTCCCTCTTTATAAGCAGGGAAACAGGGCAGTTCGCCCATCTCGCCGATTGTCAGTCCAATCTCGAAAACCCCATTGCTTCCCCCTTTTTACCAAGGCTGAAGAGAGAGCAGCGCTGCGCTTCATCGCCACTAGCATCACCAACGCCGCCGATCTCCTCACCACCTCCGCCATGGCTCAAAGCCGACAAGGGAAGGCCGTGAAGTCGGCCGAGGCGCGGCAAGCTTGGCGCCATGAAGGAGCGGGCATCTTCCAGCTCGCCATGAGGGAGCCGAGGGAGTACTACTACCTCTTCTCGTCGACGGAGACGCGAGCGCATCCGCCGCACGAAGGTACTCCCAAAGCCGCTTTGAATCGGCTCAATGGGTACCCTTTCTTCGCCGTTCTTCTCGCGGGCTCGCCCGCCTTTCTCTGAATTTTTCTGCGATATCATGAACACCTACGGTTCCGCCTCCTTGACTTCACCCCCAATGCTGTTTCGACCATGGCCGTTTTCGCACATCTCTGCGAAAACTTTGTCGGAGTCCATCCAAACGTAGCCCTTTTCCGCCACTTCTTTATGCCCCGAGTTGAGAGAGGGGAGCCTCTTTCCGGCGGGATCGCCTGGATTTCGAGGACCGGCAAGAAGGAAGCTTATCTGGAGGGAGAGCTCCGTAGAAAATGGGATGAGTGGAGAGCAGACTGGTGCTGGATTGTCGAGGAGAACCCGCAGTTCTTGCCATCGCGCCAAACCCCGTGAGTGCGCCGACAACGATTGGAGCGATGCCGCCTGGAAGACGCTAGGCTGAAGATTGCCGTCATCCGGATCCTACGCCTTAGGCTTGCCGGACTCAATGTAGGCGCCGTTGGCGCAGATTTCCTTCGTCGCCGCATCGCCCCCCTGTAGGAGAGGAGGAGACCCGCCTGGGAGTTTCAGAACGCGGCGGATATCATGAGGCTGCGCCCGGGCCTCAACTTCAATTTCACTGTCCTGGAACTGGACGTGATGCTCTTGGAGCTGTTCAAGCACGATCCTGAGCATCCCGGAGCGTTCAGGTTGCCGAAGAATGTCGTCCCGCTGTGCAACAATTCCTTGCTCAACCGCATCCGTGCAATGATGCCGTTGTGCGACTCGCATGGAATCGTTCCAACCTGGCAAGAGCATGCAGATGACGTCGTGCGAGTGTTCTTTGACAGCCTGGTAGAAGTGCCGGTCCGCCCGATGAATGTAAAAGCCTCACCCGCGACACCACCGGCGATGAGATGCGCCAGACGCCACCAGGCTGGAAGAGGCGGCAGTAGCCGCTGCCGCGGGCGAGTTCGGATTCACCGTGGAGGAGGCAGAGGCAGCAGAGGCGGCAAGCCTTGTCGAGCGAAGGGAGTTTGCCGGTGAGGAAGAGCTTGTCGGGCCTGAAGCCGAAGTCGAGTGAGCTACCGAGGGCGCCTCCTCGCTTCGCATAGCTTGCCGCGAGCGGAGCCCTCAGCTCCACCAAGAAGGCGTCTCCGCAAGGCCGGAGACGTGGCGGAGCGGCAGACGGGTCAGCCGCCCGCTGCGCTGGCAGCGCTCCACCGCGGCAAGCAACTGTTGCAGCGGAGCACCTCACGCCCGGCTAAACCGGAGCGGGGCCCTCGCAGACCACCGCTTCGCTCCCGCCAAGCGGCCAAGGGAACCTACTCCTCCGCCTCGTCAGTCGAGGCAAGCCAGATTTGATCTCTCCGCGCCATTCGAAGAGGAAGAAGAAGAGTAAGATTCTTTGCAGCATTTGTAGTTCTTCGCTTGTTGCTTTGTCTTGTATCTGATTTGCTTCACTCAACCCATTCCTTTTCGTGACGCCGCCCGTAGAGCGCCGAAGAGAGCCAAGGCCCCGGTGATTGTCATCGAGGATGAACCCACCATGACAGCAGGAGGCGCGTCTGAGACCACCTTGCCGGACGCTGCAACTCTTCCTCAAAGCAGCCCCCAGCAGCCCCAAACGTAAGTATATGGTTTACTTCCTGCTGTTAGGCGTGCATGGGTGCCCTTTCTTTGCTGATTGATCACTGATTTGTGTAGGAGCAGAGCAGCCTTACCAGAGTGCCACAAGCCGCCTCCGACATACCTTCTACTTCGACTACTCCGCCAAGGGAGGACTCCCCGGCAAGGGAGCGTTCTCCGGCAAGGGAGACTTCTCCGGCAAAGGGGCAGTTCTCCGGCAAGGGACAGCTCTCCGGCAAGGGACAGCACCAGCGATCCCCTGGTGGCGGAGACCATGACTGCAGACCCTAGCACAGGTAATCCTCTTGCTTGAAAACTTTCCTTGTGTTCTTCTTCTTCTGATTTTCTTCTTGAATATTTTCTTGACTTTTCTTCATTTTCCGGTCGCCGATCCATCCGCCACAGAGCCAATGGAGACCGAGGTCGCCAACAGGAGGACGCTGCTGCACATCTTGACGACGACGCCACGCATCGAGAGAAGAAGTCATACCGACGAGCCCGCCGCGAAGAGGCCGCCAAAGCCGCCGCAGAAGCCGGGCGAGGGGTCCGGCGATCGTGACCGACGGCCCCGAGGCGCAGGAGCGCCAGCGCTATGCCGATCGCCGATCCCTCCGCCCGGCTAGCAGCGTCGAACTCAAGAGCCCCAGCCGGCGCCTATTTGAAGGCCGGGCGATGGCGTCTTCATCAAGCTCCCATGGGCGCCGAGCTCAGGCGCCGGCCAAGGAGAAACTTTTGGTGAAGAGCTGCTTGCCTCCGCTGGATCGACGCTTAGTCGACGCACCAAACAAAGAAGAAGCGAAGTCGAGGAGGAGCAGCTGCTGCGAAGTCATTGTCGCTCTCATGCGCCCGGCTGCCAAGCTGGAATCCCGGAAGCGCTTTGTCGCGAAGGCGGAGCAGACATCGAGAAGCCCGCTGGAGGAGCTCCGGGGCCTCAACCAGAAGCTCTCCGTCCTCGGTAGAGGAGCGGAGCGACTCGCCGAGGAGCGCAAAGCCTTCCTCCTCGAGAAGGCTGAAGCTGAGGAGCAACAGCGGCTTGCCGCCGAGAAGCTATCTGCACAGGAAGGCAAGTTGGCGCAGAGGAAGGTTAATCTTGACAGCCATGAGGAGGATCTAGCCACGCGCGAGAAAACATTTGGCGGGGCTCTCAAGGAAGCAAAGGATGCTGCCGCAGCTGCCGAGGCCGCCAAGAAGGAGCTGGAGACGAAGGTGATGCAGCCGAGGCCAATCTCAAGGAGAGCGGCGAGGAGCTTGCTGCACTCAAGCATGAGCGAGAAGGACGCCTACACTCTTGGCGAGCTGCAGTGGCCGTCTCGGCCGAGAGGAGCAAGGAGCTCAAGACCGCCAAGGACTCCAACGCAGATCTTGAGTTGAAGCCGACCACCTTGACTCAGCGCCTGGACGGTGCTGGGAGCAGGAGGTGGCCTTGAAGGAGAAGATCAAGGCCGATGAGGCGCCGGGCGAAGTCTTCTTGCCGCCTGTAATACCTTTAGGGAGAATGTGGAGCACTGGACCGAGGGTCTCGTGGATGTTGCTGCAGCCATCGACAGGGAGCTGGCGCAGCTGGGGATGGAGGATCTTGGATATTCCTCCGATGAGCACCTCCGACCCAACGCCAAGCTCAGCTTGTTCTTCAAAGGCGTGGTGACGGACCTCCAGCGACTCCGGGAAGAGATCCCAAAGCAGCTGGCCGACGAGTCGCGCCAGATCTGCGTGGGAGCTCTACAAAAAGTGCTGATGAAGGTGGCCTTCCGCAACCCAGGCCTCAACCTCACCAACGTCCTAAAGTCCCTGCCGCCAGATGCTGATGTGGAAGAGCTCAAGACCCTTGTTGCACCCATCGTGGACAGGGTGAGCGGGATCAAGAGGGTTGAGGGCGATCGCGTAGATTAGGCCGCCTG
The DNA here is from genome assembly GCA_021605145.1 of Aegilops bicornis. NCBI lineage: Eukaryota > Viridiplantae > Streptophyta > Magnoliopsida > Poales > Poaceae > Aegilops > Aegilops bicornis. The sequence continues at coordinate 140,667,477 of CM038672.1, forward strand.
CTTTTACGCTTTTTCTTGTCGCTGCCGATCATGTCATGAGAACAATCTATTAGAGCTGCGACAAGCTATCTTGTAATATAACTCTATTTCGGTAGCAATTGCTATGTTATTTCCTTTACTTGGTTCCTTCCTTTGTATGTTTTTGCCCCTACGCTTTTAGGGAACTTGTCATAGGCACTGGCCGCGAAGGCCGAGTGGGACGTCGGCCTCTTTGGCGGTCTGCTACCGACAAGAAACCTTGTTGCAACTAGTCGCAGCTCACTTAAGTTGTTGAGCGGACTCGAAACAAAGTAAGGCGCAACTAGCTACGAGTTGGTTCCTCCGCCGCATGATTTTCCATACAAAGTACGGTCGTTCGAGGAAGATAACTTAAAATTTTTAAAACTGATTGCTCAAACTTTAGCAACTTAGCTTTTCTGTCGTTTGCTTCCCGGTAAGGCTAGACTTCCTTGAGTGACGCTTGGTCCACACCATTATCTTCTCCTTTCCCCCTGGCAAATTTTTGTGCGAGGGAACCTTCCTTTCTTTGAGAAAGAGAAAGAAGAGAAAATAAAGATATGGAGCCTTATGGCTCGTTATTACTTACCGGTGTAGGTGCTGCACAAAGTGTCGATAACGCATGCAAAATAGAAGTAGAAAGCATGAAATTGACAAGATGTGCGGCACATTAGCTTTGCTTATGCACGGGTCTGCGCTCGCTTTGTACAAAGGATTACATGCAACATCGGCAAGACTTGTACAAAAGGTGGTTGGTTAACAGGTTCGCAACCGCGCTTCTGAGTAAAACTTACGAAGATGCTCAATGTTCCAGAGTTGCTCACCGAATGCCATCTTCGATCTCAAGGAGGACAGCGCCAGCCTAGTGACTCGTTTCACCCGTAAGGGCCTTCCCACTTCAAGGCGTCAACTTGTTGGAATTCTTGGCGGACTGAACGCTACCAAGAACAAAGGTCGCCTTCCTCGAGACTTCTCGCATTAACTTTATGCGGCTATGGTAGCGGCGCAAAGCTTGCTGGTATCGAGCAGCTCGTCTGACAAGAAGACGATCCTCCTCAAGGAGCAGCGTCATGTTGTCGCAATCGCTCTTGCTCAAGCTCATCATAAGCGAGCACTCGAGGTGATCCGTATCTGAGTTCCGTGGGGAGAACTGCCTCTGCTCCATAGACTAGAGCGAAGGTGTCTGGCCAGTGGCTCGATTTGGCGTCGTCCTGATCGACCAAAGAACCACCGGCAGCTCCTCAATCTAGTTCTTTCCGCACTTGTGCAGCCTGTCGAAAGTTCTGGTCTTGAGCCCGCGCAGCACTTCAGCATTCGCCCTCTCCGCTTGACCATTACTTCTCGGATGAGCAACAGAAGGAAAGCAGACCTTGGCGCCAAGATCTTGGACGTACTGCATGAAGGTGTGGCTCGTGAATTGCGTGCCGTTGTCGGTGATGATCTTGTTAGGGATTCAAACGGCAAACAATCGACCTAAAGAACTTGATCACGATCGGCTGTCACCTTCCTCATCGCTTCCACTTCCGCCACTTTGTGAACTTGTCGATTGCAACGCATAAGTACTCAAAGCCCCGACAGCTCGGGGAAAGGGGCTGATGATGTCGAGCCCCTGCATCAAAAATGGCCAGGATAAAGGGATCGTCTGGAGAGCTTGAGCTGGCTGGTGTATCTGCTTGGAATGGAACCGCACGCTTCACACTTGGTTACTTGTGCGGTTGCATCCTCGAGGGTTGTCGGCCAAAAGAAACCTTGCCAAACGCTTTTGCGGCAAGTGCTTCCGCGCCAATGTGGTGACCACATATGCCTCCATGTATCTCTGCCAATAGCTTTTGTCCGTCTTCCCGGTGAATACACTTCAATTTCACACCGTTGAGTCTTCTTCTGTATAGTGTGTTGTCGACAAACTGGTATATACTTAACTGCCGGGCTACTCTTTCCGCTTCTTCTTGCTCTTCGGGAAGTTCTCCTGTCTGAAGGAAATGGACAATCTGCTGCGCCCATGCCGGAGCTTGGCTCGACAACAAGGACTAAAGGCACATCTGCCGCTGCGGGAACATCTGCTTCCACGGCGAGAACTCGCGGCTCAGCCGAGCTTGACGTTCCCGACAAGCTTGTCGGAGCAAAACTTGTCGGGAGCGTCTGCTTCAACGGAACAAACCCTCGTGGCTTGCCGGAGCATCGCTCCTCAAAGCACTCTTGGTGTTGATCTTGAGGACCTTCTTGACGGCGACTTGGAAGCTCTGCCGGAAAATAGTCACCAGAGATCAACTTCCTCTTCTTGCTCTGTCCGGTTGATGGCGCATGACGGTTGAGTTAGCTTGAGCACAAAAATCCTGGTTCCACAGTAACTTAAGTGCAGCGCACTTGACGAACCATCGGCAATGTCGCTCTGAGCTCTTGGAACATGTTCCATATGTAGGCCGTCAAAGAGCTATACTAGCTATCTCACTTCATCAACATAAGCATCCAAAAACGGAAACAGATAAATCTTGTACACTTGGCGGAAGACAAGTCGTGAGTCACCCCTCGACAATGAGCTTCTTGATCCCAAGGTCATCATGCGATCTCGAGACCGGCAAGCAAACCTTCATACTCTGCAGTATTGTTTGTTGCTTGCTCCTTGGGAAAGTGCATCTGACTACGTGCTTGAGGTGCTCTCCGGTGGGTGCAACAAGTAGCACGCCAAGACCGGCGCCTTTGCAGCGAGAAGGCACCATCAAAGTACATCAGCCACTCTTTGCTTGCTTCCTTGACGGGGATGCTCGTTTCGAATTTCTTCATCTTGTGTTGGCGTCCATTCTGCTATGAACTCCGCCAATGCTCGCTTTTGATAGTTGAAGTGCTCTCAAACTTGAGGCCAAAGCTTGACAGTTCCAAAGGCCCACTCGACAATCCTGCCTGTTGCCTCTGGATTTTGCAAGATCCTCTTGATGAAAACGAGTGACGATCGTGATCTCATGTGCCTGGAAGTAATGGCGCAGCTTTCTTGAGGCCATGAGGAGGCCGAAAAGCAATTTCTGCACACCAGAGTACCTTGACCTAGCCCCCTGCAGAAGGGAACTGACGAAGTAAACTGGGCGCTGCACCATTCTTTTCTGCATCTTCTCATGCGTCTCACAGAGATCCATCCTTGTCGGGACCAGAGCTTGCCGGTGAAGCCCCCGCTTCGTCATTTGGATGCATCTGCCATGGTTGCTAGCTCATCATCTGCCTCCTCTCCGCTACTAACGCAGCACTAACCACTTGATTGGTTGCCGCTATATATAGCAGCAACTTCTCTTGTGGCTTAGGTGCGACAAGTGTTGGAGTGGAGGACAGTATCTCTTCAAGTCTGCAGCGCAGCCTCCGCTTCCGAGTCCATTTCATCGGACCTGCCTTTTTCAAAATTTTGAAAAATGGCAGGCGCTTCAGCAGAACCTAGAGATAAACCTGCCGAGAGCAGCTACGCAACCGCAAGTCTTCGTGACATCCTTGACGCGCTTTGGTGCTTCAATCTGCTCAATGGCCTTGATCTTGTCGGGATTGGCTTCAATTCCCCACGAGACACGAAGAACCCGAGAAGCTTGCGGAAGGGACTCCAAACACACACTTCTCGTGGTTGAGCTTGAGGTTGATTTTGCGTAGATTTGCAAAGGTTTTGTCTAAATCTTGAATCGAGTCGCCTTGTCCTTGCTTTTGACCACTATGTCATCCATGTAGGCTTCCACATTTACGTGCATTTGCGGCTCAAAAGCGTCATGGACTACTCTTGCAAATGTTGAATCAGCATTTTTAATCCGAAAGGCATCCGTGACGAAACAGTATGTGCCACATGGGGTGATGAATGCGGTCTTCTCCTCATCCTCTTACGCCATGAAGATCCGATGATATCCTCGAGTATGCATCCGTAAATGAAAGCAAATCACATCCGCCGTGGAGTCAACAATCTGGTCGATGCGCGGCAAGGAAATGGGTCTTTGGGACAAGCTTTATTGACATCGGTAAAGTCGATACAAAGCGTCCATTTCCGCTTGCCTTATGCATAACCACAGGATTGGCCAACCACGTGGGATGGAGCACTCTTTGACAAGGCCTGCCGCTTCCAATTTCTTGATTTCTTCTGCGATGAATTCTTGGCGCTCCACTGCCTGCTTCCTGACTTTCTGCTTGACGGGCCGCGCATGAGGACAAACGGCAAGATGGTGCTCAATTACTTTCCTGGGAACACCGGGGATGTCGGACGGTTGCCACGCAAACACGTCGACGTTCGCCTGAGGAAAGCAACGAGCGCCTTCCCATTTAGGGTCGAGAGTGGCACTGATGGTGAAGGTACCACCAGTGCCGTCCTCCTTGGCGGACACCTTCTTGGTCTCTGGTGGAGCTGCCATCGTCTTCTTACACTTGCCGGTGGAGCTCGATGGTGCGTCCACGATGGTAGCACAGCACTCCGAAGAGGTGCGCTTGCCGGAGTGGGCATCAGAGCTCTTGCCGGACTTGGTCTTCTTCTTCGCCCCGGGAGCTTCAGCGGCAAGTGGCTTGCAATCTGCTGCAGCTGCTGCTTCCCGGTAGATCTTGTCGGCGCAGATAAGAGCATCCTTCTTGTCGCCAGGATGTAGATGACACTTATCGGGCCCGCATCTTCAAAGATGTTGTATGCATAATGAGAGGCTGCCATGAATTTGGCGAGTCTTTGGGCGACCAAGTATCCCATTGCAAGGCAATGGAAAGTCAGCAACGTCAAAAGTGACCCTCTCAGTCCTGAAGTTCAACTCGCTGCCAAATGTCACCGGCAACGTGATATTTCCCCTCGGCTTGCTCCTTCCCGGATTGATTCCTAGGAATGTGCCGGTCTCTTCGAGCTCGCCATCAGGGATCTGGAGTTTCTGGAGCACCGCGGAGGAGATCAGGTTCAAGCCGGCCCCGCCGTCAACTAGCATCTTAGTGACCTTGAGGTTGCGGATAGTTGGTGAAACCAACATCGGCAAGCACCGACCGCAGCTTACGCCGATCGTGGTGGTCCTCAATATCAAAGATGATAGGCGTCTTTGGACCATTTCGGAGGCTTGCGTGACTCGACGGATGGTTCTCGCCGCATTGACTTCCCGCATCCACCGCTTGAGCTGGCGGTGTGAAGTATGCAGAAGCACCACCGCCAACGCAGTGACCTCTGTGGCTTTCTGAACTCCTGCTCATCGGTCTCGTCATCATCCATATCTTCATCATCGCTGCCGTCTTCATCCTTGTCGCGGCGCGGGAGGTCTGTCTCCTTCCTTGCCGCTGCTTGGCCTTGCCGCGTCCTCCCGGCCGGGCGTTTCTTGCTAGCTCCTCGGCACCTTCCTGGGCCTTCTCCTTGTCGTGTCGCTAGTATTCAGCCTTCGCTGCTCGACCTTTTGCAGCTCGAGGTCATGGCCCTTGGTGCGGTGGATCTTGCAAGATCGCTTTGTTGGAGCCGTCACCGCTTGTCGGCGACCGCCACAACCGGCAGTTGGTGCCGGTGCAACCTCCTTGCCGGAGCTACCAGCTTTGGCTTTCTTGGCGCCACCTCCGTTGCCGGACTGCTCAACAACTAGCACATCTTTGCCTTTCTTCTTCTGTTGTTCCGCCGCCGGTTTTTCTTTCTTGCGGGCGGTCTCCTCACTATCGAGATCCTCCCGCTTCAAGATTCTCTCCGGGAGTCTCCTCCTTCCTCAAAGACGCGTGCACACTTGTCGGCCAGGGCATATAGCTCACTGACGTCTCTGATCTTGCACATCGCCATCTCCTCCCGCATCCTGCGGTTTCGCACGTTCTGATGGAACGCGCTGATTAGCGCGGCAGGGTGGACATCTGGGATGTTGTGTTGTACGCGGTGAATCTCTGAATGTACTTTGCGCAGGGCTCTCCTTCCTTCCGGGCGGCGAGATGAAGGTCGCTTTCTTGGCCATGGGGCTTGTGGTCACCGTAAAGGCGCCGACAAACTGATGGCATAGATCTGCCCAAGAGGATATGGAGTTGTCCGGCAAGTGCATGAGTCGAGATCTCGACATTGGGCTTGAGCACCCGGTGAAGTAGTTGGCCAGGATCTTGTCGTCTCGCCCCCCGGCAGCTTGCACCGTGATGGTGTAGATGCTGAGGAACTCCGACGGATGCGTCTTGCCGTCGTACTTCTCTAGTACGCCTGGCTTGAAATTCTTCTTGCTGGGCCATTGGACTTGCCGCAGCTCACGAGTGAACGCAGGGCAACCTATCACAGACGGCAAGTCGCTCGTTCCCCGGGCGCATGCATGTCGACAGAGGGCCCAGCGCTGGTCGGATTGACGCTGCGCTTCTCTTGGCGCCGATGCGCAGTTCGAGCGTCTTCTTCTTGTCGTTCGTGAAGAACTTGGTGCTGATCGCGACGAGCTCGTGGATCCGATGATGCGGTGGAGTCGTTGTCGAGGTGGATCCGGCGAGTCGGCGATCTTGGCCTTCGGGGCGGAGAGTGCATGGTGGTTGCACCCCCACCGGTTTTGTCGCCACCGGCTCGTGTTTGGCAGTCCTGCCGCGGCAGCGATGCACTCGGCTGCCGCGGAGCGTCGCCGTTGGCAAAGCCGATGAGACTACGAGCGGTGGCCCTCCATTCATCGACCTTGTCGGCTGTTGGAGGGTAATCTAGGAGCAGTTGAGCTCTCGCCAAAGCTTCTGCTGGAGTGGTGGGTGGAAGTGGCGAACGGCGCGAGGAGCGGGATATGCTCGGACTTCTAACTATGTTAGAAGGAGCAATATCCCGTCCAGGCGACCGTGCCTCGCTCGCGCCATCATATTGGCGTGCATGCTGGTCTTGAGCATCTCGAGATCCACCAGCTCGATCTTGGTCCAACGAGCGTATGGCGTTGTGAATACCATGACGCTGTCGGTCCCGCGCCTCCTGAGACTGGCGCGGTGCATGTACGGACGCCGAGGTTCATGCAGCCTTGTCCTTGGACTTGGCAGCACCGTGGGCTCTGCCGACGTCCATTCTTCGCTGGCGTCTACCCCACCACCCGCTTGCTCCGGTGGTGGTGGGTTCGACGCAGACGGAACATCTGCCGCCAAGCCTTCTTCTTGGTGGCATGTCGATGAAGATGATGAAGATCTAGCTTCGTGTGGACGCCAGATCAGGTTCACACAATCTCGACGCCCCTACCGGGCGCGCCAAAGATGTCGGGAGGCTGATCCGCCCACGAACACCTATGGGACCGGCGGAACGAGCCCCTTTCGGTTCGGGCGGGGGCAGAGGTCGCACGAAGAGCGGTCGAGGCGAAGCACATGAGCGGTTACCCAGCCGGAGCTCTCGGAGAGATAACACTCTACTGCTGCATGTCTGAAAGTGTATTGAGTTCTTGCTCAGAGCACCGAAAGTGCTACAGACACACAAGCTGCTAACGAGACCGGCGTGAGTGTTCTCTCGGCTTCAACCTCTCGAACCCTCCTTACGCTATGCATGGGCCTCCTTTTATATGCTAAAGGGTCTCCGACAGGTGGCAACGTAGACAAGGGTAAAATGGAAAAGGAGTGGTTGGTACAGCTATTTGTACAGATGTATCATACCTAACCACGACGACAGGGGACAAAGGCATTAAATGCCCGTTTCACGCCACCGACAAAGGCGTAAAGGGACCGTGTGGGCGCCACCGCTTGCCACGATGGCAATCTTGTCGGCGCCGCTTGCTACCGGCGCTCCGTGCCGCACCTCTTGCCACTGTAGCGCTGGAAAGGTCCTGTATGACACGTTAGTGGATGTGCTTTGGAGCGCAGTACAGAGTGGTGGTCTGCCGGTTGTTGTCTTGTCGCGCCCGAGCTTGTCGCTCATCGGGCCTTCCGGCAAGCTCCTCTTGCCGGGCCTTGTCTCCTAGGTGCCTTGGGTGGCCTTCCGCAAGCTCCTCTTGCCGGGCCTTGTCTCCTTGGCTTGAATACTTTGTTCTTGAATGGCTCCAAAGGAACCACGGAGGACCTTGGCGGTCACCCGGTAAGCCTTGCATGAGGGGCTGCAATCGCCTGCAGGCACAAGTTCGGGATACTAGGGTACCCCTACTCTAGTACACCGACACAGACTTTGAAGCTTGAGTAGTAGCTTTGTGGGCAGTCTTGGGATTTGATGGAGCTGCCCCAGACTTGATGGCATCCCCCATCAACTTCTGAGTCTTTGGTTTTGGTGCTGCATCTTCTTCTTCATCTAATGAGTGCTTCTCAAATTCAGCCATGGGATCAACACGCTTTCACCATCTTCCTCTCTTCCTTTTCTTCTTTTCTTTTCCATCCCCACTTGCTGGTTGAGCTTTCTCCTGAGTTGATGCTCTGGCTTTGTACATATGCACTCTCTTGGCAGGAGCTTTCTTGTGCAAACCAGGCTTGGTTGCAGCAGCAGCATACTCCTTTGTCAGCACTTTCTTGGAGGTGACTTCCTCCTCAACAACAACATAATCTTCATCTTCAAAATCTGAGTTTCTCTCCCTCCTTGTCCTAGTTGGAGCTTTGGGAAAGTTGCTTGGGGTGCTTCTGCTACCCTCACCATAGCTGCCAGAGGGACTAGTGCCCTCACTCAAGTTAACTTGTTCCTCAGACTTGTTTTAACTTTCACTTTGATCTGACATAGCTGACACTGCAAACTGAAAGCTGACCCTGTGAATAGATATAGTTGAGATAGAGTGGATGAGCATCACAAAATGCAGAGATTTTGCAAAACAATTGAGTCAAAAAGTTAGTTTTATGTTTCTACAGAAAGCATTTCGGAGCTACCGATTTGATAAACTCGGTGACACCAAAGCAATATTAGAGTCTAAACTAGTGGAATCGGTCAGACCAAGACACCGTTCGGTGACTCCGAGATTGCTAGGGTTTCACTGAGAATCGAACTCGGTCACACCGATTTGTAAGTTTCGGTTAGACCGAAAATCACAAGTGCAATGGCCTAGGACAAATCAGTGAGACCGGTTTCTACAACTCGGTCGGTCCGAGATGAGTTTGGGAGAAACCTAACCCTAATTTTTTGAATCAAAACTAAACTAAAGGAAGTTTTTGCTGGATAGAGTAATCTCATACGTGGTAAGAATCATGACATTGAACCAAGTGCAGGAATCAGAGGTTACGATTGCACATAGGGGTCGAGTTCATACCCTAACTCAGCGGTGAACTTGCTACGGTGACAACAGCGGCGGAGATTTCCGTTGACGGCAGCGGAGACCAGCAGCGGGAGGTCACTGGAGATGAGGAGACGATCCGGAGACCTCGAGTCGGCAGAGCTGGATATGCGCGGGCGAATGGTTTCAGAGGAATTTCCAAAATTTGACCCATGGGTATATATATCCGCACTCGTCACAGATCGAGGGAACAACTCGGTGTCATCGAGATGCAGAATCGCAAGCTGTTACTGCAACACGGTGTGACCGAATTGTTCAAATTGGTTGCACCGAGATTGAAACCTAGATCAACTCAATGAACTCGGTATGACCGAAAGAAATGAATCGGTGTGACCGAAATACACAGAGAGGTTTTGAAAGTTTAAGTCTATGACGAATCGGTGGCTCCGAGTGCCCCTCACCCAGAGGGTTCGAATCTGACTTGATCAAACTTTGTGATGTAGCATGAATAGAGTTTGAGACGAGAAAAGCATAGATAGCTAGAGGGAGTTCTTAGGCATTCTTGTCCATCCATTTGGCAAAAGAAAAAGACCAAACAATCAAAGCAACAAATGGATATCCTCGAATGAGAAAAATATGCACTCAACATGCTCACACAGATGGCAAATGAAATATGTGGCAAAGCATGCACAAACACTTTAGCATCTATCAAGCAATTGCCGATGACTAGGTCATCTATATATGAGTATATTGACTGAGGAGTCAAATGAGAACATTTGATCATAGTTCATACTCATCGTTTAAGCACAAGTGGGGTTGCCACTTTTACATAAAGCATTGTTGTGTTCACACCATTAGAGTTTCTTTAGCTCAATTCTTAGAGTAAAGCTCCCCATAGATGTGATATCCCCCCAAAGAGGGATGAACTAACCTTGGGTTTTGTCGATGATGACTTCATGTAGATGTTGAAGATGTGGATGCTCAATGTTGATGTAGATCATTTGGAGCAATCCATTGGAGTGAGCTGCACTTTCAATACCTACATGGGTTATTCTCACAAGGAACAAACAAGGATATCCATAGACATAGAGTGAAGTACACACAAGATGATGCCCATCAAAGCATTATGTTACCTTGTCCCTTGACTTACCAACAAGAGGGTTTGTGACTCCTTGAACTAGTGAAAGATGTGGAAGTTGATTGCACTTGTCCTTGCCAAAATGAATATGAGTGAAGTGTGTTGGCGGAGTCACCCTCAAGAACTCTCTAGTTCTTCTTCTTCGGGATCCACATCATCTTGATGGGAATCCTTGGAGTTATAGTCGTAATTGATGAAGTAGAACTTGATGTAGTCTTTGGAACCCACTTGACCAAGGCCTTAGGATATTCTTAAAATTCATCCATCTCCTCTTGAAGCTTGTCCTTGCCTTTTAGCTTGTGGTCTTGTGGTGGAAGATCATCTTGAGCTTGTGTCCCCTTGAAGGAAGTAGGATCATAATTCTCTTGTTGAGGAACAAACTTCATCTTGGGGAGTTGATCTTCTTCCCACTCAACTCCACTGGCATTGAACTTTCGTTCAAAACCAACACCTTGATTCTTCTGGTGCCTTCCTTGCTTGCGTACAATTTCCTCAAATTGCTTACTTTCGATAAGTCTCTTGTAAACACATTTCTCTATAATTCCATTCAATAACCTGTTTTCTTGCTCAAGTGTAACTTGGCTAAGAGAATCATTAGTGGAATCAAGAGAACTACTAGAAGAAACAATATTGGATTTAGCATGATTATTGTTACTACTAGAAGAAGAATCTATCTTAATCTTGTTGCTAGATTTTACTTGTGGCATGTAAGTAGACAAGAGTAAATGCTTCGCAATGTAAGAAGAACTTTTCTTACGAATATCATCATTGATTGCTTTTAAGAACCCATGCTCTTGCTCTAGGTTGAGTTTTCCAAAGCGTAGCTTCTCACAAGTCTTTAAAAGCTCTTGATGATCTTCCAAAGTAGTTTCATGAGCTAACTTAAGAGTGTTTAGTTCTTTAGTTAGACGCTCAATATCCTTCTTATCATCGTCATTCATTTTATCTTGATTAGCATGATTAATAGCAAGTTCATCATAGTTTTCATCACTAGAGTTGTCAACAAGTAAATCATCATCACCTAGCAAATCATCTTCATCACTATTGAAATCAACATACTAGGGGTGAGATACCTATGGGCCTTTAGCCATGAAGCATCTTCCAATTCCTTCATTTGGTGAGTCAAATATGTCATAGGAGTTGGTTGACACAAGTGCTAGACCGGCAACACCTTCATCTTGAGTATATTCGGAGTCGGAGTGATAACTTCTCTCGAGGTGGTGGTCAGAGTCGGAACCGGATACCTATTCACCAAAATGAGCTTGATGTATTCACTTTGTGTAGCTCCTTGATGACTTGTCCTTCCTTTCTGAATCCTTGCTTCTGCGAGAGGTTCTTCGTTCATAACGATCATCTCTACTCCTTCTCTCCCTTGGAGGTGATTCTTCTCTTTTCCTTCTCCTTTTAGGTGAGTCTTCTCTTATTTTGTAGGGAGCCGTACACTCATTGGAGTAGTGTACGGGTCTTCCACAATTGTAGCAATTACGTTCACGACTAGAAGATCTTTTTTCATTGTAGGACAACTTCTTTATTTGCTTCTACTCTTGTAGAACTTGTTGAAGTTCTTCATCATTAGGCTCAATTCCTCATTGAAAGATTGTTTCTCACTTGATGATGTAGGAGCATCACATGAGGATTTTTAAGCACCACTAGACATGTTGTGAAGCTCTTATTTATCCGTGAGTGACATCTCATGAGCAACAATTCTACCAATGACTTCTGTTGGCTTGAGATCTTTGAAATTGGGCATCATTTGGATCAATGTGCACACGGTATCATATTTTCCATCCAAGGCTCTTAGGATCTTCTTGATGATGAATCTATCGGTCATCTCTTCACTTCCTAAGCCGGCAATCTCATCTGTGATGAGAGCAAATGCAGAGTACATTTCAGCAACACCTTCACCATCCTTCATTTTGAACTTGTCAAGTTGACTTTGAAGCACATCCAATTTGGATTCCTTGACGGAGTCGGTACCTTCGTGCATATCAATCAAAGTATCCCAAATTTCCTTTGCATTCTCAAGACGGCTGATTTTGTTGAATTCTTTGGGGCACAATTCGTTTAAGAGGATATCGCAAGCTTGGGCATTGTATTGCAACATCTTCAATTCTTTCATGGTAGCTTCGTGATTTGGTTCCTCTCCCATCGAAGAATTCACCTTGCAAGCCAATACACACAATAGCCCAAACGACGGGGTTATGTCCAAGAATATGCATTTTCATCTTATGCTTCCAACTAGCAAAATTAGTACCATCAAAGTAAGGACCTCTACAGAGTTAATTTCCCTTGCTAGACGCCATACTCTCCTAGGTTATGAAACCAAGGCTATGATCACCCTATGGAAATCAAGGCAAATAGAGACGAAAGCTCTGATACCACTTCTAGGATCGAAAGTATGCCTAGAGGGGGGGAGGTAATTAGACTACTTGACCAAATAAAAATCTAGCCTTTTCCCAATTTTAAGTCTTGGCAGATTTTAGCAACTTAACACAAGTCAAGCAATCAACCTACACATGCAATTATAAGAGTATAGCAGCGTAAATCATTGCATATGAAGGTAAAGGGGAGGAGTTTGGAGGGAGAAAAAACAATGTAGACACAGAGATTTTTGGCGTGGTTCCGATAGGTGGTGCTATCGTACATCCACGTTGATGGAGACTTCAACCCACGAAGGGTAACGGTTCTTGTGAGTCCACGGAGGGCTCCACCCACTAAGGGTCCACGAAGAAGCAACCTTGTCTATCCCACCATGGCCATCGCCCACGAAGGACTTGCCTCACTTGGGTAGATCTTCACGAAGTAGGCGATCTCCTTGCCCTTACAAACTCCTTGGTTCAACTCCACAATCTTGACGGAGGCTCCCAAGTGACACCTAACCAATCTAGGAGACATCACTCTCCAAAAGGTAATAGATGGTGTGTTGATAATGAAATCCTTGCTCTTGTGCTTCAAATGATAGTCTCGCCAACACTCAACTCTCTCTCACAGATTTGGATATGGTGGAAAGTTGATTTGAGTGGAAAGCAACTTGGGGAAGGCTAGAGATCAAGATTCTTGTGGTTGGATTGGAATATCTTGGTCTCAACAGATGAGTAGGTGGTTCTCTCTCAGAAAATGAATGTTGGAAGTGTAGGCACGTTCTGATGGCTCTCTCCATGAATGGAGGATGGGTGGAAGGGTATATATAGCATCCACACAAAATCTAACCGTTACACACAATTTACCAAACTCGGTGGGACCGAATAGTGAAACTCGGTCAGACCGATATGGTTCGAAATGTGAACGTTAGAGTTTTCAGTGGGACCTACATGATCAACTCGGTGGGACCGATGTGCTAGGGTTAGGGCATAACTTGATCTCGGTGAGACCAATCACATGAACTCGGTGAGACCAATTTCAGTAATACGCAAACAGAGAGTTGGTCAGGCAAACTCGGTGGGACCGATCACTCATTTTGGTGGGACCGAAACGTTACGAAAAGGAAACAGAGAGTTTGCATTACGAACTCAGTGGGACTGATCGCTCATATCGGTTAGACCGAAACGTTATGAAGGTAAATAGAGAGTTTGCAATCCCATATCGGTGAGACCAAATTTATTAGGGTTTATGGCTATGGCTATGTCAAATGAACTCGGTGCGCCGGATGGATCAAATCGGTGGGGCCGAGTTTGACTTTAGGTTTAGGACATATGTGGAAATGAGAAAGTGGTTGAGGGATTTTGGAGCTGATCACTAAGCATTTTGAGCAAGAAAGCCATTAAGTAACACCTCATGCCCTTTTAGTAGTATTGGCTTTTCCTATGGACTCAATGTAATCTTGGATAACTAAAATGAGAATGTAGAGTCTTGAGCTTTTGCCAATATGTGTCCTTAGCATTTTCAGGGGTCCACATCTCTTAGTCCATGCCATGCCAATCATTGAATTTTCTGATAGTAACGTTTGCAACCACAACAGGCACATCCTCACAAATACCGATGGGTATAGCAGTTGATTTATCAGCCATTTGCAAAGAAATTTCAGTAGGTGTCAACTTATTCAATTCAAATCTATGATATAAAGAGAAAGGCATAACACTAACACCGGCTCCAAGATCACATAAAAGCAGTTTTGACATAGTTTCTTTTAATGGAGCATGGTATAGTTGGTACTCCCGGATCTCCAAGTTTCTTTGGTATTCCACCCTTAAAATTATAATTAGCAAGCATGGTGGAAGTTTCAGCTTCAGGTGTCTTCCTTCTATTTGTAACAATATCTTTCATATACTTAGCATAAGGAGGCATTTTAAGCATATCAGTCAAACACATATACAAAAAGATAGGTCTAATCATTTCAGCAAAGCACTCAAAATCCTCATCATCTTTTTTCTTGGATGGATTAGGAGGAAAGGGCATGGGTTTCTGAACCCATGGTTCTCTTTCTTTACCATGTTTCCTAGCAACAAAGTCTCTCTTATCATAACATTGATTCTTTGATTGTGGGTTATCAAGATCAACAACAGGTTCTATCTCTACATCATTATCATTACTAGGTTGAGCATCAACATGAACATCATCATTAACATTATCACTAGGTTCATGTTCATCACCAGATTGTGTCTCAGCATCAGAAATAGAAATATCATTGGGATTCTCAGGTGTATCTATAACAGGTCCACTAGAAGCATGCAAAGTCCTATAAGTTTTCTTTTTCTTTTTATTCCTAGGACTAGGTGCATCAGTATTAATTCTCTGATAATCTTGCTCAACCCTCTTAGGATGACCCTCAGGATACAAAGGTTCCTGAGTCATCTTACCATCTCTAGTCATAACCCTAACAACATTATCATTGTTCTTACTATTCAACTCATTAAGCAAACCATCTTGTGCCTTAAGTACTTATTCTACTTGAGTTGTAACCGTGGAAGCATGTTTGCTAATAAGCTTAAGATCATTAATAGTTCTACTCATATAATCACCCAAGTAGTCAAGCATGTGAGCATTACGTTTCAAGTGTCTACTAACATAAGCATTGAAGTTTTCTTGTTTAACAATAAAATTATCAAACTCATCCAAGCATTGACTAGCAGACTTATTATGAGGAATGTCACCTTCATCAAATCTATAAAAAGAGTTTACCTCTACTACCTGTGTCGGGTTATCAAGACCATATATTTATTCAATAGGAGGTAGATTCTTAACATCTTCAGCTTTATTACCTTTTTCTTTCATAGATTTCTTTGCCTCTTGCATATCTTCAGGACTGAGAAATAGAATACCTCTTTTATAGGGAGTTGGTTCAGGAAGTGTCCAATCATTGTCATTACTCAATATATTATTCAATAGCAATTTAGCTTGCTCAACACTTTGTTCCCTGAAAACACAACTAGCACAACTATCAAGGTGGTCTCTGGAAGCATGGGTTAGTCCATTATAAAAGAGATCAAGTATTTCATTTTTCTTGAGAGGATGATCAGGCAAAGCATTAAGTAATTGGAGAAGCCTCCCCCAAGCTTGTGGGAGTCTCTCTTCTTCAATTTGCTCAAAGTTAAATATTTCTTTTAAAGCAGCTTGTTTCTTATGAGCAGGGGAATATTTTTCATAGAAGTAGTAAATCATATCCTGGGGACTACGCACACAACCAGGAGCAAGAGAATTAAACCATAACTTAGCATCACCCTTTAACGAGAAAGGAAACAACTTAAGAATATAGTAATAGTGAATCTTTTCCTCATGAGAAAATAGGGTGGCTATATCATTTAATTTAGTAAGATGTGCCACAACAGTATCAGATTCATAACCATAGAAAGGATCAGGTTCAACCAAAGTAATTAACTCAGGATCAACAGAGAATTCATAATCCTTATCACTAACAAAGATAGGTGAAGTAGCAAACATAGGGTCATATTGCATTCTAGCACTCAAAGACTTTTCTTTCAGCTTAGCTAACAGTTTCTTAAGATCATCTCTATCATTACAAGCTAAAAAGTCTCTAGCTGTTTCTTCATCCATAATATAACCCTCAGGTACAACAGGAAATTCATATCTAGGGGGAGAATCATAATCTTCAGTTTCAGTAATTTCATTCTCTCTAACCCTAGCAAGTTGTTCATCAAGAAATTCACCTAGTGGCACAATATTATCAAGCAAATAAGTAGTATCATTATAAGCATCATGTGTAGCAGACGTGGCATCATCAATAACATGCGACATATCAGAATCAACAGCAGGTGTAGGTGTCGCAAGTTTACTCAAAACAGAAGGTGAATCAAATGCAGAGCTAGATGGCAGTTTCTTACCTCCCCTCGTAGTTGAGGGAAAAATCTTGGTTCTTTGATCTTTCAGATTCTTCATAGTGATCAACAGATATAAATCCCAAGTGACTCAGAGAATAGAGCTATGCTCCCCGGCAACTGGGCCAGAAAAAGGTCTTGATAACCCACAAGTATAGGGAATCGCAAAAGTTCTCGAGGGTAGAGTATTCAACCCAAATTTATTGATTTGACACAAGGGGAGCCAAAGAATATTCTCAAGTATTAGCAGCTGAGTTGTCAATTCAACCACACCTGAAAGACTTAATATTTGCAGCAATGCATTTAGTAGCAAAGTAGTATGGAAGTAATGGTAACGGTGGCAAAAGTAACAGTAGCAGTTTTGTAGCAATCGTAACAGTGGCAACGGAAAAGTAACTTAGCAAAGATCAATATGAAAGAACTCGTAGGCAATGGATCAATTATGGATAATTATGTCGGATGGCATTCATCATGCAACAGTTATAACATAGGGTGACACAGAACTAGCTCCAATTCATCAATATAATGTAGGCATGAATATAGTCATACGTGCTTATGGAAAAGAACTTGCATGACATATTTTGTCCTACCCTCCTGTGGCAGTGGGGTCCTATTGGAAACTAAGGGATATTAAGGCCTCCTTTTAATAGAGAACCGGACCAAAGCATTAGCACTTAGTGAATACATGAACTCCTAAAACTACGGTCATCACAGGGAAGTGTTCCGACTATTGTCACTCTGGGGTTGCCGGATCATAACACGTAGTAGGTGACTATAACTTGCAAGATAGGGTCAAGAACACAAATATATTCATGAAAACATAATAGGTTCATATCTGAAATCATGGTACTTGAGCCCTAGTGACAAGCATTAGGCATAGCAAAGTTATAGCAACAGCAATCTTAGAACATAGTGGATACTAGGGATCAAACCCTAACAAAACTAACTCGATTACATGGTAAATATCATCCAACCCATCACTGTCCAGCAAGTCTACGATGGGATTACTCACGCAAGGCGGTGAGCATCATGAAATTGGTGATGGGGGATGGTTGATGATGACGATGGCGACGATTCCCCCTCTCCAGAGCCCAAAACGAACTACAGATTTGCCCTCCCGAGGAAGACCAGGAGGTGGCGGCGGCTCCGTATCGTAAAACATGATGAATCCTTCTCCCTGATTTTTTTTCACCCCGAACGTGAATATATGGAGTTGGAGTTGAGGTCGGTGGAGCTTCGTGGCACCCACAAGACAGGGGGCGCGCCCAGGGGGTAGGGCGCGCCCCCACCCTTGTGGACAGGTGATGGTCCCCTTTGGTTGATTCTTTCACCAATATTTTTTATTTATTCCGAAAATATTGTCCGTGAAGTTTCAGGTCTCCAAGAACTTTTATTTCTGCACAAAAATAACACCACGGCAATTCTGTTGAAAACAACGTCAGTCCGGGTTAGTTCCATTAAAATCATGCAAATTAGAGTCGAAACAAGGGAAAAAGAGTTTGGAAAAGTAGATACGATGGAGACGTATAAATGCTGATCCCGCGAACCGCCCTCGAACGATCCCTCGACAAAAGACCGAAAGGATGACCTCTCTACTTGGTTGCAAGCGTACGGTCTTCATGATCTGGCAGCGCTTCATCGTCCAGAGCTAATCGTCTTCGGAGAATTAGAGGGAGGAGTATAGAACCACATTGGGATTCTAATTATGAGGAATAGAGGTGGCTAGGGCTCGCTCTAATTAGTCAACTAGGACCAACTAGAACGTGCACTAGATCAACTAGAGGAGGCTCCAAAACTTGTGTTAATCAATTGGGCACCAAACCTCCACTATATATAGGTTAGAGGGGATAGGAAGGGCTGCCACCAGAGGAGGGAAACCTCCTTGGGGCGTCCAACTAAGAGGAGGAGGAGTAGGACTCCTCCCCTACTCCTATTCGGCCCCCTTCCTTAGGGAAGGGAGGCATTTCCCCACTTGGGCCTTTTTGGCCCAAGTTTCCATCCACCTCTTGGCCTTATTAGGCTCATTGATATTAAATTAAATATATATTTGTCCTAAACATTTTCAAAGAATTATATATTCAATTTAACATCCCCAGAAACATTTTCCACCTATATATGTCAACCGGTATTACCCGATATTCACCGAAACCCTTCCGGTAACCTCGAAACACTTCCGGAACCTCTCAAAAATATTCCAGATATTAATGAAACAATTCCATGAATATATTCTCATCACTCCTGTCACACTAACACTCAGCAAATCGTGATTACCTTAAGCTTGTGACCCCGTAGATTAGGTAAATCATAGACATGAACGAAACCCCTTCGTTCAATGACCGATAGTGGAACTGTGGACATCCATATCGGTCCCTGTGATTACACGAATGATATTCGAGTGAACCTTTGGTTATCATGTGATGTTCCCTTTGCTTTCTGATACTTTACAAAACCTGGTGTGCATCAGTATCCTCCAAAGTCATCACGATGCTCACTATACCGTTGCTCCCGTTACCAGTTTTGTTCTTCTTTCTCGTTGACGTGTTCCGGCATCCCCGTGACATAGTAACCTGTGTCTTTCCAGATGATGATGGATGCCGTTACATCGAGAGGGCCCTAAGAATATCTCTCTATCGCCGGAGGAGCAAATCCTACTCTCGAGTTATCTGATGGCTTCTCAAACTTTTCGGTGAACCTGAAAGTTGTCATTGTGATCACCTTGTTACAAATGAGGTTTGAGCAACCTCAAAGCCCACCGTCTGGTAGGAAGTGACGAAACACTCTCATGGTCTGAGAAACTAAAACACATGCTAGCACTCCGTGTTATAATAGATGATTTTAGACGATATAATCACAAAGTATAACACACAAGAATTGGGTCGATTCAATATGATCGTTCTTCTAACGTCATACCCTCACTGTTGTTTTAGGACTATCATTACACTTAACGATATCCTAAGATCCGAAAAACATGATCACCAACAACACTTGAGCCAGTCTTATAGGCGAGACCAGGAACCTATCGTTACATGTTTATCATTCCAGACGTGCATATGAGTTTTCCACTGAATCACATATTCCAGGATCATAACAGTCTCCCACAGTCTCCCACTTGCATATAGCATGGAATATAAACTCTTAACTATGAATATGGAAATATAATAATACAATATTATTGCCTCTATTGCATATTTCCAACAGTCTCCCACTTGCACTAGAGTCAGTAATCTAGTTAGCACTTTTAACTTTTACACCAATGGCAATCCGGTGTCAGTCCATGCTTTGCTTGTGGTATAGACTTCGTCCTATCGAATCTGAGGACTACAGATCTGTGTATATCATTTGCGTTTCTACGCATCTATAATGCTTTCGCAAGAATTCGTAATTTGTGTGAAACCGACTTTGTGTATGTACTAAATCACTGGTAGAACCTTTGATTCCTTAGGCTGAGTTATGGAACCACTATTAAGAATAGTGTTCCAATGATACAATCATCTAGAAACCATACCAAGCTCATGAATGAACTTTCGATTCAGCAACCTTCATTTTTGCTTCTAAAGCAATAATATACTTAGCCTTCTGTTATAGAATTCCCATAGTAACTTTTGGACAAATTCCAACTTACTGTGCCACCATAAATCACCTTTAGTGTGAAATCGAAAAATCACTTGTAGCACAGATGAAGATTTTATCGATGTACTACTTACAATGAGCATTCATTGATGTAACTCCTTACAACAATCTCTTCATTTTCTCCTGTGTGGAAACATGGCATTAATCCTTAACAACATTTTTTCATTGTTGTCCTACGATCAACAATTTTATCATACTAGTAAATTTTACTTACAATTAACTTGGAGTATTGGAAATATCTGGTTGCTTACATACCATGGAATACAAGTGTGGTTAAAATCATATTTCGGTCATCCGTATTTCAGGATACCGACTCCTTCCATGTGACATTGACAAGAAACTCTTCTTGACATTTTACATACTAACATGCTTTAGTATTCTGTCAATATGTATTTTGGCTCGGTCCGATTAGACACCATTATCTCCATAGATCATTATGTCTAATACTAAGACTACTCATTGCCTAAGTATTTTATTGAAAAACTAGTTTCAATAAAGTCTTAATCCGTGTCAAGAAATTTACATAACTTCCAATCAACAATATGTCATGTACATATATTGTTTATAAATATTATCATGCTCCCACTTACTTTCTTGTAAATACATGCATCTTCGCTTTATTTGTTGAAATCAATTTATTTTACCATTTCATCAGTACGAAGATTCCAACTCCACTATGCTTGCTTCAGATCATTATAGGATCTCTTGAAGTTTGCATACTTACTAGCATCCTCTGGATCGACAAAATTACCTTGGATCGTATCAAACATACAACCTTGGTTCTATTTCCATCTCATGGGAATCATTTTGACATCCATCTGTTTTATCTCATAATTAAAATATTTAATAATTGCTAGTCTAACCCGAACTGACTTTAAGTATTGCTATGATGAGACAATCTCGTCATAGTCAATTCTTTGATCTTGTCATAAACTATTTGTAACAAGTCAAGCATTATAAAACATTTTTTATCTTTCTCAGTTTATAGATCCATTACTATCCTGTAGACTCTAAATCTTTCGAAGGGTTCATCAAGTTATAAGCTTGAATTATGTGAATGGATACTATCTCAGATTATGTTGGCATATAGCCAATTTCCGGAGTCAGGGCCATCAACACTTCTCTGTAATTTATAGGTTCATTGTTTGCCCAAAAATATTTCACCTGCATACCACAAAGGTCTGCACGAATTTTCCCAACCTATATAGTTCAGCTGCAAGTTCGATCGTAGTCTCTATATCTCATGTAGAGGCTTTTGTATCAGTCACAGTAAGAAATTCTATAATTACATCCAATGTTTCTTTTCTTTGAGCTGATTACAAAGATTCCGCAATCTTGTTGAGTTGCACTGTCCTCTGATACGTCTCCAACGTATATATAATTTATGAAGTATTCATGTTGTTATTTTATCATTCTTGGGTGTTTTACAATCATTTTATAGCAACTTTATATCATTTTTTGGGACTAACCTGTTGACCCAGTGCCCACTGCCATTTGCTGTTTTTTCTTGTTTTTTACATCGCAGGAAATCAATATCAAACGGAGTCCAAACGCAACAAAACTCCACGGGGATTTTTTATGGGCCAGAAGACATCCATTGGGCCAGAGCAGCACCTAGGGGTGCCCCGAGGGGGGCACAACCCACCAGGGCGCGCCAGCCCCCCTGGCGCGTCCAGGTGGGTTGTGCCCACCTCGGTGGCCTCTCGCACCCCCTCTTTGCACTATAAATTCTCAAATATTCCGAAACCCATCGGGGTTAACCGATATCAGAAGTTCCACCGCCTCAGGGCTCCGTAGCCACCGAAAAGCAATCTAGACCCGTTCCGGCACCCTGTCGGAGGGGGGGAGTCATCTCCGTGGCCATCTTCATCATCCCGACGGTCACCATGATGAGGAGGGAGTAGTCCACCCTCGGGGATGAGGGATTGTAACAGTAGCTATGTGTTATCTCTCTCTCTCTCTGTCTGTCGTGATCTATATCATGGGCTTTGTTAATATAGTCGGATCATATGATGTTTATCCCCTCTATACTCTCGTTGTGATGAATTGAATCTTTTCCCTTTGAAGTTTTGTCATGTTGGACTGAATATTCAGAGATGAGAACACATGATATATGTCTTGCAGTTTGAATACTTGAGGTGAAAATTGGGGTATCTTATTGATTCACTTGATATTTGTTATGGCATTCAACTCGCGGATTCCCGCGGTGATATTGGGGTAATCTATGCATAGGGGTTGATTCATGTTTTTCTTCGGTAGAAACTTTGGGGTCTCTTTGTAGTTCCTTGTGTGGATTGAGTATTATGAATATGAATATGCTTTGGTGTTATTCTAGTATGAACTCTAGGATAGATTGAACGGAAACAATAGCTTTGTGTTATTTTAGTACGAACTCTTGAATAGATCGATCGGAAAGAATAGCTTTGAGGTGGCTTCGCACCCTACAAACAATTCCTACCTTTTGTTCTCCGCTAATAGGAACTCGAGTAATTCTTTGCTATACTTTGAGGGATAATCATATGATCCAACTATGTTAGCACTGTTGAGAGATTGCACTAGTGAAAGTACGGACCCTAGGCCTTGTTTTTAAGCATTGAAGCACCATTTTTATGCTTGTTTACTACTTGATACCTTGCTGTTTTTATTTATTCAGATTATAAAAATATATTTCTACCATCAATATTACACTCTTATCACCATCTCTTCGCCGAACTAGTGCACCTATACAATTTGCCATTGTATTGGGTGTGTTGGGGACACAAGAGATTTTTTGTATTTGGTTGCAGGGTCGTTTGAGAAAGACCATCTTCATCCTACACCTATCACGGATTGATAAACCTTAGGTCATCCACTTGAGGGAAAATTGCTACTGTCCTATAAAACTCTACGCTTGGACGCCCAACACGTGTCTACAAGAATAAAGTTGCGTAGTAGACATCAAGCTCTTTTCTGGCACCATTGCCGGGGAGGTGAGTGCTTGAAGGTATATCTTTATATCTTGCAATTGAATCTTTTAGTTTCTTGTTTCATCACTAGTTTGGTCATAAAAGAAAACTACAAAAAAATAGAATTGAGGTTGCATCATATTATTGATCATCTTTATAATATCTTTCTTGAAAATGATGGTTCGGAAAATTATGCTCAATTGTTAGAAGAAGAAGTCAATAAAATGTTTGGCACAAAATATTTGAATGATGAGCATGATTGCAATGTTGTTAGTATGAATTCTTTGAATATCCAAAATGCTAATGATGATTGCACAAGTCATGACAAAAATATTTCTTATAAGCATGTCACTTTTTGCGGAGTGAATTGGGAGTTCCTTTGCACACCAAAAAGGGAAGATCGTTTTTGTAAGAAGCATAAATATTTAGAAACAAAAAGGTTGCAAGAGAGGCCAGATGATTGTGCTGAAAAATGTAATTTTTTGCCATCCTTGTGAACTTTGCAATGAACGTGGTCGTTTAAATCTCCAATGCAATTTATTTCATGATCAAATTGTGTCCAAAAATTGTGATAACTTGATTAGCCTTGATCATCATAAAGAGCTTGGACTTCTTTTGGGGTATGAAGAAATGAAACGTATAACTAAGGGTTTTCCAAACCCCAAGAGGTTTCTTGATTTTTATCTAGAAGAGATTTATATGTTTTGTGTGGTAAATTGCATTGAGAATCCTTATATTGCC
Organism: Aegilops bicornis; assembly: GCA_021605145.1. Taxonomy (NCBI): domain Eukaryota; kingdom Viridiplantae; phylum Streptophyta; class Magnoliopsida; order Poales; family Poaceae; genus Aegilops; species Aegilops bicornis. The sequence continues at coordinate 140,691,256 of CM038672.1, forward strand.
AACTATCTAAAGTCAAGAGAACAAATAGAATATGAAGAGATGACTAATGAAAGGAAAATTTCCCAAAACCCTCCTAGTGTTTATTATGATGAATCAGGTAATGAGGAGGAGCTTCCTATCCAACCAATCTCATCAATAAGAAGCTTGAAAAGATTAATTAAACCCACACATGATGTGGTGAAGAAGAAGAAAAGAAGAAAGAAGAGAGGTAAAAAGGTATCTCTCCCAAATAATGTTGCTCCTATTATTGTTGTGCCTCATGAAAATGAATCTAAAATAATTTTGGAAGATGATACACTTGATGATGATTTTGTTATGCCTACTGTTTGTTGTGATGATTATGATTGGGAAGATAATGATACTTCTTATAATATTGGAAATATTTTTGGCACCAACTTGGGAAATTATGATGATAACAATTGTTATACCGTTGGTGCTATTCATACTATTAATGATGAGAGTGATTATGCTTATGATATACCAAGCCACAAGCTTGGGGATGCTATGTTTGATGACAATGACATGTTTGAGAATTTATTTGCTGCAATTAATGTTTGCCCCAAGATTGGGGAGGCCATGTTTAGTGAAGATGATCTTTTTAGTCCCCCTGCATTGATTGATCAAACTTATTTTGATGATAGCATGCCTCCCATTTATGATGATTACATTGATAAAAGTGGGTTTGGAAGAGTGTAAACTCTAGGTAGTAGTGATCCCACTATTTTGGAGGTGTTGAATCTCATTACAATACTGATGAAATTGGATTTGGAGAGTTCATGACTTTATTTAGTGATACATCCACTATTTTGGAATAGGTTTCAATTGACTATGGCAATAAAGTTGCTTTCTATGATGATTATTACGCTGACATGTATGCCATAGAGAGTAATAATTTTCTATGCTTGTGGATCATGAAAAGAATGATTTATGTAATGGTTATATTGATGAATCTATTCATGATGCTAATGAAAATTATTATGAGAGAGGAACTTATGATGCATGATGCTCTCTTTATGTTTCAATTCTTATCTTTCATGCGAGCATCATTGAATCATCATGCCTAGCTTAAAAGGCATTAAAGAAAAGCGCTTGTTGGGAGACAACCCAACACTTTTACGTACTGTTTTTGTGTGTTCACATGATTATGCTACTGTAATAATCATTTTTTATATCTTTGGTTTCAATGAAGTGCCAATTAAAACCTTTAGGATCTTGTTGAGTGATAGTTGCTTTGATCTTGCTGAAAAACAGAAACTTATGCGCTCACGAAAATAATTATCATTTTTAACAGAAGAGTGCTATTGAGTTGATTATTTTTGCAGAATTTTAATATACAAATTTATCACGAGTTAAAATTTGTTTCATAATTTTTGGAGTGGCAGAAGTATGGTTTGAGTACTGATTTCTACAGACTATTCTGTTTTTGACAGATTCTGTTTTCAATGCATAGTTTGCTTGTTTTCTAGTTTCTACGGCTTATATTGCTCAATATAAATTGTGGAAATGGTATGCTACAGTAGTCATTGTGTGAGAACAATTATAAATCTTGTCTTTGACAGTACCAAAAAGTGGAATGGTTTGCTCTTTATCATACTAACCTATCTCACAAAGTTCCATTAAGTTTTGTGCGGTTGAAGTTTTCAAGTTTTGGGTGAGATATCGATATGAGGAGAATAATGAGTGACAAGAACCTAAGATTGGGGATGCCCAAGTCATCCCCAAGGTAATATCCAAGGAAGATCCAAGCAACTAAGCTTGGGGATGCCCCGGAAGGCATCCCCTCTTTCGTCTCCAACATTATCGGTAACCTCACTTGGAGCTATGTTTTCATTCGTCACATGATGTGTGTTTGCTTGGAGTGTCAATTTATTTTGTTAGATTTGCTTGCTGTTATTTAGAATAATGTTTTTCATCTTTTATTTCAATAAAAATGTCAAGGATAGCCTTTACTATGCTTATTTTACAAGTCTACATGTTACTGTTTGAAAACAGAAAGTTTACCGCTGTTGCAAAAATTCCCTAGAAAAGTCAGAGTGTGTTAAAATGTTGAAACTTTTTGCATAAAAAGCTCTGATAAATTATCTATAGTGTGGTAAATTTTCATAATGTTTGGAGTTGAATAAATATTGATACTCTTGCATTCTTTACAGACTGTACTCTTTTGGCATATTGTTGTTGTGTTTGCATTGTTTGCATATGTTTGCTTGTTTAATGATTCTATTTGAGGATAGGAGTATTAAATATGAAGAGGCATTTAGTATGAAATATTGAATAATAATTATAGTGATTTGCTACAGTAGAGAATGATAAGGTTTTTGCATTGGTTTATACTAACTTATCTCACGGGTTCTTGTTGAGTTTTGTGTGCATGAAGCTTTTGAGATTTAGGAAAACCGTGATATGAGAGGAATTAAGGAGACACAAAAGCTCAAGCTTGGGGATGCCGAAGGCATCCCAAGATAATATTTCAAGAAGTCTCAAGCATCTAAGCTTGGGGATGCCCCGGTAGGCATCCCACCTTTCTTCTTCAACAATTATCGGTTAGTATCGGTTGTGCCTAAGTTTTTGCTTCTTCACATGAGTTGTGCTACTCTTAGAATGTCATTTTATTTTTGTTTTGCTTCCTGCTAATAAAATACTTAGATCTGGAAGTTTTAAATAAGAGAGAGTCCACACATAGTTATCTATTTACTTAACTACTCATTTGATCTTCACTTATATCTTTTTGGAGTAGCTTTTCATTTACTCTTGTGCTTCACTTATGTCCTACGAGTAAATTGTTGAATAAATTGAATGTCATGAAGTTGAAATCATATCATGCCTAGTGGCAGCTTCACATTCGATTTATAAAATGAAATCTTTTGAGGCTTGACAATCACAATTTTGGTCATACAAGAAATTTCACGAATAATTAGTATAAGGAAGAGAACTTTCACATATAAATACACTATCATGGAAATATTTTGTGACTGTGAGCCCTCATCAAAATATTATATGCCAAAATTGTTGACGTTGGACAAGGAAGACAACATAATGATTTATGTTTGTTCATATTCGCATAAAAGTTATATTGTCATAGATCCTTCAACATGTGGTGCTTGCCCGCCATATTTGCTAGCCAAAAATTCCGCACTAAGTAGAGATACTACTTGTGCATCCAAAAACCCTTAAACCCAAATCTTATTTTCAAGAGTCCACTATATCTACCTATATGCGGTATTCTTTTGCCGTTCTAAGCAAATTTGCATGTGCAATCTCTAGTTTTCAAAATAAACTTCTCTTTTGTGTGTTTGTTTCGCTCGCGGAGCGGTGAGGGATGGCTAATATTTTCCAATCTAGATGTGTTATTCTCAAGATGAGTGTTTATTCACTTGTCATTGCACGAGAGTAAGGCAAAGGTATTAGGGATGCCCAGTCCCAAAATGCAAAAATGAATTTACTTTATGTTGTCAAATAATAAATTCCTTGAAAAGTGTTGGTATGGAGGGCACCCGTGGATACGGTTAGCCATGGAAAGTGAAAGCATGGTGGAAAAAGGAATAAACTTTATTTTCTGTTTGGGAACCGCCTATGATATATCTAGCATGGAAAGTGTTGGGAACTCTAAGTCGTTTTCGTTGGTGGGATGGATACACCTCCTAAAATGTTTTTACCTCTAAGTTTTTCACTTTGAGCTCTCGCACCTCTACAAATCCCTGCTTCCCTCTGCAAAGGGCCTACCTTTTACTTTTATGTATTTACTTTTAGGCAAAGAGTCAAAGTTTTTCTCTCTATTTCCCTTTTATCTTTCTCTTTTGGTAAGCATCATGTGGTGAGGAAAGATCTAGGCACATATGTCCAGTTGAATATGGGTAGCATGAGTTATTATTGTTGACATCGCCCTTGAGGTGAATACGTTGGGAGGCAAAACAATAAGCCCCTATATTTCTATATTTCCTGTTGAAACTTTTTGCTCATGTGTATGCGGAGAGTGTTAGCAATCATAGAAGACTACATGATAGTTGAGTATGTGGAGCTCTTACTTAAACTCTATTGAATAAGTTGAATTGCAATTGCTTGGTGACTAAGAACATAGGTTGTTGAGTTCCAAGAGAGTTCATTGTTTGAACCTTAACATGTGAATTGGTTGCCACTATAACATGAGAAGTTTTATAACAAATAATTGTTGTTATGATGCTAGGAAAAGTGATTGAAATTATCATTGATCAAACTTATGCACTTTCCTAGCATTCACACTTCATAAATTATTTCTTTTATCATTTACCTACTCGAGGACGAGTAGGAATTAAGCATGGGGATGCTGATACGTCTCCAACGTATCTATAATTTATGAAGTATTTGTGCTGTTATTTTATCATTCTTGGGTGTTTTACAATCATTTTATAGCAACTTTATATCATTTTTTGGAACTAACCTATTAAACCAGTGCCCAGTGTCAGTTGCTGTTTTTTGCTTGTTTTTTACATCGCATGAAATCAATATCAAACGGAGTCCAAACGCAACAAAACTCCACGGGGATTTTTTATGGGCCAGAAGACATCCATTGGGCGAGCAGCACTGGGTGCCCGAGAGGCACAACCCACCAGGCCTGGCGCGCCCAGTGGGTTGTAGCGACCAGACCTCAAGCAGTCCGATCTACGTGCTCGTGTCATCCCGGATCAAGAATGTCGACACCACACAAGACTTGAAGGATTTACAACAGAGTAGCAATCACACACTTATTACATCGAGTGTCTCAAAAGAGAACTTAATAAAATAAATATGGCATAAGGCCATCTAAATACGATAACAGCGGAAGGCTTGGAAGAATGAGCGAGTCCATCAACTCCAACGGCATCACTGAGTATAGAACCACGACCTAAGCACCTTACTCGTCGTTTGAAAAGTCTGCAACATGAAACATTGCAGCCCGAAAACAGGTCAGCACATGGAATATGCTGGCAATGTAACACAAAGAGAACAATAATGGAATAACTATACTACATGCATATTTGGCTGGTGGAAAGCTCTATGGTTACAGTTTTGCGTAAAGCCAATTTTTCCCTACTACAAAGGAATAAGTTTATTTAACTATCATGGTGGTTGTTAAACATTGAGAATGGTTGACAGCATTCTCAATCCCAATTAAAAGTACTCATTATCATCCCAACAATATTAATTAGAAGTAACATGATGAGATTCACATGATATCCAAGTACTAGATACTCAAGATGTCCATAACGGGGGACACGGCTAACCATGATTAGTTTGTACACTTTGCAGAGGTTTGCGCACTTTTCCCCACAAGACTCGATCGCCTCCGTTGGATTTCTCGCACTACATGATGTTTGAGAAACGGATGGCCGAGACATAGTCTTTCGGAAGTGCTAGCACCTTACGTGTGGGTAGACCGGTACACCTACTTTCCCCTACATCTGCTAGTCTACCCGTAAGAGTTCGCACGACTTAATCAACTATGCCAGAGCCCATAATGGCTTGTGGCTGCACATGGAAGTTTCTAGCATGAATAATCTCATGATCCCTTTGAGCCTGGGTGGCGGTCCGAAGAAAAACAGGCAAATCCTGGAAACCAGGTGCCTCAATCCACCCAGATGTGTGTTTAAGTTGCCACCTTAAATAAACCATTAATTTAACAATCTCACATCTGTCATGGAATACACTCACCCAATCCACGTCTACTAGCATAGCATGGCATAATAAGCAAACGCAGAAGTAACTCCCAAGGGTTGATAATAAAACAGGTAATAGGTACTACCTCAACTACTTCCCATCCCACAATTTAATTAGATCCTAAATCAATGCAATGTTTGAAGATTGATCTAATGCATAAAAACTGGGTATGAGAAAAGATATGATCAAAGTGTTACTTGCCTTTGGCGATGATCCATGAAACCTAGAGACTCGAAATAACAGGCGGCGCACTCCGGGTATTCTATCGCAGACAAACAAACAAGCATACAATAAGTACTCATCTAATGCATAGGTAAAACTCAAATAAAATATCTAACCAAAAAGTTCAACTTAAGAACTCCGGTTTGCAAAAAAATTAAAACAAACGAAGCAACGGAAGTCAAACGGCGAAAGAAAACAGCTTCGTTTTACTAATCTGGTTCTAATTCAAATTTTACAGAAGCAAAAACTTGTTTAAGTTGGTTATTCGGAAAGAGGGTTTCGAGACGAAACTCCAGGCGCTTGAATCGCCTGATTCCGATAAACGAGCGAAAAGTTATACTAAAATGAAAGGATCAGAAATCGCGATCAGAAAAATCGCGGATTAAATCCGAGAAAAGAAAAAGCGACAACAGGTTAACGAGCGAGCGTTCGTTAACTAGATCTAATCTGATGAACACGTTCGTTAAAGCGAGCGAGCAATGACGCTTAACGCTATTTAACCTAACCGATAAAAACCGATCTAATAAAAAAACCGAAACTAAAAAAATAAACCCAAAAAAACCGATCGGTTTTTGAAAAAAAAACGACGGTGCAGTTTACGAGGCGCGGTGAACCTCGGGAGGCGGTCGGCGGCGGCTCCGGCGACGGTGGCGGCGCAGGTCGGCGGCGCGGCGCGGCGGGCGGCCAGTGCGGTTAGGGTTAGGGTTTAGGGGCGGGGCGTGGCCGAGGTTGTTGGGTGAGGCGGCTCGGTAGCGCTTTATATAAGCTACCCCCGGGCGGAATCCCGCTTGGGTACGGCCCGAAGGTCGGTTCGCGTTTTTTTTAAATAATTACGCGCAGAAAATCAAACGAAAGAAATACTAAACGGTCTCTGAAAATCCCGAAATAAATTTCCCCCGGCTTCTAAAATCAACCGGACAAGATGAACATTCATTTGGGGCCTAAATGCAATTTTGAAAAAGCAGCATTTTCCTAAATCCAAATAAAAAGCGAAAAACTCCAAAATAAAATCTTATTTGATTTTTTATTGAATCTTCATTATTTCTTTATTTTGGGAAAGTCATTTTATTCCCTCTCTCATATTTTGATAGTAGAAATAATTGAAGATAAAATAAATAAAATCAAACGATCCTATTTTCAAAATTTGAGAAAACTCAAATATGAAAAGAAAGAAATCTCCAACTCTCTCCGTGGGTCCTTGAGTTGCGTAGAATTTCTAGGATCTAGCCAACAATGCAACAAAAATATGATATGCAATGATGATCTATGTATAACATTCCAAATTGAAAATTTGGGATGTTACATGGGTTGTGCCCACCACGGTGGCCTCCCGCACCCCCTCTTTGCACTATGAATTCCCAAATATTCCCAAACCCATCGGGGTTACCCTAGATCAGAAGTTCCGCCGCCTCAGGGCTCCGTAGCCACTGAAAACCAATCTAGACCTGCTTTGACACCTCACGGAGGAGGGGAATTATCCCCGGTGGCCATCTTCATCATCCCGACGGCCACCATGATGAGGAGGGAGTAGTCCACCCTCGGGGCTGAGGGTTTGTACCAGTAGGTATGTGTTTTATCTCTATCTCTCTCTCGTGATCTATATCATGGGCTTTGTTAATATAGTCAGATCATATGATGTTTCTCCCCTCTATACTCTCGTTGTGATGAATCGAATCTTTACCCTTTGAATTTTTATCATGTCGGACTGAATATTCAAAGATGAGAACACATGATATATGTCTTGCGGTATGAATACTTGAGGTGACAATTGGGGTATCTTATTGATTCACTTGATATATGTTATGGCATTCATCTCACGGATTCCCGCGGTGATATTGGGGTAATCTATGCATAGGGGTTGATGCACGTTTTACTCTGGTAGAAACTTTGGGGTCTCTTTGTAGTTCCTTGTGTGGATTGAGTATTATGAATATGAATATGCTTTGGTGTTATTCTAGTAGGAATTATAGGATAGATCAAACGGAAACAATAGCTTTGTGTTGTTTTAGTACGAACTCTTGAATAGATCGATCGAAAAGAATAGCCTTGAGGTGGCTTCGCACCCTACAAACAATTCCTACCTTTTGTTCTCTGCTAATAGGAACTCGGGAGTTATTCTTTGCTGTACTTTCAGGTATAATCATATGATCCAACTATGTTAGCACCGTTGAGAGATTGCACTAGTGAAAGTACGGACCCTAGGCCTTGTTTTTTTAAGCATTGAAACACCGTTTTTGTGCCCGTTTACTACTTGCTACCTTGCTTTTTTATTTATTCAGCTTATAAAAATATATTTCTACCATCAATATTACACTTTTATCACCATCTCTTTGTCGAACTAGTGCACCTATACAATTTGCCATTGTATTGGGTGTGTTGTGGACACAATAGATTTCTTGTATTTGGTTGCAGGGTCGTTTGAGAGAGACCATATTAATCCTACACCTCTCACGGATTGATAAACCTTAGGTCATCCACTTGAGGGAAAATCGCTACTGTCTTACAAAACTCTGCGCTTGGAGGCCCAACACGTGTCTACAAGAATAAAGTTGCGTAGCAGACATCATCCTCCCACTCACTCTTTGATAGATAACATTTTTTTTCAAAACTTCCGCACTCTGTGGCAACACTTTGCCTTGGCGTTGTGATAGAGGAATACCCAACTATTGAGATAACCTACAAAGTAGCACTTATTTCAATAAATTTGATGGCGCTCCTTTTTCGGTGTAAAAGCCACAGTCTTTAAAGCATCACTTTGAAAGTATATTGGTGAAATAATTAATGTCATCTTTGATCTCACCATGTCATACATAGTTTGATTGCATCTATGTAAAACAATCTACTCTCGGTAGTGTTTCTAGGAGGTGCAAGCTATAAAATTCGCTAAATTTGTAACTCAGATATTCTTTTCTGCAATCCAATTGTAGAAACATAATTTTCATGTTATAATAATTTCTACTTCATTCTGAAAACCTTTTGAAAGACTTCAAAAGATCTAGATTTATGTCTCAATTAGTAAGTATAAATATCTACTTGAGTCATCTTGAAGATAGATAAATCCACTGCTTGCAACAACACTTATTGGATTACATACATCAATATGCATATCTCCAATTATTTTTGTTGTTTGTTCTTTATGGCATGTGAACGGTATTTTAGTTTACTTCACTAATTGGATGAAACTTGCAAGTGTCAAATGATTCTCAATCAAATGACTTCAAAATTCATCACTATGAAATTTCTCCATGTTGGTTTCTTCAATGTGACTAAATGCAGTGCCACACAGATTTGGTATTCTTTTAGTCTTGCGACATTTAGCGTCAGTGTTATGGATGTTCAATTTTATTATCAATATTCATAATATACATCTTATTCACAATAAGAGTATGCCCTTCTGTTCATAACATCGAACAACTATTGTTCTGTCATGAACAACTTCCTTCATAATATCGAACAACTATTGTCCTGTCACGAACAACCTCCTTGCAACTTCTATGCAATGGTCTAGATTGTACAAAAACTGTAAAATGAATTATGATAATAAATACAGAGGAAATACACTGATAGAAATATTGTAACCTTTTACAATCCATCAAAATATTTTAACCTCATTATGTGTTGGTCATTTAGGCCGTTCGGAGTTTCTTTGCAATGATTTGCAATAATATGCAATCGAGTTGATATCCTTGTGATTAACCTTTTAACCACAATGCCAAAGAATCAGTGATCAAATAATCGATCATATTTCCCAAGAAATACACTTTACTTGACCAACCACCTCTACATCTCATAACTTGCATGACATTCATACCTGAGCTGAACATTTGAGTCTTCTTTTCTTTCTGCCTTTTACTTCTTATAGTTTTACTTCAATATTTCTCTTAATCTTAGAAGAAACAACAACTTTAAGAGTGGTGTGAGCCTTGACCTTCCCTAGGCATGTAAGTCTCATTACATCCTTTGGTTTTATTCTTTCTCTACAAGTTTTTACCATCAACACATGACTGGGTTCCTTCCGGATCTTACGCATTTCAGTCTTAAACATAGTTGAACACTTCACTAGAATTTGCAAACAATCTTATTTAGATATCACATATCTTTTAGCCTTTGTTTTGTTTGTGAAAACAATTTTCAATTCCAAGAATATCACATAACTATCCCAAACATTATGAAGTTCGGGTTCCACGGAAGCAAGCAGACCGTAATGCAATTCTAGTTTTTGGATCGAAGGACGTGAGTCTCTTCATCCACAACATCAATAAGAGAGTATTGTAAACATGCAATAGGAGAAAATCCTTCTTGGCACTTTTAGAGGACGATCCTCTCAAACATAAAGTTTCAACCAGATAAATAACAATCAATCAATTTCAACAACAAAAGTGGAACCATGAGCCATAATTCTACAACTATAATGCAAACTACACATAGACATTGTTCATAATTAAATTGCACTAGTTATTAAACTTAATTAATACACAATTGTGCTCCCACTCAAATCAATATCTCTCATAATTGATAGTGAGTGATTCAAGATCCAAATCTAGTTCTCAACCATTGATGTGGACATCATTGATGACGAGAATTTTGATCGGTAGGCAAACTTTTGCCGATCATATCTCCATATGACTCTTGTTCATCTTTCGATGCTTTGTGCTCCAAGCTCAGAACAATTCTGGCAGAACTTCAAGACAACCGAGTGCTATCTGCATACATGGTCTGACCATCTCCATCTTACACCTCACGTCCCGTTTGTACTCATGTGGACATGACGCACTCCGAAGCGCTACGTGTTATGGACGGTTGCAACACTGGGAAGAGCACCTTTAACTTGATATTCACTGTGAGAGAGATCACCCTAATAATTGATTACTGCGCAATCAAAGGGTGCAAACAACAAAGGGATAAACCCCTCAGGCAATTCATAATAGCATGATATGATATAGCCCTGGGCGCCGGGAGCTTTTGTGATCGTCTTTAATCTCCAGTTGAAGCGACGTGACGTCCAATATTTCGTTGCCGTGGTGGCAATATCAGAAAATGTTGTCGTGGCAACTGTTTTAGAAAACGTTGTCGTGACACCACAAATCTAAAATTCCACCGTGGCACGAAACTATAGCTCCTCACCCCGCGCCTTGGTACACCTTCTCCTCGTCAGGGTCCTCCGTGTACGTCTTGCCACCATCACCTGCCACCTATCTCTATTAAGGTGGCAATCTCATTGCTCCAGCCATCATGCCGTGATGCGCAGGCCACTTAACATTACAACATATAACCATCTCATACATAAACTCATTATCATGACGAAGGCCATACCACATCAAATGCAAACCCTGCAAAACCAAGTTAGACGTCCTCTAATTGTTTTAGGAAATTTTAATTATGTGGCTTCTAGGGTTTCCGGATAAACCAAACTACCTACGTGCACACCATAAAGTGATAATCCTTGTTGCTAGATTAACTTTCAGGGTGTGTGAAAGAAGAGACTTAATTAAAAATCGCGTTCCCCCACACTAAACTTCGTCTAATACGTGTGACCCCCTAGAAGATCATCCATCTTCATCGCCCTCTTGCGTATGCGATGGTTCACTATTCTTGACTATGGTGAAGCCCAAGGAACTATTAGCAGATCGTCGACATCTAGAGCCGAGCGATTGTCGAACCTTGTGAAAAGCGACACCATACCGTCAACGAACTGAACTGAAGCAACACTCGAGGGAAGCATAGAAAGAACATCACCCTCACATCCACATGTCATCTAGATCGCAACCTGCATCTACTCATAGAACCGCTCATGATGCCACTGTTGGGAAACGTAGTAGAAAACAAAAAAAATCGCCCTACGATCACCCAGGAACAATATGAAGATGCATAACGGCTTGTGATCAACGATTGGTACCGACTCCAGGAGTGCAGCAGTATTAGATGAGTCGGTGTAGATGGTACTTGGAGTCCCTCGAACGTCAAGGACGATCCCGCGAACCGCCCTCGAACAAAAGACCGAAAGCACGACCTCTCTAGTTGGTTGCAAGCGTACGGCTTCACGATCCGGCAGCGCTTCACCGTCCAGAGCTAATCATCGTCGGAGAATTAGAGAGGGGAGTTTAGAACCACACTTGGCTTCTAATTATGAGGATTAGAGGTGGCTAGGGCTCGCTCTAATTAGTCAATTAGGACCAACTAGAACGTGCACTAGATCAACTAGAGGAGGCTCCAAAACTTGTGTTAATCAATTGGGCACCAAACCTCCACTATATACATGTTAGAGGGGATAGAGAGGGCTGCCACCAAGGAGGGAAACCGTCCTTGGGCCGTCCAACTAAGGCCCTATTCAGAACGTAGGTATGGAAAACAAAGGGATAGAAAAATATGTAGGAATAAGATTAAGGCCAAAGTGAAAACCTACACGCATGAAATCGCTGGAAAAGTTCAACTAGTGGCGTTAGGAATGAAGGAAGCCAACGTAGGATAGAATAAACTAATGACCAGATTAAAAAATTAAGGGCAACCAGCCGTGCATGCCTCTTGGTGAAACATTGTCACATGTAAACATAGACCACATGCACCACCACATATTTTTTCTTTGTGTTGTTCCATGGTTCACTAAACCAGGTCCACCCCGCCTGTACGATCAAATGCATCAAGTCCTGCAGTCGTATGGCTGCACCTTTTTGCCTCGGGCCTACGCGAAAAATGAGGTCTGAGTGCATGTTTCAGTTGCATGAAAAATGGAGGATAGGGAACGTTTCCTGAGGAATCGATGCTGCTATTCCTTTGTACCGAACGCCATGGAAGGAAAGATATCCATAAGGAATGAAACCTCCACAATTCCTGTGAAATTACTTTGTACCGAATACAGCCTAAGGGGAGGAGGAGTAGGACTCCTCCCCTCCTATTCTCCCCCTTCCTTAGGGAAGCGAGGCACTTTACCACTTGGGCCTTTTTGGCCCAAGTTACCTTCCACCTCTTGGCCTTATTAGGCCCATTGATATTAAATTAAATATATATTTGTTCTAAACATTTTTGGAGCATTATGTATACAATTTAACATCCTCTGAAACATTTTCCACCTATATATATATATTAATCGGTAATACCCGGTATTGCCCGATATTCAGTGAATCCCTTCCTGTAACCCCGAAACGCTTTCGGAACCTCACGGACTATTCCGGATATTAATGAAACAATTCCACGAATATATTCTCATCACTCCTATCACACTAACACTCAGCAGATCATGATTACCTTAAGCTTATGACCCCGTAGGTTCAGTAAATCATAGACATGAACGAAACCCTTCGTTCAATGACCAATAGCGGAACCGTGGACATCCATATCGGTCCCTGTGATTACACTAATGATATTCGAGTGAACCTTTGGTTATCATGTGATTTTACCATTCCTTCGTGATACTTTACAAAACCTAATGTGCATCGGTATCCTCCAAAGTCATCACCATGCTCACTATACCGTTGCTCCCGTTACCGGTTTTATTCTTCTTTCTCATTGACGTGTTCCAGCATTCCCGTGACGTAGTCACCTGTGTCTGTCCAGATGATGATGGATGCCATCACACCGAGAGGGCCCTAAGAATATCTCTCCATCTCGGAGGAGCAAATCCCACTCTCGAGCTATCCGGTCACTTGTCAAACTTTTCGGTGAACCTGAAAGTTGTCGTTATGATCACCTTGTTACAAACGACGTTTGAGAAACCTCAAAGCCCACCGTCTGGTAGGAAGTGACCGAGACACTCTCATATTCTGAGGAACTAGAACACATGCTAACACTCCGTGTTATAATGGATGATTTTAGATGATATAATCACAAAGTATAACAGACAAGAATTGGGTCGATTCAATATGATCGTTCTTCTAACGTCATACCCTCACTGTTGTTTTATGACTATTGTTACATTTAACGATATCCTAAGATCCAGAAAACGTGATCCCGACAACACTTGAGCCAGTCTTAGAGGCGAGACCGGGAACCTATTGTTACATGTTTATCATTCCACACATGCATATAAGTTTCCACTCAATCACATATTCCAGGATCATAGCAGTTATAGCATGGAATATAAACTCTTAACTATGAATATGGAAATATAATAATACAATGTTATTGCCTATAGGGCATATTTCCAACATTAGCTCCAACAGTGTACTCTATGGGATGCTTTAAATTGCCACGAGGACTATGTGAATACATGAACAATATGATAAATAAATTCTAGTGGGGTGCAGAGGCGGACAACACAAGGTTGCTTAGGTTTCCTGGGAGGTGACGACAGGACCAAAATCTATGGGAGGTCTAGGTTTCCGAGACCTAGAACTCTACAACCTCGCATTGCTAGCTCATGGGACATGGAGAATTATTCGGGAGCTAAATTTGTTGAGTGTCGGAACATTGAAGGCGGTTTATTTCCCTGAGACCTCGTTGCTTGTAGCAATGGTGGGCTCCCACCCCTCACAAATATGGGGGTCCATTATTGAAGGGTGAGATGTTCTTGCACAAGGTTTAATTACAAGGATTGGATAAGGTGCAACTACTGAGATTTGGGGACACAATTGGCTGCCGAGAGAGGGTTCGATGAGGCCAATCACGTCATCACTTACTGCCAACGTGTTCTTACTGAAAGAACTTATTGATGAAACTTAAACAAACCGGAGACAGGAGCTGATTGAGAACACTTTTGAGGCCATGAATGCTTATGCTATGCTTGGGAATCCTCTGTGCACACACAATATTTTAGATTTTTGGCGGCAGACGCATGAAAAAAGGGTCTTTAGTATACATTCCACTTTGACACGCTGATCTGAACCAATTTCAACTGCGAGGGATGGTTAGACCACACAACATGCTCATCTTCATCTTGTGTGGAGGGGAAGAACTGGACTGATTTTGTGGAATTCCCAGTGCCCTGTAAAATTAAGGTCTTCATGTGGCGTTTATCTTAGCACTCCTTGCAACTTCCTATGTTCTCGAGCACAAACATATGACGAACATATCCTATTGCACCTTATGTGGTCGAATGGACCAATGGTGGCGCACTCTACTCGAGCCCATGTCTAAGTGTGTATGAGATCTACCAAAGGAAGAGATGGTGGAAAATATGATAGGGATGATAGAAAATTATGCGGATCATTGGTTGTTCATGTTGGGAAGTTCATTATCACATAGATATTACATTCAAATGGTGGTGACGCTCTGGGTTATTTGGACCGTGCACCGAAAATCTATCCACGAAAACAAGTTCCAATCCTTTGTTTACACGTCTATTCGTTCAAAGTTTTATTGCCGATTTGGACACAATTGCAAAGAAGGGTCCAAAGGTGGCTTTGATTACACGTCACACTAGTTGCCTCCCTTGGATCATGCCTCCACATGGTTTTGCAAAGTGTAATGTTGAAGGTCTAGTATCTAGACAAGGAAACAAAGTTGTGGTGGCATCTATTTGCAGGGACGAAAATGGTGTTTACCCTAGATCTTCCTCTATTACTTTTAGATCTATCAGTCACGCCCCTGTTTTTGAAGTCCTTGCCTACAGAGAAGTGTTGCCACTAGTTTAAGATCTTCTCCAGTCCAATGGGAAAGCAAAGCGCAAATGAATGTTAGCTGCTATCTTTGAATCGCTTTCGCCATCGGGGACCTAGTGGTAAGGCCATGATCCAGCAGAATACGAGAAGTTTTTTTTCTTCTTAAAAGGTGTATATATTAGAGTGTACCTGCTGCATTTCCTGCTTAATATCGAAAGAAAAGTTGTTGCTGCTGCATATCCCCCTTTTCCTCTAATTCCAGCGAGTAAAGGCGCAACTACTGCTTAGATGAGTCCTTATCTCTCTAATTGTGCTACAGTTATAAAATATCTTCTCAAAACTCAAGCGGGGTCTATGGATCAATCACAAAAGAAGATCAATGCTCGAGTGGGACATTTTGAAGCTTGTAGCTTCATTCATAAAAGTATGAGGAAATTTGAAGTAGATAGGCTAGCTAAGTTCTCTTTATTATCTTTCTTTGGATTAGATATTGGTAGACATGTTTGGCTTGTGGAGAAACAATTTCTATGAACCTTCTTGAGCAATAAAAACTACTCCCTCCGTCCCATAATATAATAACGTTTTTGACACTAGTACGTTGTTTCCCTAAAAAATCTATTATAACTTTTTTATAAGATATAATTGTTTTCAGCAAACCCGACTGGATATCTCTTTAGTCCCAACAGTGAATGACTCTTTGGAGGCTTGGTGGATGGCTTGTCGGAAACAAATACCAGCTGCTCACAGGAAGGGTTTCGACTCGCTGGTGATGTTGTTCTCCTAGCAGCTGTGGAAGCATAGAAATGGACTCGTCTTTGGTCCTAGTGCATCGATCGACACGGTGCAGCATTTCACCGTCAAGACTTTCGAGATACTACGCACTTGGGGTTTGGCAGGAGCGCGTGGAGTTAACATCTTCTGTGAGTAGTAGTTTTAGCATCTAGGAGTGGACGTGGGGATCTCTGGCAACATCGGTGTGTCGTGTGCTAGATAACCCCCCCCCCCCCCAATTGTAATAACTTCTTGTACATATTTCTGCCTTCTATAAAGTTAAGGTACGCGATTGCGTACTCTCAAAAAAAACTTTTTTATAAGATGGAAAAAACGTTATTAAAATTAAAATAGGGTCTGTTTGTCTCGATGACTTAGACTTCGAAGTCTAAGTCGACTAATGACATCAAGATGTGGACAAACCAGGCTTGTTTTATTTCTAGAACTGTTTGTGTGTTTTTGACGTTACGGGCTGCCTTTGTATTTCTAGTGGGCTTTGTCACCTTTTCCACTGCTAACGTTGCTTTGTTGCCAGATTTTTCCCTCTTCCTTGTGCTTGGGCTATACGACACACAGTGTGTTTTGCTATGCAGCTACAACCTCAAAATTATAAATAAAAAACTACAACCTCAAGTCCTCAACGAGTGAGGCAACTTTTTTTGTGTTCAAATCATTCCATTTGTTTTTGATTGTATATGTAGTATGGTGCTTGTAGTTTTTTTCTAGATGGGCATGCAACTTATTATCATTTTTCATTCGAGGAAAATACAAGGATTCAAAAACAAGAAAATATATTGACGAAAATAATAATTTTGATGCTTTTACAAGCAATGGATAAAAATAAATAAAATGAACATAAAAATAATAAAAGACACCTACCGAGCACCCTCCCCCCACACCCCCACGTGTGCCTTCTAGTTGTGTGCTTATGCCGCTCGCGGTTGCATGCGGTGTGAAGTATATGCGGCTGCACGCTCAGCAGACATGCAGCTAGGTTGCACATTTCCAGTAGCAATTTTTTTAGAAAACAGTATAAAATAAAAGATAAAAGAAGGAAAAACATCAGTAAATTTCAGTTGACTTGAACACATGAAGTTACAGTCGAGGGCGATTGTGCAATCAGATGGCAATATTTCAAATTTTTAGAAAACTTACTGTTTAATATAAATTAAAAATAAAAATGTAGTAAGAATTGTACAATTAGCAAAGAAAAAGGATAAAAAAGTATTAAAACATGAAAAATTGTT
Source organism: Aegilops bicornis (assembly GCA_021605145.1). Taxonomy (NCBI): domain Eukaryota; kingdom Viridiplantae; phylum Streptophyta; class Magnoliopsida; order Poales; family Poaceae; genus Aegilops; species Aegilops bicornis. The sequence goes on from CM038672.1 coordinate 140,708,699, forward strand.
CAATTTGCATCTGGCCCCTTCCCGTGACAAAACAGACACAGAGGTGTAGTCGGGGCAACACTTATAGTTGCATGCCTAGTGACAAACATGCAACTGCCCCTCCCGACAAAACACTGTAGTGTCGCACATGCAACTGGCCCACCCCCTTTCCCGCCTCCCCCACCGACAAAACAAAGGTTTAGTTGCAACCACGTTGGGGGACATGCAGTCTCGATCGGGTGCAGCGCTTGCAGTTGCGAGGATGTTGTCGGGCTTGCAACTGGTCCGCCCCCCTCTACCGGCGGCCCCTCCGACAGAACAAAAAAGTCCAGTTGCGGTCGGGTGCGACACTTGCAGTTGCATGCCTAGTGTCAGACATGCAACTGGCCCGCCCCTCCGTCAATACAAAGGTCCAGTTGCAACCATGATAGGGGACATGCAGTTGCGGTCGGGTGCGGCGCTTGCGATTCTTGTTGTTGTCGGGCTTGCAATCGCCCTCCCCTCCGGCAGTAACAAAAAGTCTACTTGCGGTCGGGTTAGAAGACATGCGATTGCGAGATGGGGCACGACAATCGAGTTGCGTGCACAGTTGCATACATGCAACTCCACACTCACCCCCCCCCCACACACACACACAAAACAACACATAGTTGCATTACGAGGCGATACTTGCAGTTGCATGGCTAGTATCAGACATGCAATTGTCCCTCCCCGACAAAACATTACAGAGTTGCAATTGCATTGAAGACTTGCGGTTGCAGTCGAGACGAGACACTTCCAATTGCATGCCTAGTGGTACACATGCAATTGTCCTCTCGACAAAACACCATAGAGTGGCAGTCGTGTTTGAATACATGCAGTTGCAGTCAGGGCACGACAATCTGAGTTGCGTCCCTAGTTGCAGACATGCAACTCCCCCTCCCCCCACCCCCACCCCCAACAAAACAACACACAGTTGCAGGGCTAGTATCAGACATGCAATTGTCCCTCCCCGAAAAACAATACAGAGTTGCAATTGCGTTGAAGACTTGCAGTTGCAGTTGGGACGAGACACTTCAAATTGCATGACTAGTGATACACATGCAATTGTCCTCTCGACAAAACACCATAGAGTTGCAGTCGTGTTTGAATACATGCACTTGCAGCCGGGGCACGACAAATCAATGTGCCTAGTTGCAGACATGCAACCCCCCCCCCCCCCCCCGACAAAACAACACATAGTTGCATTATAAGGTGATACTTGCAGTTGCATGGCTAGTATCAGACATGCTATTGTCCCTTCCCAAAAACAATACAGAGTTGCAATTGTGTTGAAGACTTGTAGTTGTAGTTGGGCACCACCTCCCCCCCCCCCCCCGACAAAACAACACATGGTTGCATTACGGGGCTATACTTGCAGTTGCATGGCTAGTATCAGACATGCAATTGTCTCTCCCCAATAAAACAATACAGAGTTGCAATTGCGTTGAAGACTTGCAGTTGCAGTCAGGACAAGACACATGCAATTGCATGCTAGTTCCAAGCATGCAACTGTCCTCCCGATGGAACATCATAGAGTTGTAATTGGCGGGCACTTGGAGTTGTGTGCCTAGTGATAGACATGCAACTATCACATCTTCCGATAAAACACCAAAGAGTTAAAATCGTGTTGAAGATGTGTAGCTGTACTTAGGGGTGACCCTTGCTAGCTACTCCCTCCCCAAAAAAAACACCACTTGTCGTGGATCTAAGACTGACAGTAGAATGGGGGGTAGGTATGAGGAGGCAAAATCCTAGCTATGGCGAAGTTGTACACACGAGTTTTACGAGTTCAGGCCCTTCGCGGAGGAAGTAATAGCCCTACGTCTTGGTGTCTGGAGGGGGTCGACTGGATTATGCGTGTGTGCGTTACAGGAGGTGCGAACCCTTGTGCCAGTGGAGGGGGTGGCTTATATAGAGTGCGTCAGGACCCCAGCCAACCCACGTTACAAGGGGTTCAATGTACATAAAGACATGGCATTACTGGTAACGCTAGTAATAAAGTGATATAAATGATCATTAAGTCTATGGAGTAAACGTCCGACCGTTGCTGTGCAGAGTGACTTTAGATCTTCTGTCTGTCGAGTGATAACTGCTGCGGTCGAGTGATTTCGAGTCTTCCGAGTGGAATGCATATGGTCGAATGGATGATGATATCCCTCGAATGCTTCTGGCTTTTAAGGTGATGTCCTAGGGGAGGGTATCTAGGTTAGGCCTATGACCCTACCCTAGGTACATAGCTTCATCATTAGCCCCCGAATGGTTCAGGGTTCGAGTGGAGAAGGAGTTAAGAATACCTCCGATTCAATTTTTGCGCTTCGGAAGCGCCTTACTGGGATCAGATGAACAATCATGATGACTTCAACTTATTTTTCAGTCGCCTTGATCCATTCTTGGTTTTGTTGAGTGAACTTTTATTGTTAAACTTCGAGTTCCGAAATGGAAAAATCTTCAGTCTGGCAGGTTGCTCTGCTGCTCGCGGATCTCACGGGATTCGAACTTTGGGAAGCGCGCGGGGCTGAGGTTGCCCTAGTAATCAGGACGGATTAGGCAGGGCCGCCTCGATCCCCGTGCAACCTTTTTTGCCATATATCGTGTGCGCGGCTGTTGCGGGATTTGACAGGATCGCCTGGGCCCACGGGTCAGCCACTCAGAAAAGACCTCATATAAGGCGCTGGTCTCGGGTTTTTTGCACAATGTGTTCCCATTCCTCCTCTTTCTCCTCTATCTTCTCCGCCACATCCACCTCTGCTCTCGGTGTCGCCGCTCTGTTCGAGCTCCGTCGCAGTAATGGGGAAGGAGAGTACGGTGGCCTTGGAGCGCGTGAAGAAAGCGACAGCGAAGGCGAAGGGGAAGAAGTCCATTCGGGGCGGATCCTCGTCGAGGTCCGGCCTGCCGCGCGGCTGGATCCAGGGCGATTGGATTCAGTCGATGATCCTCAGGTTGACCTCGACGATCTGGCCGAGGGGGGACTGATCCCCCACGAATCAGTGCGGCTCCCGGAGGGCGAGACCGAGCCGCAGCCGCAGGAGGGTGAGTGCGTTCTCCTCGCTACTCATGTCGACCACGGGTTTTCTTTGCCTCCCCATCCTTTCTTCCGAGGCTTCTTGAATTTCTTTGGAGCACAACTTCATCACTTTTCCCCCAACACCATCATGTACCTTGCTGCCTTCGTGTCCATGTGCGAGAATTTCCTGGGTTGTCGACCACACTCGGGCCTCTTCAAGCACATTTTCACGTGTCGTTCTCAGTTGGTCAAGAAGGCCAATCCGAGTGACGAGAGGACGCAAGTGATCCAGATGTGTGGGGGTCTTGGGATTCAAATGAGAGGTAAGAGTACTTTCCCAGCTATCATCCTTCCGAGTCAGTCAGAGGCTGGCAGTCGACCTGGTTCTACTGCAAAGACCAGCCGACTCCAAGTCAGTCGACTGCACTACCTCCCTTTTCTATGGCTCGAGTCGAGAAGCCCTCCGCCTTGAAACTGACCCCGGAGGAGAAAGCTGAGGTGAAGGTGTGATACGTCTCCAACATATCTATAATTTTTGATTGCTCCATGCTATATTACCTACTGTTTTAGGCAATATTGGGCTTTATTATCCACTTTGATATTATTTTTGGGACTATCCTATTAACCGGAGGCCCAGCCAGATTCTTTGTTTATGCCTATTTCAGTGTTTCGAGGAAAAGGAATATCAGACGGAGTCAAAACGGAACAAAATCAACTAGAGAAGTTATTTTTGGAAGGAAACCCACCTGATGGACTTGGACTCCACGTCAGAAGATACGGGAGGTGCTCACGAAGGTGGGGGCGCGCCCACCCCCCTAGGGCGCACCCCCTGCCTCGTGGGGCCCCGTAGCTCCACCGACGTACTCCTTTCACCCATATATACCGTCGTGCCCTAAAACTTCCAAAAGCAGAAGATAGATCGGGAGTTCCGCCGCAAGCCTCTGTAGCCACCAAAACCTCTCGGGAGCCCGTTCAAGGCACCTACGGGAGGAAACCATCACCGGTGGCCATCTTAATCATCCGACGCTATCCATGACGAGGTGGGGGTAGTTCACCCTCGGGGCTGAGGGTATGTACCAATAGCTATGTGTTTGATCTCTCTCTCTCTCTCTCTCTCGTGTTCCCTCTATGGCATGATCTTGATGTATCCCGAGCTTTGCTATTGTAGTTGGATTTTATGATGTTTCTCCCCCTCTACTCTCTTGTGATGAATTGAGTTTCCCCTTTGAAGTTATCTTATCGGATTGAGTCTTTTATGAGAACACTTGATGTATGTCTTGCCGTGTTTATCTATGGTGACAATGGGATATCATGTGCCACTTGATGTATGTTTTGGTGACCAACTTGCGGGTTCCGCCCATGAACCTATGCATAGGGGTTGGCACACGTTCTTGACTCTCCGGTAGAAACTTTGGGGCACTCTTTGAAGTACTTTGTGTTGGTTGGATGAATCTGAGATTGTGTGATGCATATCGTATAATCATGCCCACGGATACTTGAGGTGACAATGGAGTATCTAGGTGACATTAGGGTTTTGGTTGATTTGTGTCTTAAGGTGTTATTCTAGTACAAACTCTTTTATAGATTGATCCGAAAGAATAAATTTGAGGTGGTTTCGTACCCTACCATAATCACTACGTTTGTTCTCCGCTATTAGTGGCTTTGGAGTGACTCTTTGTTGCATGTTGAGGGCTTGTTATATGATCTATCTATGTTATTATTGTTGAGAGAACTTGCACTAGTGAAAGTATGAACCCTAGGCCTTGTTTCCTATCATTGCAATATCGTTTATGCTCACTTTTATCATTAGTTACCTTGCTGTTTTTATATTTTTCAGATTACAAATACTCTTATCTACCGTCCATATTGCACTTGTATCACCATCTCTTCGCCGAACTAGTGCACCTATACAATTTACCATTGTATTGGGTGTGTTGGGGACACAAGAGACTCTTTGTTATTTGGTTGCAGGGTTGCTTGAGAGAGACCATCTTCATCCTACGCCTCCTATGGATTGATAAACCTTAGGTCATCCACTTGAGGGAAATTTGCTATTGTCCTACAAACCTGTGCACTTGCAGGCCCAACAACGTCTACAAGAAGAAGGTTGTGTAGTAGACATCAAGCTCTTTGCTGGCGCCGTTAACGGGGAGGCTAGGTAAGTGAAGGTATATCTTTAGATCTTGCAATCGAATCTTTTTGTTTCTTGTTTTAGCACTAGTCTAGTTTATAAAAGAAAACTAAAAAATGGAATTGAGTTTGCCTCATACGCTTCATCTTTTTAATATCTTTCGTGAGTGCGATGGAAAAGAAAATTGTGCCAAAGTGTTAGAAGAAGAATGCATTAAATTTTTTGGCACTAAATCTTTGAATGATGAGCATGATTGCAATGTTGTTAGTACGAATTCTTTGAATATCCATGATGCTAATGATGATTGCACTAGTTATGATGAAAATATCTCTTATGAGCATGTCAACTTTTGTGGAGTGCATGTTTGCATGAACACACCAAATAGAGAAGATATTTATTGCAAGAGGCATAAGCATTTAGAAACCAAATTGTTGCAAGAAGAGCTAGATGAATGTGCTGAAAGATTCAATATTTATAGTACCCCTTGTGAACTTTGCAATGAACATGGTCATTTAAAGCTCCAATGCTATTTGTTTCACGATCAAGTCGTGTCCAAATATTGTGATAATTTGATTACCCTTGAGCATCATAAAGAGCTTAGCCTTCTTTTGGGTTATGAAGAAATGAAACGATAACTGAGGGTATTCCAAAATTTAATCTTGATAGATTTCTTGATTTTGATCTAGAGAAGATTTATATGTATTGTGCGGTGAATTGCATTGAAAATCCTTATATTGCCAATTACATAAAGAAAATAAAGCAAATAGAAGATGATGAGAATACTAATGAAAGGGAAGAGACTTCCCAATATCCTCCTATTATTTCTTATGATGAATCAGGTAACGAGGAGGAGCTTTCTATTCAACCAATCTCATCAATAAGGAGCTCAAAGAGGAAGGTTGAACCTACACATAATGTGAAGAAGAAAAGAAAAGAAGGAGCAACAAAGGTAAAAAGGTATCCCTCCCAAATGATGTTGCTCCTACTACTACTTGTGATGATGATAATTGCTATACTATTGGTGCTATCCATATTTTTAATGATGAGAGTGATTATGCTTATGATATGAAAGGGCCCAAGCCTGGGGAAGCTATGTTTGATGAGGATGAAATATTTGATAATATATTTTCTGGAATTAAAGTTTGTCCCAAGCTTGGGGATGCTATGTTTAATGAAGATGATATTTTTAGCACCCCAAGTTTTGATATGCAAAGTTGTTATGATGCTAGCATGCCTCCTACCTATGATGATTATATTGATGAAAGTGGGTTCTAAGAGTGTCAACTTTAGGAAGTAGTGATCCCACTATTTTGGAGGATGTTAATTTTATTGTTATGAATATGAAAGTGGATTTGGAAGAGTGTCAACTTTATTTAGTGATTCCACTATCTTGGGAGAGGTTTCAATCGATTATGATGAGAACGAAGTTGCTACTTATGATGATTATTGTGATGAAACTTATGCTATAAAAAGTAGTGGTGATTATATTTACAAATCTTGTCATGATTATGATTACCCTTTTTCTGAACATTACTCTTTTAATGTGGAAACAATTTTTAGTGTTCAAGTCTCTTATGATACTCCCACTATTCCGAATGAGAAGAAATTTGCTTATGTGGAGAGTAGTAAATTTTATATGCTTATAGATCATGAAAATAATGCTTTAGGTGCTGGTTATATTGTTAAATTCATTCATGATGCTACTGAAAATTATTATGAGGGAGGAACATATGCTTGTAGGAATTGCAATAATATCAAGTTTCCTCTCTATGTGCTTAAAATTTTGAAGTTATGCTTGTTTTACTTTCCTATGCTAGTTGATTATTGTTCCCATAAGTTGTTTGCTCACAAAATCCCTATGCATAGGAAGTGGGTTAGACTTAAATGTTCTAGTCATATTCTTCATGATGCTCTTTTTATGTTTCAATTCTTATCTTTTATGTGAGCATCATTGAAATCATAATGCCTAGCTAGGGGCGTTAAACGATAGCGCTTGTTGGGAGGCAACCCAATTTTATTTTAGTTTCTTGCTTTTTGGTTCTGTTTAGGAATAAATAATCCATCTAGCCTCTGTTTATATGTGGTTTTGTGTTTTAATTAGTGTCCGTGCCAAGTAGAACCTTTGGGAAGACTTGGGTGAAGTCTTTATGATCATGCTGTAAAAAAACAGAAACTTTAGCGCTCACGAGATTAGCTAGAACGTTTTACTGGAGAGTGCTATTTAGTTGATTCTTTTTTAAGATGATTACTAGACAAATTACTCAGGTCCACCAATTTATTTTAGGATTTTTGGAGTTCCAGAAGTTTGCGTTAGTTACAGATTACTACAGACTGTTCTGTTTTTGACAGATTCTGTTTTCATTGTGTTGTTTGCTTATTTTGATGAATCTATGGCTAGTAAAATAGTTTATAAACCATATAGAAGTTGGAATACAGTAGTATTAACACCAATATAAATAAAGAATGAGTTCATTACAGTACCTTGAAGTGGTGTTTTGTTTTCTTTCGCTAACGGAGCTCACGAGTTTTCTGTTAAGTTTTGTGTTGTGAAGTTTTCAAGTTTTGGGTAAAGATCGATGGACTACGGAATAAGGAGTGGTAAGAGCCTAAGCTTTGGGATGCCCAAGGCAACCCAAGGTAATATTCAAGGACAACCAAGAGCCTAAGCTTGGGGATGACCCGGAAGGCATCCCCTCTTTCGTCTTCGTTCATCGGTAACTTTACTTGGAGCTATATTTTTATTCGCCACATGATATGTGTTTTGCTTGGAGCGTCATTTTATATTGTTAGTATTTGCTTGCTGTTAGTTATAATAATTTTTTTGCATCTTTAGTTTCAATAAAAAAGTCAAGGATAGCCTTTGACATGCTTATTTTGCTAGTATACATGTTGCTGTTTGAAAACAAAAAGTTTACCGCTGTTGAAAAAATTCTATAGAAAAGTCAGAGAGTGGTATAATGTTGAATCTTTTTGCATATTTAGATCTGATAAATTTATTACATTGGGAATTTTAGTTCATGATTTTTGGAGTCAGGGAAGTATTGATAGTCTTGCATTCTTTACAGACTGTACTGTTTTGGCAGATTGCTGTTATGTTTGCATTGTTTGCATATGTTTGCTTGTTTAATGATTCTATTTAAGGATAGGAGTATTAAATATGCAGAAGAATTTAGTATGCAATGTTGAATAATAATGTTAGTGATTTGTTACAGTAGAAAATGATAAGGTTTTGCATTGGTTTATACTAACCTATCTCACGAGTTCTTGTTGAGTTTGTTGTGAATGAAGCTTTTGATAAAAAGAGAAACCATGATATGAGAGGAATTAAGGAGACACAAAAGTTCAAGCTTGGGGATGCCCAAGGCACTCCAAGATAATATTTCAAGAAGTCTCAAGCATTTAAGCTTGGGTATGCCCCGGTAGGCATCCCACCTTTCTTCTTCAATAACTATCGGTTAGTATCGGTTGAGCCTAAGTTTTTGCTTCTTCACATGAGTTGTGCTATCCTTGCAATGTAGTTTTCTTTAGCTTTGCTTGATGTTTGAATAAAGTATCAAGATCTGAAATTATTAAATGGGAGAGTCTTCACATAGTTGTATAATTATTCGACTACTCATTGATCTTCACTCATATCATTCGGAGTAGTTTGTTGTTTGCTCTAGTGCTTCACTTATATATTTTAGAGCAAGGTGGTAGTTTTATTTTGAATAAATAGATGATCTCTCATGCTTCACTTATATTATTTTGAGAGTCGTTAATAGCATGGTAATTTTCTTAATGTTAATATACTTAGTGTTCAAGATATGTGAAACTTTCTTTTTGAGTGAATTAAGTACTAAGATAAGTTTGATGCTTGATAATTGTTTTGAGATATGGAGGTAATAATATCAAAGTCGTGCTAGTTGATAATTATGAATTTGAGAAATACTTGTGTTGAAGTTTGCAAGTCCCGTAGCATGCACGTATGGTTAAAGTTGTGTAACAAATTTGAAACATGAAGTGTACAGCTTGTGCATCCTTATGAGTGGCGGTCGGGGACGAGCGATGGTCTTTTCCTACCAATCTATCCCCCTAGGAGCATGCGCGTAGTACTTGATTTTTGATGGCTTCTAAATTTTTGCAATAAGTATATGAGTTACTTTTACTAATTTTGAGTCCATGGATTATACGCACTCTCACCTTTCCGCCTTTGCTAGCCTCTTCTGCACTGCATTCCCTTTCTCACCTTGAGAGTTGGTGCAAACTTCACGGTGCCTCCAAACCCCGTGATACGATACGCTCTATCACACATAAACCTCCTTATATCTTCCTCAAAACAGCCACCATACCTACCTATCATGGCATTTCCATAGCCATTCCGAGATATATTGCCATGCAACTTCCATCATCATTATTATGACATACATTACTTTTGTCATATTGCCATTGCATGATCATGTAGTTGACATCGTATTTGTGGCAAAGCCACCATGCATTATTTTCCATACATGTCACTCTTGATTCATTGCACCATCCCTACACCGCCGGAGGCATTCATATAGAGTCATATTTTGTTCTAAGTTTCGAGTTGTAATTGTTGAGTTGTAAGAAAAATAAAAGTGTGATGATCATCATTATTAGAGCATTGTCCCAAGTGAGGAAAGGATGATGGAGACTATGATTCCCCCATAAGTCGGGATGAGACTCTGGACAAAAAAAAAAGAGCAAGGCCAAAAAAAAGAGAAAGGCCCAAAAAATGAGAGAAAAAGAGAGAAGGGACAATGTTACTATCCTTTTACCACACTTATGCTTCAAAGTAGCACCTTGTTCTTCATGTAGTGAGTCTCATATATTGTGCTTCAAAGTAGCACTAAGATCTTCATGATAGAGAGTCTCTCATTTTGTCATTTTCATATACTAGTGGGAATTTTTCATTATAGAACTTGGCTTGTATATTCCAATGATGGGCTTCCTCAAATGCCCTAGGTCTTCATGAGCAAGCAAGTTTGATGCACACCCACTAGTTTTCTTTTGTTGAGCATTCATAGCTCTAGTGCATCCGTTGCATGGCAATCCCTACTCCTCATGTTGACATCAATTGATGGGAATCTCCATATCCCGTTGATTATCCCCGTCAACGTGAGACTTTCTCCTTTTTTGTCTTCTCCACACAATCCCCATCATCATATTCTATTCCACCCATAGTGCTATATCCATGGCTCGCGCTCACGTATTGCGTGAAGGTTGAAAAAGTTTGAGATTATTTAAGTATGAAACAATTGCTTGGCTTGTCATCGGGGGTATAGAAGTTGGGAACATCTTTGTGTGACGAAAATGAAGCATAGCCTAACTATATGATTTTGTAGGGATGAACTTTCTTTTGCCATGTTATTTTGAGAAGACATGATTGCTTTGATTAGTATGCTTGAAGTATTATTATTTACGTGTCAATATGAACTTTTGTCTTAAATCTTTCGGATCTGAATATTCATATCACAAGTAAGAAGATTTATATTGAAATTATGCCAAAGTATCACTCCGCATCAAAAATTCTCTTTTTATCATTTACCTACTCGAGGACGAGCAGGAATTAAGCTTGGGGATACCTGATACGTCTCCAACCTATCTATAATTTCTGATTGCTCCATGCTATATTATCTACTGTTTTAGGCAATATTGGGCTTTATTATCCACTTTTATATTATTTTTGGGACTACCCTATCAACCGGAGGCCCAGCCCAGATTTGTTGTTTTATGCCTATTTCAGTGTTTCGAGGACAAGGAATATCAGACGGAGTCAAAACGGAACGAAATCAACTGGAGAAGTTATTTTTGGAAGGAAACCCACCTGATGGACTTGGACCCCACGTCAGAAGATACGGGAGGTGCTCACGAGGGTGGGGGCGCGCCCACCCCCCCGGGCGCGCCCCCCTGCCTCGTGGGGCCCCCGTAGCTCCACCGACGTACTCCTTTCACCCATATATACCGTCGTACCCTAAAACTTCCGTAATGTAAGATAGATCAGGAGTTCCGCGCCCGCAAGCCTCTCGTAGCCACCAAAAACCTCTCGGAGCCCGTTCCAAGCACCTCACGGATGGAGAAACCATCACCGGTGGCCATCTTCATCATCCCGGCGCTATCCATGACGAGGAGGGAGTAGTTCACCCTCGGGGCTGAGGGTATGTACCAGTAGCTATGTGTTTGATCTCTCTCTCTCTCTCTCTCGTGTTCTCTCGTGTTCCCTCTATGGCACGATCTTGATGTATCCCGAGCTTTGCTATTGTAGTTGGATTTTATGATGTTTCTCCCCCTCTACACTCTTGTGATGAATTGAGTTTCCCCTTTGAAGTTATCTTATCGGATTGACTCTTTTATGAGAACAATTGATGTATGTCTTGTCGTGTTTATCTGTGGTAACAATGGGATATCATGTGCCACTTGATGTATGTTTTGGTGACCAACTTGCGGGTTCCGCCCATGAACCTATGCATAGGGGTTGGCACATGTTCTTGACTCTGGTAGAAACTTTGGGGCACTCTTTGAAGTACTTTGTGTTGGTTGGATGAATCTGAGATTGTGTGATGCATATCGTATAATCATGCCCACGGATACTTGAGGTGACAATGGAGTATCTAGGTGACATTAGGGTTTTGGTTGATTTGTGTCTTAAGGTGTTATTCTAGTACGAACTCTTTTATAGATTGATCCGAAAGAATAACTTTGAGGTGGTTTCGTACCCTACCATAATCTCTACGTTTGTTCTCCGCTATTAGTGGCTTTGGAGTGACTCTTTGTTGCATGTTGAGGGCTTGTTATATGATCTATCTATGTTATTATTGTTGAGAGAACTTGCACTAGTGAAAGTATGAACCCTAGGCCTTGTTTCCTATCATTGCAATACCGTTTATGCTCACTTTTATCATTAGTTACCTTGCTGTTTTTATATTTTCAGATTACAAATACTCTTATCTACCGTACATATTGCACTTGTATCACCATCTCTTCGCCGAACTAGTGCACCTATACAATTTACCATTGTATTGGGTGTGTTGGGGACACAAGAGACTCTTTGTTATTTGGTTGCAGGGTTGCTTGAGAGATACCATCTTCATCCTACGCCTCCTATGGATTGATAAACCTTAGGTCATCCACTTGAGGGAAATTTGCTACTGTCCTACAAACATGTGCACTTGCAGGCCCAACAACGTCTACAAGAAGAAGGTTGTGTAGTAGACATCAAGGTGCTGGTCGAGCGGGTGGTCCAGCTCGTTCGTGATGACGTGACCGGCATGGATCTGTTGGAGGTCTTCCTTAGACGACGCATTCAGCCGCTTCAAGCTCGTGACCATCCGATGTGGATGTATTTGGGCATTGAAGACACCACTCGGATCCACCCAGAGGAAGTCGACGAGGATACAGTGGAGAAGTGGCTGAGGGGTATCACTGGCAACAAGGATAACTCCAGGGGGTCTAGGAGAGTCCCTCCACTCAACAACTCGTATGAACCAGACAAGGTCCAACTCTAAACTGCCGAGTGTTTTCTTGATTTATCATGTAACTGCTTGTTGTCCTCCGACTGATTTTTGTTTCGCTTGTTGTCTTTCAAGCACTTACTGAGATGTACTCAATACCCAACGGGGAGCAGGAGCAGGATCCAGAGGGGGAGGCGAGCGGAGGCGAGAGCGGCGAGTGGCACTCTGACAGAGAAGAGGACGAGGAGAGCGAGGACCCGAGTGATGAAGAAGAGGTCGACTCACCTCCCCGAAGGGAAAGGCGATCCCAGCACACTCACGATCCGGCAAGCATCCATGGCAAAGTGACTGCTCAGACCGGGCAGTCGTCAAAGCGCCCTCGAACGTCTTCTCCAGCGCCAACTGAAAAGTCCCCGAAGCAGTCCAAGGTTGCAGCACCGCAGACTCGAAAGGCTCTGCCCAAAATAAAAATCGACATCCCTGTTGCTTCTGCGTGAGTGTTTTGTCTTCATTCTTTCCCTGGGGTTATGTGTTGTCTACTCTTTTCCTGGTTTGACCGAATGAATCTTAAAACCAGCAGTGCCGCTACCTCTGGGACTTCTGCTTACAAAAACGAGGACGAGAACATGGAAGATGCGGTTACTTCCAACCCATGTATGACCTTCGAAATCTTGACTTTGTTTTGTCGATTGAACTGCGTTCGACTGAATTCTGGTGACTGATCTTTTTGCAGCTCCTCCCAATGTCATTGATCTCCCAGACAACGACGAGGATGTGCCACTGAGGCCCTTGGGAAGAAGAGGCAGGAAAACATCCACTGGTAAGACGCCTCAGTCGACACTGGTGATGGAACCGGTAATCCAGGAGGCCGGCGATGCCAATCGGACTTCTGTCACCTTTGCCATACCACTGTCGAGTGCTCAGCCTTCAGCGTTAGCTGCACAGACTCCAGCCGATCCACCTTCACTTTTTGCTGCACATCACGTCCCAAAGGACCAGGTGGGTGCTGCCAAAGAGGCTATACGTCAGGCGGGCATTATGATGGAGCAGATGAAGATGGTCCAGGAAGCCAACCAAGCTGCTTATGACGCCAGCTCACCTCTCCAGAGCAACGTCCAGGTTAGCAGACTACCGACTGACTCTTTAGCTTGTCGCTTGTTCTGTTAGGATATGCTACCTGAAAACTTTCTTTGAAGGGTCTTTTCATCCGTCTGCATTTCGCATTTGTACACCCACTGAGTGTTTTGACTTGCCATTGAGCAAATTTGTACCTTGAGTCGACTAGGTTGTGTCGATTGAATCTTTGAACCAGTGGGGGCACGCTGAGTGCACCCACTGGGTGTAGTCCCTGAGACCATAGGTGACTGTGGGCAGTCGACTGTGGTCTGAGAGTCGGAATTTTCTCACTCGGCCTGGACAGACCAGGTCGAGTGGAACCTAAACTAGTAGGGGCACGCTCAGTGCACCCACTGGGTGTAGTCCCCGAGACCGTGGTCGACTGCGGGCAGTCGACTATGGTCTGAGAATTCTCTCTCTCTCTTTTTTTGGACAGACCATGTCGAGTGGAAACTGGACCAGTGGGGGCACGCTAAGTGCACCCAGTGGGTGTAGTCCTCGAGACTACTTGTTGAATGTTTGATTCAGCAGTAGTCTTATAACTTGTTGGATTTACCACTTTATTGTTCTGAAGTAACCAATCTTTCCATCCGTCGATTGACCGTCTTTTGATTATAGAAATCTTGTGAACTTGGAGCTCGTTTTGCCGACCTGGAGAAGAAGGTTACAGTCGACCTGTACCTCATCGTCCTTGCGGATCGGGATGGAGCACACGTTATAATTGTGGCGCACCTATGAAGAGAAGGTTATAGTCGACCTGCACCTCGTCGTCCTTGTGGATGAGGATGGAGCGCATGTTGTATTTGTGGCGCAACTCTGAAGAGAAGGTTGCAGATGACCTGCACCTCGTCGTCCTTGTAGATAGGGATGGAGTGCACGTTGTACTTGTGGTGCAGCTCTGAGGAGAAGGTCGCAGTCGACCTGCACCTTGTCGTCCTTGCAGATGGGGATGGAGTGCACGTTATACTTGTGGCGCAGCTCCGAAGAGAAGGTTGCAGTCGACCTGCACCTCGTCGTCCTTGCGGATAGGGATGTGTTTCAAACTTAGGCGAGTGCTGGACTGCAGCTAAGCCCCCGAGTGTGAGGGTTGCTCACCACTTGGTAGGATTTTTAAACTTAGGCGAGTGTTGGACTGCAGCTAAGCCCCCGAGTGTGAGGGTTGCTCACCACTCGGTAGGATTTTTAAACTTAGGCAAGTACTGGACTACAGCTAAGCCCCCGAGTGTGAGGGTTGCTCACCACTTGGTGGGATTTTTAAACTTAGGCGAGTACTGGACTGCAGCTAAGCCCCCGAGTGTGAGGATTGCTCACCACTCGGTAGGATTTTTAAACTTAGGCGAGTACTGGACTGCAGCTAAGCCCCCGAGTGTGAGGGTTGCTCACCACTCGGTGGGATTTTTAAACTTAGGCGAGCATCGATCAGCTAAGCCCCGAGTGTGAGGGTTGCTCACCACTCGGTGGGATTTTAAACTTAAGCGAGTCTTGGATCTGCAGCTAAGCCCCCAAGTGTGAGGGTTGCTCACCACTCGGTGGGATTTTTAAACTTAGGCTAGTCTTGGATCGCAGCTAAGCCCCGAGTGTGAGGGTTGCTCACCACTCGGTGGGATTTTTCAAACTTAGGCGAGTCTTGGACTGCAGCCTAAGCCCCGAGAGAGATTCTTGCTCATCACTCAAGAGGATTTTTCAAACTTAGGCGTAGCATCGGATCGCAGCTAAGCCCCCGAGTGAGAGTCTTGCTCATCACTCGGTAGGATTTTTCAAACTTAGGCGACTGGACTGCAGCTAAGCCCCCGAGTGAGAGTCTTGCTCATCACTCGGTAGGATTTTTCAAACTTAGGCGAGTACTGGACTGCAGCTAAGCCTCCTAGTGTGAGGGTTGCTCGCCACTCGGTAGGATTTTTAAACTTAGGCGAGTGCTGGACTGCAGCTAAGCCCCCGAGTGTGAGGGTTGCTCACCACTCGGTAGGATTTTTAAACTCAGGCGAGTACAGGGCTGCAGCTAAGCCCCCCGAGTGTGAGGGTTGCTCACCACTCGGTGGGATTTTTAAACTTAGGCGAGTACTGGACTACAGCTAAGCCCCCGAGTGTGAGGGTTGCTCACCACTCGGTGGGATTTTTAAACTTAGGCGAGTACTGGACTGCAGCTAAGCCCCCGAGTGTGAGGGTTGCTCACCACTCGGTAGGATTTTTAAACTTAGGCGAAACGGATTCACAGCTAAGCCACCCACTGGGGGATTTAGAGAATAAAAAAGGAACAACAATCATTTATGAGATTGCAAAAACTGTGTCTTTAATAATCAAACTAGAAGGTATTTCTTATTACATCTCAACTCTGCATTCCAAGCGTGTGGCTCATCTTTCTCGCGCTCCACGTTATAGAGGTGATACGCTCTGTTGTGGAGTACTTTGGTGATGATGAAGGGGCCTTCCCAAGCAGGAGCGAGCTTGTGTGGTTTCTGCTGATCCACTCGAAGAACCAAGTCACCCTCTTGAAAAGCTCGACCCCTCACGTTTCTGGCGTGGAATATGCGCATGTCTTGCTGATAAATGGTCGACCGGATCAGGGCCATCTCTCTTTCCTCTTCCAGGAGATCAACCGCGTCTTGCCGAGCCTGTTCTGCTTCATCTTATGAGAAAAGTTTGACTCGGGGTGCATTGTGAAGCAAGTCACTCGGAAGTACAGCTTCAGCTCCATAAACCAAGAAGGATGGAGTTCGGCCAGTCGAGCGATTAGGAGTTGTCCTCAAACCCCAAAGCACTGATGGAAGTTCATCAACCCAGGCGCCTGCTGCATGCTTGAGATCATGCATCAGTCCGGGTTTCAGTCCTTTGAGAATCAATCCGTTCGCTCTTTCAGCTTGTCCATTTGACTGGGGATGGGCGACTGAAGCATAGTCGACTCAAGTGCCTTGGGAAGCGCAGAAGGCTCTGAACTCGTCAGAATCGAAGTTCGAACCATTGGCAGTGATGATGCTGTGCGGAACGCCCTATCTGAATGTTAACTCTCTGATGAAACTGACAGCAGTACTGGCCTCAAGATTCTTGATAGGCTTGGCTTCGATCCATTTAGTAAACTTGTCGACTGCCACAAGCACATGAGTGAAGCCGCTCCTACCAGTCCTCAGAGGTCCAACCATATCCAATCCCCAAACAGCAAAGGGCCAGACGAGTGGAATGGTCTTAAGGGCTGATGCAGGCTTGTGACACATGTTGGAGTAGAACTGGCAACCTTCACATTTGTCGACTATTTCTTTCGCCATTTCATTTTCTCGTGGCCAATAAAATCCCGCTCGGTATGCTTTGGCCATAATGGTTCGAGAGGACGCATGGTGACCACAGGTCCTCGAGTGGATGTCATTGAGGATCACTCGACCTTCTTCTGGTGTTATGCATTCTGGCTGACTCCAGTTACACTTTCTCTGAAAAGCTGTCCTCTTATCACAGTAAAGGCCTTAGATCGACGGACGGTCTATCGAGCCTCTTCTTCATCCTCTGGGAGTTCCTTCCTAAGAATGTACGCGATGTACGGCATTATCCAGTCGAGAGTGATGACTAAAACCTCCATGATCAAGTCGACCACGGCTGGGACTTCGACTTCAGTCGGATCGGTGGCGCTCTTTGGTTGTGGGGCAGTGAAAGGATCTTCTTGAACTGAAGGTTTATGAATATGTTCCAAAAACACATTGTTGGGAATGGCCTCCCTTTTGGAACCTATCTTTGCCAAATCATCAGCTGCTTGATTTTTCAGTCAGGGTATGTGATGGAGCTCTAACCCTTCAAAATTCTTCTCTAACTTTCTCACTACATTACAATAGCCAGTCATGGCCGGGCTTCTGACGTCCCACTCCTTCATTACTTGATTAACCACCAAATCTGAGTCGCCTAGACCATGAGGCGACGGACGCTGAGTGAAATGGCCATACGCAACCCGTACAGAAGTGCTTCATATTCAACTTCATTGTTGGAGGAGTCAAAATGAATCTGGAGAACATAGCTGAGTTTGTCACCTCGGGGGGATACCAATACCACCCCAAAGACGGAACCATTCAAAGATCTTGGATCCATCAAAGAACATGGTCCAATGCTCCGAGTGAACTCCTGAGTCGGCAGTCATTGCTCGACCCACTCAGCGAGGAAATCTGCTATTGCTTGGGACTTGATAGCTTTCTTTGCCTCAAACTTGATATCCAAGGGAAGGAGTTCAATCGCCCACTTTGCCACTCGACCGGTTGCATCTCTGTTGTTCAGCATTTCTAACAATGTTGCGTCGTTGACGACTCTAATGGAGTGATCAGACAAATAGTGTGCAACCTTCTTCGTGGTCATGTAAATCCCATAAACAAGCTAATGATAATGTGTATATCTTTGCTTGGATGGAGTCAGAACTTCAGAAACATAATATACTGGGTGTTGAACTTTATAGGCTTTTCCTTCTTCTTCCCGCTCGACCGTCAGTACTTGTGACGCCCCCGATTGAATCGTACACTAATCATGCACACAAACATGTACGATCAAGATCAGGGACTCACGGAAAGATATCACAACACAACTCTAAAACCTAAATAAGTCATACAAGCATCATAATACAAGCCAGGGGCCTTGAGGGCTCGAATACAAGTGCTCGATCATAGACGAGTTAGCGGAAGCAACAATATCTGAGTATAGACATAAGTTAAACAAGTTTGCCTTAAGAAGGCTAGCACAAACTGGGATACAATCGAAAGAGGCGAAGGCCTCCTGCCCGGGATCCTCCTAAACTACTCCTGGTCGTCGTCAGCGGGCTGCACATAGTAGTAGGCACCTCCGGCGTAGTAGGAGTCGTCGTCGACGGTGGTGTCTGGCTCTGGACTCCAGCATCTGGTTGCGACAACCAGAAAGAAAGGAAAGGGGAAAAAGGGGGAGAAAGCAACCGTGAGTACTCATCCAAAGTACTGCAAGCAAGGAGCTACACTACATATGCATGGGTATATGTGTAAAGGGCCATATCAAGGACCGAATCATGGAATGCCGTAATAAGAGGGGATAACTAATCACAGTCAAGACTACGCTCGCAGCCTCCGCTCTTGCAGCATGTAGAAGAGAGTAGATCAAGTCCTTCAAGTAGCATCGCATAGCATAATCCTACCCGGCAATCCCACCTCGTCATGCCTGTTAGAGAGCGATCGCCGGGTTGTATCCGCACTTGGAAGGGTGTGTTTTATTAAGTATCCGGTTCTAGTTGTCATAAGGTCAAGGTACAACTCCAAGTTGTCCATCATCAAGATCACGGCTATTCAATAGATTAACTTCCATGCAGGGTGCACCACATTACCCGACACGCCGATCCCATTTGGCGGACACACTTTTTCGGGTCATGCCCGACCGCGGAAGATCAACACGTCGCAGCCCCACCTAGGCACAACAGAGAGGTCAGCACGCCGGTCTAAACCTAAGCGCACAGGGGTCTGGGCCCATCGCCCTTAGCACACCTGCACGTTGCGAACGCGGCCGGAAGCAGACCTAGCCTAGCAGGCGTTCCAGTCCAATCCGGCGCACGCCGCTCAGTCGCTGACGTCACGAAATGCTTCGGCTGATACCACGACGCCGGTTGCCCATATCTTGTCCCACGTGGCGGTTAGTGCGTATAAGGTCAACGACCCAACTCAGATCAAATACCAAGATCTCGTTAAGCGTGTTAATGATGTAACCGCGGACACCGACCAGGGCCAGGCCCACCTCTCACCCAGGTAGTCTCAAGCTGCCCGACGCTCCGCCACAAAGATCCACACAGAGGCCGTTGGGACAATGGTCCTTTCAATTTCAACTGCGTGAATCACTCGCGGGTGCTCCACGAGCCGACCCGACTTTAGTCACCACATGTATCATGTATAAAGTATATAGTATATACCCGTGATCACCTCCCGAAGTGATCACGGCCCAGTAGTATAGCATGGCAGACGGACAAGAATGTAGGGCCACTGATGGAATACTAGCATCCTATGCTAAGCATGTAGGATTGCAGGTAAAGGTAACAACAATAGTAGCAAGGACATGCTATGCATCAGGATAGGAATAACGGAAAGCAGTAACATGCTACACTACTCTAATGCAAGCAGTATAGAGAAGAATTAGGCGATATCTGGTGATCAGGGGGGGCTTGCCTGGTTGCTCTGGCAAGAAGGACGGGTCATCAACACCGTAGTCGTACTGGGTAACAGCGGCGTCGGTCTCGGTGTCTAGCGAGAGAAGAGGGGGAAGAAACAATAAATACAATGCAAACAAATGCATGACGATGCATGACATGACAAGGCGTGTTGCTAGGTGTGTCCAATCGCGGTATGAGGTGATACTGGTGAAGGGGGGGAACATCCGGGAAAGTATTCCCGGTGTTTAGCGTTTTCGGACAGATGAACCGGAGGGGGAAAGTTGCGAGTTCGATAGGTTACGGGGGGTGTGGCGGACGAACGGGTTGCATATCCGGAATCTTCTCGTCGTTCTGAGCAACTTTCATGTTGAAAATAATTTAATCCGAGTTACGGATTAAAAGATATGATTTTCTAAAGATTTTATTAATTTCTGGAATTTAATTAATCATTTAACTTAATTCGAAAATGGATTTATGACATTAGCATGATGTCATGTTGACGTCGGCGATCAACAGGGTTGATCGTCAACTGACCGATGGGTCCCACTAGTCAGTGACACATATTAGTTAAGCATTTTATTTACGATAATGCTAAAATCCTGCCGACCGGTGGTTTGCTACAGATCCGCACGACCCGCACGTCGTTAGATCTGGATCGCACGATCATGATTTTTTAATGGAAACTAATTGTAGCCCCACGTATGACGCGGCATCTTAAGGAAACTACCTCCCCAAAATCATGCTGATTATAACCTGCCCGCCCGCACTCCCCTTTTTTCGCGCTGAATTAATTACGTGCATGCCCGCACTTTCCTTTTTTTTCGCAGGTGCTAATAACTATCCAAAAATAGAGCAGGTTGGGCAATTAAAATTGCATGCGGGGGCTTGAACTCAGCACCTGTAACATGTAGCTAAGGATGACCTTAATCCACTAACCACTCCACATTGTGTATACGTGTTAAGTTTGATAAAGCTAAACTTTTTCATCATGATATTTAGTACTACATCTTCTATAAAACATACATTTTTCCCTTTTTAATACCATGAGTTTTCTCTAGTTTATCTTTGTTTGTTCCACTTTATGATGGAAATAGGTATCTCCGCCAACACCCGGATGACGGTGTGGATGATTTTGGTGATGTGATCAACGATTCTTCTAAAGAATATTCAGTCCGAGAGGTAGGAGTTGTTGACGAAGAGAAGGTGGTAGGTCGTCTCTGAAAGCCGGTAATTTTTGGGCCGCAAACATGGTAATTTACATACAAACACCGTGATAATTTTAGCCCGAGGTGAAAGAAGTTGTTGAAATATACCAACCGTAATTTCTATGTGAATAAACTGGTAATTTATGCAATCATGGGCCTGATAACTTACATGCAAACATGATGATAACTTCTAAACCAGAAAAAGTTGATGAAATATACCCCAGTAATTCCTTTGTGAATATCATGATTTACACACCGCAAACATGATAACTTTTCCCTCCATGGGGGGCGGGGGTTGACGAGATATAACCTTGATAACTTCTCTGTAAATATGATGATAGTTTACGCATCACTGCCCTAATAACTTACGTACAAACATCACGGTAAGTTTTGATCGGGTGAGGGGTCTTTGAAAACACACAACCCGGTAACTTTCAAGTAAATAGCATGATAATATACACACCACATATCCGATAACTTAATTACAAACTCTGTGATAACTTATGGCTCGGGAGGAGAAGTGTTTGAAAACATAACAGGTAAGTTCTGTATAAAGAACATGGTAAAGTATGCACAACAAAGTTGATAACTTACATACAAACACCGTGGCAACTTTTTTGACCCCAAAAAATCTTCATCAAATACCGTGATTGATGAAATATCCCCCTGGTAACTTTTTATGTGAATAACATGATAATTCAAACATCGCATACCAGATAACTTATGTACGGTACTTACAACTTTGGCATGGGGAAGGGATGATGAAATATCCCCTCGGTAACTTTTGTGTAATAGCATGGTAACTCACAAACCGCAGACCTGATAACTTATGTGCCTCGGTCCCGATAACTTTAGCGAGGGGGTTGTTTAAAAACATCCCCCTGATAACCTTCACGTAAATAGTTTGATACCCTACGCATCGTATACGTGATAACTCACGCACAGACACCACAGTAACTTTAACCTGAGCTAATAAGAAGGTTGGAGAAACCAGGTTATAACCCAGTAATATCTGTGTAAACAATATGGTAATATATGTAGCACATGCGTGATTACTTATGTAGCCTAGTCGTGGTAACTTTTGATCTGAGAAAAAAGTTGTCGGAACATATCAACATGGTATCTAGTCTCAAAGCTCTCGTCGTGACAGATTTTTTATGTGATAACGATTTTTCGATCAGACTAAATGTTTGATTTACAAAACATTTTGAAGTTTTGAAATAGGGGGGGGGGATATAGGATCACATCATCTTTTCTGTCCTCCAATTCATTTTCACATGGGGAAAAGGTTAAAGGACCATTTTTATGCCCCGATAATTTCTATATAAACAAGATGGTAACTTAGTTATCACAGATGTGATAACTTACTCAGCCTGGGTCTGGTAACTTTTGATCCCAAAAAAAAGTCGTCAAACATATCAACATGGGATCTAGTTTCAAGGTCTCATCGTCATGAATCTTTTATGTGAAAACGATTTTTCAATCGGAGCGACGGTTAGAGCTACAAAACATTTTGAATTCTGAATTTAAATGAAATAATTGCTGACATCAGCTATTTCATTTCACATGCATGCATACATGCATACTCTAATCATCAGAATAGAATTGCTTCCTTCGTTTACTCCTCATGCATTGCGCGTTAAATACCGATGCCTCGGCATGTAAATAAGAATAGCAGTAGTCGTGCGGATCTGTTGCTAGCGACTAGTCGAATTGTCGTTAGCACAGTCCTTTTATTTAACCTAATCAGGATTAATTAGGGGGTGGGCCCCACTGTCATTGACTACTTAATTAGCTAATTAACTAACTAACTTGGTTAATTAGATAACTAATGTTTAATTAGTTGTTTAGCTTAATTAATCAAAATTAATTAAGTTGATTAATTCATTAATTCATTAATTAATTAATATTATTATTTTAACTAATTCTTCCTTTTTTATTTTTTAACGTTCTGTGGGGGGCGCGGCCCTGCTTGGCAAAGGGCTCAGGCCATAGTGGGTCAAGGCCGGTGCGGGCGTCGCCGAAGCGGCGATGCCCGAGGGCGATGGGCGACGACGCTGGGGCGCCGGGCGCACTGTGGCAGCCTACGGTGATGGGGCGCTGGGAGGCAGAGGCGAAAGGCAGGGCGGCGAGGGGGGAGGGGTGGGGCGAAGTTTCACCTGGTCATGCGGTCGAGCTCGACCTGGGCGAAGGCCGCGACGCTCGGCCGGTGCCCATGGGGCACGGACGCTGGCATGGCGGAACAACGCGGGCGGATCGATGGCGGCGGCGACGGCAACAGATGCCAGCGGCGACAGGAAGGAGAGGGGAGGGGGTGGCCGGAGCACGCAGGGCGTCGCGTGTGGGCGGACGGGGAGCTCGGCAGGCCCGGCGAGGTCGGGCCAGAGAGCAGGGCGCGAGGGCGCTGCCATGGGCGTCGAGGCGCGGGCGCGCCGCCGACGCAGTGAGCGCGGGCGGGCTTGGTGAGGACGAAGGCTGCCCGGCGTTAAATAGGGCCTCAAGGGCGAGGCGCTGCGGCGAGAGCGCGGACGGCGCGGTGAGCGAACGAGGGAGAGGGAGGGACCTCACGGTGGGGGAGTAGGGACTAGGGCAGTGGGGATCAAGGGGAGCGACGGGGACGATGGGCGACGTGGGAGCAGGCCGGTGGGGAGGTGGAAGCAGGCCGGCGGGGGAGCTCCGGGCGCCGGCGAGGTCCAGACGGCGATGGGCGTGCAGTGTCGAGGGACGAGGGGATCGGGATCCTCCCGATCCAGATCCAGACGAGGGAGTGGGGGGAGTGGGGTGTGGGGCGACGGGGAGTGGGTTAGGGTTTGAGGATTATGGGATAAGGGAGTGGGGAGTGGGGTTCGGCCGGTGGGCACAGTGGGTTGGCCTAGTGGGGTAACTTTCTTTGGGCCGAAGCCTAGTGGGGGGGTTTGCTTTCTCCCTTTTTTCTTAGCTTTGTTTTCTGTTTTCTTTTCTTTATCTATTTTCTTTTCTATTTTATTCTTTTAATTTTGGTTTTATAAAATATAAATACAACTCCTAAATTAATGTTATAATTTATTCTACTGCCCCAAAGTTTGACACCTAATTAAAATAGTTTGCATTATTATTATTTTTAAAAGGCATTTAATTAATTGTCATAGCTGTTGTTTTAGTTACTTTAGAGCCTTTAAACATTTTATAAAAGTGTGGTTTCTCCACTAGTATTATCCATGATTTATTTGACACATTTTGGACATTTTTAGTTTTAATGTTTGAAAACTTTTGTTGTTTGCCTAAATCCAAATTTGATTTTGAAACGCTTTCGATCTAACATGTGTTTAGCAACAGTGACAAGGGTGACATGGCATCATTAGCAGGGTTTTACTGTAGCCTAACTATCCGGGCGTCACAATTCTCCTCCACTACAAGAAATCTCGTCCCGAGATTTAAGAGGTGGAGCAAGGGGGAAAGATCTGGTTACGAAATTCTACCGAATCTTCTTGGTCTTGGATGCTCTTCCCAAGGTAGTTGATCCTTTTCGTTGATGTCTTTATTTCTCTGCTCCAGGTCATCATGATGAAGTAGGCATCCTTTCTTCGGGGTACCCGTCGTACTTACGAAAGAATAAGGGGGTATACCGGAAAAATGGACCTCTGAAAGGTAGACTATCTGGTAGCTAACATCGGGGAAGGTGGCGGAAAGTAACTCTCGAACTGAAACTTAAGAAAATATCGAGAGTAAAGTAAGGAGGTACCATGAGAAGTTTCAAGCAGGTAGGCAATCGTTCGATGCCTCAAACAAAGTGTGAAAGGGGTCCAGAGCAACGGGAATAAGTATTGCGTCTGATACCAGAATATATTACTAGGATAGTGACCCCGTGAATCACATACGAAGTCAAGCGCAAGGAATAACTTTGGAAACTGGGGGTGTACAGGAGAGTCAGGTTTCGATCTGGTGGAACTGTGGGTTATGGGCCCACCATGTGGGATAAAAGTAGGAGGAGCGGTGGCATCTTGCTCGGTCATGACAGCAAGGCATGTCAAAGGGTAGCCTGTCAATTATGTCGGCAACAATGTCGGTACCAAGGGCGAGGGACGAAGACAGGGGCGGAGCCAAGATTTAGGCATAGGGGGGCCAAATGGCAATGAAGCCAAAAAAAATTGTTCTCCTCACTGCTACGCAATAGTTGTATATTCAAGCATCATTCACATTTAACTTTGCCTAGACACACATTGTTTTTTTTTGCAGCTGGAGCGTCTCTAGCGATAGCTAATATTGATCAATAATTCCGCATAAGTGCCAATAAGACAAATTTTATAATCAAACTACTCTGAAATATGACATGAAATGCATTGCTAAAAACATTTTCGTATGGAAACTTAAGATATATAAACAATCATAATCATGTATAATCAAAAGGTTGGCTTTTAGCTTGCATATATATAGATTGGAATGACAAATCATTGCTAGTTGTATTAGGACATTGTATTGTTCTATTAGCAAAAATTGATCAATGTTGCCAGAATACATACCTACAGAATCAAACCCAGTTCCTCCGCGTCCCCTATGTAAAAGTTGATCGGCTAGTCGTCAATGGCTGGCATGACACATACATAATTGTTTACAGATGCTGGACGAAGCATTGATGGTTCCCATCTTTCGAATCATTGCAGGTGCCTATACCCTAGCGCGGCAACACATAAGAAATCACACAATAGAAATAACTAAGATCTGAGGTAGAAGTTCAACACCATACAAGATGAGAATTGAGAGATTAGTAGATGATGGTATGTGTTAACCTTGGCTAGTTCGTGGCTGCGGCCAGAAGAACTGGTGAGTGGAGTAGCATGTGTCGTTGTATGAAGATCTTAGAATGGGAGATCAGAGGCAGGCAGACAACGGACGGCGGCGACGCATCCCTAATCCAATCACGCGATAATCACGGGAGATAATGCCTAGCGTGGACTTTGCCAAGGCCAGATTGCACGGGAGATAATGCCTAGCATGGGCACAGATGTGGGCTTTCTTCTCTTTCTTGAGTGCGTAGAGATTGGGGGGGCAAATGCGTTGTAGGTGCAAATCATATCGCTAATTAATCGCTGGTATTCGCTGATCGCCGATCGTTGGGGGGCCTGGCCCTGCTCCCCCTTGTCTCCGCCATCGACGAAGAGAACCATTTTTCCCTTTCGTTGAATGAGGCGGACCAATAGGCAAAATTCTCATCCATCGGTGGTTACCTAATGTCATCAACAATAGAAAGCAGGTCTCACTGACAGAGGTGTACACCGAGGTGTTAACATAAGCAGTGAATTATTAATGCTTAGTTTATATAGATCACAAGAAAGGTCAAACAAACCAATGAAAAGGAAAATGTGATCATAAGGTTAAACAGAACAATGGAAAGGAAAAACGTGTTTAAACACATTTCGGGGGCATATCCTTCCCAAGGACAAGCAGAGCAAGATATCCATGACAGGATATAGAGTAGATAACCATTTAGGGAAGGGGAGAGGAATTTGATGACCATACTCATACAATGGTGTTTTGGATAATTGATAAAGAAAAGATAGCATTTTGCTTCAAATGTTCTTATTGAAGATCGGAGTAACACAGACATGCTTCGAGATAGCATTGACAAGGTCTTCAAGCAAAGGTCAGACCTTGGATACACAAAGGATCCATCAGGAAAAACATATTAAACAAGTCATTCAATTTCGTCATGGAAGAATGGTTAACATTGCTAAAAGGAAGAACTATAACAATAGGCCCTCCGGTCAAGTGTGCTAGGCATGACATCACCTTACCGGGTCATATAAAGACCAATGCTATGACTCTAGGAAAATGTCCCAACCATCATATCCGACCGAGATTCAGATCTGACTGGTGTCAGGATACCTCAGGCTTAGGATACCTGAGAAGAAAAGGTGCAACACAAATTGACGAGATGACAATGTAAGATTCTCGGGAAAAGAACTATGGGAGCTAGTTCCAACACAAGAGTTCACCATTTAAACCAAGGAGAGGATGAGGGGGTAGCTGATGGAGTCAGCAACAATCCTTAAGATATCCAAAAAGGTGGATTTCCATAGTTATGTGAACAAGGAGATAACATTTGTCGAATCAAATGATATAATGATGTATGCTCGAGGAAAACATACACAATTAAACATTGGTTGAAAAGTGCACCCAAAATATGGGCTTAGTTAGCAGGATCAATGTTAGAATGGTGATTCGATAACCAATGGTGTAAGAATGAAATGTCGACTATTAACTTCAAAGCAATAGGGTTGCTAGAAGTACAAAATCTAAGCAGCATGGTTCACATGTTGGTATCCCGGTTAGAATCAACACGGGGACCAAGAAAGAATGGTGAGGGTGAGAAGTATCACAATACCAAGAATTCCTTAAGAGGTGGAGCAGTCCTCACAACATCCTTGAAATAAAAGATAGTAATACTCCAAGGCGAGAACACAACCTAGCCGGAGAGCAAGTTGTATTCATAATGTGGACAAGTTCGCGACGAAAGGAAGTCAAGGGTGTTGTCGATGATAATAAAAATCATCGAGGGAAAGCAAGGTATTTCTCATCATGAACACAGTTAACATCTCGGAAGAAGTCAAAGTGTTGAAGGTGATCCGACACATTTGCCGGGAGGTTTCGAGAGGATGCAATCAAACAATAACGGCAACAAGCAAGGGAATGACGAAGTGGCAAGTTATAGGACCAATATATAAGATGCAAGCTCGGAACCAAAGTTGCCTTTCAAGACAAGCAACCGGATGTTGAAAGCTCGACGTAAGTCGTGCTCACACACTGAAGAATTTGTGCACCAGAGAAGGACGAGGTAGCACAGTCAAAGATAGTAAGACCATGATGTAGCCGATAGTCTAGGGATGACCAGATTGAGTTCAGAATTTCCTAGTAAAAATTCTAGGGGTATTTGATTTGTAATGCGGAATAATTTCACTAGTCGGTGTCCTCGGTTGACAACAACCCAGAACCCATAGAGTGATTACGACAAGGAAAGACATTACTTCAACAAAGTTAGTAAGATGTGGTGCAACGGCAAAACATCTTCAAGATACCAGGGGGTAATACTCGAAGGTAGAACACGATAGAAGTAGAACCGGGTCATTGACCTATGATAGTAGATACTTCAACCTTGCCAAAAATAGACGAGGCACTGGATTGAATTCCCATCAGATATATCGATCAGACAAAGATGGTCGGAACCATAATCAGAAGGAATCAATTTCAAGAATACCGAAAGAATCATACAGTTGGATAATCATTTTGCAAGAAGCTTCCGAGACGGTCTACATCATTTTCATGGGCATGAACACAAAGTTCAAGGTCGACTACCACTTCTTTAATGCATAACCTTTCATTCACTTCTCGCCTTCAACGAATTTGTGGTGTTGAAATTTTATCTGTCATAACAACAATAGAGTATGACCCGTAGTAGTTTCCGGGTTCACGCAGATTAGAAAAAGGCATATGTCCAACCCATCGGGGCCTCTTAGGAACATATACCACAAACTTTTGGAGTAATTATCATCAGCTCGAAAGTAGAGCATGGTTGACAAAGCAGAGGATACAATTTACCAAAGGCATTATATACTCGTGGAAAGGCTCACAAGGTTATTGAATATAAAGGACGATGTCGGATGAAATCCAACAATGGATCGGGCGATCCACAACTGAGCTGATGTGAGTATCGATACTCAATCAGAGGAAGAAAGAATGCACGGGCATCATATTATAGAACATCTGAATAACTCGATGCTTAGATAACAAAGGAATTATGATTTCCAAAATAAAGGATAAGAAGCAGACGCTCTGATCAAGGATGGATAAGTTGGATAGACCAGAGGCACAATTGACGACAAATAGTTTGATCGAGAACCAGCTCATGTTCAAAATGACGTCTGAGCCGGAAAGATAATTTAGAAGGGTTGATAAATGATTGTGTGCATTCGCACACATGTTGAATCAATAGAATCAAAATGACAGTGTCAAAAGATACTAGTGAATATTGCTAGTGATATGGGAGCATCCATAATGCAAGCATACAAGTATTTGCAGAGCAATAGTTTGAAGAGGATGCTCAGAAGGTTGGATAGTATTTCAAAGTATCTTATGAAGCATACGAACAACTGAGGATGAACAGATACTCAATAAGTGCGAGGAATTTTCAATAGGGGTATTCATGTGGTAAAGAACTACAAGGCAGTAAGCTTAAAGGATTTTCGGAACAACGGAGAGCAATTTAGGGCATCTTGTAATAACAAGAGCAACTGAGGATGAAGGTATTAACGACAATTATAGGTAGTTATCCATAAGGGTATATCGGTGGTAGGGGATTGTAAAGTCGGTGGGCACAAGGGTCTCGGGAAAACCTCGTAGAGTATCTTCGGAATCTTCTGGTGGAACAAGCGATCATCTGGAGTGAGGGGTTCTCCGGGAGAAGGTCTTTCGAGAACCTAAAGTTAGTCTTTTTAGCAAAATCATTTAACCCGAATAGGTGAGAGATTAGAGTCCCAGGGTAAAGATCGAGGAGTAAAAGATCCTAGTACCACCCAATGGCGACGTGGGCCCGTAAGGCACACAGCCATGTTAGTAAAAGTTTTGTAATGTCTAGACTCGACTTCGGCCAAGGAGTGTGGAAGGGGGATTCCTACAGGCAGTCGGCTCTGATACCAACTTGTGACGCCCCCGATTCAATCATACACTAATCATGCACGCAAACGTGTACAATCAAGATCAGGGACTCACGGAAAGATATCACAACACAACTCTAAAACCTAAATAAGTCATACAAGCATCATAATACAAGCCAGGGGCCTTGAGGGCTCGAATACAAGTGCTCGATCATAGACGAGTCAGCGGAAGCAACAATATCTGAGTATAGACATAAGTTAAACAAGTTTGCCTTAAGAAGGCTAGCACAAATCGATACAATCGAAAGAGGCGAAGGCCTCCTGCCCGGGATCCTCCTAAACTACTCCTGGTCGTCGTCAGCGGGCTGCACATAGTAGTAGGCACCTCCGGCGTAGTAGGAGTCGTCGTCGACGGTGGTGTCTGGCTCGACTCCAAAGATCTCTGGTTGCGACAACCGTAAAGAAAGGAAAGGGGAAAAAGGGGAGAAAGCAACCGTGAGTACTCATCCAAAGTACTCGCAAGCAAGGAGCTACACTACATATGCATGGGTATATGTGTAAAGGGCCATATCAAGGACCGAATCGCGGAATGCCGTAATAAGAGGGGATAACTAATCCTCGTCAAGACTACGCTCGCAGCCTCCGTCTTGCAGCATGTAGAAGAGAGTAGATCAAGTCCTTCAAGTAGCATCGCATAGCATAATCCTACCCGGCAATCCCGCCGTCAGCCTCGTTAGAGAGCGATCGCCGTTGTATCCGCACTTGGAAGGGTGTGTTTTATTAAGTATCCGGTTCTAGTTGTCATAAGGTCAAGGTACAACTCCAAGTTGTCCTGTTATCAAGATCACGGCTATTCAATAGATTAACTTCCATGCAGGGTGCACCACATTACCCGACACGCCGATCCCATTTGGCGGACACACTTTTCGGGTCATGCCCGGCCGCGGAAGATCAACACGCCGCAGCCCCACCTAGGCACAACAGAGAGGTCAAGACGCCGGTCTAAACCTAAGCGCCTGAAGTCCGGGCCCATCGCCTGCTTAGCACACCTACATCGCTATAACGCCACGAAGCGTACCTAGCCTAGCAGGCGTTCACCAATCCGGCCAAGACGCCGATCGGCCGCCGACGTCACGAAATGCTTCGGTGATACCACGGCGCCGGTTGCCCATATCTTGTCCCACGTGGCGGTTAGTGCGTATAAGGTCAACGACCCAACTCGAGATCAAATACCAAGATCTCGTTAAGCGTGTTAATGATGTAACCGCGGACACCGACCAGGCCAGCCCACCTCTCACCTGTAGTCTCAAGTCGCCTGACGCCCGCCACAAAGATCCACACAGAGGGTCATGGGACAATGGTCCTTTCAAATTTCAATCCGTGAATCACTCAAGGGTGCTCCACGAGCCAATTCGACTTTAGTCACCACATGTATCATGTATAAAGTATATAGTATATACCCGTGATCACCTCCCAAGTGATCACGCCCAAAGAGTATAGCATGGCGCATTGACAAGAATGTAGGGCCACCGATGGAATACTAGCATCCTATGCTAAGCATGTAGGATTGCGTAAAGGTAACAACAAGAGTAGCAAGGACATGCTATGCATCGTGATAGGAATAACTAAAGCAAGAATATGCTACACTACTCTAATGCAAGCGATAGAGAAGAATTAGGCGATATCCGTGATCGGGGCTTGCCTGGTTGCTCTGGCAAGAAGGACGGGTCATCAACACCGTAGTCGTACTGGGTAACAGCGGCGTCGGTCTCGGTGTCTAGCGAGAGAAGAGGGGGAAGAAACAATAAATACAATGCAAACAAATGCATGACGATGCATGACATGACAAGGCGTGTTACTAGGTGTGTCCAATCGCGGTATGAGGTGATACCGGTGAAGGGGGGAAACATCCGGGAAAGTATTCCCGGTGTTTAGCATTTTCGGACAGATGAACCGGAGGGGGAAAGTTGCGAGTTCGATAGGTTAGGGGGTGTGGCGATTTAACGGGTTGCATATCCTAATCTTCTCGCTGCTCGAAAGCAACTTTCATGTTGAAAATAATTTAATCCGAGTTACGGATTAAAAGATATGATTTTCTAAAGATTTTATTAATTTCTGGAATTTAATTAATCATTTAACTTAATTCGAAAATGGATTTATGACATTAGCATGATGTCATGCTGACGTCGGCAGTCAACAGGGGTTGACTGGTCAACCTGACCAGTGGGTCCCACTAGTCAGTGACACATATTAGTTAAGCATTTTATTTACGATAATGCTAAAATCCTGCCGACCGGTGGTTTGCTACAGATCCGCACGACCCGCACGTCGTTAGATCTGGATCGCACGATCATGATTTTTTAATGGAAACTAATTGTAGCCCCACGTATGACGCGGCATCTTAAGGAAACTACCTCCCCAAAATCATGCTGATTATAACCTGCCCGCCCGCACTCCCCTTTTTTCGCGCTGAATTAATTACGTGCATGCCCAAGACTTTCCTTTTTTTTCGCATGTGCTAATAACTATCCAAAAATAGAGCAGGTTGGGCAATTAAAATTGCATGCGGGGGCTTGAACTCAGCACCTGTAACATGTAGCTAAGGATGACCTTAATCCACTAACCACTCCACATTGTGTATATACGTGTTAAGTTTGATAAAGCTAAACTTTTTCATCATGATATTTAGTACTACATCTTCTATAAAACATACATTTTTCCCTTTTTAATACCATGAGTTTTCTCTAGTTTATCTTTGTTTGTTCCACTTTATGATGGAAATAGGTATCTCCGCCAACACCCGGATGACGGTGTGGATGATTTTGGTGATGTGATCAACGATTCTTCTAAAGAATATTCAGTCCGAGAGGTAGGAGCTGTTGACGAAGAGAAGGTGGTAGGTCGTCTCTGAAAGCCGGTAATTTTTGGGCCGCAAACATGGTAATTTACATACAAACACCGTGATAATTTTAGCCCGAGGTGAAAGAAGTTGTTGAAATATACCAACCGGTAATTTCTATGTGAATAAACTGGTAATTTATGCACCGCGGGCCTGATAACTTACATGCAAACATGATGATAACTTCTAAACCAGAAAAGGTTGATGAAATATACCCCAGTAATTCCTTTGTGAATATAATGATTTACACACCGCAAACATGATAACTTTTCCCTCCATGGGGGGGGGGGGGGGGGGGGTTGACGAGATATAACCTTGATAACTTCTCAGAATATGATGATAGTTTACGCATCACTGCCTCTAATAACTTACGCATAAACATCACGGTAAGTTTTGATCGGGTGAGGGGGTGCTGAAAACACACAACCCGGTAACTTTCAAGTAAATAGCATGATAATATACACACCACATATCTGATAACTTAATTACAAACTCTGTGATAACTTATGGCTCGGGAGGAAAAGTGTTTGAAAACATAACAGGTAAGTTCTGTATAAAGAACATGGTAAAGTATGCACAACAAAGTTGATAACTTACATACAAAAACCGTGGCAACTTTTTTGACCCCAAAAAATCTTCATCAAATACCGTGATTGATGAAATATCCCCCTGGTAACTTTTTATGTGAATAACATGATAATTCAAACATCGCATACCAGATAACTTATGTACGGTACTTACAACTTTGGCATGGGGGAAGGGGATGATGAAATATCCCCTCGGTAACTTTTGTGTAATAGCATGGTAACTCACAAACCGCAGACCTGATAACTTATGTGCCTCGGTCCCGATAACTTTAGCGAGGGGGTTGTTTAAAAACATCCCCCTGATAACCTTCACGTAAGTTAAATAATAAAGTTCCCCATATTATGCGTGTTTCGATCTCATCGCCAAACAAGTCTCGTCACAGTTGCAGACACATTTTACCCCTTTGAGTTGCACGTAGTTTTGGATGCATGCAATTGCATACATGTTGCGTCCTCATAATTGCATGGATTCCGATAATTCTAGTTGTACGTAAGGGGAACAAGAGTTTTTGTGACAAATAAAAAGAAAAGGCAAAAGTTTTTCTATCAACCTGACGTACGAAAAGTAGGCCATATCAACATTACGAAAATATATTGCTAGGTAATACATGAATGAAACAAAAAATATTACAAAAAAGAACAGGTAACATACAAATAAACAAAAATCCATGTACAAAAAAGAACAGGCAACATACAAATAAACAAAAAATCCATGTACAAAAGACATCAACAAGCGAGCATAAAATCCTTCATGCATGTAAAAAAAGTCTGTTCTACAAAATTTAGATATTCCGTATTTCCAAAAGATAAAAAGAAAATACAAGTAAACCATTTTAATAAAAATAAATTGATGATTATATACACTAAAATAGAAAAGGGAAATAAAAAATAAAAAAGAAAGTACAGGTATATATGAGAGTGGGCTGCGCTTAGGGCTGCAAACGAGTCGAGCTCGAGCGAGTTGGAGTTGGCTCAACTCAACTCATATGAAAATTTGAGCGAGCTCAAACTGAGTAAAGCTCATGATCAAGCTGTAGACCATGACTCGTGCTCAGCTTGTAACGATTTCGAGTCGATCTCGAGCTAGTTTCGAGCTAAATAAGATGATAAAAGTTATAAATCTATGGATGAAAAACAAAAAAATAAGGTGAATATTGCTGGGAACCTTTACCAAAAATATAGGATATTTAGCACATAGTCGACCACGTGCCATAATTAGGCCTAAATTTTCTCTGCACTTAATTAAGTTTCCATGTCCGTTGGTAAATAAAATGAAGAAAATTATGAACAACATATATGATAATAAATTATCTTATTTCCATTTAATATATGGCATGATCATTTAACATAATGATATTTTGTCGAGCTATCGAGCTAAAATTAAGCGAGCCAACATTGGCTTAAGATCGGCTCATTTCTCGGTCAAGCTACATAAAGTGTTCAAACTCAGCTTGTTTCTTTTTGAGTCAATCTCAAATCGAGTCAAAAAACGAGTCAATCTCGAGCGACTCACGAGCCTCGAGCTTTTCTTGCAGCCCTCTGCGCTAGCAAGTTTCCTGCTTGTGGTAGACAAAAGCAAAACAACGGAAAAGGTCATCCAGCCGCTGGCCAGCCGCGCGTAGCCTTTTGTGGCAAAAAAACAAAAAGAAAATGGACTGGTCGCGTCTTAACAGGCTGAATTGATACAAGACACTATACGCGTACATGAATCTTAAAGCAACAAACATCCAACGGCGAAGTGTCAGTCGACTGATTTTTAGCATCTTCGATTAAAATAAACTGAGGCCCACCTGCAGCCTCCAGAACTCGGGCAACCAAAATGGCTACCTCTCCTCTTATCCTCCCCGGCAGTTCCCTTACTCCCCGGAAATGGAGGCCACCATTACACTCACGCTCTCCTCGTCCCTCGCCGCCGCGGCCCGCTGCTCGCCGGCGAAGGCGACCATCTCCCACCCGCACCTCCGGCATTACCCCGTCCGCACTTCCCGCCTCCGCGTTGCCCAGAGCCTGGCCTCACGTCCCCTATCCTCGGTCCGCCCCGCTTTCTTGGTTCTTCCAACGGAATCGTAAATGGTCGCGTTATTGTTTGTTTCGCTCACCTTCTCTCTGTTGGGAATTCAGGGTTGGAGGCGGCGCCGGAGGGGGAGCGGGCTGGTGGTGCGGGCGGAGACGTTCGGGCAGCTCACGACCGGGCTCGAGTGTGCGTGGAACAAGCTGCGTGGCGTCGGTGAGTGACCACTAGCCCTCTCCCAGCGTACTGCAGTGCACAGAAACAGATTTGATGGTTGCAATGCTCTTGTGATTTAAGATGTGCTGACGAAGGAAACCATTGTGGAGCCGATGCGGGACATCAGAAGTGCACTTCTGGAAGCAGATGTAGGTGTAGTTTTGCGTCAGCGTTCATTTCTGTCTTTGAATATGAGCACTTCGTGCAATGGCTGTTACTTTTGCTCTCTGCACTCTGCAGGTTAGTTTGCCGGTCGTCAGACGGTTCGTGTCGTCTGTGAGCGAGAAGGCTTTAGGTTCAGATGTTATCCGAGGAATCCGACCGGAGCAGCAATTAGTCAAGGTATTTTGTGTGTTCGTCCGACAAAGCATTTTGTTGTCCACAGTAGTAAAGGCATGCTGGATACTTTATTAACTAAAAAACTGAAAAGGTATGTCACACGATGCCGTTAAGGAGTTAAACGAACCACCGGAGTTTGTTTGCAATAATGATTTCATATACTCCCTCTGTAA
This sequence comes from Aegilops bicornis, assembly GCA_021605145.1. Classification (NCBI taxonomy): domain Eukaryota; kingdom Viridiplantae; phylum Streptophyta; class Magnoliopsida; order Poales; family Poaceae; genus Aegilops; species Aegilops bicornis. The sequence continues at coordinate 140,744,582 of CM038672.1, forward strand.
ACAAATATAAGAGCATTTAGATTACTAAATAGTGATCTAAACGAATATTTCTTTACGGAGGGAGTATTTGACTTTGCTTCTAATATAATTTTATTATGTTGTCTACAGTTAACTGCATAATTTCTCAACTGAAAGGTTCTTTCCTCTCCTGAGGGATAAAGGAACACACTAGCAAGTAAAATGCTGTAACACGCTTAAAGAATATCACTATAATGATTAATGAGAATGGGACGATAGTATCTTATGCTTCATTGATATGGTGAGTTCTTTTCAAACTAACTTATTAATCGGTTTGCTAGATTGTGCATGATGAACTTGTTCAACTGATGGGTGGAGAGGTATCAGACTTGGTGTTCGCAAAAACTGGCCCAACGGTCATCCTACTGGCTGGTCTGCAAGGTGTTGGGAAGACTACTGTTTGTGCAAAACTTGCATTCTATCTGAAGAAACTGGTGCTTTCCTTGGCCTTTATTTTAAACAATCTTAATAGGGCGTCAATACACGATAACCTGTAGATACTTATACCAGAGTTAGGTTACAGGGGAAGAGTTGTATGCTGGTCGCTGCAGATGTTTACAGGCCTGCTGCCATTGATCAACTCACTGTACTGGGTGAACAGGTACTTCTTTGACGAACTTACCTTTTATGTAAGATGTAGTGTGTACAGCTGCAACACTTAACTGCTTATGAAATCAATGTGCGTTCGGGTTGTTTCGAAACTGAAAGGTTAAAGCTACCAAGTTGCATTTGCTTTCTGAATGCAATACTACAGTTTGGGCCTGGCTAAAAAAGGGCATTCACAGGTCGGTGTGCCAGTTTACTCAGAAGGAACCGCGGCCAAACCTGCAGAAATAACCAAGAATGCCGTGGAAGAGGCGAAAAGAAATAATATTGATGCGATCGTAGTGGATACTGCTGGCAGACTGCAGGTCAGACTTCTCTGTATTTCCTTTACATTTTCAGTTTACTTATCGTAAACTACTGCCTGATAGAACTGTCACCATTGGTGGTACCTGATCATCTTTCTGACATTCAGATTGATAAAACAATGATGGTTGAATTGAAAGAAGTAAAGAAGGCAGTTAATCCTACAGAGATTTTGCTTGTTGTTGATGCCATGACTGGCCAGGAAGCTGCAGGTATCTGTCTGTTTCTTGTTGTTACTATTCCAGTGTCATTCATAAACATTTAGGAAATCAGCTACAGGTCTGAAATTTGACTATCTGACAAATTCTATAATACTGTTGTTGTTCCTAATGTGTTCATAGAGCCGGAAGTTTTCTGCTAATTCTTTATAATTTTGGATGCTTTAAAGAGCACTTTCCTGCAAAGCATCTGGCTTTAAAGAGCATTTTCAACTCTAATGCTGCACAAAATAATGTGTTCATAGTTGTTACACTTTTTCCTTTTTTTTTGTGCAGCATTAGAGTTGTAACAACTTACACTACTTCCTTTATTTTGTGCAGCATTGGTCACAACCTTCAATATTGAAATTGGTATATCCGGTGCTATATTGACTAAATTGGATGGTGATTCCAGGGGTGGAGCAGCACTTAGTGTGAAAGAGGTTATACATGCCAGAAACTTTTCTCGCCATCATATACGCAAATGTTTAGGATCTCCCGCATCACGCTTTTACTATAAGTTGATATTTGGAGCGGATTATTGTCTATATATATTGACCCGAGCTGTGAATTCCTTTTGAAATAGACTTATTGGTTTAATGGATTTGCCTGCTCCTTTCACTAATTGTCGATCAGTACATGGCTGGTTTGGCAGTTGCAGATGCTAGATTTATTACTGGCCTAACTTTTGCTCTGTGTGCATTAGTGTTCCACTGTATATATTATCTTCTTCACTTGTCACCAGACTGCCTATCTGCAAACATATTTCACTCAATCCGAAAACCTTAGTAATACCTGTGAGGTGCAAGTATTGTGATAATTTTTTTCCCTTTCTTCTGCTGGTATATGTAACACCATCACTACCTATCACTTAATCCTCTATGCAGGTGTCTAGAAAGCCCATCAAGTTTGTTGGGCGAGGAGAGCGAATGGAGGACCTTGAGCTTTTCTATCCCGACCGCATGGCACAACGTGTTTTGGGAATGGGAGATGTCCTTTCATTTGTTGAGAAAGCACAAGAAGTCGTAAGTAGTTTCCTGTAAGACTGCTCTTCTGTTCTTGTCTGAAGCAATATTTTGATGGTTTCTATATGCTGCAAATAGGTTCGCCAAGAGGATACCATGGAACTGCAGAAGAAGATCATGAGTGCGTAAATTTGACTTCAATGACTTTTTAAAGCAGACACAAAATGTTGCGAAAATGGGATCCATGAGCCGTGTAATCGGAATGATTCCAGGCATGAACAAGGTACATGAACCTGTGGGATTGATTCATTCCTTCAAACTGATGAAATAATTGCCAGAGCATGACAACACTTCTCGTTCAAACAGGTTACTCCTGCACAAATCCGGGAAGCTGAGAAAAGACTTGCATTCAGAGAGTCGATGATCAATGCAATGACAGCCGGTACATTCCTCCTGAACTACCGCTAAACATATGAAGATTGTAGTAATGGTGATGGCTCCTTATGTCCTTGCATTTAACCCTTACACTTTGCAGAGGAAAGGGAAAAACCCGAGTTACTGGCGAATCACGCGAGAGGAGGATTAGGGTAGCAGAGGAGTCCGAGAAGACAGAACAAGAGGTTCGGTCCTACTGTTATCATCGTATCACAATGTTTCACTTATTCAGCATATTTGGCATTCCCCTCCTTGGAGCTTAACAGGCACTGCCATTTTCCACTATTAGGTGAGCCAACTGGTTGCGCAGCTCTTCCAAATGCGCGCGCAGATGAAGAAATTGATGGGTATGATGCAAGGGCAAGAAGCAATTGCAGGAATGGGAGATCTCATGGACTCGCTTAATGCCGACGAGAAGGTAAGGACGCCTCTGGCAGTGTGAACGAGGTTTCCTCCAGTCAATTTTCTTGGCTGGAGAGCTTACAGTTGCCTGGATTGTTATCGTTCAGGCACCTCCTGGCACCGCACGGCGGAGGAGACGGCGGAGTGAGCCGCCACGGCAGAGGGAGCTGGATGCGGTGGGTGGTGCCAGTAGGCCTTGAGTTGATGTGCACTGGAGCTGGAATTTTTCACTGGAATAGTTGTGGATAGGCATGTAGATACGGGTCCTGCTGCATGGTGTAATATTTCCTGGACATTTTGGCATGCCGAGTTTAAGATTAATGGGAAATGTGTTTAGTGGACGGAACATGCATTTTGGGAGTGGAGGGAATTAATTACCTGTCTTAATATAAATACATGATTAGGTTTTAAAAACATATTCGAAATGAAAACATTAAACCTGCCAAGACTTCTTTTTTGGAAAAGACACAACAGACGCGGCGACGACAACAACAAAGCTTTTAGAGTTGAAACTCGACGACGACGACAACAACAACAAAGCTTTTAGAGTTGAAACTCGTAAGATCTCGAAACCAACTTATAGTTCTCAAAATCAACAAAGCCTTTAGACCTTTTTATGTACCTTGAAAAGACGCAAACCTACTATAAAATTTCATCCAAAGTACAAAGCATTTCAAAAACAATAATAATTACATTGAGGTGCTTGGACCACCGAATAACCACTACCAGCGAACACAATAAAAAATACATCAAGGTCCCCGGAACACTGAACAACCATTATCGGCAAACACAATAAAAGTTACATCGAGGTATTCGGACCACCGCACAACGACTATCAGTGCCATAACATCGTCGTGATTGAACTCTCGAATCGATTTGAAGTGCCTCATACCATATCTCGCCGTTGTGCACGTACTGCGAGAAACTCTAACCTCGCCGCTCTAAGGAGACCAGGGAATCTACGCCGAAACTCCGTCAACTCAGGAAAGAAGAAGAGAAAAGTGTTCTACCGCCGACCACAAAGATGTTGGCCACACAATAAAGGGTGTTTTTATTGACTCATAACATAGCATCAAGGGATACAATTATAATTAGCAACACCCAGCCTCTGCATATTTGAATGCACACAGCCAACCACAAGCGCGTGCGCGCGCACACACACATACACAAACACACAAACGGTCTCACCAGCAAAGAGCCAAGTCATACTAGACTGAAACTATGCCTAGGCGGAAAGAAAAACAAAAAGACAAAACCACGGCGATAAAAACAGCGATTAAAGATGTACATCGACAACCATCAGCTCCAACTATCTCATGACAACACACAGATTATGAGAGTGTTTCTTCAAAAGAAACACCTTCAAGAAAGGACACGCAAGTGGCGTCGTCGCCGGATCCTACAACCGAAGGTCATACCATGGATTTTGACCCTGAAGATCAAGTCTAAGCAAAACCCGCGCAATGCCTTCACCAGGTAGGTCAGACCTAGGGTTTTCACCCGGAGCTCAAGACTGAGTACTTGAAATGCACCACCCGGTCAAATTCATCTTGCATTATCTTGAAGAACTCTAGGTTTCATATAGCATCTGGCAGGTGCCCAATTCCATGCATGCTATTGTTGTTTAATTAATTTCTGTTTGCAAAAACCAGAATATGTTTTGTACTCTATCCATTATCGCACGACAATGCGTGGGGTATTGTCTATTCCCTCCGTTTCTAAGTATAAGTCTTTTAGATATTTCACTATTTAGATGTCTATAGACGTCATATTTAGGAACAGAGGGAGTAGTTACAAATCGTTTGGGCTACACAATAAAGCAACAACGATAATACAGATGTGTAAGAGCATCTCCAACAGCCGGAGCAGAATACATGGCTAGTATATGGTGTGATCGACTGCCATTAAGGATTGGACACTATGTATTTCCCTCGGACCTAATAGTTCTGGAATCACAAGGATTGGATGTGATATTAGGCATGGATTGGTTATCGAAGTATGGAGGGAACATAAATTGCGCCAGTAAGTCGATTTTGCTTACCACCCCAGAGGGGAGGAGAATCAAGTATGTATCACGGCATGAGCCGAGGAGAACACATGTGTAACATCCCAAATTTTTAATTTGGAATGTTATACATTAGGTCATCATGCATATCATATTTTTCTCGCATTTTCCGATTCTAGAAAATTTCACGCAACTCAAGGACCCTCGGAGAGAGTTGAAAGTTTCATTATTTTCATATTTGGGATTTCTCAAATTTTGAAAATAGGATCATTGGATTTATTTAATTATCTTCATAAAGTTTTCCTATAAAAACTTAAGAGAGGGAATAATATAACTTTCCCAATATTTAGGAAAAATGGAGATATTATAAATAAATCAAAATTTGGTTTTGAAAGATTTATTTTGCTTAGGCAAAAATGAGCGTTCTAAAAATTTATGCATGTTTGCCGTTTTTAAAGTTCATTTTGTTTGACTCGTTTTTAGGAGTCGGGGAAAATTAATTTTATTAAAATCATAGTTCATTTGGTATTTTTTTTAATTCGTTTTGTTTTTATTAAAAAAAAAACACGCCGCCCCCCCCTGGGCCAAGGCCCAGCCGGCCCAGCCAGCTAGGCCCGGCCCAGCGCCCCGCCTCCCTCTCCCTCACGCCGCCACGCCAAAGTCCCGCCGGGGCAGCCGCCCGCCGCCGAGTCCGGCTCCGCCCGCCTCCCCGGCTTGCCCCTCCCAAGCCACCCCGCCGCCCTCCTCTTAAATACCCCATGCCCCCTCTCTCTCACCCCGCCTCTAAGCCGAGTCCTTGCCGCCGAACGCCGCCGCCTCCGCCGACGCCGGAGCCTCCCGCCGCCTGGCCGAGAGCCCAGCGATCACCGGAGGTAGCCGCCGCCCCGATCCGATCCGATCCGGTTTTGCTAAAAGACCGATCCGGTTTTTTTTGCGATGTTCGGTTTTTTTTCAAAAACCTAGATTGATTTTATTTTTTTTCGGTTTTCTTATTTAGTGAACGTTCACCGACCCGCTCGTTTCAATGAACGTGTTCGTTGGATTAGTTCTGTTAATCTAACGCCCGTTATTTAATCCGTTCGTCGTTTTCTTTTAAATCGGATTTAATCCGTTATTTTTTCAGATTCGATTTACGATCCGATTTTCAAATCTGTTTTATTTCTTGCTCGTTTATCTAATCAGTGATTCAAGCGCTGGAGTTTCGTTATGAAACCGCCGTTCGACTAACCTACTTACACAGAGTTTTGCTACTGTAAAATTTTGACTTAATTTCAGATTGTTAAACCGAGTCGTTCTCTCTCGAGTTCCGACTTTCGATGCTTTACTTGATTCGATTCTTTTGCAACCAGGGTTCTTAAATTGAACTATCTGGTTAGATCTTTTATTCGAGATTTCCCTGTGCATTAGATGAGTACTTATTGTATGCTTGTTGTTTGTCTGCGTTAGATCACCCGGAGCGCCGCTTGTTACTTCAATCTCTAGGACTCGCGGATCATCAAGAAGGCAAGTAACACTTTGATCATGCCTTTTCTACTACCCAGCTTTTATTGCATTAGATCAAACCCTCAAACACTTGCATGTTTAGGATCTAATTAAATTGTGGGATGGGAAGTAGATTGAGGTAGTACCTATTACTGCTTTTACTTATGAAACCTTGGGAGTTACTTCTACGTTTGCTTGATTATGCCATGCTATGCTAGTAGACGTGGATTGGGTGAGTGAATATCCATGATGTATGTGAGATTGTTAATTAATGGTTTATCTAAGGTGGCAACCTAAACACACATCCGGGTGGATTGAGGCACCTGGTTTCTATCGAGACTTGCTCAGTATTTCTTCGGACCGCCACCTGTGCTCTAAGGGATCATAAGATTATTCAAACTGAAACTTCCGTGTGCAGCCACAAGCCAATTATGGGCTCAGTAGTTGACTAAGTTGTGCGAACTCTTACGGGCAGACTAGCTGATGTAGGGGATGTAGGTTGGTACGGTCTACCCACATGTAAGGTGCTAGCGCTTCTGAAAGACTATGTCTCGGTCATCCGTCTCTCAAACACCATGTAGTGCGAGAACCAAGCGGAGGCGATCGAGTCTTGTGGGGAAAAGTGCGCAAACCTCTGCAGAGTGTAAAAACTAATCATGATTAGCCGTGTCCCCTGTTATGGACATCTTTAGTATCTAGTACCGGATATTCTTTTGATCTCATCATGTTACTTCTAATTAATATTGTTGGGTTTTAATGAGTACTTTTAATTGGGATTGAGGATGCTGTCAACCATTCTCAATGTTTAACAACCACCATGATAGTTAAATAAAATTATTCCTTTGATGTAGGGAAAAACTAGCTTTATGCAAAAATGTAACCAGAGAGCCTTACCACCAGCCATATATGCATGTAGTATAGGTTTGTTGCTTCATTGTTCTCTATGTGTTACATTGCCAAAGATATTCCATGTGTCTTGACCCGTTTCGGGCTGCAACTTTTCACGCTATGCACTTTTCGCAACGATGAGTAAGGTGTTAGGTCGTGGTTCTATACTCGGTGATGCCGTTGGAGTTGATGGACTCACTTATCTTCCAAGCCTTCCATTGTTATTATTAGATGGCCTTAAGCCATATTATGTATTAAGTTCCCTTGTGGACAACGATGTAATAAGTGATTGATTGATAAACTGCTATAAATCCTTCTAAGTACTGTGTGGTGTCGACATCGATCCAGGATGACACCGAGCACGTAGCACTAGATCCATTCGGTCCGGTCGCCACAGAGAATGGTATCGTGAGCACACGCCGACCGTAGGACACGACCCTAAGATAAAGCCATAGATCACTATTCTCTTCCCATTTTCTAACTCCTCATCTTTTCTACTCTCTTTAGGATGAAGGACGCGAAGATCAAGTACACCCAACCGGACGAAGGCACACCTTTTGGATTTCACTTGAAGGAAGTTACTAAGTACCTGAACATTGGACTACCAAGCTTCACCGGGACTTTCAACGCCACTCTGCTCAAGAGGAGCGTGGAAGATTCACGCTCACGCTCCAGAAGGACATTCGCCCCAATCACCAAGCCTATAGATAGTGTTTTCAAAGGCACCAACTTGGAGTCCGGGAAAGAGCATGGCAGCTCACATCACCATGGGACGCATTGGAGAAGTTTATCAAGAAGACCTTAAGGACACAATCTACCAGATTTGCGGACGCCGAGATGACGAATGGGACGTCACAAGACCAAGAAGGATAGATCCATTGCAGCATTCATCCAGATTTAAACCAAAGACATTCGGCGCCAGAGAACCAGATGTGCAATGATATGTTGGAGTTGCGTAATGCAAAGGGAAGGATCATCGAACTTGAAGAAGAACTCAAGACAACTCGCAAGGACTATATGGACGAGATCGTGGCTCTAGCAAGACACAATAACGATCTTAAGTACGAGATTGAAGAACCAAGAAGAAGTTGGCGCTCAGAATGAAGACCAAGATGTCGATTGCCCAAGCGACTACATCAACATCGACGACACCGATTCGGATCCAAGTGAACCCGACTTTGAAGACGAAGCTGGAGCAGACATTATGGAGTCTTCCACCAGTTCAAATTAGTACAAGTCCCCCACATATTAGTAGTATTCCCTCCATGTAAACACTATAGTACACGCACTTTTGCGATAGTTAGATCGTTGTAAGCTTTTGTTTGATTGAATGAAGTGATTTTGTGTGTATTTGCTCATGTGCATTTGGGTAGTGATTCCCCTTAGACCTCATTCTATTCTAAATTCTCATCTTTTCTAAACCCATCGATGCCTCCGAGACGCGACCCGGATTCGTTTTCCGCCAGAGATCACCCAACCGATCCAAAGAAGAATACCGATTCAAACATTGGTGCGTAACTGTGGCAACAACAACAACAACAACAACAACCCACCGCCACCACCACCTACGGATCATCCGACTCGTTTCCTTAGACTAAACCCGGTGTATTCCAAGAGCACCGAGCCAATTGTAGCAGATGACTGGCTCCGCAAGATAGGAAGGGAGCCGACCACTGCAGGATGCACGGATGGAGAAAGAGTGAAGTTTGCAAAGACATCACTTGAAGGACCCGCAGCAGATGGTCGGAGAATTTCACAACCACTTACCCTGTAGACACCGCCACATGGGATCAATTTCAGCAAGCTTTTCAGACCGCCCATGTTTCAAAGATGAGCTATGGCCATGAAGAAGCGTGAGTTTCGCAATTTACGCCAAGGAGGAAGGACTGTTGACCAAAGACGTGGATGACTTTAGTAAACTAGCACGTTATGCCCCGGATAGACGTTACTCTTGATGCAGCTAAACAGGAGAAGTTTCTAGAAGGACTAAATGATGAGTTCAGCATGCCGTTGATGGTAGCCAGTTTCCATAACTACCAGGAGTTAGTAGACCTGAGTCATATTACTTGCTTTAAGTGCCGCAAGACTGGGCATTATGCCAATGACCGCCCGTATAGGCCGTAATGGAAATGGCAATGGAAGCTCGAAAGAAGCCCAACCCTTTCAATAGGGGATGTGAACCACATTGATGTGGAGGAGGTTGAAGATCAGCCCGATGCAAAGAATCGGTAAGTTTTTGGTTAAGTCATTTCTGCAGCTTGTTCTTTTTGATACTTGGTGCATCGCATTCATACATATCAAGGGATTTGTGGATAAGTACAAGTTACCAACCCAAGCCCTTAGGTCACCCATGCTAGTAACCTCACCCGAGCAAGAGTACATGGCTAGTAAATGGTGTGATCGACTGCCATTAAGGATTGGACACTATGTTTTCCCCTCAGACCTAATAGTTCTGGAATCCCAAGGATTGGATGTGATATTAGGAATGGATTGGTTATCAAGGTATGGAGGAAACATTGATTGCTCCACTAGATCAATTTTGCTCACCACACCAGAAGGAAGAAGGATTAAGTATGTATCACGGCATCAGCCGAGAAGAGCGCAAGTTAATTGCTTATCAGGAGTGGTACAGGAAGAAGTACCAGTGGTGAAGGATTTTCCTGATGTATTTCCGGAAGAGTTGCCAGGAATGCCACCGGATAGAGACATTGAGTTTTTGATCGAGCTGTTGCGTGAACAGGCCCGATATCGAAGCGGCAAGTATAGGATGCCAAAGACAGATTTGGCGGAAATCAAGAAGCGATTAAGGAGCTTTTGGATAAAGGTTTTATACGCCCAAGTTCTTCACCTTGGGGATCACCCGTTTTGCTAGTGGAGAAGAAGGACGGATCATTAAGAATGGTTGTTGATTATCGTGGATTGAATGAAGTAACAATCAAGAACAAGTACCCACTACCGATGATAAATGATCTGTTTGATCGCTTGCAAGGAGCCAAGGTGTTTTCCAAGATCGACTTGCGATCAAGGTACCATCGATTGAAGATTCGGGAGCGTGACATACCCAAGACAACATTTACCACGAGATATGGACTATACGAGTATACCGTTATGTCATTTGGATCGACTAACGCACCAGCCTATTTCATGAACCCGATGAACAAAGTGTTTATGGAGTTTTTGGATAAGTTCGTCGTGGTGTTCATTGATGACATTTTGATTTTCTCAAGAATGAAGAGGAACACAAGGAACATTTGCGATTGGTTTTGGAGAAACCGAGGAACACCAGCTTGTATGCCAAGTTCAGCTTATGTGAGTTTTGGCTAAAGGTAGTTGGATTTCTCGGACATGTTATATCCGGAGAAGGGATAGCAGTTGACCCCACAAAAGTCGAGACCGTAACCAAATGGGAAGCACCAACGACAGTTGGAGAGATTCGGAGTTTCCTTGGACTCGCAGGATACTACCGAAGGTTCATTGAGAATTTCTCAAGGATTGCTAAGCCTATGATGTAATTGTTGAAGAAGGAAAACAAATTTATATGGACTGAGGACTGTGGAGGCAAGTTTTCGTGGAGTTGAAGAAAAGATTGGTTACCTCACCAGTTTTGATATTGCGAGATCGCACTAAGGATTATGAGGGTGTATTACACGCTTCACGCCGAGGACTTGGAGCAAAGCTTATGCAGGAAGGAAGAGTTGTTTCAGATGCTTCACGACAACTTAAGCCCCATGAGTTGAATTATACCACTCATGATTTGGAGTTAGCAGCCGTTGTGCATGCCACGAAGACGGGAGACATTTTCTCATTGGAAATCATTGTGAAGTATATACGGATCACAAGAGTTTGAAGTACATCTTCACACGTATGAAATTGAATCTCGCACAAAGGAGATGGTTAGAGCTTATCAAGGATTATGACATGAGATTGCATTATCACCCGGGAAGGCTAATGTCGAGCAGGCGCATTGAGCCGTAAGAGCCACGCCAATACCCTAATGATGGGAGGAATACCCAATGAGTTAGCCGAGGACCTTCGAGAGCTATGTTTGGAAATAGTTCGAGAGGATATGCAGAAGATTGGAGATTCAACAACACCGATGGACAAAATCGTAGAAGCCCAAAAGGCGAGATAAGGAAGTTGCCTCTATAAAGGAGAAAATGAGCAAAGGAAAAGCTAAAGGATTTCGTGAGGATGAGCACGATACCCTATGGTTTGAAGACCGTGTTTATGTGCCCAATGACCCGTAGATCGTGAAGTTGATTTTACAAGAAGCTCATGATTCACCCTATTCGATTCACCCAGAAATACCAAGATGTATTTGGATTTGAAGAACACTTTCGGTGGACCGGAATGAAGAAGGATATTATGAGTATGTAGCAGTTTGCGGCGTATGTCGTGAAGTAAAAGCAGAGCATCGAAGCCAGCAGGATTGTTACAACCATTGCCGATACCGAATGGAAGTGGGATAAACTAGGCATGGATTTTATCACAGGATTGCCAAAGACTCGCTCGTGATATGACTCGATTTGGGTTATAGTCGCACCGCTTAACAAAGGTAGCTCATTTCATTCTATCAAGACCACCTATAGCAGTGCTAAGTTGGCAAAGATATACATGACCAGAATTGTGTGCTTACACGGAGTTCCGAGGAGCATCGTATCGAGATAGAGGAACCCGGTTTACCTCGAAATTTTGGAACCGGTTACTTGCGAAACATTGGGAACCCGATTGAATTCAAAGATGCCTTTCCACCCACGCATCGATGGATGGGCCAGAGAGTCAATCAGATTTTGGAGGACATGCTTTGAGAGCTTGTGCCCTAGATTATGGATCTAGCTGGGATGATAATTTGCCGTATGCAGAATTTTCCTACAACAACAGTTACCAAACCAGCTTGAAGAGGGCACCGTTCGAGGGTTGGTAGGGAAGAAGGTGCAGGACACCGTTGTTATGGGACTAAACCGAGATCGCCGCTTGTTTGGACCAGATTTAATTAAGGAGTCTGAACAGAAAGTCAAGTTGATTCGAGACAGGCTTAAGGTAGCCCAGTCCGGACATAAAAGAGCTATGCCGATTCAAAGCGCAGCGATTGAGTATGAAGTTGGAGACAGAGTATATCTCGAGTATCCCCGCTTCGAGGAGTTAAGCGTTTTGGAGTTAAAGGAAAGTTAGCACCCCTGCTTCGTTGGACCGTATAAGATTTTGCAACGCATGGGAGAAGTTGCGTATAAGTTGGAATTGCGGAAGGACTGTCAGGAGTTCATGATGTATTCCATGTTTCTCGATTGAAGAAATGTCACCCGAGATAGCGAGAGGTACCGTTAAGAGACACAAGGCCACCGGAAGCAATTCAGTTGAAGGATGACTTGACATATGAGGAAAAACTGTTAAGATTCTCGATTATGCCAGCAGAGTTACCCGCAGCAAAGTTATCAAGTTTTGCAAAGTTCAAGTGGAGCCACCACACCGAGGATGAAGCCACCGGGAAAGAGAGGAAGTTTTGCTCAAGGACCACCCTCACCTATTTTCTAGCCAACCCGAATCTCGAGGGCTAGATTCATCTTAAGGGGTAGGTTTGTAACATCCCAAATTTTCAATTTGGAATGTTATACATTAGGTCATCATGCATATCATATTTTTCTCCCATTTTCCGATCCTAGAAAATTTCACGCAACTCAAGGACCCTCGGAGAGTTGGAAGTTTCATTATTTTCATATTTGGGATTTCTTAAATTTTGAAAATAGGATCATTGGATTTATTTAATTATCTTCATAAAGTTTTCCTATAAAAACTTAAGAGAGGGAATAATATGACTTTCCCAATATTTAGGAAAAATGGAGATATTATAAATAAATCAAAATTTGGTTTTGAAAGATTTATTTTGCTTAGGCAAAAATGAGCATTCTAAAAATTTATGCATGTTTGCCGTTTTTAAAGTTCATTTTGTTCGTATCATTTTTTTGTGTCGGGGTAAATTATTTTTTTTAAAATCGGATTTAATTTGGTAATTTTTTAATTCGTTTTGTTTTTATTAAAAAAAACGCCTTCTGGGCCAAGGCCCACTGCCCAACCAGCCAGGCCGACCAGCGCCCGCCTCCTCTCCCTCGCCTTACGCCGCTTGAAGTCTGCTTCGGGGGCAGCGCCCGCCCGCCACGAGTCGGCTCCGCCCGCCTCCCCCGGCTTGCCCCTCCCAAGCCACCCGCCGCCGCCCTCCCTCTTAAATACCCCCCCCCCCCTCTCTCTCTCACCCCTTGCCCCAAGCCGAGTCCGCCGCCGCCGAACGCCGCCGCCGCCCGTCCCGCCGGGAGCCCCCGCCGCCCCTCGCCCGCCGCCCGGAGCCCCGCCGGCGATCACCGGAGGTAGCCGCCGCCCCGATCCGATCCGATCCGGTTTTGCTAAAAGACCGATCCGGTTTTTTTTGCGATGTTCGGTTTTTTTTCAAAAACCTAGATTGATTTTATTTTTTTTCGGTTTTCTTATTTAGTGAACGTTCACCGACCCGTTCGTTTCAATGAACGTGTTCGTTGGATTAGTTCTGTTAACGAACGCCCGTTATTTAATCCGTTCGTCGTTTTCTTTTAAATCGGATTTAATCCATTATTTTTCAGATTCGATTTCTGATCCGATTTTCAAAACTGTTTTATTTCTTGCTCGTTTATCTAATCAGTGATTCAAGCGCCTGGAGTTTCGTTATGAAACCGCCGTTCCGACTAACCTACTTACACAGAGTTTTGCTACTGTAAAATTTTGACTTAATTTCAGATTGCTAAACCGAGTCGTTCTCTCTCGAGTTCCGACTTTCGATGCTTTACTTGATTCGATTCTTTTGCAACCAGGGTTCTTAAATTGAACTATCTGGTTAGATCTTTTATTCGAGATTTCCCTGTGCATTAGATGAGTACTTATTGTATGCTTGTTGTTTGTCTGCGTTAGATCACCCGGAGTGCGCCGCTTGTTACTTCGAATCTCTAGGACTCATGGATCATCGCTAGGCAAGTAACACTTTGATCATGCCTTTTCTACTACCCAGCTTTTATTGCATTAGATCAAACCCTCAAACACTTGCATGTTTAGGATCTAATTAAATTGTGGGATGGGAAGTAGATTGAGGTAGTACCTATTACTGCTTTTACTTATGAAACCTTGGGAGTTACTTCTACGTTTGCTTGATTATGCCATGCTATGCTAGTAGACGTGGATTGGGTGAGTGAATATCCATGACGGATGTGAGATTGTTAATTAATGGTTTATCTAAGGTGGCAACCTAAACACACATCTGGGTGGATTGAGGCACCTGGTTTCTATCAGGACTTGCTCATATTTCTTGGACCGCCACCCGTGCTCTAAGGGATCATAAGATTATTCAAACTGAAACTTCCGTGTGCAGCCACAAGCCAATTATGGGCTCTGGCGTAGTTGACTAAGTTGTGCGAACTCTTACGGGCAGACTAGCTGATGTAGGGGATGTAGGTTGGTACGGTCTACCCACATGTAAGGTGCTAAGCGCTTCGAAAGACTATGTCTCGGTCATCCGCTCTCAAACACCCTGTAGTGCGAGAACCAAGCGGAGGCGATCGAGTCTTGTGGGGAAAAGTGCGCAAACCTCTGCAGAGTGTAAAAACTAATCATGATTAGCCGTGTCCCCGGTTATGGACATCTTGAGTATCTAGTACCTGGATATTCTGTTGATCTCATCATGTTACTTCTAATTAATATTGTTGGGTTTTAATGAGTACTTTTAATTGGGATTGAGGATGCTGTCAACCATTCTCAATGTTTAACAACCACCATGATAGTTAAATAAAATTATTCCTTTGATGTAGGGAAAAACCAGCTTTATGCAAAAATGTAACCGTAGAGCCTTACCACCAGCCATATATGCATGTAGTATAGGTTTGTTGCTTCATTGTTCTCTATGTGTTACATTGCCATATTCCATGTGTCTGACCGTTTCGGGCTGCAACTTTTCACGTTGCGTACTTTTCGCATTTACAGTAAGGTGTTAGGTCGTGGTTCTATACTCAGTGATGCCGTTGAAGTTGATGGACTCACTTATCTTCCAAGCCTTCCGCTGTTATTGTTAGATGGCCTTAAGCCATATTATGTATTAAGTTCCCTTGTGGACAACGATGTAATAAGTGTGTGATTGCTACTCTGCTATAAATCCTTCGAAGTATTGTGTGGTGTCAGCATTACTGATCCAGGGATGACACTGAGCACAGAGCACTAGATCCATTCGGGTCTGGTCGCTACAACATGTAAATTCCTTAACATGAGTTGTGCAGGAGGAAGTACCAGTGGTAAGGGATTACCCGGACGTATTTCCGGAAGAGTTGCCAGGCATGCCACCAGATAGAGACATTGAGTTTCTGATTGAACTACTGCCAGGCACCGGGTCGATATCTAAGAGACCGTATAGGATGCCAACCCAAGATTTGGAGGAAATTAAGAAGCAGATTAAGGAGTTACTGGATAAAGGTTTTATTCGCCCAAGTTCTTCGCCTTGGGGATCACCAATTACTTCTAGTGGAGAAGAAGGATGGATCATTAAGAATGGTTGTTGATTATCGAGGATTGAACGAAGTGACCATTAAGAACAAGTACCCACTGCCGATGATCAATGACTTGTTTGACCAGTTGCAAGGAGCTAAGGTGTTTTCCAAGATCGATTTGCGATCAGGGTACCATCAGTTGAAGATTCGAGAGCAGGATATACCTAAGACGGCTTTTACCACCAGGTACGGGCTATATGAGTATACCGTTATGTCATTTGGTTTGACTAACGCACCTGCCTATTTTATGAACATGATGAACAAAGTGTTTATGGAATTTTTGGATAAGTTCGTCGTGGTGTTCATTGATGATATTTTGGTTTACTCGAAGAATGAAGATGAACATAAGGAGCATTTGCGTTTGGTACTCGAGAAGCTCAGAGAACATCAGTTATATGCCAAGTTTAGCAAATGTGAGTTTTGGTTGAAGGAAGTTGGTTTCCTTGGACATGTTATATCCGGAGAAGGTATATCAGTAGACCCCACTAAAGTTGTCACTGTAACAAACTAGGGAGCACCAACAACAGTTGGAGAGATCCGGAGTTTCCTTGGACTCGCAGGATACTACCGGAGATCCATTGAGAATTTCTCAAGGATTGCGAAGCCTATGACAGAATTGTTGAAGAAGGATACCAAGTTCATTTGGACTGAGGAGTGTGAAGCTAGTTTCCAAGAGTTGAAGAAACGTTTGGTTACCTCACCAGTATTAATTCTGCCAGATCGCACCAAGGATTATGAGGTGTATTGCGGCGCTTCACGCCGAGGACTTGGAGCGGTGCTTATGCGGGGAGGGAAGAGTTGTTTCAGATGCTTCACGATAGCTTAAGCCTCATGAGCTAAATTATGCTACGCATGATTTGGAGTTAGCAGCCGTAGTGCATGCGTTGAAAACATGGAGACATTTCCTCATTGGAAATCACTGTGAGGTGTATACGGATCACAAGAGTTTAAAGTACATCTTCACGCAGAAGGAGCTAAATCTCAGGCAGAGGAGATGGTTGGAGCTCATTAAGGACTATGATATGAGATTACATTATCACCCCGGAAAGGCTAATGTTGTAGCAGACGCGTTGAGCCGTAAGAGTCACGTCAACACACTAATGACGGGAGAAATACCAAAGGAATTAGCCGAGGATCTTCGAGAGCTATGTTTGGAAATAGTTCCGAGAGGCTATGTAGCAGCATTGGAGATTCAGTCAACTTTGATGGATAAAATCAGGGAAGCTTAGAAGACTGACAAAGAGATTGCCTCTATAAAGGAGAAAATGAGCGAAGGAAAAGCAAATGGATTTCGTGAGGATGAGCACGATACCCTATGGTTTGAGGACCGTGTTTATGTGCCCAATGACCCGGAGATCGTGAAGTTGATTCTACAAGAGGCACATGATTCACCATATTCGATTCACCCAGGAAATACCAAGATGTATTTGGATTTGAAGAATACTTTATGGTGGACCGGAATGAAGAAGGACATTGCAGAGTACGTAGCAGTTTGTGATGTATGTCAGAGGGTGAAGGCAGAACACCAGAAGCCAGCATGATTGTTACAGCCATTGCCTATACCCGAATGGAAGTGGGATAAACTAGGTATGGATTTCATCACGGGATTGCCCAGGACTCGTTCAGGCTATGACTCGATTTGGGTTATAGTCGATCGTTTGTGAAGGTAGCTCATTTCATTCGATAAAGACTACCTACAACAAAGGCCAAATTGGCTAAGATATACATGACCAGGATTGTATGCTTGCATGGAGTTCCGAGGAGTATCGACGGATAGAGGAACGCAATTCACCTCAAAGTTCGAAGCAGCTTGCATGAAACTTTGGGAACCGGGCTAGAGTTTAGCATGACTTTTCATCCACGCATGGATGGACAAACCGAGAGAGTCAACCAGATTTTGGAGGATATGCTTAGAGCTTGTGCTTTGGATTATGGATCAAGTTGGGATGACAACTTGCCGTATGCGGAGTTTTCTTATAACAACAGCTACCAAACCAGTTTGAAGATGGCACCTTTCGAAGCCTTGTACGGAAGGAGGTGCAGGACCCCGTTGTTGTGGGATGAAGTTGGAGACCTCCAGTTTTTTGGACCAGATTTGATTAAGGAATCTGAACAGAAAGTAAAGTTGATTCGCGATAGGCTCAAGGTAGCCCAGTCAAGACAGAAGAGTTATGCAGATTCAAAACGCAAGGAGACGTAATCTGAAGTCGGAGACAAAGTTTATCTTCGAGTATCGCCACTTCGAGGAGTTAAGCGTTTTGGAGTTAAGGGAAAGTTAGCGCCCCGATTTGTAGGACCTTATCGTGTTTTGGAACGCATGGAAGAAGTTGCGTACAAGTTGGAACTATCGGAAGGATTGTCAGGAGTTCATGATGTGTTTCATGTTTCTCAGTTGAAGAAGTGTCACGTAGAGATGGCTGATATACCACTGAGAGATACAGTGCCACTGGAAGCGATTCAGTTGAATGATGATTTGACCTACGATGAGAAACCAGTTAAGATCCTGGAGTATGCCAGCCGAGTCACCCGCAAAGAAGGTCATTAAGTTTTGCAAAGTTCGTTGGAGCCACCACACGTAGGATGAAGCCACCGGGAGCGAGAGCAGGATTTGCTTAAGGACCACCCTCACCTGTTTTCTAGCCAACCCGAATCTCGAGGGCGAGATTCATCTTAAGGGGGTAGGTTTGTAACATCCCAAATTTTCAATTTGGAACGTTATACATAGATCATCATGCATATCATATTATTATTGCATTGTTGGCTCGATCCTAGAAATCCTACGCAACTCATGGACCCATGGAGAGAGTTGGGGATTTCGTTATTTTCATATTTGAGTTTTCTCAAATTTTGAAAAAAAGGGATCATTTGATTTTAATTATTTTATCTTCAATTATTTCTACTACCAAAATATGAGAGAGGGAATAAAATGACTTTCCCAAAATAAAGAAATAATGAAGATTTAATAATAAAATCAAATAAGATTTTATTTTGGAGTTTTTCGCCTTTTTATTTGAATTTAGGAAAAATACTCGTTTTTCAAAATTGCATTTAGGCCCCAAATAAAAGTTCATCTTGTCCGACTTGATTTTAGAAGCCGGGGAAAATTTATTTCGAGATTTTTGGAGTCTGTTTAGTATTTATTTTTATTTTTTTTCTGCGTGTAATTATTTAAAAAAAACGAACCGCCTTTGGGCCGTGCCCGAGCGGGACTCCGCTCGGGGGGCACTATATAAGCGCCCGACCCCGGCGCCGCCCGCCGACCCGCCGGACTCCGCTACCGCCGAGGTTCGCCGCCGCCTCGTTTTCCGCTCCGGTTTTTTTTTATAAAAAAACCGAGCGGTTTTTCTTCGTTTTTTTCGGTTTTTTTATTAGTTTCGGTTTTTTTCGGTTAGGTTAAATAGCGAACGTTCGTTTGTTAGTTTGTTTAAACGAATGCGTTCGTCAGATTAGTTTAGTTAACGAACGTCCGTTCGTTAACCCGTTCGTCGTTTTTCTTTTTCTCGGATTTAATCCGCGATTTTTCTGATCGCGATTCCTGATCCGATTTTCGTTTTAGTATAACTTTTCGCTCGTTTATCGGAATCAGGCGATTCAATCGCCTAGAGTTTCGTCTCGAAACCCTCTTTCCGAATAACCTACTTAAACAAGCTTTTGCTTCTATAAAATTTGACTTAGATCCAGATTAGTAAAATGAAAAGTTTTTCTTCCGCCGTTTGACTTTCGTTGCTTCGCTTGATTTGATTCTTTTTGCAAACCGGAGTTCTTAAGTTGAACTATCTGGTTAGATCTATTTGAGTTTTACCTGTGCATTAGATGAGTATTTATTGTATGCTTGTTTGTTTGTCTGCCATAGATTACCCGGAGTGCGCCGCCTGTTACTTCGAGTCTCTAGGTTTCACGGATCATCAGCAAGGCAAGTAACACTTTGATCGTACCTCTTCTCATACCCAGTTTTTATGCATTAGGTCTATCCTCAAACATTGCATGATTAGGATCTAATTAAATTGTGGGATTTGGGAAGTAGATGAGGTAGTACCTATTACCTGTTTTATTATCAAACCCTTGGGAGTTACTTCTACGTTTGCTTATCATGCCATGCTATGCTAGTAGACGTGGATTGGGTGAGTGTATCCATGACAGATGTGAGATTGTTATTTAATGGTTTATTTAAGGTGGCAACTTAAACACACATCTGGGTGGATTGAGGCACCTGGTTTCTATCAGGACTTGCCTGTTTTTCTTCGGACCGCCACCCAAGCTCAAAGGGATCATGAGATTATTCAAACTAGAAACTTCCGTGTGCAGCCACAAGCCATTATGGGCTCTGGCATAGTTGAGTAAGTCGTGCGAACTCTTATAGTGGTGGACTAGCTGATGTAGGGGATGTAGGTTGGTACGGTCTACCCACATGTAAGGTGCTAGCGCTTCTGAAAGACTATGTCTCGGTCATCCGTCTCTCAAACACCATGTAGTGCGAGAAATCAATCGGAGGCGATCGAGTCTTGTGGGGAAAAGTGCGCAAACCTCTGCAGAGTGTATAAACTAATCATGGTTAGCCGTGTCCCCGTTTATGGACGTCTTGAGTATCTAGTACTTGGATATCATGTGAATCTCATCATGTTACTTCTAATTAATATTGTTGGGTTTTTAATGAGTACCTTTAATTGGGATTGAGGATGCGGTCAACCATTCTCAATGTTTCACAACCACCATGATAGTTAAATAAATTTATTCCTTTGCAGTAGGGAAAAATTGGCTTTATGCAAAACTGTAACCATAGAGCTTTCCACCAGCCATATATGCATGTAGTATAGGCTTATTATTCCATTATTCTCTATGTGTTACTTTGGTGGCATATTCCATGTGCTGACCCGTTTTCGGGCTGCAACGTTTCATGTTGCGTACTTTTCGCATTTACGAGTAAGGTGCATAGGTCGAGGTTCAATACTCAGTGATGCTGTTGGAGTTGATGGACTCGCTTATTCTTCCAAGCCTTCCGCTGTTATCGTATTAGATGGCCTTAAGCCATGTTTATTTTATTAAGTTCTCTCTTGAGACATTCGATTGTAATAAGTGTGTGATTGCTACTCTGTTATAAATCCTCCGAGTACTGTGTGGTGTCGGCATTCGATCCAGGATGACACTGAGCACGTAGATCGGTATTTGAGGTCCGTCGCTACTGACATGGCATTTGAAACGTTGCTTTTTTTTAAGTGGACGCGACAGGATGGGGCAAATGGATGCAGCCAGCGCTGGCGGGCCACCGCATCCAGAGACGAGTCCGGACATCGACCCCAAATCCCTACCCAAACGGACAGAATCCGGACAAAATGGACGTCCGTTTGGGGTCGCGCGGTGGAGTTGGCCTTAGCCTATCATGTGGTGGGGAGAGTGTGTTGCGGGATCCGAGGCCATGTGTGCCTGTGCAGGGGGTGGTGGCCCCACCGGAGGACAGGATGGGCAGCGCACCTGATCCTAGGCCATGCACGCTGGCTCCCGTGCATGCAAGGTTGGATAACGACATCGCGCCCATCCGATGCCATGCACACCGGTTCCCATGCATGCGAGGCCGGATAACGACAACACACCGGATCCGATGCCATGCATGCCAGATCCCATGCATGCGGTGCCGGATGGATATTTTCACGTGGTTGTTGGGGAGTACGCAAGGTTATTTCTCCGATCTTGCGAAGGCCTACTACTAGAGCAGCTGCCAACCCGAGTCGCCAAGCGAGGAAAAACAAAGACTGGATGTAACACCAAGACGGAGTGCTAGAATTGCCAAACATGCGGCCTCCAAGCAACAACAAGTGCTCATCAGAAAACTTTGTCTGGCACATGAGAGTGAGGCCATTTCGGAGGAGGCACTCCGGATGTACGTGGATCTTTTCTCCCGCCCGCTCTTGGATGTGCATATCGTGGCGGTGCTAGCTCTGTTTGGTTGGGAGTCACCCCCGGAGCCGGGGATGGAGGACCCCATGGAGGCCTAGCTATTCCATTGGCTAGGGCGGATGTTGTGGGCCTTTGAAATGAATGCTCAACCTTTGACAGTGATAGTGTGGAACGTACGTGGGCTCAATGCAAGGGTGCGACAGAATGCAGTATTCTAGGTGGTGACTATGGCCAATCCGGCGTCGTGTGTCTACAAGAAACTAAGTTACAAGATGTATCAGTGAACATTGTTAGGCAATGTCTCGGAAATAAATATGATAACTTCTTCTATTTGCCGGCGGTAGGCACGAGGGGTGGGATTTTGATAGCTTGAGACGACTCCATCACCCAACTATCAAACCCACATTACACTAACCACACATTGACAACACTTGTAAAGTGCCCGGAGGACGAACATGCGTGGTGGCTGACATGTGTCTATGGCCCACAGGAGGAGGCCGACAAAATGGAGTTTTTGCAAGACTTGGTGGATATTCGTGACCTACATGCGGGACCGTGGTTGGTGGCAGGTGACTTTAATCTCCTGGCAAGGCAGGAGGACAAGAATAATGACTTGATCAACCGTAGGATGCTAAGGCGGTTTAGGGCCAAGTTAAACATCCTAGAATTGAAGGAGTTATACCTAAATGGGCGGAGATACACATGGTTGAATGAGAGGCAGAATGCAACACTGGAAAAGATTGATCACATGTTTGTTTCCTATGAGTGGGACGAAGCATTCCCATCTTGCTTTCTCTCCGCTCTTGGGACCGCGGTATCGGATCATGGCCCGTTAATGTTGGATATGAACTTAACATGAAGAAAAGGTTCAAGTTCGAAGCATTCTGGATCAAAGAGGATGGTTTCATGGACACGGTGCATATGGCTTGGGACTCGACGCCGCAACTACAAATAACTATCTCACGCTCCATAATAAGTTGAGGGCCACGGCGGTCAGTCTGCAGAAATGGAGTGCTCGTTGGATTGGAAACGTAAAACTCCAAATATCCATAGAGCTAGAGGTGATTAAGCAGCTGGATATTGCCATGGACTCGAGGGCGCTCTTGTAGGCGGAGCGGGACTTGCGGAGAACCTTGAAGAAGAAGCTCCTGGGGTTGTGTTCTCTCGAGAGAATGATAGCACGGCAGCGCTCGAGGCTGCTGCAGCTACGAGAAGGGGATGGGAACATGAGGTTATTCCACCAGCAAGAAAGCCATAGGCAGAGGAAGATCATACTCCGATTGGTGAAGCATAATGGGAACATGTACTCTGGCCAGGACGAGGTGGCGTCCGCGGTGGATGCCTTTTATGGCGCGGCCTTTGGTACCACAGAGCTGAAGGAAATATGCCCTAGAGGCAATAATAAAGTTATTATTTATTTCCTTATTTCATGATAAATGTTTATTATTCATGCTAGAATTGTATTAACCGAAAACTTAGTACATGTCTGATACATAGACAAAACAAAGTGTCCCTAGTATGCCTCTACTTGACTAGCTCGTTAATCAAAGATGCTTATGTTTCCTAACCATAGACATGTGTTGTCATTTGATGAACGAGATCACATCATTAGGAGAATGATGTGATGGACATGACGCATCTGTTAGCTTAGCATTGTGATCATTACAGTTTCATTGCTACTGCTTTCTTCATGACTTATACATGTTCCTCGGACTATGAGATTATGCAACTCCCGAATACCGGGGGAACACTTTGTGTGCTATCAAACATCACAACATAAATGGGTGATTATAAAGATGCTCTACATGTGTCTCCAAAGGTGTTTGTTGGGTTGGCATAGATCGAGATTAGGATTTGTCACTCCGTGTTTCGGAGAGGTATCTCTGGGCCCTCTTGGTAATGCTCATCACTATAAGCCTTGCAAGCAATGTGACTAATGAGTTAGTGAGGGATGAAGTATTATGGAATGAGTAAATAGACTTGCCGGTAACGAGATTGAACTAGGTATGATGATACCGACGATCGAATCTCTGGCAAGTAACATACCGATGACAAAGGGAACAACGTATGTTGTTATGCGGTTTGACCGATAAAGATCTTCGTAGAATATGTAGGAGCCAATATGAGCATCCAGGTTCCGCTATTAGTTATTGACCAGAGATGAGTCTCGGTCATGTCTACATGGTTCTCGAACCCGTAGGGTCCGCACACTTAATGTCGATGACGATATGTATTATGAGTTATGTGTTTTTAATGACCAAAGTTTGTTTGGAGTCCTGGATGAGATCACGGATGTGACGAGGAGTCTCGAAATGGTCGAGACATAAAGATTGATATATTGGACCATGTTATTTGGACACCGGAAGAGTTCCGCGAAGTTTCGGGTAAAACCGGAGTGCCGGAGGGGTTACCGGAACCCCCCGGGGGACTAATGGGCCACCATGGGCCTTAGTGGAGAGAGAGGAGGGTAGCCAGGGCAGGCCGCACCCCCCTTGGAGTCTGAATAGGACAAGGGAAGGGGGGGGGGCGCCCCCTTTCCTACTCCCTCTCCCTCTCCTTTCATTTCCCCTTCTCCCTTGTGGTGGAATCCTACTAGGACTAGGAAGTCCTAGTAGGACTCCTCATCTTGGGGCGCGCCCCTAGGGACCGGCCGGCCTCCCCTTGCTCCTTTATATACGGGGGCAAGGGGGCACCCTAGAACACACAAGTTTATCTTAACTGTGTGCAGTGCCCCCTCCATAGTTACACACCTCGATCATACCATCGTAGTGCTTAGGTGAAGCCCTGCGCCGGTAACATCATCATCACCATTGCCACGTCGTCGTGCTGACAGAACTCACCCTCGTCCTCAACTAGATCAAGAGCACGAGGGACGTCATTGAGCTGAACGTGTCCTGAACACGGAGGTGTCGTACGTTCGGTACTTGATCGGTTGGATCGCGAAGAAAGCTCGACTACATCAACCGCGTTATTGAAATGCTTCCGCTTTCAGTCTACAAGGGTACATGGACACACTCTCCCCTCTCATTGCTATGCATCACCTAGATAGATCTTGCGTGATCGTAGGAAAATTTTGAAATTACCGCGTTCCCTAATAGTGGTATCAGAGCCTGGTCTATGCGTAGATGTTATATGCACGAGTAGAACACAAAGAGTTGTGGGTGATAATAGTCATACTGCTTACCACCAACATCTTACTTTGATTCGGCGGTATTGTTGGATGAAGCGGCCCGGACCAACATTACATGACCGCGTTCATGAGACTGGTTCTACCGACGTGCTTTTGCACATATGTGGCTAACAGGTGTCTGTTTCTCCAACTTTAGTTGAATCGAATTTGACAACGGCCGGTCCTTGTTGAAGGTTAAAACAACACACTTGACGAAAAATCGTTGTGGTTTTGATGCGTAGGTAAGAACGGTTCTTGCTAGAAGTCCGTAGCAGCCACGTAAAACTTGCAACAACAAAGTAGAGGACGTCTAACTTGTTTTTGCTGGGCTTGGTGTGATGTGATATGGTCAAGACATGATGTGATATAAATTGTTGTATGAGATGATCATGTTTTGTAAGAAAGTTATCGGCAACTGGCAGGAGCCATATGGTTGTCGCTTTATTGTATGCAATGTAATTGCCATGTAATTGTTTTACTTTATCACTAAGCAGTAGCGATAGTCGTAGAAGCAATAGTTGGCGAGACAACAACGATGCTACGATGGAGATCAAGGTGTCGCGCCGGTGACGATGGAGATCATGACGATGCTTCGGTGATGGAGATCATGAGCACAAGATGATGATGGCCATATCATGTCACATATTATGATTGCGTGTGATGTTTATCTTTTATGCATCTTATTATGCTTAGTATGGCGGTAGCATTATAAGATGACCCCTTACTAAATTTCAAGGTACAAGTGTTCTCCCTGAGTATGCACCGTTGCTACAGTTTGTCGTGCCGAGACACCACGTGATGATCGGGTGTGATAAGCTCTACGTTCACATACAACGTGTGCAAGCCAGTTTGCACACGCAGAATACTCGAGTTTAACTTGACGAGCCTAGCATATGCAGACATGGCCTCAGAACACCGAGAACGAAAGGTCGAGCGTGAATCATATAGTAGATATGATCAACATAGTGATGTTCACCATTGAAAACTACTCCATCTCACGTGATGATCGGACATGGTTTAGTTTATTTGGATCACGTGATCATTTAGATGACTAGAGGGATGTCTATCTAAGTGGGAGTTCTTAAGTAATATGATTAATTGAACTTTTAATTTATCATGAACTTAGTCCTGATAGTTATTTTGCATGTCTATGTTATTGTAGATCAATGGCCCGCGCTACCGTTCCTTTGAATTTTAATGCGTTCCTAGAGAAAGCTAAGTTGAAAGATGATGGCAGCAATTACATGGACTGGGTCCGTAACTTGAGGATTATCCTCATTGCTGCATAGAAGAATTACGTCCTGGAAGCACCGCTAGGTGTACCACCCGCGCCAGCAACTGCAGACATTGTGACGCATGTTGATGACTACTCGATAGTTCAGTGTGCCATGCTTTACGGCTTAGAGTCGGGACTTCAAAGACGTTTTGAATGTCATGGAGCATATGAGATGTTCCAAGAGTTGAAGTTGATATTTCAAGCAAATGCCCGATTTGAGAGATGTGAAGTCTCCAACAAATTCTATAGCTGCAAGATGGAGGAGAATAGTTGTGTCAGTGAACGCATACTCAGAATGTCTGGGTACCATAACCACTTGACTCAGCTGGGAGTTAATCTTCCTGATGATAGTGTAATTCATAGGGTTCTTCAATCACTGCCACCGAGCTATAAAGGCTTCGTGATGAACTATAATATGCAAGGGATGAACAAGAATATTCCCGAGCTCTTCGCGATGCTAAAGGCTGTGGAGGTAGAAATCAAGAAGGAGCATCAAGTGTTGATGGTCAACAAGACCACTAGTTTCAAGAAAAAGGGCAAAGGGAAGAAGGGGAACTTCAAGAAGAACGGCAAGAAAGTTGCTGCTCAAGAGAAGAAACCCAAGTCTGGACCTAAGCCTAAAACTGAGTGCTTCTACTGCAAAGGGAGTGGTCACTGGAAGCGGAGCTGCCCCAAGTATTTGGCAGATATATTTGATATACATGTTATTGATGTGTACCGTACTAATGCTCGTAGTAGCGCCTGGGCATTTGATACCGGTTCTGTTGCTCATATTTGCAACTCGAAACAGGGGCTACAAATTAAAGGAAGATTGGCTAAGGATGAGGTGACGATGCGTGTGGGAAATGGTTCCAAGGTCGATGTGATCGCCGTCGGCACGCTACCTCTATATCTACCTTTGGGATTAGTTTTAGACCTGTATAATTGTTATTTGGTGCCAGCGTTGAGCATGAACATTATATCTGGATCTTGTTTAATGTGAGACGGTTATTCATTTAAATCAGAGAATAATGGTTGGTCTATTTATATGAGTAATATCTTTTATGGTAATGCACCCTTGCTAAGTGGTCTATTTTTGTTGAATCTCGATCGTGATGATACACATGTTCATAATATTGAAGCCAAAAGATGCAAAGTTGATAATGATAGTGCAACTTATTTGTGGCACTGCCGTTTGGGTCATATCGGTGTAAAGCGCATGAAGAAACTCCATGCTGATGGACTTTTGAAATCACTTGATTATGAATCACTTGGTGCTTCCGAACCGTGCCTCATGGGCAAGATGACTAAAACTCCGTTCTTCGGAACAATGGAACGAGCTATTGACTTATTGGAAATTATACATACTGATGTATGCGGTCCAATGAGTGTTGAGGCTCGTGGCGGGTATCGTTATTTTCTTACCTTCACAGATGATTTGAGCAGATATGGTTACATCTCCTTAATGAAGCATAAGTCTGAAATATTTGAAAAGTTCAAAGAATTTCAGAGTGAAGTGGAAAATCATCGTAACAAGAAAATAAATTTTCTACGATCTGATCGTGGAGGTGAATATTTGAGTTACGAGTTTGGTCTTCATTTGAAACAATGTGGAATAGTTTCACAACTTACGCCACCTGGAACACCACAGTGAAATGGTGTGTCCGAACGTCGTAACCGTACTTTATTGGATATGGTGCAATCTATGATGTCTCTTACTGATTTACCGCTATCTTTTTGGGGTTATGCTTTAGAGACGACTGCATTCACTTTAAATAGGGCACCATCGAAATCCGTTGAGACGACGCCTTATGAACTGTGGTTTGGCAAGAAACCAAAGTTGTCGTTTCTTAAAGTTTGGGGCTGTGATGCTTATGTGAAAAAGCTTCAACCTGATAAGCTCGAACCCAAATCGGATAAGTGTGTCTTCATAGGATACCCAAAGGAAACTGTTGGGTACACCTTCTATCACAAATCTGAAAGCAAAATATTTGTTGCTAATAATGGATCCTTTCTAGAGAAGGAGTTTATCTCGAAAGAAGTGAGTGGGAGGAAAGTAGAACTTGATGAGGTAATTGTACCTTCTCCCTTATTGGAAAGTAGTTCATCACAAAAATCAGTTCCAGTGATTCCTACACCAATTAGCGAGGAAGCTAATGGTGATGATCATGAAACTTCGGATCAAGTTACTACCGAACCTCGTAGGTCTTCCAGGGTGAGATCCGCACCAGAGTGGTATGGTAATCCTGTTCTGGAAGTCATGTTACTAGACCATGGTGAACCTACGAACTATGAGGAAGTGATGATGAGCCCAGATTCCGCAAAATGGCTCGAGGCCATGAAAATCTGAGATGGGATCCATGTATGAGAACAAAGTGTGGACTTTGGTGGACTTGCGCCATGATCAGCAAGCCATAGAAAATAAATGGATCTTCAAGAAGAAGACTGACGCTGACGGTAATGTTAATGTCTACAAAGCTCGACTTGTTGCGAAAGGTTTTCGACAAGTCAAGGAGTTGACTACGATGAGACTTTCTCACCAGTAGCGATGCTTAAGTCTGTCTGAATCATGTTAGCGATTACCGCATTTTATGATTATGAAATTTGGCGATGGATGTCAAAACTGCATTTCGAGATGGATTTCTGGAAGAAGAGTTGTATATGATGCAACCAAAAGGTTTTGTCGATCCAAAGGGTGCTAACAAAGTGTGCAAGCTCCAACGATCCATTTATGGACTGGTGCAAGCCTCTCGGAGTTGGATTAAACACTTTGATAGTGTGATCAAAGTATATGGTTTTATACAGACTTTTGGAGAAGCCTGTATTTACAAGAAAGTGAGTGGGAGCTCTGTAGCATTTCTAATATTATATGTGGATGACATGTTGCTGATTGGAAATGATATAGAATTTCTGGATAGCATAAAGGGATACTTGAATAAGAGTTTTTCAGTGAAAGACCTCGGGGAAGCTGCTTACATATTGGGCATCAAGATATATAGAGATAGATCAAGACGCTTAGTTGGACTTTCACAAAGCACATACCTTGATAAAGTTTTTAAGAAGTTCAAAATTGGTCAGTCAAAGAAAGGGTTCTTGCCTGTGTTACAAGGTGTGAAGTTGAGTCAGACTCAATGCCCGACCACTGCAGAAGATAGAAGGAAAATGAAAGTCATTCCCTATGCTTCAGCCATAGGTTCTATCATGTATGCAATGCTATGTACCAGACCTGATGTATGCCTTGCTATAAGCATAACAGGGAGGTACCAAAGTAATCCCGGAGTGGAGCACTGGACATCGGTCAAGAACATCCTGAAATACCTGAAAAGGACTAAGGATATGTTTCTCGTTTATGGAGGTGACAAGAGCTCGTCGTAAACAGTTACGTCGACGCAAGCTTTGACACTGATCCGAATGACTCCACGTCGCAATCCGAATATGTATTTTTATTGAATGGAGGAGCTGTCAGTTGATGCAGTACCAAGCAGAGCGTCGTGGCGGGATCTACGTGTGAAGCGGAGTACATTGATGCTTCGGAAGCAACAAATGAAGGAGTCTGGATGAAGGAGTTCATATCCTATCTAGGTATCATACCTAGTTCATTGGGTCCAATGAAAATCTATTGTGACAATACTGGTGCAATTGCCTTGGCAAAGGAATCCAGATTTCACAAGAGAACCAAGCACATCAAGTGACGCTTCAATTCCATCCGTCATCATGTGTTGGAGGGGGACATAGAGATTTGCAAGATACATACAGATCGGAATGTTGCACACCCGTTGACTAAGCCTCTTCCACGAGCAAAACATGATCAACACCAAAACTCCATGGGTGTTAGAATCATTACTATGTAATCTAGATTATTGACTCTAGTGCAAGTGGGAGACTGAAGGAAATATGCCCTAGAGGTAATAATAAAGTTATTATTTATTTCCTTATTTCATGATAAATGTTTATTATTCATGCTAGAATTGTATTATCCGGAAACTTAGTACATGTGTGAATACATAGACAAAACAAAGTGTCTCTAGTATGCCTCTACTTGACTAGCTCGTTGATCAAAGATGTTATGTTTCCTAACCATAGACATGGGTTGTCTTTTGATGAACGAGATCATATCATTAGGAGAATGATGTGATGGACATGACCCATCCGTTATCTTAGCATTATGATCATTACAGTTTCATTGCTACTGCTTTCTTCATGACTTATACATGTTCCTCAGACTATGAGATTATGCGACTCCCGAATACCGGAGGAACACTTTGTATGCTATCAAACGTCACAACGTAAATGGGTGATTATTGATACGTCTCCAATGTATCTATAATTTTTGATTGTTCCATGCTATTATATTATTTGTTTTGGATGTTTAATGGGATTTAATATGCTCTATTATATTATTTTTGGGACTAACCTATTAACCGGAGGCCCAGTGCTAGTTTCTGTTTTTTTTGCCTATTTTAGAGTTTTGCAGAAAAGCAATACCAAATGGAGTCCAAACGGAATGAAACCTTCGCAATGATATTTCTTGGACCGAAAGCAAACCAAAAGACTTGGAGTTGAAGTCAGAAACGCCATGAGGTGTCCACAAGGAGGGAGGGCACGCCCCCCACCCTTGTGGGCCCCTCGTAGCTCCACCAACGTACTTCTTTCTCCTATATATACTATTATACCCTAGAAACATCAAGGAGTGCCACAAAACCACTTTTCCACCACCGCAACCTTCTGTACCCGTGAGATCCCATCTTGGGGCCTTTTCCGGCGATCTGCCGGAGGGGGAATCGATCACGGAGGGCTTCTACATCAACACCATTGCCTCTCTGATGAAGCGTGAGAAGTTTGCCACAGACCTTCGGGTCCATAGTTATTAGCTAGATGGCTTCTTCTCTCTCTTTGATTCTCAATACCAAGTTCTCCTCGATGTTCTTGGAGATCCATTCGATGTAATACTTTTTTATGTGTGTTTGCCGAGATCCGATGAATTGTGGATTTATGAACAAGATTATCTATGAATATTATTTGGTTCTTCTCTGAATTCTTATATGCATGATTTGATATCTTTGCAAGTCTCTTAGAATTATCGGTTTAGTTTGGCCTACTAGATTGATCTTTCTTGCCATGGGAGAAGTACTTAGCTTTGGGTTCAATCTTGCAGTGTCCTTTCCAAGTGACAGTAGGGGCAGCAAGGCACATATTGTATTGTTGCCATAGAGGATAAAAAGATGGGGTTTATATCATATTGCTTGAGTTTATCCCTCTACATCATGTCATATTGCCTAATGCATTACTCCGTTCTTATGAACTTAGGGCCTGTTCGGATCCACTCCACTCCACAACTCTGCTCTGGGAGCCAGCAGAGCCGACCCGAACACTGCAACTCCCTAGAGTCGACAGAGCAGAGCGGAGCGATCTGTACATGGAAATCGCAGAGCTGGGAATGAGCTGCTTCGTAGATCCTGGAAACGAAGGAGTTCATCAAATTTACTGCACACTGCCACCGATAAGTGGCGTACCGATTCGTTCACGTTATGTCTCTCGTGTCTTTTGTGCCCTACCACATCCCCTCCGTATGGGCCCCAGGCCAGATTGGGCTTTCGGCCCAACTCATAAATTGGAGTGGAGCGAACAGGCCGAACAGTTTCCTCGCTCCCACGATCGATGGAGGATCTGGAGCTCGCTTGGAGGAGCCGGAGCGTAGGATTTTCTGGAGCTGGTGGATTACCGAACAGGCTCTTAACACTCTAGATGCATGCTGGATAGCGGTCGATGTGTGGAGTAATAGTAGTAGATGCAGAATCATTTCGGTCTACTTGACACGGATGTGCTGCCTATGTTCATGATCATTGCCTTAGATATCTTCATAATTATGCGCTTTTCTAGCAATTTCTCGGCAGTAATTTGTTCACCCACCGTAATACATGCTATCTCGAGAGAAGACACTAGTGAAACCTATGGCCCCTGGGTCTCTTTTCCATTATATTGCATCTCTTTTCCATATTGTTGAATCTCGTTTACTATTTTGCAATCTTTACTTTCCAATCTATACAACAAAAATACCAAAAATATTTATTTTATTATCTCTATTAGATCTCACTTTTGCGAGTGACCATGAAGGGATTGACAACCCATTTATCGCGTGGGTTGCGAGGTTCTTGATTGTTTGTGCAGGTATTCGGTGACTTGTGCGTCGTATCCTACTGGATTGATACCTTGGTTCTCAAAACTGAGGGAAATACTTACGCTACTTTGCTGCATCACCCTTTCCTCTTCAAGGAAGAACAACGCAAGCTCGAGAGGTAGCAAGAAGGATTTCTGGCGCCGTTGCCGGGGAGATCTACGTCAAGTCAAGCCATACCAAGTACCCATCATAAACTATTCTCCCTTGCATTACATTATTTGCCATTCGCCTCTCGTTTTCCTCTCCCCCTCTTCTAAAACGATTTTCGAAAACCTTTGCCTTTTCTTCGCCCCTCTTTTGTTCGTCTCCTTTCGCTTGCTTCTTGTGTGCTTGTGTGTTAGTGTGCCTGTTTGCTTTGATAGATCTGCCAAAAAGCATTGGTCCTCCACTTATGAGGTTGGAAGAAATTGAAAACAACGTTAGAAGCTTTATGTCTTTGCAATTTGAGCATTCAGAAACGAGCTTAAAGAACAAAAAAGTTTTATGGAGTACATGAATAAAGAGCTTGATGATATGTCTAAGGAATTTTATGATTTGAAATCTCAGTTTGCTCATCTTGGAAATTTAGTAGGCCCAATTTCAGATAAACAAGCTACCTTAGTTAATAAGATGGCCACTAAACCAGAAGATCATGATAATAATTATGAAGATATAAAAGTGATTGATGTGACTCCTATTAAATCTTTGTTTTCCAATATGAATCTTGATAAAGATGGCACTGGAGATAGTCAACTTTAGTTAAAGGGCATCCCAATGATTCGGAGTTTTTAGATCTAGATGCAAAAATTGATAAAAGTGGGATTGAAGAGGTCAAAACTTGAGGTAGCAATGAACCCACTATTTTGTATTTCAAGGGATTTAATTATGATAATGGTTCTTTAATAGAATGTATTTCCTTGTTGCAATCCGTGTTAAATTCTCCTCATACTTATAATCAAAATAAAGCTTTTACTAAACATATCGTTGATGCTTTGATGCAATCTTATGAAGAAAATCTTGAGCTAGAAGCTTTTGTTCCTAGAAAACTTTATGATGAGTGGGAACCTACTATTAAAATTAAGATTAAAAATTATGAGTGTTATGCTTTGTGTGATTTTGGTGCTAGTGTTTCCACGATTCCAAAAACTTTATGTGATGTGCTAGGTTTCCGTGAATTTGATGATTGTTCTTTAAATTTGCATCTTGCGGATTCCACTATTAAGAAACCTATGGGAAATATTAATGATGTTCTTATTGTTGCAAATAGGAATTGTGTGACCATAGATTTCATTGTTCTTGATATAGATTGCAATCCTACATGTCCTATTATTCTAGGTAGACCTTTCCTTAGAACGATTGGTGCAATTATTGATATGAAAGAAGGAAATATTAGATTCCAATTTCCATTAAGGAAGCATATGGAACACTTTCCTAGGAATAAAATTAAATTGCCTTATGAATCTATTATGAGATCCACTTATGGATTGCATACCAAAGATGGCAATACCTAGATCTATTCGTGTTTTTCTGCCTAGCTAGGGGCGTTAAACCATAGCGCTCGTTGGGAGGCAACCCAATTTTTATTTTTATTCTTTACTTTTTGCTCCTGTTTAGTAATAAATAATTCATCTAGCTTTTGTTTATATGAGGTTTTATGTTTTAATTAGTGTTTGTGCCAAGTAGAACCTTTGGGAAGACTTGGGAGAAGTCTTTGCGATCTTGCTGTAAAAAACAGAAACTTTTGCGCTCACGAGAATAGCTTTCATTTTTTACAGAAGAGTGCTTTTGGGTTTATTATTTTTTCAGATGATTAACAGACAAATTCATCACGTCCACCAATTTATTTCAGAATTTTTGGAGTTACATAAGTATTTGAAAGTTACAGATTGCTACAGACTGTTCTGTTTGTGATAGATTCTGTTTTTCGTGTGTTGTTTGCTTATTTTGATGAATCTATGAGTAGTATCGGGGGGTATGAACCATAAATAAGTTGGAATACAGTAGGTTTAACACCAATATAAATAAATAATGAGTTCATTACAGTACCTTAAGGTGGTGGTTTATTTTTTATACTAACGGAGCTCATGAGATTTTCTGTTGAAGTTTTGTGTTGTGAAGTTTTCAAGATTTTGGGTAAAGATTTGATGGATTTTGGAATAAGGAGTGTCAAGAGCCTAAGCTTTGGGATTCCCAAGGCACCCCAAGGTAAAATTCAAGGATAACCAAAACCTAATCTTGGGGATTCCCTGGAAGGCATCCCCTCTTTCGTCTTCGTCTATCGGTAACTTTACTTGAGGCTATATTTTTATTCACCACATGATATGTGTTTTGCTTGGAGCATCTTGTATGATTTTAGTCTTTTCTTTTTATTTGACTACAATCATCCTTTCTGTACACACCTTTTGGGAGAGACACGCATGAATCGGAATTTATTAGAATACTCTATATGCTTCACTTATATCTTTTGAGCTAGACAATATTGCTCTAGTACTTCGCTTATATCTTTTTAGAGCACGGCGGTGGTTTTATTTTATAGAAATTATTGATCTCTCATGCTTCACTTATATTATTTTGAGAGTCTTTTATAACAGCATGGTAATTTTCTTTGGTTATAAAATTAGTCCTAATATGATGGGCATCCAAGATGGGTATAATAAAAACTTTCATATAAAGTGCATTGAATACTATGAGAAGTTTGATTATTTATGATTGTTTTGAGATATGAAGATGGTGATATTAGAGTCATGCTAGTAGAGTAGTTTTGAATTTGATATATACTTGTGTTAAAGTTTGTGATTCCCGTAGCATGCACGTATGATGAACCATTATGTGATGAAGTTGGAGCATGATTTATTTATTGATTGTCTTCCTTATGAGTGGCGGTCGGGGATGAGCGATGGTCTTTTCCTACCAATCTATCCTCCTAGGAGCATGCGCGTAGTACTTCGTTTCGATAACTAATAATTTTTTGCAATAAGTATGTGAGTTCTTTATGACTAATGTTGAGTCCATGGATTATAAGCACTCTCACCCTTCCACCATTGCTAGCCTCTCTAGTACCACGCAACTTTTGCCAATACCATACACCCACCATATATCTTCCTCAAAACAGCCACCATACCTACCTATTATGGCATTTCCATAGCCATTCCAAGACATATTGCCATGCAACTTTCCACCGTTCCGTTTATTATGACACGCTCCATCATTGTCATATTGCCTTGCATGATAATGTAGTTGACATCGTATTTGTAGCAAAGCCACCATTCATAACTTTTCATACATGTCACTCTTAAATCATTGCACATCCCGGTACACCGCCAGAGGCATTCACATAGAGTCATATTTTGTTCTAAGTATTGAGTTGTAATTCTTGAGTTCTAAGTAAATAAAACTGTGATGATCTTCATTATTAGAGCATTGTCCCAGTGAGGAAAGGATGATGGAGACTATGATTCCCCCACAAGTCGGGATGAGACTCTGCACTAAAAAAGAGGCCATAAAAAGAAAAAGCCCAAATAAAAATGAGAGAAAAAGAGAGAAGGGCAATGCTACTATCCTTTTACCACACTTGTGCTTCAAAGTAGCACCATGATCTTCATGATAGAGAGTCTCCTATGTTGTCACCTTCATATACTAGTGAGAATTTTTCATTATAGAACTTGGCTTGTATATTCCAATGATGGGCTTCCTCAAAAGTGCCTAGGTCTTCGTGAGCAAGCAAGTTGGATGCACACCCACTTAGTTTATTTTGTTGAGCTTTCATACACTTATAGCTCTAGTGCATCCGTTGCATGGCAATCCCTACTCACTCACATTGATATCTATTGATGGGCATCTCCATAGCCTATTGATAAGACTAGTTGATGTGAGACTATCTTCTCCTTATTTGTCTTCTCCACAACCACCATTCTATTTGTAGCGACCCGACCTCGGATGGTCAAGTCTCTGTGCTTCAGTGTCATCCATGGATCAGTAATGCTGACACACACAGTACTCGAAGGATTTATAACAGAGTAGCAATCACACACTTATTACATCGAATATCTCAAAAAGAGAACTTATGACAATAATATGGCTTAAGGCCATCTAATGCGATAACAGCGGAAGGCTTGGGAGATAAAGTGAGTCCATCAACTCCAACGGCATAGGTGAGCTGCACGGCAACGACCTAACAAACCTTACTCCTCATCTGAAAAGTCTGCAACATAATACGTTGTAGCCCAAAAACGGGTCAGCACATGGAATATGCTGGCAATATAACACAGTAGAGCAAGAATAGGATAATGCTATCACTACATGCATATTTGGCTGGTGGAAAGCTCTATGGTTATAGTTTTGCGAAAAGCCAATTTTTCCCTACAACAAAGGAATAGATTTTAATTTAACTATCATGGTGGTTGAACAACATTGAGAAGGTATATTCCCAACTCAATCCCAATTAAAGTAATTAACAACGCAACAAATTTAATTAAGAGTGATGAGATACATGTGATAACCCAAATACTAGATACTCAAGATTGTCCATAACCGGGGACACGGCTAAGCATGATTAGATTGTACACTCTGCAGAGGTTTATGACTTTTCCCCACAAGACTCGATCTCCTCCGCTGGATTTCTCGCACTACATGGTATTTGAGAAACGGATGACCGAGACATAGTCTTCGTAAACATTAACTCTCTACTCCTGTAGACCATACCAAACCTACAAAACCCACTACCCGCCGATCTACCTCTTCAAGAGCTTCACGTAACTTACTCAACTATGCTAGAGCCCATAATAGCTTGTGGCTGCACACGGAAGTTTCTAGCATGAATCATCTCGCCCCTTTAAGTCCTGGTGGCGGTCCATAGGAAGATCACACGGTACCCCGGGATTTCCAAAAAAATACAGACAACATTGGGTTCCCCAGGTGCCTCAATCCACCCAGATGTTAATTTAAGTTGCCACCTTAAGTTGAACCATTAATTAACAATCTCACATCTGTCATGGATTCACTCAAACCCAAACCACGCCTCACGAGCATAGCATAGCAATATAAGCAACGCGTAGAAGTAACTCCCAAGGGTTTGATAGTAACAGGGCAATAGGTTCTACCTCAACAACTACTTCCCAACCCACAAGTTAATGACATCCTAATCATGCAATGTTTGAGGATTGAACTAATGCATAAAACCTGGGTATGAAAAGAGTATGATCAATGTGTTACTTGCCTTGTTGACGATCCGTGAATCCTAGAGACTCGTAGTAACATGCTTCGCACTCCGGGAATTCTACCGCAAGCAAACAATAATATACATAAGCAACAAGAAAAGATGCACAAGCAAAACTCAAATAAAAGAGGTTGACACGAAAGTTCAACTTAAGAACTCCGTTTGTCAAAAAGAATCAAATCAAACGGAGCAACGAAACTCAAACGGCGAAAGAAACAAGATCCGTTTACTAATCTGAAAGAAGTCAAATTTTACAGTATCAAAATCTTGTTTAAGTTGATTAAAAAGAAAGAGGGTCTCGAGACGAAACTCTAGGCGCTTGAATCACCTGATTCCGACTAACGAGCGAAAAGATAAACATAAACTAAGATCGGATCAGAAATCACGATCGAAAATAACCGTGGATAAATCTGACAAAAGAAAACTGACGAACAGACTAATGAACGAGCGTTCGTTATCTGTAACTAACGGGAGAAAACTGTTCGTTTAAATGAACGTACGGATGAACGTCCGCTAATTAGAAGAACCGAGAAAAACCGGCGAACCGATCTAAAAAACGAATCTAGGGTTTCTAAAGAAAAACCGATTGGTTTTTTTAAAAAAACCGGCTCGGATCCGCACGATACCTCCCGAGGCGGGTTGGCGGCGGGCTGGGCGGGCATGGGCGGCGGTTTTCAAGCAGAAAGAAGCGGGCGGCGGCAGTGGCGACTGGCCAAGCGGGCGGTGGTGGTGGTGGTGGTGGGGGGGCTCATGCTTATAAAGAGGGGGCGCGCGACTTGGGGAGGGGCAAGGCGGAGAGGAGTCTGCTCGGACTCTGTCCCGAGTCGGCGGTGTGGCGCGGCCGGGCTGCTCATTGGGCCTTAGGCCCAACAGCACGTGAGGTTTTTTTTAAATATTTTAGCCAACGGAAATAAAATCCTAGAAAATAAAATAAAAATCTAAAAATGCCAAAACAATTTTTTACCGTCTAAATAAAATATTTAGAACGAGATGAACATTTTTCTTGGCCCTAAAATGCAATTTTGAAAACGTGCAATTTTTCTAATGCAAATAAAATCCAAATAAAATCAAATAAATGATTTTAACATTTTCCCCCCAATATTTCAATTATTTTGGAGAAGTCATATTATCTCCTCTCATATATTTTAACATGAAATATTTTTCGGAGAGAAAAATAATTAAAATCAAAATCCTCGTTTCAATATTCGATAAAAATCAAATATGAAAACCGGGAAATCCCCAACTCTCTCTGAGGGTCCTTGAGTTGCTTAGGATTTCGAGGATTGCAGAACAAAAACACAATAACATATGATATGCATGGATGACCTATGTATAACATTCCAAATTGAAAATTTGGGATGTTACAAACCTACCCCCCTTAAGATGAATCTCGCCCTCGAGATTCGGGTTGGCTAGAAAATAGGTGCGGGTGGTCTTTGCGAAGATCATCCTCTCGTTCCCAGGTGGCTTCATCCTTGGTATGGTGGCTCCATTGAACTTTGCAAAACTTAATAACCTTGCTGCGGGTGACTCGGCTTGCAAACTCAAGAATCTTAACTAGCTTCTCTCCATAAGTCAAATCACTGTCCAACTGAATCGCCTGCAAGGGTACTGTATCTCTCAACGGTATATCGGCCATCTCAGCATGACACTTCTTGAACTGTGAAATGTGAAACACATCGTGAACTCCCGACAACCCCTCTGGTAATTCCAGCTTGTAGGCAACTTCTCCCATCCGTTCCAAAATACGATACGGTCCTACAAATCTCGGGGCTAACTTTCCCTTAACTCCAAAATGTTTCACTCCTCGCAAGGGTGATACTCGCAGATATGCTCTGTCTCCAATTTCATAGGTTACCTCCTTGTGTTTCAAGTCTGAGTAACTCTTCTGTCTGGACTGAGCAATCTTCAGTCTATCACAAATCAGTTTAACCTTCTCTTCAGACTCTTTGATTAAGTCTGGTCCAAACAACTGTCGGTCTCCTACCTCATCCCACATCAACGGGCGTTTCGCACCAAGGCCCATACAGAGCTTCAAACGGTGCCATCTTCAAACCGGCTTGGTAGCTATTGTTGTACGAGAACTCACAGAAGGCAAATTATCATCCCAACTAGATCCATAATCTAGCGCATGTGCTCTTAACATATCCTCCAAAGATTCGATTGACTCTCTCACCGGCCCATCCGTCTGGGTGGAATGTCAGATCAACTCCAATCTGCACTCCAAGGTTTGGTGTAACTGATGCCAAAACTTTGAAGTAAACTATGTTCCTCTATCCGATACGATGGTCCTCGAACTCCATGCGCATATACGATGCTGGACATATATATCTTGGCCAACTTCGCACTTGTATAGGTGGTTTTCATCGATAAAGTGAGCCACTTTGGTCAAGTGATCAACTACTACCCATATTGAATCATATCCTGCTTTGGTTCTCGGGCAATCCGTAATAAAATCCATGCCAAGTTTATCCCACTTCCATTCGGTATCGGCATAGGTTGTAACAAATTCCGCCGCTTCGATGCTCGCCTTTACTCTCGACATACATCACATACGACTACATACTCGGCAATATCCTTCTTCATACCCGTCCACCAGAAACGTTCCTTCAAATCCAAATACATCTTGGTGTTTCCAGGGTGTATCGAGTATGGTGAGTCATGAGCCTCCTGAAGTATTAACTTCCCGATCTCTGGGTTATTTGGCACATAAACACGGTCCTCAAACCATAAGGTATCATGCTCATCCTCACGAAAGCCTTTGGCCTTTCCTTTGCTCATCTTCTCCCTTATCTCGGCAATCTCTTTGTCATCCTTCTGAGCTTCTCGAATCTTGCCCAACAATGTCGACTGAACTTCCATTGTTGCAACGAAACCTCTAGGAACAATCTCTAACCGAAGTTCCATGATATCCTCGGCTAACTCCTTTGGCAATCCCTTACTTTCAAGGATATTAGCATAACTTTTCCGGCTCAAGGCGTCTGCTACGACATTGGCCTTTCTGGGATGATAGTGTAGCTTCATATCATAATCCTTTATAAGCTCCAACCATCTCCTCTGCCTAAGGTTCAACTCCTTCTGGGTGAAAATGTACTTCAAACTCTTATGATCCGTGTACACATCACAACGGTTTCCAATAAGGTAATGTCTCCAAGTCTTCAATGCATGAACTACGGCTGCTAACTCCAAATCATGCGTGGCATAGTTCAACTCATGGGGTTTTAGTTGTCGTGAGGCATACGAAACAACTCTTCCGTCTCCGCATAAGCACACATCCAAGTCCTTAGCGAGAGGCGTCGCAATACACTTGGAAATCCTTATGTGTATCTGGCAGTGTTAGCACTGGGGCTGTAGTGAAACGTTTCTTCAACTCCTGAAAACTTGCCTCACAATCTTCTGTCCATTTAAACTTAGTATCCTTCTTCAATAATTCAGTCATTGGCTTTGCAATCTTGGAAAAATTCTCAATGAATCTCCGATAGTATCCTCATGAGTCCAAGGAAATCATGGATCTTGCTAATCAAGTGGGTGCCAACCATTCAAAGGATCGATCGAACCTTCTTTGGGGTCTATCGCTATACCTTCTCCTAATATAACATGTCCAAGGAATCCAACTTCCTTCAACCAAAACTCGCATTTGCTAAACTTAGCGCATAACCGGTGTTCCCCGAAGTTTCTCGAGAACTAAACGCAAATGCTCCTTGTGCTCCTCTTCATTCTTCGAGTATACCATAATATCATCGATAAACACCACAACAAACTTGTCCAAATACTCCATGAACACCTTGTTCATCATGCTCATGAAATAGGCAGGGGCGTTAGTTAGTCCAAACGACATGACCGTATACTCGTATAATCCATATCGCGTGGTGAACGCTGTCTTTGGTATATCCTTTTCTCGGATCTTCAACTGATGGTATCCTGATCGTAGATCGATCTTCGAAAACACCTTAGCTCCTTGCAGCTATCAAACAGATCATTGATCATCGGCAGTGGGTACTTGTTCTTAATCGTTACCTCATTCAAGGCTCGATAATCAACAACCATCCTTAGGGATTTATCCTTCTTCTCAACCAAAAGCACTGGAGCTCCCCAAGGTGATGAACTCCTTCGAATGTAACCTTTCTCCAATAACTCCTTGATCTGTTTCTTAATTTCCTCTACATCATTTGCGAGCATCCAATAGGGTCTCTTGGATATTGGCCTTGTACCTGGCAATAACTCTATCAAAAACTCGATGTCTCGATCTGGTGGCATGCCTGGTAACTCCTCTGGGAAAACATCTGGGTAATCCTTCACTACATGCACTTCCTCCTGCACAACTCCTGTGAGGGCATTCACTTGGCTCCTCCTAGGCACATGCCTAGATACATACTTAATCCTTTTTCCTTCCGGGGTGGTGAGATAAATTGACTTACTAGCACAGTCAATGCTTCCTCCATACTTTGACATCCAGTCCATACCTAATATCACATCCAATCCTTGTGACTCCAAGATAATTAGGTCAGACGGAAAAACATGTGTGCCAATGGTTAGGGGTATCTGGTTGCACCATCGGCTAGCCATGTACTCTGCTCCAGGTGAACTCACTAGGAGAGGGATCCTAAGGGTTTGGGTTGGTAATTTAAACTTATCCACGAATCCCCTTGATATGTATGAATGCTATGCACCAGTATCAAAAAGAACAAGAGCGGTAAAGGACTTAACCAAAAAATTACCTATTACCATGTCCGGCTGCTCTTCAACCTCCTCCATGTTAACGTGGTTCACTTGTCCTTTGTTGAATGGATTAGGCTTCTTCCCAGCGCTCCCATTTCCGCTTTCCGCTCCTTCCTTCAGGCAATCATTGGCATAGTGCCCTGCCTTCCCGCACTTAAAGCAAGTAACTTAACTTAGGTCTCTTTTGGCGGGTGTGGCTGGATTGGAGCGGTTCTGATTGTTATTAGCTCCGTTCCCATTTCCATTCTTAGCACCAGTGTGGTTATGCGAACTTCCTCCGGTGTGGTTATGACCTCCATGGTTATGAACAAGTCCTTCCGAGTTCGGGGTTAAGCGAGGCTTCACTGAGCTCCCGAAGTTATACTTCCCTTGTCCATACTTCCTCTTACGGCTCTCAATCATTGCTTCCCTTCAATCATAAGAGCCTTATCAACCAACTCCTGGTAGTTGTTGAAGGTTGCTACCATCAACTGCATGCTCATCTCATCATTCAGCCCTTCCATAAACTTCTCCTCGCTTCATGCATCCGTGGCCACATCATCGTGGGCATAGCGTGATAGCTTGCTAAAATCATCCACGATCGAGCCACAAGACGGTTCCCTGGCGTAAGTTGCGGAACTCCCGCTTCTTCATCTGCATAGCTCCGGTTGAGACATGGGCTGTGTGGAAAGCTTGTCAAACTGGTCCCAAGTGACATTGGCTATAGGAAAAGTAGCCGTGTAATTCTCCCACCATGAGGTCATTGGTCCATCCAATTGGTGTGCGGCAAAGCACACCTTCTCAGCATCTGTGCAACCTGCAGTGGTCAACTCCCTTCCAATACGGCGTAGCCAATCATCAGCAACTATGGGCTCGGTGCTGCTGGAAAACACCGGCGGCTGTAACCTTAGAATACGAGCTAGGTTGTCCACTGGCGGCGGGTTATTGTTGCCCTGGTTCTGAACTAGCAATTGCATCAAAGCATTCTGCTGCTGGATCAACTGGATGAGCTCCGGTGGGAAAGCAAAACCGGTGTCACATCTCGGAGGCATCTGATGGGTTTAGATGGAAGAGATTAGAATAGAAGAAGGTCTAACGGGAAAGCACTACCCATATGCACATGAGACAAACACAATCATTTCACTCAATCAATCAAGCAAGGGCATACAAACGGTCTAGAACTATCGCAAAAGTGCTCAACTACTACTGAATACATGGGGAAATACTTCTAATATATGGTGGTCATCTAGAAATTTTGATCGGTGGAAGACTCCATGATGTCTCGCTCCAAATTTCGTCTTCAAAGTCATCATCACTAGGATCAGAATCGGTGTCGCCGATGATGATGTAGTTGTCCGGCAAGTGGGGTCGCCTTCTTCTTCTCCCGGTCTGGTCCTCCCATGAATACTCCGATCTTCTTAACCAGGTCGTCATTCTTCTCCAGTAATGTCTTGATTTCCTCCTCATATCCATCGTGTGTAAACTTGAGTTCTTCCTCCAGCTCAGTAATCATAGTCTTCGCCTTCTTCAACTCCATCATGTCCGCGCAGATCTGGTTCTCCTGACGTCGAATGTGCTGGTTTAACTTTTGGATGAAAGCTGCAATGGATCTATCCTTCCTGGTGCTGATTACTTCCCATTGCTCGTTTCGGCGCCCACATATTTGGTAGATCATGTCCTTGAGTTCCCTGTTGTAGACTTCTCCAATGCGTCCCATGGTAATGTGGGCTGTCATGCTCTTGCCTAGACTCCAGGTGGGTGCTTTGAAAGAAAATTCTATGGGTTTAGAAGTTGGCGAGAACGTCCTTCCCGAACTTGTACTTGAATCATCCAAATAGCTCCTCTTCTGGTAAGGTGGCGTTGTATGTCCCGGTGAAACTTGGTATTCCAATGTTGAAGTACCTAGTGACTTCCTTCAAGTGGCGTCCAAAAGGTGTGTCTTCATCCGTGTGCAAACTTGTTCTTCATCTCCGTCATCCTAAGGAGTAGAAAATGGAGAGGAGTCAGAAATGAGTAGAGAAGAGTGACCTATGGTTTATCTTAGTGGTCGTGTCCTACACTCGGTGCAGGTGCTCGATACCATCTTGTAGCGACCCGACCTCGGATGGTCAAGTCTTCGTGCTTCAAGTGTCATCCCTGGATCAAGAATGTCTTTGACACACACGATTACTCGAAGGATTTATAGCAGAGTAGCAATCACACACTTATTACATC
Organism: Aegilops bicornis; assembly: GCA_021605145.1. Classification (NCBI taxonomy): domain Eukaryota; kingdom Viridiplantae; phylum Streptophyta; class Magnoliopsida; order Poales; family Poaceae; genus Aegilops; species Aegilops bicornis. Next base: position 140,789,035 of record CM038672.1, read on the forward strand.
GAATATCTCAAAAAGAGAACTTATGACAATAATATGGCTTAAGGCCATCTAATGCGATAACAGCGGAAGGCTTGGGAGATAAAGTGAGTCCATCAACTCCAACGACATAGCTGAGCTGCACGGCAACGACCTAACGAACCTTACTCCTCGTTCTAAAAGTCTCGCAACATAATACGTTGCAGCCCGAAACGGGTCAGCACATGGAATATGCTGGCAATATAACACAGTAGAGCAAGAACAGGATAATGCTATCACTACATGCATATTTGGCTGGTGGAAAGCTCTATGGATATAGTTTTGCGAAAAGCCAATTTTTCCCTACAACAAAGGAATAGATTTTAATTTAACTATCATGGTGGTTGAACAACATTGAGAAGGTATATCCCCAACTCAATCCCAATTAAAGTAATTAACAACCCAACAAATTTAATTAAGAGTGATGAGATACATGTGATAACCCAAATACTAGATACTCAAGATTGTCCATAACCGGGGACACGGCTAATGATGATTAGAATGTACACTCTGCAGAGGTTTGCGCACTTTTCCCCACAAGACTCGGTCTCCTCCGTTGGATTTCTCACACTACATGGTGTTTGAGAAACGGATGACCGAGACACAGTCTTACAGAAACATTAACTCTCTACTCCGGGTAGACCATACCAAACCTACAAAACTCACTACCTGCTGATCTACCTCTTCAAGAGCTTCACGTAACTTACTCAACTATGCTAGAGCCCATAATAGCTTATGGCTGCACACGGAAGTTTCTAGCATGAATCATCTCAGTTCCCTTTAAGTCTGGGTGGTGGTCCGTAGGAAGATCACACGGCAATTTCGATTTCCAAAAAATATAGACAACACCGGGTTCCCAGTGCCTCAATCCACCCAGATGTTAATTTAAGTTGCCACCTTAAGTTGAACCATTAATTAACAATATCACATCTGTCATGGATTCACTCAAACCCAAACCACGCCTATGAGCATAGCATAGCAATATAAGCAACGCCGTAGAAGTAACTCCCAAGGTTTTGATAGTAACATGGCAATAGGTTCTACCTCAACAACTACTTCCCAACCCACAAGTTAATGACATCCTAATCATGCAATGTTTGAGGATTGAACTAATGCATAAAAACTGGGTATGAAAAGAGTATGATCAATGTGTTACTTGCCTTGTCGACGATCCGCGAATCCTAGAGACTCAGAGTAACACGCTTCGCACTCGTGGAATTCTATCGCAAGCAAACAATAACATATCAGAGCGACCCGACCAATGGATCAAGTCTCGTGCTCGGTGTCATCCTTGGATCAAGATCACGACAAAGACACAATACTTTGAAGGATTTATAACAGAGTAGCAATCACACACTTATTACAGCGTTGTCCAAAAGAGGATTTATTACAATAAATATGGCTTATGGCCATCTAATAACGATAACAGCGGAAGACTTGGAAGATAAGTGAGTCCATCAACTCCATCGGGATCACTGAGTATAGAACCACGACCTAAAACACCTTACTGTCAGTTCTAAAAGTCTGCAACATGAAAGTTGCAGCCCAAAACGGGTCAAGACATGGAATATGCCGCAATGTAACACATAGAGAGCAATGAAAGCATAAGCCTATAATACATGCATATATGGCTGGTGGTAAAGCTCTCTGATTCTGCTTTGCATAAAGCTAGTTTTTCCCTCATCGCAAAGGAATAAATTTGTTTAACTATCATGGTGGTTGTTAAACATTGAGAATGGTTGACAAAGATCCTCAATCCCAATTAAAAGTACTCATTAAAAACCCAATAATATTAATTGTAAGTAACATGATGAGATTCACATGATATTCAAGTACTAGATACTCAAGATGTCCATAACCGGGACACGGCTAATCATGATTAGTTTATACACTCTCGCAGAGGTTTGCACTTTTCCCCACAAGACTCGATCGCCTCCGCTTGGTTTCTCGCACTACATGTTGTTTGAGAGACGGATGACCGAGACACAACCTTTCGTAAGCGCTTAGCACCTTACGATGGGTGGACCGTACACCTACATCCCCTACATCCGCTAGTCCACCACTATAAGAGTTCGCACGACTTACTCAACTATGCCAGAGCCCATAATGGCTTGTGGCTGCACAAGGAAGTTTCTAGTTTGAATAATCTTATGATCCCTTTGAGCCTGGTGGTACATCCATAGGAAGATCACACGGGTACCCCGGATTTCCAAAAAATGCATAACACTGGGTTCCCTGTGTGCCTCAATCCACCTGCATGTGTATTTAAGTTGCCACCTTAAATAAACCATTAATTAACAATCTCACATCTGTCATGGATATTCACTCACCCAATCCACGCCTACTAGCATAGCATGGCATAATAAGCAAACGTAGAAGTAACTCCCAAGGTTTCATAAGTAAAACAGTAATAGGTACTACCTCAATCTACTTCACATCCCACAATTTAATTAGATCCTAATCATGCTAGTGTTTGAGGATTGATCTAATGCATAAAACCTGGGTAGTAGAAGAGATATGATCAAGTGTTACTTGCCTTGTCGACGATCCGCGAAACCTAGAGACTCAAGTAACAAGCGGCGCACCGGTGATCTATCGAAGAAAAACAACAAGCATACAATAAGTACTCATCTAATGCACAGGTAAATATCGAATAGAAGATCTGACCAGAAAGTTCAACTTAAGAACCCTGGTTGCAAAAAGAATCGAACCAAATAAAACGACGAAAGTCGAACGTCGAAAGAAAACGGCTCGGTTCTAACAATTTGAAACTAGGTCAAATTTTACAGTAGCCAAACTTTGTTTAAGTGGATTAATCGGAACGGCGGTTTCGTAACGAAACACCAGGCGCTTGAATCACCTGATTCCGATAAACGAGCGAGAAGATAAACTGATTCGAAGATTGGATCTGAAATCGAGATCGGAAAATAACGGATTAAATCCGATTTAAAAGAAAAACGATGAACGGTTAAACGAACGGACGTTCGTTAACAGAAACTAACCGGCGAATGCGTTCGTTAAAACGAACGGATCGGTGAACGCTCGTTAAGTAGCTAAAACCGAAAAAAGAAAATAAACCGATCTAGGGTTTTTTTTAAAAAAAACCGAACAACAAAAGAAAAACCGGACGGTTTTTTTAGAACAAAACCGGACCGGGGGGGGTGCGGTGGCTACCTCCGGCGAGGTCGCCGGGCGGCTCGGCTCCGGCGGGTGGGGTGGGCTCAAGGCGGCGGGCGGGCGTGGGCGGCGGCGGGTCGCCTGGCGTCGAGGCGACGACGGGCGGCAAGCGGCTCGGGGCGTCGGGCGTGGCGGGTCGGCGACGGGCGGTGGGTGGGTCGAGGGGGGTGGTGGCGGCGGCTTAAAAGGAGGAGGGGTTGCCTTGGGGAGGCGGCGAGGCGTGGCCGAGCCGGACTCGGCCAGCGGCGGCAATGGGACTCCTCCCAAGTGAGCGCGAGGAGGGGCCTGGTCAAGGGCGGTTAATGGCTGGCCCTTGGCCCAAAGTGGGCGCGCGATTTTTTTTTAAAACTCTCGCAGAAACGAATTAAAATAAATCTAAACGAACTCCAAATTTAGTAAAATAAATTTTTCCCCGACTCCTAAAATGAGTCGAACAAAATGAACTTTAATACGGGGCGAAATGCAAATTTTTAAAATACACATTTTTTCCCTAAAGCAAATAAACTCCGAAAATCCAAAATTTGATTTATTTATTAAATCTCCATTTTTCCTAAATTTTTGGGAAAGTCATATTATTCCCTCTCTTATTTTTTTTATCGGAAAAATATTTGAAGATAAAATAAATAAATCCAAATGATCCTATTTTCAAAATTTGAGAAAAACCCAAATATGAAAATAATGAAATCTCCAACTCTCTCCGAGGGTCCTTGAGTTGCGTGAAATTTCTAGGATCGACAAAATGCAAGAAAATATGATATGCATGATGACTTAATGTATAACATTCCAAATTGAAAATTTGGGATGTTACAAACCTACCCCCCTTAAGATGAATCTCGCCCGCGAGATTCGGGTGGGTTCGAAAAGAGGTGAGGGTGATCCTTGAGCAAATCTTCTTATCTTTCCTGTGTGGCTTCATCCTCGGTGTGGTGGCTCCAATCGAACCTTGCAAAACTTGATAACCTTGTCATGCGAGTAACTCTGCGCATAATCGAGAATCTTGACGGGTCTTTCCTCATATGTGAAATCATCCCGCAATCAATTGCTTCAAGCGGCACCGTATCTCTTATCAGTACTTCCGCCATCTCGGCGTGACATTTCTTCAATCGAGAAATATGGAATACATCATGAACTCCCGATACCCCTCCGCAATTCCAGTTTATAAGCAACTTCTCCCATGCGTTGTAAAATCTTATACGGTCCAACGAAACGTGGGGCTAACTTTCCTTTAACTCCAAAACGCTTAACTCCTCAAGTGGGGATACTCTAAGATATACTGTCTCCAACTTCATATTCCATCGCCTTGCTTTTGAATCCTCATAGCTCTTCTCGTCTGGATCGGGCTACCTTGAGCCTATCGCGAATCAGCTTAACCTTCCGCTCGCACTCCTTAATCAAATCTGGTCCAAACAATCGCCGGTCTCCAGCTTCGTCCCATGATAACGGTGTCCTGCACCTCCTTCCGCATAAAGCCTCGAAGGTGCCATCTTCAAGCTGGTTTGGTAACTGTTGTTATAAGAAAACTCTGCATATGGCAAATTATCATCCCAACTAGATCCATAATCTAATGCACAAGCTCTCAAAGATATCCTCCAAAATCTGATTGACTCTCTCACCGTCCATCGGTTCAGGTGGAAAGCTGTACTAAATTCCAGCCTGGTTCCCAATGTTTCGTGCAACCGATTCCAAAACTTTGAGGTAAATTGAGTTCCTCTATCCGATACGATACTCCTCGGAACTCCGTAAACACACAATTCTGGTCATGTATATCTTTGCCAACTTAGCATCGCTATAGGTAGTCTTGACCGAATGAAATGAGCTACCTTCGTCAAGCGGTCGACTATAACCCAAATCGAGTCATATCCTGAACGAGTCTTTGGCAAACCGGTGATAAAATCCATGCCCAGTTTATCCCACTTCCATTCGGGTATCGGCAATGGCTGCAACAATCCTGCTGGTTTCTGATGTTCTGCCTTCACTCTCTGACATACATCGCAAACTGCTACATACTCCGCAATATCCTTCGTCATTCCGGTCCACCAGAACGTTTCCTTCAAATCCAAATACATCTTGGTATTTCCTGGGTGAATCGAATACGGTGAATCATGTGCTTCTTGCAAAATCAACTTCCTAATCTCCGGGTTATTTGGCACATAAACACGGTCCTCAAACCATAGGGTATCGTGCTCATCCTCACGAAATCCCTTAGCTTTTCCTTCGCTCATTTTCTCCTTTATAGAGGCAACTTCCTTGTCTGCCTTTTGAGCTTCTCTGATTTTGTCCATCAACGTAGACTGAATCTCCAATGCTGCCACAAAGCCTCTCGGAACTATTTCTAAACATAGCTCTCGAAGATCCTCGGCTAACTCCTCGGGTATTCCTCCCATCATTAGGATATTGATGTGGCTCTTACGGCTCAATGCATCTGCTACAACGTTAGCCTTTCCGGGGTGATAATGCAATCTCATATCATAATCCTTAATAAGCTCCAGCCATCTGCGCTATCTGAGATTTAATTCCTTCTGCGTGAAGATGTACTTCAAACTCTTGTGATCCGTGTACACCTCACAATGATTTCCAAAATGAGAAAATGTCTCCGTGTCTTCAATGCGTACAACGGCTGCTAACTCCAAATCATGTGTGGCATAATTCAATTCATGAGGCTTAAGCTGTCGTGAAGCGTCATTGAAACAACTCTTCCTTCCTGCATAAGCACTGCTCCAAGTCCTCGACGTGAAGCGTCGCAATACACCTCATAATCCTTGGTCTGATCTGGCAAAATTAACACTAGCGAGGTAACCAATCTTTTCTTCAGCTCCTAAAAACTTGCCTCACAATCCTCAGTCCATATGAACTTGGTATCCTTCTTCAACAATTCCGTCATAGGGTTGGCAATCCTTGAGAAATTCTCAATGAATCTTCGGTAGTATCCTGCGAGTCCGAGGAAACTCCGGATCTCTCCAACTGTCGTTGGTGCTTCCCATTTGGTTACAGTCTCAACCTTTGTGGGGTCAACTGCTATACCTTCTCCGGATATAACATGTCCAAGAAATCCAACTTCCTTTAGCCAAAACTCACATTTGCTGAACTTGGCATATAACTGATGTTCCCTTAGTTTCTCCAAAACCAATCGCAAATGTTCCTTATGTTCCTCTTCATTCGTCGAGAAAATCAAAATATCATCTATGAACACCACGACGAACTTATCCAAAAACTCCATAAACACTTTGTTCATCAGGTTCATGAAATAGGCAGGCGCGTTAGTCAGTCCAAATGACATAACGGTGTACTCATACAGTCCATATCTCGTGGTAAATGATGTCTTAGGTATGTCCTACTCTCGAATCTTCAACTGATGGTACCCTGATCGCAAATCGATCTTGGAAAACACTTTAGCTCCTTGCAAATGATCAAACAGATCATTTATCATTGGTAGTGGGTACTTATTCTTGATTGTTACTTCATTCAATCCACGATAATCAACAACCATCCTTAACGATCCGTCCTTCTTCTCCACTAACAGTACGGGTGATCCCCAAGGTGAAGAACTTGGGCGTATAAAACCTTTATCCAATAGCTCCTTAATCTGCTTCTTGATTTCCGCCAAATCTCGTAAGGGCATCCCGTATGGTCGCCTCGATATAGGGCATGTTCCCCGCAAAAGTTCAATCAAAACTCAATGTCTCTATCCGTGGCATTCCCGGCAATTCCTCGTGAAATACATCGGTGTAATCCTTTACTATCGGCACCTCTTCCTGCACCACTCGATAGGCAATTTACATGAGCTCTCCTCGGTGATGTCGTGATACATACTTAATCCTTCTTCCTTCCGTGTTGTGAGCAAAATCGTCTTACTTATGCAATCGATGTTTCCTCCATACATCGACAGCCAATCCATACCGAGAATTACATCAAATCCTTGAGATTCCAAAATGATCAAATCCATGCCGAACACATGCCTTCCTATACTTAATGGCACTTGAAAACATCCTTGTTCCGCCATATACTCCGCTCTGGTGAGCTTACTAGCAAAGGGGTTTTAAGAATCCGAGTAGGTAGACTATACTTCTCTACAAATCCCCTTGATATGTATGAATGCGATGCACCGTATCGAAAAGAACTAGTGCAAGAAATGACTTAACCAAAACTTACCGACATCGCATCGGGCTGATCTTCAACCTCCTCCACATCAATGTGGTTCACTTGTCCCCTATTGAAAGGGTTTGGCTTCTTTCCAGAGCTTCCATTTCCACCTTGGCCTTCTGGGCAGTCATTTGCATAATGCCCGGGCTTGGAACACTTGAAACAGGTGACATGGCTTAAGTCTTTCTTGGTTGGGGTTGATGGTGTGGTGCGGTTCTGTCCATTGCTTCCTCCATTCCTGTTCCCATTCTTGGTGCCATTATGGTTGTGCGAATTACTTCCTCCGTGGGTATGCTAAAACTGAACTCCCTGTTTAGGGGTATAACGGGGCTTCTGTTGGGCTCCAGAGTTATACTTCCCCTGTCCATACTTCCTCTTGCGATTCTCAATTTGCTGTTGCTTTCCTTCAATCATGAGGGCACGGTCTACTAACTCCTGGTAGTTATTGAAACTTGCTACCATCAACTGCATGCTTAACTCATCATTCAGTCCTTCCGTAAACTTCTCCCGCTTAGTCGCATCTCGTAGCAACGCTATCCGGGGCATAACGTGCTAACTTACTAAAATCATCCACATACTGGCCAGCAGTCCTTCCTCCTTGGCGTAAATTGCGAAACTCACGCTTCTTCATGGCCATAGCTCCTGCTGAGACATGGGCTGTGCGGAAAGCTTATTGAAACCGATCCCATGTGACAGTGTCTACAGGGTAAGTGGCTGTAAAATTCTCCCACCATGCTGTTGCGGGTCCTTCAAGTTGGTGTGCAGCAAACTTCACCTTCTCTCCATCTCAGACATCCTGCAGTGATCAACTCCCTTCCTACCTTACGGAGCCAATCATCTGCTACTATCGGCTCGGTGCTCTTTGGAAAACACCGCGGATTCAGTCTTAAGAAACGTGTCAAATGATCCGCAGGTGGTGGTGGTGGCGGTGGGTTGTTGTTGTTGTTGCCTTGATTCTGCACTAGTGTTTGGATCAAAGTGTTCTGCTGCTGAATCAACTGGGTGATCTCTGGCGGGAAAACAAATCTAGGGTCGCGTCTCGGAGGCATCTGATGGGTTTAGAAAAGACGAGAAATTAAGAATAGAGTGGGGTCTAAGGAGAAACACTACCCAAATGTATATGAGCAAATTCACTTCATTCAATTCAAACAAAGGGCTTACAACGATCTAACTATCGCAAAAGTGCGTGTACTAAAATGTTACATGGAGGAAATACTACTAATATGTGGGAGTCATCTACTAATTTGAACCGGTGGAAGACTCCATGATGTCTGCTCCTGCTTCATCTTCAAAGTCGGGTTCACTTGGATCTGAGTCGGTGTCGTCGATGTTGATGTAGTCGCTTGGACAGCCGACGTACTGGTCTTCATTCTTGAGCGCCAATTTCTTCTTGAGTTCTTCAATCTCATACTTAAGATCGTTATTGTGTCTTGCTAACGCTACGATCTCGTCCATGTAGTCCTTGCGTGTAGACTTTAGTTCTCCTTCAAGTTCGATGATTCTTCCCTTCGCATTCTTCAACTCGAGCATATCATTGCACATCTGGTTCTCCTGGCGTCCGAATGTGCTGGTTTAACTCCTGGATGAAAGCCGCAATGGATCGGTCCTTCTTAGTGCTAACTATCTCCCATTGTTCATCTCGGCGTCCGCAAATCTGATAGATGGTGTCCTTGAGGTCTTCTTGATAAACTTCTCCAATGCGTCCCATGGTTATATGAGCTGCCATGCTCTTTCCCAGACTCCATGTTGGTGCACTGAAAACACTATCTATAGGCTTGGTGATTGGGGCGAACGTCCTTCCTGGTACATGAGCTTGAATCTTCCAAATCCTCTTCAGCAGAGTGGCGTTGAAAGTCCCGGTGAAACTTGGTAGTCCAATGTTCGTGTACTTGGTGACTTCCTTCAAGTGAAATCCAAAAGGTGTGCCTTCATCCGGTTGGGTGTACTTGATCTTGGCGTCCTTCATCCTAAAAGAGTAGAAAAGATGAGGAGTTAGAAAATGAGAAGAGAGTAGTGATCTATGGCTTTAACTTAGTGGTCGTGGTCTCCCAGCGGTGCTCGATACCATCTCTCTCAGAGCGACCCGACCGAATGGATCAAGTCTCGTGCTCGTGTGTCATCCCTGGATCAAGAATGCCGACACCACACAAGATTTTTGAAGGATTTATAACAGAGTAGCAATCACACACTTATTACAGCGTTGTCCAAAAGAGGATTTATTACAATAAATATGGCTTATGGCCATCTAATAACGATAACAGCGGAAGACTTGGAAGATAAGTGAGTCCATCAACTCCATCGGCATCACTGAGTATAGAACCACGACCTAAAACACCTTACTTGTCGTCTGAAAAGTCTGCAACATGAAAGTTGCAGCCCGAAAACGGGTCAGCACATGGAATATGCTGGCAATGTAACACATAGAGAGCAATGAAAGCATAAGCCTATACTACATGCATATATGGCTGGTGGTAAAGCTCTACGGTTACAGTTTTGCATAAAGCTAGTTTTTCCCTATCGCAAAGGAATAAATTTGTTTAACTATCATGGTGGTTGTTAAACATTGAGAATGGTTGATGACATCCTCAATCCCAATTAAAAGTACTCATTAAAAACCCAATAATATTAATTGTAAGTAACATGATGAGATTCACATGATATTCAAGTACTAGATACTCAAGATGTCCATAACCGGGGACACGGCTAATCATGATTAGTTTATACACTCTGCAGAGGTTTGCGCACTTTTCCCCACAAGACTCGATCGCCTCCGTTTGGTTTCTCGCACTACATGTTGTTTGAGAGATGGATGACCGAGACACAGCCTTTCAGAAGCGCTAGCACCTTACGATGGGTGGACCGGTACACCTACATCCCCTACATCTGCTAGTCCACCACTATAAGAGTTCGCACGACTTACTCAACTATGCCAGAGCCCATAATGGCTTGTGGCTGCACAAGGAAGTTTCTAGTTTGAATAATCTTATGATCCCTTTGAGCCTGGGTGGCGGTCCATAGGAAGATCACACGGGTCCCACGGGATTTCCAAAAATGCATAACACTGGGTTCCCTGTGTGCCTCAATCCACCTGCATGTGTATTTAAGTTGCCACCTTAAATAAACCATTAATTAACAATCTCACATCTGTCATGGATATTCACTCACCCAATCCACGTCTACTAGCATAGCATGGCATAATAAGCAAACGTAGAAGTAACTCCCAAGGTTTCATAAGTAAAACAGGTAATAGGTACTACCTCAATCTACTTCACATCCCACAATTTAATTAGATCCTAATCATGCTAGTGTTTGAGGATTGATCTAATGCATAAAAACTGGGTAGTAGAAGAGATATGATCAAGTGTTACTTGCCTTGCTGACGATCCGCGAAACCTAGAGACTCAAAGTAACAAGCGGCGCACTCCGGGTGATCTATCGCAGACAAACAACAAGCATACAATAAGTACTCATCTAATGCACAGGTAAATCTCGAATAGAAGATCTGACCAGAAAGTTCAACTTAAGAACCCTGGTTGCAAAAAGAATCGAACCAAATAAAACAACGAAAGTCGAACGTCGAAAGAAAACGGCTCGGTTCTAACAATTTGAAACTAGGTCAAATTTTACAGTAGCCAAACTTTGTTTAAGTGGATTAATCGGAACGGCGGTTTCGTAACGAAACACCAGGCGCTTGAATCACCTGATTCCGATAAACGAGCGAGAAGATAAACTGATTCGAAGATTGGATCTGAAATCGAGATCGGAAAATAACGGATTAAATCCGATTTAAAAGAAAACGATGAACGGTTAAGCGAGCGGACGTTCGTTAACAGAAACTAACCGGCGACGCGTTCGTTAAAAGCGAACGGATCGGTGAACGCCGTTAAGTAGCTAAAACCGAAAAAGAAAATAAACCGATCTAGGGTTTTTTTTAAAACCGAACAACAAAGAAAACCGGACGGTTTTTTAGAACAAAACCGGACCGGGCGCGTGGCTACCTCCGCGAGGTCGCCGCGAGGGCTCCGGCTCCCGGGGTGGGTGGGCTCATGGCGGCGGCGGGTCGGCGACGGCGGCGGCGGGTCGCCTGGCGTTAGGCGACGACGGGCGGGCGGCTGGCCTGGGGCGTCAGGCGGCGGGTCGGCGACAGGCGGTGGGGGTGGGTCGAGGGGGCGGGTGGCGGCTTATAAGGAGGGAGAGGGTTGCCATGAGGGGGGGCGGGGGCGAGGCGTGGCCTAACCGGACTCGGTCGGCGGCGGCGGCGGCGGGGACTCCTCCCAAGTGGGAGCGCGCGAGGGAGGGGCGCCTGGGTCAAGGCGGCGGTTGGCCGGGCCCTTGGCCCAAAGTGGGCGCGGCGATTTTTTTTTAAAAAAAACTCTCGCAGAAAAACGAATTAAAATAAATCTAAACGAACTCCAAATTTAATAAAATAAATTTTTCCCCGACTCATAAAATGAGTCGAACAAAATGAACTTTAATACGGGGCGAAATGCAAAATTTTAAAATACGCATTTTTTCCCCTAAAGTAAATAAACTCCGAAAATCCAAAATTTGATTTATTTATTAAATCTTCATTTTTCCTAAATTTTTGGGAAAGTCATATTATTCCCTCTCTTATTTTTTTATCGGAAAAATATTTGAAGATAAAATAAATAAATCCAAATGATCGTATTTTCAAAATTTGAGAAAAACCCAAATATGAAAATAATGAAATCTCCAACTTCTCTCGAGGGTCCTTGAGTTGCGTGAAATTTCTAGGATCGACAAAATGCAAGAAAATATGATATGCATGATGACTTAATGTATAACATTCCAAATTGAAAATTTGGGATGTTACACATACATAAGCAACAAGAAAGATGCACAAGCAAAACTCAAATAAAAGAGGTTGACCATAAAGTTCATCTTAAGAACTCCGGTTCGCAGAAAGAATCAAATCAAACGGAGCAACGAAACTCAAACGGCGAAAGAGACAAGATCCGTTTACTAATCTGAACTAAGTCAAATTTTACAGTATCAAAATCTTGTTTAAGTTGATTAAACAGAAAGAGGGTCTCGAGACGAAACTCTAGGCGCTTGAATCACTTGATTCCGACTAACGAGCGAAAAGATAAACAGAAACTAAGATCGGATCAGAAATCGCGATCGAAAATAAGCGCGGATAAATCTGACAAAAGAAAACTGACGAACAGACTAACGAACGAGCGTTCGTTATCTGTAACTAACAGGAGAAAATCGTTCGTTTAAACGAACATACGGACGAACGTCCGCTAATTAGAAGAACCGAGAAAAATCGGCGAACCGATCTAAAAAACGAATCTAGGGTTTCTAAAGAAAAACCGATTGGTTTTTTAAAAAAACCGGCGGCTCGGATCCGGCGCAGTACCTCCGCGAGACGCTCCGGCGAGGCGGGTTGGGCGGCGGGGCGGCTCATGGGTGGCGGGCTCGGCGGTCATGGCGGCGGCATTTACGGCGGCGCAAGGCGGCTGGGCGGCGATGGTGTGGTGGTGGTGGGGGGCTCATGACGGCTTATAAAGAGGGGGAGGGTGACTTGGGGAGGGGCAAGGCGGCGGAGAGGAGTCCGGCTTGGACTCCTATCCGAGTCGGCGGCGGCGCCATGAGGAAGGCGGCGGCGGCAAGAAGCCGGCTGGCTCGGTGGGCCTTAGGCCCACAAGCGGGAGGTTTTTTTTTAATATTTTCACCGACAGAAATAAAATCCTAGAAAATAAAATAAAATTCTAAAAATGCCAAAACAAATTTTCACCGTCTAAATATAAAATTTTTAGAACAAGATGAACATTTTTCTTGGCCCTAAAATGCAATTTTGAAAACGTGCAATTTTTCTAATGCAAATATTATCCAAATAAAATCAAATAAATGATTTTAACATTTTCCCCCAATATTTCAATTATTTTGGAGAAGTCATATTATCTCCTCTCATATATTTTAACATGAAATATTTTTCGGAGAGAAAAATAATTAAAATCAAAATCCTTGTTTCAATATTCGATAAAAATCAAATATGAATACTGGGAAATCCCCAACTCTCTCCGAGGGTCCTTGAGTTGCTTAGGATTTCGAGGATTGCGGAACAAAAACGCAATAACATATGATATGCATGGATGACCTATGTATAACATTCCAAATTGATAATGTGGGATGTTACACTATTCCACCTATAGTGCTATGTCCATGGCTCACGCTCATGTATTGCGTGAAGATTGAAAAAGTTTAAGAACATCAAAAGCATGAAACAATTGCTTGGCTTGTCATCGGGGTTGTGCCTGATTAAATACTTTGTGTGATGAAGATAGAGCATAACCAGACTATATGATTTTGTAGGCATAGCTTTCTTTGGCCATGTTATTTTGAGAAGACATGATTGCTTTATTAGTATGCTTGAAGTATTATTATTTTTATGTCAATATTAAACTTTTGTCTTGAATCTTTCGGATCTGAACATTCATGCCACAATAAAGAAAATTACATTGATAAATATGTTAGGTAGCATTCCCCAGCAAAAATTATGTTTTTATCATTTACCTACTCGTTTCTACTCGAGGACGAGCAGGAATTAAGCTTGGGGATGCTTGATACGTCTCCAACGTATCTATAATTTTTTATTGTTCCATGCTATTATATTATTTGTTTTGGATGTTTAATGGGCTTTAATATGTTCTTTTATATTATTTTTGGGACTAACCTATTAACCGGAGGCCCAGTGCCAGTTTTGTTTGCCAATTTTAGAGTTTTGCAGAAAAGGAATACCAAACGGAGTCCAAACGGAATGAAACCTTCGTGATGATCTTTTTTGGACCGAAAGCAAACCAGAAGACTTGGAGTTGAAGTCAGAAATGCCACGAGGCGTCCACGAGGTAGGAGGGCACGCCCCCACCCTCGTGGGCCCCTCGTAGCTCCACCGACGTACTTCTTTCGCCTATATAGAGTCTTATACCCTAGAAACATCAGGGAGAGCCACGAAACCACTTTTCCACCGCCGCAACCTTCTGTACCCGTGAGATCCCATCTTGGGGCCTTTTCCGTGATCTCACGGAGGGGGAATCAATCACGGAGGGCTTCTACATCAACACCATTGTCTCTCCGATGAAGCGTGAGTAGTTTACCACAGACCTTCGGGTCCATAGTTATTAGCTAGATGGCTTCTTCTCTCTCTTTGATTCTCAATACCAAGTTCTCCTCGATGTTCTTGGAGATCTATTCAATATAATACTTTTTGCGGTGTGTTTGCCGAGATCCGATGAATTGTGGATTTATGAACAAGATTATCTGTTAATATTATTTGGTTCTTCTCTGAATTCTTATATGCATGATTTGATATCCTTGCAAGTCTCTTTGAATTATCGGTTTAGTTTGGCCTACTAGATTGATCTTTCTTGCCATGGGAGAAGTGCTTAGCTTTGGGTTCAATCTTGCAGTGTCCTTTCCCAAAGGATGAGGGGCAGCAAGGCATGTATTGTATTGTTGCCATCGAGGATAAAAAGATGGGGTTTATATCATATTGCTTGAGTTTATCCCTCTACATCATGTCATCTTGCCTAATGCGTTACTCCGTTCTTATGAGCTTAATACTCTAGATGCATGCTGGATAGCGGTCGATGTGCGGAGTAATAGTAGTAGATGCAGAATCGTTTCGGTCTATTTGACATGGACGTGATGCCTATGTTCATGATCATTGCCTTAGATGTCTTCATAATTATGCGCTGCTACCTCTTGAGATTGCGTTGGTTTTACCTTGAAGAGGAAAGGGTGATGCAGCAAAGTAGCGTAAGTATTTCCCTCAGTTTTGAAAACCAAGGTATCAATCTAGTAGGAGACGACGCAAAAGTCACCTAGTTTCTACACAAACAATCAAGAACCTTGCAACCAACGTGATAAAGGGGTTGTCAATCCCTTCACAGTCACTCGCAAAAGTGAGATTGTCGTAGAAAATGACCACGGCTAGCCCTATCCGCTCCCCATGATATTTCAAGACATCAGGCCGGCTGCGCCCCTCAAGCATCAAAGACAAGGGGCCGCCTTCTTATGGCCGGCTGGTCAAAAAGGTCGGTTGCAGGAAGACGACAAGGCCCAAAGAGCGGCTCCGACACGGGCCGACTCCTAGCATGCGGCCCACCCTCGCACCCTCAAAGTTTGCACCCACATAACAACGATGAGACGGGGCGTAACCTGCCATCCCCGAATCCGGGGGCGGACGTGGCCACAGTGCAACGTACCGGGCGGCCATCCCTAGCCCAGCGCAACACTGTGGCCACGCTGCCCATGACATCACCCGTGGCAGAGGCAGCCATACTCCCATGAGGGGCTTTTGGTACAGCCCGCGGGTGGCCGGCCCTACTTGTCTATGAGATGCCAGAAGACGACAAGCCTTGACCAGTCGGCATAGGGGGAGGCGGACTCCCAGCAGTCGGCCCTCCCCTTCGCTTGAAGTTTGTGCGCATTAACCAGATAAGACGGGGTGCGGCTACAGTGAACGCCCACCAGGTGGCGGTACTATAGCCATGCTCTCCCCGACCAAGCCCTCGTCATCTGAGGCAGGGCTATAGTGATGAGCAGCCGACAGGACCCACAGGCTGCGGGCCCTACCTGTCGGCCGACAGATCGGCAGCCGGCGGGACCCACCAAGCAGCGGGCCCCAGCAACCGGCGGAGAAGCCGGCGACCATAGACACTGACGCCCCGGGCCTATACCCGGTCGGATTACCATTGTACCCCTTGGGGGTAAGCCTATATAAACCCCCCAGGGCACCCATGCAAAGGGTTGAGCCTCTTGGAGAATACACACACATAGGGACAGGAGTAGAGCTAGCCTTGCGCTTCTCCCTCCTCTAGCCAGACAGCTCAAGGAGCAAGCTTGTAGCTACTTGTTGATCTAGTGATCATGCGGAGACCCCGCGGAGCAGGACTAGGGGTGTTATCTCCCAGGAGAGCCCCGAACCTGGGTAAGATGCGTCGGCGTACATGTTTACGCCTTATCCCGTTTCCAGGCACCGACGATGTCTTACTAGCTAGCTCCCACCATGATTAGCCATCCTTTGGCATATGTCGCAACAAACCCCTGACATTTGGCGCCCACCGTGGGGCTAGGTGCACCGTCGTCCGGAGATCTGTTCTAGACGGGAACCTTGTTCTTCCCCGGTGAGCGCAGCCAGCCCGGCATGCCCGATGGCGTTTGCACCGACACGCTGCATGGCGTGGAAGTCGCCTGTGCGGTGAGCTGCCTCGCTGATCTCATCAGTGAGATTCGCCTCTCCGATGAGCCCGCGCCAGGCGCGGGCGCAGCCAGCTCCGAGAGCTGCCTCATCAACCTCCTTGGCAAGCTCGACATCGCCAACGAGCCCGCCTCCGACCTGGAGTCGATCGGCTCCACCGACCCGATGCTTCTCGACTCCGACACGGCACCCCTCAAAGCCTTCCCCACCAACGTGGTGGTCATCGACGACCTGCTCCCTCGTGCGGACTGCCGCGACAGCACCGTCACCGAGGTGCTCGTCATTAGCCAGAGCGGAGCCTCTGGTGGGGACGCTCAAGACCTGCTGCAGGCAACAATGCGGGACCTGTCTGTGCCCAACGCGGGCGACTCCAATGCCGAGACGCTGGAAGCCTGTCGTGTCGCATTCATCGAGAGCGGCAAGAGGTTGGCCACTATGAGATGCCTCACCGAGGCCTATCAGTGCGAGGTTGATCGTGCCGTCTGTGGCACGCCGGCTGCTGGCGAGCCTAGCCGCATGGGCATCGTCCGACAGCGCGGCGCGCCCATCGCCAACATGCTGGGGGCCGACCGCCCAGTCTATGCCACGCCCATCGAGAACCTACGTGCTGCCTAGGTGGCAGCAGACGAGCTAGAACACCTGGAGGGTGACGAGCGATGTTGCATGACGGAGCGCATTCAGCAGCTCATCGACGCGACTGCCACACATCAAGAAGCCGTCGTGCGCGCCGAGAATCCTCCCCCGACCAAGAGCAAGGCGCGACCTCCCGGACGCTGACAGCCGGCCCCGCGACCGAAGAGACAAAGAGCCGGCTGCTAGCCGCAGTCGGACGAGCCTCACCATTGAGCGCGACCAAGATGGCCGCCCGCAAGCTGTGGAGCGGCGGGACGACTGTCTCCCTCCCCCTCCACCTCGTAGGGAGAGATATGCCTCCCCGCCGCTTGTTGAGCACCCGACGCTTAGCGTCCAGCTGGGCCGCCATGAAGGAATTGGAGAAAACGATGCTCGCCATCGGATCGGCCGCCTGGCGCGATCCCAGGCGCTAGAAGAAGAAGATGCGGTTGGCCCGCCTTTTTTTTGGCCCCCACATTTGTGACGAGCCCTTCCCTAAAGGGTTCTCGCTCCCAGGAGATACACCCAAGTACAACGGCTTCGTGAAGCCGGAAGACTAGCCGGTCGACTACTCCACAGCAGTCAACATAGCAAATGGCAACAAGCGCGTTGCCGTGAAGTACGTCCCCTCATGCTTCATGGCACGGCGCGCACTTGACTGAACAACCTCAAGCCTTACAACGTCAACAGCTAGGTAGATCTCATGAAAGTCTTCATCCGCAACTTCACCAACACTTACAAGCGGCCGCCCAAGCCTTGCCAGCTCTCTCTGTGCGCCCGAGGCCCGACTGAATCCACTCGCGACTACCTGACGTGATGGGCCGAACTGCGCAACTCCTGCGAAGGGGTGCACGAGGTGCAAGCCATAGAATACTTCACCACCGGGTGCAGAGAAGGCACCTACTCAAGCACCGACTCCTCTGCGATGAGCCGGCTACACTTGACGAGCTGCTGATCATAGTAGACAAGTACGCCACTGTCGACTCCTCCATGAAGTCGGAGCTTAAGGGTGGACGTGTCTGGGAAGGTGCTCCCTCCGGCTCCCAGAACGCTGGCTGGTGACCCCAGTCGGCGCCAGCAGCAGAACGACAACAAGCGCAAGGCCCCGATGCCGGCTTCCACCAGCTGACAGGTGGCGACAATCAAAGATCAGCAGCCAGAGGGGCAGCCTATACCCAAGCGTCAAAAAGGCGGCAAGCCGGCTTGGCAGCCCGCCTTCTCCTATGAGCAAACCTTTGATGCACCCTGCAAGTTCCACAGCGGTGCGAAGCCATCCAATCACACCACCCGGAAGTGCCACTGACTCACCTGAATCTCCAAGGGCGAAGGGTTGCTACCTCCTCTGCCTGCTGGCCAGCCGCCTCCGCCTCCTCAGCAGCCGGCGGCCCGTCCAGCAGTCGGGGCCATCCAAGATGAATTCCCTGAAGAACACGGAGCCTACATTGTCTTCAACAGCCAGGCTGATTATAGGCGCAGTCGACGCCAGCAGCACCAAGAAGTCAACACTGTCGCCTCTAAGGTCCCAGAGTTCATGCACTGGTCCAAGAAGCCCATCAGTTGGAGCCGAGCCGACCACCCGGAAGTGATGCCTTCTTTAGGTTCTTATGCCCTGGTGTTGGATGCCACTTTCGCAACAGAGAGGCGAGCTGCTCGCTTCTCCCGAGTCCTGATAGATGGTGGCAGCAGCATCAACATCTTTTACTACGATACCATGGAGAAGTTGAACATCAAGGTGAAGCAACTCCAGCCCAGCCAGACTGTTTTCCATGGCATCGTGCCCGGCCTTTCCTGCTCACCAATCGGCAAGATCAAGATAGACGTCCTCTTCAGAGACAAAGATCACTTCCGCCGCGAAGCAATTTGGTTTGAGGTAGTGGACTGGAGAGCCCTTATCATGAATTGCTTGGCCCACCTGCTCTGGCCAAGTTCATGGCAATGCCTCATTACACCTACCTCAAGATGAAGATGCCGGGAACCAAGGGTATCATCACCATAGTTGGAGACTATAAGAAGTCAGTCGCCTGTGCCACAGCTAGCAGTCGACTGGCAGAGTCCCTTGTAATTGCCGCAGAGAAGAAGCTCCTTGACCGCGTTGTAGC
This sequence comes from Aegilops bicornis, assembly GCA_021605145.1. Lineage (NCBI taxonomy): Eukaryota > Viridiplantae > Streptophyta > Magnoliopsida > Poales > Poaceae > Aegilops > Aegilops bicornis. Next base: position 140,808,304 of record CM038672.1, read on the forward strand.
CATGGCCGGCAAGCAGCCGGACCTGTCATCGGACCCCAAGGAGTCGGAGACCCAGGGCTCTTTCCAGCTGGCCAAAGAAACCAAGAAGATACCCTTGGACCTGGACCACCCGGAGAGGTTCGCCCTTGTAGGAACCACCCTTGACAGCAAATAGGAAAGCGATCTCATCGATTTCCTCCGTGAGAATCGGGATATCTTTGCATGGTCCCCCAAGGACATGTCGGGTGTTCCGACGGATTTCGCCGAGCACAAGCTACGTGTCAGAGCATATGTAAAACCAGTCGAACAACCCCTCCACCGACTGTCAGAAGAGAAGAGAAGAATTATTGGTGAAGAGATAGCCCGGCTCCTAGCAGCCGGCTTCATTATGGAAGTGTTCTTTCCAGAATGGCTTGCCAATCCAGTCCTTGTACTGAAGAAGAAGAACAAGTGGTGCATGTGCATTGATTATACCAGCCTCAACAAAGCTTGCCCCAAAGATCCGTTTGCCTTGCCTTAGATTGATCAAGTAATAGACTCCACAGCCGGATGCGAGCTGCTGAGTTTCTTGGATGCCTACTCAGGGTACCACCAGATCAAGTTGAACCCGGCCGACTGCCTGAAGACCGCTTTCATCACACTATTCGGAGCCTTCTGTTACCTGACCATGACATTTGCTTGAGAAATACCGGTGCCACTTTTCAGCGTTGCATGCAGAAGTGCCTCCTCAAACAGCTCGGCAGAAATTCCCACGTCTATGTAGATGATATTGTGGTGAAGACGGAGAAGCGCGGTACCCTTCTGAAAGATCTCAAGGAAACATTCGACAATCTGCGCCGTTTTCAAATGAAGCTCAACCCAGAGAAATGTTTGTTCGGAGTACCAGCCGGCCAGCTCCTTGGCTTCCTGGTCTCTGAACGCGGCATTGAGTGCAACCCCGTGAAGATCAAAGCCATCCAGAGGATGGAGATACCCGCCCGACTGCGAGACGTCCAGAAGTTCACCGGGTGCTTGGCATCCCACGGCCACTTCATCAGTCGTCTGGGAGAGAAGGCTCTTCCCCGGTACCAGCTCATGAAGAAAACCACTCACTTCGAGTGTAATGACCAGGCGGACGAGGCCTTTCTCCAGCTGAAGAAGATGTTCACCACGCCACCTGTCCTGGAGGCTCCGACTGACAAAGAGCCCATGCTTCTCTAATATGCCACGACCAGCCGGGTGGTCAGCATAGTCATTGCGGTACAGCGCCTAGAATACGGCAAGGCACAGCCGGTCCAGAGGCCTGTGTACTATCTGAGTGAGGTTCTGTCAGCCTCAAAGCAGAATTATCCCCACTACCAGAAGATGTGCTACGGCATGTACTTTGCCGCCGAGAAGCTCAAGCCATACTTTCAAGAGCACCCCATGATGCGGAGCATCCTATGGTCATCACCATGTCAAGAGTCCATTTGGCAAGTGACACGTGACACATCTACTTCATGCATACAAAGGTGAATCATCTCCTTTACACGTGTTCACTTGTACCCTTTGAGGATGGTATACTACTTGACCCCTCTCGCGTGTGCATACTTAGGTGTGAGCGGAGCTACACATTCATCGTGGAGGAGTCCAAGCGCAAGAGAACAACTACACCATCCAAGACGGAAGCCTGGAAGCGGAGAAGGAAGTGCCAAGAAGAAGGCAACAGCTCCCAGGCGACCCCGTGCGCACGGGCCCCTCTGACCCCGTGCCCACGGGCCTCCCAGGCTGGCGGTCCTGAAGACCCCATGTGCACGGGTGTGTACCGTGCCCACGGGACCCCCGTGTCCACGGGCCTCACGGACCCCGTGCACGTGGGCTCATGCGTCAAGTCTCTAGATACCCCGTGTGCACGGGCTCCACTTACCCCGTGCACACGGGGCCCCCCTGTGCGTGGCTGTTGGGCTTAGCCCTTGTATCCCCATCTCGTCCCTACTTACCCCTTCATCCCTTGGACCTATATATACTCCCCTTCCTCCTCCATTTAGAGGTAGCTAAGAATAGACACAAATCATAGAGCTTAGCTCATGTATCTCCCCTTGTGGGATTCCTCTTGAAAGAGAAGACTCCATTGGAGTACAAGACCTCCATTGGAGAAGATCCTTAGGGATTCAAGACCCCCTTGAGGGAAGGATCTATCTAGATCATCAAGCCATCATCTCCTTCATAGGATTTGGGATGAACTCTACCATGTATCTTGTTTCCCTTTGATTGTTCATGTACCTTGTGGATCTTGTGTGTTTGTTGGTCTAGTGGATGTGTGATTGGACTTGTTCTTGAGTGTTCCTCTTGTCTTATCTCTTGTGTTCATCTTGTTCTTGGGGATTCCCCCTCCAATTCGTGAAAGATCTTCACTTAGGGTTCCACCCTACAACATCTTGGTATCATAGCCAGGTTGATCATGAAATTGGAGCCCCATCTTTGTTTTCTAGCCTAATTTTGCTTGTTCTTGCCCAATTTCGAAAATTCCCCACAAAAAGAGCCATACCATTTTTTTGTGATTTGAATTTTTTGTGACTTTTTCTTGATTTTGATCCATGGATCTGATGTATAGCAAGTAGATCTACCCCCTCTTGCGTCCCCATACCCCAATTTTTCTTTCCCCCATCGAATTTGACAAGAAAATCGCGAAATTTCCGCCTACCCCGTGCCCACGGGCTCCCCACCCCGTGCCCACGGGCCCCGGCAAAGTCTCTGGTGACCCCGTGTCCTCGGTACGTGTACTGCACGGGGCCCCATGTACATGGGCCCTGGACCCCGTGCGCACGGCCCCCCTACAACAGCCATCCGGACTTCACCGTTTTGGCCGTAACTTTCGCATCCGAACTCCGATTTGGGTGTTCTTTGGCTCGTTGAAAAGCTAGAGACGTGACCAAGCTGCTCATCTTGGTTTTACCTCCATTTGAATCCATCAAATTTTGTCCATTTTGCATCTTTTGCATCGGCCCTCCGCCATAACTTTCGCACCACCACATAAAGCTTCCGCAAACTAACCCATTTTGGTTCCTTTGATATTTGTGGTTGTTTGAGTTGTGATTTGAGTCTCCTAAGGTGTTTCGGCTACTTAGGGACGGTTGCATCTTCATCCACCACAGGTGACTTGTATCGGTCCATCGACTACATCCACCACGAGCTTCCACATCGACGACGACCATCCATCCTTTGAGACCATCTTCAACCGGAAGCAAGGCCGGTTACCCCCGACTTCGTGAAAGGTTAAGTGTGACGAAGGTATCCATTCCATCATAAACTTTTCCTTCCTTGCCATTACATATTGATAGCCCCACCATCTTTGCGAATACCTTCATACCCATTGAGACTAGCTATCCGAGTATTGCCGGGCTTCGCGAAAACTTGTGCACCATAGTGATACGATATCATATTGTTTCATCATTAGATATATCATATTGTGCCATTGTTTACTCCCGTGCATTTCTTGTGATACTTGTCCCATCTTTGTGGTTGAGGCTCATTAAGCATAGTGGAAAGGAAGAGGAAAGTCAAAAAAAGAAGCTTTTAAGCAAGAAAGAGAATGATCATAAGCTTATAAGCAAAGGGTTGAGCATGATAAGAGATACTTGTGCATGAGGATACATGGAATAGGAAACATTTAGCTTGCATACATATAGGTTGGTGCCAAGTAGTGAATCGTGCACAAGTGTGCAACCAAGCTAGTGCTCTCCTAGTGTTTGTGCAACACGAGCTTCGATTTCATTAGGCAATTTTGTATTGCTCATCCCTATAGTTGCACAAGCCACATTATCCCACCGTGTGTGTTTCTTTATTGCCCTCCTCTATATTTGTGACCACTTTCTTTGCATTTTGAGTCCTTTGGATTTATTTCAAAATTTACAATATCTTGGACTTCAATTTGCATGAAATTTGTGCCACTTATCCTAACCAAGCCACTCGATAAGCTTTACTTTGTAGGTGTGAGTGAACAAGTCCGGTACCAATTCCACTATTCTTTCATTTCACATTGAGTGATACGAGATACATCCTCAACTTTGGGAAAAGGTAGCTTGGTATTGTTTATCTCATTTCCTACTCACCTTTGCTCGAGTCTTGTGATGGATAGGCAAAGCACATCATCTCCGGTCTACAACAGCGATGACGAGTTCGATGCTATGAAGGACAACTTCGACGCCAAGATGCACACTCAAATGGAGGAGCTCAAGGCCCTAATCAAGAACCGCAAGCGGTCTTCCTCATCTTCGAGAAGACGCTCAAGTGCAAAGACTCCCGAGCTGCCATCTCTGGCAAGTACACACAAGCATCGACAACGACATGACCATGAAGAGCGAGCTTCAGGACACGCGTTGGCTGCCCTGCCAACCCCGTGCACGCGGGCCCTCAACCCCCATGCACATGGGACCCCGTGCACATGGCCTCCTGCACCCTCGTGCACACAGGCTATACAGAGTCGCGACATCGACCACAAGGCTTTAGCTTCTTCGACTATGATGGCATCTTCACCTTCGGACGTATGACATCTTCGCCTACTCCACGAGCACAAGTCCACTACTCCCTCGAGCTACGATGACTTTGACATCGCCGAGGAGCTTCCATTCTTTGGGACTAATGACCTGGACAAATACCTCAAGTGGGAGTGCAATATGGACGACTACCTCAAGCTACATCAAGTACCCTCCGAAGTTCAAGTGAAGTGCGCCACAAGTACCTTCCACGACTACGCGTTGATTTGGTGGCTTCACACACCTTCGAGGAGCTTCGACATGAGTTGGTCCAAGACGAAGAAAGTGATGCAACGAGAGTTTGTGCCTCCAACCTACACGGAACATCTTCAACGCCAATTGAGAACACCATACAAGGATTCAAGTCCCTCGACGAGTACTTCAAGAACATGAAGGAAGCCTTGCGACATGCCGGCATGGACGACCCCATTTGGATGAAGTTCTACTTCATGATGGGATTGAACAACGACATATCCAAGACTATCTTCCTCGAGAACTACAAGTCCCTCGACGACAACTACTTTGGTGCTCTCAAGGCGGAGCAAGAACTCAAGAAGGCCAAGTCTACTCGACCCCGAGTTCACTTTGCAACGACCATGCTACAAGACGTCGAGAGTGATGATGTGCCATCTTCGGCCTTCATCCATGACGAGAGTGATGATGTGCCATCTTCGGCCTTCATCCATGGTGACGACTACGAGATGGTTGAGCATGGGATTTTCCCTTCGACCACGGCGATGTACGATGACTTGAGTGACTTTAGCCACCATATTGAGAGTGAGAGTGACTTCACCACTAGCCCCATATATGATGAGCTGCCCCAATTCCCATGTGAGCAGAGCCACCACCACCACCACTTGAGTGATTTGAGTGACTCCACCATATGCGACATTGAGTGAACCTACCTTGAGGGAGTGAGTGAGCCACCGCCACATAGAGAAAGTGAGATAGTTGATGAGGCATATGAGGCCATTTCGATTTCTAACAACTTAACCTCTACCTCTATTGTGTCTTCTCATTTGGTGCTAGGTCCCATATATGATGACGCGCCGATCCTCGATGACTTCGTCCTTCCTTTGGACAAGACGATGGCCATGGTGGAATATGATGCACCCCCCACATGGTTCCATCATGGTGATGACATTGGCCATGATTTGATCTTTGCCACCTCACCTACACCACATGAGTGGAATGAGAAAGGTAACATAGGTGAAGGTGATGCTCTCGTCCCACTAGTGGACATTCTTGATTTTGATTGCTTGCATGATGTTGATCCACCTATTGCCATGCTTCATGCTAGTATGATTTCCCCATGCGATGATTTACCGATTTATGATGAGTTTGATGATTGCCATAAGGAGTCTATTAGTTGTGATGCCATGTTACATAGGATTTATTGTGATAATTCTCTTGGTCACATCATGTTTGATAATCCGCTTGACTTGGCATATGCTATGCATGAGATCTCCCGTATGTCTTATTTGCAATCTCATCGTAGTGAATGCATATGCCACTAAAATAAATCCAATTTGCACACATGGCATAGAGGACAAGCCCATGGTGATTGACATTTGTTTTTCTTGTGATGATATTGATATGCTCCCTTTGCATCATTTATCTAATATGCCATGCCATGACCACGCCTAGCTTCGAACATGAATTGTTTGCCATGTTGTCCATTTTCTCCATATTATGCTTCCGATATTGCTCATGAGGAGACCCCCATAGTTTCCTCATACCTATTAGGAGATTTTGACACATCCTATGATTTGCATGATTTCCATGATTGTGCGCACCATATGCTCCCCATGAATAAACATGCTATTGACGTGCCATATACTTGTTTCCTCAATTTGTGTCTCCATCGTGTCATACATAACAACTATTCTTTCGTGATGGATGACATGTTCATATACCATGCATCAAATTTCTTTGAGCGATGCTTATCTTGTGCTGACTCACACATGCACATACACATCATGATGGATGATGTGTACATTTACCACGCACACACTTTCTTTGGTTTGTGTCTATTTTGTGTAGGTACCCAAGAATACTTGTCAACCTCACAATCCCATGAGTTGACAAAATGAGCTCTAGAGAGCAATGATGACTTGGGAATCCGTGGATTTTCATCCCCACCGCTCCCTTCGCGCAAAGACTTCGCGCATCTCTTCTACATGGCCCTCACATGGTTATGGGTTATATATCACTTCTTCCTTTATGCCCATATTGCCATGTTCACTTTGCATGATATGCTCATTCCTATGCCTTTGTAATGCATTTGTGACCCATGCTTCGCATTACACATGATGATTGATTCTAGTACTTCTATGTGTATTTGCAAGTTTGGTGGAGATATTGCTTGTTATTGCCATGTTCCATATATGACCCATTCCTATGATGATACTATGATCTTGCTTTGTGTTTGTGCTTGCGATATGTCATGTGCATTGCATATGCCTATTATTTGCTCACATGACATGATTGCCATGATATCCTCTAGTGTGTTGCATCTTCGCTCCACTAGTTTGCATGACATGATTGATATGCTTGCTTCGTGTAGTGCATCACCCATGATTCATACTTTCTCATCTCATGCGGTTGATGGCATTCATTTCCATGCTTTATTGCTATTACATGTTGTCATACGTCTCCATATGTTGCCTCTCTCATGCTAGATAATTTGCCATGTATTGAGTGCAACAATGATTTAACTCTTGCTCATGAGATTGCCCCCATAGCATTCTCTCATATATTTAATTATTGTGAAGCATGCTTGTCTTACCTCTTTGCACCATATGCCTAGTGACATGAATATGCAAATTGTCGCGTCATATTATTCATGCACTTTTGCTACTAACGGTTATGTGCAAGAGAAGAGAATCATCATGATGGATGATGTGTTTATCTACCATGCGCATACGTTCTTTGTTTTGTTGTGTGCATGTGTAGGATACTTGGACATCATGTCGACTTCCACTTCACGTGAGTTGACCATTTGAGCTCTTGAGAGTGAGCCTCATACATTCTACCACTTCGGCATTGTGAAGGACGCACAAGGACATGCCTTCGAGGTGATATCCTTCTCTTTCGAGAGCACCCAAACTGTGAGCATGCATATTTTGGATCATACTACTTGTGTTGCTTCTACCATGAGACTTATTGGTCATCTTGGACTACTTTATTGCACACATGTTATATATAGTGCTCTCATTCATGATTTCCACATTGCTATGCCTCATGACATATATGACTTGTGTGTTGCATCCAGTTCTTGGATTACTTGCTTCTATCACATGGTTGGTTGCACCAATATTATTTCTTCACATATGCCATGTCCCATTGCTTGTCACATGATTGACTTGATTACCTCACACATGTTGAACAATTGCTCTTTCCTTTGTGTTGAGTTCCACGATATCTTCACTACACCATATGCACATTATGCTTGGATTGTCTTGCACTTACCCCATGTGTTTAGATATATCATTACTTTTGGTGTTGTGAATGACTCTTATGCCTACCATAGACCATTCATTGAGCACTCTTTGCATGCTTGCCATGACCTTGAGGTAGATGCTTGTTCACTTATCACATATATTTGCATCTCGACCTCCCATTTGCATACTTGTTCCCATGATGTACTTGATTGTGCTCAATTTATATGCTTAAATGCCATGCCACACTTCTTTCTCAAACCATATGCTATGCTTGATGACAACACTTGTTGGGTGAATCACCTTTCGAATGTTGGGTTTTGCTCTTACGCCAACCACATTTGTTTTTCAAAGTGCTTGTTATCTTTGCTCCTTTTGAAGGAATTACAAGACGGTGCGACATTGGAGAGTGCCCATTTGGAACTACACGATGACGAATGCTTGGTGATCGTCCACTTCTACACGGCAACATCATCTCTTTCCCATGGTGATTTGGATTTCGATCCAAGGTCGTATCTTTCCCAAGGGGGAGGGGATGATGCAGAGCATCCTATGGTCATCACCATGTCAAGAGGCCATTTGGCAAGTGACACGTGCCACCGATACGTCTCCGTCGTATCTATAATTTTTGATTGCTCCATGCCAATATTCTTTAACTTTCATATACTTTTGGCAACTTTTTATATTATTTTTGGGACTAACATATTGATCCAGTGCTTAGTGCCAGTTCCTGTTTGTTGCATGTTTTATGTTTCGGAGAAATCCCATATCAAACGGAGTCCAAACGGGATAAAAATGGACGGAGAATTATTTTCGAATATTTGTGATTTTTGGGAGGAAGAATCAACGCGAGACGGTGCCCGAGGGGGCCACGAGGGTGGCCCACGCCACCACTTTAAGTGGGCGCGCCCCTGACCCTCGTGGGCCCCTCGTAAGGCGATTGCTGCTCTTCTTTGGCCGCAAGAAAGCTAATTTTTGGAAAAATAACTGGGCGAAGGTTTCAATCCAATCGAAGTTACGGATCTCCAGATATAAAAGAAACGGTGTCAGGGCAGAATCTGGGAACGAAGAATCAGAGAGAGACAGAGAGATAGATCCAATTTCGGAGGGGCTCTCGCCCCTCCCAAGCCATGGAGGCCATGGACCAGAGGGGAAACCCTTCTCCCATCTAGGGAGAAGGTCAAGGAAGAAGAAGAAGCAGGGGGGCTCTCCCCCCCCCCCTTGCTTCCGGTGTCGCCGGAGTGCCACCGGGGGCCATCATCATCACCGCGATCTTCATCAACACCCCCATCATCTTCACCAACATCTCCATCACCTTCCCCCATCTATATTCAGCGGTCCACTCTCCCGCAACCTGTTGTACCCTCTACTTGAACATGGTGCTTTATTCTTCATATTATCATCCAATGATGTGTTGCCATCCTATGATGTCTGAGTAGATTTTCGTTGTCCAACCGGTGATTGATGAATTGCTATGATTGGTTTGAGTTGCATGTTTTATTATTGGTGCTGTCCTATGGTGCTCTCTGTGTCGTGCAAGCGTGAGGGATCCCCGCTATAGGGTTTGCAATATGTCCATGATTTGCTTATGGTGGGTGGCGTGAGTGAGAGAAGCACAGACCCGAGTAAGTAGGTTGTTTGCGTATGGGATAAAGGGGACTTGATACTTTAATGCTATGGTTGGGTTTTACCTTAATGATCTTTAGTAGTTGCGGATGCTTGCTAGAGTTCCAATCATAAGTGCATATGATCGAAGAAGAGAAAGTATGTTAGCTTATGCCTCTCCCTCAAATAAAATTGCAATAGTGATTATCGGTCTAGTAAAGTAGTCAATTGCTTAGGGACAATTTCACAACTCCTACCACCACTTTTCCACACTCGCTATACTAACTTTATTGCTTCTTTATCTAAACAACCCCTCTTTTTAATTACGTGCACTTTATTAACTTGCAAACCTATCCTACAACGCCAACAAAGTACTTCTAGTTTCATACTTGTTCTAGGTAAAGCGAACACTAAGCGTGCGTAGAGTCGTATCAGTGGCAGATAGGACTTGAGAGAATATTTGTTCTACCTTTAGCTCCTCGTTGGGTTCGACACTCTTACTTATTGAAAGAGGCTACAATTATCCCCTACACTTGTGGGTTATCAAGACCTTTTTCTGGCGCCGTTGCCGGGGAGTCATAGTGTGGGGTGAATATTCTCGTGTGTGCTTGTTTTCTTTATCACTAAGTAATTTTTATTTGTTGTTCTAAGTTGTTCTCTATATTTAGCTATGGATATGGAACACGAAATACTAAAAAAATTAGGTGTACTTGCTACACATGGAGATGGGGAACCTCCTAAAACCCTCGATGCTCGTTATGTAAAAGAAATTATGTACTACTTTGATAATCCTGAGAAAACCCCATTCAATTATGTTATGGGAGACACGTTGGATCAACGTGAATACTTTAGGGATTATCGCTTGACACAAAAAAGGAAACTATTATGGGATCAAATTTATATGTTGTGTTGGTATGCTCGGGATCTATGCTTAAGACATGATTATACTTGTTGCTCTAGGATAAAGTCTCCACACCTTCCCTTTTCATGCAAATTCAATGATAATAAAACCTTGGCTTCTTATGCTAATGGTATCTATGATTACTATGATGTGGAACAAATAGAAGAATTCGTTGCTTTTATGGGAGCTTATGAGATTGAATCTATGTTTAAAGAGTTTGAAGATTTTGATGATTCAGTTTACAGACCTGAAAATTTAGCTATACTTATATATTGCTATGAAAAATATGAATACAATTCCGATATTGATCCATTTATTGAGAAAGTCTCCGCTGTCCAAGAAGAGACTAATATTTTGCAGGAGTCTATGGAAGAAGGAATTGATGAAACTGTTAGCTCATTGGATGAAAAAGATGATGAGGAGAGCAAAGAACAAAAGGAGGAAGATCGGATTAGCTACCCGTGCCCACCTTCTAATGAGAGTAACTCTTCAACTCATACATTGTTTAATTTCCCTTCGTGCTTACCGAAGGATGATTGCTATGATGATTGTTATGATCCCGTTGATTCTCTTGAAATACCCCTTTTGATGATGCTTGCTATGCTTGTGGCCAAGATGCCAATATGAATTATGCTTATGGAGATGAACTTGCTATAGTTCCTTATGTTAAACATGAAATTGTTGCTATTACACCCATGCATGATAGTCCTATTATCTTTTTGAATTCTCCAAACTACACTATATCGGAGAAGTTTGCTCTTATTAAGGATTATATTGATGGGTTGCATCTTACTACTACACATGATGATTTTGCTAGATATGATATGCATGTGCTTGCTTCTCCTACTTGCAATTATTATGAGAGAGGAACTACATCTCCACCTCTCTATGTTTCGAATATGATAAAATTGCAAGAAACTGTTTATACTATGCATTGGCCTTTACTATGTGTGCATGAATTGTTCTTTTATGACATGCCGATGCATAGGAAGAGAGTTAGACTTCGTTGTTGCTTGATATATGTTACTTTGTGCTCACTACTAAATTACAAATCATTGTTAATTAAAATTGGCTTTGATATACTTGGGATCCGGGTGGATTCATTACTTGAGCACTATATGCCTAGCTTAATGGCTTTAAAGAAAGCGCTGCCAGGAAGACAACCCGGAAGTTTTAGAGAGTCATTTATTTCTGTTGAGTGCTTTCATATATTTGAAAAACAAAAAAATAAAGAGGGGGACCGAAAACTTTTCAAAAAGGAAAGTGAAAGTGAGAAAGACAAGCATTGTTGAAGTGGGAGCTAGCCTTGAACTTTGTTCATGCTCACGGAAACTTTGTGAATCTAGATTACAGAAACTTTTCATAAAAAATAATTATCCGCTTGTACAATTCCATTTTATTATAAAAATAATGTGCCAGGGGTTGCCTTTAGGATGTTTACAATGCTTGTTGGTTTGTACGGTGCAGGACAGAAACTTTGGCTGTAGTGCGCGATTTTACATTTTTTTACTGGAACGTCAAATGGTTCTGATTCTTTTTGCACTGTCTTGTTGTACAAATTGTTTATTTTTCCTAATTTTGGTAGAATGTTTGGGGTACCAGAAGTATGGTGAATGTTCAGATTAGTACAGACTATTCTGTTTTTGACAGATTCTTTTTTTGATGCATAGTTTACTTGTTTTGATGAAACTATCAATTTCTATCAGTGGATTAAGCCATGTAAAAGCTATATTACAGTAGACACAATGAAAATACAAAATATGAATGGGTTTGCAACAGTACTTAAAGTAGTGATTTGCTTTATTATACTAACGGATCTTACCAAGTTTTCTGTTGAAGTTTTGTGTGGATGAAGTGTCTAATCGAGGAGGTCTCGATATGAGGAAAAGGAAGAGAGGAAAGAGCTCAAGCTTGGGGATGCCCGAGGGACCCCAAGTAAATATTCAAGGAGACTCAAGCGTCTAAGCTTGGGGATGCCCCGGAAGGCATCCCCTCTTTCTTCAACAAGTATCGGTATGTTTTCGGATTCGCTTGCTCATGCGATATGTGCAAGTCTTGGAGCGTCTTTTGCATTTAGTTTTCACTCTTATTTTATGCACCATGCTGGTATGAGATAGTCCTTGGTTGATTTATAGAATGCTCTTTGCACTTCACTTAAATCTTTTGAGTATGGCTTTATAGAATGCTTCATGTGATTCACTTATATCATTTGAAGTTTGGATTGCCTGTTTCTCTTCACATAGAAAACCGCCATTTGTAGAATGCTCTTTTGCTTCACTTATATCTGTTAGAGCGTGGGATATATTTTTTAGAAATAATTAAACTCTCTTGCTTCACTTATATCAATTTAGAGAGATGATAGGAATTGGTCATTCACATGGTTAGTCATAAAATCCTACATAAACTTGTAGATCGCTGAATATGATATGTTTGATTCCTTGCAATAGTTTTGCGATATAAAGATGGTGATATTAGCTTCATGCTAGTGGGTAATTGTGGATTGTAGAGACACTTGTGTTGAGGTTTGCAAGTCCCGTAGCATGCACGTATGGTAACCGTTGTGTGACAAATTTGAAGCATGGGGTGTTTCTTTGATTGTCTTCCTTATGAGTGGCGGTCGGAGACGAGCGATGGTCTTTTCCTACCAATCTATCCCCCTAGGGGCATGCGTAGTGGTACTTTGCTTCGAGGGCTAATAAACTTTTGCAATAAGTATATGAGTTCTTTATGACTAATGTGAGTCCATGGATTATACACACTTTTACCCTTCCATCATTGCTAGCCTCTTCGGTACCGTGCATTGCCCTTTCTCACCTTGATCTAGAGTTGGTGCAAACTTCACCGGTGCATCCAAACCCCGTGATACGATACGCTCTACCACACATAAGCCTCCTTATATCTTCCTCAAAACAGACACCATACCTACCTATCATGGCATTTCCATAGCCATTCCGAGATATATTGCCATGCAACTTCCATCATCATCATATACATGACTTGAGCATTCATTGTCATATTGCCTTGCATGATCGTATAGCTAGCATGATGTTTTCATGGATTGTCCATTTTTTGATGTCATTGCTATGCTAGATCATTGCACATCCCAGTACACCGCCCGAGGCATTCATATAGAGTCATATCTTTGTTCTAGTATCGAGTTGTAACATTGAGTTGTAAGTAAATAAATTGTGATGCTCATCATTATGGAGCATTGCCCCATAAAAAAGAGAGGCCAAAAAAGCCTAAATAAAAAAAGGGGGCCAAAGAAGCCCGCCAAAAAAAGGGGGAAGAGGCAATTTTACTATCCTTTTACCACACTTGTGCTTCAGAGTAGCACCATGTTCTTCATATAGAGAGTCTCCTATGTTATCACTTTCATATACTAGTGGGAATTTTCATTATAGAACTTGGCTTGTATATTCCAAAGATGGGCTTCCTCAAATGCCCTAGGTCTTCATTAGCAAGCAAGTTGGACGCACACCCACTTAGTTTCAGTTTGAGCTTTCATACACTTATAGCTCTAGTGCATCCGTTGCATGGCAATCCCTACTCCTCACATTGACATCAATTGATGGGCATCTCCATAGCCAATTGATTAGCCGCGTCGATGTGAGACTTTCTCCCTTTTTGTCTTCTCCACATAAACCTCCACCATCATATTCTATTCCACCTATAGTGCTATATCCATGGCTTGCGCTCATGTATTGCGTAAGGGTTGAAAAAGCTGAAGCGCGTTAAAAGGTATGAACCAATTGCTCGACTTGTCATCGGGGTTGTGCGTGATGAGAGCATTAAGTGTGACGAAGATAAAGCATGGCCAAACTATATGATTTTGTAGGGATAAGCCTTCTTTGTCCATGTTGTTTTGAAAAGACATGATTGCTTTATTAGTACGCTCGAAGTATTATTGTTTTTATGTCAAATGATAGACTATTGCCTTGAATCACTCGTGTCTTAATATTCATGCCATTATTAGATTACATGATCAAGATTATGCTAGGTAGCATTCCACATCAAAAATTATTTTTTTATCATTTACCTACTCGAGGACGAGCAGGAATTAAGCTTGGGGATGCTGATACGTCTCTGTCGTATCTATAATTTTTGATTGTTCCATGCCAATATTCTTCAACTTTCATATACTTTTGGCAACTTTTCATATTATTTATGGGACTAACATATTGATCCAGTGCCCAGTGCCAGTTCCTGTTTGTTGCATGTTTTATGTTTCGCAGAAACCCCATACAAACGGAGTCCAAACGGGATAAAAACGGACGGAGAATTATTTTAGAATATTTGTGACTTTTGGGCGGAAGAATCAACACGAGACGGTGCCTGAGGTGGCCACGAGGGTGGCCCACGCCACCACTTTAAGTGGGGGCGCCCCTGACCCTCGTGGGCCCCTCATAAGGCGGTTGCTGCTCTTCTTTGGCCGCAAGAAAGCTAATTTCTGGAAAAATATGTGGGCGAAGGTTTCAATCCAATCGGAGTTACGGATCTCCAGATATAAAAGAAATTGTGCCAGGGCAGAATCTGGGAACGCAGAAACAGAGAGAGACAGAGAGACAAATCCAATCTCGGAGGGGCTCTCGCCCCTCCCAAGCCATGGAGGCCATGGACCAGAGGGGAAACCCTTCTCCCATCTAGGGAGAAGGTCAAGGAAGAAGAAGAAGAAGAAGAACCAGAAGAAGAAGGGGGGGGCTCTCTCCCCCTTGCTTCCGGTGGCGCTGGAGTGCCACCGGGGGCCATCATCATCACCGCGATCTTCACCAACACCTCCATCATCTTCACCAACATCTCCATCACCTTCCCCCATCTATATTCAGCGGTCCACTCTCCCACAACCCACTGTACCCTCTACTTGAACATGGTGCTTTATGCTTCATATTATTATCCAATGATGTGTTGCCATCCTATGATACCTGAGTAGATTTTCATTGTCCTACCGGTGATTGATGAATTGCTATGATTGGTTTGAGCTGCATGTTTTATTATTGGTGATGTCCTATGGTTCTCTCCCTGTCGCGCAAGCGTGAGGGATCCCCGCTGTAGGGTTTGCAATATGTTCATGATTTGCTTATGGTGGGTGGCGTGAGTGACAGAAGCACAGAACCGAGTAAGTAGGTTGTTTGTGTATGGGATAAAGGGGACTTGATACTTTAGTGCTATGGTTGGGTTTTACCTTAATGATCTTTAGTAGTTTCGGATGCTTGCTAGAGTTCCAATCATAAGTGCATATGATCGAAGAAGAGAAAGTATGTTAGCTTATGCCTCTCCCTCAAATAAAATTGCAATAGTGATTATCGGTCATGTAAAGTAGTCAATTGCTTAGGGACAATTTCACAACTCCTACCACCACTTTTCCACACTCGCTATACTAACTTTATTGCTTCTTTATCTAAACAGCCCCTACTTTTTAATTACGTGCTCTTTATTAACTTGCAAACCTATCCTACAACACCTAAAAAGTACTTCTAGTTTCATACTTGTTCTAGGTAAAGCGAACACTAAGCGTGTGTAGAGTCGTATCAGTGGCAGATAGGACTTGAGAGAATATTTGTTCTACCTTTAGCTCCTCGTTGGATTCGACACTCTTACTTATCGAAAGAGGCTACAATTATCCCCTACACTTGTGGGTTATCAGCCACATCTACTTCATGCATACAAAGGTGAATCATCTCCTTTACACGTGTTCACTTGTACCCTTCGAGGATGGTATAGTACTTGACCCCTCTCTCGTGTGCATACTTAGGTGTGAGCGGAGCTAAACATTCATCATGGAGGAGTCCAAGCGCAAGAGAGCAACTACACCATCCAAGACGGAAGCCTGGAAGCGGAGAAGGAAGCGCCAAGAAGAAGGCACAGCTCCTAGGCGACCCCGTGCCCACATGCCTCCCAGGCTGGCGGTCCTGAAGATCCCGTGCGCACGGGCGTGTACCGTGCCCATGGGACCCAGGTGTCCACGGGCCTCACGGACCCTGTGCGCACGGGCTCATGCATCAAGTCTCTGGATACCCCGTGCGCACGGGCTCCACTTACCCCATGCACACGGGGCCCCCTGTGCGTGGTTGTTGGGCTTGGCCTTTGTATCCCCATCTCGTCCCTACTTACCCCTTCATCCCTTGGACCTATATGTACTCCCCTTCCTCCTCCATTTAGAGGTAGCTAAGAATAGACACAAATCATAGAGCTTAGCTCATGTATCTCCCCTTGTGGGATTCCTCTTGAGAGAGAAGACTCCATTGGAGTACAATACCTCCATTGGAGAAGATCCTTAGGGATTCAAGACCCCCTTGAGGGAACACTACTACAAAAAGGGCTATAGATGGAATGGCCACTAATGGCGCACCTGTGATGTGGTGCACCATTACTATATTCTAATGGCGCACCATGTCTCGGCGCACCATTAGTAATATATTACTAATGGCGCACCTGGTGTGTGGTGCGCCATTAGTAGTTTTGAAAAAAAAAACATTAAAAAAAAATTTGTTACTAATGGCGCACCGTTGCATAGTGCACCATTAATAAATGACATAGTAATGGCGCACCACATCCGTCAGGCGCCATTAGAAGTTTTGAAAAAAGTAAAAAAAAAAAAATTTGTTAGTAATGGCGCACCATGTCTCGGTGCGCCATTACTAGTTTTAACTAGTAATGGCGCACTTTCCACTGGTGCGCCATTACTAAGTTTTTTTCAAAAAAAATCAAAAAATATCAATTTTTTTTTCAAAACTAGTAATGGCGCACCGTGGGCGCACCACCCCACGGTGCGCCATTACTAACTTGCCCCAACACCGAATGCACCCCCCCCCCTCCGTGGATCGCCTTTTCAGTTTAAAAAAATAAAAGAAAATGATGGAAATGTCAAAAAAATAAAAGAAAATAAGTTTCCCATGTGATATGTGTTCTAGTTGTTGGGAAAATTTACAAATATGAATTTCGACTTTATTTGCAAAATCTCTCCTAAAATTTGTAAATGGGCATAACTATTTCATACGAACTCAGATGAAAAAGTTTTTTATATGAAAAATCATCTACTCGAAAAGTTACATCAAAATTTAACTGGGGGAACCCCGTTAAACATTTTCAAAATCCCCAAAAACCTAACAGAAAAAAAAGTTACGGGGCTTTCAAGATCTAGCGGCAAAAATTTCAAAAATTTCAAACTTACTAGTGGCGCACCGTGGATGTGGTGCGCCACTAGTAATAGAAAAAAATTGGTTTTGAATTTTTTTGAATTTTTTTCAAAAATGATACGTAATATGACTGGGAAGTTTGAAATATTTTTCAAAATTTCATCATAGTCATGAACATGAACAAAGTCCTAGACATCAACAAGGTATAACAGGATTGATATGCTAGATATATCAACAAGTGCCTGTGAAGTGAGCTGTCTTTGGGGTTGGATAGAACTCAAGTTAAGCGTGCTTGGGCTGGAGTAGTGTGTGGTTGGGTGACCTTTCGGGAAGTTTGACCATGGAGTGCGATTTGACCTGAGATTAAGCATATTGACCCGAGATTAAGCCATAGTGAATTGAGATTAAGAAAAATTTGAAAAAAAATTTGAAAAAAAATTTGAAAAAAAATGTTACTAATGGCGCACTTCTATGTGGTGCGCCATTAGTACACCAGATACTAATGGCACACTTCTATGTGGTGCGCCATTAGTATACCAGATACTAATGGCGTACCGTGGGCTATACTAATGGCGCACTACATGGTGCGCCATTAGTATACCAGATACTAATGGCGCACCAGTGGTGAGCCATTAGTAAAAAATACTAGTGGCGTGCTAGTAATGGCGCACCGGTAGTGCGCCATTAGTAGGCAAAACCGATGCACCATTAGTAGGCCTTTTTCTAGTAGTGGAAGAATCTATCTAGATCATCAAGCCCTCATCTCCTTCATAGGATTTGGGATGAACTCTATCATGTATCTTGTTTCCCTTTGATTGTTCATGTACCTTGTGGATCTTGTGTGTTTGTTGGTCTAGTGGATGTGTGATTGGACTTGTTCTTGAGTGTTCCTCTTGTTTTCTCTCTTGTGTTCGTCTTGTTCTCGGGGATTCCCCCTCCAATTCATGAAAGATCTTCACTTAGGGTTCCACCCTACAACACCCCATCACGGTTGTTTGCACTGCCCACTCGCTGAGATCATGGGCAGCCGAGATGCATCAGGCCGGGCGGCCAAATGGGCTATCGAGTTGGCTCCTTACACCATTTTCTACCAGCCCTGCACCGCCATCAAGTCCAAGCGCTGGCCGACTTCCTCGTCGACTGGGCCGAGACCCAGTACCTGCCGCCAGCGCCGGATTCCACCCATTGGCGGATGCACTTTGGTGGCTCCAAGATGCGCACCGGTCTGGGAGCTGGCATCGTGCTTACCTCTCCCAAAGGAAACAACCTCAGATACACATTGCAAATCCACTTCACCGCCTCCAATAATGTGGCCGAGTACGAGGCGCTCGTACACGGGCTCCGGCTAGCCAAAGAGCTTGGCATCCGCCGGATCCTGTGCTACGGCGACTCGGACTTGGTGGTCCAACAGTCGTCTGGCGACTGGGATGCCAAGGATGCAAACATGGCAAGCTATCGCTTCCTCGTCCAGCAACTCAGCGAATATTTCAAAGGGTGCGAGTTCCTTCATGTGCCACGGGCCGACAACGAGCAAGCAGATGCCCTGGCACGAATCGGCTCCAACCGGCGTCTCCCTTCAGCGCCTCCTCAAGCCGTCTATCAAGCCTTCGCCGGAGTCAGATTCTATCTTCGTGCCGGCTACCCCAGGAACAGTCGGATCTGACTTGGGGACCTCAGCAGGCGGCTCAAGGACTTTAGCAGGCGGCTTGGGGACTGTTGCAGCCGCACCCGGCCCGGGGACTTTAGAGCCCGGCCCAGGGACTATAGCAGTCGGCCCGGGGACTTCAACGACACAGCAGGCAGTGGCCGACTCCAACCCTCCACCTCCCAACCCAATCTCCCTAGTCGCGGTTCAGACCGACAAAGAGAAGAAGTTGCAGCTCCATCATGGGCGCAACCCATTCTCAACTTTTTGGTGAATAGAGAGCTGTTGGCTGACGAGATCTCAGCCCGGCAAGTGCAGCACCGGGCAGGAGCCTAGACGATAGTAAACAGGGAGCTTGTCAGGCACAGCGTGACTGGAGTCTTCCGGCGATGCGTAGAACTAGAGAAAGGCAAGGCAATCCTCAAACATAACCACCAAGGTGAATGCGGCCACCACGCGACCTCAAGATCACTTGTCGCCAAGGCTTTCCGCCATGGTTTCTTCTGGCCGGCTTCTTTGGAAGACGCCAAAGACTTGGTCAAGCATTGCAAGGGGTGCCAGAAATTCAGCTCCAAGAACCATCTGCTGGCTTCTACACTCAAGACCATCCCTCTCACTTGGCCCTTCGCCCTATGGGGGCTGGACATGGTGGGCCCGTTCAAGACGGCACGCGGCGGCATGATTCATCTGCTTGTCGCCGTGGACAAATTCACCAAGTGGATTGAGGCAAAGCCAATCAAGAAGTTGAATGGGACGACTGCGGTGATCTTCATCGCAGATATCACCGTCCGGTACGGCATACCAAACAGCATCATCACCGACAACGACACAAATTTTGCCAAAGGAGCATTGGTCCGTTTCTACGCAACGCAGGGCATCTGACTGGACTTAGTGTCCGTTGCCCATCCGCAGTCAAACGGCCAAGTCGAGCGAGCAAACAGCCTCATCCTCTCCGGCATCAAGCCCCGACTAGTCGAGCCACTGGAGCGCTTGGCCGGCTGGTGGATCGATGAGCTGCCGGCCGTCCTCTGGAGCCTGCGCACCATTCCGAACAAGTCAACTGGCTTCACTCCTTTATTCCTTGTGCATGGGGCCGAGGCTGTCATCCCAATTGACATCGAGTTTGACTCACCTCGCGTCACCATGTACACAGAGGCGGAGGCAAAGGAAGCGCGAGAAGACGGTGTCGATCTGCTGGAAGAGGGCCTGCGCCGCTACCATAGTCGGAAGGTCAAGCCAAGATCCTTCCAAGAGGGAGACCTTGTGCTCCGGCTGATCCAATGAACAGCCGGCCAACACAAGCTCTCGGCCCCTTGGGAAGGCCCCTTCATCATCAGCAAAGCATTAGGCAACGACTCCTACTACCTGATCGACGCACAGAAGCCTAGGGCACACAAGAGGGACGACTCCAGCAAGGAATCAGAGTGCCCATGGAATGCAAACCTCTTCGAAGATTTTACAGTTGATGCACCGGCCCGGGGGCTTGCCGCCTTGTATTATGTCAGTGCTACATGCAGTCGGAAAAGTAATGTGCTAGCATCTAAGCCCTCTCTTGCCACAAGCCGCAGCTCGTAGAGCGACTGTCCGGCTAGCAGGATTCAAAGGCAGGAAACAATGCCCGCATGAAAAATGGCTAAGGACAAAAGCATTTACATAAGATAGGACGGCTTCCCACCTCGCCAACCGGCTGCTGAGCAGCCGGCCGACCAGCTTCTTACTTACCTTCCTACGCTCTAAACGGCCGAAGTACTTTTCCTCCCAAACGGCTAAGTACTTGACCCAGCCACAGTCCGTAGAGCGGCTGCCTGGCTGGCTAGACGGCAGCCAAGGGAGGGCGGCAAAGGAAAAAACCAAAAGGAACAAAAAGCAAGAAAAGTCAGAATTCGGCGCAAGCACAACACGTCCAAGATAATATTTACATAGCAAGGCTTTCAAGCCGGAAGTCAACAATTTTGAATTCACCCCCAGTGGGTGGAACTGCGCAAATTTAATGATATTGTTCAAAAGACTGCAAAGCAGGGAAAGTTAAGATAAAAGTTGGCCGCCTAGGCCAAGGGAGCAGCAGGCGGGTCCGGCAGGCTGGTGGAGCTGGCGGCGCCGGCTGGTGGAGTGGTCGGCTGGCGAGTCTCGGTTTGGTCGTCTCCAGAAGCAGTCGTCGCGCTCGCACGCGGCTCGTTGCTCGAGGCAAGGTCGAGTTGAGGCTGGCCGTCCGCTCCGTCCTCCGGCGCGGCGTCTTCACCAGCCTCGCTCTCCTCGTCCTCGCCTTCGTCACTGGAGGCGATCTCCTCCGCCGAGTCCTCGCCATCATCCGGGTTCAGCCCGAACAAGTCCGGCGGCACCTCAGCACCCTCTTCGTTCAGCTCGGGGATGAAGAAGTCGGTCTCAGTGTACTCGGTGATTGCCGCGGTGCGATGAATGAGATCACGCCTCACCGCCACCAACTCTTCATTGGCCTCCTGCCAGAACGTGGCCAACTGTCTAGATCTAGCCTAGGATACCAAGCCTTGACGAACTCCAAGGCCCGCTGTGCACCTGCCCGAGCTGAGGAGCCCTTCCATGCCTCGATGCGGCCAATAGCCACGTCCAACCAGTCGGTAGTCCGACTAGGGGTGCACGGAGCTTGGACGCCTGCCCAGAGGGCGGAGATCACCTGGGCTCCGACACGCTACTATCGGCGGAGCATCCGATGAGCCGGCTAGAGACGAACCTGGATGTCAAGAAGCTGCTCGTCGAGCGACCGACGGGTGTTCGGCGCGATCTCCGCACCAGCCCGCCTTCGCTCTTCACGGTGAGCTTCGATGGCTTGGCTGGCGGCAACGGCGTAACCGGCGAAGTACTCTGCGCAAGAGGGAAAAAGAAGTATGCAGACGGAAGCCGGATCATATAACAATCGGCAAACGAAAGAAAGAAGAAGAAAACTCACCATCCACCATGTCCTCAATCCGGTTGTAGCCGTTGATCAGTGTTACGTCTTGAGCTTGCGTTGGTTTTCCTTGAAGAGGAAAGGGTGATGCAGCAATAGTAGCGTAAGTATTTCCCTCGCTTTTGAGAACCAAGGTATCAATCCAAAGAGGAGGCTCCTCAAAAGTCCCACGCACCTACACAAACAAACAAAGAACTCGCAACCAACGCAATAAAGGGGTTGTCAATCCCTTCACGGCCACTTGCGAAAGTGAGATCTAATAGAGATAGTATGATAAGATAAATATATTTTTGGTATTTTATAATATAGATGCAAAAAGGTAAAGATGCAAATAAAAGTAGAATGGAAGCAAACATGATAAGAGATAGACCCGGGGGCCATAGGTTTCACTAGTGGCTTCTCTCAAGATAGCATAAGTATTACGTGGGTGAACAAATTACTGTCGAGCAATTGATAGAAAAGCGAATAATTATGAGATTATCTAGGCATGATCATGTATATAGGCATAACGTCTGCAACAAGTAGACTTACTCTTGCCTGCATCTACTACTATTACTCCACACATCGACCGACTCCTGCCTGCATCTAGAGTATTAAGTTCATAAGAACAGAGTAACGCCTTAAGCAGGATGACATGATGTAGAGGGATAAACTCATGCAATATGATATAAACCCCATCCTTTTATCCTCGATGGCAGCAATAAAATACGTGCCTTGCAACCCTTTTGGTCACTGGGTAAGGACACCGCAAGATTGAACCCAAAGCTAAGCACTTCTCCCATCGCAAGAAAGATCAATCTAGTAGGCCAAACCAAACTGATAATTCAAAGAGACTTGCAAAGATAACTCAATCATACATAAAAGAATTCAGAGGAGATTCAAATATTTCTCATAGATAAACTTGATCATAAACTCACAATTCATCGGATCTCGACAAACACACCGCAAAAAGAGTTTACATCGAATAGATCTCCACAAAGAGAGGGGGAGAACATTGTATTGAGATCCAAAAAGAGAGAAGAAGCCATATAGCTAATGACTATGGACCCGAAGGTCTGTGGTAAACTACTCACAACTCATCGGAGGGGCTATGGTGTTGATGTAGAAGCCCTCCGTGGTCGATTCCCCCTCCGGCAGATCACCGACGAAGGCTCCAAGATGGGATCTCGCGGATACAGAAGTTTACGGCGGTGGAAATTGTGTTCCGTTGGCTCCCTGGATGTTTTCGGGGTACGTAGGCTTATATAGGAGGAAGAAGTACGTCGGTGGCCGCCCGAGGGGCCCACGAGACAGGAGGGCGCGCCCTATAGGGGGGGCGTGCCCTATCCTCTCGTGGCCACCTCGGTTGCTTCTTGACTTGCACTCCAAGTCCTCTGGATCACGTTCGTTCCAAAAATCACGCCCCCGAAGGTTTCATTCCGTTTGGACTCCGTTTGATATTCATTTTCTTTGAAATACTGAAATAGGCAAAAAAACAGCAATACGGGCTGGGCCTCCGGTTAGTAGGTTAGTCCCAAAAATGATATAAATGTGTAAAATAAAGCCCATAAACATCCAAAAGGGGTAATATAATAGCATGGAACAATCAGAAATTATAGATACGTTGAAGACGTATCAAGCATCCCCAAGCTTAATTCCTGCTCGTCCTCGAGTAGGTAAATGATAAAGACAGAATTTTTGATGTGGAATGCTACCTAGCATAATTCTCAATGTAATTTTCTTTATTGTGGCATGAATGTTCAGATCCAAATGATACAAAATAAAAGTTCATAATAACATGAAAATGGTGATACTTCAAGCATACTAATTAAAGTAATCATGTCTTCTCAAAATAACATGGCCAAGGAAAGTTATCCCTACAAAATCATATAGTCTGGCTGTTGCTCTATCTTCATCACACAAAGTATTTAATCATGCACAACCCCCATGACAAGCCAAGCAATTGTTTCATACTTTAATAATCTCAAACTCTTTCAACTTTCACACAATACATGAGCGTGAGCCATGGACATAGCACTATATGTGGAATAGAATGGTGGTTGTGGAGAAGAGAAAAAGGAGAAGATAGTCTCACATCAACTAGGCATATCAACGGGCTATGGAGATGCCCATTAATAGATATCAATGTGAGTGAGTAGGGATTGCCATGCAACGGATGCACTAGAGCTATAAGTATATGAAAGCTCAAACAAAAGAAACTAAGTGGGTGTGCATCCAACTCGCTTGCTCACGAAGACCTAGGGCATTTTGAGGAATCCCATCATTGGAATATACAAGCCAAGTTCTATAATGAAAAATTCCCACTAGTATATGGAAGTGACAACATATGAGACTCTCTATCATGAAGATCATGGTGCTATTTTAAAGCACAAGTGTGGAAAAAGAGATAGTAGCATTGTCCCTTCTCTCTTTTTCTCTCATATTATTATTATTTTTCTTTTTTTCATTTTCCCTTTTTTTCTTTGGCCTTTCTTTTTTTCTTTTTGGCCTTTCTTTTTTTCTTCTTTTTTTAAAGTCCGAAGTCTCATCCCGACTTGTGGGGAAATCATAGTCTTCATCATCCTTTCCTCACTAGGACAATGCTCTAATAATGGAAATCATCACACTTTTATGGATTTACAACTCGAAGCTAGAACAAGATATGACTCTATATGAATGCCTCCGGCGGTGTACCGGGATATGCAATGAATCAAGAGCGACATGTATGAAAATTATGAAGGTGGACTTGCCACAAATACAATGTCAACTACATGATCATGCAAAAAGCAATATGACAAAAGTAATGCGTGTCATATGAACGGAACGGTGGAAAGTTGCATGGTAATATTATCTCGGAATGGCTATGGAAATGCCATAATAGGTAGGTATGGTGGCTGTTTTGAGGGAGGTATATGGAGGGTGTATGGTACCGGCGAAAGTTGCACGACACAAGAGAGGCTAGCAATGGTGGAAGGGTGAGGTGCGTACAATCCATGGACTCAACATTAGTCAAAAGAACTCATGTACTTGTTGCAAAAATCTAGAAGTCATCAAAAACCAAAGCACTACGCGCATGCTCCTAGGGGGATAGATTGGTAGGAAAAGACCATCGCTCTTCCCCGACCGCCACTCATAAGGAAGACAATCAATAAATAAAATTGTGCTCCAACTTCATCACAAAGCGGTTCACCATACGTGCATGCTACGGGAATCACAACCCTTAACACAAGTATTTTTCATAATCACCTCAACTAGCATGACTTTAATATCACTAACTTCATATCTCAAAACAATTATCAAGCATCAAATTGATCATAGCATCCAATTCCTTTCTATGATAGTTTTTATTATACCCAACTTGGATGCTCATCATTCTAGGACCAACTTTGTAACCATAGAAAATACCATGCTGTTCTAAAAGACTCTCAAAATAATATAAGTGAAGCATGAGAGACTAGCAATTTCTTCAAAATTGAGTCACCACCGTGCTCTAAAAGATATAAGTGAAGCACTAGAGCAAAAACTATCAAGCTCAAAAGATATAAGTGAAGCACATAGAGTATTCTAGCAAATTCTAATCAAGTGGGCTTCTCCCAAAAGGTGTGTACAGCAAGGATGATTGTGGTAAACTCAAAAGCAAAGACTAATATAATACACGACGATCCAAGCAAAACACATATCATGTGGCGAATAAAAATATAGCTCCAAGTAAAGTTACTAATGAACGAAGACGAAAGAGGGGATGCCTTCCCGGGGCATCCCCAAGCTTAGGCTTTTGGCTATCCTTGAATATCTTGGGGTGCCATGGGCATCCCCAAGCTTAGGATCATGCCATTTGAGGGAGTCCCGGATTAGGGGGTGTCCGGATAGCCGAACTATCACCATTGGCCGGACTCCTGGACTATGAAGATACAAGATTGAAGACTTCGTCCCGTGTCAGGATGGGACTTTCCTTGGCGTGGAAGGAAAGCTTGGCGATACAGATATGTAGATCTCCTACCATTGTAACCGACTCTGTGTAACCCTAACCCTCTTCGTGTCTATATAAACCGGAGGGTTTTAGTCCGTAGGACGAACAACAATCATACCATAGGCTAGCTTCTAGGGTTTAGCCTCTCTGATCTCGTGGTAGATCTACTCTTGTACTACCCATATCATCAATGTTAATCAAGAAGGAGTAGGGTTTTACCTCCATCGAGAGGGCCCGAACCTGGGTAAAAACATCGTGTCCCATGTCTCATGTTACCATCCGCCTAGACGCACAGTTCGGGACCCTCTACCCGAGATCCGCCGGTTTTGACACCGACATTGGTGCTTTCATTGAGAGTTCCTCCGCGTTGCCGCCATCAGGAAGGATGCCTCATCCCGTCTTTAAAGACGGCACTGTTGCTAAAAGGAGCTTTGGCTATCGGCCAAACTCTCCGGCTAGGCGGTTTTCTTATGACTACCTGTTCGGCCGCCGCCCCAACGATGACTTCTCGGGTCATCGAAAGCAATCTTCACGTCAACTCGGAACTCGCCGAGCAGTTAGATCCGATGGAGCTCTCTTCTTTAAACGTGATCTTGGATCGCATCGCCGCCCTGGGAGTCGGTACAGACTACGATCAGATTGGGCCTAAACCCGATCTGAGAGAGATTAACTCTCCCCAGGTTACCCACCACGTTGCTGTGGTAGAGGAACAATGCGGCAACCCTTCTTCTATCTTAAGGACTAGCTATGTCCGGATTCCCGATCCCTCCATGCCGGATTCCCGCGGAGGGGAGGACGTCACTCAAGCCCTGAACCTAAAGTCAGGCAGCGGGCTAGATTCATTGGACAACACCCAAGAACCCAAGCTTCCAAATTCGGAAACTTCTTGGCCCCTGAGTCATAAATTGGACGAGGTTCCGAATTTAATTCCACCCGCCCACCCAAACATAAGCGATCTATCCCAAATCCGGAAAGAGCCCGCAGAAACAGTACACCATTACTGGGCTAGATTCCTCCTGGTCATGAACAAGATAAAGGATTGCCGCGAGGAGGACGCATTTTCATTCTTCTGCAATAATTGCACGGACAAGGGAATCCTCAACGCCGTAAGTCGTCGTGAAATTACACGCTTCGCTGACTTGGTGTCCATAGTACGAAAGTACTGTGCGATGGAAAGCGCCTAGAAAACCAAAATCAAATTTTGGGACAATCCGCCCTCAGATACAACCTCAAATCCGAAATAAAAGGGTGCATTATCGCCAGCACAGGTTAAACACCAAAAAGCAAAAACCCTCTATAGGGCATGGAACCGTACTGGAGGGATGGCTCAATGGACCCTGCAAAATTCATAGTACAGAGGGCGCTACTCCAACTCATAGCCTTAGAGCATGTTGGATATTACGGCAGGTGGCCAAAAGTGGCGAGGAGCTTCTAACTCCAGAGCACCAGCCCAGGGATGCCAGTACGGTATTAACAGTCTTCGAGACTTTCGCATCAAATAATATGCGGAAACGAACACTCCGTAGCCTTGCCGAAGTCTACCAAGTAGCAATAATAAACCATTGGAGTGACATGGCTATTACCTTTAATGCCGATTTAACCTAAATTCGAACAGCCCGAGCACCGGCCGCATTGGTCCTCGGCCCAATAGTGGACGGCTTTCGCCTTACCAAGGTACTCATGGACGGTGGCAGCGGACTGAACCTCATTTACGAGGAAACCCTCCGCAAAATGGAAATAGACTGGAGCCTCATTGAGCGAAGCAGCACAACCTTTAGAGGAATAATCCCCAGTCGGGAAGCATGTTGTACAGGCAAAATCACACTGGATGTGGTGTTCGGCATGCCGGATAATTACAGGTCCGAGGAGGTCACGTTTCAAGTGGCCCCGTTCAGCAGCGGATACCATGCTCTATTAGGGCGAGAGGCATTCACAATTTTTCAAGCTATACCCCATTACGGGTACATGCAGCTCAAAATGCCCGGGCCCAACGGAATCATCACTCTTGCTAGTGGCCCTGACATAGCACTCCGTCTTAAAATAAGACAGCCGACCGCCCTTGAGGAACTATCCGAAGCCCTAGCGGCCGAGGAACTCACTGCGCTGCGCTCCACGGTGAATAGGGACGATGTGATACTCGATAAGAGATCCAAGTCCACCTCCTCTGAACCGGCGGACGAAATAGTCAAATTCCAGGTCCATCCAACGGACCCCACAAAAACGGCCTCCATCGGGGCACAATTAAACCCTGATGTAGACGCCGCACTGCGAGAATTCCTACGCGAAAATTGGGACATCTTTGCCTAGCACCCTTCAGACATGCCAGGAATCCCACGCCGGCTAGCCGAGCACAGCCTAAAAATCCTAAAAGGATTCAAGCCAGTTAAACAGGCTCTTCGGCGTTTCTCCAAACCCAAGAGACAGGCCATGGGAGAGGAGCTAGCAAAACTATTGGAGGCCGGATTCATCAGAGATATAAAACATCCGGACTGGCTAGCAAACCTGGTAATGGTACCAAAGAAGGACAAATCCTGGCGCCTATGCGTCGATTTCAAGGACCTCAACAAGGCTTGCCCAAAGGATCCCTTCCCCCTCCCCCGCATCGATCAAATTATCGATGCTACCGCAGGACACGATTCATTGTGCTTCCTCGACGCATACTCCGGCTACCACCAAATTAAGATCGCAGAGCCTGACCAAGCAGCAACATCATTCATCACCCCATAGAGCCCATTCTGCTTCAACACAATGCCCTTCGGGCTCAAAAATGCGGGCGCAACATATCAGCGCATGATTCAGACATGTCTGGCAAACCAGATCAGCAAAACAATGGAGGCATACGTAGACGATGTGTTCGTTAAAACCAAGCATGTCGAAACTCTAGTAGACGACTTGAGGCTCACATTCGATAATCTCCGAACATATGACATCAAGCTCAACCCGAAAAAATGCGTTTTCGCCGTACCAGCCGGAAAGCTCTTGGGCTTCATTGTATCCGGTAGAGGAATTGAAGCAAACCCAGCCAAGATCCGAGCTCTGTCACAATTGGATATCCCAAAGGACCTCAAACAAATAAAAAAATTGACTGGATGCGTGGCGGCTCTAAGCCGCTTTATCTCCCATTTGGGAGAAAAGGCATTACCCCTTTATCGCCTCCTCCGACGCACCGAACACTTCGAGTGGATGGATGCCGCCACGGCCGGACTCGAAGAAATAAAAGCCATATTGGCAACAAACCTGGTCCTGGCCGCGCCCAACATGGGCGAACCAATGCTATTATATATCGCGGCAACTCATCAAGTTGTAAGCGCGGTGCTCGTTGTCGAACGAGAAACAGACGGACACAAGTTCCCCCTTCAAAAACCAGTTTACTACGTGTCCACTGTCCTAACTCCATGCAAGTCACGGTACCCACATTATCAAAAGATAGCGTACGTGGTGTTTATGGCATTCCAGAAGCTGCGACACTACTTTCAAGAGTGTTCGATAACAGTAGCCTCCGAAGTACCTCTTAACGACATTATAAACAACCGACGCGACAAGCCGGATTGCCAAATGGGCCATTGAGCTCCTCCCGTTCGACATAACCTATAAGCCAAGGCGAGCTATTAAGTCGCAGGTTTTGGCTGACTTCGTCGCAAAATGGACCGAAGCCAAACTCCCTAAAGAGTACGGCGCATATTCCAACTGGATCATGCACTTCGACGGCTCCAAAATGTTGGCTGGTCTGGGGGCTGGCGTCGTTCTGACGTCCCCAACCGGAGATACAGTTCAATACATACTCCAGATAATGTATACGGACTCCAACAACGCAGCCGAATACGAGGCCCTTCTACATGGTCTCCGGATGGCAGTCTCCATGGGCATTCAACGCCTAGAGGTGCGTGGGGATTCGAACCTCGCAATATCCCAAATAAATGGAGACTTCGATACCAAGGATCCGAAAATGGCAGCTTATCGCAACACACTGCCCAACAAATGTCAGCTCGGTTTGAGGGGCTCGAATTTTACCATATAGCCCGGGATAACAACCAGGCAGCAAACATATTGGCACGCATTGGCGCAAAGCGCGATGCCGTCCCTCCCAACATCTTCCTAGAAAGGTTGTTCAAGCCATCCGTACTATGGGAGGGGGAGTCCGGAAATAACATCCCGGACCCAACCGCACTGCCCAACACCGAACATTCTGACACAATTGGTGGTTCTGCCAACAAAGTAACATCTTCAGCCCACGTAATAATGGCAGTCATTGCCCCGTGGACGGAACCATTCCTAGCCTACCTAACCAGGCATGAACTTCCCGAGGACCAAAACGAGGCACGCTGCATAGTGCGGCGATCTAAAGCCTATAAAGTCCATGAGGGAGAGCTTTATAAGAAAAGCACAACCGGAGTCCTTCAAAGGTGTATCTCCCAAGAGGAAGGGCGGAATCTTCTGGCTGAAATGCATGCCGGACTCGGCGGGCACCACGCCGCAGCCCGGCCCTTGTAGGCAAGGCCTTCCAGACAGATTTTATTGGCCGACGGCCCGGCAGATGCTCAGACTTAGTCCAACGATGCGTCGGTTGCCGCCTCTTTGCTAATCAAAGCCACATGCCACCCACCGCCCTCAAAACCATACCCATCACCGGCCGTCATGGGTCTGGGGCTTGACATGGTTGGACCCCTTAAAGGAGGAACCCACAAGCAAAAATACCTACTGGTCATGGTGGATAAATTCACCAAATGGATAGAGGCCAAGCCTGTTAAGACGGCCGAATCCGGACCGGTGATAAACTTCATATCAGACGTAGTACACCGTTACAGCGTCTCCCATAGCATCATCACTGATAACGGCACGAACTTCATGGCTGACGAGGTCAAACTCTGGTGCAAAAACATGGGCATCAAGCTTGATTATGCTTCAGTCTATCACCCTCAAACTAACGGTCAAGTCGAGCGAGCAAATGGTCTAATCATGAGCGGCATTAAACCCAGACTAGTGGGGTCCGTCAAGGAATCTAACACGCACCGGGTAGAGGAGCTTGACTCCGTACTCTAGGGCTGCGGACCACGTCGAATCGCACTACCGGGTTCACGCCATTCTTTATGGTATACGGCGCAGAGGCAGTTCTGTCCTGCGACATAATTCATGACTCACCTCGCGTGCGCATGTATGAAGAAAGAGAAGCCGAGCCCGATCGGCAGGACAGTTTGGACGCCTTGGAGGAGGAGCGTGACGTGGCAAAAGCCCGTTCCGTATTCTATCAACAGCAGGCTCGAAGATATCAAAGCAGAGAAGTACGGGCCAAAACTTACAACGTTGGCGAATTAGTTCTATGCCTGCCGGACAAGAAAAAGGAAAAACTCAAGCCCAAATGGGAAGGTCCCTTTATCATCGACCAAGTCCTGACCGGCGGAGCGTACCGTCTGCGAGATGCATCGGATAACCAACCCGAGCCGAACCCATGGAACGCATCCCGTCTCCGAATATTCTACGCCTAGCGCCGGACCTGAGTTCGTCTCCTTCCTATGTCTATATTTACACATTAGTTGTCTTCTATTTCTCTCCTTCTCCCTCCTTTCTTCTTACAGCCTTTGAAGGCTCGTTTGTGCATTGTTCGCACACACTTGACACGCTATCCGCACTCATTATACCTGGGGGCTTCTTTAACAGAAGCTTATTTATACGGGCTTCATGCCCAACACATGTGTCACACTTCCGCATGTACCTTTTATTCACCATTATATGCATCGATATGACTTAAGTTTTGGCCAAGCTGGGTTGCTCGGCTCATGTGCTTACCCCACGCTCCCGATTGTTCGCTAGGTGGTAAAGGGAGCACCTCTCACATTGTTACTGCTGGGTCAGCCGGATGTGTACCTCATACTGGGTGAAGCCGAAAGCTAGCGTTCTTAAGGGAATATTCGGTCGGTGAACTAAAAGATGATTTCTTACCTATTTATTTATCTGCCCCCAGATGCTTTCTGCTTTTTTCGCAGTCCGGACATGCACTTTAGGGCATGCCTCCCAGGGAAAGGAACCCCTAACGGAACTATTCTCCCTGGAAGATGTTTCTTACTAACCATGTAATATAACATAACTAGTTGGGCACTTGTCTGATAAAGCACTAATGACCCCTACGCCTGGTCTCCACGCATGCACTGGTTCTTATATAACCGCGAGGGTATTCGGACACACTCCGGACCATCGGGTCCCGAGGTTGAAGCGAAAAGGTCCGCTATGACAAACGATCTACAATCCGGCTAGAAGGCATTTTACATGCCATCTTAAATTACATAGTCAACTTGACTGATTGTATTCCTCTTCAATGCCATCTAATAGGCTGTCTAGTTTACAGTCTTGCTGGGAATACTTTGCGGCCAATTCTACCTGGCCGTACACTAAGCTCACAGGGATCTCCTTCCCATCGGGCCCCACAGGTCCGACCTCGGCCATATGGTTTGGGTCAGCCTTCGTGTACCGCGTCTTCACCATGGCCCAGACCTCCCTGGCGCCTTGACGGCAGGCCGGTATCTTCCATAATCGGAAGCGCCGCCGCACTCCCTGAAGCCTCTCTACAAGCTCTCCAAGGCCTTCGGGCAGGGAGACAGATGGCCACAAGGCCTGGACGACGCCTTTCACCACCTGCCGAACTCGTTTGTGCAGTTGCAATAGCTCGGGAAGAAGGTCACCCGTGGAACCGGGCATTTCCTCTGCAGGACGACCTGTGAGCATGCCTACAGACATAACTCTGTTAGTCGACTTCCTTGCCGAACTCTTTTTCAAAGTTCATTTGAGCACTTACTAAAAATGCCGTGTCGAAGTCGCCGATTCTCCTTAACGGAGTCAGACAGCTGGGCACGAACATCCTTTAGTTCCTCACCCAGCTGGGTGTTGGCATCTTGGAGATTATTTTTCTCATGCCTCACCCTCGTAAGCACGTTCTCGCCGGCCTTTAACCGGCGCAAGAGCTGTTGCTTGTCCGGATCTACTCCGGCGTCATCTGCAATGCTATTGTCAGATTTATACACACGCCGCACTTCACAACATACTTATCTTTTGAAGTGTATATTACCAGAGGGGGTTTCTTTGGCTTCCCCTGTCGCGGCTAGTGCGGCCTCAAGTTGGGCTTTGCACTCTTCAAGCTCCCCGACAGTTGGGTATTCTTTTCAGAAGATCCTCAGATAACAAATGATCCTTAAATCAGTTATTCTAACTATTTCAAGTCTCGGGCTACGGCATATATAATCATCAAAGTTTCTCACCCGTATGTCTTTTACATACTGCTCCGTGGCTCTGGCTAGACCATTTTGAGCAGCACGGAGGTGCGCATCTCCTGAATTGAAGGCATTCAATGCCTCTTGGGAGAAACATGTGTCACGAGGAACTATCCGGCGGCGCCTGTGATTCATGGCACTCTCCACCTCGGAGTTGGTGGCGGACAATCCGTCGGCATCCTCTGTCGGAGGAGCATCCGACGCACGCCTCGTGTTCGCCTCCGCTTCTGGGCTTGGCTTTGGAGCCTGGCTGGCGGAGGCTCAATTGGCAACTTCTCCGGATATAGTCCGACGAGCGCTCTTTTTCCTGAAGAGAGAACGAGCGTTAGTATGCCTTCCGGGAATCAAACCTGGGAATAAGGTGACACGCCATACCGTTGCGCCGGTGTTTCGATCCGGACCACACTTCTTTTAGCTTTCTTTGGCCGTCTGCCTTGTTGGCTAGCCGCCGCGGGCTCGGCCTTCCGCCTCAAGGGCACCCCCTGTGAAACACCATTGGTATACGGTGATAAAAAATAAGCACGGATGGGTCATTATCAAAGTATTGGGACTTCGGTCTCAGTTACCTGTGAGGCTGGAAGTATTTCGGGGTAATCGGCCGTAATGGCGACCAAGGCATTATCGATGCTCAGTTGGTGAAATACCCCATCAATTAGCTCCACCGATATGTCCGGATCCTCTTGGGAGGCCGGATCGAGGAACCGTTCCGGATCCTCGGGTTGTGGAGACGGGCTGTTTACATCCTTTACGGCCTGGCGTAGTTCCTGCGTCGAAATCACAAAATGAGATACTTAACTATGGGAACACGGATCGGATGGGCAAAAAGAAATGTCCGCTTACCCAGCTTGGAGGATTGTACATAGAAAATCCGTCTTGTGGATTGACGCAGAGAAATTCCTCCTCTTCTCCTTTGTACAATGCGGACAAGATCTTCATCAGATCGGCGACCGATCCCAGCCCCTTACGGCCATGGCGGGTGGCATCATCCTCCCCGTTGAAATCCCACATGGGGTGGCCTCTATCTTGAGCGGCTGCACTTCGCTGCGTAATACATGTGGCCATGACCCGATCATGGTCATCCGAATGAGCTAACAACCTTATTCGGCTCATCGTAAAGGACGCCCCGTCATTTTCCCTCCGAGGGCTCCGTGGACGCCACTTGACAGGCGTTTCTTCAAAGGAGCATTATTGAACTCTGGGAGGCCGATCCGAACAGGTCCGCAGGGGGACATCTTCTATATAAAACCATTCAAGGCCAGTCTTGGATGCCTTCTTCGGGTTCTCGATAGATATCCGTCCCGCGATGCGCCATAGTTCGGCTCCGCCCACTTGATAGATCGACCCCTCCCGAGAACGGGTGCGAGGCGTAACAACCTCTTCCACAGCGAAATTTGCCTCGATGCCCAAAAACAGCTCAAGAAGGGCCACGAAGCCCGCAATATGCAAAATGGAGGCAAAGCGAAGGTTGTGCAACTGGAGGTCAGAGAACTCTCCGAGCCCCGGAGAAACAGATGAATCAAAAATCCGAGCCCTCTTATCAAATAAGGGACGAGGCATACCCGCTCTCCTTTGGAGGAACTGGGGACACTCTCCGCCTGCTTCCCGCCTTTATAGGTGGCGAGTCCGGCTCGAACCGGAACCATGAAGGCTGGGGGAAGAAATCCCTTGGTTTGGAGTGTCACTAGCTTGTTGTGCGGGACGGAGCATCTCTCCCAATCTCCAGGCTGAGGGCTGGAAGGGCGAGAGGAGGAGCCGCGTCGACTGGCCATGATGGAATGGATTTCTGTCAGATGCGCTCCGATGAATACTCGCAAAGGGAGGATGGTGTGATTCGGATCTAGATCCTCATCTCTTTTATAGGCGGCTCATTTGCGCAGCTAGGGGGGTAAATGTAAAAACACCCTAGCTTTTCACATTCGTTTGACACGTGGAAGATGGCCATTATTGGGCGTGGAAGCCAAGGAGCGCAATATTTACGAGAAGCCGGACACTATTCAACAGGTACACAGGATTTGGAGAAGAACCCGCCTTGCAACGCCAAAGACAATCTACGTGTCGGACTCGTCGTCATTGAAGCCTGGTTCGGGGGCTACTGAGGGAGTCCCGGATTAGGGGGTGTCCGGATAGCCGAACTATCACCATTGGCCGGACTCCTGGACTATGAAGATACAAGATTGAAGACTTCGTACCGTGTCCGGATGGGACTTTCCTTGGCGTGGAACGCAAGCTTGGCGATACGGATATGTAGATCTCCTACCATTGTAACCAACTCTGTGTAACCCTAACTGAGGGAGTCCTAGATTAGGGGGTGTCCGGATAGACGAACTATCACCGTTGGCCGAACTCCTGGACTATGAAGATACAAGATTGAAGACTTCATCCCGTGTCCGGATGGGACTTTCCTTGGCGTGGAAGGCAAGCTTGGCGATACGGATATGTAGATCTCCTACCATTGTAACCGACTGTGTAACCCTAACCCTATCCGGTGTCTATATAAACCGGAGGGTTTTAGTCCATAGGACGAACAACAATCATACCATAGGCTAGCTTCTAGGGTTTAGCCTCTCTGATCTTGTGGTAGATCCACTCTTGTACTACCCATATCATCAATATTAATCAAGCAGGAGTAGGGTTTTACCTCCATCGAGAGGGCCCGAACCTGGGTAAAAACATCGTGTCCCTTGTCTCCTGTTACCATCCGCCTAGACGCCTGATTCGGGACCCCTACCCGAGATTCGCCGGTTTTGACACCGACATTGGTGCTTTCATTGAGAGTTCCTCCGTGTCATCATCCTTAGGCTCGATGGCTCCTTCGATCATCAACAACGACGCGTCCAGTGGTGAGACTTTTCTCCCCGGACAGATCTTCGTATTCGGCGGCTTTGCACTACGGGCCAATTCACTTGGCCATCTGGAGCAGATCGAAAGTTACGCCCCTGGCCATTAGGTCAGATTTGGGAGTTTGAACTACACGGCCGACATCTGCGGAGACTTGATCTTCGACGGATTCGAGCCACAGCCAAGCGTGCGCAGCCGCTGCCTCGATGGGCGTGATCTAGCTCTGTCATGAGCAGTTGCTCGAGGTCGCACCAGCGTTCGCTCCGACCCTTAGCTCGGAGCCAACTCCGCCGATCGAGGACGAGTGGCTGGACACCTCCTCGGGGGCTACGATCTCTACGGCGATTAAGCCGAACTCCATCCCCGTCCTTTGCGAAGACCGTGACTCCAAGGTGCCGGACTCCTCTCCGGACTCCGAACCCTCCGCGCCCGCCAATCGAATCCAATTGGGCACCGGTTATGGAGTTCACTGCCACAGACATCTTTCAGCACTCGCCCTTTGGCGACATCCTGAATTCACTAAAGTCTCTTTCTATATCAGGAGAGCCCTGGCCGGACTACGGTCAGGAAGGTTGGGATGCGGACGACGAAGAAATTCAACGCCCACCCACCACCCACTTTGTAGCCACTGTCGATGATTTAACCGACATGCTCGACTTCGACTCCGAAGACATCGACGGTATGGACGATGATGCTGGAGACGACCAAGAACCAGCGCCTACAGGGCACTGGAAGGCCACCTCGTCATATGACATATACATGGTGGACATCCCAAGAGATGGGAACAGCGATGGAACAGCGGAGGATGACCCCTCCAAGAAATCGCCTAAGCGCCAGCGTCAGCGGCGCCGCTCTAAATCCCGCCACAGCAAAAACGGTGATTCCGGCACAGGAGATAATAAGACCCCGGACAAGGTCGAAGACAACCCCTCCAAGCAGGATTCAGACAGAGGAGGGAGAAGCCAGCCCTCATGATAGAGCGGGCATGTGGAGGTGGAGGACGATAATTATATGCATCCCTTCGAAGATGAGGCAAGCCTCGACGACAACGAATTTGTCGTGCCTGAGGATCCCGCCGAACAGGAGCGTTTCAAACGCAGTCTTATGGCCACGGCAAGCAGCCTCAAGAAAAAGCAGCAGCAGCTTAGAGCTGACCAAGACTTGCTAGCTGACAGATGGATCAAGTCCTCGTGGCCAAGAGTACGAACTCGAACGCCCTCCAAGAGATACCCAAAACGCAGGCTGCTACCCCAATTAGAGGAAGCAGCACCCAAACCTACATCACCAGCGCATGATGCGGTGACCGCCACCACGTGGTCGCTGACAGAGGCCTCTGGACCCTCCATTCAAGCCGCACCCCGGCGTCGCTCGAAAAGTACCAAGGCACGGGGAAACGCGCCAGACCTGCGAGACATATTGGAGGACAAGGCAAGGCAAACAAGATCAATCTATGGATCGCGTGGGCGCCCCACAACACGTGATGATAATCGTCACGCCGGATACAGGAATTCTGGCCGGGCCGAACACAGTAGACAAAGCTCATTTGAGATGCGTCGTGATATAGCTCAATACGTAGGCGCCAAGACACCCACTATGCTTCACGCACGAAGTGATGGATCATCAAATCCCCGAGGGTTTCAAACCCGTAAAGATCGAATCATACGATGGCACAACAGATCCTCGTGGTTTGGATCGAGGACTACCTCCTCCATATCCACATGGCCCGCGGTGATGATCTACACGCCATCAAATACCTCCCCCTCAAGCTTAAAGGACCAGCTCGGCATTGGCTTAACAGCTTGCCACCAGAATCAATTGGTTGTTGGGAGGACCTGGAAGCCGCATTCCTTGATAACTTCCAGGGCACATATGTGCGACCACCAGACGCCGATGACCTCAGCCACATAATTCAGCAACCAGAAGAATCGGCCAGACAATTCTAGACACAGTTCCTAACCAAGAAAAATCAAATCATTGACTGTCCGGATGCAGAGGCCCTTGCAGCCTTCAAACATAACATCCGCGACGAGTGGCTTGCCCGGCAACTAGAACAGGAAAAGCCGAAATCCATGGCAGCCCTCACAAAACTCATGACCCGCTTTTGCGCGGGAGAGGACAGCTGGCTAGCTCGTAGTAACAACTTGACCAAAAAACCCTGGTAGTTCGGATACCAAGGACAACAATGGCAGGTCGCGTCGCAACAAGCACAAGCGCCGCATTAACGGGGATAATGCTGAAGATACGATACCAATGCCAGATTCAGAGGCTCTAAACCCGGTCAGCAGAAAAAGCCGTTCAAAAGAAATACTTAGGGCTCGTCCAATCTGGACCGAATACTCGATCGCTCGTGCCAAATAGATGGCACCCCCGAAAAACCAGCCAACCACACCAACAGGGATTGTTGGGTCTTCAAACAGGCAGGCAAGTTAAATGCCGAACTCAATGACAAGGGGCTGCATAGTGATGACGAGGAGGAGCCCGGCCGAACAATAGAGGACAGAAGGGCTTCCCCCCACAAGTGCGGACAGTGAACATGATATACGCAACCCACATACCCAAAAGGGAGCGGAAGCGTGCACTAAGGGACGTATATGCGATGGAGCCAGTCGCCCCAAAGTTCAACCCATGGTCCTCCTGCCCGATCACCTTTGATCGAAGGGACCACCCCACTAGCATCCGCCATGGCGGATTCGCCGCATTGGTTCTTGACCCAATCATTGATGGATTTCACCTCACTAGAGTCCTGATGGATGGCGGTAGCAGCCTGAACCTGCTCTATCGTGATACAAAGGCGCCAAAATGGGCATAGTCCATCAAGGATTATACCTACAAAGACGACCTTTAAAGGCGTCATACCGGGTGTAGAGGCCAATTGTACAGGCTCGGTTACACTCGAAGTGGTCTTCGGATCCCCGGATAACTTCCGAAGCGAAGAGTTAATCTTTGACATAGTCCCGTTCCGCAGCGGCTATCACACACTGCTTGGACGAACCGCATTTGCAAAGTTCAATGCGGTGCCGCACTACACATACCTCAAGCTCAAGATGCCAGGCCCTCGAGGAGTAATCACGATCAATGGAAACACCGAACGCTCTCTCCGAATGGAGGAGCATACGGCGGCCCTTGCGGCGGAGGTGCAAAGCAGCCTCTCACAGCAATTCTCGAGTCCGGCCACTAAACGTCCGGACACCGCTGCCGCCGGAGTAATCTACAACAAGACCGCCTTAGCACGATCCAAGCACGCATAGCAATCCGCCCCAACCCCAGCCCTTGCGAAATTGCGGTTAAAGACTATGCGTACATAACTACGCTCTGGAGATACCATGGGCATAAGGGGAGGGCACGACCACGGCATGCCCAAAGATGCGGCTCAACCGCACTGTGGGTCCCGATTGTGTCATTCTGCTTTTATTCTTTTCTCTTACTTTCGTGACTCCGCTTCCTGAAGCCCCGTCTGCCTCTAGAATTGCCGAACTCACGATGCAACAGCCAGGAAGCGTAGCTACATCGAGTGTCCAGTGGTCTCTACTACGAGCATTATACCTATTTTACATACCATCCCAAGCAGCTTACCCCTCGAGGGGACATGTCAAATAGTCCCATCCCTTGCTTATCGCACTATTTGTATCGTTCTGCTTTCATTGCAGTACCTTTTTTAAACAATACATAGCTTTTGTCTATTATTGCACTCCTTTCTTTATCTATATATATATATATATATATATATATATATATATATGTGTGTGTGTGTGTGTGTGTGTGTGTGTGTGTGTGTGTTCATTCATGACACGTTGCACCCGTACACTTTGGTACGGCCAATACACCAGGGGCTTAAGTATCCCAAAAATATGGTGTGATAAGTCCGAACACTTTCACAAGTGTGGCACCCCGAACTTATAGCATTATATGCATCGGCTCGAATCATGTCTTGGGTCAATAGTTGGGTTTGCCCGGCTCTCATGTTTTGGTACCTTACGTTTCGTTATATCGGCTAAGGTAAGCTGGGAGAACCACCGCGATTGTGCCCCGGTTGAGCTGGGTTGAGCACCTCAAAGGAGAAAGCTAAAACTGACTGTCATGATAGGGCGAGAGCCGATCGCTGTTCGAGAGGTTTTTTCGGCCCCTAAAGACTTATGCCGCTTAGAGCGAGGAGTCGGCATTGTCCGCCAAGGCATGGATAGCGCCCGAACTCGGTCTTCCGAGTACTAGGGCTTCACGAAATTTAAAATTATAGAATTCTATGGCTAAGTGAGAGTGTTCAAGCACTATAGTCCAGTTGCCTTGTTTGTTGTGTTGAGCGCCTCCCTCGAAGGACCCAAGAATGGGAACAAGAGTGCTCAAGTTTATCCCAAACACCCCAGCACTCGTGGCATGGGTGCTGAAGCCAACGACTTGCCATCTCTCAAATTTGATAAACGACCGCACAGAAGGTAATATTTTAAATTCACAAGCGTTGCTTAGCGCATATGAACAAGTTTTCAGCGTCTGAGGATAAAAATGCGAGTCTATTCAAAATTACATCTTTGGAGCATTCACCCGCTATAAAGCGGGCACCCTTCAGACGCCCTCATAGTACATTTCGGCTTGCGATGCTCCTTGCCCTTCGGTGGCCCGTCCGTCACAAGCTTCTCGGATCCGGCTTGCCCCAAAGGCACTTTAGCACGGGCAAGGCCCGACAGGCACCTTCAATGCGCACGGAGCGCTTGATGACTTCAATCCATGGACAAAGGCCCACCAGCCGCCCGACTAGCCCGAAGTAGCTCCTGTGCATGGCTTCCAATGGCCACAGCCAAATTATGAGGCCCTTCATGGACTGTTCGGCGACCTTGTGGAGCTCGACCACCGCTTTCGGGTCGCTCGAGGGCACGGATGTCCGCCTCAAAGATACTAAGACCAGAACACCTTTTCCGTCGAGCTCCCCTCCTTGGTGCGGTAGAACGCGGCAGCATCGGACACCACGGGCAGATCTGCGAATGCTCCTGGAGAGCTCCGGATTCGGGTAAGTAATAGATAATTCACTTTCACATGCTTGCTTTGCATAAAG
The DNA here is from genome assembly GCA_021605145.1 of Aegilops bicornis. NCBI lineage: Eukaryota > Viridiplantae > Streptophyta > Magnoliopsida > Poales > Poaceae > Aegilops > Aegilops bicornis. The sequence goes on from CM038672.1 coordinate 140,849,516, forward strand.
AATGCCTTACCCGCCGCTATCTTCTTTAATGATTCAATTTCCTGGAAGGCTTTTTTGGCGGCGGCCTTAGCGGCTTTGGCACTCTCAAGAGCCGAGGCAAGCTCGGACTCTCGAGTCTTCGAGTCACGCTCCAAACTCTCGTGTTTTTCCACGAGAGCCTGGAGCTCTTGCCGCACCTCCGCCACCCGCGCCTCCTTCTTCTCTCGCTCGATGCGCCTCCGCCCGCTTTGCTTTCGGCCGTGGACACCGCTTCCTTCGTGGTCGCCACCTCGCTCGTGGCCCCTACAATACCCACGTTAGTCCTGTCATTTTGCAACCAAATCCTTTCTATAAGGTATTGCTCTAAGAAGGTATTACTTACCTTCCTTGTCCTCGAGCTGCTTCTTGGCAAGGCCGAGCTCGTTCTCGGACCGCCGAGGCTCTGCTTCAATGCATTGACCTCCAGCATCGGTCTGGCAGAGGTCGCCAGCGCAGCCTGAATTCCCATATTGACATACTTATGTTAGACTCCTGCGTATATCTTTTTAGATCCATGATCCGGTTTTTCTTCTGAACACCGAACTAAGCATCGAGGCTACCGTCTATGCGGTAATATTTTTCCATATTCTAAACTCACCTCAAAGCCTGTTAGAAGGTCGAACAGGCTTCACCATCGCTCTTGGCGGACTGAACTTTCTGGATCACCACACTCATAACAGTGCGGTGCTCCTCGTTGATGGAGGTGCCGTTAAGCGCCTCCAGCAAGCTATCCGGTGCCTCCGGATGGATGGAGGTCACCGGTGTCGCAGTCTTACCCTTCTTATGAAGGGGCCGCTTGCCGGACTTCGGAACCACTGAAGGTTCTGGTACGGAGTCCGGCACAGGGCCGGACTTAGAGCCCTCTGGGGTTTCGCCCCCTTTGCGCCCGGAGTCCGGGAGGTCGCCTTGCGGCGCCTCCAGGACCACCTCCTCCTGGTTGGGCCCCTTTGGGGATTCCACCGTGGTGTCGTCTACGTCACGAGGAGATTAGGCGGTCGGAAGTGAAGTGCTATTCACATCCGACGAATCCAGGGAGCCGCTCGACGAAGCGGCGAGCTCGCCCTTGGGCGGGCTACATGGTTATATTCAGCGTTAGAAGACATATGCGACAAATAAAAAGTCATGAGCTATTCCGGAGTACGGACACTTACGATCTCGCCAGGGGCTTGGCCCTCGGTGGCCACTCCTCCTCGTCGTTGTCGGGATTGGTGGAGAAGTCCAGAGGAAGGGTCCTTCCTTTCTTGGACCCTCCGGCCTCCCCAGTTGGGGTGGCCTTCCTTTTCTTCTCTCCCCCCGCAGGGGGAGATGCTTCTTTTTCCTCCTCCTCGCCCTCGGGGAGGATTCCGCCAGAGTCGCTTGGACGATGAGTCCGACAACACTGGCGCCGGAGCTCCTTCAGTTCCCGTGGCCTTCTTCTTGGCATTCTTCTCCGCACCACGTGAGGTGCCGAGCCAGCAGCTTTAATCAAGGCGTCCGCTGGAGTCTTCCGGCAAGGGCGGACAGCTAATCTGTCTCGACGTCTTCACCAGATCTGTCAAAGGTTAGGGAGTTTTAGATCCTGCATAGAGTCAAACTATGAAAAAGAGTCCCATAAAGGATAAAATAACTTACCTCGCTGGCTTAACGCTGCGAGCTGAATCCATGATCTTGATGGCGGATGCGGAGCTTTGCACCCTTGAACAAGACTCTTCCGTGCATCTTCGCACGTAGTGTCAAGAGCCGGTTCAAAGTTTGGTGTCAGGCCGGATCAAACTACCACAAATTGAAGGCCCGTTGCTTTGGCATGGGAGAATCCGCGGATGAGCATCACCGGATTACGTTGACAAGCTTGAGATCCTTGTCCACCGTGTTTTCGGACGCAGGTTTGAGTCGGCCAGCTCTTCCGAATCACCCCACGTCAGGCCCGTCTCTTTCCATGATGTGAGCCGTGTGGGGAAGCCAGATCGGAATTTGGGGGCCGCCGCCCATTGAGAGTCGCGCGGCTCGGTGATGTAGAACCACCCCGATTGCCACCCCTTTATGGTCTCCACAAAGGAGCCCTCGAGCCATAGGACATTGGCCATCTTTCCCAAAGATGGCACCTCCAAGACTCCGGCTTGATGGCCGCCCACTACCTTCGGCTTGACATTGAAGGTCTTCAGCTATAAGCAAGTGGGGCTGGATGCGAGGAAGGTTTCGCACACCCACGATAAACGCCGAGATATTGAGGATGAAATTCGGGGCGGATCGTGGGAAATCTAGGCCGTAGTAGAACATGAGCCCCCGGACGAATGGGTGAAGTGGAAACCCTAGTCCGTGGAGGAAGTGGGGGAGGAACACCACCCTCTCATGGGGCCTGGGGGTGGGGATGAGCTGCCCCTTGTTGGGGAGCCGACACGCAATATCGCCTGACAAGTATCCGGCTTTCCACAGCTTTTTGATGTGCCCCTCCGTGACGGAGGAGGCCATCCACTTGCCTCCCGCTCCGGACATGGTTGGAGAAGGTTGAGGTCGGATGTGCGGACTTGGGCGCTGGAGCTCGAGTGCGCGGAAATGGATGAGCAAAGGTGGAAGAAGGCGTAGGTTAAAAGGTGGATCCTTATCCCCTTATATGGACGGACGAAGCTATGCGTCCCCCGCCAGCCTGGTAAAACTCGCTTATCTCCCAAGTGCCGTAATCAATGACGCGTTTGGGTTACCCACGTCCGTATTGATGGGAATCCCGGAATAAGGGGGCACGATCTCCGCTCTGATAAGACGTGCTGAAGAAACCGCCTCGCTAAACGCGCAGAGGTGGAACAGTAAAACGACTCGTATAAAGGCCTGGCCGTGGTGTGATGTCACGCCGCGGAATACGTCAGCAGATATGTGGAAAGGTTATTCTCTCTACGGTGGTATGTGGAACTTGTTTTGCAGAGCCGGACACTATCCTTGTGTTCAAAATCTTCTATGACGTATTCGGAGGAGGAACCCGCCTTGCAATGCCGAAGACAATATGCGCGTCGGACTAAATGCGTCATTGAAGCCTGGTTCAGGGGCTACCGAGGGAGTCCTGGATTAGGGGTGTCCGGATAGCGAACTATCACCGCTGGCGGACTCTGGACTATGAAGATACAAGATTAAAGACTTCGTCCCGTGTCCTGGATGGGACTTTCCTTGGCGTGGAAGGCAAGCTTGGCGATACGGATATGTAGATCTCCTACCATTGTAACCGACTACTGTAACCCTAACCCTATCCGGTGTCTATATAAACCGGAGGGTTTTAGTCCCAGAGGATCTAACAACAATCATACCATAGGCTAGCTTCTAGGGTTTAGCCTCTCTTATCTCGTGGTAGATCCACTCTTGTACTACCCATATCATCAATATTAATCAAGAAGGAGTAGGGTTTTACCTCCATCGAGAGGGCCCGAACCTGGGTAAAAACATCGTGTCCCTTGTCTCATGTTACCATCCGCCTAGACGCACAGTTCGGGACCCCCTACCCGAGATCCGCCGGTTTTGACACCGACACTAACTCTCTTCGGTGTTTATATAAACCGGAGGGTTTTAGTCCGTAGGACGAACAACAATCATACCATAGGCTAGCTTCTAGGGTTTAGCCTCTCTGATCTCGTGGTAGATCTACTCTTGTACTACCCATATCATGAATATTAATCAAGCAGGAGTAGGGTTTTACCTCCATCGAGAGGGTCCGAACCTGGGTAAAAACATCGTGTCCCATGTCTCCTGTTACCATCTGCCTAGACGCACAGTTTGGGACCCCCTACCCGAGATCCGCCGGTTTTGACACCGACACCACTCCTTATTCCATAGTCCATAAAAGCTTTACCCAAAACATGAAAACTTCACAACACAAAACTCAACAGGAAATCTTATAAGCTCCGTTAGTGAAAGAAAACAAAACCACCACATAAGGTACTGTAATGAACTCATTCTTTATTTATTTTGGTGTCAAACCTACTGTATTCCAACTTCTCTATGGTTTATAAACTATTTTACTAGACATAGATGCATCAAAATAAGCAAACAACACACGAAAAACAGAATCTGTCAAAAACAGAACAGTCTGTAGCAATCTGTTACTAACGCAAACTTATGGAACTTCAAAAATCCTACTAAAATAGGAAGTCCTGGAAAATTTGTCTATTGATCAGCAGCAAAAAGAATCAAGGCAAAAGAACGTTTCTGTGATTTAACAAAACTAAATTCGTGCGTGCAAAGTTTCTGTTTTTCAGCAGAATCAAATCAACTATCATGATAGGTTATCCTATAGGTTCTACTTGGCACAAACGCTAATTAAAAGATAAAAACACATCTAAACAGAAGGTAGATGCAAGATTTATTACTAAACAGGAACAAAAACAAAAAACACAAAGAAAATCGGGTTGCCTCCCAACTAGCGCTATCGTTTAACGCCCCTATCTAGGCATAAAAGCAAAGATAGATCTAAGTAGTGCCATCTTTGGCACTAAATTCATAAGTATCTTGCATGATAGATTCATAAGGTAATTTGACTTTCTTTCTTGAAAAGTGCTCCATGCCTTTCTTTAGTGTAAATTGGAATCTAATATTCCCTTCCTTCATATCAATAATCGCACCAATCGCTCTAAGGAAAGGTCTACCAAGAATAATAGGAGAAGAAAGATTGCAATCTATATCAAGAACGATAAAATCTACGGGCACCAAATTTATATTTGAAACAATGAGAACATCACTGATTCTTCCCACTGGCTTTTTAATGGTGGAATCTGCAAGATGCAAATTTAAAGAGCAATCATCAAGATCATGGAAACCTAGAATATCACATAAAGTTTTCGGAATCGTGGAAACACTAGCACCCAAATCACACAAGGCAAAACACTCATGATCTTTAATTCTAATCTTTATAGTAGGTTCCCACTCATCATTAAGTTTTCTAGGTATAGAAACTTCCAAATTAAGTTTTTCATCATAAGATTGCATCAAGGCATCAACAATATGTTTGATAAAAGCTTTATTTTGACTATAAGCATGAGGAGAATTAACAACGGATTGCAACAAGGAAATACAACCTTCTAAAGAACAATTATCATAATCAAATTCCTTGAAATCTGAGATAGTGGGTTCAATACTATTTAAAGTCATGACCTCTCCAATCCCACTTTTACCAAATTTAGCATCAATATCTAAAAACTCTGAATTCTTGGGACGCCTTCTAGGTAAAGTTGATTCATCATCAATCCCATAATTATAAAGATTCATATTGCAGAACATAGATCTAATAGGAGACGCATCAATAACTTTAAGATCTTCATCATTATTTTCATGGAAACTAGAAGAACACGCTTTTATAAAGCAATCTTTCTTTGCACGCAATCTAGCGGTTCTTTCCTTGCACTCATCAATGGAAATTATCATGGCTTTGAGAGACTCATTGATATCATGCTTAGGAGAATAAGATCTAAGTTTAAGAGAATCAACATCAAGCGAAAGTCTATCAACGTTCCTAGCCAAATCATCAACTTTGAGCAATTTTTCTTCAAGCAAAGCATTAAAATTCTTTTGAGAAATCATAAATTCTTTCACACTATTCTCAAAATCAGAGGGCATCTTATTAAAATTACCATAAGAATTATTGTAGGACTTTCCATAATTATTAGAGGAATTACTAGGAACGGTCTAGCATTAAAGTTTCCTCTATAAGCATTGTTTCCAAAACTATTCCTACCAACAAAATTCACATCCATAGATTCATTATTATTATCAATCAAAGTAGACAAAGGCATATCGTTGGGATCAAGAGGAGTATTCTTAATAGCAAACAATTTCATAAGTTCATCCATCTTTCCACTCAAAACATTGATTTCTTCTATATCATGCACTTTTTTACTAGAAGATCTTTCGGTGTGCCATTGAGAATAATTAGCCATAATATTATCAAGAAGTTTGTAGCATCTCCTAACGTGATTTCCATAAACGTGCCTCCCGCGGCCGAGTCTAAGAGATTTCTAGAAGCAAAGTTCAAACCGGCATACAAATTTTGTATGATCATCCATAAATTCAAACCATGAGTAGGGCAATTGCGAATCATCAATTTCATTCTTCCCCAAGTTGGGAAACATGCTCATGATCAAGTTGTTTAAAATTCATAATATCGTTCCTGAGTGATAATCTTAGCGGGAGGAAAATACTTAGAGATAAAAGCATCTTTGCACTTGTTCCAAGAATCAATACTATTTTTAGGCAAAGACGAAAACCAAACTTTAGCACGATCTCTAAGTGAAAACGGAAATAACTTCAATTTAACAATATTGTTATCCATATCTTTCTTCTTTTGCATATCACACAAATCAACAAAGTTGTTTAGATGAGTAGCGGCATCTTCACTGAGAAGGCCGGCGAATTGATCTTTCATAACAAGATTCAGAAAAGCAGTATTGATTTCACAAGACTCAACATCATTAAGAGGAGCAATCGGAGTACTAAGGAAATCATTATTATTGGTATTGGGGAAATCACACAATTTGGTATTATCTTGCGCCATGGCAACAAGTAATCCAACACACAAGCAAACAGGAAAAAGGCAAACGAAAGAGAGAGACAGAGAGAGATTTGGAAAGAGAGGGCGAATAAAACGGCAAGGGTGAAGTGGGGGAGAGGAAAACAAGAGGCAAATGGCAAATAATGTAAATGCGAGGGAGATGGGTTTGTGATGGGTACTTGGTATGTCTCGACTTGAGCGAAGACCTCCCCGACAACGACGCCAGAAATCCTTCTTGCTACGTCTTGAGCTTGCGTTGGTTTTCCTTGAAGAGGAAAGGGTGATGCAGCAATAGTAGCGTAAGTATTTCCCTCAGTTTTTGAGAACCAAGGTATCAATCCAGTAGGAGGCTCCTCAAAAGTCCCAAGAACCTACACAAACAAACAAAGAACTCGCAACTAACACAACAAAGGGGTTGTCAATCCCTTCACGGCCACTTGCGAAAGTGAGATCTAATAGAGATAGTATGATAAGATAAATATATTTTTGGTATTTTATAATATAGATGCCAAAAGGTAAAGATGCAAATAAAAGTAGATTGGAAGCAAATATGATGAGAGATAGACCCGGGGGCCATAGGTTTCACTAGTGGCTTCTCTCAAGATAGCATAAGTATTATGGTGGGTGAACAAATTACTGTCGAGCAATTGATAGAAAAGCGAATAATTATGAGATTATCTAGGCATGATCATGTATATAGGCATCACGTCCACAACAAGTAGATCGACTCCTGCACCGCATCTACTACTATTACTCCACACATCGACCGTTGCTGCCTCGTGCATCTAGAGTATTAAGTTCATAAGAATGTAGTAACGCCTAAGCAAGATGACATGATGTAGAGGGATAAACTCATGCAATATGATATAAACCCCATCTTTTATCCTCGATGGCAACAATACAATACGTGCCTTGCAACCCTTTACATCCTTTGGTAAGGACACCGCAAGATTGAACCCAAAGCTAAGCACTTCTCCCATCGCAAGAAAGATCAATCTAGTAGGCCAAACAAACTGATAATTCGAAGAGACTTGCAAAGATAACTCAATCATACATAAAAGAATTCAGATGAGATTCAAATATTTCTCATAGATAAACTTGATCTTAAACTCACAATTCATCGGATCTCGACAAACACACTGCAAAAATAGTTTACAACGAATAGATCTCCACAAGAGAGGGGGAGAACATTGTATTGAGATCCAAAAAGAAAGAAGAAGCCATCTAGCTAATAACTATGGACCCGAAGGTCTGTGGTAAACTACTCACAACTCATCGGAGGGGCTATGGTGTTGATGTAGAAGCCCTCCATGGTCGATTCACCCTTCGGCAGATCGCTGATGAAGGCTCCAAGATGGATCTCGTGGATACAGAAGGTTACGGCGGTGGAAATTGTGTTTCGTTGGCTCCCTGGATGTTTTCGGGGTACGTAGGCTTATATAGGAGGAAGAAGTACGTCGGTGGCCTCTTGAGGGGTCCACGAGACAGGGGGCGTGCCCTATAGGGGGCGCGCCCTAGCCTCTCGTGGCTGCCTTGACTGCTTCTTGACTTGCACTCCAAGTCCTCTGGATCACGTTCATTCCAAAAATCACGCTCCCGAAGGTTTCATTCCGTTTGGACTCCGTTTGATATTCCTTTTCTTGAAATCTTTGAAATAGGCAAAAAAAACAGCAAATACGGGCTGGGCCTCCGGTTAGTAGGTTAGTCCTAAAAATGATATAAATGTGTAAAATAAAGCCCATAAACATCCAAAAGCGGTAATATAATAGCATGGAACAATAAAAAATTATAGATACGTTGAAGACGTATCATTCAGCGCCCTCTCCGTGTCGACCCAGTTCGAGTACTGAGTCTCAAACTCGGTCTGGTGACTGGCCTCGCTGTCCTTCGCCTTCTGAAGGGCCGCCTCGTGAAGATCCGCCAGGTCAGCCAGCTCCTTGACCAGACAGTCGCACTCCTGGGCCACCTTGCTGCACTCCTCCTCCTTGGCGCGCAGCGCGGTTTGGGCTTCACTCAGCTGCTGCTGCAAGGTGGCGTTGGCTCATGCAAAGACAAGAAAGCAAAGATGGTCAATAATCAAGAAAGAAGACAAGAAGTTGTCGGAGAGATCCGGCCCGACTGCTCAGCAGCCGGCCCGAATCTCGGGGACTACACCTAGCGGGTCCGCTGACGTGCCCCCGCACGAGAGAGAAGACGGAGTGCTTACTCCGGCTCTCGGTCAAATCAGCAGTCCGCTGGGCCAGCTCCTGGACCTGGGAGTTGAAGGCAGCCGTGCGGATGTTGTGATAATCCTGCAATGAAGATAACAGAAGAGAAAACAAGTCATAACTCGAGCCTACTTGGAAGTTCCAGGCCGCCTGCTCAGCAGCCGGCCCGGAACTCGGGGACTACACCCAATGGGTGCGCTGACGCGCCCCCATGGAATATTACAAGAATGAAAAACAAGAAACATACTCGGATGGCCGCTCATGACGCTAGGAACTCCTGCGTGTAATGCTGGAGAGCGGCGGCCTGAGCCTGGAGCCGGGCCCAGACGTCCTGTGCGGCCGCGTTCAGAACAGCTGTTCCACCCCCGGGCGTCCACTCCGGCGAACCAACGCTGGTGGCCTCCACATCCAAGGCCAATGAGCTTGTGGCCCCGACCTCCTGCGGCCATGGCGCCGAAGCCGCCTTCACCGCACAACGACATGCTGCAGAGCGGACCGCGGGGGTCGTCCCCACCACCAGCTCGCCACCAGCCAGCGGCGCCGGTGGTGCGTCAGGCCGGCCACTTTGGGTCTCGACGGTCGACGCTGGCGGGGGCATCTCCGCCCCCAGGATGATACCGTCGCCCCTCCCCTCTTCATAACAGGATGGTCGTCGTCGGCTCCTCCAGTCGACGCTGGGATCTTGGGCGCGGGTGGCGCGGCGCGCAGGGGGATGACAAGTTGCGAAGTCTGGCTGCGTGCGGCCTCTTCCGCTTGCGCTTTGGCCGTGGAGCCCGCTTGGGCCCTGGCCGCAGCGTCGGCCTGGGCCTTAGTAGCCGTGTCCGCCTCCTCCTGCGCCGCCTTGGCCGCCTCCGCCCTCTGCCACTCCGCCTCTTCCCGCTCTTCGCGCGCCTCCTGCGCGTTCCTCTCTGTTGCCACCTGGAGCTCGGCGCGCGGGTCCACGTGGCAGGTGTTGGCGGAGCCCTCCGCCGTCCCGACCACGTAGGCGGCGCCAGCCCGCTCAAGAGAGAGCGGGGCCCTGTTCAAGCAAAATAAAAAAGAATTCAGAGCGAAGTTGCAAGGAAAAAGAAGAAAAGACGCGAGAGGAGTCAAACACTTACGCAGACACCATCTAGGGCTGCTTCACGGTCTTCTGTAATCGGGCCACCATCACGGTGGCCTCCTCCCGCTTGGTCGCCGCCGCCGAGCTCTTGGATTTCTTAGGCCGGCTGCCGTATAACAACAAGCCAGCTCGGCGCTTCGGTGCGCCGCCCGAGGCAGTCGGTGCAGCTGATGAGCTCGCGCCCGCCTGGTCGGCGACCAGCGGGCGGCGCGGTGCGTTCTCCTCCTCATCATTGTCCGGCCAATCATCGAGGCCGCCTCCACCTCCGGAGCCGCCTGCTCCTCCCCCGCCACCCATGGCGTCGTCTTCTTCCAGGGCGGCCGCCCCCAAGTCAGGGTCGTCCTCGTCACTCACTGACCGGTCGTGCAGATACTCGTGGCCCTGTGCCAGGGTATCGACTGCCGACTGGGTGGTGAAGATCTGCATCATGACTGACTGATCAGGCGGCAAAGAAGAACCCGACAGCTAAAGAGAAAAAAGGAAGAGTTGAGGACTCACCGTGGGCGGCGGGTGCACGCGGGAGTATGGCTGCTTGCCGAACTGCCACTCCGCCTCCGGGAGTTTGCAGTTCGAGATGTAGTTCACCTGATGGGCTACCTCCGCGCCCGACATCTCCCTGGTGCACATCCAGCACGGGTCTCGATGCCCGCTCATCTGGCTAATCATATGGGGCCGGCCTTGGAGGGGGAGCACTCGGCGCACCATGAAGGCGGTCAGCAGGTCTGACCCCTTGAGGCCTTCTACCTCCATCATCACCTTAAGTCGGGCGACGGCGGCAGGGAAGGCAGCCGATAGCATCTTTGGTCGAAACGCCCAGTTGGAGTGGGGCTCAGCCGGCGGGCCAGCTACATAAGTCGGCAGGTTGATGAAGTCCGCCTCCGGGTAGACGTTCTTGATGTAGAAGTAAGATTTTTGCCTCAACTTGACCGACTGCGTCAAGCTGATGGCCGGGAAGCAGTTCTCTGCAGCCGGACGCTGCACCGCAATGAAGGCGCCGCACTGAGCCGCCTTCCCCTTGGCGGTAGTGTCGAGCTTGGTGTAGAAAAACTCCCCCCAGAGCTTGAGGGTGGGGAGGATGCCGAGGTAACCCTCACAGAGAGTCACGAAGGCCGACAGCAGCACCACCGTGTTCGGCGTAAGGTGGTGCGGCTGGAGTCGAAAGAATTGGAGGAAGGAGCGGAGGAAGCCGCTCGCCGACAGGCTGAAGCTGCAAAGAAGTGCGACCGGAAGACAACGCATTCGCCTTCCTCCGGCGCCGGCGAGATCTCCCTCTTGGGCGGCAGGCGTACCTCTACGTAGCCCTCGCCGGACAGCCGCCGCGTTTGGCGGAGGTAGTCGAGGTGATCTTCGTGGACATTGGAGCCATCCCAAGCGCCGGAGCTTACCCGCTCGTGCGCCATGAGAACTTGGAGCTTGACGGAAGCACGGCACGGCAACGAGTGCGCAAGCCCGTGGCGGAGCAGCGACACTACGGGGTGGATGGGCTCGGCAATGGCGAACTGCGGCGACAGTGCAGAAGAGAAGGATGGCGAAGGGAGAGGAGGGCGCGCGTGCGTATGCCACTCCCCTCCTCCCCCTACTTATAGCCCCGGGCGGCGGAACCGAGGGGTCGGGACATCGGGATCGTGGGATTAACTACGCCCACGACCCTAGGACCCCGCGTTTACCGTGCAGTAACAGCACGCATTTACTGCGCCCCGGAACGCCAACCGTCTACCGTGGCCATAGCGGGTCCGCGCGCGTGCTGAGGCCTGGTAGTGGCGGGGCCCAGCCTGCGGCGACGCCCCGTCGCACATGTGAGCTGGCAGGCTGATCCGGCCAGCTAGCGCCGCGTGGCGCGCGGTCAACGGGCGGCTGGCTTGGCGCCCGGCAAACGTGCCACCTAGCTCCCGCATTTCAAAATCACCAGACGGCATGCTTGGTCATGGCCTACTCCTAGCTGTCGGCTCTTCAGAGTAGGAAGCTGCTGAGGCCTCTCTCCCTTTCAGCCACGACGCCCCACCAGCTTTGGGGACTACTGTCGGAATAAATGACCACGGGTAGCCCTATCCGCTCCCCATGATATTTCGAGACATCAGGGCCGGCTGTGCCCCTCAAGCATCAAAGACAAGGGGCCGCCTTCTTATGGCCGGCTGGTCCAAATGGCCGGCTGCAGGAAGACGGCAAGGCCCAAAGAGCAGCTCCGACACGGGCTGATTCCTAGCAGGCGGCTGCCAGAGCGGCTGACTCCTTGCAGGCGGCCCACCCTCACACCCACAAAGTTTGCACCCCCATAACAACGACGAGACGGGGCGTGGCTACAGTACAGCCTGCCATCCCCGAATCCGGGGGTGGACGTGGCCACAGTGCAGCGTACCGGGCGGCCATCCCTAGCCCGACACAGCACTGTTGCCATGCTTCCCATGATATCACCCGTGGCAGAGGCAGCCATACTCCCATGACGGGCTGTCGGTACGGCCCGCAGGCGGCGGGCCCTACTTGTTTGTGAGATGACAAAAAATGGCAAGCCCTGACCAGTCGGCATAGGGGAAGGCCGACTCCCAGCAGCCGACCCTCCCCGTCCCTTGAAGTTTGTGCGCATTAACCAGATAAGACGGGGTGCGGCTAAAGTGAACGCCCACCAGGCGGCGGTACTGTAGCCACGCTGTCCTAGACCAAATCCTCGTCATCCGAGGCAGGGCTAGAGTGATGAGCAGCCGACAGGACCCACAGGCGGCGGGCCCTACCTGTCGGCCAAGATCCCGGCAGCCGGCGGGACCCACCAAGCAGCGGGCCCCAACAGCCGGCGACCATAGACACTAACGGCTCGAGCCTATACCCGGCCGGATTACCATTGTACCCCTGGGGGTAGGCCTATATAAACCCCCCAGGGCACCCATGCAAAGGGTTGAGCCTCTTGGAGAATACACACACATAGAGACAGGAGTAGAGCTAGCCTTGCCCTTCTCCTTCCTCTAGCCAGACAGCTCAAGGAGCAAGCTTGTAGCTACTTGTTGATCTAGTGATCATGCGGAGACCCGCAGAGCAGGACTAGGGGTGTTATCTCCTAGGAGAGCCCCGAACCTGGGTAAGATGCATCGGCGTACATGTTTACGCATTATCCCGTTTCCAGGCACCGATGATGTCTTACTAGCTCCCACCATGATTAGCCATCCTTTGGCATATGTCGCACCAAACCCCCGACAGAGATCTAATAGAGATAATAAAGTAAATATTTTTGGTATTTTTGTTGTATAGATTGAAAAGTAAAGATTGCAAAATAGTAAACGAGATTTAAAGATATGTAATATAATGGAAAAGAGACCCAGGGTCATAGTCTCACTAGTGGCTTCTCTCGGGATAGCATGTATTACGGTGGGTGAACAAATTATTGCCGAGCAATTGATTGAAAAGCGCATAATTATGAAGATATCCAAGGCAATGATCATGAACATAGGCATCATGTCCGTGTCAAGTAGACCGAAATGATTCTGCATCTACTACTATTACTCCACACATCGACCGCAATCTAGCATGCATCTAGAGTATTAAGTTCATAAGAATGGAGTAACGCATTAAGCAAGATGACATGATGTAGAGGGATAAACTGAAGCAATATGATATAAACCCCATCTTTTTATCCTTGATGGCAACAATACAATACGTGCCTTGCTACCCCTACTGTCACTGGGAAAGGACACCGCAAGATTGAACCCAAAGCTAAGCACTTCTCCCATGGCAAGAAAGATCAATCTAGTAGGCCAAACTAAACCGATAAATCAAAGGGACTTGCAAAGATATCAAATCATGCATATAAGAATTAAGAGAAGAACCAAACAATATTCATAGATAATCTTGTTCATAAATCCACAATTCATCGCATCTCGGCAAAGACACCACAAAAGAGTATTACATTGAATAGATCTCCAAGAACATCGAGGAGAACTTTGTATTGAGAATCAAGGAGAGAGAAGAAGCCATCTAACTAATAACTATGGACCCGAAGGTCTGTGGTAAACCACTCACGCTTCATAGGAGAGGCAATGCTGTTGATGTAGAAGCCCTCCGTGATCGATTCCTCATCCGGCAGATCGCCGGAAAAGGCCCCAAGATGGGATCTCACGGGTACAGAAGGTTGCGGCGGTGGAAAAGTGGTTCTGTGGCTCCCCTTGATGTTTCTATGGTATAAGAGTATATATATAGGCGAAAGAAGTACGTCGATGGAGCTACGAGGGGCCCACGAGGGTGGGGGCGCGCCTACCCCCCTGGGCGCGCCCTCCTGCCTCGTGGACGCCTTGTGGCGTTTCAGACTTCAAATCCAAGTCTTCTGGTTTGCTTTCGGTCCAAGAAAGATCATCGTGAAGGTTTCATTCCGTTTGGACTCCGCTTGGTATTCCTTTTCTGCAAAATTCTAAAATAAGCAAAAAAAAACAAAAACTGACACTGGGCCTCCAGTTAATAGGTTAGTCCCAAAAATAATATAAAAGAGCATATTAAAGCCCATTAAACATCCAAAACAAATAATATAATAGCATGGAACAATCAAAAATTATAGATGCGTTGGAGACGTATCAAGCATCCCCAAGCTTAATTCCGGCTCGTCCTCGAGTAGGTAAATGATAAAAACAGAATTTTTGATGTGGAATTCTACCTAACATATTTATCAATGTAATTTTCTTTATTGTGGCATGTATGTTCAGATCCGAAAGATTCAAGACAAAAGTTTAATACTGACATAAAATAAATAATTATTCAGGCATACTAAGAAAGAAATCATGTCTTCTCAAAATAACATGGCCAAAGAAAGTTATCCCTACAAAATCATATAGTTTGGTTATGCTCTATCTTCATCACGCAAAGTATTTAATCATGCACAACCCCGATGACAAGCCAAGCAATTGTTTCATACTTTTGATGTTCTCAAACTTTTTCAATCTTCATACAATACATGAGTGTGAGCCATGGACATAGCACTATAGGTGGAATAGAATGGTGGTTGTGGAGAAGACAAAAAAGGAGAAGATAGTCTCACATCAACTAGGCATATCAATGGGCTATGGAGATGCCCATCAATAGATATCAATGTGAGTGAGTAGGGATTGCCATGCAATGGATGCACTAGAGCTATAAGTGTATGAAAGCTCGACAAAAGAAACTAGGTGGGTGTGCATCCAACTTGCTTGCTCAGGAAGACCTAGGGCACTTTGAGGAAGCCCATCATTGGAATATACAAGCCAAGTTCTATAATGAAAAATTCCCACTAGTATATGAAAGTGACAACATAGGAGACTCTCTATCATGAAGATCATGGTGCTACTTTGAAGCACAAGTGTGGTAAATGGATAGTAGCATTGCCCCTTCTCTCTTTTTCTCTCATTTTTTTCATCATTTTTTTATTTTATTTTTATTTTTTTATTTGGGCCTTTTCTCTTTTTTTGGCCTCTTTTTTTTCATTTAGTCCGGAGTCTCATCCCGACTTGTGGGGGAATCATAGTCTCCATCATCCTTTCCTCACTGGGAGAATGCTCTAATAATGAAGATCATCACACCTTTATTTACTTTACAACTCAGGAATTACAACTCGATACTTAGAACAAAATATGACTCTATGTGAATGCCTCCGGCGGTGTACCGGGATGTGCAATGATTCAAGAGTGACATGTATGAAAAATTATGAACGGTGGCTTTGCCACAAATACGATGTCAACTACATGATCATGCAAGGCAATATGACAATAATGAAGTGTGTCATAATAAACGGAACAGTGGAAAGTTGCATGGCAATATATCTCGGAATGGCTATGGAAATGCCATAATAGGTAGGTATGGTGGCTGTTTTGAGGAAGGTATATGGTGGGTGTATGGTACCCGTGAAATTTGCGCGGTACTAAAGAGGCTAGCAATGGTGGAAGGGTGAGAGTGTGTATAATCCATGGACTCAACATTAGTCATAAAGAACTCACATACTTATTGCAAAAGTTTATTAGTTATCGAAACGAAGTACTATGCGCATGCTCCTAGGGGATATGTTGGTAGGAAAAGACCATCGCTGGTCCCCGACCGCCACTCATAAGGAAGACAATCAATAAATAAATCATGCTCCAACTTCATCACATAACGGTTCACCATACGTGCATGCTACGGGAATCACAAACTTTAACACAAGTATCTCTCAAATTCACGACTACTCTACTAGCATGACGCCAATATAACCATCTTTATATCTCAAAACAATCATAAAGAATCAAACTTCTCATAGTACTCAATGCACTTTATATGAAAGTTTTTATTATACCCATCTTGGATGCCCATCATATTAGGACTAATTTTATAACCAAAGCAAATTACCATGCTGTTATAAAAGACTCTCAAAATAATATAATTTAAATATGAGAGATCAATAATTTATATAAAATGAAACCACCACCGTGCTCTAAAAAGGTATAAGTGAAGCACTAGAGCAATATTGTCTAGCTCAAAAGATATAAGTGAAGCACATAGAGTATTCTAATAAATTCCGATTCATGCGTGTCTCTCCCAAAAGGTGTGTACAGCAAGGATGATTGTGGTAATCTAAAAAGAAGAGACTCAAATCATACAAGACGCTCCAAGCAAAACACATATCATGTGGTGAATAAAAACATAGCCTCAAGTAAAGTTACCGATAGATGAAGACGAAAGAGGGGATGCCTTCCGGGGCATCCCCAAGCTTAGGCTTTTGGTCATCCTTGAATTTTACCTTGGGGTGCCTTAGGCATCCCCAAGCTTAGGCTCTTGCACTCCTTATTCCACAATCCATCAAATCTTTACCCAAAAACTTGAAAACTTCACAACACAAAACTTCAACAGAAAATCTCATGAGCTCAGTTAGTATAATAAAATAAACCCCCACTTTAAGTTACTGTAATTAACTCATTTTTTATTTATTTTGGTGTTAAACCTACTGTATTCAAACTTCTCTTTGGTTCTACCCCCCCCCCCCCCCCCGCATACTACTCATAGATTCATCAAAATAAGCAAACAACACACGAAAAACAGAATCTGTCAAAAACAGAACAGTCTGTAGCAATCTGTAACTTTAGAATACTTCTGTAACTCTTAAAATTCTGAAATAAATTGGTGAACGTGAGGAATTTGTCTATTAATCATATGCAAAAAGAATCAACCTAAAAGCACTCTTCTGTAAAAATGACAGCTATTCTCGTGAGCGCAAAAGTTTCTGTTTTTTACAGCAATATCGCAAAGACTTCACCCAAGTCTTCTCAAAGGTTCTACTTGGCACAAACACTAATTAAAATATAAAACCACATATAAACAGATTCTAGATGAATTATTTATTACTAAACAGGTGCAAAAAGCAAAGAACAAAAATAAATTGGCTTGCCTCCCAACAAGCGCTATCATTTAACGCCCCCCTAGCTAGGCATAAAAACACGAATAGATCTAGGTATTGCCATAATAATGATAAGGCAAATCGCGAAAACTAGTCTCGTGCTCCCTACGTTCAGCAACAAGTTCTCTTTGTGGCAAGCAAAATTAATCAAAAGGGCTAAATTTAATGGCACAAAAGTCCCAAAGATCAAGCTCGGGAGGAGTTGGTTCGTCCTTTGGCCCTTCATATTGCACAACCAATTCATTATTATAAGCATTCTTTTAGCACAAAGTCATGAGCCTTTGTTCAAGAGGAAAACCTAACCCATTGTTCTGAATAGCAAAATTATCATTAAGTTCATAAATCCTATCAACTAGAACATCGGTAGGAACCCTCCTTCTAAGATTTTCATTATAAACAACATGATCTAAAGATCGTAAATGCATTATGTCTTCTTGATTAAAAAGAATCGCTTCTATGGGAGGACGACCGGCGTCCACCCTATAATGCACAAAAATTTAATTGGCCTCTTTCATTATAAATCTAAACTCATGTGCTAAAAAGATAGTAGCCGCTCGCTTAACAGAAGAATGCTCAATATTACAAAACTCTAGAAAAATCCTTTGTATGCAAGGATGCATGTGGATAAATTGTCTTTCAAGTTCAACTACGAGCAAAGATATAGCATCCGCAAGACTACTAGTTCTATGAAGAATAGATCCACCCATAGTGGGCAAAGCACCGGCACGAGTAAATAAATCTTGAATAACTCCTTTTCCAATAATGTTACCACTACCAATCCGGAACTTTTTAGTGTGCAAAATAGTAGGTTCTTCATGAGGGTTATCAAAAGCATCAAAGTTTCCCCCATTGTTACTACCATATTTTTCAATGATAACCTCCCCAATTTCAGACATGATGGCAACAAACCGTGCTTAACAAACGAGCACACGAGAAGCAAGCAAGAAGAGACGAAGGAAAGAGGGGCGAAGAAAAGGCAAAGGTTTTCAAAAAATCGTTTTAGAAGTGGGCGAGAGGAAAACGAGAGGGGAATGGCAAATAATGTAATGCGAGGGAGAAGAGTTTATGATGGGTACTTGGTATGGCTTGACTTGGCGTAGATCTCCTCAGCAACGACGCCAAAAATCCTTCTTGCTACCTCTTGAGCTTGCGTTGGTTTTCCCTTGAAGAGGAAAGGGTGATGCAGCAAAGTAGCGTAAGTATTTCCCTCAGTTTTTAGAACCAAGGTATCTATCCAGTAGGAGACAACGCACAAGTCACCTGGTACCTACACAAACAATCAAGAACCTTGCAACCAACGCGATAAAGGGGTTGTCGGTCCCTTCACGATCACTCGCAAAAGTGAGATCTAATAGAGATAATAAAGTAAATATTTTTGGTATTTTTGTTGTATAGATTGAAAAGTAAAGATTGCAAAATAGTAAACGAGATTTAAAGATATGCAATATAATGGAAAAGAGACCCGAGGGCCATAGGTTTCACTAGTGGCTTCTCTCGAGATAGCATGTATTACGGTGGGTGAACAAATTACTGCCGAGCAAATGATAGAAAAGCGCATAACTATGAAGATATCTAAGGCAATGATCATGAACATAGGCATCACGCCTGTGTCAAGTAGACCGAAACGATTCTGCATCTACTACTATTACTCCACACATCGACCGCTATCCAGCATGCATCTAGAGTATTAAGTTCATAAGAACGGAGTAACGCATTAAGCAAGATGACATGATGTAGAGGATAAACTCAAGCAATATGATATAAACCCCATATTTTTATCCTCGATGGCAACAATACAATACGTGCCTTGCTGCCCCTCATCACTAGGAAAGGACACCGCAAGATTGAACCCAAAGCTAAGCACTTCTCCCATGACAAGAAAGATCAATCTAGTAGGCCAAACTAAACCGATAATTCGAAGAGACTTGCAAAGATATCAAATCATGCATATAAGAATTCAGAGAAGAACCAAATGATATGCATATATAATCCTCTTCATAAATCCACAATTCATCGGATCTCATCAAAGACACCGCAAAAGAGTATTACATCGAATAGATCTCCAAGAACATCGAGGAGAACTTTGTATTGAGAATCAAAGAGAGAGAAGAAGCCATCTAGCTAATAACTATGGACCCGAAGGTCTGTGGTAAACTACTCACGCTTCATCGAAGAGGCAATGGTGTTGATGTAGAAGCCCTCCGTGATCGATTCCTCCTCCGGCAGGTCGCCGGAAAAGGCCCCAAGATGGATCTCACGGGTACAGAAGGTTGCGGCGGTGGAAAAGTGGTTTCGTGGCTCCCCCTGATGTTTCTAGGGTATAAGAGTATATGTATAGGCGAAAGAAGTACGTCGGTGGAGCTACGAGGGGGCCACGAGGGTGGGGGTGCACCTACCCCCCTGGGCGCGCCCTCCTGCCTTGTGGACGCCTCGTGGTGTTTCAGACTTCAACTCCAAGTCTTCTGGTTTGCTTTCGGTCCAAGAAAGATCATCGCGAAGGTTTCATTCCGTTTGGACTCCGTTTGGTATTCCTTTTCTGCAAAACTCTTAAATAGGCAAAAAAAGCGAACTGCACCGGGCCTCCGGTTAATAGGTTAGTCCCAAAAATAATATAAAAGAGCATATTAAAGCCCATTAAACATCCAAAACTGATAATATAATAGCATGGAACAATAAAAAATTATAGATACGTTGGAGACGTATCATGCGCTTTTCTATCAATTGCTCGGCAGTAATTTGTTCACCCACCGTAATACATGCTATCTCAAGAGAAGCCACTAGTGAAACCTATGGCCCTCGGGTCTCTTTTCCATTATATTGCATCTCTTTTCCATATTGTTGAATCTCGTTTACTATTTTGCAATCTTTACTTTCCAATCTATACAACAAAAATACCAAAAATATTTATTTTATTATCTCTATTAGATCTCACTTTTGCGAGTGACCGTGAAGGGATTGACAACCCCTTTATCGCGTTGGTTGCGAGGTTCTTGATTGTTTGTGCAGGTATTCGGTGACTTGTGCCTCGTCTCCTACTGGATTGATACCTTGGTTCTCAAAACTGAGGGAAATACTTACGCTACTTTGCTGCATCACCCTTTCCTCTTCAAGGGAAAACCAACACAAGCTCAAGAGGTAGCAATTATAAAGATGCTCTACATGTGTCTCCAAAGGTGTTTGTTGGGTTGGCATAGATCGAGATTAGGATTTGTCACTCCGTGTTTCGGAGAGGTATCTCTGGGCCCTCTCGGTAATGCTCATCATTATAAGCCTTGCAAGCAATGTGACTAATGTGTTAGTTGCAGGATGAAGTATTACGGAATGAGTAAAGAGACTTGCCGGTAACGAGATTGAACTAGGTATGATGATACCGACGATCGAATCTCAGGCAAGTAACATACCGATGACAAAGGGAACAACGTAGGTTGTTATGCGATTTGACCGATAAAGATCTTTGTAGAATATGTAGGAGCCAATATGAGCATCCAGGTTCCGCTATTGGTTATTGAACGGAGATGAGTCTCGGTCATGTCTACATGGTTCTCGAACCCGTAGGGTCCATAGGCTTAACGTTGGATGACGATATGTATTATGAGTTATGTGTTTTTGATGACCAAAGTTTGTTCGGAGTCCCGGATGTGATCGCGGACGTGACGAGAAGTCTCTAAATGGTCGAGACATAAAGATTGATATATTGGACCAGGTTATTCGGACACCGGAAGAGTTCCGGGAAGTTTTGGGTAAAACCGGAGTGCCGGAGGGGTTATCGGAACCCCCCCCCCCCCCGGGAACTAATGGGCCACCATGGGCCTTAATGGAGAGAGAGGAGGGTAACCAGTGCAGCCCCCCCATTGGAGTCCGAATAGGACAAGGGAAGGAGGGGCAGCGCCCCCTTTTCCTACTCCCTCTCCCTCTCCTTACCTTCCCCATTCTCCCTTGTGCTGGAATCCTACTAGGACTAGGAAGTCCTAGTAGGACTCCTCATCTTGGGGCGCACCCCTAGGGGCCGGCCAGCCTCCCCTTGCTCCTTTATATACGAGGGCAAGGGGGCACCCTAGAACACACAAGTTTCTCTTAACCGTGTGGGGTGCCCCCCTCCACAGTTACACACCTCGATCATACCATCGTAGTGCTTAGGCGAAGCCCTACGCCGGTAACATCATCATCACCGTCGCCACGCCGTCGTGCTGACGGAACTCACCCCCATCCTCAACTGGATCAAGAGCACGAGGGTCGTAATCGAGTTGAACGTGTGCTGAATGCGGAGGTGCCGTACGTTCGGTACTTGATCGGTTGGATCGCGAAGAAACTTCGACTGCATCAACCGCGTTATTGAAACGCTTCCACTTTCGGTCTACAAGGGTACATGGACACACTCTACCCTCTCGTTGCTATGCATCACCTAGATAGATCTTGCATGATCGTAGGAAATTTTTGAAATTACCGTGTTCCCCAATAGGAGCCACGGAGCTACACGCTCAATCTCCATGAACTGGATCTGCCACATTGGATTTAGTGCAGCTTGAGGAGCCTTTCACCATGGAGGAAGTGGAATGTGTGGTTAAAGATATGCCTCCGGACAAGGCGCCAGGGCCAGACGGATTCACGGGCCACTTCTATGCCGCCTGCTGGAACATAATTAAGGTGGATTTCATGAAGGCCATGAACTGTTTTTACAATGGTGATGTGAGGGGCACGGGAGCCATCAACAAATCCCTTGTCACTCCCTTGCCCAAGATGGATGGAGCCTTGGAGGTAGGCGACTTTAGGCCAATTAACCTTGTGCACGAGGCCATTAAAATCTTTGAGAAGGTGCTTGCCTATAGACTAATGGTGCAACTACCGAAGCTTGTGGGAAACCATAAAGGTGCTTTTGTGAAAGGCCGAGCGCTTCATGATAACTTCATGCTGGTTCAGAGTACAGCACGCAGGCTAAACACCCTCAAGATACAAGCTGTGCTACTCAAGCTTGATATATCAAAAGCATTCGACTCCGTCCAGTGGCCCTTCCTGCTTGAAGTGATGCAACAAATGGGGTTTGGACCTAGGTGGAGATCATGGATATGTGGGATTGTTTCAACGTCCACCACCAAGGTAATGGTGAATGGATACCCCAAGGACACGATATATAACTGCAAGGGGTTGAGGCAAGGCGACCCGATATCACCAATGCTCTTTATTCTTACTATGGAACCTTTGCATCGGTTGTTTGAGCGGGCTACGAGCAGAGGAGTTCTGGAGCATTTGGCGTGGTCAGGCATGAGGCAACGTTTGTCCATCTTTGTGGACGACGTGGTGGCCTTCATCAAGCCTAAATTGGTGGAACTTGAGGTGTGCAACAACATCTTGGAGATGTTTGGGGAGGCGTCAGGCTTACGAATAAACATGGTGAAATCGGCGGCCCTCCCAATCAGATGCAATGATCAGGAAATCACTATGGCTTGTCAGCATTTGGGATGCCCAAGAGGATCCTTTCCAATCAAGTACCTTGGACTGCCATTGTCTTTGAGAAAGCAATCTGCAGCGCAGTTGCAGTACCTAGTTGATCATATGACAAACTACCTACCCAAGTGGAAAGCGGCTTTGATGCCGAAGAGCGGACGACTTACCTTGGTACAGTCAGTGCTTTGCGCCATGCCCATTCATGTCATGATGGCTCTGGATCTACCGATGAAGACTATTGTTGTGATGAACAAGGTGTGCAGAGGGTTTCTCTGGTGCAGAAGGGATGCCACAAACGGTGGCAACTGTGCGGTCGCCTGGGATTCGGTCTGTACGTCGAACTGGGCTGGTGGTCTAGGGATACCGAACCTAAGATGGCTAAATGTGGCAACGCAAGCTAGGTGGCCATGGCTCCAAAGGGTGGACACAAGTAGACCATGAGTGAATTCAAGATAAATGTCCCTAAGGAAGCGAAGCTGCTTTTCCAGGCCACGACGACGAGTAAAGCATATTGCGGCCTCAATACACTCTTCTGGGAGGATAGGTGGATAGACGACATGAGGGTGCAGGAGACGGCATGAGGGTGCAGGAGATCGCTCCTAAGATCTATGACAGGATCCCAGCACCGATAAGATCAACGAGGATGGTTGCTCCAACCATTGAAAATGGGTCTTGGGCCGCGGACGTAGGCCCTGACCTTGGGGGTGAGGCACTGCAGGAATTTCTCACGCTATGGATAAGAGTCAGTGTCGGCGTTCTGGGAACGGGGTCCCCAGACTTGCCTGCCTGCGGCGTGGCTCAAAGGGGGGCCCATCACGGCCCATCTTCATCAACACAAGATCAAGACCCTCGCGAGGGGCCAAGCCTCGCGGGGCGGACGACGGGGAGCTTCCTCAGGCACGGCCTCATCAGGCTGGCTCGCGAGGAGGCGGAGAGATCAAGGCGGGGTACCTCACGAGGTGCCCATGACGCAAGCCATGACGACCAAGGGCGCCAGGCGGGCGCCAGCCCGCGCAATGTCCTCCTTTCCTCTTTGGTGCAAAGGGAGCAAGCGCAAGCGAGAGCATCAAGCAAAGGCGTCCATTTCGGTGCAACAAAACCAAGACCAGCCCAACGGCAGGAAGGAAGTCATTGTGGAGCCCAAGCCGGCGTCCCCCCAGAGCCTTCGGCAGGCGAGGACCAACTTTAGTCAGGATAAGTGTACCAGATATTCCCCTTCAAAATGGCCAATTGTTGGCGCCCTTCCCGCTCAATATTTAGGAAGAGGTCAGGACGCCCCGATTCAATCGTACACTAATCATACACGCAAACGCGTACGATCAAGATCGAGGACTCACGGAAGATATCACAACACAACTCTACAAATAAAATAAGTCATACAAGCATCATAATACAAGCCAGGCCTCGAGGGCTCGAATACAAGTGCTCGATCATAGACGAAGTCAGGAAGCAACAACATCTGAGTACATACATAAGTTAAACAAGTTTGCCTTAAGAAGGCTAGCACAAACTGGGATACAGATCGAAAGAGGCGCAGGCCTCCTGCCTGGGATCCTCCTAACTACTCTTGGTCGTCGTCAGCGGGCTGCACGTAGTAGTAGGCACATCCGGTGTAGTAGTCGTCGTCGACGGTGGCGTCTGGCTCCTGGGCTCCACCGTCTGGTCGCAGCAATCGAGTAGAGATAGGGGAAAAGGGGGAACAAGGCAACCGTGAGTACTCATCCAAAGTACTCGCAAGCAAGGAGCTACACTACATATGCATGGATATATGTGTAAAGGCCATATCAGTGGACTGAACTGCAGAATGCCAGAATAATAGGGGATAGCTAATCCTATCGAAGACTATGATTCTGGCAGCCTCCGTCTTGCAACATGTAGAAGAGGGTAGACTGAAGTCCTCCAAGTAGCATCGTATAGCATAATCCTACCCGGCGATCCCCTCCTCGTAACCCTGAGAGAGAGCGACCACCGGGTTATATCCGCACTTGGAAGGGTGTGTTTTATTAAGTATCCGGTTCTAGTTGTCATAAGGTCAAGGTACAACTCCAAGTCGCCCTGTTACCGAAGATCACGGCTATTCGAATAGATTAAACTTCACCTGCAGGGTGCACCACATAACCCAACACGCTTGATCCCATTTGGCTGGACACACTTTTCTCGGGTCATGCCCGCCGCTGAAGATCAACACGCCGCAGCCCCACCGGGCACAACAGAGGCCAGCACGCCCGGTCTAAACCTAAGCGCCGCAGTGCAGGCCCATCGCCCATAGCACACCAAGACGCTATGCGTACCGGCGAAGCGGAACTAGCCCCTTAATACAAGAGCAAGGCTTACGTTCCAATCCGGCGCCACTCGGTCACCGGAGTCACGAAGTGCCGATACCACCACGCGTCGGGATACCCATAACTACACCCACGTAGTGGGTTAGTGCGTATAGACCAAATGGCCAGACTCAGATCAAATACCAAGATCTCGTTAAGCGTGTTAAGTATCCGCGAACGCCGACCAGGGCCAGGCCCACCTCTCTCCTAGGTGGTCTCAACCTGCCCTGTCGCTCCGCCACAAAGTAACAATCGGGGGCCGTCGGGAACCCAGGCCCACCTCTACCGGGATGGAGCCACCTGTCCTTTCAGCCCCCATCTCCGAACAAAGATCACGAGTAATGTAACAATGTAAAGTATATAGTATATGCCCGTGATCACCTCCAAGTGATCACAGCCCAAAGAGTATAGCATGGCGACGGACAAGAGTGTAGGGCCACCGATGGAACACTAGCATCCTATACTAAGTAGTAGGATAGCGAGTAAAGGTAACAACAAGAGTAGCAAGGACAAAGCTATGCAAAGAAGATAGGTTTAATCGAAAATAAGTAACATGCTACACTACTCTAATGCAAGCGGTATAGAGAAGAGTAGGCGATATCTCAGTGATCAAAGGGGGCTTGCACTGTTGCTCGCAAGAGAGAAGGGTCGCCAACACCGTAGTCGATCGGGTACCAAAGAAGCAGCTGTCGGCCTCGGTGTCTAGCGAGAGAAGAGGGGAGGAACAATAAATATTTAAGCAAGCAGACGCATAAGCGATGCATGACATGACATGTATCGGTGCTAGGGGTGCCCTAACGCGGTATGAGGTGATACCGGTGAAGGGGAAAACATCCGGAAAGTATCCCGGTGTTTCGCATTTTCAGCGTAGGAACCGGAGGGAATGTTGCGTGTTTGCTATGCTAGGAGTGTGTGGCGGACGAACAGGTTGCGTGATCCGAATCGCCTCGTCGTTCCGAGCAACTTTCATGTAGAAAGTATTTTCATCCGAGCTACGGATTATTTTATATTAATTTTAAAGTTTTTAAATCATTTTCTAATTTACTAATTATTAATTAAATTAACATTATCCAGAATAGTGCTTGCCGACGTCAAGATGACGTCGTCAACGATCAGACCGTTGACTGGTCAACTGACAGTGGGTCCCATTTGTCATTGGTAGATTAACTAAACAAAGGTTAGTTAGCTTAATTACTTGATTAGGTTAACTAATTCTAATTAATTTAGTTAAACCAAATTGATTAACTTAATTAATTCACTAATTAATTAATTAATTAATTAATTATTACTTTTACTAATTTCATTTTCATTTTCGCTTTCTCTACTCTTTTCTTTTTATCCGATTTACAAGGGGAGGCCCCACCTCAGAATCGCTCAGCCACC
Organism: Aegilops bicornis; assembly: GCA_021605145.1. Lineage (NCBI taxonomy): Eukaryota > Viridiplantae > Streptophyta > Magnoliopsida > Poales > Poaceae > Aegilops > Aegilops bicornis. The sequence goes on from CM038672.1 coordinate 140,875,863, forward strand.
TCCCTCCTATGCACTAACGCGCCTGAGAGGAGGGCAGCCACGGACCTAGCCCAGCGAGGCCATGGTCGAGGCCGGCATGGGTTGGCGGAGCAGGCGAGGGCGGCCGAGGCGCGGGCGCCAAGACGCCGACGTTGAGCCCAGCCATGCGACCGGCGGAGCATGGGAGGCCCGCGCCGAGGGGCGGAGGTTGTCGTGATGCCGACGGGCGCCCGAAGCAGGCGTGAGGGGGACGCCTGGTGGTCATGGTGAGCGGTCTTGAGCGTCTGCAAGGGGAAGAGAGAGGAGGAGGGGCCTCACTGTGGGGTTGTAGGGACCGTGGCAGCTGGGTCGAGGGGGGGGACGGGACGCCATCGGTGTCGAGGAGGCAGGCGGTGGGGAGGTCCGGTGAGGTGCTCGCAGCAGCGGGCGAGGCTCGGGCCTGACGATGAGGAGGAGGCCGTGGACGCGAGACGCAGGGAGGAGATTTGGCGGCGAGCTCAGCTGCGGCATCGGAGGTGATGGTGGTGTGGGGGTTCGGCGACGGGCGACGGGTTTCTCCGGGTCCCCGTGCGGCGGCGGACAGCTTCGGCCAGGCACCGGCGCGGCGTCGAGGCAACGGGGTCAGGGGCGGTGCGGTGGCGGCGAAGGGGGCGAGGCGGCGAGGGGTTGGGCTCCTGAGAGGCAACGGGTCGACGACGGAGTTGAGGAGGCAGGCAAGCCAGGGAGGGGCTCCGCGTGGCGGCGTGACGTCAGGCGGCGGGGTTGGTCGACGGGTCGGGCGCAGCTGTTCCGATCTGGATCGAGGCCTCGGGTGGGGGAAGAGAGCGAGGGAGAGTGCGGAGAGCGATGGGGTCGCGCCCTCTCCGTGACGGCGCTGGAGGGAGGTGGGATCGTGGGGAAGTGGGGTGGGGCTCTAGGGTTTCGGGAGCGGTGGGGGTTATGGGCGCGGCTGCTGGGCCGGCCTGGTGGCTAGCTGGGCCGGTTGGCCCAGCGTGGGGGGTGCTTCTTTTGTTTTGTTTTTATTTTTATTCTTTTCTGTTTTAATTTTATTACCCTGATTGTTTTAGTTTTGTAAAACATATAGTTAGCACCTAAATTACTAATAGTATTTATAACACTGCCACAATTATTCTTGTAGTTATAAGTAGTTTTTAATAATTTAATTATTTAAGAGACGTTTAAATTATTGTTTCAGCGACTGTTCCTATTACCTAATGCACTTAAACATTGTATGTTAATTTGGATCCACCACCATAATCATCTATGATTTATTTGCTACACCTTGAACATTTTAGATTTGACTTTCTCAAAACTTTTACCGTTTGACTAGATTTTGAATTTGAATTTGAAACGGTTTCGAACTAACACGAGATTAACAACGGTAATCGTGGTGACATGGCATCGTTACCAGAGGATTACTGTAGCTTGATTACCCGGGCGTCACAATTCTCCTCCACTACAAGAAATCTCGTCCCGAGATTTAAGAGGGGGACTAAGGGGAAAATTTTGGTTACGAAATTCTAACTAGCCTTCTCGGTTTTGGTTGCTCTTCTTGAAGAGGTCGATCCATTAAGTTGATGCCTTCATTCCTCTTCTCTAGGTCATCATGCTGAAGTTGCCGTCCTTCCTTCAGGATCTCCATCGTACTTACGAAAGAATAAGGGGTTTATTCCAGGGGAACAAATCTCTGTAAGGCTGACTATCTAGTCGATAACATCGGGGAAGGTGGCGGAAAGTAACTCTCGAATTGGAACTTGGAAAATATCGAGAGCAAAGTAAGGCGGTATCGTGGAAAGTTTCAAGCGGGCAGGAATGTTCGATGCACCTTTCTGAGGCGTGAAAGGGGTTCAAAGCAACGAGAATAAGTATTGTGTCTGATATCAGAGTTGAAGGTGGCTCGTGAATTACATACGAGGCCACGGACGAGGAATAACTTTGACAATAAGGTGTACATGAGAGTCAGGTTTCGATCCTGTGGAACTGTGGGTTATGGGCCCACCATGTGGGTTAAAAGTAGGAAGGGCGGTGACGATTGCACGATCATGTAAGCAAGGCATGCCAGAGGATAGCCTGTCAGTATGTCGGTAACAAACCAAGGGCGAGGGACGAAGAGAACCATTTTCCCGCTCGTTGAACGAGGCAGACCATTAGGCAAAGTTCTTGTCCATGGTGGATACCGGAATGTCATCAACAATTATAACAGGTTCTTACTGACAGATTTGCACACCGAGGTGTTTACAAAAGCAGGAGAATATTACTGCTTAGATCATATAGATCACAAGAAAGGTTAAACCAAACAATGGAAAGGAGGATATGATTACCAGATTTAAACAGACAATGGAAAGGAAAATGCGTTTAAACACATATTTCAAGGGTATATCCTTTCCAAGGGCAAATAGAGCATGATATCCATGACAGGATATAAAGTAGAAAACCCTTTTAGGTATGGGGAGAAAAATTTCATGACATTACCCATACAGTGGTGTTTGGATAATTGAGCAGGAAACATTTAGCATTGGCTTCAAATGTTCTTATTGAAAATCGGAGTACCACAGACATGCTTCGAGATAGCATTGACATGGTCTTCATGTAAAGATCATACTTGGATACACAAAGGATTCATCAGGAATAACTTATAGAATAAGTCTTACAATTTCCTCCGTGAAGAATGGTTATCCTTGCAAAAGAATTTATAATGATCGGTCCTCCACCCGAGAGGTGCTAGGCATGACATCATGTTACCGGTTCATCAAAGGACCAATATCATAACTCTTGGAAAGTTGTCCCAGCCATCATATCGGACCGAGATTCAGATCCGATTGGTGTCATGTTATCTCGCACTCGGGATGTCCGAGAAGAAAAGGTGCAACACAAATAGACGAAATGACATTTCAAGATTCTCGTGAAATGAACTACGGAGCGGGTTCTTGAAGCAATAGTTCATCCTTAAACCAAGGAGGGGATGAGAAGGTGGCTGATGGGCTCAGCGACAACTCATCGAGAATTCCAAACGGATGGCTTTCCACAATAAGGTGAACAAGAAGATGACACTTGTCAATTCAAATGATAAAATGGTGTATGCTCGAGGAGAACATACACAGTTAAACATTGGATGAGAGGTGCACCGAAATATGGGCTGGGTTGCACGACCAATGTCGGAATGATGATTCAATAATCAATAGTCTAGGAATGAACGGTTGACCATTAACTTCAAAGCAATAGGGTTGCTAGAAGTACAGAATCGAAACAACACCGTTCACTTGTAGGTACCTCGGTTAGAATTAACACGGGAACCAAGAAAGAATGGTGATGGTGAGAAGTATCACTATACCAAGAATTCTTAAGAGGTGGAGTAGTCCTCATGACATTCTTGTCATAAAAGAGGGTAATACTCCAAGCTAAAGAAGAACAAATGTTGGATAGTAAGGATCTCAAGGTTTACACAAAACACGAACAAGTTTGTGTTGAACGGAAGGCAATAAAGTGGTCGATGAGAACAGGAATCATCGAGGGGCAAGGATGGTATTACCCATCATGAATTCAATTGAATTCCTGGAAGAGCTCATAAGGTTGATGATGATCACGACACAATTGTCGAGAGATTTCATGCAGATGTAATCAATCAGCAACGACATCAAGTCAAAGGAATGATGAAGCAAGAGGTTATTGGAACCACAGTTACGACACAAACTCGAACTCAAGCTTGTTGTTTAAGGTGAAAGGGTATGACGAGGAAAATCGACGTAAGCTTAGCTATCGTCGCAAATTGGTGCTCCGAGAATAAGGACTAGGTAGCACAGTTAGAATCATCACGACAATGATATAGCCAAACAGGCTAGGAATGGCGTGATCGGGTACAAACTCGTACTTATAGAAGCTTACTGAAGAGTTGTTGAACCGTAGTGCGGACTCGGTTCATTTATCGGTGTCTTTGAGTGTTTAATAACTCAGAGCCCGTGAAAAATTGGAATCAGTGGGAAGGTAGCACTTGATGAAGAACTCATAAGATGTTATGCAGTTCCATGATAATCTCGAGATACCAGGGGGTAACACTCAACGACAGATCAAAGTAGAGGTTGGACTGGGGTAATGCTCTGCAGAAGACAAGTACTCTAACTTGTCTGAGAAATAGAATCAAGGGAGAACAAACATGGTCGGAACCACGGTTGTGTAGGATCAATTCACAGATACCAGATGATATTTATCAAGAAAATAGTTATTATTACAAGAAGTTTCCATGATAGGATCTACATCGTGTCCATGGGCATGAACACAAAGTTCAAGGTCGACTCCCACTTCTTCAATGTATAACCTTCCATTCACATCTTGCTTTGATAAAGGCATTAGTGTTGAAAGTATTACCTGGTGAAATACCAGATGAGTATGACTCGTGAAAACTTCCGAGTTCACACATATAAAGGAAGGCATAGGTTCAACCCGTCGAGGTATCATGGAAACATATACCACAAGCTTCAATAGTAAATACCACCAGCTCGGAAGCAGAGCATGGTTGGTCAATCAGAGGGTAGGATTTACCAATGGAGAAAGAACTTCCAAAGTGATTGAATATGAAGGACAATGTCGGATGAAATCCAACAATGGATCGGGCGATCCGCAACGGAGCTGATGTGAGTATCGGTACTCCAGAAAGAATGCACGGGCATCATATTATAGAACATTGGAATAATTCGATGCTTAGCTGACAAAGGAATTATGATTTCCAAAACAAAGGATCAGAAGCAGACGCTCTGATCAAGGATGGATAAGTTGGATAGACCAGAGGCAAAATTGACGACAAATAGTTTGGTCGAGAACCAGCTCATGTTCAAAATGACGTCTGAGCCGGAAAGATAATTTAGAAGGGTTGATAGATGATTGTGTGCATTCGCACACATGCTGAATCAAAGGATCAAAATGACGGTGTCAAAAGATACTAGTGAATATTGCTAGTGATATGGGAGCATCCATAATGTAAGCATACAAGTATTTGCCAAGCAATAGTTTGAAGAGGATGCTCAAAAGGTCGGATAGTATTTTAGAGTATCTTATGAAGCATACGAACAACTGGAGATGAACAGATACTCAAAGTGCGAGGAATTTTCAGTAGGGATATTCATGTGGTAAAGAACTGCAAGGCAGTAAGCTCAAAGGATTTTCGGAACAACAAAGAGTATTTCGGGACATCTTGTAATAACAAGATCAACGGGGAATGATCGTATGAATGGCAAGTGTAAGCAGTTTTTCATAGGGGTTGCCGGTGGAAGGAAATCACAAATGCGATGGCACAAAGACTCGAGGGATCATCGTAGAGTAACTTCGGAATCTTCTAGTGCAGCACGCGATCATCTGAAGTGAGGGGCTCTCCGGGAGAAAGTATTATCGAGAACCTAAAATTAGTTTTGTTTTTAGCAAAATCATTTAACCCGAATAGAAGAGAGCTCGGAGTCCCAGAGTATAGGCGAGGAGTAAAAGATCCTAATACCACCCAATGGCGACGTGGGCCCATGGGCCGGACAGCCATGTTAGTAAAAGTTTTGTAAAGTCTAGACTCGACTTCGGCCAAGGAGTTGGAAGGGGGATTCCTACAGGAAGTCGGCTCTGATACCAACTTGTGACGCCCCCGATTCAATCATACACTAATCATACACGCAAACGTGTACGATCAAGATCAGGGACTCACGGGAAGATATCACAAACACAACTCTACAAATAAAATAAGTCATACAAGCATCATAATACAAGCCAGGGGCCTCGAGGGCTCGAATACAAGTGCTCGATCATAGACGAGTCAGCGGAAGCAACAATATCTGAGTACAGACATAAGTTAAACAAGTTTGCCTTAAGAAGGCTAGCACAAACCGATACAGATCGAAAGAGGCGCAGGCCTCCCCTCAGGATCCTCCTAACTACTCTTGGTCGCCGTCGGCCGGGCTGCACGTAGTAGTAGGCACATCCGGTGTAGTAGTCGTAAATGCGTCGGACGGTGGCGTCGCTCTGGCTCCACCGTCTGCAGTCGCAGAATCGAGGAGAGATAGGGAAAAGGGGGAACAAGGCAACCGTGAGTACTCATCCAAAGTACTCGCAAGCAAGGAGCTACACTACATATGCATGGATATATGTGTAAAGGCCATATCAGTGGACTGAACTGCAGAATGCCAGAATAATAGGGGGATAGCTAATCCTGTCGAAGACTACGCTTCTGGCAGCCTCCGTCTTGCAACATGTACAAGAGGGTAGACTGAAGTCCTCCAAGTAGCATCGTATAGCATAATCCTACCCGGCGATCCCCTCCTCGTAACCCTGAGAGAGAGCGACCACCGGGTTATATCTGGCACTTGGAAGGGTGTGTTTTATGAAGTATCCGGTTCTAGTTGTCATAAGGTCAAGATACAACTCCAAGTCGTCCTGTTACCGAAGATCATGGCTATTCGAATAGATTAAAATCACCGCAGGGTGCACCACATAACCCAACACGCTGATCCCATTTGGCCGGACACACTTTTTCGGTCATGCCCGGCCGCGGAAGATCAACACGCCGCAGCCCCACCTGGGCACAACAGAGGCCAAGACGCCCGGTCTAAACCTAAGCGCCACAGGGTCCGGGCCATCGCCCATAGCACCCAAGCCTCATGGGCGACGACGGGAGCTTCTCGTGCACGGCCTCATCAGCCGGGCTCATGAGGAGGCGGAGAGATCAAGGCGGGTACCTCACGAGGTGCCCATGACGCAAGCCATGACGACCAAGGGCGCCAAAGGGCGCCAGCCACAGCAATGTCCTCCTTTCCTCTTTGGTGCAAAGGGAGCAAGCGCAAGCGAGAGCATCAAGCAAAGGCGCCCATTTCGTGCAACAAGACCAAGACCAATAGCGGCAGAAGGAAGTCATTGTGGAGCCCAAGCCCGCCACCACCAGAGCCTTTGGCAGGCGAGGACCAACTTTAGTCAGGATAAGTGTACCAGATATTCCCCTTCAAAATGGCCAATTGTTGGCGCCCTTCCCGCTCAATATTTAGGAAGACGCTGTGACGCCCCCGATTCAATCGTACACTAATCATACACGCAAACGTGTACGATCAAGATCAGGGACTCACGGGAAGATATCACAACACAACTCTACAAATAAAATAAGTCATACAAGCATCATAATACAAGCCAGGGCCTCGAGGGCTCGAATACAAGTGCTCGATCATAGACGAAGTCGGGAAGCAACAATATCTGAGTACGTACATAAGTTAAACAAGTTTGCCTTAAGAAGGCTAGCACAAACCGGGATACAGATCGAAGAGGCGCAGGCTCCCCGCTCGATCCTCCTAACTACTCCCCGGTCGCCGCCGTGGGGCCGCACGTAGTAGTAGGCACCTCCGTGTAGTAATCGCCGCCGACGGTGGTGTTCGCTCCTGGGCTCCATCGTCTGGTCGCAGCAATCGAGTAGAGATAGGGGGAAAAGGGGAATAAGGCAACCGTGAGTACTCATCCAAAGTACTGCAAGCAAGGAGCTACACTACATATGCATGGATATATGTGTAAAGGCCATATCAAGGACCGAATCGCAGAATGCCGTAATAATAGGGGATAGCTAATCCCGTCAAGACTACGCTCGCAGCCTCCGCCTTGCAACATGTACAAGAGGGTAGATCAAGTCCTCCAAGTAGCATCAGATAGCATAATCCTACCCGCGATCCCTCCTCGTAACCACGAGAGAGAGCGACCACCGGGTTATATCCGCACTTGGAAGGGTGTGTTTTATGAAGTATCCGGTTCTAGTTGTCATAAGGTCAAGATACAACTCCAAGTCGCCCCTGCTATCAAGATCATGGCTATTCAATAGATTAAATCACTTCGCAGGGTGCACCACATAACCCAACACGCTTGATCCCATTTGGCCGACACACTTTTCTCGGGTCATGCCCGGCCGCGGAAGATCAACACGCCGCAGCCCCACCTGGCACAACAAAGAGGCCAAAGACGCCGGTCTAAACCTAAGCGCCACAGTGGGTCCGGGCCCATCGCCCATAGCACACCAAGACGCTATGCGACGCGCCAAAAGCGGAACTAGCCCCTTAATACAAGAGCGGGCTTACGTTCCAATCCGGTAGCAGCGCCACTCGGCCGGCCAAGCGTCACGGTGCCGGTGATACCACGACGCCGGGATACCCATAACTACTCCCACGAGATGGTTAGTGCGTATAGACCAAATGGCCGCACTCGCATCAAATACCCGGATCTCGTTAAACGTGTTAAGTATCCATAACGCCGACCAGGCCGAGCCCACCTCTCTCCTAGGTGGTCTCAACCTGCCCTGTCGCCTCCGCCACAAAGTAACAATCGGGGCCGTCGGGAACCCAGGCCCACCTCTACCGGGATGGAGCCACCCGTCCTTTCAGCCCCATCTCCTAACAAAGATCACGAGTAATGTAACAAAGGTAAATTATATAGTATATGCCCGTGATCACCTCCCAAGTGATCACAGCCCAAAGAGTATAGCATGGTAGACGGACAAGAGTGTAGGGCCACCGATGGAACACTAGCATCCTATACTAAGAAGTAGGATAAGGTGTAAAGGTAACAACAAGTAGTAGCAAGGACAAAGCTATGCGGAAAGATAGGTTTAATCGAAAACAGTAACATGCTACACTACTCTAATGCAAGCAGTATAGAGAAGAGTAGGCGATATCCCCGGTGATCAAAGGGGGCTTGCACTGGTTGCTCCGCAAGAGAGAAGGGTCACAACACCGTAGTCGATCGGGGTACCAAAGAAGCTGCGTTAGTCTCGGTGTCTAGCGAGAGAAGAGGGGAGGAACAATAAATATTTAAGCAACAGAATTTAAAGCGATGCATGACATGACATGTATCGGTGCTAGGGGTGCCCTAACGCGGTATGAGGTGATACCGGTGAAGGGGAAAACATCCGGAAAGTATCCCTTGTTTCGTGATTTTCAGCAGAGGAGCCGGAGGGGGAATGTTGCGTGTTTGCTATGCTAGGAGTGTGTGGCGGACGAACAGGCTGCGTATCCGGAATCGTCTCGTCGTTCTGAGCAACTTTCATGTAGAAAGTATTTTCATCCGAGCTACGGATTATTTTATATTAATTTTTAAAGTTTTTAAATCATTTTCTAATTTACTAATTATTAATTAAATTAACATTATCCAGAATAGTGCTTGGCCGACGCCAAGATGACGTCAAGCGATCAACGCCGACCGTTGACCTGGTCAACCTGACAGTGGGTCCCATTTGTCATTGGTGAGATTAACTAAACAAAGAAGTTAGCTTAATTACTTGATTAGGTTAACTAATTCTAATTAATTTAGTTAAACCAAATTAATTAACTTAATTAATTCACTAATTAATTAATTAATTAGTTAATTATTACTTTTACTAATTTCATCATTTTCATTTTCGCTTTTCTCTACTCTTTTCTTTTATCTCGATTTACAAGGGGAGGGCCCTTTGTAAGTGGCTCAGGCCACCTCCCTCTTATGCACTAACGCCGCGCCAGAGGAGGGGAGGGGCGGCGGACCGCCCCGCCGAGGCCATGGTCGAGGCCGGGCAATGGGTTGGCGGAGCAGGCAGAGGCGGCCGAGGCGCGGGCGCCAAAGACGCCGACGCTGAGCCCGGCCAGGCTGCGGCCAGGCGGAGCATGGGGAGGCCCGCGCCGTGAGGGGCGGAGGTTGTGGTGATGCCGACGGCGCCACGGCGTGTCTGCGAGGGGGACACCTGGTGGCGTGAGCGCTGGCCGGGTCTTGGGCGCTGCAAGGGAAGAGAGGAGGAGGGGCCTCACAGGGGTTGTAGGGACCGTGGCAGCTGGGTCGAGGGGGGGACGGGACGCTGCCGGGCGCCGAGGAGGCAGGCCGGTGGGGAGGTCCGGTGAGGTGCTCGCAGCGTGGCGAGGCTCTGGGTCGGCCGATGAGGACGAGGCCGAGGACGCGGAGACGCAGGGAGGAGACGGCGGCGAAGCTCGAGCTCCGCGGCATCGGAGGTGATGGTGGTGTGGGGGTTCAAGCTGGGCGACGGGTTTCTCCGGTCCCCAGGCGGGCGGCGGCTTTGCCAACCGGGCACCGCACGGCGCCGAGGCGACGGGTCAAGCGGTGTGGTGGCGGCGACGGGGGCGAGGCGGCGAGGGGTCGGGCTCCTGAGAGGTAACGGCGCGAGGACGGCGCAGGGACGAGGCGAGGACGAGGGCGACGGGTCGACGACGGAGTTGAGGAGGCAGGCCAGCGGAGGGGCTCCGGCGTGGCGGCGGGTGACGTCGGGCGGCGGGGTTGGTCGACGGGGTCGGGGCGCAGTTGCCCCGATCTGGATCGAGGCCTCGGGTGGGGGGGGGGTGGAAGAGAGCGAGGGGAGAGTGGGGAGATTGATGGGGTCATCGCGCCTCTCCCGTGATTTGCCAGGCGCTAGAGGTGGGATCATGGGGGAAGTGGGGTGGGGCTCTAGGGTTTCAGGAGCAGTGGGGGGTTATGGGCGCGCCTGATGGGCCGGCCTGGTGGCTAGCTGGGTCGGTTGGCCCAGCGCGGGGGGTGCTTCTTTTGTTTTGTTTTGTTTTGTTTTTATTTTTATTCTTTTTTGTTTTAATTTTATTACCCTGATTGTTTTAGTTTTGTAAAACATATAGTTAGCACCTAAATTACTAATAGTATTTATACCACTGCCACAATTATTCTTGTAGTTATAAGAAGTAGTTTTAATAATTTAATTATTTAAGAGACGCGTTTAAATTATTGTTTCAAATGATCGCTCCTATTACCTAATGCACTTAAACATTGTATGTTAATTTGGATCCACCACCATAATCATCTATGATTTATTTGCTACACCTTGAACATTTTAGATTTGACTTTCTCAAAACTTTTACCGTTTGACTAGATTTTGAATTTGAATTTGAAACGGTTTTGAACTAACACGAGATTAACAACGGTAATCGTGGTGACATGGCATCATTACCAGAGGATTACTGTAGCTTGATTACCCGGGCGTCACAGAGGCCCAGGGCCTCTGTCTATAAATAGGACTAGCCACGCACAGAGCTAGGGGCATCTTGAATAGAGAGAGAGAGAGAGAGAAAGGGAGGGAGCGACTGAACTCCTCCAAGCAGTTCATCGCCGGGCCAAGAACAGGCCCTCGCGAGGCTGTTCTTCCTTGTATTGTTCATCACCATCAGCCCAAGAGGCAATCCACCACACCACAAACTAGAGTAGGGTATTGCACCACAATGGTGGCCCGAACTAGTATAAACCTTGTGTCTCTTGTGTTGTTCCTTTCGTAGTTTAGATCCTAGCGAGGCGGGCGGGTGTAGGTAGGTAGAGGGCGAGATCTCCGCACTCCCAGTGTTCGAACCTCAAGGGTCCTGCCGAACCCGAAATCCGACATTTGGCGCGCCAGTAGGTGCGCCGGATCCACCTCCGCCGCTCGTGTCCCGTCGCATCGTCATCATCATGTCCGCGACCAAAGCGGGCAACCCGTCCTCGGGCGGCTTGGCCCGCCCACGCAGAGCCGCCTCGGGCGACCCCATGCCCAGAAGCTCGCGGTCCGCAGGGCGCCGCGGGTTGCGGCGACGCGACAAAGCTTCGACAGCTCTCACGCCACGGCAGCGCGGTCGGCAGCGAGGGCCTCCAACCACGCCATGGCCGCGACGCCAGACACCCGCCGGGAGCAAAGCGAACCGAGGGTCGCGCCACGGTGGCCCGGGAGCTACCGTGACCGCAGTGCTGCCGGAAGGCGGCCGCGACGCGGTCGCTAGAGCGGGTGGCGAGCTCCTGGGCTTTGCCGCCTCGAGGCTCACCCCTTCTGCACCCAGCTCCCACCTCAGGTCCAGGGCGGCCCGCGCGGGGGCTCCGCACGCGGCCGCGGGCTCCAAGGCTACTCCAACACCAACGAGGTTGTCAGCACCGGGCCAGCGGCAATGCTGCCTCCGCTCCTGGCCAGCGAAGAAGGACTCGCCGCGACCCACGGTCCCAGTGGGCAGCCGCGCTACCACCCCCAGGTGGGCGCCTCAAGCAGAGCTGCATGGCACGGGGAGCACTATGGCGCTGACCTTCGATGACGGCCCCAGAAGAATCGTGCCCCACATGATGGACCAAGGGCACCCGGCATGAGGGCGAACAAGGCTTCGCTCCTCAGCCCAAGCCGGGGGACGAGGCGACAGCTGAGCTCTTCCAGAGCCCGTGAAGGCCCCACCAGCCACGCCGAAGCGACGACATCGGGTACCGCTAATTCCTCGGGAGCAGTCATACGCTAATCATGAATCGCAGGAGGTGCAGGTCGCCACAGCGAGCGGCTGCCCCGCTCCCGCAGTCTCCTACCCCTCAGGAGGAGGGCATCGGGGGCTACAGGAGAGGGGCCGAGATCCGGCATCACCACCGCGGCGTTCGGAGCAAGGCGGTCTCAGGAGGTGGGCCCTCTGCTGGGGAGGAGCCTCAGGGCCTGCCCCTAGCGGAGGACCCGTGGTCGTCGGGGGAACCGCTAGCGACCGCTCTACCCCATCGGCGGCGTCCTGGTTTCCGGTCGTCGTTGATGGCACGGCGCAAGGCGGGGCCCTCGTCTGGCGATATGAAGCAAGGCCGGTACCTGTGAAGAAGGCCCAGTGCCTGTGAGGCTCGCCGCCCCGTGACACTCTCACGTAATAATGAGTGGGGCTGTACACGCCCGGAGTCTCAGGGTGCCGGCCTCAGGCCCCAGGGCTCCCTCCCACGCCAGTGGCAGCACTTAGCTCATATTTGGTGAGAAGACGTCAAGACTAGACTAGGTGCCGGACGCGCCTTTTCTCGCTTTCATTGATTTTCCCTTTGGTTGTCACTTTCCCCATTTGGATTTAAGTTGGATTCGAATTTGAGATTTGCGTGTGTTTGGAGAAGGGGGTGCTTAGTCTCGTTCGAGCAATCTCTCGCGTTCTGGTTACCGCTTTGCCTCAGCTGCCTCCCCTCGTGAGCCCCTTGCGAGTCGGGTTGGGCCTAGCTTGCGTGCAGCCCAGACTGCCGCCGCCGCATCCTCTCAGGAGGTTTTTACTGCAGATCCTACTGGTTCGATCAGGAGACACTTGAGACGCCACAGCCCTCCACAGGCTATCTCAGGCCCTTGCGGGACAAAGGTAAACTAGCCAGCCACTTGGCGTGGCGTCGGGTGATATAGCATCTACTAATACACGTAACACAAGTTTTACATGAGGGGCTCCCTCCCAAAATGCTCTCACAACCGTCGAGGCAAAACCTAAGCTCTATTCGTGCGGGGTAAGGAAAGCAGAACGATGCGCGGTCATCGGATAAATCCCCAATGCATCCTCGGGGCACCTCCTGAATCGCTATTCGGCCTCGGCTGGCCTCGCCATCGCTCTCTGCGTTGTCACCAACAAGCGTCGGGGCCGTTCACCACGCCGCCTTCATCGGCAGCCACGATCACGCCGCATCGTTATCTAAAGCGAAAGGCCCTCACGAGGGCGCCCACGTTGTCCTCCACCCGGTCGCCCGAGTCGTCCCGGACGGCCCGAAGTGCTGGGCGATAACGGCGTCGAAGTCGAAGTGGGGGTCCATGTTCTGGAGATGGCTGAAGACGCGAGAAAAGGTGCGCCCGAGCAGGGCGCGGCTCCTCTCCTCCACCAACCTGCCGGCTCTGACCGACCGCGCCTCCAGCCGCGTCACCACGTCGGTGAAGAACTGAAGGTTGCCGGCGTAGTTAACTGCGTGCGGCTCGCCAACAGCCGCCTCGCAGATGTTACCCAAGGCTGCGTTGGCTCTCTCCCGGAGCATGGTGAGCATGGGGTCGTGCTCATGCTCCAGGATCCGCCGCTGGTGTATCTCGTCCGCGTTCACATCGTAGCGACGGCCTCGGCCTCGCCCACCCGTTGGCGAAGAAGAAGCACCTCGGCACGGAGGTAGTTAACTCCTCTGCGCCACCTCAAGGGCGGCCCGAGAAGCATCGGCCCGCCGCGTCACTTCCTCCTGCTTGGCCCTCAAGGCAGCGGTCCTACCTTCAGCCTCAGCTCGGATCAACCCCAGCCTCTCCTCGAACTCGCGTTCAAGGTTCAAGCGCGCCGTCGCCACCCGACATCCGACCTCCTCCAGGACACGGGCTTCCCGCGCAGCGACATCATCCTCCGCCCGCGTTACCAAGCGCTCCCTTGTTTCCAGGCGCTCATACTTTCAGCAGCAGCGTTGGCGACTTCGGCGTCAGCGCCTCCTCACGCTTCTGGAGCTCTGCTTGGTCGCCTGAGGCCACCTTCATCGACGCAAGGGCCGCCTCGCGCAGCTCCACCTGCTACTCCAGTGAGTGGCATCGGGACAGGAGTTCCCGCGCCCGCTCCTCCGCCGCCTCTCGACGCCGGTCAACTTCCCGAGCATCCTCGACGGCCCGAGAACGGACCTCCCGGGAGGCCGCCAGCGACGCCTTGGCCTCCCCATTGTCAAGATCACGCTGATGGCGCGCAAGGGCGACAACCCGCCTTCACCAGCGCCTCTCCGCAGCCAGGCGCAGGGCCTCGGCCTCAAGGCGCGCATCTTCATCAGCGAGATCTTCACCAAGCAGGCTCACCGCGTCAGCCGCCCTCCGAAGAAACCCTTGGCGAGAAGGCGCGGCGCTCCCGGGCGGCCGAGCACGTCTTCCACACCATCATCCGCCCCAAGCGGCGCTGGGGCCACGAATCAGCACTCCCCTCCGGGCAGGGGCAGGGGCTGGCGCCCTCGCCACGGCCGGGCACGCCTCGCCAGAAGCCCGGCCAGGAGCCAGCCCATCCCCTAAAGAAGAGCGCAGGGAATACCTCAGCCAATCACGGTCCACGACCGGACGAGAAGCCCACGGCAGGCTGGCTATGCCACGAGAAGGCTCATGAAGGAGGATCGCAAGGCGCGCGGGGCCGCGATGCGCCTCAGGATGGTTCGTCTCTCCGACCGGCCTCACCACGAGGGCTCTGCTGCTCGGAGTGCTCGAAGACGGTGGAGAGGGCGGAGCCAAGGGGGATGGCTCCTCAGCCATCTCTATGAGCTCGGCGGGAAGGGCCTGGAGCAAGGATCGATAAAAGCAACAGAAGGATCGGGGAGCTAGAAAAGGGAAGGCTTACTCATCGGTGGTGAAGTACTTCCCTCGCTCAAAGACGACAAAGGGTAATCGTCACCCAAGGCCTCCCTTCTCTTCCGGAGAGCCTCAAAGTCCACACGGAAGTGACCCAAGAGTTGAGCGCAGGGTCACCTGCGACGAGGAAGGCGTCAAGGCGACCAGCGTCAGGCGTCTACCGATGCACGCCACGGGTCACCTCACCAAGAAGAGTAACTGGGGCCCCAGGGCCTCAGGCCCAGCGGGCGGCTGCTCGCCACCCCCACCGTGGCAGCTCGGGCCTCGGAGCTGCTCCCTCAAGAGCGCCGCTGGCGCCCGTCACCTCGGCGGAGGCCCCTCGGCCTCCCGGCTGCCCATGCCTCCCCTGCTCCGCCACTTGAGGAAGAGCCGCCGAGGCCGATCAAGGCGGCCACCACCACTGGGTTCTCGCGAGGCCCCGGAGGCCAGCCGAGGCGCAGCCCCATTCGTCAAGACGGCGTCCCGATTACAAAGTCGCCTGTTGAGCAGAGAATCTGACAAGCCCCCGCCGGATGCTGCCAAGTGGGGTCCCAGTCAAGACCAAGAGCACCTTCCTCGGCCCGGGCATCAGGTCCTCTTCCCGAGCCTCATACGGTCTTCACGCCCAAGGCCCACATCCAGCGAGAGTGACGTTGGAGAGGGGCAACACGGCATAGCAGGAACTCCTTCACCACCTTAGGCGCCACACGCCGAAGCTCCCTCAAGAACGCATAAGCGGCACCAGACGAAGACGAGCCGAACTTCGAGCGTCTCCGCCCCACTGAATTGGGGACAGCGGCGAAGATGGCTCCGACGGCAGGGGCTGGGCACCCCACGCCCATCGCAGCCACCGCCATGGAACCCAGCGCCGGACGGAGGAAGGCTGAAGTCAATCCCTCAAGCCGTTGTTTCAGCGAATGAAGCTCACACCCCGAACATTGGGTGGAGTCAACAAGGCGCAGAGAGAAGAAGTGGCGCAGCAAGGCAACTGAGGGAAGGATGCCCATCATCGCCTCGCAAACAAAGGCGAAGACCGCAAGAAGAGTGATGGATTCGGGACCCAAGTGCATCATATGGATCTGATAGTGGGAGAGCACAGCATTGAAGAAATCGGAAAAGGGGGGAACCAGCCCCGCCCACAGGGTGTCGGCAAAATACCGGACCTCAGTGATTATCCTATTGATGGAGAAGTGGGACACGGGCCAGGCCGTCGTCCGCCTGCATTCGTTGAAGATGGTGGCCAAAGCCGAGCTGACCTTGCGCAGGCCCTCTCGATTGAGTATGATTGACCGATCGACGGCGGGGGCCGCCGACGACGGCGAGCGAGGCGGAGGCATGGGCTTCTTCCCTCTTCCCTTCTTCGTCGGAGCCATGGCAACGGAAGGGGGGGGGGGGGAAGGTTCGAGATTGGATGGGGAGCAAGTCGGAGTTTGAGAGGAGGAAGAGCGGGGACGGTCGAGCGAAAAGGGAAGCGGTATGTACGACCACGAAGTTCGCCTAGCACGGCACAAAATAAGGAGGCGTGGGGGCAGTGCCACCCACGCCCAATCAACCGCCACCATCGGCGCCCAAGGCCGCAGAAGTTAGGGGCTCATGGCGCTCCAGACTTGCCCTTCGCCTCTGCTTTCGGCCAAGCCCGGGCGCCGCTTTGGGCCCGGGGGCTCTTGTCGGCGCTGGGAACGGGGGTCCCCAGACTTGCCTGCCTGCGGCCTGTGGCGTGGCTCAAAGGGGGGCCCATCACGGCCCATCTTCATCAACACAAGCTCAAGACCCTCGCGAGGGGCCAAGCCTCGCGGGGCGGACGACATAGAGCTTCCTCAGGCACAGCCTCATCAAGCTGGCTCGCGAGGAGGCGGAGAGATCAAGGCGGGGTACCTCACGAGGTGCCCATGACGCAAGCCATGACGACCAAGGGCGCCAGGCGGGCGCCAGCCCATGCAGTGTCCTCCTTTCCTCTTTGGTGCAAAGGGAGCAAGCGCAGGCGAGAGCATCAAGCAAAGGCGTCCATTTCGGTGCAACAAGACCAAGACCAGCCCAACGGCAGGAAGGAAGTCATTGTGGAGCCCAAGCCGGCGTCACCACCAGAGCCTTTGGCAGGCGAGGACCAACTTTAGTCAGGATAAGTGTACTGGATGTTCCCCTTCAAAATGGCCAATTGTTGGCGCCCTTCCCGCTCAATATTTGGGAAGAGGCCCAGGGCCTCTGTCTATAAATAGGACTAGCCACACACAGAGCTAGGGGCATCTTGAATAGAGAGAGAGAGAGAGAGAGAGAGAGAGAGAGAGAGAGAGAGAGAAAGGGAGGGAGCGACTGAACTCCTCCAAGCAGTTCAGCGCCCGGCCAAGAACAGGCCCTCGCGAGGCTGTTCTTCCTTGTATTGTTCATCACCATCAGCCCAAGAGGCAATCCACCACACCACAAACTAGAGTAGGGTATTACACCACAATGGTGGCCCGAACTAGTATAAACCTTGTGTCTCTTGTGTTGTTCCTTTCGTAGTTTAGATCCTAGCGAGGCGGCGGGGTGCAGGTAGGTAGAGGGCGAGATCTCCGCGCGCACCCCAGTGTTTGAACCTCAAGGGTCTGCCGGAACTCGAAATCCGACAGTCAGCACGTGGGAGCCAGAGGTGGACATGCCGGACTCGATCTCTTGGGCTTGGGAGACTAATGACCACTACTCGGTGAGGTCGGCATATGCAGCTAGGTTCTGGGGACGGACGGTGGAACCCAGGTCGGAGTTGACTTGGAAGTCTCGGGCCCCAACTACATGCAAATTTTTTACATGGCTCACACTCAAGGATAGGTGCTGGACATCGGATCGTCTTGCGCGAAGAGGGCTACCACACAAAGACGCTTGCCCCTCGTGTGACCAGGAGGATGAAACTATAAATCATGTTCTACTAACGTGTGTGCTTGCTAGATCGACATGGGCGGTGATTTGCGAGGCCTTGGGCAAGCTGGAGTGGACGCCGACAGCACAAGATTCCATTCACCAATGGCTAGATGGCAAGCAAGCGCCGAGCAACTTGGGGAAGAAGGATCTCCACACGATTTTTGTATTAACTATGTGGAAGTTGTGAAAGCATCGGAACGCTATTGGTTTTGACAGGGCCTCACCCTTGATGGGTGAGCTCCTGGGTAGAATCAAGTCTGAAGGAAGGGTATGGTCCATCGCGGGCAAGTTTAAAGGGAACATGGACCCCTTCTTCCTTAGTAGACTAGAGCGGTGGACGAGTAGTGAGGAGTAGTGTTGTAGCAAGATCTTTGTAAATTCGTGGTGGAGGCATTCTTTGCTTTCTTCTTTAATATATAATATGCACACTCGTGCATATTTGAGAAAAAAAAACAATGGACCTTCCGGTTAGCTATTCTGTTCTCAACGATAATCATCAAGACTGAAGGGGAAAAAAAGCAAGCCATGCATTTTTTGAAGATCACAGAAATACCCACCCCGGGTTCATTGGAACTTACACAGCAAATATACATCTGATACACAGAGCAAGGCCGTATACACGTATGTTGTCACTACTTGAACCCAGATCTCAAATATGTCCGTACTGGGTTCAAGTGGCAGTGTCCCCCATGGCCAGCCACATCTCACCTGCGGTAACCGCGCATCGAGTCCAGATCCCGCTGCCTCAGGTTGCCGTACTTCCTCCTGCGCTTACCAGTAGCCACGGCAGCCTGAATGATCACAGTTGCGCAAAGTATTAAAACTCATATACAAGACACAATAACGACATACTATGTAATATGCCCCTGGTCTGTTGACCGGGTGGTGCCTTGACCTGTTCTTCCGCTTTGATGGACTCCGCGAGATTTTCCATGTCGGGTGTATCTTTTCCTTGCATGCCAGCCATCATCTTCTGCATTCGAGTGCGCATTTGGAAAAGCTGCGATACTAGTTGGCTCACCTGAGAGCAAGAAAATGTTCAGTTCAGCTCCATGAAGTTCTGTGGTTTATATGCTACTAGATCGAATGGCGACGAAATGACAACTGAACCTGCTGTTCTGTCTTTCCAGCGTCCTTAGCCACTCTTCTCCTTCTCTCGCGTGACTCAGCAAGTAACTCTGGTCTTTCCCTTTCATCTGAACATAGTCAGGATAATTAGTGCTGGGCAAATGTTCATGACAACACTTCGTCGAAATTATGCTCCAAAAAATTAGAACTGGTACGTCTTTTGATCGATGAACTTGGCATGCACAACTGGCATTGTCCCAGCTATGGCAACTGCAATATGTTTATTTTGATGGTGGCCCTCGATTCTCACCTCACCAAGTTATTGCCACATGAATGATTCACTCGTCAGACTTTTTTTTTTTGAAAAGCATAAAAATTTCATGAAAAATTAAAAGAAGGAAAACCATGTTTGTTTTCCAAAGCAGGATAATTTCAAACTACAGCAACTTAAGTTACTACCTGTGGACATCAGAACACCAACCAAACAGATAGTTGATTGGCAATGAACTTCAGTCTATATATTCACATCATTTCATATTTTGTAAGAAAGCAAGTACGAACTACTGGCAAACTACTGAATCCACAGATCAATATTAATCAGAATTGATCCCAACCTGTTATTAAAGGCTTACACATGATATGTAAGAAAATAAAAATCACTCTCCCTAATATAGCAAGTGTTTGGAAAGAACATGCAAGACCATATCTTCATGATGTGAACTGAGTGTAGATTATACATACCAGCAGTCATCACATTGATCATTGACTCCATAAACTTAACGTTTTTCTCAGCTTCACGGATTTGCGCTGGAGTAACCTAGTAAAAACACGGCAAGAGTTGTGGTCTTAATAAGTAATAACATAAAATTTATATCTTGGGGCAAAAAGTCAATTAGAAGACTGGTTCCAAGGAAATGTAATAAATTAGGTACAGAATTCATATTCGCACCTTGTTCATGCCTGGAATCATGCCAATTATACGACTGAACGAACCCATTTGCGCAATAGCTTTTGTTTGTTTCAAGAAATCATTGAAGTTAAACTTTGCGCTCATAATCTTCTTCTGTAATTCCTCAGCATCTTCTTGATTCATCTACTTGCAGCAGTATGTTACACCATATAAATATGACATTATTGTTTAATGAAAGACACAAGGAAAATTGCATTTCACAGAAAGATACTTACCACTTGCTGTGCTTGCTCAACAAATGAAAGTACATCTCCCATTCCCAAGATACGCTGCGCCATACGATCTGGATAGAAAGGCTCAAGATCCTCAACACGTTCTCCACGGCCTATGAACTTGATGGGCTTTCCAGAAACCTGCAGAGTTCTTCATTGTCATATTTTTCATATGCATGCTAACAAAAGGAACAAAGACAGAAAGCTTGCTAATATAGCCATAACACACTTAAACACTGAACATTTATTATTTAACCTTGCTCAATCGTGTACTTTTCTGTTATACTGTACAAAATTGACGACGAAAAACATATACAGGAGGAGAAGGTAAATCCTGAGAATAAGTAAAATTAACTTATGTAACCCCTCCGTGACATACATTATTTCATTGAATTTATGGGTATATCAACTCTTGTGTCATAATGCCTTTTTGCCAGTTATTGAGAATTGAGAAGTCTAGAAAGATCAAATAAAACCAAAATGTATGGACACAAATAGTGCCTTCTATGCATTACTAGAAATCAGTAGTTCGTTTAGACAGAACTAAGAATCTGGATGGTCACACCAAATGGATAAAGTTTTTCAAGTCGAGAGACCTCTTTGATACTTAGTGCTGCCCCACCTCTGGAGTCACCATCCAGTTTTGTCAGTATAGCACCAGTTATACCAATTTCAACATTGAAGGCGCCGACCAATGCTGATACAAAAATCAGCAAGGGTAAGTAACACTCTAGCAGATGACGAAGAGTTTAAACAGATGAAGAGTTTCAGAATAACAAGTCCTGCTGCTACAGGGAGCGTGCTCCTGCTCCTTTGAAAAGAACACAATAAATTGTAAGGAAAACTGAACGAAGAGAATTGGACCAAACATGGCTCTTATATACATGTAGACGAAACATGACTAATATGGGACCCCCAAATCCAAATACACGGCATGTATACATTAATATGTGCTGCAATAGTCAACGTTGAAAATGCAAATTTCTTTTTCTGCATGCCAAGCAGTGCATTAGGTAAGTTACTTGCACCCGACCAAGTATAAAATGATGAGTCTAGAGCCCTAAACTACTCATAGAACAACAAGCAACAACAAACCTGCAGCTTCTTGGCCAGTCATAGCATCAACTACAAGAAGAATTTCTGTAGGCTTCACTGCCTTCTTTACTTCTTTCAACTCATTCATCATAGCTTTATCTACCTAAGGATAGAAAGATTAGCTGGTATCGGTTGTGCTGGGTAAACACAGTTGAAGTAACAGAAAGACACACTAGCTCCGCCATTTAAGGCTAAATAGAGTACCTATCAAAAAGTATCATATCTCATTTTTCACACCAACTCGTCTCATAACAGATTATCTTTACATTTAAGTTTAAATATACTATACTAGAATGAACATTTTTGGTTGAAGCACTAGACTGAGTTTAAAACAAACATATACATTTAATCCAAAATAAACATTTTAAAGAGATTTTGACCTTTTACAGACTTAAAAATTACTAGTAAGAACTAGTGCAGTTCGATCATATATCTAAAATTCCATACTTCGGCATGATTATGATCTGGTGCCCAAGATCTGTGTACAAAATTAAGTCAGCTGGTTAAAACTGGTACAGGACTGGCGTACAGTTTTTTAGAACCACGATTGTAGCAAACCGAGGAACATAATTAGATGATAAGAGTTACCTGCAATCTTCCAGCAGTATCCACTATAACTACATCGGTCTTCTTGCTCTTTGCTTCTTTCAAACCATTCTTGGCAATCTCTGAAGGTTTTGCTTCCGTTCCTTCTGAGTAAACTGGTACACCAACCTATCAACATTCAAAAGTAACTGTAGTTTTAATTTCAAAATTTGAAAAAAAAAACAGATATGCATTACTGGTAGCTCTACAGTCATTTGAATCGAAGGTAGCCACAGTTATTAGCGAGAAAACGTTTCCAACTCAATACAACAGTGAAAAGATCAATTTCATTACGTGTACCTTTTTACCCAGAATAGTGAGTTGGTCAATAGCAGCAGGCCTGTAAACATCTGCAGCAACCAGCATACAACTCTTCCCCTGTAACCTGAATCTGGTTTATAAGCATTGATGGCCTGGGCTCTTAGGAAAATGCTTAAGAAGAAAGCTCAGGAATGCACCATCTTTTTCAGATAGAAGGCAAGCTTAGCACAGACGGTAGTTTTCCCAACACCTTGCAGACCTGCCAATAGGATAACCGTTGGGCCAGTTTTTGCGAATACTAAATCTGATACCTCTCCACCCATCAGTTGTACAAGTTCATCATTTACAACCTACATCATTTAACTCTTGTTAGTCCTCTAGGGCTAGAAGTACATATAGTATTACATTGGGAAGACCACATTCAGTTAGTCCAAAATAATCAATGAATTCCTCAATTAAGGTCACTTGTGTGCACAATAATATGCACCCGTCAATAATGGCTGTGCAAACTATACATAGAAAATTTGTCACATATGCAATTTATAATTTTCTAGGATCCTCGGATCTGAGTATACCTTCACTAACTGCTGCTCAGGTTGGACACCCCGGATCACATCAGTGCCTATAGCCTTTTCAGTAACAGACTCGATAAAACTTCTTGCTACTGGCACACTTACCTGCAAAGTAGGGTGCGCATTAGATTGTGAAGACAAAAAAAAATAGAAATATAGCCCCACAAGAAAGCCATGTACTGAAAGAGATGAGACATACATCTGCCTCCAAAAGTGCTCTTCTAATATCCCGCATCGGTTCAGCAATATTCTCCTTTGTCAGTCGATCTTGAACCACAAAAGGCATTTCCCTCATTATTTACAATCATGATTTATAGCAAAGCTACAGAGGGTGCAGTCAGCGTCGCTGATCAAGCATGAAAAATGCATACTGCATTGAATTGTTTGGACAAAAACGATCCACACATTACAAAGTTATGCAAAAGAAAAGTTATCACTTCATAGATAGCCAATCTAGAACTTCACAGTTGCATATAATACTCTGTCAACCTGATACACGATTCGACACATCACACATATTTTTGGGAGGAGAACTGAGTGTGACTCTGTTCAACACATTGCAACCAGAGCATTACGTATGACAGCAACAAAATCAACACATGAGGCGAGAAGCAAACGTGTAGTGTATGGGTAAACTATCAGAAGCGAACTCACCGACGCCTCGCAGCTTGTTCCACGCGGACTCCAGCCCGGTGGTGAGCTGCCCGAACATCTCCGCCCTCACAACCATCCCGCTTCCCCGCCTCCTCCTCCTGCATCCCTGAGGGCGTCCCAAACCGTAACAAGGTAAGAAAACCATCCGTTCAAAAAGAGATAAGGTAGAGATCGTTCTCGGAGGGAAGAAGCTAGGAAGTTGCAGATGCTCAGAGCGAACCGGGAACGGGGAAGAGAGGGCGCGGAAGGCAGCGGGACTTTGGGCCCCGCGGAGGTGGAATGAGAGAGTGGGCACGCGGCGGAGGTGAAGGGAGGCCACGGTGGGCCTGGCCGGCGAGCGGCGGGCGCCGGCGGGAGACGAAGAGAGCGTGAGTGTGGCAGTGGCCTCCATTGGAGAGGGCGGAGCGTTCTGCGGAGGCGAGGCGAGCCAAGCAACGAGGAGGATAAGAGGAAGTTGCTCTAACTGGGCCTTTCTGGGCACGACGGTATCAGAGAAAAAATGCTGACCATGATAGCCCATGAAACGGCCCCGTGATCAAGTCGAGGGCCGTAGCCGATAGGGGGATTCTAAAAAAAAAGGTCGATAGGGGTAATTCTCAAAAAAAAAAAACACACACACACACACAATAGTAGTGGAGGGGGAAATATCAGGTGCTCAGTGCTTCAGCTTCCTATGCTTGCCCGATTTTAAAACTTTAGTTTAAAATGTTTAAAATATTCTGTAAAAAATATGAATGTTCACAAGGAATGTGACTACAACCCCTAAAAGATCCAGGTCAAAAATCAAAATGTACATCGAGAAACAAAAAAAAACAAATTCAAATGTGAATAGCGTCAAATGGTGTTTTTGTCTTTTTATGACACTATTCATGATAGATTTCATATTTTTGTTTCTCAATGTTCATTTAGAGTTTGGACCTGGAATTTTTAGGAGTTGTAGTCATATTCCTTGTGAATATTCATATTTTTTTGATTTTTTTGACATTTAAAATTGTTTTCTTTAAGTTAGAGGATGGGGAGCACCCAAGGATGGGAGCATCTGATATTTCCCCGTGGTGGACGTACAAATACAATCAATTATCCGTGAGATCAAACACTCATGCAGCAACTTTGAAGCTCATAATTGAGCTAAATTTTCTTTATCTTTACAAACTCATTATCGCTTGTGGATGGGAGTGTGAGTGCCACATGATGTGATCATGTAAAGTACCTGTGAACAGGCGAAATGACTTCTGTTATTTGCGCCGTGGGTCTGGGGGCGATACAGTGACGATCTCGCAGAGGAGAAAATCCCACCACATCGATGATCGAACGCAGGAGATCAGCGAACGAGGGAGAGATCTGTGTAGATCAGAGAGAAGGAGGTGGATGTGAAGATCCCCTGGGAATAAGGGATTCAAGGATCAAGACAAGAAGAGTAGTCTGCAAAATAGCAGAGAGGTGAATACGCAGAGTCAAATTGAAAAAAGGAGAACATAATGGATGAGAAGGCAACGATTGATGCAAGTTTGGACAATAGCAGATGAGGATCCAAATCATATGTTTGTAGAAAGAGATCAATCATAAAGAGGGGGTGTTCACGAAATATCACATACTCGAGATCCTCCAGACCCTAGCAGAGGAGAGGAATCAGGTATAGCTGATATGACATCATTACACTGGTACACCGAGGTGCTATACAAACGGTTTTTAACCCCTTTCCGCGACGATATTTGGAACCATCGCCAAGTGAGTGACCGCGATAGGGAGGTCCTTCCCACACGATCCAAAAACCGTCGGGGATAGGGAACCATGATGGATACAGTTGTCCATATAAAACTATTTCTGATATCTCGAACGTCCCAAACGCTCCATCCTTGCAACTCGTTTGTGCTCGCATTGCCACCGCAGTCGGTTTTCTATGGTGCTACGTTTATGATGCGCGGCCCATCACAAACGGTTCACAATTATAGAACGTGTATGATAAGCAGCCAATCACACACATTCACTTTTCCCGAACCGTATGCGATAACTAATTAAGAAGATTAGTTAATCATCCTACGAGTGTCGGATAGGATTACAAAACGTCGGACCGTCGTAACCGTTGGGAAACGTAGCATGCAATTTCAAAAAAAAATTCCTACGCTCACGCGAGACCTGTCTAGGAGATACATAGCAACGGGAGGGGGAGAGCGTGTCCACATACCCCCGTAGCCCGAAAGCGGAAGCGTTTGACAACGCGGTTGATGTAGTCAAACTTCTTCTCGTTCCGACCGATCAAGCACCGAACTGAAGGAAATATGCCCTAGATGCAATAATAAAGTTGTTATTTATATTTCCTTATATCATTGTAAATGTTTATTATTCGTGCTAGAATTGTATTAACCGGAAACTTGATAGATGTGTGAAACATAGACAAAACACAGTGTCCCTGGTAAGCCTCTACTAGACTAGCTCGTTAATTAAAGATGGTTAAGTTTCCTAACCATAGACATGTGTTGTCATTTGATGAACGTGATCACATCATTAGGAGAATGATGTGATGGACAAGACCCATCCATTAGCTTAGCATAATGATCGTTAAGTTTTATTGCTATTGCTTTCTTCATGACTTATACATATTCCTTTGACTATGAGATTATGCAACTCCGGATCTTTGGAGGAATACCTTGTGTGCTATCAAACGTCACAATGTAACTGGGTGATTATAAAGATGCTCTACAAGTATCTCCGAAGGTGTTTGTTGGTTTGGCATAGATGGAGATTAGGATTTGTCACTCCGAGTATCGGAGAGGTGTCTCTGGGCCCTCTCGGTAATGCACATCATAATAAGCCTTGCAAGCAATGTGACTAATGAGTTAGTTATGGGATGATGCATTACGGAACGAGTAAAGAGACTTGCCGGTAACGAGATCGAACTAGGTATGGAGATACCGACGATCGAATCTCGGGCAAGTAACATACCAATGACAAAGGGAATAACATATGTTGTCATAATGGTTCGACCGATAAAGATCTTCGTAGAATATGTGGGAGCCAATATGAGCATCCAGGTTCCGCTATTGGTTATTGACCGGAGAGGAGTCTCGGTCATGTTTACATAGTTCTCGAACCTGTAGGGTCTGCACGCTTAACGTTCGCTAACGATTTGTATTATATGAGTTATGTGATTTGGTGACCGAATGTTGTTTGGAGTCCCGGATGAGATCGCGGACATGACGAGGAGTCTCAAAATGGTTGAGAGATAAAGATTGATGTATTGGATGATAGTATTCAGACACCGGAAGTGTTCCGGAATGTATTGGGTACATATCGGAGTATCGGGGGTTACCGGAACCCCCCAGGGGAAGATATGGGCCGTATGGGCCTTAGGAGGGAGCACACCAGCCCACATAGGGGTGGTGCACCCCCCGAGGAAGGAGGCCGAATTGGTGTAGGAGGAGGGGACGGCGCCCCCCTCTTTCCCTCCTTCCCCTTTCGGTAAAAGGAAGGGGGAGGGGGCGAATCCTACTAGGAGCCCAAGTAGGACTCCTCCTACTTGGGGTGCGCCTAGGGCTGGCTCCCCCCTCCCTCCTTTATATACGTGGGGAGGGGGCGCCTAGAACACACATGAACTATTCCTAGCCGTGTGCGGCGCCCCCCTCCACAGTTTACGCCTCCGGTCATATTCACGTAGTGCTTAGGTGAAGCCCTGAGCGGATCACTTCACCATCACCGTCACCAACGCCGTTGTGCTGACGGAACTTTCCCTCAACACTTTGCTAGATCAAGAGTTCGAGGGACGCCATCGAGCTGAACGTGTGCGGAACTCGGAGTTGTCGTACGTTCGGTATTTGATCGGTCGGAACGAGAAGAAGTTCGACTACATCAACCGTGTTAACAAACGTTTCCGCTTTCGGTCTATGATGGTACATGGACACACTCTCCCCCTCTCGTTGCTATGCATCTCCTAGTTAGATCTTGCGTGAGCGTAGGATTTTTTTTTTGAAACTGCATGCTACATTTCTCAACAGTGGCATCCGAGCCAGGTCTATGCGTAGATTATATGCACGAGTAGAACACAAAGAGTTGTGGGCGGTGATAGTCATACTGCTTACCACCAACATATTTTTTTGATTCGGCGGTATTGTTGGATGAAGCGGCCCGGACCAACCTTACATGACCACGTTCATGAGACCGGTTCCACCGACAGACATGCAACTAGTTTTGCATAAAGGTGGCTGGCGGGTGTCTGTTTCTCCAACTTTAGTTGAATCGAATTTGACTGCGGCCGGTCCTTGTTGAAGGTTAAAACAATAAACTTGACGAAACACCGTGGTGGTTTTGATGTGTAGGTAAGAACGGTTCTTACTAGAAGCCCATAGCAGCCACGTAAAACTTGCAACAACAAAGTAGAGGACGTCTAACTTATTTTTGCAGGGCATGTTGTGATGTGATATGGTCAAGACATGATGTGATATAAGTTTTTGTATGATATGATCATGTTTTGTAAAAGTTATCGGCAACTAGCAGGAGCCTTATGGTTGTCGCTTTATTGTATGAAATGCAAACGCCGTGTAATTGCTTTACTTTATCACTATGCGTTAGCGATAGTTGTAGAAGCAATAGTTGGCGAGACAACCACAACGCTACGATGGAGATCAAGGTGGCAGGTCGGTGACGACGGAGATCATGATGGTGCTCTGGAGATGGAGATCAAAGGCACAAGATGATGATGGCCATATCATGTCACATATTTTGATTGCATGTGATGTTTATCTTTTATGCATCTTATTTTGCTTAGTACGACGGTAGCATTATAAGATGATCCCTCACTAAAATTTCAAGGTATAAGTGTTCTCCCTGAGT
This sequence comes from Aegilops bicornis, assembly GCA_021605145.1. Classification (NCBI taxonomy): domain Eukaryota; kingdom Viridiplantae; phylum Streptophyta; class Magnoliopsida; order Poales; family Poaceae; genus Aegilops; species Aegilops bicornis. The sequence continues at coordinate 140,904,009 of CM038672.1, forward strand.
ATGCACCATTGCGACAGTACGTCGTGCCGAGACACCACGTGATGATCATGTGTGATAAGCTCTACGTTCACATACAACGGGTGCAAGACAGTTTTGCACATGTGGAATCACTACAAAAAAAGACACATCCGTGACATTTTGGGCCAAACGAAATTTTTCCTGTCATACTTATGACACTTCTATGACGATAATTGTGACAAAACCCGATATCATCATAGATGTGGTGGGCTCCTACTTCTATGACAAAAAATCATGACAGAAAATGGGCTTTTCGTCTTGGGCGGGCCGGAGACGCGGCTGCATGACATTCTTTGGGCCGTCCATGACGGAAAAAACCGAGGTAGAAGCGAGGGCGAGGAAAATTTCAGGGAGTTCCCGGTTACGGTGGGTGGTCGGGGGCCGGCGATGCGCTGCTTTCTCTCGTACACGGACGCGCGTGTGTGCGAGGCGTTGGCTCTAATTGAACCCGAGCGATGCGTTGGGCTCTAATCGAACCCGAAGGACAGACGAGTTACGCTGCGTTATCGCATTCGAGCGATCGATCGATGGCTATTAACTGAACCCGATCGAGCGATTCCTTCGCTACTGCTGCTAACTGAAGCCGATCGATGCTTCCTCTGGATGAACAGTGAGCGTTGCAGGGGGTTGGATGAACAGTGAGCGGTAGGGGTGGATGAACAGGACCCCGTGGCGTTGCCTCTGGATGAACAGGACGACCCCATGGAGGGCTGGATGAACAGTAGACGGTGGAGGGGTGTCCATGGAGGGGTGGTTGAATAGTAGCCGGTGGAGTAGCGCGCGGTGGAGGCTGGATGAACAGGAGCCCGTGGAGGCTGGAGGAGGTCGACGATGGAGATGAACAGTATCCCGTGGAGTCCTGTTTTGCGGTACGCCACACCCCTTCCGATGAACAGGACCCCCGTTTCGACCGTAGCGCTCCAACACAAGTCCGTTTCGTCTGTTTTGCGGTACGCCACACCCCTCCCGATCAACAGGACCCCCGTTTCCTCCGTTTTGCGGTATGCAGACCCCTCTCGATGAACAGGATCCCGTTTTGAATGTGGCCGGTCGAACACAAGGCCGTTTCCTCCGTTTTGCGGTACGCCAGGCCTCGTTTCCATCGCCTGTTCCGTCCAAGCCGGTTGGCTCCCACGCGTTCCATTGCCTCCCGATGAACACGACGCATTCCGTTGCCTCCCCATAACACAATGCATTCCGTTGCCTCCCCATGAACACGACGATGACGCGGTTTCTCCGTTCCGACCCAGTCATGTACACGAGCCCTGGCCGTACGTATGCGCGAGTAGGCGTTCGATACCCCGCCCGTATGTACGTACGTGGATGTATTTTCTTTCTAGCACCCTGGCCGTTGTACGTATGTGTACATGCTACATGCGCGCCTCTACTATGACACGTGCGCGCCTCTACATCGACCAGTATGTACGTACACGTTTGCGACCAGAATAACAATGCTACGTACGCTTCGACCAGGTGGGTCCCAACTGTCAGGCACTTCCTTGCGTGCGAAGATGTAGCTGGTGGGTCCCAGCAGTCAGGGGGGCGAATCATTTTTTTTGCCCGGACGCACATCCTTGCGTGCGAAGTTGTAGCTGGTGGGTCCCAGCAGTCAGGGGGTGAATCATTTTTTTCGGACGCACTTCCTTGCATGCGAAGATGTAGCTGGTGGGTCCCAGCAGTCAGGAGGGCGAATCGTTTTTTTGCCCGGACGCACTTCCTTGCGTGTGAAGATGTAGGTGGTGGGTCCTAGCAGTCAGGGGAAACGTTTTTTTTCACGAAATACAGTGGCCCGTCCGGCGGGTCCCATCTGTCAGGTGGAGGAATCATTATTTTCCGCGTAATAAGGAGGTACTTCCATGCTGCGGCCGTGGACCCAGCTGTCAGCCTCTCCATGTACAGTCCACGTTCGATGGAAGTTGTTCCTTGACCATGTTGACCACATCACGTCGAGAGCACCACGGCGGTGGACGACGGCGAGGCCTAGGAAGGGGACGACGGAGTCGGGGAAAGACGCGATGGAAGCCCGCGGAGAGGAGTACGAGGGTTCACCGGTTCGGCTGCGGTGAGGCCGCTGTCGCCGCAGGGGCGATGAGGCCTCAGCGCAGCCTGACCGCCACGGGAGGCAGGAGCCTGCGGCACGACCGGCGCTGCTTTGGGCGGCTGGAGCAAGAAGACCAGAGGTTCAAGAAGCACTACGACCGTTGGATGGACATCGTACGGTCACTGGAGCTAGAATCGTTCATATTGACTAAGTTGACAAAGCCCTCCGTCCCGTCAACTTAGTTGGCCCAAAGTCATCCTCCCACTATGGTGGGTCCCAGCTAGCGGGGATATTCATTTTTGTGCGTAATAAGGAGGCACTTCCTTGCGTGCGAAGATATAGCTGGTGGGTCCGACATGTCGTGAGGGAACGTTTTTTTTTGCGAAATACAGAGGCCCTTTCGGTGGGCCCCAGCTGTCAGGTGGAGGAATCATTATTTTGCGCCTAATAAGGAGGCATTTCCTTATGTGCGGCCGTGGACCCAGCTGTCAGCCTCTCCACGTATAGTCCACGTCCGATGGATGTCGTTCGTTGACCACGTTGACCAGGCCGCGCCGAGAGCACCATGACGGTGGACGACGGCGAGGCCTAGGAAGGGAATGACACGGAGCCGGGGAAGACTCGACAATGGTTGCCCATGCGTTGGGGAGTACGAGGGTTTACTGGTCCGGCTGCCATCGCCGGAAAATAACAGGAGGTGTGGGTGAGTAGAGGAATGGCCTGGCCAGCAATGAAGTAGGGTGGGGCGATGCGGCCTGTGCTGCAGCATAGCCGACCACGGGAGGCGGGAGCAGGCAGTCCCATTGGAGCTGGTTTGGGCGGCTGGAGCAAGAAGACCAGAGGTTGAAGAAGCACTACGGTCGTTGGATGGACATCGTACGGTCACTGAAGCTAGAATCGTTTATATTGACTAAGTTGACAAAGCCCTTGGTACGCGCCAACTTAGTAGGTCACAGGTCAGCCACCGAAACGGTGCGCCCCAGATGTCAGGGGGAGGAATCATTTTTTGGGCGACTGAAGCTAAGAATATCCGAGATTGAAGAAGAAGCACGACATCCGTTGGATAGACATCCAACAGCCATCTTTGCTAGAACCGTGTGTTGACTATAATAAGTTGACAAAGCCTTGCATACGTGTCAACTTATTTTTTAGGGACGCGTCAACTTAGTAGGCCCACAAGTGTGTGAGTAGAACTTATAGCCCATTTGCGATTTGTAAGAATGTACAACCCATTTTTGAATTCTAATGGAATTTACTACAGCCCATTTATAGTTTGTTAAAAGTACAACCCATTTTCTAGCTAGGACAATGATTAATAATTTCAACCAACCGTTGAAGACAGAATTCAATAAAAATTTCCCACATTTTGATGGGATCCGAAATATTTTTATCCCGAAATTTCTAGTCAGATTAAGTATAAATTTGTATTACATAAAAATCCAACGAAACATTGCGCGCGCAACAATGAAAATTTAAGATTTTCAATGATATTTTATAAACTAATTTCGTGTTTGGTGCATTTTTTTATAGTTACTGCCCAGTTTTTATAATTACATCCCATTTATTATTTTTTAAAGACAATTTTCCTGTTAAGCCTAATGCATCCCTCCTAGGAAAGATTTGCAGCCTAGCGGGACGGAGAATAACAAGTTGACCTTGCCTGGGTATTCCTCAAAAAACGTATAGCTGGGCTAGCCATTTTCATCTTGAAAAAATTAATATGTAGGCTGGATATCTGGCCTGGGCTAGACGGGCCACAGCCCGCCCAATTAATACAATGCTCTCCTCTGAACAACAACGAAATCATCGCCAAGAAAAACTCTGCAGTGCTCACGCCTCAAAAACACAAATATTGCTCGAGCTGCTTGGTCTCAGCTGTCGGCCGCACCTTGTGCAATTATCTCGTTTATATTGACTACAAAGGTTGAAAATGGTGTGGGACCGTGATGTGAGGAAACTAGGAGGAAGCAAAAAAAATATAGTTGTACATAATAAGGAGGCACTTGCGTACGTACGGCTATGGCCCTAGTGGGTCCCTAGTGTCATCCAACAAAATAAAGTCATCTCCTCGAATCCTCATGTTCGCTGATTTATGTTAACAATGCTCAGCGCCACGGCGAAGCGCAACAACTCGGCGATTTACGGAGAGGGCCTCGTGGGCCCTACGGATGGTCTGATACGTCGCTGCTCATTCAGAAGCCGTGATCGCCGGACACCTATGAGCACCTTCGAGAAACCGAGGCGGCATGAAACGGTAAGGCGGCGCTTGGGAGCTCTGGTTTATTTCAAACCTGTATTAACATACAAGTGTAATTTACTCGTCGCCGAAACAACGCGTAAAATACAGGCGTAATGAAACCGAGGGCCCGAGGTGCAGAAGTAAAACCGGCGGGTTACACGTGTAATTTGAGAGACCAGTGTATATTTTATGAGCACTACTATATGGACGACATTACCAGATGATACATGCACGACTTGCGTATCATGCCATCCATGGGCAAGGCCAAAACAGCAGCTAACGGTTGGATTAGCAATCGTCCGAGTGTCGTTCAGCGTTTTTATCATGTGTGAAGTACTTCTGATATTTTACTAGTCGAAATCGACCAACCAAGCGCTTCGCCCGAGACCATCTGCTTTTATTTACAAGTGTCAGTTTTACAAGCGGTTTTGGTTGGAAAACAATGATCCAATACGGCCTAATATCGTGAGTTGGTCGGAAGAACATATGGTTTCCATCTAACCTACCCGACTTGTCGTATAGGCTATGAATGAAACATAAGACGATAAAATTTTTAAGCACGGAAACAACAGAAGAGGGTGATCTTCTTAACAAGCAAATCACTGGCATTAGATCGACATGCAAAACAATACGAAGCATTATTCTCAGGAGGCACGGTGAACAGCTCGTGATGTCGCATGCCACAACATTCCAAGCTCAACTTTGCAATCAAACACAAGGCCTGACATTACGTAGACAATATTTAGAACAAACTCTTAACACAGGAATATCTCAGCAGAGTAACTATTTACTTCTAAACTGAACACATGAATATGAAAAAACAATCAACGCTGCTCACAGCAAGGGCGTCCCACTCAAAAATATCAAATGCACGTCTTCTGGCTAACTTCAATGAGCAAATTTTGACAAGGTTTTCCAATTCCAATATATTAAACTAACGTCTTCTTGCTAACATCAATGATTAAACTTTGACAAGCTTTTCCCATTCAAAATATGTAATGCCTATGTTCGTGGAGTCCTGTCGTTGCTTCTTACTTGTTTGGGCACTTTTTGCCCAGTGCACTCCATGTGTTGTAGAATTGCCAATGCTCTCTGCAGACTAGTCATGTCACCAGCGTCTAATAATACTCTATAAAGCTTCTCGGTCATTTCTTCTGTAATGTAGCGCAAATAGTGACTGCTTCTTTTTGCAAAGTGGAACGACCACCTGGACCCAGGAATGCAACAGTTTTCCTTGGACACATTGGCTCCTTTTTTGCAGTTCAACTAAAATCGAAATCGGAATAAAACCGAGCTTTCATTTTGATACCCCTGTAAGCAACAATAGGTATAAAGGAAACAATTACTGAGAAATAATGGTTGATGACTTGTACTCCCAGAAGAAAAGCATCTACTGATCTACGTTATCTTAATGGGAAACAAAGCATGAGAGTAGCAATTCTCCATCACTGTGATTCATTCATATTGACTGAGACATTATCTTAACAATGCCTTGTTTCAACATGTATAAAGAATGACAAAGCAGTAAAGTACCATTCCTAAAACAATGCAACTGATTCATTTTTAAAGAGACATTATCTTAACAATACCTTGGTTAAACATGTAGAAAGAACTACAAAGCAGGATAGTACCATTCCTAACAAGTGTTGCAGTTTTGAACTAAGATTCAGTAGTTAATTAATTCTGAGAGTGGCATTGCTTAATTTTACCAGCGGCATTAGATTAACGAAAAGCATAAACAGTTCCAGTGGATAGTGGGTGCAACAACAATATGTGCTTCTATCTACTTATAAAGGGGGTGATGCAGAGTTTGTTGTAACAAAGCAACAAGCATCATGTCTGGGTTGGTCCCATTTTTGTTCACTACTTAATGGGAAAATACAGCAATACAATAGCTTCAATTCAACATTTATTTAAAATAGTACCAATACAAGTAGCACAACATCTCAAAGCACACCTGCACAATCATGTGGATGAAGGCTGTCTTGACCTTTCACGAGAACACCAGGATAAAATACGATTCTGCCAACACGAATAGGAAATCCAATCTCGTTTTGTGCAGTTGCACTGAAATCAAGCAAAGTGTTTTGCGTAGTGAAGCAAAATGTCGCAATAGCAACAAGTTGAATATATATCCTTGTTTAAACAGAGGCAAACAAGGAATCAATTACTGGCTAATAAAGGAGTATGAAACATGCGGCCATAAAAATGGTAATCCCACCAATCCCTAACAAGTGTTGCAGTTTTGAAATAAGATTCAGTAGTTAATTCTGAGAGTGGCATTGCTTAAGTTTACCAGCGGCAATAGATTAACAAAAAGCATAAACAGTTTCAGGGGAGAGTGGGCGCAACAACACCATGTGCTTCCATCTACTTATAAAGGGGGTGATGCAGAGTTTGTTGTAACAAAGCAACAAGCATCATGTCTGGGTTGGTGCCATTTTTGTTCACTACTTAATGGGAAAAGAGAGCAATACAATAGCTTCAATTCAACATTTATTTAAAACAGTACCAATACGAGTAACACAACATCTCAAAACACACTGCACGATCATGTGGATGAAGGCAAGTACCAACCTGTCATGACGCTCACAAGATCAACTACGAATCTGCCAACACGAATAGGAAATCCAATCTCGTTTTGTGCAGTTGCATTGAAATCAAGCAAAGTGTTTCGAGTAGCGAAGCAAAATGTCGCAATAGCAACAAGTTGAATCGATACCCTTGTTTTAACAGAGGCAAAAAAGGAAACAATTACTTGCCGATAAAGGAGGATGAAACAAATGGTGACAGAAAGAAGCATCTAACTTATCTTGGATGGAAAACAAAGTAGGATAGTAGCATTTCTAAAACGGTTGCATTGATTCATATTAACAGAGACATTCTCTTAAAACAACATTCATTAAAAAAATGTAATTTACTTTTAACAGTGGCATTGCTTCAATTTTCTGGCGGCATTCTTAGATTAACAACAAGAAATAGCTTTATGGGACATGCCAAAGCACCATAAAACGCCCACACGTATAAATGAGTGATGTAGAGTATGTAGCCAAGCCGCATATATGCGTTGGTCCCATATTTTTTCTCTTTGAACCTTTTTCCTATGTGAGGGCAGCAAATCTAGTCCTGCACAAACTACCCGACCCCCAAGTTTCTTTCCCTTTTCAACAAAGAGATCAGTTCCTTACAGATGTGTGTACTAGGTTACCCCCATTTTCCCTTTTCGACCAACAAAGCAGCTGGATAGCCAGTCTATACTACTTTCCGTCCCTCCTTTCCTCATTGAACCACGTCCTAGATTCTTGCTCCAATTTCATCGCACCCTTCTTTCCTCTTTGAACCAAGACCTAGATTCGACTACAGATCGAAAAAGATCCACATGCAGCTAGAACGGCAGCGGTTTCAAAGAAACTTATACCTTAGGGTCGTCGGGATGTGGCAAGGCGTGCGGCGGGAGGCCGGATCTGCCCACACTACGTACAACAGCGAGGAAGAAGGGGTCGATGGCCCTCCCGCACAGGCGATGGGTGAAAGAGAACAACGCAACCGGCAGTGGATTGCCTCCCTCGCCGAAGGCGATAGAGTGAACGCTGCACCTCCTCCCCTTCCCGGTGCGATGGGATATGGACGCCTCCTTCACCCACCGTGAGGAGAGAGAGAGACAAGAGGCCAACACAGTCTTGTTTAGATCTGGTGAAGAGAGGGTGAGAGACTGTGAATATAGAAAACCCTAGCAAATGAACGCTGAGCCTCTAGCGTGTATACATATATGTAGTGCGGCGAGAGTGTGGAGAGTGCAAACCCTAGCGAACAAGCGCTGAGGCTCCATCTTATCTATATATATACTACTGTAGTACGGACTGAGCTCCGGTGCCTTCACTGCACCTGCTTTTGGATGTATGACAGGTGAGTCAACCACATTTTGGGCCCACTTGTCATAAACCCAAAGGCAAGTGCACTAAGTCAATGAAGTTGCGTCCATATAGTACTCTCGTGTATACGACTAATATATAGTGGAGTGGTTTTCTTATTCTCTCCATAACAATCGTTTTAAATTGTGTAAGTACGAAACGAGACTCTTTATTTAACATACAGTGAATAAAACTACTACTACTTCTGATGAACTAACGATCCACACCCACCCGTCCTGGTCGCACTTCCTGTCCTTCACGTGCGGTACACTACCCTCCCTTAAGTGAACAACCACACATGCGCCAAATTATCGGAAACGTGTGAGAGTGTGTACAAATAAATTTTAATTTCAATTATCGGAAAGGTTTGAGAGTATTACAAAGTTTGACTTCAGTCAAATCTAATATGCGGAGTAAATAAAAATGGAGGGCTACTACGTCCATCCGGGATTTTAGTCCACACCATTTTTTAAATCAAAGTTAATAGCTGGACAAATAAAATTACAGGGGAGCTGGAGAAAAAGTTGTGAGAAGGCTTAGAAATCAATACAAAACTTATGCTCTTAGTACCAACGTCGATCCTTCTTCGAGGAAACATTTGGTTCATAGCCAATTGTGTGATAAAATTGCACCAATGTGAAAGACGACTGCGTCTCCAACGCAACCAAGGTGAACTGACGAAGGATATCATCTTTGTGCGTAACAAGCAAAGAGCACTGATGGAAGATAGCTCGTTTTTCATTGAAAATTGATCAGCTTCACCAGCCGACGCAACCATGAGGCGCAACCATGAGCATCGATAGGTCATCGCGGTAATGCATCATCCATTTGGCATCAAGTTTGGGTGAGGCACCTATGAAGTTTGACAAATCCTCACTGTGGTTTGTTTCTTCTCAGTAATTAAGCTCGAGGAAGGAAGAACAACATGGCAGAGGATAGTGAGGCGGAACAACAATGGCCATCCAATTTTGTGCAGTCCCACTAAAATTGAGGAAGACATGCCCGGGTATGGAGATACGCATCGCTGTTTCCAAAAATATAAAGAAGGGATATAGTGTTGTCACTTTGTTTTACAAGATTAGCAACGACATCTCAATTGTCAATAAGAATTAATGAAAATTACACCAACAAACAGAAGCATCATAATTATCTTGATGGGAACTAAACCAGGATACCCGAGAAAAAAGCATTTCTTCATTTAACCAGTGATAGTACTACCACCATATGGACAATGACCGCACAACCACCATGTACTTTTTGTCGAAACAACATGTATACCTCCACGGAGGCATAAATCAGGACAACTTTTCGAGTGGCATTTCCTCTATAATAGTACTAGTAGGTGATGTTGGACCAGCCGACGAACCCTAGCTACTATACATGGGGAGCTGGGGAGTAGTCGCATAGAAGAAAACCCGCACGCAGCGACCTGGGGAGCTGGACTAGTACAAGAAGTTATACCTTAGGTGGGCGAGATGTCATTTAGGCGGGCGGGCGGGATCTTCCCACACAACAACAGTGAACAAGGGCGTGGAGGATCTTTGTCCGTGCCAGCACCGGCTCCGAGAGGATGGTGCGCATCGGCTCTGAGAGGACGGTGCGCATCGGCTTCCTCCGTCGCCGACAGCGACAACGTCAACGCTGCACCTCCTCACCTCCTGCAGCGGACGGGATTCGGCCGGATCTGTGACCACCGGTGAGGAGAGAGATAGAGTGGACACTGTCACCTTGTTTTGATATGGAGAGGGTGAGAGAGCGAGACGCGAGAAACTCTATCAAACAAGAGGCTATAATGGAGTAAAAAGATCTCTCCATAGCAGCGGTTTTAAATAGAATACGCGCGTTCCCGGAAAAAGAAACGAAAACTGGCGGACAATTTTTTAACGTACCAAGAAAGAAAACTAGATAAAAAACACGCCCCCGCTTCCAGGTCGCGAGAGTCATCGCGCACACACACATAGACATAGACATGCATATCCGTGTTTATGTAAAATTCCATTTCCATCTCCATCTCCAATCATATTTGTCCAACTGGCACATTACTTACGTTGTTAATTATATACGCAGCAATATTAACGTACAACATCTCTTGTTTGCGGACGTCCGGACCGCTGCCATGGCCGGTCCTGACCAACCTGAACCCTCTTCATCACCCGCGCGTGCTTCCCGCCCGAAACTGTCAGTGCTGCATTCATGCCCGGCAAGAGCGGACGCGACCTCTCACTGCCGCTGGCATTGAAGCGGCGCGCCGGCCGAGAGAGCGTCGCCCGCGCCGCTTCCGGGTGCACGCGACTGCTCCGCGTTCAAAGGTCGCAATAGCCGGCTACAACATGCATGTAAAAAGTTCTTTGGATTATGTGCTACAGCTAGCTGTCCTCCCCCAACTCGTCAATCTCTTCCAGTAGTGCTAGTACTCCATGGCGCGATCCATCGACAAGCAGGCGGGAAAGTTATCGTATACTTGGTTTGCGGTGAGTGGCATGCCGAGTGACCGTGTGGGGTCGATCCGTGGAGGAGGGTGAGACACGAACATGACAGACGTGATTTAAACATTGGTTTTGCTCGATGGCGCGATCCAACGAAACGAAACGTTGGTTTCTCTCCGTTTCCATTTTTTCTCTGGAAAAATGGAAACTTTCCACTCCATTTTCGTTCCTATTCCAAGGTTGCCCCATTACAACATTACATCAAATACAAAGGAAAACTAACACGCATGCTGATGCATCTCAATGATTCACATATAATAGCCAATATTTACTTCACAACTAAAGACAAAAGTTGTGAGAGCGTGTACGAAAGAAAAACTACTGATGGGGTCACTACGACTTAAACCCTAAACCCTAAGCATGATTTAATTTCCTGGCCAGGTAGAACCTGTCAAAGGAAAGACGGCTAGCACCCTCGGATCATACGATGCTTTTGTGCAGTTCCACTAAAATCGACCTGAGCATCCCTGATGGCAAAGATATTGAAGAAGTGTGATTAGAATAATAGTACTGACTCTAGTTCATGAGACATAAACTCATCACAAGTAAGAAGCCGGTAGAAGTAGAGAAAGGTCGACATGGAGATGGAGCTATGACAGTGGAGCAAGCCGGCTCTAAAAGGAAGATGGACTACCTGGGATGTCAGGCTATAGCTAGAAGGGCGGTTGGGACGCGGCATCGGCCCATACCGCGGTGACCCCCGATTGGGACGCACCGACTGTGGGTTTTCTCCCTCGCCGATGTCGACCGCGTCTATGCAGAATATTGTTCCCTTCCCTCAGCTGCGGGATCAGGCCCATCGTTCTATGCTTGTGAAGAGAGCAACCTAAGCTTAGGCTCCTGCTAGTGTATATATAGTGGTTTTCTGTTTCTCTCCATATCAACCATTTTATATTGCGTACGTGTCATTGAAGAGTGAAATGATGGTTTCATCTTCCGACTAACTTACTGTGTGATTTGACTGCTCCTTAGTGGCCCCTACACGTACTCCCCCTACGTGTATGCAATAGTCACACATACACATGGACGCAAAAACACGCGCGACGCCCTAATGCATGCATGTCCGAGCACACGATGGAACACACACGGTCACGCTCAAGTGCTCAACCTACACGTGCATGCACACACATACTCAGTTAGGGTGAGCTAGTGACCGTATAAACATCGGAATATATATATATTGAGCGCAATGAGCGTATTATGAAGTCCATTGACCGTATTTTTACGAATATACAGTGATAGGCAGTGTATTTATCTCGTTTGAAATTTAGCCATATTAACCGGAGAGGAGGCAGTATGGACTAGCATTACTTTGCTGTGTCCCGTCAACTTGCCGAACGAGGAGAAGGTTGCAGGACGGGAGAAGCTTGCGCGCGGTGGCTCACAGGACAAGGAGAAAATTTTGACTAATGCAAGCTCTCCCTTGCTCACGCAGTGGACGTGCAACAGTTAATTCGGTGTCAGATTGCTAGAAGCATACACTATACTACTAGTGCTATTATTGTTCGACTTCCCGAATAGGCGAACAACCAAGCACAAAGTTTACTAGTAGTACTAGTACTACTACTATAGTCTATAGAGGTATGTACTATACTAGTACTAGGAACCGGATGGAGGAGCATCAACACTCTTATTATGATTTTAAAATGTGATAAAGCAATCTTCAACACATTTGGTTCTCTTCAAGGGTTCTCGCATGTGATAATGGAAGTTGATTGCATGGAACACTCGCCACAATTCTCGCTTAATTCTGGCTCATATCCTGTTACAAATAGGAGCACTCGGCAATATTTCCTCTTTTTGTTATTCAGCATGTAAACAGGTCAAGAAACCTTGCGGCGCATCTTCGTCTTGAATCTGTGCTTGCTGCACTTTGAATGTGGTGAGAGCTGGCTTGATGGAACACCTCGCTTCCTACTTCTTTTTGTGGGTACCTCGCTTCCTAGTGACCAGTGTCTTGGCTGATCGTCCTAAGATATATGAGTAAAGCTCTCTCATTTACCCGCAAAAAAGATTAAGCCATATTAACCGGAAAGGAGGGAGTATGGACTAGCACTACTTTTTGGTGTGTCCCGTCAACTCGCAGAACGAGGAGAAGCTCGCTTACGCCTTTTGACTAATGCAACCTACCCTCAGTGGACATGCATCAGTCCATTCGGTGTCAGATTGTCAGAGGCATACACTGTAGTACCTAACATGCGGAGTACCATCATTGTTCGACTTCATGAAGAGGCGAAGAGCCAAGCGCAGTAGTACGAGCAATACTACTACTAGAACCGCATGGTGGAGCGTCTGTACTCTTATTTTTTTATCTCTGATAAAGTACATGTTTATTCCGGAGAAGGGCGGAAAACGGCAGCCCAACATGTAATGATGATATCGATCAACCAACCATGCTCGAATATATCTTGGCCTCCGTGCGAGCTCGTCTGTGTGTTCTCGCTCCTCGTCTCTCTCAAGGAACGGCTGATTGGCTCTTTGTCGTCAATTGAGATCGGTTTGCTCACACTCCTGTCCCACATGTCAGTGATATGCCAAGAGGAGGTGCGTTGACCGACTGGCCATGCGCGTACTTGGTTTTGCACCTTCATACTACTCCTCCCTCCGTCACAGTTCTGGTATGCGCTTCATTATGATGCATTTCTCTCAATGAATTTCCACCACCAGAGAGACTTTAGACGCGTTTGGTTTAATGCTCAATTAATTAGGGCGTGGTAACCGCAATCAAGTCCACAATTTTCTCTCGATGTACTACTACTACGGAGTGGAGTAAGTGCATGCATGTGTGTACCCGGGGTGGAAGCACTGCATGCATGTGTGTATGCATTATTCCCTCTAGTAATAGACGCCGTGCTATAACTACCAATGCTTTTTTCAGGCCGATCGCTAGTCGCCTTGGTCCAACATATTTTTTTCTTTTTTTACGGCGCGCTCTACAAAGCGATGTGGATGGAGTAGTATGAGCGGATTCAAAGAAGAGCGTATTGATGGTTGCTTCTTCCAAGCAACTTACGATTAGGAAAGGTGGGGCTTATGATTTGACCGCTCATTACTCACTATTAATGCGCGCAACGACCGTGCTGAGTCTACATTGCGGTTGTGCACTACCCCCTCGGTTCTTAAATATACTCCGGAGTATTTGTCTTTCTAGATATTTCAACGAGTGACTACTCAAATATTTGTCTTTTTAGAGATTCAAATGGACTACTACATACGGATGTATATAGACATATTTTAGAGTGTAGATTCACTCATTTTTCTCCGTATGTAGTCACTTGTTGAAATCTCTATAAAGATGAATAGAGTATTTAGGAACGGAGGGAGTACACATACGAAGCAAAATGAGTGAATCTACACTCTAAAATATGCCCATTTGAAATTTGTAAAAAGACAAATATTTAGGAACGAAGGAGTATAATTTTGTGCATGGCACATGGACCCAGATGCTGAAGAGGCTTCTGGCAATGCTATCAAGCTTCCATCATTTGTTTACATAATTGACGTACTATACAAATAATTTTCCAGCGACATGAAATTGTACAATGGTGTGAGCTTTCAGCTTTTGTTTCGTGTGTCTTGCCATCGATGCTCTTTCCGAAACAATAAAAAACTAACTTCCTTGCTAATGCATGTCAATTATTAGCAGATCAGATCTAATATTTACATCACAACTGAAGACAAAGTTGTGATAAGGTGTTAAATTAAAATTGATCCATGCTTTCATTGGCAGCAACGTCCCCCCAGCTCTGTCTAAATCAACAAGGCATGTTGGAAAAAAGTAGTTGTCTGGAGCATACAACATTCTGATCATTTTGTGCAGTTCCACTAAAATAGAGCCGAGCGTCCCTGTTCCAAAGATATTAAGTGTGATTACGATAATAGAGGACTGCTGATAAAACAATAAACACACAAATAGAAGCCGGTCACCTTTGTAGTCTCTCTTAAGACTAACTAGTTGGAGAAGATTAGGCTCGGAGTTGGGTGAGGAGGATAGAGCAAAACCAATCTCCCTTTGTGCAGTCGCACTGAAATGTAGAGACGTTGCCCGTGTGACATTTTAGTACAACTGCACAAAGCACTCTTAAGAAAAGAGTAATTTGTGCAGTTCACCAAAAGGTCGCAATAGCAACGAGGTGAAATGGATAGCCCTGTTTGCAAAAAAGAGGTAGGAAGGAAACAATTACTGGCCAATAACAGTTGATGACACATGTGACGACAAAAAAGAAGCATATTCCTTGTCCTAAGGGAAGATAACAACACGGTTGTTAGTCTAAAACGGTGTGAGGACGAGATTGCAACATGGAAAGTACGCCGGACGAGCTACATTTTAGGCAAAGAACTATGGAAGATCCACATGCAACGACGTGGGAAGACGTGCAATGGAGCAAGGCCGGAGGGGATACCTGGAGGTCGTCGGGATGTAACTAGGTGAGCGGCGGCGGGCGGAATCTGCCCATACTGCAGCAACGAGCAGGTGGCGTAGGCCATGCAGCGCCGGAGCTTGGTCAAAGAGAACCACGTGTACCACAGATCAGGACGTGCTGCCTCGGCGCCGTCGAACGGAGAAACGATGCACTTCTTCCCTTTCCCCCGGCGGACGAGATGCGGTCGGATCAGTGACCAACGGTGAGAGAGAGACAGGCCACCGCACTCCCTTTCCCCCGGCGGACGGGATGCGGCCGGATCAGTGACCAACGGTGAGAGAGAGAGAGAGAGAGAGGCCACCACAGCCTTGTGTGAGATACTCTGAAGAGCGACAAACCAGGCAGGCATGCTCCATTGTATATAGTGGAGCGGACTACCTTTTTCTCCATAAAAATCATTTTATATTCGGTGTACGTGCCATTGAGCGCTATAACTTTATTTAAAAATAACGTGGCAACGCGTCAAGTCGAACTTTGTTCCGTGCATGCGTGGTACACGACCTCCCTAGGTAAACAACCGCTACAGGCGTTCAAATTAGCACGTGGGCTGCCATTTCGTAAAGAAATGAGCTCCATCGTGTACCCGCGCGGGTGTGGCTGGGCACGAAGCATCAGTACGTGCACGGTGCACCTATTCTCTTCTTGTATACATACACCACCTACGCGGGGTTGTGTGAGAGAGATACAAACCTAGAGAGATATAGTGTGTGGGTTCTTGAGAGTTTTTTTGTGGGGGGAGGGGGTCAATCAAAAAATGTAACATATGCAATGTGTGTGAAATAGAGTCCTAGATATAACATATATATAGAGGGGGCGATCCACAAGAAGAGAGTGGAGGTATCATCGGCTTGAGGTGTCCATAGAATCGAAGAGAGGGATGATGTGTGTGTGCGTGTGCGCACGCGCGGGATCGACAAAGAGTGCCATCAAATTTGTGTGTGCCCACGTCAAAGATATAGAGTGGCTGGCCTATTGGAACGTGAGAGGGGACATGTGCAGTTTGTCTCTGTGGCATGGATACCTACCTGTAGCGCTCGACTATCGGTGTGTGGTGGGGGAAGAGGGAGGCCCGATTAACTATAGAGGTACAATGGCTGGTATATGTGTGGAGGAGGAGAGAGGCCTACCTCATGTATTAAGGAGATCGATCTGCCTCATGTATTAAGGGAGATCGATCGGCATCCATGCATATGTGCAGGAGAGGAATAAGGTTGGGAGAGAGACAGAGCTAGAGTGTTGGAGGGGGTGGTAGTGGAGTTGCTTCTAACAAATGGTGGGATAGGGGCACGCCCGCAATATCAATAAGAGAGGAGATGGCTGCTTGTTGTTGTCTCAGGCACGCGTGTGAGAGAGGCGGGTCAGGAGGCATGCACGAATGATGAGGGGGGACGATATGGCTGTGGTAAGCACACGTAACTACATAGGAAGATCAATCACCCTTTGTTAGAGAAAGGAGAGACATAACTTGTGAGGTACGTCGATCGATGGGGGGGGGATAGTTAAAGTCGATCTAGGTATATGTTGGGAGATCGATCGGTATACATGCATGTGTGTGTTAGAAGCAAATGAGGCACGAGGTGAAGGATAGAGAGAGAGGGATGCGTCTAGAAGGTGGTACGAGAGGCATACTATATCGAGGGGGAAGGAGTGTCTTGATCTGAGATCGATGAAAAGAGTGGTGGGAGTGAGGCATGGACAGTGACAAGAGAAGAGGGGAAGCTTGTGTTTGTGCTAGGCACACACAGCTAGAGAGGCATATCGATCGATGTGTGCCATAAAGAAGGAGCTGGGGGGCCTACACACACCGTGGGTGAACGACCTAAAGTGAAAAGACGAATTTGCGCGATGGAGCTAGAGAATGCCGAGGGAGGGTGAGAGGGATGCGGGTGTGTGCATTCACGAGAGAAAGTTAGCGCTAGCTACAATGATAAGAGGATTGTGTGGGTGTAAAGACCAATAGAGATCATACTTCATTATAAAAAGCGAATTCAGATATTTGAAGAATTTATCATAGTGTTTTAAACTAACGCATGTATGAATATATATAACGGTGATACACATGGTGTGGTTATGAATATGTTATACTACATATAATATATTTTATCTCTACTCTCATAAAAAAACGGAGTTGTTGATGATGGTGTGCCTGCCATCCTGCAATATAGTCTGTCCGATTTATATCTGGCGGATAGGAAGGAAACTATGGCAAGTTTGAAAAAAGATACCCACACCCCTCTCCATATTTGCAAATTAGGTCCCTTGATCATGTTGATGTTCTGTGGAACGCATGGGCATCTTGCTAGTACTACGTATAATACACAGAACATTGATTATAATTTGGGCTAATGTGTGGATTTTGTAGCTCAGGTCTAAATACTTGTCATAATGTAGGGGGCGGGGCACTATACTTTGTGTGATAAACATGGTGTACGCATGGAACATGGTTTAGATTATGAATATATAGTTAGTACACCAAATGTACTATTATTTGGAATCAACATCAAGTGTATTCAAAAAATAGAATTCGAGTTCATGTAGTACACATAGTTCATATCTATCTCTATAGTAATCATGTGGTGTGTTATTAAGGTAATACACGAATGATGGTTGAAGTTGGCAACAATCATGATCGTAGATTCTTATTGAAATAGAGAAACGAATTCAAATTTAGTTCGAATTGCAGCGGTAGTATAGACATTTGGAATGCACTAAAATGTTGGTATGAGTAGGTTACACGCATTATACAACAAGCGAAAAAATTTAATCTGACATAACATGGATTCATACTCCCTCCTTCCCTCGATATAGGGCGTAATGAGATTTTTAAGACTGCCTTTGACTATTGACAAGATTAATAGTACATGACATGCACAATGTGAAAATTGTATCATTGAAAGAACCTTTCACAGACGAATTTAATGGTGTGCTTTGTGTAAGTTGCATGTCATAT
This sequence comes from Aegilops bicornis, assembly GCA_021605145.1. Lineage (NCBI taxonomy): Eukaryota > Viridiplantae > Streptophyta > Magnoliopsida > Poales > Poaceae > Aegilops > Aegilops bicornis. The sequence continues at coordinate 140,922,078 of CM038672.1, forward strand.
ATTGTTGCTCTAATATTTGGTCAAAGTTAGCATCGAAAAACGCATTAGGCCCTATATAGAGGGAAGGAGGGAGTAGCTTTGAATAGCATTTGTATAGTAAAACGGGGCAAGACTCTCTCTTTGAGTGGAATAAATAGTTTTATTTTTTTTGTTTTCTTTTTGGTTGAGGGAATTGTGAGTTGATTTGGTACGTACAAGTACAATATTACTACACGCTAGGCTTGTCCCTAAAATTGAACCCGCGTCTTGTTATATCCCAAAAATTCAGATATCGTGCTCCCAAAACTGGCGCCTTCACAACCCGCGCCTTGCTATCCCGAAATTACAACGCGCGCGAAAACTCCCTCCACCGCCAAATGCCGACACGCGAAATCCCCTTCTAACCTCGAGCCGAAGGGCCGCTAGTTCAAATTGGTGGGGGTACTTTTGTAACACACCCTACATTTTGGACAAGCGCGTCCCTAAGTCATGCTTCACCCTCCCATCGCCCCTTTTGCCATTCAAATCCCAGGCCGCCATAACCTCTCCGCTCCAGCCAGAAACCCCACCCTCCTCCGTCCGCCACCTCACCTCTGCCCAGCCGGAGCCTCTTCCCCGACAACGTCGTCCACCGCAACAGTTCGACGTCCCTCATCCACCTCCCCGGATGAGGATCCGTCATCCATCTCGTCGTCCACGGTTCAGCCGCCCGTCCTCCACCTCCAAGGAGCTGCTCGACGATCGCCTCGTCTATCGCTTTGCTCCATCCTCACAGCGCCGCCTTAACCTGCTCCACCGAAACCGCAACATCCTCACCGACTCCTCGGACGAAGCCGAGGCCTACTCGGCGCCACCAAAGAGGTTGTACACTCATCGCATCGCACCTTCTCCTTAACTCAACCTCCCGGCGCCGACGGTGCTCCATCCCGCACCCCCATGGAGCGGCTACCTTGAAGCCGGCGCCGCGAGCGGCATCTCCACGGCGGCTCTCCCCCAGTGCGAGGCCCCTTCGGTGGCGGCGTCCATACCGGCCGGATCTGCTGCTGCTGCTCCGGCTCTCGCTCGCTCGCTTCGCTTAACGGCCTGCTGCTGCTCGGCTCTCGCTGTCGCTCGCTTCGCCCAGTGCTTCTTGCTCTCCCCTCGCTTCGTCTTCTTTGCTCTGCTCGATTTAGCCACACTTGATCAATCGACTTTTGGGTCGATCGATTTTAGGGGTTGGGGGGCTCACCGAGTTAAGGAAGAACCACCAGCAGTGGGGACGGGGCTCATGGAGAGGTACCCCACTGTCTATCTTAGGGTTCGGTAGGGGCGGGGGCCTAGAGGGCTGGCAGGCGGTGGGGAGTTGTTTCGGGGCGGCGAGGCGGCGTTGGGGCCGGCGGTTCGACCGGTGGTGGCTGGCGGCTCAGGGGGGTGCAGGTTGAAGATGAACTGCAGGCCCTCCCTAAACTACATGTCAAGTGCCTCTCTGCTACCACTGCGTTCAGTTTCAACAGTAGCATTCAGATTCCACAGTAAATTTCAGTTTTGACTGTTAAGTTCAAAATCAACAGTTTTTACCTCATCTGTTGTAGTCAGGTGGATTTTGGTGATGTAAATTTTACATCTATTTTACATCATCTATTGGAGATGCTATTAGAAACCCACTTGAGATTGACGATGTATGTCTTGTGCTACTTCAGCCTTGACGTCTTACGGCTCACTGGAGCTGCTCCAACGATAGAACGATCCATCATAACAGAGCAGTGCCCTGGACGCCGTCTATAGATTCCTCAGATCTTCCTCCACACCTCTGACAGCCACCTCTGCCTCAACTGCTTCAGCGACCAACCCAATGACGCTGAGGTCGACACGGCTACGGCAAAGAGGTTGTACACTTGTTGCATCACTTATTACTATACATTCACGTCGATCCATTAGGGCTATTTTGGTTCAACGGAAAAACATAGCAATAGGGAATTTTCCAATGGCACTCTACTATTCAATTATTCATGCATTTTGTTGAAAAGAATGAAGCAAAACATCCGCCTGGACCTACTTTTCAAAATCCTATGCATGAAAACAATACCAAGTGCATTAGTGCCAGAATAACATTCTAACTATACACGCTTTCATATGGTTTCACTTTATTTTGGCCATGTTTCTTTGCATTCCTCTCTTCCAATTCCTGTAAACCAAACACCCAAGTTGACAGAAATCCTGTGTTTACAAATGCTCTGTTTACCATGTGCATTCCTATCCTATTCCGGTGTTTTTCCTATCCCTGCGTTTTAAGAATCATGCAAGCCAAATGAGCACTTACAGAATTACTTCAGTTATAGGTACGTGTCGAAGGGAACTTTGTGTGGTTTGTCCTGCTCCTGCCGTGACGTCATCCACCTCACCTGAGCTGCTCCATCGACAGAAGCATCCACCAAACCAGACATCACGACTCCTGACCGTCTTTCGCCACCTCAGATCTCCTTCCCTACCGCCGGCACCCACCGCAATGGCATCACCATCATCGACTCGGCAGATGAACCTGAGGAGTACATGGGTCCACAAGAGAGGTCGCGCTCTTTTGTTTCTGCTTATTTATGCATTGCTTGAAATTACCTGCTACTTTATCGTCCTGTTCAGGTCTTGGACTCCCAAGTCAGGTCCAAATTAATGTTCAAACTTGAGTTCTAAATTAGTTGTGGGGCACATATCGAGGCAACAATGAATAGTTTGTCTGTCTAATATCTGGTTCACCTAGGGTATGCCTATGTTGTTCATCTTGGGTGAGAAACAAATAGTAACACAATTATCATCTGTCTTTTTATTAAATTAAAGCAATCATCAGCCTGCTATCATTATTTTATGATCCATCCACTGGTTGTTACCATCACTCTAAATTTCTGCATGCTCTCCTTACATAATCTCACCATATTTTTTTCGTATGCATGTCAGATATTGTACACAATCATGCTTAACATGTAGAGAAAAAGAGAAGAGTTTTCTGCGGCAATACAATGTCATGCAGACATCGCTCCATCGTGGGTTCAATGGCAAACCCTCCTCACCCCTCTCCAGATTGTAATCCATAAGAAGATATCTATTCTGAGGCGGATTCAGACGCCGCTGACCAGTCCTATTACCCCCCAAGGTGTTTGCTCTACCTTGGCATGATGATGTTAGTCATATCATCCATATGTTGCCTTGCAGTGCCTACTTTTGACATCATATATGTCATCTGCTTAGTTTAGACATGTTCTGTAATGCCACCTGTTTAGTTTCTATATCATATATGGGAATTATGCAGTCTCATGTCTTTTAGCCAGCCATAATATATGTGAAATGTGCAATACCATCCTGTTTAACCAGGCATCATATATTTGAATGATATCTTGCCCATCTTTTTCTTCATTACATTTCCATTTTTCGACAATGTTTGTACATTAAACTACTCTTCCTGTGAATCAGCCATTTGGGTGGGAGAGGGAACAATCTGGAGTGAAAACAAGGCCTTCAGACCGCACTGCTACACCGTCAAGCAGATCTCTTGTAGGGTCCCGATAGCTCCTCGTAGATGGATTCGCAGACAGATGACCAGTCCTATTCCCCACCGAGGTGTATGCTCAAACTTGGCACGGTTATCTTGCTCATATCATGCATATGGTGTCTTGCATTGCATAGTTTAGACATCATATACACAATATACAACACCATGTTCTTAGTTCAGACATCATATCGAATGCCCTCTGTTTAGCATATAAATCACATATGTGAATTAAATGATGCAATCCTTATTACTTAGATACTATGTAGGTGAATTATGTCATGTGATCCTGTTTAGTTATTCATCATATCTTTGAATTATGTTATGCTATGCTATCCAGTTTAGATAGACATCATATATGTGAAATTATGTCATGCTATCCGTTTAGTTAAACAATATACATGTAAACTATTTCATGCCTTTTTTCCACACTATCTATTGCATCATCTCTCATACAATGTCTCAGACATTCAACTATGTTTCCTGTTTATCACCCATTTGAATTGGAGCGGTGATGCCAAGATCCAGCCGGACTAAAAACACGGTCTTCAAATAAAAGCAGTGCTACCTCTTGGTGGAGATAGCACCTGGTTGTACATGCACAAGAACCAGCCCTACCACACATAACCCAAACTCTCGCATGATTGTACCCCTCTGCGATGGACAGAGAACCAGCTTCACCCAATCTAACCCCAACCCCAAAGCAGATAGTAACCCAGTTCCTCTGTTGACACAAAGACCATCTCCACCACAGAGCTCAAACAAGAGCGATTAGTAAGGCAGCTCCAGTGCCCAAAGGGCCAGTACTACCCCGGCGAACCCCAACTCCACCAGTTAGTACGCCTATTCTGTGGAGGAAGCACAACCAGCTAGTCATAGTTTAGCAGCTATCGCATTTGATGTTGTTAAATCATATGTGCGTATCTTCCCATCTTGGAAATATTACACTGAAGATGAAGGAAAATGCCAGTTGCAGGTGTTTGTCCAGGAGTTATGTGTAAGTAATGTTATTCATGGCAATTACTTTGCTTTGTCCCATACATCCTACCTCCGTGATGGTTATAATACAGCAAATTTTCCCATTTTTCTCTATAGAGAAGGGCCAATTTGGAAACTCAGGATGAGGTAACCTATGCTAATACCTCTGCTATCTTCAAGAATTCTTGGTGGCAGTATCGGAATTACCTGAAGAAAACGTACTTCACCGGCAAAGAAACTCATCAAATTCCCTTACGTTCTCTTGAGACACATTTACTGGACGATGACTGGGAATGCCTTGTTCTGTACTGGCCCCGAACCAAGAATGTGGTAAGGTCTATGAGCTCATTTTCTATTTTTAAGTTCTATATTCTTGCGTCTTACTGTACTATGTTCTTGTAGAACAAGTGCCTAAACCTGAAGAACAACTGTTCTAATTTAAGATTCCATTGCTATCATAGTCCAAAAAGGCGCTAGGCGTTAATTGTGCGTTTTGCCACCGCCTTGCACTTTACTGACCAAAGCGCATGCTTATGCGCAGTTATGCACAAATTAAGCATAGTTATGCGCAATGCGTTTTGCCAATGCCTAGAGCCTAGGCGCGCCTTTTTTAACTATGATTGCTATCGTGCATACTGCTTTGCTCTTGTATCACTGTATTTACTCATACAAACTTATTTTTAAATTGAGGGATCCAATCGAAACTCCAATGGCACAGCAGGTATGTTCACGCATGTTTCTTTAACAGGTTTGCTCTTATCAATAGCTCTGTTGATTTCAATTTCAATTTCAATTGTGTATATAGTTGAATTCTCATATCATGCATATTACTAGCATCACAACAGAGCCAATAGTGTTGTTGTACATGTAGACCCGTGGTACCCATCTGAAATCTTGTCGTGCCGTGTAGTTTCCCACGCTTTGTATTCTTTCACTGCTGCTTTGACTTGAACTGATATGATTTGAACCCTGTCTCTATTTTGATTTGGCAAGACAATGAAGTGACCATAGGACATAGATATATGTTTGTTTGATGCTTTTATTATGTACTAGTACTTGGCAATAGAAGAATTGGTAGTTTAATCCTGTCCACCTTACTAATGAACTGGTTCGCCGAAATGAGTTTCGTATACTAGTACATGCTAAACCTGTTATGTGTCTTCTTGTTTCTTCATTTAGAATGCTGACAGGATATTGGGAAAGAGTGCCTTATTAAGCAATGGTAAAGGAAGTAATGCATATAAGGTTCAGGATAGTGACACATCCTTGTTGGTCTCCAACAAAGCTGATAACACAGCTAAGGAAGACTATCTTGAAGACAGTGAGACAACCACAAAGTCCTGTCTTGGTTTAGTGTTCGAGTTACTAGCCACTACCGCTTGCACAAGCTATTCAAACTCACTTTATGCGAATCAATTCGGTTTCTTGAGTCTCAACCGCAAGCTGAAAGACATCGATCATTTGTCTTTGGGGAAGCGGAAGGATCGGAAGTTCCTGGAGCATTCAGATGCATACTTTTCCGTGCAACAACAAGTGTTGGAGGATTTTAGCGCCAAAGCAGGACAAAGCTAATAAGCTTGCTAAGCTTATTGCCGACATGGTGGATACCGGGATAACGTTTCTTGAGCTCTTCCGAAGTTGTTTTGATTATGCTCTTGTTTTGCTGCCACGTTTATTTGCACTGGTGGCCAATTTTGACGGCCAATGTATGTAATAGGCTGCTTTGTTCCCTATATTTGCACTGGTGGCGAACTTTGATGCCCAGTGGATGTAATATGTGTAATAGCGGTAATAGGCTAGCGTTAATTGCTTGCATATTTATTTCCTCATTGTCTTGTTTAGTTGTTTGCTTGTAGTCACTACAGTTCTTTTTCTGTGTTTTTCTAGTGGCCACAATAGCCTATTTTTGGTAACTAGGCCAAAATTATCATGGCAACACACAAACTGTTGTAACCATGGGCCTCATGGGAGCTGTATGATCCATGGGCCTTCTATGGTCGTAGGAACCATTGGCCTTTGTACGGCCGTAGGATCCATGGGCCTTCTATGGGCCGTAGGGTCCATGGGCCTTCTACGGGCTGTAGGGTCCATGGGCCTTTTACGGGCCGTAGGATCCATGGGCCTTCTACGGGGCGTATGATCATTTCGCCAATCATGGGCCGTACTATTCGTGGACCATAACGGGCCGTATTTGATAACTGTGTGAAAACAGCCCAACGGTTTTTTTTGACATGAAAACGACCCAATGTATTAACGGTCCACAAACGGGCCAACTGTAACGATGGGCTGAATTTGGCCCACAAGCAGAAAATGACAGTAACGGGCCGTAAGTAACCGAATGCTGCAAATGAGCCCAAGAATAAATGGGCCCTGAGAAGGCCAAAAGATAACTTGGGCTGGAAACGGACCAGTGGAATAATGGGCCGTTAATGGGTATAAAGTGATACACTGTTCATTACGGGCCAGTTTCATCACGGGCCGTTAATGGGCCAAGAGTTACAAAGGGCCTCATATGGGCCGAAAGAAGTCATGGGCCACACATGGCCAGAAGTTAAAACAGGCTGGAATCATATTGGACGGCCCAGATGGCGCTACTGGGCCTAATTCGGATAGGGCGTAAAGGGCCCTGGGTTATCGGGTTTTAAATGGGCTATATGCGGACATGCCGTTAACAGGCTTTCCGTGGGCCGGCCCGCCACCTTTTGACCAAGTCAAACGGGCCGCCCATTTCACAGGAATGGGCCTTTGTTGGGCCGTGCCCCGTGTCGACGTATCATAGGCACCTTGGGTCCAATGAGTTGATGACATCTGTCCCAACGATGAGCCAACACGTATTTCCTCCAGCCAATGATGATTTTACACGTGGAAAATCCCCATTGGTCGGGGCTATTAACGGGTTATCGGATCCAAAACCCGACCCGATAGCTTAACGACGTTCCGTTACGGTGGATGCCACGTGTCGGTCACCCTTGACGAAAAGCACTTCGTGACGCGTGATTTATCGTCATGGAAGTGGACACTTCCGTGATGATAATTTTGGTAATGTCATGGAACACTTCTACGACAGCACATGTATGACTATCTTGATTCTGTCATAAAATCGTCATGGATGTACATGCATGACAAAAAACGCAACCTACTGTGACAAACACGTATCATCACGGAGTGTATTTTTTTTTGGTGTGAATACTCGGGTTAAACTTGATTAGCCTAGCATGTACAGACATGGCCTCGGAACACTGGAGACCGAAAGGTCAAGCGTGAATCATACAGTAGATATGATCAACATAGAGATCTTCACCATTGAAAACTATTCCATCTCACGTGATGATCCGACATGGTTTAGTTGATTTGGATCACGTGATCATTTAGATGACTCGAGGGATGTCTATCTAAGTGGGAGTTCTTAAGTAATATGGTTAATTGAACTTAATTTATCATGAACTTAGTCCTGATAATTTTTGCATATCTATGTTGTAGATCAATGGCATGTGCTACCGTTCCCTTGAATTTTAATGCCTTCCCAGAGAAAGCTAAGTTGAAAGATGATGGTAGCAACTACACAGACTGGGTCCGTAACTTGAGGACTATCCTCATTGTTGCACAAAAGAATTATGTCCTTGATGCACCGCTAGGTGTGCCACCCCCCAGCAACTGCAGACGTTGTGAACACCTGGCAGTCGCGTGTTGATGACTACTCGATAGTTCAATGTGCCATGCTTTACGGCTTAGAATCGGAACTTCAAAGAAGTTTTGAACGTCATGGGGCATATGAGATGTTCCGGGAGTTGAAGTTAATATTTCAAGCAAATGCCCGAGTTGAGAGATATTAAGTCTCCAACAAGTTCTATAGCTGCAAGATGGAGGAGAACAGTTCTGTCAGTGAACACATACTCAGAATCTCTGGGTATCATAACCACTTGACTCAGCTGGGAGTTAATCTTCCAGATGATAGTGTTATTGACAGAGTTCTTCAATCACTGCCACCAAGCTATAAAGGCTTCGTGATGAACTATAATATGCAAGGCATGGAGAAGACTATTCCCGAGCTCTTCGCAATGCTCAAAGCTGCGGAGGTAGAAATCAAGAAGGAGCATCAAGTGTTGATGGTTAACAAGACCACTAGTTTCAAGAAAAAGGGAAAAGGAAACAAGGGAACTTCAAGAAGAATGGCAAGCAGGTTGCCACTCCCGAGAAGAAGCCCAAGTCTGGACCTAAGCCTGAAACTGAGTGCTTCTACTTCAAAGGGATTGGCCACTGGAAGCGGAACTGCCCCAAGTATTTGGCGGATAAGAATGATGGCAAAGTGAACAAAGGTATATTTGATATACATGTTATTGATGTGTACCTTACTAATGCTCGTAGTAGTGCCTGGGTATTTGATACCGGTTCGGTTGCTCATATTTGTAACTCGAAACAAGGACTATGGATTAAACAAAGATTGGCTAATGACGAGGTGATGATGTGCGTCATGAATGGTTCCAAGGTCGATGTGATCGCCGTCGGCACGCTACCTCTACATCTACCTTCGTTATTAGTTTTAGACCTGAATAATTGTTATTTAGTGTCAGTGTTGAGCATGAACATTATATATGGATCTTGTTATATGCGAGACGGCTATTCATTTAAATCAGAGAATAATGGTTGTTCTATTTATATGAGTAATATCTTTTATGGTCATGCACCCTTGAAGAGTGGTCTATTTTTGTTGAATCTCGATCGTGGTGATACACATATTTATAATATTGATGCCAAACGATGCAAAGTTGATTATGACAGTGCAACATATTTGTGGCGCTGCCGTTTAGGTCATATTGATGTAAAGCGCATGAAGAAACTCCATGCGGATGGACTTTTGGAATCACTTGATTATGAATCATTTGATGCTTGCGAACCATGCCTCATGGGCAAGATGACTAAAACTCCGTTCTCCGGAACAATGGAACGAGCTACTGACTTATTGGAAATAATACACACCGATGTATGCGGTCCAATGAGTGTTGAGTCTCGCGGCGGGTATCGTTATTTTCTGACCTTCATAGATGATTTGAGCAGATATGGTTATATCTACTTGATGAAACACAAGTCTGGAACATTTGTAAAGTTCAAGGAATTTCAAAGTGAAGTGGAGAATCATCGTAACAAGAAAATAAAGTTTCTACAATCTGATCGTGGAGGTGAATATTTGAGTTACGAGTTTGGCCTTCATTTAAAACAATGTGGAATAGTTTCACAACTCATGCCACCTGGAACACCAGAACGTAATGGTGTGTCTGAATGGCGTAATCGTACTTTATGAGATACGGTGCGATCTATGATGTCTCTTACCAATTTACCACAATCATTTTCGGGTTATGCATTAGAGATAGCTACATTCACTTTAAATAGGGCACCATCTAAATCCGTTGAGACGACATCATATGAACTGTGGTTTGGCAAGAAACATAAGCTGTCGTTTCTTAAAGTTTGGGGTTGCGATGCTTATGTGAAAAAGCTTCAGCCTGATAAGCTTGAACCCATATCGGAGAAGTGTGTCTTCATAGGATACCCAAAAGACACTGTTGGGTACACCTTCTATCACAGACCCGAAGGCAAGATCTTTGTTTCTAAGAATGGATCCTTTCTAGAGAAGGAGTTTCTCTCAAAAGAAGTGAGTGGGAGGAAAGTAGAACTTGATGAGGTAATTGTACCTTCTCTCGAATTGGAAAGTAGCTCATCACAGAAAATTGTCCCCGTGATGCCTACACCAACTAGTGAGGAAGCTAATGATAATGATAATGATCATGAAACTTCGGATCAATTTACTACCGAACTTCATAGGTCAACCAAAGCACGTTCCACACCAGAGTGGTATGGTAATCCTATTCTGGAAGTCATGTTACTAGACCATGACGAACCTACGAACTATGAGGAGGTGATGATGAGTCCAGATTTTGCAAATGTCTTGAGGCCATGAAATCTGAGATGGGAACCGTGTATGAGAACAAAGTATGGACTTTGGTTGATTTGCCCGATGATCAGCAAGCCATAGAGAATAAATGGATCTTCAAGAAGAAGACTGACGCTGATGGTGATGTTACTGTCTACAAAGCTCAACTTGTCACAAACGGTTTTCGACAAGTTCAAGGAGTTGACTACGATCAGACCCTGTCACCCGTAGTGATGGTTAAGTCCGTCTGAATCATGTTAGCAATTGCTGCATTTTATGATTATGAGATCTAGCAAATGGACGTCAAAACTGCATTCCTTAATGGATTTCTTAAAGAAGAGTTGTATGTGATGCAACCAGAAGGTTTTGTCGATCCTAAAGGTGCTAACAAAGTGTGCAAACTCCAGTGACCCATTTATGGACTAGTGCAAGCATCTCGGAGTTGGAATATATGCTTTTATGAGGTGATCAAAGCATATGGTTTTATACAAACTTTTGGAGAAGCCTGTATTTACAAGAAAGTGAGTGGGAGCTCTGTAGCATTTTTAATATTATATGTGGATGACATATTGTTGATTGGAAATGATATAGAATTTCTGGATAGCATAAAAGGATACTTGAATAAAAGTTTTTCAATGAAAGACCTCGGTGAAGCTGCTTATGATGATGATATAGACCTAGGGTAGGGTCATAGGCCTGACCTATACGCCCTACCCAAGGTCACTACCCTAGAAGCAAAGAAACCCAAAAGACAACAAGGAGTGCCCAGTGAAGGCGTCAAGTGCAATCCACTCGACCAATCAATCACTCGGGTACCCCTCCTTCCTGATGTCACTCGACCATACAAGAAACCATTCGACCTACTAAAGACCGGGAGTCACTCAGAACTACAACGGTCGGACGTTCACTCTGTAGTCTTTAAGATCATTAATAACACTTATGGCTGGCGTTATCAGTAGGGATGGCAATTTTATCCATGGATCTGGATACCCGCGGATACCCGACCCGGTTGGGCAAGGGTATGGAGCGAATTTCTGCCCATGGATCCGTGGATATGGATACCCGCGACCAGCTGGGTTGGACATGGATATAATTTATGCTCCATGGATATCCAATGGATACCCGTATAACAGGTGGAGCCATATGGCAGTGACACTGGGCTAAGAAAACACCAACCTCAAGTCGGTCGGGGTCAGAGAAGGTCAAAGCCCGGCCCATGTTCCCTAATTCCCCACAACCGCACTAACCTAATTATTAAACCTAATCTAATCACGTCAACCCCCAATCTCACCCCGAGTCCTGCTCCCTCGGTCCCTCCCAAGCGCGGCGGCGCTCTGCGCCTCCTCACAATCGTCGCCCCCCGCCCCTCCCTAGCCGTCCACCCCATACCGGCAACCGGCGAACGGTGTCGGCGACCGGCCTCGGTGACCAGCCTCGCCGACCGGCCTCGGCGACAAGCCTCGGCGACCAGCTTCAGTGACCGGCCTCGACGACCACCACTTCGGCGACCAGCATTAGCCACCAGCCTCGGTGACCGACAGACGGCAACAAACCCAAGGTCAGTGACCCCCGTCCCACTCCCTCTCCCCTTCCTCAACCCGCGACCGATCTCACCCCAACCATGCTGCGTGCACTGTTCGTCTGAGCAGGATTCAACCTTCGATGGAAGGGGGCAAGGGAAACAATGGTGGAAAGGGCAGGGCTGCGACAGTTAGCATCCCATGGAGGAGTTTGCGTGGTCGACAACCTGCAGTGGAGTTGCCGAGCAATAGCGAGCAACAGGGTGTCGAAGACAGCAGCACCATCATCACTGAAAATGGTAATTGCTACCATTTTTGCAACTCAGTTCTTTCATTGCTTGTGATCTAGTATGAGAGATTTAATATAAACTAGCATAAATTTTCTTCTGTTGCATCTGTAGAATTTACTTTCTCATTAATTTTTTCATGAACTAGCTTTATTGTTAGTATTTCTTCTAGAACTAGAAACAATTCAATGACATCACTTTTGTATAATTTACTTTTATTATTAAATTTTCTCATAGACTAGCTTTATTATCAACATCTTTGCTATAATTGGAAAAAATGTACTAACCATTACTGTGCAGAATTTACATTTCTTATTAAAAGATTCATGCAGATCCGCTGCTATTTAATAAGATCTTACCACATTGGTTGTGATGTAATAAGATTTTAAGACAAGAGTTCTATTACAAGACTATTTGAGTTGTCATTGTGTGGTCCACTTCAGTTTTTTTTATGTAATAAAATTTAAGACAAGTTTTTACTATCGATTATATGAGTTGTCATTACTGTGTGGACAATGTTTGAACAGTAACCATAAGTAAACATTGTCCACACACACAATCTACTTTCTTATTAAATTTTGTCATGAACTAGCTTTATTAATAGTATTTCTTCTAGAACTAGAAACAATTCATCGACATCACTTTTGTACAATTTACTGTTCTTATTAAATTTTGTCATAGACTAGCTTTATTATCAGCATCTTTGCTATTATTAGAAACCATCTACTGACCATCACTGCATGAGAGCATTGAGACATGTGTAATATCATTTTTTGCATGAGAGCACTGAGTTGATGGCATCTTTTTCATTCCTTTGTCAGCTCCCGAAAACAGCGTTGCTCCTATAGCGGATGTCTCAGGCGTGGCTGGAGCTGCCGTGGTGGCAAGTTCAACTCCACAAGAGGGTGCCAGTACAGCAGTGGAGCAGCCAAAACTGACCGGTTCTAGAAGGAAGCGTACATCAGATGTATGGGATGATTTTAAGACAGAATTAATCAATGGGAAATGGCAGGAAATATGCAACTGGTGTCATAAGTCATATGCCGGAGAATCAACCTCTGGTACGTCACAGTTGAGAACTCATCGTAATAATTGTCCGGCTCGGCATGCACCATTGGGTTCACAACAAAGCAAATTAAAGTTATCAAAATGTGGGGATGGGAAAGTAAATTTGGAGACCTATGTTTTTGATCAAGAACTTGCTAGAAAGGAACTTGCATTGATGATATGTGTGCATGAGTACCCTCTGTCTATTATTGATCATGCTGGATTCCGAAAATTTTGTGGTACTTTGCAACCAATGTTCAAGGTGGTCTCTAGAAATACCATTAGGTAGGACATCATAAATATGTTTGGTGTCCAAAAGAATAGCATGATGAAGTACTTTGCAAAGTTTGAGAACCGAGTAGCCATAACAACAGATTTGTGGACGGCTGGCCATCAAAAGAGGGGCTATATGGCTGTAACTGCACATTATATTGATGTTTCTTGGAACCTAAAGAGCTTTCTAATGAGGTAACCATGTCTCTATCTAAATCATTGTTATTCTAAAATAGATGTATTGATTATTGTTACTTTGAACCTAAATATTTCCTTATTTTTTTATTGCATAGGTTTGTTTATGTTCCATGTCCACACAATGCTGAGGTTATATGCGAAGCACTACATGCATGTCTTGTTGAGTGGCACCTTGAGAAGAAGATATCCACGCTGACCTTGGACAATTATACATCAAATGACAAGGCTATGGAAATTTTGCCAGATAAGTTGGACACCTCTTCTCTTATGTTGCAAGGATCTTTGTTGCATATGCGCTGTCTTTGCTCATATACTAAATCTGATTGTAAAAGATGGTTTGGATGTTCTGGAGATAGGGATTGAGAGGGTACGAGATAGTGTCGCATTTTGGTCGGCCACACCTAAAAGACATGAGAAGTTTGAAAAGATGGCATGTCTTTTGAATAATGAATACACATGTAGATTGGCTCTTGATTGTAAAACTAGGTGGAATTCTACCTACACAATGTTAAAAGGTGCATTGCAATACAAAGATGTTTTCGAAAGACTTTCAATACGTGAAAAGAAGTTTACTTGTCCAACTGGAGAAGATTGGGTCTTTGCTAAGGAGGTTTGTGATAGGCTGAAAGTGTTCTTTGATGTCACAGAGTTGTTGTCGGGCACTTCATATGTTACAGCTAGTCTTTTGTTTCCGCAAATATGTGGCATTCGGTTGGCAATTCGTAAATGGGAAACTAGTAAACATAGTTTCATAAAAGCTATGTCTAAGGAAATGAAAGACAAGTTCGAGAAGTATTGGACTGATGTCCATGGTCTTATGGCTATTGCCACCGTCCTTGATCCACATTATAAGATGCATATGTTGAAGGCTTCATTTGGGTCATTGTATGGAACTGAACATGCATCCATAGAAGTTGATAAAATGAAGAAGTTAACGCTAGATTTGCTGGCTGAATATCAAGATGTATCTCAGTGTGTCAAAACATCTACTGTTGGAAGCACCCCAGCTGTTCATAATGGTGGTGTGGATGAAATTTTGGGTGCATTTGAGGAATACTTGTCTTCACAACCGGTTGATTCTTCTCAAGTTCGCACTGAATTGGACATGTACTTGGGCGAGCCCCTTATTCGTAGAACAGCAGATTTTGACATTATTAATTGGTGGAAAGTTGGAGGTGCCAAGTACCCTACTTTGTAGAAGATTGCTCGTGATATATTACCCATCCTTGTTACATCTGTGGCATCAGAGTTAGTCTTTAGTAATAGTGGGAGGTTACTTAGTGCACATCGCAGTCGGCTTACACCAAGCATAGCTGAAGCTCTTATGTGTATGCAAACTTGGTCACGAGCGGACATGTTAGGTAATCTTGTTAATTATCAATTTGTATTCGGTTTCTTTATGCTATGCATAAATTAATTTTTTTGCTTCATCTTTGCATTAGGTGATATCAACTTTGCTTTGCAAGCGGTTCAATCTGTTCTTGAGGATGAATAAGAAGTGATGGTAACTCCTTCTCATCTCAATTTATTCTGTTGGGTATGGTTTATACATTTAAATAACAAGTGATGTGTGGGCGATTGCACTACGTATTTTAAGATATATACTTGTGAATGTGTGGTTGATGGTTGGACTTAGATTACGATGCCATGTTTTCATCCTTCATGCATGTGCAGTCAAAAATAACTTGTTTATTAATGCTTTCCTTTTTATCTCAGGATGAGAATGAGCCCATCATTACTGAATACTAATTTGGAGCCAAGTATGCTCATGTGGACATGTGGCTGGGTCTCCAATTACTAGTGCATGCACTGTTGGAAGTGCATTAGAATTTTAAAATATGTTACATCCTTTATTTATGCAACTTCAGTTGTGATTAATAAGATCTTACAACTTTGGTTGTGATGTAATAAGATTTTAAGACCAGAATTCTACTATGATACTGCTTGAGTTGTCAACTTGTCATTGTGTGGCCTACTACATTTGTTTGATGAAATAAGATTTAAGACAAGTTTTTTACTATCAGACTATTTGAGTTGTCATTGTGTGTGTGGACAATGTTTGAACAGTGTACTTGCTGCCTATTTATGGTTATACCTTATTATGCTATCATTTGTGATTGAACAATGATGAGTTAAATTTGATATTTGGGAAGGCTTTATGCTGATTTTTCTATGCCCATGGAGCTCCACGGGTATTTGGATATCCAATGGGTTTGGGCATGGGCACAAGTTGTGCCCATGGATACTTTGGTGGATGGGGAAAAGGTAGGAAGATGGGTCATGGATTGGATTTGGACCAGCTCCACCCGCCCCAAACCCGACCCATCACCATCCCTAGTTATCAGTAACGCCCCGTATTTATGTACATTGAACCCCTTGTAATGGGGGAGGGTTGGGGTCCTAGCGCACTCTATATAAGCCACCCCCTCCTCTGGGACAAGGGTTCACACCCCCTATAACACACACTCTGGTAATCCAGTCGACCGCCTCAGGGCACCGAGATGTAGGGCTTTTACCTCCTCCGAGAGGGGCCTGAACTCGTAAACACTTGCGTACAATCTCACCATTGCTTAGACCTTGCCTCTTCATTCGTACCCCCTATACTTACTATCATACTTAGAACCACGATAGTTGGCGCCCACCGTGGGGCAAAGCGTCTTAGCGACTTCCACCGAGGTTGCATTTTCTTTGATCTTCATCAGCATGGTTTCCAGCAGCGGTTTGGTCATGGGCCGCGAGTTCCGACTCGGCATGCTCACCTTCGTCGCCGACGACTCCGCCTAGCTCCAGGAGGCCCCCTCGATGTCGAGGCTCTCCCGGTTCGTGGCTCGTTGCACTTCCATGCGAGGTCCTGCGGCGTCCTCCTTCGGCAGCTGTCTTTCCCATACCAGTCGGTCAGCGCGTCGTCATCTCACTCTGCTGGACGCTGTCGCAAGTGGTCTGGGCGATCGCGGCTCCAGCGGTGGGTGAGACACGCGGTGGCTCGTCAGCCATTCACCCCTAAGTCGCGGCGATCGAGCCCGACGTATTTCCCAGTGGATCGGTCGACCTGTCAACTTATTCGCAGATACCTTTTCCGAGAGAGGGAGTTGTGACCCCGCTGCGGAGGTCCTCATGGTGGACTCCCATCGCGGTCCACCTGGTTTTCGTCGCAGTGGAGACGGAGGTAGAAGCGACGACCCGTCATTCGGCCATGAGGAGTATCAGCCCCAGCCTCTCAGCTCGCAGCAGAGAGAGGAGCTGCATTTTCGCAACGTGGAGGCTCTCTAGACCCCCATCATAGGGGAAATGCTGAGGCTCGGGCCTTGGAGGCAGTGCGTCTAGCCACGTTGGCTGAGCGCACTCGTCTGGAGAATCTCCAACATTCTCTCGACGAGCTTGCTCGTCGATTGATCCCCGAGTCCAGTCGACGTCCACGGCAATTGTTTCCACCGAAAACTCAGGTATTCCGCACACTGATTCAGAATCTTGCAGCTGTTGCGTGTATTGCAGAGTCCATTCAGCTGTTCCGTTCGGAGGCTGGAAGAGGCTTGGAACAGATCAGAGCAATGCTCTAAGCAGCAGGAGACCAGAACTCTGCTGTGTCCCAGTCGCGGAACATAATCCACAACAGATCAGTAAGAGCAGACATTGTTCAGTCGGCACACAGTCCTAGGTCACCTTTGCGGCATGGAGGTCGTGAT
This sequence comes from Aegilops bicornis, assembly GCA_021605145.1. Classification (NCBI taxonomy): domain Eukaryota; kingdom Viridiplantae; phylum Streptophyta; class Magnoliopsida; order Poales; family Poaceae; genus Aegilops; species Aegilops bicornis. Next base: position 140,939,489 of record CM038672.1, read on the forward strand.
CACCGCCAGGATCGACACCTGGGAAGAGCTCATGAAGAATATGATCGTGAGTACGCCCGCGACAACCACCGTCGAGTGCCTTCGCCCCTTCTGAGGGACGGGCCATATGCGCCCCGACGATATGATGACAGGCGTCCGTATGGGAATGACCGCAGAGTTCCAGTCGACCCCAGAGAGCCCGGCTTCGATGCAAAGTCCGTCCTTGTGCAGGGTTTGGTCGACCGGAACAAAGCATACAGAGAAGGGCTGGACCGAGACAGACCCAGTGGAAGCAGAGTCCACGTTTTCGGCCCAGAGTGTTTCGGAAGAGCCACCAGAGCCGCTGAGATTCCTCATAACTTCAGGCTGGTGACTGGCGTCAGTAAGTTCATAGGACAGTCGAAGCCCGATACTTGGCTTGAAGACTACCGAGTGGCTATGCACATTGGTGGTGGCAGCGATTGAGGGAGTCCTGGATTAGGGGGTATCCGGACAGCCGGACTGTATACATCGTTCGGACTATTGAAGCGTGAAGATACAAGACTCAAGACTTCGACCCGTGTCCGGATGGGACTTTCCTTGGCGTGGAAGGCAAGCTTGGCGATCCGGATATTATATTTCCTTCCTTGTAACCGACTCCATGTAAACCCTAGCCCTCTTTGGTGCCTATATAAATCGGAGAGGTTGGTCCTTAGAAGGCCGATCACAATTACAATCATACCATCATAGGCTAGCTTCTAGGGTTTAGCCTCTATGATCTCGTGGTAGATCTACTCTTGTACTACCCATATCTTCAATATTAATCAAGCAAGAAGAAGGGTTTTACCTCCATCGAGAGGGCTCGAACCTAGGTAAACATATGTGTCCCTTGCTTCCTGTTACCATCAGCCTAGACGCACAGATCGGGACCCCCTACCCGAGATCCGCCGGTTTTGACACCGACAGCGATGAGGTGGCCATGAAGCACCTTCCTCTGATGCTTGAAGGTTCTGCCAGGGCTTGGCTGAATCAGTTGGCCCCTGGGAGCATTTTGAGTTGGCATGAGTTAGCCCGAGTGTTCACCAGAACGTTTGAGAGCACCTGCAGGAGACCTGCTGGTCTACCAGAGTTGCAGCATTGCATGAAGAAACCGAATGAAACCTTGAGAGACTATATCCAAAGATGGATCACTCTGCACCACACAGTGGAGAATGTGTCAGATCACCAAGCAGTCTGTGCCTTCAAGGAAGGCGTTCGCTACAGAGAGCTCAATCTGAAGTTCGGTCGGACTGGAGATATGTCTTTGACTCGGATGATGGAGATTGCCACCAAGTATGCTAACGGCAAAGAGGAGGACCGACTCCGGAGCGGTAAGCACAAAACAGTTGCCCATGACACCAGAGGAGGAAATTCTGGTCGGAAGCAGAAGCGAAAGGCTGAGGCAGCAGGTCCTGCCGAGGCAGCAGTGTTGAATCAAGGGAAGTTCAAAGGGAAGCCCAAAGGGCCTTGGATCCCTAAGAAGGTGAAGGACCAGGAAGGAAATGATGTGATGGATTTGCCGTGTCATATTCACACCAAGAAGGATGAGGAGGGGAACCTGATTCTCCCCAAACATACCACTCCACAATGTCGACTCCTAATCCAAAACTTCCGAGAAAGTAAACCCTGTAATAAGGACAAAGAGTCCGAGAAGAAAGAATAAGATAAGGATGACGATGATGGTTATCCCAATGTCAATGCCACCTTGGTGATTTTTGCCGATATCGAGAGCAAAAGTCGACTGAAGGTCATTAACAGAGAGGTGAACATGGTTGCTCCGGCAACACCAAAGTATTTGAAGTGGTCAAAAAACCCCATTACATTCGACCCGTCCGATCACCCGGGACGCGTAGCCACTCCTGGGCGGCAAGCGCTAGTGGTCGACCCAATCGTGGGAGGCACCCGACTGACCAAGGTTCTGATGGATGGTGGAAGTGGCCTGAATATTCTGTATGCTGAGGCCCTCAAAGGAATGGGCATTCCGATGTCCAAACTCAGCGAGAGAAACATGTGGTTCCATGGAATCATCCCAGGAAAGAAAGCCGAATCACTCGACCAGATCACTCTGGACGTGGTTTTCGGCAATGAGAAGAACTTCCGCAAGGAAAAGTTGACATTTAAGGTTGCGGATTTCCAGAGTGCATATCATGTCATTCTAGGCAGACCTGCTTATGCTAGCTTTATGGCTCGACCGTGCTATGTATATCTCAAGATGAAGATGCCTGGCCCCAGAGGTGTAATAACGGTTTCCGATAACTGTCAGAGAGCAGAAGATTGTCTTCAAGATGGGGCAAAGATAGCAGATGAGTAGATGGCAGCAGTAGAGTTTCAAGAGTACCAGAAGACTGCAGATCCGAGTGATTTGCTACGTGCAAAGAGGCCTGCCTCGGAGTCCACATTTCAGTCGGCCGGCGAGACCAAGCCAGTCCACGTTCAACCGATCGACCCCAATGTTACTCCGACCCATATCTCGACGACACTTGACAGCAAATAGGAAGAAGCGCTCATCCAGTTCCTCCGTGAGAATTGGGACATCTTTGCATGGAAGCCATCTGACATGCCAGGTGTACCCAGGGGACTGGCTGAGCACTGTTTGCGAGTCGACCCAAAAGTAAAACCCGTTAAGGAGCATCTCCGTCGGTCCTCCACGGAGAAGAGAAAGGCCAGTGGCGAGGAGGTGGCTCGGCTCCTGGCTGTTGAGTTCATCCGTGAGATATACCACTCCGAGTGGCTCGCCAATGTTGTTATGGTTCCCAAGAAAGACAAATCACTCCGAATGTGTATCGACTTCAAGCACATCAATCGGGCCTGCCCGAAAGATCATTTTCCTCTGCCCCGCATCGACCAAATAGTCGAATCCACTGCGGGATGTGAGCGACTGTCCTTCCTGGACGCTTGTTTCGGGTACCATCAGATCCGACTGTATGGACCCGATGAGATAAAGACGGCTTTCATCACCCCGTTCGGGTGTTTTTGCTATGTTACTATGCCCTTTGGCCTCAAGAATGCCGGTGCCACATTCATGCGCATGATTCAGAAGTGCCTGCTCACTCAAATCAGTCGGAATGTGGAAGCATACATGGATGACATAGTGGTTAAGTCACGCAGCAAAGGTTCCGACCTGGCCCGACCTTCTTTGAAACCTTTGCCAACCTAAGAAGGTATGATATCAAGCTCAATCCATCAAAATGCACATTCAGAGTCCCAAGCAGAAAGTTACTCGGTTTTCCCGTTTCCAAACGAGGGATCGACGCAAATCCAGAGAAGATTGGCACAATCCTCCTAATGAAACGCCCAGTGTGTGTGCATGATGTTCAGAAGCTTTCTGGTAGTTTGGCTGCATTGAGCCAATTCATCTCACGCCTCGATGAAAAGGCACTGCCTCTTTACTGACTGATGAAGAAGTCTAACAAGTTCGGGTGGAATGACGAAGCTGAAGCAGCGTTCGAGGAGCTCAAAGCCCTGCTTTCCACCCAGCCGGTGCTTGCTGCTCCGGTTATCAAGGAGCCTCTACTGCTTTACATTGCAGCCACGGGACAAGTTGTTAGCACAGTGCTCACAGTCGAGCTGGAAGAAGAAGGCAAGTCCTTGAAAGTTCAGCGCCCCGTGTATTACATTTCAGAAGTCTTAACCCCATCCAAGAAGAGATATCCTCACTATCAGAAGCTTGTTTATGGGATTTACCTGACCACGAAGAAGGTTGCACACTATTTCTCTGATCACTCAATTTCAGCTTGTCGTGACGCTCCATTGTCGAGAGATTACGAATAACAGAGATGCAACTGGTCGAGTGGCAAAGTGGGCGATTGAACTTCTTCCTTTAGATATCAAATTTGAGGCAAAGAAGGCCATTAAGTCTCAAGCAATTGCAGATTTCCTCGCAGAGTGGACAGAACAACAACATCCGATTCAAATTCAGTCGGAACATTGGACCATGTTCTTTGATGGATCCAAGATGTTAAATGGCTCTGGTGCAGGAGTGGTCTTAGTGTCCCCACGAGGAGATAAGCTCAGCTATGTCCTCCAGATTCACTTTGATTCTTCGAACAATGAAGCTGAGTATGAGGCACCATTGTACAGGTTGCGTATGGCCATTTCACTCAGCGTCCGGCGCTTGATGGTTTATGGTGACTCGGACTTAGTGGTTAACCAAGTAATGAAGGAATGGGGCGTCAGGAGTCCCGCAATGACAGGTTATTGCAATGCAGTAAGAAAGCTAGAGAAGAAGTTTGAGGGGTTAGAGCTCCACCACATTCCACGAATCAAGAATCAAGCTGTTGATGATCTGGCGAAGATAGGTTCCACTCGGAAGCCTATCCCCAGCAATGTGTTCTTGGAGCATCTCCATACCCCGTCAGTACAAGAAGATCCCTTCAAGGAAGAGCCCCCGCAATCGATAAGTTCAACCAACCCGACTGAGATCAGGGTTCCAGTCGTGGTCGACCTGATCGTGGAAGTCTTGGTGGTCACGCCCGATTGGACAGTACCATACATCGCATACATTCTCATAAAGGAGCTCCCAGAGGATGAAGATGACGCTTGCTAGATAGTCCGTCGATTGAAAGCTTTCACCATGATGAAAAAGGCAGCTTTACAGAGAAAGTGTCACAGGAGTGGCTCAACGCTGCATCACCCTGGAAGAAGGCCGAATGATCCTAAATGATATCCACACGGGGACCTGTGGTCACCAGGCGTCCTCTCGGACCATCATGGCCAAAGCGTACCGAGCGGGATTCTATTGGCCTCGAGCAAATGAGATGACAAAAGATATAGTTGACAAGTGCGCAGGTTGCCAGTTCTACTCCAACATGTCCCACAAGCCTGCATCTGCCCTGAAGACTATTCCACTCGTCTGGCCGTTTGCAGTCTGGGGATTGGATATGGTTGGGCCCTTCAAGACCAGCGCGAGTGGATCGAAGCCAAACCCATCAAAAACCTTGGAGCAGGCACTGCCGTCAGTTTCATCAAGTAGTTGATATTCAGATATGGAGTTCCTCATAGCATTATCACAGATAACGGCTCCAACTTTGATTCTGATGAGTTCAAGGCGATCTACACATCCCAAGGTACTCGGGTCAATTATGCGTCCGTCGCACACCCGCAGTCGAATGGACAGGAAGAAAGGGCGAATGGTTTGGTCCTTCAAGGGTTAAAGCCTCGACTGATGCGCGACCTTAAGCATGCTGCTGGAGCTTGGGTGACTGAATTGCCATCGGTCCTATGGTGGCTGAGAACAACGCCCAACCTGTTGACTGATCGAACCCCTTTCTTCCAGGTGTACGGCGCTGAGGCTGTGCTTCGGAGTGACTTGCTGCACAATGCTCCCCGAGTGGAACTGTTCTCAGAAGCTAAAGCAGAGCAAGCAGGCGAAGACATAGTTGATCTCCTAGAGGAAGATCAGCAAGATCTGCGTCGATTCCACGCTCGCAATGTCAGAGGTCGAGCATTTCAGGAAGGAGACCTTGTGCTTCGAGTGGATCAAAAACGACCTCACAAGCTCGCTCCGGCCTGGGAAGGTCCCTTCATCATCACCAAGGTGCTTCACAATGGAGCGTACCGCATCTACAACGTAGCCAAGAACATGGACGAGCCACACGCATGGAACGCAGAGCTGCTTCGTCCTTTCTATACCTAAAATCACTCGACCCGACGAGTTGTAATAAAAGCACTTCAGTTTGTTTTCCAAAGACAAGATTTTTATAGTATCTTAATGACCGGTTCCTCGTAATCACTTGTGTCCAAATCCCCCAGTGGGTGGCTTAGCCGCGAACCTGATTCGCCTAAGTTAAAAAACATTCCGAGTGGAGAGCAATCCTCCCATTCGGAGGCTTAGCTGCGACCCCGAAATTGCCTAAGTTAAAAAACATTCCGGGTGGAGAGCAATCATCCCACTCGGGGGCTTAGCTGCTGTCGGTGTCAAAACCGGCGGATCTCGGGTAGGGGGTCCCGAACTGTGCGTCTAAGGCTAATGGTAATAGGAGGCGGGGGACACGATGTTTACCCAGGTTCGGGCCCTCTCTATGGAGGTAATACCCTACTTCCTACTTGATTGATCTTGATGATATGAGTATTACAAGATTTGATCTACCACGAGATCATAGAGGCTAACCTGCCACTACACGTCTTGCGAGGCGGTTTTATTGGCACGTCTTGTCGAAGCAGAGATCGTGTCCCCCTTATCACGGGATTCTCATTAATACGAGCGTGGGTAACCCAACCACTCCATTAGTACGACTCCTTGGTTTAGGCAAGTTCCAAACGGCCGCGGGGAGGACGCTTGACATTCATCCTCTTTATAAAGAGGTCAAGACCTATTCTTTTCTTTGCACGTCTGATCCTTCCCTTCCCTCACCCCGAGTTTCAACACCCAAGGTTCAGTCCAAGCGCTCCGGACCTTCGACCATGTCCGAATCCAACCTTCAAGGCCAGTGGATGGCCTCTTCCGTCACAGAGGAGGACATCAAGAAGCTTAGGGAAGCTAGGTACTTGACCGCCGAAATCCTTCACAGGCTTCCTGCTCAAGGGCAGGTTATTCCTACTCCCAAACCCAATGAAAGTGTCGTATTCATCTCCCACTTCCTCCGAGGACTAGGCTTCGGTCTTCATCCCTTTGTTAGAGGGCTCATGTTCTATTATGGGCTAGATTTTCATGATCTAGCTCCAGATTCCTTCCTTCACATCTCAACATTCATCGTTGTGTGTGAGGCCTTCCTCCGCATTACCCCACACTTGACTTATGGCTCAAGACCTTCAATGTGAAGTCAAGATGATCGGCAGCTGACAGGTAGTCTTGAGGCGCTATAATAAGCAAAGGTGTCAATGATTTATGGCCAAAGGGTTCCTTCCCGGAAGTTTCTGACCTAGGTGAACTTCCGGCCGGCGCCCCGGGCGGCCTCTAGCTCCAGGCGGACGGTTGCTACAGTCGGGCCTCCTGGGCTTCGCTGGAGGTCTCCACCGCCGGGAGCGTGGCCGTGACCCACGGCTGGCAAACGTTTGCCCGCGCGCGTGGTTTGAGCCGGTGGTGCACCCTACACTTCAAGTTCGACGGTGATGCCACTCTCTATGTGAGGGTGTTCGGGGAAGACGGTCTCCGCGCCGGGTGCTGCCCCGAGGACGACGACCGCGGCCGTGGGCCTAGCCCTGGCGACGATCGGGATGAAGATGACAGCGCACGCGTGATCGGCGGCGCTCGGTGTTCGTCGAGCTTCGGCGACTCTTCTTCGGACATCGGCTCCTCCAGAGGTGGCCATGCCCAGCCTCCGCGCCGCCCAGCGCCACTTTGGGGAGGTAGCGGGTCTGCCCGCCGTTGCGCCTCGGTGAAGCGCGAGAGGGAGTCCGCCTGAGCTCTGGAGGCAGTTTGAGCCTTCGCCGCGAGTTTGTGTCAAGCGAGCCGTGCTTGTTTTGTTCTTTCCCTTTTCCTGCGCAAAGAGACAGTAGTGTAGGGCCCCACGGGGGCGTGCTTGGACTGTTGCTGTTAATTATCATACTGTTTCCTCTATCTATGTATTAGGCTTCTGTGCCACACGCCTGCGCGTAGAAATTACTTAGCTTGGGGGCGACCTGTCATGTCTTTCGCCTCCCGAGGCTGAGGCCTCGTCGAACGCTTCATGCCCTGCAAAGATTAGCCAGAGAGGTAGCTTAGGCCTCGGGCCAGGAGGCGATCACCCAGGTCCTGTGTTCGCGTCGCGATGCCCGAGGGGCACGGACTGGAGGGGTGCTCCCGTAGTGGACCCGGTTAGGGAAACCTCAAACAATAGGGGCAGAAAACACTCGTGAGGGTGCCCGCGTTGCTCCCTCGCGTGACTCGCGCGAGAGAAATCGAGGCAGGAGAGCGAAGAAGGCAAAGAGTCACAAGCCAAAGATGGTGACAACTTCAATAAAACTTCGAATGGGAATGAACAAGCCAACTGCAGAAAGCAAATGAAAAAGCCGCGTCCGGCACCTAATCTAGTCTTCGACGTCTTCTCACCAGCGCGGAGCTAAGTGCTGCCACTGGGCGTGGGAGGGAGCCCCAGGGCCTGAGGCCGGCGCTCCTGAGACTCCGGGGCGTGTACAGCCCCAACTCATTATTACGTGAGAGTGTCACGGGCGGCGAGCTTCACAGGCATTGGCCTTCTTCACAGGCTCCGGGCCTTTCTTGGGGGAAGCGAACTTCACAGGCATTGGCCTTCTTCACAGGCTCCGGGCCTTTCTCAGAAAGATAAGCTTCACAGGCGTTGGCCTTCTTCACAGGCACCGAGCCTTTTCCAAAACGCAACGACTTCACAGGCATTCGCCTTCTTCGCAGGCACCGGGCCTTTTCCGAAACGCAACAACTTCACAGGCATTCGCCTTCTTCACAGGCACCGGGCCTTTTCCAAAACGCAACAACTTCACAGGCATTCGCCTTCTTCATAGACACCGGGCCTTTTTAGGGGTAAAACCTCCGGAGGGGCTGGATGTTCCACGCGTTCTGTACGGGCACCCCCTCCTTAGTCTCTAAGCGCGCGGAGCCGGGCCTGGAAACATGAACAACCTTGAACGGGCCCTCCCACATGGGAGAGAGCTTATGCAGTCCCTCCCTGGAGAGAACCCGTCTGAGCACGAGGTCCCCTACCTCAAGAGTTCTGGGGCGAATATTGCGGCAGTGGTATCACCGCAGTGCTTGTTGGTACCTCGCCGCTTGTAGCGCGGCTTCTCGATGATGCTCCTCCCCCAGCACGAGGTCCGTCCCCCACATGGCGTCCTGCTGCACCTCGTCGAACGCCAGGACCCGTGCGGAACGATGTCTGACCTCGTGAGGGATGACCGCTTCAGCTCCATAGACCAGGAAGAACGGGGTCTCGCTAGTTGGCTTGGTCGCGGTCGTGCAGATGGACCATAACACGGACCGAAGCTCGTCGTACCAGCCTCTGCCGAAGGCCTCCAGCTTCTTCTTGAATTTCCTGGTCTTGAGGCCCCTCAGGACCTCTGCGTTGGCCCGCTCGGCCTGACCGTTGCTCTGTGGGTGCGCTACCGAAGCGTAGCATATCTGCGTCCCGAGGATAGCACAGTATGTTTTGAAGAGGTTACTGGTGAACTGTGAACCATTGTCGGTGATGATGCGGTTCGGCACCCCGAACCGGCTCACGATGCCCTTGATGAACTTGACCGCAGAACCTGCGGGGATGGTGCGGACGGCTTCCACTTCAGCCCACTTGGTGAACTTGTCCACGCGGCGGCGTAGAGGTAGCGATAGCCTCCTGGCGCCGAGGAAAGCGCCCAGGATATCCAGCCCCACACTGCGAATGGCCACGAGAGGGGTATAGTTTGCAGACCTCCCGCCGGCTGGTGGATCTGCTTGGCATGGAATTGGCAGGCCTCGCAAGCCTTCACCAGTTCCACGGCATCATTGAGCGCAGTGGGCCAATAGAACCCGCTGCGGAACGCCTTGCCAACGAGGGTCCGTGATGACGAATGATGCCTGATCTCCACCGTGTATATCCGCCAGAGCTCCTTCCCTTGCTCCCTAGAGATGCAACGTGGGACACATCATTTGGTCACTTGGTAGAGCTCTCCATCCTCGATGCAAGATGCCGTGGCTTGCAGCGCCACACGCTCCGCTTCCTCCTCCTTTTCCGCAAGGTCCCTTGCGTCGAGTAGCTCGGAGCTCTGTGATCCAGCACCCCTCCCGAGGCTCCAGCGTCAGGAGGCGAGCCCCTCTGAGGCCGGGCCAGCACCGGGTTCCCGAGGCAGCGGTGGGGAGCTCCTCCCGAGGCTGCACTGCTTGACAGCGATGGCGTGGCCGAGGCTTGAAGAGCCGCTCCTCGAAGACGCCGGAGTTCTGAGGTAGCCGCTTTGGATGCCTGTTTGGCGATGTCGTCGGCCTCTTGATTGGTGCCACGGGCACATGTCTGCAACTCCGATCCCAGGCTGCTTCTCCATCCTGCGGACCTCCGCGAGGTAGGCTTCCATGTGCTCATCCCTCGGCTCGTATACTTTGTTGGAGAAGTTGGCGAGGAGTTGTGAATCACCCTTGATGGTAAGGCGCTTCATTCCCGTGGCAGTCGCGACCTTCGTGCCTGCTATTAGGCCTTCATATTCTGCTATGTTGTTGAGACCTTTTCTCCGTCTTTGGAAAGCGAGTTGCACCGTAGTAGAGCTTGTCTTGAGTAGGAGATATAAGCACTGCACCAGCCCCCGCGCCGTGTTTGGAGAACGCCCTGTCGAAGTACATGACCCAACCGTCCGGTGCCTCGCTTCCCGGGGAAAGGGATCGATCCTCATCAGCCTTGAGGCCGCGCCTCGTCCATTCTGCCATGAAGTCCGCTAGCGCGGCCCCCTTGATGACTCTGGTGGTGCTGAATTCTAGCTGAAACGCTTGCAACTCGATGTTCCACTCAGCGACCCTTCCAGCCGAGTTAGGGCCCCGGAGCACCCTTTCCAATGGGTTCGCTGAGACAACCTTGATGGGATGGCCCTGAAAATAGTGCCGCAGCTTGCGCGAGGCCACCAATAGCGCGAGGAGGAGTTTCTGGGGCATGGGGTACCGCGCCCTCGCATCCCTTAATCTTTGTCTTTGACCGAAAGTACAGGGTGTTCGGACGAGGTTGGGAGGCTGGTGTTCTTTGGCGTCCTCCGGAGGCCGTGGCGCCTCCGGAGACAGGGGAGCCCCCAGCGGCTGGTCGCCAGGGGGAGGGGTCTCTTCTGTTCCGAGTGTACTTCCCTGCAGCGGTTGATCCTTCTCGGCCGTGGTAGTGGTCTCCGTGAGGCCCCCTTGATCCTGCTTCACCTTGACTCGGGCAGCTGCCGCGGCTTTGGTCCAACGCTCCTCCCTAACCGCCACCAGGGCTGCACTGGCAGAGTAGGGAGTGGCTGCAAGATAGAGCACCAGGGGCTCTTAAGGGCGCGGAGCCACCATTACCAGAGGGCTGGTTAAGTACCTTTTGAGATCTTGGAACGCCTTGTCGGCCTCTTCAGTCCATTCAAAGGGCCCCTTTTTCTTCATTAGCTTGAAGAAGGGCAGCGCTCGCTCCCTTAACTTGGAGATGAAGCATCCTAGTGCGGTCACGCGCCCAGTGAGCTTCTGCATTTCTCTGAGGGTCTTCGGTGGGCTCATGTCCTCGACCGCCTTGACCTTTTCTGGGTTAGCCTCGATGCCCCGGTGGGACACGAGGAAGCCCAAGAGCTTGCCCGAGGGGACCCCAAACACACACTTCTCCGGGTTGAGCCGCAGGTTCACTGCGTTGAGGCTCGCGAAGGTTTCCTCCATGTCTTGTATCAGGGTTCTGGCTTCTCGAGACTTCACCACAATGTCATTAACGTAAGCCTCCACATTCTTCCCGAGCTGCGGACCCAAGGTGATGTGCATCAGCCGCTGAAAGGTCGCTCTCGCATTGCCAGTCCAACGGCATGCATGTGTAGCAGTATACTCCACACGGGGTCAGCAAAGCCGTTCTTTCCACGTCTTCTACCGCCATCTTGATCTGGTGATAGCCGGAGAAGGCATCCAGGAAACACAACAGGTCGCACTCGGCGGTGGAATCGACAATCTGATCGATACAAGGGAGCGGGAATGGATCCTGCGGGCAGGCTTTGTTGAGGTTGGTGAAGTCGACACACATGCATTCCTTCCCCCCTTTCTTTGGCACGACAATCAGGTTAGCCAACCAATCTGGGTATCGGACCTCGCGAATGACCCCTGCCGCTTCTAGCTTGCGGGTCTCTTGGACGATGAAAGCACGCTTCTCGGTGGGATCTTGTCTCGCTTCTGCTTCACGCAGGCGTGCGTTGGGGCTACGTTGAGGTGGTGCTCGATTCGCCTCTTGGGATCCCTGCCAGCTAATCAGGTTCCCATACGAATACCTTCTTGTTCGCGTAGGAACTTGACCGGGGCCTCCTCACCTTTCGGGCTCGAGGTTGGCGCCTATGGTGAAGGTGGCGTTAGTGGATCCGTCCTCGTCGACCGGTATCTGCTTGGTTTCTGCCTTGTCTTGGGTGAACAACTGCTTCTTCTTGGCTGGCGCAGCCCCCTTGGGCTCAGGGGCGTCTGAGTCGGCGGGCAACGCATCCCCAGTGTCTCTGGACACGGTGAGGACGCCGTTGCTCCCGGGCATCTTCATGAGGTTGTACGCTGGGTGAGTAGCGGCCATGAATCGGGCTAGTGCTGGGTAGCCGAGGATGACGTTGTATGGGAGGCCAATGGGGGCGATGTCAAAGTCAATTAGCTCCGTGCGGAAGTTGTCGTAGGTGCCGAAGGTCACAGGAAGACGGATCTACCCCAGGGAGCCGGCCGAACCGCCTCCGACGCCCAAGAAGGGCCTGCTTTGGCTGAAGCTGCTCCGGCGGTATGTGGAGGAGGCTGAAGGCTTCAACCGAGAGCATGCTTTGAGGCCAGCGCCCGCCGTCGGGGAGTCCTGGTGACGGCCACCTGGTAGATGGTGGGGGTGCACAACATTGGGAGCGCGCCCGAGCAGGCTGAATTGGAGGGGTGATCCTCCGAGCTGAAGGCCAAATCGGCCTTGGGCGCCGACCGACCCGGAGGAGCCCCGTGCCACGTGGAGGCAGCACCGATCTGGCGGACGAACGGCTTGACGTGGCGGCCTGAAGGTGGCACCTGCAAGCCGCCCAGGAGAGCTACGACGACCGAAGCGCCCGGCCGCGTCTTTGGGCGAGGAAGAGGTCAGCAGTGGAGCAGCCACATGCGCGGGGCGCTGGTGAGGGCCATGGGAAGCCAGTTAGCCATGACCCTGTCGTCGTCCCCTGCTCCGAGGACGGCCTCCTCGTACGCTAGCAGGAAGGCCAGTGGATCAGTCGTGCCGTTGTAGCACGGTGGCGTCTCAGGCTTGAACTTGTTCGGCCACTGCACCTGTCGCAGGGCCGGGGCCAAGGCTTGGAGCCCCCTGGCCCCTGCGTCGGTGCCGGCGACCAGAACAGGCGGCGCACTGCTCATCATTGGGCGAATCGCGATGTTGGCAGAGAGCGAGTTGGCAGAAGGGAAAGCTCCGGCGCATCCCTACCTGGCGCGCCAAATGTCGGATTTCGGGTTCCGGCAGACCCTCTAGGTTCGAACTCTGGGGTGCACGCGGAGATCTCGCCTCCAACCTACCTACCCCTCATCGCCTCGCAATGATCTAAACTACACAAAGAGCAACACAAGAGACACAAGGTTTATACTGGTTCGGGCCACCATTGTGGTGTAATACCCTACTCCAGTGTGTGGTGTGGTGGATTGCCTCAGGGGCTGATGATGAACAATACAAGGAAGAACAGCCTCGCGAGGGTCTGTTCTTGGTTGGTGCGATGAGCTGCTAGGGGGAGCTCAGTCGCTTCTCTCTTTCTCTCTCTGGTTTGTTCTCTTGCTACCTTTCTGAATGCCCCTACCCTGTGGGTGGCTAGTCCTATTTATAGGCAGAGGCCCTGGGCCTCTTCCCAAATATTGAGCGGGAAGGGCTCCAACAATTGGCCATTTTGAAGGGGAACATCTAGTACACTTATCCTGACTAAAGTTGGTCCTCGCCTGCCAAAGGCTCTGACGATGACGCCGGCTTGGGCTCCACGATGACCTCCTTCCTGCCGTTTTGTTGGTCTTGGTCTTGTTGCACCGAAATGGTTGCCTTTGCTTGATACTTTCGCCTGTGCTTGCCTCCTTTGCACCAAAGAGGAAATGAGGACACTGCGCGGGCTGGCGCTCGCCTGGCGCCCTTGGTCGTCATGGCTTGCGTCATGGGCACCTCGTGAGGTACCCCGCCTTGATCTCTCCGCCTCCTCGTGAGCCAGCCTGACGAGGCCGTGCCTGAGGAAGCTTCTTGTCGTCCGCCCCGTGAGGCTTGGCCCCTCGCGAGGGTCTTGAGCTTGTGTTGATGAAGATGGGCCGTGCTGGGCCACCCCTTGAGCCACGCCGCAGGCCGTAGGCACGCAAGTCTGGGTACCCCCGCTCCCAGAACGCCGACAGTGGCCACACACTCTCTCTCTCTCTCTGCTCACCGCTGGTCACAGATCTTGCCGGATCCTCTCCACCGGGGAAGGTGAGAAGGTGCAACGTTCACGCGGTCGTCCTCGGCGACGGCTCTTACCCACTGCTGGGCGCGTCCCGATCAGCCTGCCTTGCCGTTCTCTCCCAAGCACCGCTGGTGAGGGTGGGCCTCCGACCCCTTCTTCCTCGCTGCCGTAGTGTGGGCAGATCCGGCCTCCCGCCGCCCACCTAGCGACATCCCGGCGACCATCAGGTATAACATCCTTTGAAACCGTCCTTGCTCTACTTCCCGAGCTCCCGACGTCACTGCATTTGTATCTTTTAGTATTTCTCAGGCCCCCTCGTAGATAGGATCGATCGGCTATTCGAAAACAACCTTTTTTACGTTTAAGAGGTAAAACTAGTTCATGCACTCGAATCTAGTACTACTTGGTTCAAACAAGGAAGAAAGGGTGTGGAGGGTGGGGGAGGATTTGTTACATGAATCTAGGACTTGGTCGAAAGAGGAAATAATGGGGCGAAAAGTAGCGAGATGCTATCCAACCGATCTCTAAGTCTAATAGGGATATAAAGGGAAACGCAGTACAAACTCAATATAAACCCGATCTATTGGTTGAAAAAGGAAAGAAAGTGGGGACTAGGGGACAAGTCAATGAGTAAGTCCAGCACTAGATTTGCTAGCCTCACACAGTATAAGGTGCCTATACCGAACAAAAATGGGACCAACCCAGATATCCTGTTCTGATGTTTGTTGCCCCGAGCCACTCTTATGTAATGCCACTAGTAAAATGTAGCAGTCGCACTGTTAAAAGTAAGGACACGTTAAACCAATGTTGTTTTCAATGTAATGCCTCCAGTAATATGAATCAATGACACTTCTTTACATGTCCTGCTAAAATTTCCCATTAAGATAAGTTGGTTCTTTTCGTTAGAAATGCAACTGTCCTAGTCCGCCTACTCTCCCGTGCCCAAAGTAATGTCATATTTAACGGTTGTCATAGTTAATCCTAATGCCCACACTAATATCTAGCAATGCCACTGCTTTAGAAATTGCTATTGTCCTAGTAGGATTGCCATTCAGATAAGGAACATGCTTCTTTTCATTTTATGCATGTTTCATCACTTGTTAGTCACCCTCCTTTCCACCTTTTTTGTGCAAACAGAGATATACATTTCACGCTCGATCTTAGTTGAACTGCACAAATGATATCCAAATTATAGTTGAGCATTCCAGGAGCTTCACAACCAACCTAGATGTTGCTCAATTTTGTTGCAACTAATGAAGAAGAAGCTCTATGACTTTCGTTTTCTGATGGAAATGGAACCGGGGCTGGAGCCCTTTTCTTAATTTTTTTTGAAGAAGAAGCTGCTAGCTCATGGGACATTGCTTCATTTTAGGTGAACTGCACCAAAAGGTCCCATGAATTGAATCATCCATGTTGGTGGCTAAAAGAGCCAGCTTCAGCATCCCAGTCTAAGCACCCCCGGCCTCCATCCTTGCGACGCACGGTACACCTCGTTTGCCACACCTTTCGACCCTAGTGTCACAGATAAAATGAAGTAATAATACACTTAAAATAGAGCGAGTGTCATCTCTATCATTTCATTTCCAATGTAGATAAAGAAAGTGCTTCTCTTTGTTAAAGTATGTTTCATCAACTAGTCCATTGTTAATGTTTAAGCGTTTCTGCAAATTAGGGTGCTTAATTTTAGTTGATATGTACAAAAATAGAGATTTGAATGTCTCCAGGCGCCTCCTTGTACTACTGTTGTACACTGATGTTCATCGCTGGCAGAAGGTGTATCTTGGAGACTTGGGACGATGTCCACTATGAGGCGTACCGTATGAGGCGTCGCAGGGCCCATCTCGCCCTCGCAGCATGGCATACTATGATACTATCACAATATTTTCTTCTATTTATTTTTTGTGTTTCATCAACTAGTGCCACTATAATGTAATCACGCTTTTTCATTATCTGTGCAAGCAGGGTTATTCAGCTGCATTTTGGTGGAACTGCACAAATGTACGTATGGAACCGGCATATATGCAGAGTGCAAGGTGTGCCAAGTAAAAATTACTGACACCAACCATGCTGCATGCACGCATTGGCATCCACCACCACCAGTGGGATGTGTGGCGCTCTCGGTGGACGGATCTTTCTCGGCAACAAATCCTCTAACCAAATACGAGTAGCTTATATTGGCAGTTTTCTAGGGAGTACTCTTTTCTGAAAGAAGCACCAATCTATTTTTCTTTATTTGTACACTGTGTCACAACTTTGACCCAAAGGTCCAGAGCTATTTTAGGGTGATTGGCGTAGTACTCGGAGACTGATTGTAAGCATGATTTTCATTAGCTGTCACACTGATTGAAAGCATGAGCAGGTGGAAGATTAGGTTAGTTTGAAGCTTACCTTAAACCCTACCGCCGCCGTTGAAAGCGAGGCGGCGTCAAGGGAACCATGGAGAACGGCGGGAAGCGGCCGCGCCATCCGGCCTCCTCTTGCGTTGGGAGAACGAATACTCACGTGGTTCGGCCGCTCTACACCCTCACGAACGGCACACCATACTCGATCGATTCGTTATCCTCTGGGTGCTCGACCTTCGACCTGTACGCCCACCACCTCCACCTGACTGTCGCTTCGGGCGAATCTGTCTGCTCCATCGCCCATAGGAGATACTCGATGAACTTCGGAGGATCAAGGGCGTGATCGCCGAGGAGTACATGTACATCGCCGCCCTCATCACCGTCGTGTCGCTCTTTCGCATACATTACCACATGGCCCTTTGCGTCCTCGAAATCTCCCACTCATTGTCAAACCAACTAAGGATCTCCTTCAACTGGCTAACTTTGCACAGTGCGCCATGACGATCTGCTGATTATTTCTTGCATCCTCTCCATAGATGTCCTTCTGAGTGGTCCGGTGCTAGCTTTGGAAGATGGGAGCATAGACGGTGGTCTTGCAATAGAGAAGAGGGAGAGGCGAGACGGTGGTTTTGGAATGGAGATGATGGAGAGGAGAGGAGGTGGTTTTGCAATGGAGAAGATCAGAAGAGGGAGAGGCGAGACAATGGTTTTGGAATGGAGATGATGGAGAGGAGAGGAGGTGGTTTTGGAATGGAGATGATGGAGAGGAGAGGAGGTGGTTTTGCAATGGAGAAGATCAGAAGAGGGAGAAGTGAGACGGTGGTTTTTGAATGGAGATGATGGAGAGGAGAGGACGTGGTTTTGAAATGGAGAAGAGGGAGAGGAGGCGTCTTGGCAGCGATTTAGGATTAGGCGAGAGGGCGGTAGCTGTGGATCGGATCAAAATCAAAATCAATTAACCCTTCAATTAAGAAAGCGACCCCACATTAACTAGTCTCCCTTTTATTACGGGTCATAATTGACCATGATTTTCGCACATAAAATATATGTTATACGTTGCAAAAACAATATAATTTGAAAGTACATTCAGAATCTGAACCAAACGATACAATTTTTGGTGACATGCATTCACATTTTGCTTGTCAAATACAGTATGTGGTCAAACTTTGACCCAAAATACGCAAAACAACAAAAAAAACCTCCAAGACCAGCGCCGCTCTTCCGCTCTTCTGCTCTTAAACCACCGTCGCTCCTCTCCTGTTCCAATCTAAATCCAGCGCCGCTCCTCTCCTCTTCCATTTCAAAACCACTGCCCCTCCTCTCCTGTTCCAGTCCAAAACCAGCGTCGCTCCTCTCCCGTTCTAATCCAACACCAGCGCTGCTCCTCTCCTCTTCCATTCAAAAACCACCGCCGGCGAGTGAAGGTCTTTGTGGAGAAGTAGATCGATGGAGGAGTACAACCGATCGTGAGGATCGCATGACGGCGACCACTGTGAAGCTAGCTTGGATGTTGGAGATACAGTCTTGGTTTGACAACAAGGACCAACTAAGCGGCGTGGCGACATCCATGGCCAAATATCTGCAACAGAAGCGAAAAGCGGCGATACTCCCGAAGGAGTCTCACGAGTACATAGAGCTGCTCCTTTGGGCCATGGAGCAACCAGATTCACCGAATCCGATCGTGAGGAAGCGGTGGTGGGAGTATCGATCCCGGATGGAGCATCCACGAGATTGAAGGATCGAGCATCTACTGAGTGCCGTTTGTGAGGGTGTCTGCGGGCGAGCCGGTGGAGTCTTCGTCGACCGAACCCAACTGCAAGAGGAGAAAAGCAGTTGGCCCGACGACGCTTCCCCGCCATCGTCTCCCTCGCCGTTCACGTCGTCCCACGGGGCGGCTGTCTGCCGCCGAGGAATAGGAGGGGGCTGCCCCCCCAGCCCAATAGTCGCAGGTTGTGAATTGTCAAGAGGAGCTTAGGGTTGTCAGTATTTGCAAGTTGTGAATTGTGTTTTGTGTTGTGTATTTAGAGAGTACTTTCAGATATGAATGTCTTTTGAATTTCAGATTTGCAGTATTGAGCATATGAAGAATTTTATGAATTCTAGAGATCTATTTTTAGCACTTAAAAATGTAGTTTCATAGGAGTATAAAAGTGCAGACGAGAAGAAGCTGCAAGTTTCAGTTCGGATAAGAAACTGCTAGTTCAGCTTCAGATAAGAAACTGCAACTTTCAGAGGCAGAGCATTTATATTAACACGGCCTTTTCAAACAGGGTTAAGATCATGTTGGAAGTTTTATTCATGGTCGAAAATGGAACTACCAGCCAGTTAACATCGTGTTGATCAACATTCATGCATATCACATCTTCATATGATGCACAGTCAAAATGCCCACACAATGTCGAGTGTGCGAAACACAGAGAAAACAAGGGACGAAGTTTTGGCAAGTGTTGGACGTGGTTTTGGGCTGCCCCGTCTAGGCTTTCATTTTTAACACGCGCAGCCCACGACCTCGGATGGGAGGGCCTGTTTGTATTTTCTTAGGGCCATCATGTATCGACCGGCCTATGGACCTCCCATCCGAGGTTTTATTTTTGGCAGCCCAATTTATGTATTTTTTGAAGAAAACGCAGAGGTGCATTCTATTTTTCTATATAAGAATAGGAACGCAAGGTCCAACTTATGTTTCCCTTCTAACTATATTATATATATTTAAATTATTTTATATGTTATTATATATTATTTTATTGTCCTCATATATTTAACAAATACTTACATATGTAAGAAAACAATATCCCACATCTTATTAACTTATAAAAATAATTTCTTAACAAATAAAATCCTGGATTGTTTTGTACGAAAATCCTAGTGATTGTGTACAAAAGCTTGGTAAGATTTAAGGCCGAATGTAATAATATCACTTATTATTTAAATATACTTATAACAAAATGCTCACCCCTTCTAATTTTTTATAACATTGCTGGCCCAACCCAACATTATAATTAGAATCAGCCCAGCAAAATCATGTATTTCGAGAAAGTGCAAATGGCCTGTAATTTTTTAGGAAATAAAATAAATGGGCTGCATGGACGCTACATTATTTGTTCACCCAACCCAGCTAATGTCTGTAATTAAAAAAAAGATCAAATTGACTGTAAATTCTACCGCGCAAAAAAAAGACTGCAAATTCTAAAAAAATGGGTTGAATACGTGCCACATTTTTGGAGGCTGAAATGTGGGCCAATAGGTCGATGCCAACGCAAGTCGTTGTCAATTTAGTCAACAAATGATTCTGACATGGTAGTCGTTGGATTTACATCCAACGACCGGCATCCATCTTCAATCTCTCGTCTTCTTCCTCCAGCGCCGCCGGGACCACCTCCCACCTCCTGCTGCTAGCAGCTCTGCTTAGCACGCTTCGCTGTGAAGCGCTACTCAACCGTTGGCCAGGCCATCCCTCCACCCCTCCACACCTCCTGTTCTTCTCCACCGACTGCCGAACCACACCGCACTAGAACCAGTTAACCCTCGTACACCTCTCCGTCTGCGACTCTACTCCCGCATCTTCCCATCTCTGGCTTGTTGCTGTCCGCGGCCTCGCCGTCGTCCACCACCTTGGATGCGCTCGACGCGGCGTGGTCAACATGGTCAACGAACGACACCATGGGTACTAGACTGTGCGTGGAGAGGCTGACAGCTGGGTCCACGGCCGCACACAAGGAAATGCCTCTTTATTACGCGCAAAATAATGATTCCTCCACCTGACATCTGGGACCCACCAGAAGAGCCTCTGTATTTCGCGAAAAAAACGTGCCCCCCGCTGACATGTCGGACCCACCAGCTATCTTCGCACGCAAGGAAGTGCCTCCTTATTACGCAAAAAAAAATACTCCCCACCGGAACCCGGCTATCTGGGAGGCTGGCTTGTGGGCCTACCAAGTTGACGGGGACGGAGGGCTTTGTCAACTTAGTCAATATGAACGATTCTAGCTCCTGTTACCGTACAATGTTCATCCAACGGTCATAGTGCTTCTTCAACCTCTGGTCTTCTTGCTCCAGCTGCCCAAACCAGCGCCGGTCGTGCCGCGTGCTCCTGCCTCTCGTGGCCGGCTGTGATGCCGCGGAGGCCTCACCGCCCCCTACTACTCCCACCGCTGGCTAGGCCATCCCTCTACTCACCCACACCCCCTGTTATTGTGCGGCGACAGCAGCCTCACACCGCAGCCGAACCAGTGAACCATCGTACTCCTCTTCGCATGGGCATCCACTGCTGCATCTTCCCCGGCTCCGAGTCGCTCCCTTCCTAGGCCTCGCCGTCATCCACCGCCGTGGTGCTCTCGGCGCGGCGTGGTCAACGTGGTTGTCGGTGTCAAAACCGGCGGATCTCGGGTAGGGTGTCCCCAACTGTGCGTCTAGGCGGATGGTAACAGGAGACAAGGGACACGATGTTTTTACCCAGGTTCGGGCCCTCTCGATGGAGGTAATACCCTACTCCTGCTTGATTAATATTAATGATATGGGTAGTACAAGAGTAGATCTACCACGAGATCAAGGAGGCTAAACCCTAGAAGCTAGCCTATGGTATGATTGTTGTTAGCCCTACGGACTAAAACCCTCCGGTTTATATAGACACCGGATAGGTTAGGGTTACCAGAGTCGGTTACAATGGTAGGAGATCTACATATCCGTGTCGCCGAGCTTGCCTTCCACGCCAAGGAAAGTCCCATCCGGACACGGGGCGAAGTCTTCAATCTTGTATCTTCATAGTCCAGAGTCCGCCAACGGTGAGAGTTGACTATCCGGACACCCCTAATCCGGGACTCCTCGGTGGGCCCCGAACCAGGCTTCAATGACGATAAGTCCGTAGCGTTGATTGTCTTGACATTGCGAGGCGGGTTCTTCTCCAAATTCCATATACTTGTCGAATAGTGTCAAACTCGATAAATCTTTGTCTTTGCTCGGCTTCTATGCCCAATAATGGCCATCTTCCACGTGTTTGAATGAATCACGAAAGCCGAGTTATTTTTACAATTACCCCCTAGCCGCGCAAATGAGCCGCCTATAAAAGGCAAGGATCTAGATCTGAGTCACACCATCCCTCCTTCGCGAAGCTTTCATCGGGCGCCTCGACCAAAGCCCATTCCATCATGGACGGTCGGCCGGCTCCTCCTCTCGCGCTCCCGGCCCTCGACACAGAAATTGGGAGAGATGCTCAGTCCCGCATAGAGAGCTAGTTATACTCCAAGCCAAGGGATTTCTCCCCCCGGCCTTCATGGTTCCGGTTGGAGCCGGACTTGCCACCTACAAGGGCGGAAAGCAAGCGGAGGGCGTCCCAGATCCCTCTAAAGGAGAGCGGGTATGCTTCATCTCTTATCTAGTAAGAGGACTCGGATTTCCAATCCATCCGTTTCTCAGGGGCTCTTGGAGTTCTCTGACCTCCAATTGCACCACCTTACTCCTGCCTCCATCCTGCACATCGCGGGCTTCGTGGCCCTTCTTGAACTGTTCTTGGGCATCGAGGCTCATTTGGGCTATGGAAGAGAATATTCTGCCTAGTACCCCGTTCTCATGAGGGGTCAATATATCAAGTGGGCGGAGCCGAGCTATGGCGCGCATCGCGGGACCGGATACTTATCCGGAACCCTAAAGAAGCGTCCAAGACTGGCCTTTGGAATGGTTTTACATGGAGGACGTCCCGCTGCCGGATCCTGTTCGGATCGGCCTTCCGGAGTTCAGCAATGCTCCTCTGAAGAAGCGCCTAAGCTGGCGTCCTCGGAGCCCCCGGAGAGAAGATGACCGGGATGTCCTTTAGTTGATGAGCCGAATAAAGTTACTGGCTCATGCCGGATTGACCATGACAGGAGTCATGGCAATCTGCATTATGAGGGGAGTGCAGCCGCTCCAATACAGGGGCACCCCATGTGGGACTTCAACGGGGATGACGATGCCACCCGCCATGGCCGCAAAGGGCCAGGATCGGTCACCGAACTGGTGAAGATCTTATGTCGCCATGTATAAAGGGGAGGAGTAGGATTTCCTCCGTGTCAATCCTTGAAGGAGTTTTCTTGAATAATCCTCAAAATTTGGGTAAGCAAAGCGTCTTTGTGACCTGTCCGATCCATGTTCCCATGGTTAAATATCTCATTTAAGTGGTTTACTGCGCGAGGAACTGCGCCGGATATGGAGAAGATACACAGCCTGTCCCCACAACCCGAGGATCCGGAGCAGTCCCTCGATCCGACCTCCGAAGAGGATCCGGATATAAAGGTGGAGTTGATCGATGGGGTATTCCACCAGCTTAGCATCGACAATGCTTTGGTTGCCATTACGGCTGATTACCCCGGAATACTTCCAGCCTCACAGGTAACTGAGACCGAGATCCCAAAACCACGATAATGACCCATCCATGCTTATTTTTGATCACCGTATACCAATGGTGCTTGAGGGGTACCTTCGAGGCAGAAGCCGAACTGCGGCGCTGGCCAACAAAGGCGGTGCAACCCGCAGTTAAAAAAGAAGTGCGGTCCGGATCGAAACTCCGCCCATAGCGGTATGGCGTGTCGCCATACTCCCATGATTGATTCCTGGAAGGTGTACTAACGCTGATGCTCTTTTCAGGAAAAAGAGCGCTCGCCGGACTGAGTCCGGAGAGGTTGCCAATCGAACCTTCACCAGCCAAGCTTCAAAGCCGGGTCCGGAGGCTGAGGCGAGCACGAGACGTGCGTCGGATGCTCCTCCGACAGAGCATCCCGACAGGTTGTCCGCCACCAACTCCGAGGTGGAGAGCGCCTTGAATCACAGGCGCCGCCGGACAGTTCTCCGTGACGCATGTTTCTCCCAAGAGGCCTTGAATGCCTTTGAATCGGGAGATGCGCACCTCCGTGCCGCTCAAGATGGTCTAGCCAGAGCCACGGGGCAGTATGTAAAGGACATACGGGTAAGATAATTTAGCGATTATATATGCCAAGAGTCTCTCGAGACTTAAAATAGTTAGAATAACTGATTTAAGGATCATTTGTTATCTGAGGATCTTACGAGAAAGAATACCCGACTGTCCCCAGAGCTTGAAGAGTGCAAGGCCTAACTTGAGGACGCACTAGCCGCCAAGGTGGGGAGCCACAGAGACCCCTCTCCGTAATATACGCTTTAAAAGATAAATAGTTTATGAAGTGCGGCGGGTGTAAATCGACAAAAATATTGCAGATGGCGCCCGGACTAGATCCGGACAAGCAGCAGCTCTTCTGCGCCAGCTAAAGGCGGCGAGAGCATCTTGTGAGGTGCGACAGGAGAAAAATAACCTCCAAGACGCCAACACCAAGCTGGGTGAGGAACTAAAGGATGTTCGTGCCCAGCTGTCTGACTCCGTAAAGGAGAATCGGCGGCTTCGTCGTGGCATTTTCAGTAAGTGCTTGAGCAAACTGTGAAAGAGTTCGGCGAGGAAGGCGACTAAGATAAACATGTATGTAGGTTTGCTCATAGGTCGTCCTGAGGAGGAGATGTCTAGTTCCTCGGGCGATCTTCTTCCCGAACTGCATCAGCTGCACGAACAAGTCCGGCAGGTGATGAAAGGCATCAGCCAGGCCTTGTGGCCATCTATCTCCTTGCCCGAAGGCATTGGGGAGCTGGCAGAGCGGCTTCAAGGAGCACGGCGGCACTTCCGACGATGGAAGATATCGGCCTGCCTTCAAGGCGCCAGGGAGGCCTGGGCCATGGTAAAGACGCTGCACACGGTCGACCCAAACCACATGGCCGAGGTCGGACCTGTGGGGCCGGATGTGATGGAGATCCCTGTAAGCTTAGTGTATGGCCAAGTATAATTGGCCGCCAAGTATTCCCAGCAAGATTGTCAATTAGATAGACTATTAGATGGCATTGAGGAGGAATACAATGAGTCGAGTTGACTATGTAAAAATATGACATGAAAGAATGTCTTCTAGCCGGATTGTAGATCGTTTTTCATAGCGGACCTTTTCGCTTCGACCTCCGGACCCAATAGTCCGGAGTGTGTCCGAATACTGTCGTGGTTATATAAGAACCGTGGTATGCATGGAGACAAGGCATAGGGGTCATTGTTGCTGTATCAGACAAGTTCCCAACTAGTTATGTTATATTACATGGGTAGTAAGAAACATCTTCGAGGAGAATAGTTCCGTTAAAGGATTCCTTTTCATTTGGGATGCATGCCCTAAAGTGCATGTCAAAGCTGCTTATGAAAGCAGAAAATCATCTGAGGGGCAGATGGGTAAATAGTTAAAAATCATCTTTCAGTTCACCGACCGAATATTCCCTTAAGAACGCTAGCTTTTCGGCTTCACCGATCTGAGGTACACATCCGGTGACCCGGCGATAACAATCGCAGAGGTGCTCCCTTTACCACCTAGCCGAACAATCGGGAGCGTGGTGTAAGCACAGAGCCGTGCAACCCAGCTTGGCCAAAACTTAAGTCATATCGATGCATATAATGGTGAATAAAAGGTACATGCGGAAGTTTAACGCATGTGTTGGGCATGAAGCCCGTATAAATAAGCTTCTGTTAAAGAAGCCCCCAGGTATAATGAGCGCGGATAGCGCGTCAAGTGTGTGCGAAAAAAGCGCAAACGAGCCTCTAGAGGCTACAAGAAGAAGAAGGAGGAAGGAGAGAAATAAAAGATAGCACAAAAGCAAAAATAAAGAATGCGGACGGAGGAAGGAGACGAACTTGGAGTCCGGCACTTAGGCGTTGAATCTTCGTAGATGGGCTGCGTTCCATGGATTTGGCTCGAGTCGGTTATCCGATGCGTTTCGCAGACGGTATGCTCCGCCGGTCAGGACCTGGTCGATGATGAAGGGACCTTCCCATTTGGGCTTGAGTTTGTCCTTTTCTTGTCCGTGACGTAGAACTAGTTCACCAATGTTATAAGCTTTGGCCCGCACTTCCCTGCTTTGATATCTTCGAGCCTGCTGTTGATAGAATGCGGAACAAGCTTTTGCCACGTCACGCTCCTCCTCCAATGCGTCCAAACTGTCCTGCCGATCAAGCTCGGCTTCTCTTTCTTCATACATGCGCACGCGAGGTGAGTCATGTATTATGTCGCAGGCAAGACTGCCTGTGCGTACACCATGAAGAATGGTGTGAATCTGGTAGTAAGATTCGGGCGTGGTCCGCAGCCCCCAGAGTACAGAGTCGAGCTCCTCAACCCAGTGCGTGTTAGATTCCTTGAGGGACCGCACTAGTCTGGGTTTAATGCCGCTCATGATTAGACCATTTGCCCTTTCGACTTGGCCGTTGGTTTGAGGGTGATAGACTGAGGCGTAATCAAGCTTGATGCCCATGTTTTTGCACCATAATTTGACCTCATCGGCCGTGAAGTTGGTGCCATTATCAGTGATGATACTGTGGGGGACACCGTAACGGTGCACTACCCCTGATATGAAGTCTATCACTGGTCCGGATTCGGCCGTTTACAGGCTTGGCCTCTATCCATTTGGTGAATTTATCCACCATGACCAATAGGTATTTTTGCTTGTGGGTTCCTCCCTTGAGGGGTCCAACCATGTCAAGCCCCATGACCGCGAACGGCCAGGTGATGGGTATAGTTTTAAGGCGGTGGGTGGTATGTGGCTTTGGTTAGCAAAAAGCTGGCAACAGCGCTTGTCGTTGGACTAAGTCCTGCGCATCTGCCGGGCCGTCGGCCAATAAAATCCTGTCTGGAAGGCCTTGCCTACAAGGGCCGGGCTGCGGACATGGTGCCCACCCAGTCCGGCATGAATTTCAGCCAGGAGGTTTCGCCCTTCCTCTTGGAGATACACCTTTGAAGGACTCGGTAGTGCTTTTCTTATAAAGCTCTCCCTCATGGACTTTATAGGCTTTAGGCGCCGCACTATGCAGCGAGCCTCATTTTGGTCTTTGGGGAGTTCCTGCCTAGTTAGGTAGGCTAGGAATGGTTCCGTCCCACGGGCGATAACCGCCATTATTTCGTGAGCGAGAGGGTGTTATCTCGGGGCGGAGCCTCGGTTGTGTCGAGTGTTGGCGTCGAGGCTGCGGTTGGGTCCGGATTGTTATTGCGGACTCCCTTCCCATAGTACGGATGGCTTGAACAGCCGTTCCAAAAAGATATTGGGTGGGGACGGCATCACGTTTTGCACCGATGCGTGCCAATATATCCGCCGCTGGTTGTTATCTGGGCTATATGATGAAATTCGAGCCCTTGAACCGTCTTGACATTTTTAGGACCGCATTGCGGTATGCTGCCATTTTCGGATCTTTGGCATCAAAGTCCCGTTTTTTCGAGATATTGCTGAGTTCGAATCGCGCACCTCTAGGCGTTGAATGCCCATGGAGACTGCCATCCGGAGGCGTGCGAAGGGCCTCGTATTCGGCTGCGTTGTTGGAGTCCGTATACATTATTTGAAGGGCGTATTGACTGTGTCCCCGGTTGGGGGCGTCGGACGACGCCAGACCCGTGCCGCCAACGTTTTGGAGCCGTTGAAGTGCATGATCCAATTCGAGTATGCGTCGTACTCTTTAGGAGTTCGGCTTCGGTCCATTCGGCCACGAAGTCGGCCAAAACCTGTGACTTAATAGCTCGTCGTGGCTTATAAGTTATGTCGAATGGGAGGAGCTCTATGGCCCATTTAGCAATCCGGCCCGTCGCGTCGCGGTTGTTTATAATGTCATTAAGAGGTACTTCGGAGGCCACCGTTATCGAACACTCTTGAAAGTAGTGTCGCAGCTTCCGGGATGCCATGAACACCGAGTATGCTATCTTTTGATAGTGTGGGTACCGGGACTTGCATGGAGTTAGGACATTGGACACATAATAAACCGGTTTTTGAATAGGGAACCGGTGTCCGTCCGTTTCTCATTCGAAAACGAGCACCGCGCTGACAACTTGATGTGTTGCGGCGATATATAATAGCATTGGTTTGCCCATGTTGGGCGCGGCCAGGACCTGATTTGTTGCCAAAATGGCCTTTATTTCTTCGAGTCCGGCCGTGGCGGCATCCGTCCACTCGAAGTGTTCGGTGCGGCGGAGGAGGCGGTAAAGAGGTAATGCCTTTTCTCCTAAATGGGAGATAAAGCGGCTTAGAGCCGCTACGCATCCCGTCAATTTTTGTATTTGTTTGAGGTCTTTTGGAATATCCAATTGTGACAGAGCTCGAATCTTGGCTGGGTTTGCTTCAATTCCTCTACCGGACATAATGAAGCCCAGGAGCTTTCCGGTTGGAACGCCGAAGATGCATTTTTCCGGATAGAGCTTGATGTCATATTTTCGAAGATTGTCGAATGTGAGCCTCAAGTCGTCTACTAGAGTTTCAACGTGCTTGGTTTTGACGACCACGTCATCTACATATGCTTCCACCGTTTTGCCGATCTGGTTTGCGGACATATGTGAATCATGCGCTGGTATGTTGTGCGGCGTTTTTGAGCCCAAAGGGCATTGTGTTGAAGCGAGCGGGCCGTATGGAGTGATGAATGCTGTTGCGGCTTGGTGCAGCTCCGCCATCTTGATTTGGTGGTAGCCGGAGTAATGCGTCGAGGAAGCACAATGAGTCGTGTCTCTGCTGTAGCGTCAATGATTTGATCAATTCGAGGGAGGAAGGGATCCTTTGGGCAAGCCTTATTAAGGTCTTTGAAATCAACACATAGGCGCCGAGATTTATCCTTCTTTGGTACCATCACCGGGTTTGCTAGCCGATCCGGATGTTTTATATCTCCGATGAATCCGGCTTCCAAAAGTTTGGCTAGCTCCTCTCCCATGGCCTGTCTCTTGGGTTCGAAAAAGTGCGAAGAGCCTGTTTGGTAGCTTGAATCCTTTTAGGATATTTAGGCTGTGCTCGGCCAGCTGACGTGGGATTCCTGGCATGTCTAAAGGGTGCCAGGCAAAGATGTCCCAGTTTTCTTGTAGAAATTCTTGTAGTGCGACGTCTACATCAGGGTTTAATTGTGCCCCAATGGAGGCCGTCTTTGCAGGGTCCGATGGGTGGACTTGGAATTTGACTATTTCATCCGATGGTTTAAAAGAGGTGGACTTGGACCTTTTATCAAGTATCACATCGTCCCTGTTCACCGTGGAGCGCATCGCGGTGAGTTCCTCGGCCGCTAGGGCTTCAGATAGTGCCTCGAGGGCTAGTGCGGCTGTCTTGTTTTTCGGCGAGTGCTATGTTCGGATCACTAGCGAGAGTGATGATTCCGTTAGGTCCGGCATTTTAAGCTTCATGTACCCATAATGGGGTATAGCTTGAAAGATTGTGAATGCCTCTCGTCCTAATAAAGCATGGTATCCATTGTTGAGCAGGGCCACTTGAAATGTGACCTCCTCGGACTGTAATTGTCCGTGAGCGAACACTACGCCCGATGTAATTTTTCACTGCGGCATGCTTCCGGCTAGGGATAATTCCTCTAAAGGTTGTGCTGCTTCGCTCAATGCGGTTCCATCTATTTCCATTTTTGGAGGGTTTCCTCATAGATGAGGTTTAGTCATGGCCGCCATCCATGAGTACCTTAGTAAGGTGGAAGCTGTCCACTATCGGATGAGGACCAATGCGGTGGTGCCCGGGCAGTTCGAATTTAGGTTAAATCCTTGGCATTAAAGGTAATAGCCGTGTCACTCCATGGATTTATTGTTGCTACTTGGTAGACTTCGGCAAGGTTGCGGAGTGTTCGTTTTCGCATGTTATTTGATGAGAAAGTCTCGAAGACTGTTAACACCGTACTGGTGTTGCTGGGCTGGGATTCCGAAGCTAGAAGCTCTTCGCCACTTTTGGCCACTCGCCGTAGTATCCAACATGCTCGAAGGCTATGAGTTGGAGTGGTGCCCTCGTGCTATGAATTTTGCGGTCCGTTTAGCCAACCCTCCGATGCAGTTCCGTACCCTTTAGGGGTTTTGGTTTTTGGTATTCAACCCGGTGCTTGATAATGATGCACCCTTTTGTTCCGGACTAGGGATGTATTCGGGCGGATTATCCCAAAATTTACTTTCGGTTTTCCAGCGCTCTCCATCGCACAAGTACTTTTGTACTATGGTCACCAAGTCAGCAAAGCGTGTAATTTCGCGATGACTTATGGCGTTTAGGATTCCCTTGTCCGTGCAATTATTGCAAAAAATTGGGATTGCGTCCTCCTCTCGGCAGTCTTTTATCCTGTTCATAACCAGGAGGAATCTGGCCCAGTAATGATGTACTGTTTCAGCGGGCTCTTGCCGAATTCGAGAGAGATCGCTAATGTTTGGGTGGGCGGGTGGCACTAAATCCGGAACCCGTCCAATTTAGGACTCAAGGGCCGAAGTTTCCGAACTCAGAAGTTTGGATTTTTGAGTGCTATCCAATGAGTACGACCCGCCGCCTGACTTTAACTTCAGGGCTTGATCGACATCCATCCCTCCGCGGGAATCCGGCATGGAGGGATCGGGAATCCGGGCGTAGCTAGTCCTTAAGATAGAAGAAGAATCGCCGCATTGCTCCTCTATCACAACAACATGATGGGTAGCCTGGGGAGAGTTGATCTCTCTCAGATCGGTTTTAGGCCCGATCCGGTCGTAATCTGTGGCGACTCCCAGGGCGGCGATGTGATCCAAGAGCTCATTTATGGAGGAGAGCTCGATCGGATCTAACTGTTCGGCAAGTTCCGAACTAACATGGAGATTGGTTTCGATGACTCGAGAGGTCATCGTCGGCGCGGCGGCCGAACTAGCGGTCATGAGAAAACTGCCTAGCGAAGAGTCGACCGATGGCCAAGGCTTCTTTGGCGATGGTGTCGTCTTTAAAGACGAGATGAGGCATCCTACCGATGGCGGCGGCATAGAGGAACTCTCAATGAAAGCACCAATGTCGGTGTCAAAACCGGCGGATCTCGGTAGGGGTCCCGAACTGTGTGTCTAGGCGGATGGTAACAGGAGACAAGGGACACGATGTTTTACCAGTGTTGGGCCCTCTCGATGGAGGTAATACCCTACTCTGCTTGATTAATATTGATGATATGGGTAGTACAAGAGTAGATCTACCACGAGATCAAGGAGGCTAAACCCTAGAAGCTAGCCTATGGTATGATTGTTGTTCGCCCTATGGACTAAAACCCTCCGGTTTATATAGACACCGGATAGGTTAGGGTTACACAGAGTCGGTTACAATGGTAGGAGATCTACATATCCGTATCGCCAAGCTTGCCTTCCACGCCAAGGAAAGTCCCATCCGGGCACGGGACGAAGTCTTCAATCTTGTATCTTCATAGTCCAGGAGTCCGGCCAACGGTGAGAGTTCGGCTATCCGGACACCCCCTAATCCGGGACTCCCTCAGTGGTCAAGGAATGACTTCCATCGGACGTGGACTGTACGTGGAGAGGCTGACAGCTGAGTCCACGGCCGCAGCAAGGAAGTGCCTCATTATAACGCGCAAAATAATGATTCCTCCACTTGACAGCGGGGACCCACCGGATGGGCCACCGTATTTCGTGAAAAAAACATTTCCCCCTGACTACTGGGACCCACCAGCTACATCTTCGCACGCAAGGAAGTGCGTCCGGGAAAAAAAAAAAACGATTCGCCCCCTGACTGCTGGGACCCACCAGCTACATCTTCGCACGCAAGGAAGTGCGTCCGGGCAAAAAAACGATTCACCCCTCTGACTGCTGGGACCCACCAGCTACATTTTCGCACGCAAGGAAGTGCCTGACAGTCGGGTCCCACCTGGTCGAAGTGTACGTAGCGTTGTCATTCTAGTCGCGAACGTGTACGTACATATATACTGGTCGATGTAGAGGCGCGCACGTGTCGTAGTAGAGGCGCGTACGTGTCGTAGTAGAGGCACGCGCAGCGTGGCGGTACTGTGCGTCTGTTGACGGTGCAAGAAAGAAAATACGGCCACATACGTACATACGGCAGGGTCTTGAACGCCTACTCGCGCATACGTACGGCCAGGGCTCGTGTACATGGCTGGGTTGGAACGGAGAAACAACGTCGTCGTCGTGTTAATGGGGAGGCAACGGAATGCGTCGTGTTCATCGGGAGGCAACGGAACGCATGGGAGCCAACCAGCTGGGTCGGAACGGAATGTGTGGTCGTGTTCATCGGGAGGGCTTTGGACGGAACATGCGATGGAAGCGAGGCTGGCGTACCGCAGAAGCGGAGAAAAGCGGCCTTGTGTTCGACCGCCATGTTCAAACGGGATCCTGTTCATCGGGAGGGTGTGGCGTACCGCCAAAGCGGACGAAATGGACCTCCCTACGGTCGAACGGGGGTCTGTTGATCGGGAGGGTGTGGCGTACCGCAAAAGCGGACAAAACGTACTTGTGTTGGGCGCTTCTGGTCAAACGGGGTCCTGTTCATCGGGAGGGGTGTGGCGTACCGCAAAACGGGACTCCACGGGATACTGTTCATCTTCACCGTCGACCTCCTCCAGCCTCCACGGGCTACCGCCGACCTCTTCCAGCGTCCACCGGCTACTGTTCAACCACCCCTCCACCGTCTACTGTTCAACCACCCCTCCACCGTCTACTGTTCATCCAGCCCTCCACACCACGGGGTCCTGTTCAACTACCCCTCCATGGGCACCCCTCCACCGTCTACTGTTCATCTAGCCCTCCACACCACGGGGTCCTGTTCATCCAGAGGCAACGCCACCGCTCACTGTTCATCCAAACCCCCCCCCTCCCAACACTCATTGTTCATCCAATCGATCGGCTTGATTAGCGGCGATGGCGAAGAATCGCTCGATCGGGTTCGATTAACGACCATCGATCGATCGCTCGAGTTCGCATGTCGTAGCTTTGTGGTGCAATCACTCGGGTTCGATTAGAGCCCAACGCCTCGCTCGGGTTCGATTAGAGCCAACGCCTCGCACACTGCAGCGTCGTGTCTGAGAGAAAGCAGCGCGCCGCTTCGGCCCCGACCTCCCATCGTAACTGCAACTCCCGAAATTTTCCTCCCCTCGCTTCTACCACGGTTTTTTCCGTCATGGAAGGCCCAAAGAATGTCATGCAGCCGTCTCCGCCTGTGCCAGACGAAAATCCCATTTTCTGTCATGATTTTTGGTCATAGAAGTAGGAGCCCACCACATCTATGATGATACCGGGTTTTGTCACAATTATCGTCATAGATGTGTCATATGTATGACAGAAAAAAAATTCGTTCGGCCCAAAATGTCACGGATGTGTCTTTTTTTGTAGTGAAGATCACATTGAGTCCATAGGAAAGCCAATACTATTAAAAGGGAATGAGGTGTTGCTTAATGGCTTGCTTGCTTAAAATGCTTAGTGATATGTTCCAAAAACCCTCAACCACTTTCTCATATCCACATATATCCTAAAACTAAAGTCAAACTCTGCCCCACTGATTTGATCTATCCGACGCCACCGAGTTCATTTGACATAGTCACTGCCACAAACCCTAATCACTTTGGTCTCACCGATAGGGTTCTCGGTCTCACCAAGATGGGATTGCAAACTCTCTATTTCCCTTCGTAACGTTTCGGTCTCACCGAAATGAGCGATTAGTCCAACCGAGTACGCAATGCAAACTCTCTGTTTCCTTTTCATAACGTTTCGGTCTCACCGAAATGAGCGATCTATCCCACCGAATTTGCGTGACCAAATCTTTTTTGCCTATTACTGAAATCGGTTCCACCGAGTTCATGTGATCGGTCTCACTGAGATTAAGTTATGCCCTAACCCTAGCACATCGGTCCCACCGAGTTGATCATGTCGGTCCAATCGAAAGGCCTAACGTTCACATTTTGAACTGAATCTGCCTGACCGAATTTCACTATCCGGTCTCACCGAGTTTGGGAATCTGTGTGTAACAATTATATTTTGTGTGGAGGCTATATATACCCCTCCACCCACTCTTCATTCGTGAGGGGATCCATCAGAACGTGCCTACACTTCCAGCAGTCATTTTCTGAGAGAGAACCACCTACTCATGTGTAGAGACCAAGACATTCCAATCCAACCACAAGAATCTTGATCTCTAGCCTTCCCCAAGTTGCTTTCCACTCAAATCATCTTTCCACCATAGCCAAATCTGTGAGTGAGAGAGTTGAGTGTTGGGGAGACTTTCATTTGAAGCACAAGAGCAAGAAGTTCATCATCAACACACCATCTATTACCTTTTGGAGAGTGGTGTCTCCTAGATTAGTTAGGTGTCACTTGGGAGCCTCCGTCAAGATTGTAGAGTTGAACCAAGGAGTTTGTAGGGGCAAGGAGATCGCCTACTTCGTGAAGATCTACCCAAGTGAGGCAAGTCCTTTGTGGGCGACGGCCATGGTGGGATAGATGATACGTCTCCAACGTATCTATAATTTATGAAGTATTCATGTTGTTTTATTATCATTCTTGGATGTTTTACAATCATTTTATAGCAACTTTATATCATTTTTTGGGACTAACCTATTGACCCAAAGGCCCAAGTGCGATGGTTGTTTTTTACTTGTTTTTTACATCGCAGGAAATCAATATCAAACGGAGTCCAAATGCAACAAAACTCCTGGAGGATATTTTTTGGGCCAAAAGAAAGCCAGTGGGCCAAGGAAGCACCTGGGGGCTGCTCGAGGGGAGCAGCACCCACCAGGAATATTCAAATCTTTGCCCTATAAATTTCCAAATATTCCAAAACCCTTCGGGGTAGCCCTATATCAGAAGTTCCGCCACCGCAAGGCCTCTGTATCCACGAGATCGAATCTAGAACCCGTTTCGGCACCCTGTCGGGGGGGGGGGGGTCATCACCGGTGGCCATCTTCATCATCCCGGCGGCCACCACGATGAGGACAGACGTAGCGACCAGACCTCAAACAGTCTAGTCTCTGTGCATTAGTGTCATACATGGATCGGTAATGCTGACACGCACAATACTTGAGGATTTATAGCAGAGTTTGAATCACACACTTATTACATCGAATGTCTCAAAAGAGAACTTATTACAATAATATGGCTTAAGGCCATCTAAAAACGATAACAGCGGAAAGCTTTGAAGAAAAAGTGAGTCCATCAACTCCAACGGCATAGCTGAGTGAAAGACAACGACCTATGACACCTTAATCGGCATCTGAAAAGTCCGCAACATGAAACGTTGCAGCCTGAAACGGGTCAGCACATGGAATATGCTGGCAATGTAACACATAGAGTAATGAACAGAATAATTGGTACCACTACATGCATATATGGCTGGTGGAAAGCTTTATGGTTATAGTTTTGCATAAAGCCAATTTTTTCCTACAACAAAGGAATAAATTTTATTTAACTATCATGGTGGTTGTTAAACATTGAGAAGGTTCCTCCAACTCAATCCCAATTAAACATCATCATTAAACCCAATCAAATTAATTTAGAGTGAGGAAATCAACATGATAATCCAAGAACCAGATACTCAAGATGTCCATAACCGGGGACACGGCTAACCATGATTAGTTTATACACTTTGCAGAGGTTTGCACACTTTTCCTCACAAGACTCGAACACATCCATGATCGGAGATTCGAGAGAGACAGTCTTTCTAAAGCATTAACTCTCTACTCTGGATAGACAGTACCACCTACAACCCACTACATCTTCTAGTCTACATCTTCAAGAGCTTCACGCAACTTACTCAACTATGCTAGAGCCCATATTGGCTTGTGGCTGCACACGAAAGTTTCTAGCATGAATAATCTTATGATCCCTTTGAGCATGGGTGGCGGACCGTAGGATGATCACACGGGTACTCCGGGATATCCTAGGATAACACTGGATTCTGCAGGTGCCCTGACAACCACTGGGTACTCCAGGGTGCCTCAAGCAATCCACCCAGATGTGTATTTAAGTAGCCACCTTAAGTTAGCCATTAATTAACAATACTCACATCTGCCATGGATTCACTCACCCAAACCACGTCTACGAGCATAGCATAGCAATATAAGCATCACGTAAAAGTAACTCCCAAAGGTTTGATAATAAACATGGCAATAGGTTCTACCTCATCATCTACTTTCCAAAACCCACATGTTAATCAGATCCTAACCATGGAATGTTTGAGGGTTGATCTAATGCAATAAACTGGGTAGTAAAAAGGTATTATCAAAGTGTTACTTGCCATGCTGATGATCCGCAAAACCTAGAGACTCGTAGTAGCACGATTCGCACTCCGGGTACTCTACAGCAAACAAACACTAACATACATAAGCACTCATACTAGAAGCATGGGTAAAACTCAAATAAGAGATGTAACCAAAAAGTTCAACTGAAGAATTCCGGTTTGCAAAAAGAATCAAATCAAACGGAGCAACGAAACTCAAACTACGAAAGAAACAAGATCCGTTTACTAATCTGAACTAAAGTCAAATTTTACAGTACCAAAATCTTGTTCAAGTTGTTTAAACAGAAAGAGGGATTCGAGACGAAGACCTATGCGTTTGAATCGCCTGATTCCGATAAACGAGCGAAAAGATAAACTAAAACGAAGATCAAGGCAGAAATCACGATCGAAAATAATCGCGGAAAAACCTTGGAAAAAGAAAAACTGACGAACAGGATAACGAACGAAGGTTCACTTTCTGCGGCTAACGGGTGAACTCCGTTCGTTAAGATGAACGTACGGATGAACTCCGCTATTTAGCTAAACCGAAAAAACCGAACCGATCTAATAAAAAAAACATATGTAGGTTTTTAAAAAAAAACCGAACGATTTCTTAAAAAACCGTACTACGACGGCGGTTTATACCTTCGGGCGGGCTTCGCGGCGGGGGTGGCGAGACGGCGTGGCGGGCTCTTGCAAGGCGCCAAGAAGGTTTCGGTGGCGCGATTCCGAGAAGGGCGGGCAGCGCTAGGGTTTGGTGGGGGCTCGGCCTTATAAGGGCTGGTCGGGCACAGTGTCCTAGCTGGACACGGCCCGGTAGGTCGGTTACTTTAAAAAAAATTCCGACGCATAGAAAAACAAATAAAAGAATACTAAACGGACTCCAAAAATCCTGAAATAAATTTTGCCCGTCCTCTAAAAATATAGCGGACAAGATGAACATTTATTTAGGCCTCTAATGCAATTTTTGAAAGCGCATTTTTCCTAATTCAAACAAAATAGCACTAAAACTCTGAATAAAATTCTTATTTGATTTTAATATTTATCCTCCAATATTTCTTTATTTTAGAGAAGTCATTTTATCACCTCTCTTTTATTATCATATATGAAATATTCAAAGAGAAAAATATTTAAAACCAAATGATCCTCTTTTCAAAATTTGAGAAAACTCAAATATGAAAATAACGAAATCCCCAACTCTCTCCGTTGGTCCTTGAGTTGCTTAGAATTTCCAGGTTCAACCAAAAATACAATAAAATATGATATGCAATGATGATCTAATGTATAACATTCCAAATTGGAAATTTGGGATGTTACAAGGGAGTAGTCCACCCTCGGGGCTCAGGGTTTGTACTAGTAGCTACGTGTTTAATCTCTCTCTCTCTCTCTCTCTCTCTCTCTCTCTCTCTCTCTCTCGTGTTCTTGAGATGTCACGATCTTGATGCTCGCGGGCTTCGCTAATATAGTCAGATCATATGGTGTTTTCCCCTCTCCATCTTGTCGTGATGAATTGATTTTTTCGCTTTGAGATTTCGTTGTTATCTGATTGAATACTTTTATGGATTTGAGAACACTTGATATATGTCTTACAATTGAAAACTCGTGGTGACAATGGGGTATCGTATTGATTTACTTGATATATGATTTGGCACTCAACCCGCGGATTCCCGTGGTGACATTGGGGTAATCTATGCATAGGGGTTGATGCACGTTCTCGTCTTTTGTTTCTCCGGTAGAAATCTTGGGGCACTCTTTGAAGTTTTTTCTGTTGGATTGAGTATTATGAATATGAATTTGCTTTGGTGTTATTTTAGTACGAACTCTAGGATAGATCGAACGGAAATAATAACTTTGTGTTATTTCAGTACGAACTCTTGAATAGATTGAACGGAAAGAATAGCTTTGACGTGGTTTCGTACCCTACAAACAATTTATTCTTATGTTCTCCGCCGATAGGAACTTTGGAGTGATTCTTCATCGAACTTTGAGGGATGGCTATATGATCCAACTATGTTAGCATTGTTGAGATATTGCACTAGTGAAAGTATGCACCCTAGGCCTCATTTTCCATCATTGCAATACCGTTTGTGCTCCATTTTACTATCTACTACCTTGCTGGTTTTTATTGTTCGCACTACAAAAACTCATATCAACTATCCATACTACACTTTTATCACCATCTCTTCGCCGAACTAGTGCACCTATACAATTTGCCATTGTATTGGGTGTATTGGGGACACACGAGATTTCTTGTATTTGATTGTAGGGTTGCTTGAGAGAGACTATCTTCATCCTATGCCTCCCACAGATTAATAAACCTTAGGTCATCCACTTGAGGGAAAATTGCTACTGTCGTACAAAACTCTGTGCTTGGAGGCCCAACACGAGTCTACAAGAATGAAGTTGCGTAGTAGACATCAATAGACAAGGCTGCTTCTTCGTGGACCCTTCGTGGGTGGAGCCCTCCGTGGACTCGCGCAGCCCTTACCCTTCGTGGCTTGAAGTCTCCATCAACGTGGATGTACGATAGCACCACCTACCGGAACCATGCCAAAAATCTCCGTGTCTACATTGTGTTTGCTCCCTCCAAACTCCCCCCTTTACCTTCATATGTAATGATTTACATTCCGCTTCTATACTCTTAGATTTGCATGTGTAGGTTATTTGCTTGACTAGTGCTAAGTTGCTAAAATCTGCCAAGACTTAAAATTTGGAAAAGGGGCTAGGTTTTTATTTGGGTCAAGTAGTCTAATCACCCCCCTCTAGACATACTTTCGATCCTACAAGTGGTATCAGAGCTTTGGTCTCCATTTGCCTTGATTTCCATAGCTTTGGTGATCATAGCCTTGGTTTCACAACCTAGGAGAGTATGTCATCTAGCAAGCGAAATTAACACCGTAGAGGTCCTTACTTTGATGGTACTAATTTTGCTAGTTGGAAACATAAGATGAAAGTGCATATTCTTGGACATAACCCCGCCGTTTGGGCCATTGTGTGTATTAGTTTGCAAGGTGAATTCTTCGATGGGAGAGAACCGAATCGTGAAGCTACCGCAGAAGAATTAAATATGTTGCAATACAATGCTCAATCTTGGATATCCTCTTCAATAGATTGTGTCCCGAAGAATTCAACAAAATCAGCCGTCTTAAGAATGCAAAGGAAATTTGGGATACTTTGATTGATATGCACGAAGGTACCAACTTCGTCAAGGAATCGAAGTTGGATGTGGACTATCTTCATCCTACGCCTCCCACGGATTGATAAACCTTAGGTCATCCACTTGAGGGAAAATTGCTACTGTCCTACAAAACTCTGCGCTTGGAGGCCCAACACGAGTCTACAAGAATGAAGTTGCATAGTAGACATCAAGCTCTTTTCTGGCGCCGTTGCCGGGGAGGTGAGTGATTCAAGGTATATCTTTAGATCTTGCAATTGAATCTTTTAGTTTCTTGTTTTATCACTAGTTTGGTTTATGAAAAGAAAACTACAAAAAAATGGAATTGAGGTTGCATCATATTATTGATCCTCTTTATAATGTCTTTCATGAAAATGGTGGGAAGGAAAATTGTGCTCAATTATTAGAAGAAGAATGCTATAAAATGTTTGGCATAGTATATGTGAATGATGGGCATGATTGCAATGTTGCTAGTATGAATTCTCTAAATATCCATGATGCTAATGATATGCAAAGCCATAAGCATGGGAATGCTATGTTTGATGAAGATGATATTTTTAGTCCCCTAAGTTTTGATGAGCAAGTTTATTATGATGAATGCATGCCTCCTATATTTGATGATTATGTTGATGACACAAATGCTATATTGAATAATGATAACCATGAAACTTGTCATCATGATTTTAATTTTCAATCACATGATAGTTACTTTGTTGAGTTTACTCCCACTATTATGAATGAGAAGAAACTTGCTTTTGTGGAGAGTAATAAAATTTCTATGCTTATGCATCATGAAAGGAATGATTTATGTGATGGCTATATTGTTGAATTTCTTCATGATGCTACTGAAAATTATTATGAGAGAGGAACATATGCATTTACATACTGCAATAATATCAAGTTTCCTCTGTATGTCTTGAAAGTTTTGAAGTTGCACTTGTTTTGCCTTCCTATGCTAGTTGATTCTTGCTCCCATAATTTGTTTGCTCACAAAATCCCTATGCATAGGAAGTGGGTTAGACTTAAAGTTGCTAGTCATATGCTTCATGATGCTCTTGTTATGTTTAAATTCTTATCCTCTATGCGAGCATCATTGAAATCATGATGCCTAGCTAAAAGGCATTAAATAAAAGCGATTGTTGGGAGACAACCCAACACTTTTACCTACTGTTTTTTGTGTTCACATGATTATGCTACTGTAGTAATCATATTTTATTGTTTTTGTTTCAATAAAGTGCCAAGTAAAGCCGTTGGGATCATGTTGGGTGATAGTTGATTTGATCTTGCTGAAAAACAAAAACTTTTGCGCTCACGAAAATAACTCTCATTTTTAACATAAGAGTGATTTTGATTTAATTATTTTTGAAGAAGATTAATATACAAACTTCTCACGTGGTCATAATTTTTTCATAATTTTTGGAGTAGTAGAAGTATGGTTTGAGTACAGATTAGTACAAACTGTTCTGTTTTTGACAGATTCTGTTTTCAATGCATAGTTTGCTTGTTTCCTTGTTTCTATGGCTTATATTGGTCAATATAAATTGTAGAAATGATATGAGACAGTAGAGAATGATAAGGTTTTGCACTGATTATACTAACTTACCTCACGAGGTCTTGTTGAGTTTTGTGTGGATGAAGTTTTTGAGATTTAGGGAAACCGTGATGTGAGAGGAATTAAGGAGACACAAAAGCTCAAGCTTGGGGATGCCCAAGGCATCTCAAGCTAATATTCCAAGAAGTCTCAAGCATCTAAGCTTGGGGATGCCCCGGTAGGCACCCCACCTTTCTTCATCAACAATTATCGGTTAGTATCGGTTGAACCTAAGTTTTTGCTTCTTCACATGAGTTGGGCTATTCTTAGAATGTCATTTTATTTTCATTTTGCTTGCTGTTTTAACTTAGATATGATTTTTTTAAAATAAACTAGAGTCCTCAATTAGTTGCCAGGGAGGCTAGGTAAGCGGCATTCACATCCCGTCAACGAAGCTCTTTTCTATGGAATTGCTCTAGTGCTTCACTTATATCCTATGAGTAAATTGTTGAACGAATTGAATATCATGAAGTTAAAATTACATGTTCATATCATGCCTAGTAGTGGCTTCACATTGGGTTTATAAAGTGAAATCTTTTGAAGCTTTACAATCACAATTTGGGTCATACAAGCAATTCACGAATAATAAGTATAAGGAAGAGAACTTTCACATCCAAATACACTATCTTGGAAATATTTTGTGATTGTGAGCCCCCATCAAGATATTATATGACAAAAAATATGACGTTTGACAAGGAAGACAATGTAATGATTTATGTTTGTTCATATTCACATAGAAGTTATATTTTCATAGATCGTTCAACATGTGGTGCTTGCCCCCTATCTTTGCTAGCCAAAAATTTCGCACCAAGTAGAGATACTAATTGTGCATCCAAAAACCCTTAGACCCAAATCTTGTTTTGAGAGTCCACCATACCTACCTAAGGATTGAGCAAGATCCTTCAAGTAAGTTGTCATTGGTGCAATAAGTCAATAAAAATTGCTTCTAAAAGTGTTAGATTATTTAGTGTAAGAGAAAATTGAGCGTTGTACGAACTTGTGATGGCAAAGAATAAAAGCGACAGACTGCATAATAAAGGTTCCTATCGTAAGGGTCAAAATGTGACGTTCTTTTGCATTAAGGGGTTGAGCATATAAACAAATAAGCGCATGGCAACCTCTTCTTCCCTCTACGAAGAGCCTATCTTTTACTTTTATGTATTTACTTTCATGCAAGAGTCAAAGTTTTTCTCTCTATTCCTTTTTATTTTCTCTTTTGGCAAGCATCATGTCGTGAGGAAAGATCTAGGCACATATATCTAGTTGGATATGGGTAGCATGAGTTATTATTGTTGACATCACCCAAAGGTGAATACGTTGGGAGGCGAAATTATAAGCTCCTATCTTTCTATGTGTCCGGCTGAAAAGTTTTGCTCATGTGTATGCGCTGAGTATTAGGAATCATAGAAGACTATATGATGGTTGAGTATGTGGATCTCTTACTTAGACTCTATTGAATAAGTTGAATTACAATTGCTTGGTGACTAAGAACATAGGTTGTTGAGTTTCAAGAGAATTCATTGTTTGAACCTTAACATGTGAATTGGTTGCTACTATAACATGAGAAGTTTTATAAGAAAGAATTGTTGTTATGATGCTAGGAAAATTGATTGAAATTACCATTGATCAAACTTATGCACTTTGCTAGCATTCACAAGTCATAAATTATTTCTTTACCATTTACTTACTCGAGGACGAGTAGGAATTAAGCTTGGGGATGCTGATACGTCTCCAACGTATCTATAATTTATGAAGTATTCATGCTGTTTTATTATCATTCTTGGATATTTTGCAATCATTTTATAGCAACTTTATATCATTTTTTGGGACTAACCTATTGACCTAGTGCCTAGTGCCAGTTGCTGTTTTTTGCTTGTTTTTTACATGTTGGAAATCAATATCAAATGGAGTCCAAATGCAACGAAACTCCTGGAGGATTTTTTGGGCCAAAAGAAAGCCAGTGGGCCAAGGAAGCACTTGGGGGGCTGCTCGAGGGGATCAGCACCCACCAGGGCGCGCCAGGAGGCCCAGGCGTGCCCTGGTGGGTTCTGCCCACCTCGGGTGCCCCCTGGACCGCCTCTTCGCCCTATAAATTTCCAAATATTCCAAAACCCTTCGGTGTAGCCCTAGATCATAAGTTCCGCCACTACAAGGCCTCTGTATCCACGAGATCGAATCTAGACCCTGTTTCGGCACCCTGCCAGAGGGGGAATCATCACCGGTGGCCTTCTTCATCATCTCGGCGGCCACCACGATGAGGAGGGAGTAGTTCACCCTCAGGGCTGAGGGTTTGTACTAGTCGCCATATGTTTAATCTCTCTCTCTCTCATGTTCTTGAGATGTCACGATCTTGCACTAGTAGAAAAGGGGGCAAAGGTCCAGGCCGGGTCAGCCCATTAGTCCCGGTTCAGTCCAGGACCGGGACCCATGGGGGCATTGGACCCGGTTCGTGAGCCCCGGGGGCCGGCCGGTCCACGTGGGCCATTGGTCCCGGTTCGTCTGGACCTTTTGGTCCCGGCTTCGTGGGATAAACCAGGACCAATGGGCCTCGCTCCTGGCCCACCACCATTGGTCCCGGTTGGTGGCTTGAACCGGGACCAAAGGCTGCCCTTTAGTCCCGGTTCATGCCACCAACCGGGACCAATGAGGTGCCTATATATACCCCCTCACGTAAGAGCAGAGCACACTTCTTTGTTTTTTCTGGC
Source organism: Aegilops bicornis (assembly GCA_021605145.1). NCBI lineage: Eukaryota > Viridiplantae > Streptophyta > Magnoliopsida > Poales > Poaceae > Aegilops > Aegilops bicornis. Next base: position 140,982,275 of record CM038672.1, read on the forward strand.
CGCCGAGGGGGAGAGGGCTTGGTGGTGCGCTAGCTCACCTCCTATGCACACAAGGTGTTCGATGGAACGCCCGAGCCACACTACTTAAGCTTTCTCCTCTCCAAGCTCGACCCCCAAGCTCCATTTTCCTCAATATTTGTCTAGGTTTAGCAGTCCATCATGCCCCGTCCCCGTCTTCACCGCCTTCGATCACTCGCGCCGATCTCATCGCCAGTACCACCGTGGTGAGCCTCTTGTTCTTATCTTATTTCTGAAAGGAAAAAGATTCTTACTTGTATGTTTAGATAGATACTTGTATTATTTTCTTACTTTTATTATTGCGTCTTATATAGTGCAATAGTTTTGGTATCCGCCCCCGTCGGCCCTCATCCTGTCTATGATTCGGATGTGGTATATATTATCTTTTCATAACTATTGGTTCATTTATTGTTTATGACAATTATGCCGACCAACGTGATATAGATTTTATTTATCTAGGAGGTTGTTGAACCATAAATTCCAACCGACCCTATTGTCGAGAGGTTAAATTTAGTTGAAGAAGAAAACAATTTCTTGAAGGAAAAAATAAGAAAAATTGAGGAGGAGAAGATGATATTGGAGTTGCATGTTGCGGATGTCGTCGATGATCACAAGATCAACATGGATGCAATGCGCTTGAAGATTAGAAAGATTAGAAAATATGCCATTCACACCGAGGCTTGGTATCATTATGCCATTGGATCAGTTGTTACCTTGGTTGCGATTATGATCGCATTTGTTTTCGCATTGAAATGTTTTACATAGTTTAAATGTATGGTTTAATTAATTTAGATGCTCTGCAGAGCTTTATGTTGTTAGAAGAGAACTATGTATGTACTTTGGTTTTAATGTGATGATGAACTTCTATTAATTTGGTCATTTAATTATCTATTCATGATGTTCTGTAATGAATTTTGACACATAATTATATATAATGCCTTGAGATGAACGGCAATGGATGTACCGTGACGTACACACCTCCGAGTACATTAAGGGCGGGCATGATTTTCTCGAAGTGGCTGAGGCAAACAAGCGAGAATGGTTTTATGTGTTGTCCATGCCCTATATGTGGGAATACGAAGTCTTACTCTGACCGGAAAATCCTTCACACCCACCTGCTTTACAAGGGTTTCATGCCACGCTATAATGTTTGGACGAGGCACGGAGAAATAGGGGTTATGATGGAACACGGCGAAGAAGAAGAGTATGATGACAACTATGTGCCCCCTGAATACGATGATGCTACTGAACATCAAGAGGAACCAGACGATGTGCACAATGATGCCGCAACAGGCGAAGCTGCTGAAGATCAAGAGGAAGCAGACGATGTGCCCGATGATGATGATCTCCTCCGGGTCATTGTCGATGCAAGGACACAATGCGAAAGTCAAAAGGAGAAGCTGAAGTTCGATCGCATGTTAGAGGATCAAAAAAAGGGTTGTACCCCAATTGCGAAGATGGCAACACAAAGCTCGGTACCATATTGGAATTGCTGCGATTGGAAGGCGGAGAATCTTGTGCTCGACAAAGGATTTGAGAAGCTCTGAAAATATTGAAGAAGAAGCTTCCAAAGGATAACGAATTGCCCGACGGTACATACGCATCAAAGAAGGTCGTATGCCCTCTAGGATTGGAGGTGCGGAAGATAAATGCATGCCCTAATCACTGCATACTCTAAGACGGTGCATACAAGGATCTGAACGCATGCCCGGTATGCGGTGCCTTACAGTATAAGATCAGACGAGATGACCCTGGTGATGTTGACGGCGAGCCCCCCCAGGAAGAGGGTTCCTGCGAAAGTGATGTGGTATGCTCCTATAATACCACGGTTGAAACGTCTATTCAGAAACGGAAAGCATGCCAAGTTGATGCGATGGCACGGTGAGGACCGTAAGAAAGATGGGAAGTTAAGAGCACCCGCTGACGGGTCGCAGTGGAGAAAAATCAAGAGAAAGTACTGGGATGAGTTTGCAAGTGACCCAAGGAACGTATGGTTTGCTTTAAGCGTGGATGTCATTAATCCTTTCGGGGAGCAGAGCAGCAATCACAGCACCTGGCCCGTGACTCTATGTGTGTATAACCTTCCTCCTTGGATGTGCATGAAGCGGAAGTTCATTATGATGCCAGTTCTCATCCAAGGCCCTAAGCAACCGGCAAGCGACATTGGTGTGTACCTAAGGCCATTAGTTGAAGAACTTTTATAGCTGTGGAATGGAAAGCGGTGTATGCGTGCGTGGGATGAGCACAAAGCAGGAGGAATTTGACCTAAAGGCGTTGCTGTTCGTGACCATCAATGATTGGCCTGCTCTCGGTAACCTTTCGGGACAGATAAACAAGGGATACCACGCATGCACGCATGTTTACTTGACACCGATAGTATATACAGGAAGCTGCGGGAAGAATGTGTACCAGGCCATCATCAATTTCTTCCGACCAACCATCAATGTTGAAAGAAAGGCAAGCATTTCAAAAGGCGAGGCAGATCACCGGAAGAAGCCCGCCATGCGTCTGGGTGATCACGCATTTGCTATGGTCAATGATTTACACGTAATCTTTGGAAAGGGTCCCACGCACTAGCTGTTACGAATGACGCCGAGGACATGCACCCATGTGGAAGAAGAAATCTATATTTTGGGACCTACCCTCTGGAAAGACCTAGAGGTCCGCTCTTCAATCGACATGATGCACGTGACGAAGAAGAACCTTTGCGTGAACACTGCTAGGCTTCTTGGGCGTGTATGGAAAGACAAAAGATACACCCAAGGCACGGAGGACCTGTAACGTTTGCACGAAAAAGACGGCATGCCTTGAAGCGAGATGAAGGTCCTGCTAGCTACGCTCTTCGAAGAAGAGAAAGAAATCTTATTTGAATGCACCTTTCGGTATGAAGGTCCCAAGCGGCTTCTCGTCGAATATAAAGGTAAATAATAAATATGCCGGAGAAAAAGTTCCAGAACCTAAAGTCTCATGACTGCCACGTGATTATGACGCAAGCTGCTTCCGGTTGCATTGAGGGGCTTCTACCGTAAAACGCGTCGATTAGCCATTGTGAAGCTATGTGCATTCCTCAATGCAATCTCTCAGAAGGTGATCGATCCAGAAATCGTACCAAGGCTAAGGAGTGATGTGGCGCAATGTCTTGTCAGTTTCGAGCTGGTGTTCCCACCATCCTTTTTCAATATCATGACGCACAATATGTCCCCCTTTGAGAGGTTCATGGGAGTCCTAAAGAAATATGTGCGTAACCGCGCTAGGCCAGAAGGAAGCATCTCCATGGGCCATCAAACAGAGGATGTCATCGGGTTTTGTGTTGACTTCATTCCTGGCCTTAAGAAGACAGGTCTCCCTAAATCGCGGTATGAGGGGAGACTGACCGAAAAACACGCTTGGAAGGGACTCAATAATATGCGAGAACGGATATTCTTGGTCTCAAGCACACTACGATTCTCTGAGAACTCTACCTTGGTGACCCGTATGTCGATGAACACAAGAAACGATCTGCGCTCAAACACACGGAGCGGTCGATGATCGGACTACATGTGAACACATCAGACTTTCGGCGATTGGTTGGAAACATCGTCTCGGAGGTGACATCACTGTTTGTGATGAGCTGTACTTGTTGTCCGAGGACCATCTTCGATCGTAATGATTTGGAAAGGATACGAGATAAATGGGAATACATTTTACATGATTGACCAAGATCGAAAGAGCACCAACCAAAACAGCGGTGTCCGCTTTGATGCAGCAACCGAGAGGGGAAAGGACAGATATTATGGTTACATAGTGGACATATGGGAACTTGACTACGGACATGATTTTAAGGTCCCTTTGTTTAAGTGCAAATGGGTCAATCTGTCAGGAGGCGAGAATGCGAATAGACCCACAGTATGGAATGACAACAGTGGATCTGAAAAATCTTGGGTACACCGACGAACCGTTCGTCTCTAGCCAATGATGTGGCACAAAGTTATCTATGTGAAGGACATGCCTACCGCATCGAGAAAAAGAAAAGATAAGGAAGCGAATACATCATACGATGAGCCAAAGCGCCACATAGTTCTTTCTGTGAAAAGGGACATCATGGAAGTGGAGGGCAAGACGGACATATGCGAAGATTATGAAAAGTTTCATGAAATTCCTCCCTTCAAAGTCAAGGCTGATCCAAGCATCCCGATAAACGATGAAGATTATCCATGGTTACTGGCGCGATAAAGCAAATGACACAAGCGAAGAAAAAAGTGAAGACTTTCTCCGCAACTATTATGATGATACCATGCCAACTTTGTAATGCATTTAGTATGATACCATTGTCCGTTTTGTACATGCACATGCTATGTGGGTGAAATTATGATACCATGCCAACTTTCAACTTTTTGAGTTCATTTGAAATGCTTTAATGTCTTATGGTTCGCCCTCGTAATACCATTAATCCCGGTTCGCTCCTTGTCAACTATGTTCTCACCAAGAAGACTCTCAAGAGGGCAGCCACGTGGGCCATTGGTCCCGGTTAAATGCAGACCTTTTGGTCCCGGTTCCACGCACGAACCGGGACCAATGCGCCTCGCCCGGCCCATGATTATTAGTCCGGTTTGTGCCACAAACCGCACTAAAGGTTGGTCCTCGTTAACGCTCGAGTTTAGTCCCACCTTGCGAACGAAGGGCGCTCACACGGTTTATAAGCCCGTCCCTCTCTACCTTGTTGAGCTCCTCTCAAAGTGAAAATAGATGCCCCTATACAGGGAATTTGACCTAAATTCATAGTGAATTTCTCTGAAATTCATAGAAATTATTATGAATTTAGGTTGAATTTTCTCTATAGGCGCATCTATGTTCATTTTTTTAGTAAAGTTAATCACAAACTTGTGATTCACACAAAATTCAAAGAATTCAAATTTTAACTATTCAAATTTGAAAACTAATGGCACTAACAGAAAGTTTATAATTTTTCTAAAACTAATGGCACTAACGAGAAAGTTTATAATTTTGCCGACCTAAAAGCAAAAAGAATTAAAAATAAAGCAAAAAACAAAAGAAACTAATTAATACAGAAACCAAAACAAAAAAACTGGAAACAAAATAAAATAGCAACAATAAGTATTTTGTTGTAAGTAGAAACAAAATAAAATAAATACAGCAACAAAGAAAAAAACAAAAAAAAGTGTTTGCAAATTTGAAAACTAATGGCACTAACAGAAAGTTTATAATTTTTCTAAAACTAAAAGCAAAAAACAATTAAAAAATAAAGCAAAAAACAAAAGAAAATAAATAATGCAGAAACAAAACAAAAAAACTGGAAAAAAAAATAAAAATAGCAACAACAAGTATTTTGTTGTAAGTAGAAACAAAATAAAATAAATAAAGCAAGAAAGAAAACAAAAAAAGTGTTTTAAAATTTGAAAACTAATGGCACTAACAGAAAGTTTATAATTTTTCTAAAACTAAAAGCAAAAAGACTTAAAAATAAAGAAAAAACAAAAGAAACTAAATAATGCGAGAAAACAAAACAAAAAAGCTGGAAAAAATAAAAATAGCAACAATAAGTAAAGAAAACAAAAAAAAAACAAAAAGTGCCTCCCTCTGGGCCTCCACGGCCTGAATACGACTAGAAACCCTACCATGGGCCAGATTCGGACCGCAGGAGGCCCGATGGTCGCAATGCAGATAAGTGAATTTAGGCTCAGAAGCACGCATTTGAGAGGAGCTCGAAGTGGTCGCCGCGATGGCGCTTATAAACCTTGTCGAGCCCTCTCGGCTAGCGAGGTGGGACTAAACATCCCACCGCACCGCCGGTTCCAGACAAGGCCTTTGGTCCCGGTTGGTTCCACCAACCGACTAAAGGGTGCATTATTACGGTTCGTGGCACAAACCGGGACCAATGTTTCTTTAGTCCCGGTTGGTGGCACCAACCGGGACCAAGGTCGCCGCTTCCGCCCTTTGGGCTGCCGAAAAGAGGCCTTTGGTCCGGTTGATGGCACCAACCGTGACTAAAAGGTGCATTAGTCCCGGTTGGTGCCACCAACCGACTAAAACTTTATATATAAGCAGCACTTAGCGATTTCGACCAAATCCCCACTTCTCCCCGACGCCCCTGCTCCTCCTCGTCGCCATCACCTTGAGCGCCCTGCTCCACCTTGCCGCCGCCACCGTGCCGTCAGGCTAATCGCCTTCCTTGCGCCGCCACCAAGCCGTTGTCAGTTGCTTTCGCTTTCACCGTCGCCCGCCGCCCCTGTGAAACCACAGCCTGCTCCGTGCCCCTTAGTCCACGCCCTACGCCCCATCTTGTCTTGACCGCAGCCGCCCCCCTGTGACACTTGGCGTATGCCCCTACTACCTTTTTCATAACATTTTTGTATTTTTTGTGTATATGTGTTTGTATGTGTATATTTGTGTACATGTTCATAGTATTTTTTCATAAATGTATTTTTTGTCAATTTATGTATATGTTCATATATATAGATTATTTTAGTTTAGTATTAAGATTAGGAAAATTTCAGATGTGTAATTATATTTATTCATAAAAATATGTTCATATATATAGATTATTTATATGTGTAGTTAATTTATATGATTAGGAAAATGTAGAGTGAAAACAAAAACAAACATATAAGAAAAAACGAAGGAAAAAATGTAGAAGGAAAAGAAAACCGCCCGGCTCGGCCACCACCGCATTTTCATAAAGTGTTTCCACCGCATTTTATGCATATATGTACGTATGTCGTGTCGATATAAACTCCCGATAACTTCAACATGTGGGGGGTTGTCGATATACCCCCTCCCGATAACTTCAACACGAGGGGGTCGATATACCCCTCCCGATAACTTCAACCCGTGGGGGGGATCGATATACCCCCTCCCCGTTACTATTTTTTCCCATGTACGTATGTCGTCGTTGTCGATATAAACCCCCTCCCTTTAACTTCAACACGTGGGGGGGGGGGGTCGATATACCCCCTCCCGATAACTTCAACACGTGGGGGGTCGATATACCCCCTCCCCGATAATATTATTTTCCCATGTACGTATGTCGTCGTTGTCGATATAAACCCCTCACGATAACTTCAACACGTGGGGGGGTCGATATACCCCCTCCCGATAACTTCAACACGTGGGGGGGGGGGGTCGATATACCCCCTCCTCGATAACATTATTTTCCCATGTATGTATCTCGTCGTTGTCGATATTACCCCCTTGAAGCGTTGTCGAGGCCACCCCAAACCCTAGAGAAGCGTCGAGGCCACTAATTAATATGATTCCTTCATCGTGATTAGCTAGCTAGTTCTACATTTGCCACTAATATATCCATCTGTCATGTTTGAATAATAACTGCCATGTTGTAAATATTTGTAGAAACTATGGACACTCCCGAGACGAAGCAATGTAAGCGGTGTTGGGGGACATAATCGCACAAGGAAGTGATGCCATCTTCTCGTTTCTGAACGACACCGATGGTCTGGAAGGACAGGGTGAAGAAGTAGGCTATGATTATGATGGCTCCTTTGACCCAATGCCGGTGCAAGAAGGAGAACGTGAGGACGGCTCCGGTGACCCAATGACGGTGCAAGAAGGAGACCGTGATGACGGCTCCGGTGACCGAACCGAGTCCGGCCAGGTATATATATTAGTTAAGCCTGTGCTGACTAGCTAATTGATGCATTCATTGTTTTGGTATATGTACACATATTAATTAACTCTCGTCTTTCTTCTTTTTTCTAGCCCTCCGGATCGAGCACAACTTCGGTAAGGAGATGAGGCCCGAAGAAAAAGTTGAGCTCGGATGAAAGGTTAGAGATCACAGCAATCGTGCGCAACGGCGAACCGATTGAACCCATCCGGACAAAGAACACATTTGCTGCTCAGTGCGGGGTTCTTGTTAGGGACAAGATCCCGATCAACCTCCACCAATGGTATAAGCCTAAGAACGAAGACCCTGAGGTGTCTTATGTCAATGATATGCAGAAAGATGATCTTCGGACTGAGCTGAAGGAAAATTTCCCCCTACCTCCAGAGGAGGATCCGGAGAAGCCAGTTATAGAGCAATTAATCAAGTCTTTTGCTCTTAAGAAGATGGCAGGCCTATTCAGGAGGTGGAGGAAAGAGCTGAAAAAGTTTGTCGACAAAGAAGAGACACCAGAATTCATCGGCAAATATGAGAAGATCAGAGATCACTGGCCCGCATTTGTGGCCCACAAGACATCGGAAAAGAGTAAGAAGATGTCAGCGACAAACCAGCAAAATGCTTCAAAGGAGAAGTTTCACCATCGCACGGGGTCAGGTGGCTACCTCAAAGCCTAGCCTAAGTGGGCCAAGGCTGAGAATGATCTGCTTGATAAAGGGGTCGAACCCGAGATAATGAACTGGCCAGACCGTTGCCGGACTTGGTTCTTCGGGGCTGGCGGAACCTTGGACCCTGTATCAGGGAAGTGCCGTTGGACGGACGAGCAACTGAAAATACCAGTCAAGAGGCTTCGGCACTATATCGATGCGTGTGACAAGGGACGTTCATTCCAGATAGGGAGAACGACGAGCTCACAATGGCCCTCGGGAATCTTGAGCACCCTGGACGGACACGAGGCACGCCAGGCTCCGTTCCATGGAAGGTAGGTTTTCCGGACGCAGGCAGTTACAAATGCTAGGAGAGGAGGAAGAAAGTGCAGCAGATCGAATCGCAGCGCTGCACGCAAGGGTACAAGCGATAGAGGAACGAGAAGCAAATCGCAGCAAACGAACTGCCGAAGCTTCCCCCGAAGCAACCCCGCCATCTCAGAGGAGAAGCAGCGTGGCTTCCACCGAGCTGCTTTAGCCGGAGCATGTCTTGACAGCTCCTGTTAGCTACCCCGTGGATTTTATCACGGAGTCTCAAAATTGCCACCTTATGACGCAATGGCAGAACTTAAAAGTCAAGGCAGTTGTCGGCCAAGTTCGACCTTATGAATCTGGCGCAACTTTTCACCGTCGTCCGATTCCAGAAGGATATGCTAGGGTGATGGTGGACGAAATAACGGAGGGATTTGAGGACCTCCTGCTTGACCACCCTACGGGTGAAGGGGAGACTCGGCTGGGTTCTGCTCTGAAGACTCCATGCCTATGGCGGAAGGAGTTCATCAACCTTCCGAACTGGACGCCTCCTCCTCCTCCGGCGAGTCAGGGCACTCCGCCTCCTCCACCGCCTCCTGCTCCGGTGAGTGTGATCGTGGCACTCAGCCTCCTTCTCCGGCGCGTGGCGGCACTCCGCCTCCTTCTCCGCCTGCGCTGGCACGCCCGAGCAGCCAGCAGCCTCCTCCTTCTCCACCTCGCCAGCAAGGGAGAAAGAGACCCGCCGCCGCCCCGGCTGCTCCGGCGCGTCGTAGTCCTTCTCCTCCGCCTCGTAAGCAAGCACGAAAGAAGACAGCCGCAGCCACTCTATCTGCTTCGGCGTCTAGCAGTACAACCAGAGGCGGGAGGCAATACAGATACGGTCCACCTCTCAAGCCTCTAGAGAAGTTACCGTACGATATGACCGTGGAGGAAAACAAGAAGATCGTGTGGACCGAAGTGAAGGACTTCTTTGAAGGGTTGAAAGCGCAGAGACATCCACCTCCGGAGGAGAAGGTAGATCCGGTGAAAGCAAAGCACACTATCGATGCCCTGAGGAAACCACCAAAGTCTCCACCGAAAACCAAATATGAACGAATTACTGAAAAGGCATATCTCGAAGCGGAGCGGTTGGGAAGTACTATCAGTGATCAAAGGTTAAAAGAACGAGCAGCTGGGAAAAAAATTGCCCAGCTCGGTGAACAAGCAAAGCAATCGTGCCCCCTGCTCAATGTGTCTAGCGACATCGTCGCTAATGCTCCGGGGACGGTGCCCGGTTATAGCAATCTTGGAGATTACCTGCCTGACGATGTAAATTTTGATTTCATGGAGGTGGTCGAACACGAATCTGATACGGGAAGCCTCTCATCAAAGATGAAAAATCTCTAACAACGATGATGTGAAGATTCCATAATTGGTACATGAAAACCTGCAGAGAGTCTGGGGGGACGAATACTTTGTATCTGCGAATTAAAGAGGAGCACGACCTCATTGGAACTGATCTGTTCACTGTTCCATTTGAGGAGTTCTTCGAGTTCTTCAATCAAAAGGCCCTCGATAAATTAACGGTCTTGTGCTACTGTCTGCAAGTACTATTTCTGTCATTAAGTCTGTATATATAGCTCAGCTCTATCATTGCACGTTTTTATATTTAATTATCCTCACTATATTATGCAGATTGAAGATCGTAGAGGGCAGAAAACAAGAAATGTATGATATTGGGTTCATTAACACAAATATCATAGATGAAATTCAGGTTAAAAAGCACGCCGAAGAGGCCGAGGCCAACTTGCTACAATCGTTGATCAAAAATCAAAACAAAGATACCATACTCTTTCCTTACAACTTCGAGTGAGTGTTACTATCGTGTGCATATTCGGTTTCCCTTATTACTCGAGCGAAGTTATAGTAATGTAATTGATGAGTTATGCATACGTGCGCAACTTCCACTATGTTCTTATGGAGATTAAGCTTGAGCGGGGACTAGTAACCGTCTTAGACTCGAGACGAAATGATCCCGAAACGTATGCGGACATGACTAAAATGCTCAACAAGTAAGTTCAATCGATCATTATCGCACCATATCGGCAACTTCTTGTTCGTTTCCTGATATCTCAAGTAATAATAATTATTTTCTTTGTGTTGCAGGGTTTGGAAACAGTTCACCGTAAAAGCTTCGGGACTGCCGAAGGAGCTGCGATATACATACCCGAAAGTAAGTACTACTAGCTAGCTAGTTGCGCGCATCTCCCGTTGATTCTATAGCTATACTTTCATAAATGCCATTTATAATGCTTCATTATCAGTTTGATTGACCTCTATTTCTCATAAAGTGCTTCTGGCAGGAACAAGGGAATAATTACTCTGGATACTACGTGTGTGAGTTCATCTACAACGCGACTTTGAAAAATAAGCGGGGCTACTCTAAAAGACAATATGAAGTGCGTAAGCAATAATATTCACAACTTCATTTTATTACACCATCATTTCTGTTGAGTTTCATTCATATATATGTATTAACCCCCTTCTTCAAATTAGACGTGGCGAGATGCGGAATGAACTCCTACCACAAGATCGCATTAAAGCAATTCAAGAGGAATTGGCGGGATTCTTTCTTGACCACGCCATCAATAAAGCCGGAGAATACCATGTGGAAGTTGATTTCAAATGCTAGGGGATTGTAAGAGATCTTACATATTGTATATGTATGTAGCCGATGGCGTCGGATAGATAATACGAAAACTTCTTGTTCGACCAATCTCTCGGAGAAGGAGAGGTCGATCGATCACTTCTCTCGGTATGCATGACGAACTTCATACTTAATGGTTTCCTTCATTTTCTTACTAGCTAGCGTGTCGAGGGCCTCTATGTATAGTACGTAGCATCGACCAAGCATGGACATAAGAGAGGACACTTCTCTCTATTAATTAGCTAGCTAACACAATATATGAAACACCTAAATTAACCCCCAAAACCCCCAACCCCCCTTAAAAAACAAAAACCCCAGCCCACGAAATGCTTGTGGCGTGGATGCCTTTTGGTCCCGGTTGGTGCCACCAACCGGGACCAAAGGCCCTCCTGCCTGGGCTCAGCGCCCCGGCCACGTGGAGGGCCATCTGTCCCGGTTCGTGTTTTTACCAGGACTAAAGGTCTAGGGCATTAGTAACGACCCTTTAGTCCCGGTTCAAGAACCAGGACAAAATGCCCTTACCAAACGGGACGATATGGGTTTTTTCTACTAGTGTTGATGTATCGCGGGCTTTGTTAATATAGTCGGATCATATGGTGTTTTCCCCTCTCCATCTTGTTGTGATGAATTGAGTTTTTCGCTTTGACATTTCATTGTTATTGGATTGAATACTTTTATGGATTTGAGAACACTTGATATATGTCTTGCAATTGAATACTCATGGTGACAATGGGGTATCGTATTGATTCACTTAATATATGTTTTGGCACTCAACCTGCGGATTCCCGCGGTGACATTGGGGTAATCTATGCATAGGAGTTGTGTGGCACCCCGGCTCAGAGCGACCGGTTTACCTTGCATTGCCAGCCCAGAGACCTTGTCTTCTGGCAACACACAACAATTAGGTACAAAAAAACAACCGCTTTATTCATGCTAGCGGAGCATAGTTTATATTACAACAGTTAGCGAGGCCAAGCGGCACACACGGTGCGGCTGAACAATATGTACATTATTTAGTGAACATAAAGGGGCCTCGATCATGAAAACTACATGGCAGCGGAACAACGTCATAGCGGAACTCCATAGCACAGGGACACCAATGTGGACACGATCTAGACTCGGACAACACTCCTTTCCAACCAGACTTTCCTGAAATCTGGCATGACGCGCCAGGTCAGTACATTGAATGTACTAGCAAGCTCACAACAAGCATAAACATAATGACAAACAATATCATGATATTTAACCATTTAATCAACAATGCAACCATATATCCAACATGCTGTGAATATGCTCAACTGGTACTCGTCCCACGGACTTGCTTACCGGACGTGATAATTTCCAGACCACAAACATGATGCTCTCAAAAACACACTTGTGATCCTTACAGCAATCACAACCTGACCAACTCATGGCACGTGATCCTTACGGCGATCATAACCCGACCAATTCATGGCCCGTGATCCTTACGACGATCACAACCCGACCAACTCATGGCCCGTGATCCTTACGGCGATCACAACCCGACCAATACTTGGCCCAACTCAACACGATGGCCTCACTACCATCCTCAGTTAAAAATTAGTGTGCAAATTTATTAAGTGTTGACCCATGGTGTACCCTACTTTTGAGCGTGTCCATAACCGTGGACTCGGCTATCGATAGATTAAAACACTCTGTAGAGGTTAGTACACTGTACCCACACTACGGAACCCATGGCCTCGCACTCCCATTCGGGTGGACCAACGGCATTCCGATGAAACCATTTCATTGTCATGACACTCTCCCGGCCACTCCGACTCAGTCCCTATCGGGCTAGTCCTGGGTGGCCCCGTGTCTACCTCCAGACACCTCGACCACCGTCGTGGCCACGATCCACTCTGGGACCTGGTACCAAAACTTAACTTAACAACGGTATCACAAGGTTATGCCTGCCTACCGGGCTAGGGCACAGCACGCCCATAACCTTCCCTAAATGGAGGCACCGACCAGAGGCACGACAATGAAACGCATTAAGGCCGTCCCATACCGGCAAATGAGGTTGCACTGGGAAAGACTCATTTTAGCGGCACCATGACCCGGTCAACAACATATTCAAGTTGAGTTACTTATCATCTTCAACTTAATGTGAAAATAACCAGTGTGATAATGCCATGCTATGCATCAATTAACACATGAATCACATAACCATGCAAATAACTGAATCAACCATGCTCCCACGGAGCCATCATCAACTCATGCTACTTCTCTGGTTAAGATTACACCTCGGTTAAACGAGAATCATTTCTAGCAATCTCGTCATTTTTCACTACATTTGGACATAGAACACAATGCAAAAAGAACCAATGCATTTGGACTTATAGATAAAAAGTTATGGCCATTTGAAGTTTCCTAGATTTTAAATGAATTTGAAATAAATATTAAACAGACTGGGGGGTGACGTCGAAGGTGTAAACATCCGGGGTGCCACCACTCATACCGCTTCGCGCGCGTAATGAGTGGCTGACTAGCGGGCCCCGCTAGTCAGGCCAGAGGGAGGGGAGAGGGAAACGGAGGGAGGCGGCGTTTCGCCGGAGCACACACCGGCAATGAGGCTTCTTGGAGTCAAACGAGAGGGGGGGGGGGGATCGACGGAGGAGAAGGTTGCGCACCTGCCCGTACCCGTAGCATAGCTAGAGGTGACCAGACGCCGTCAGAAACATCCTCTCCAGCGGAGGCAGAGGGCGGAGGTTGCCGGAGACGGAGACGACAGTGGCTTGGGGCGGCTCCTGGGGCTCCAGCGGGGTGGGTTGGCCTCACCGATGAGTGGCGGAGGCCCTGGCAGGGTCGCCTTGGCTTTGGAGGGGTTGGAGCTGCGGGGACGATTCGGAGGGGATCGTCGGCGAGCTCAGCTTCGGGATGGCAGCCCGCGGCCTGCCCGGCCGGGCTGCGGCTTCTACTGGATCGTGGTGGATGTGGGAGTGGCTGCGGGTACTCCAAGAGGCTGGAGATGGCGGCTTTTATAAGCGGGCTGCAAGGAGGGTTCGGGCTCCGCCGGAGGACACTTGTCCACGGCGCCCGGCGACGAACGGCGCTAGAGAGAGAGGGAGAAGACGACGGAGGTCACGCAGGAACTGTGTGCGGGCCTGGACGAGCACAGGAGCGAGGGGGAAAGCGACGAGCACAAAGGCGCCACAGACAGTTGTGGTCGGACGATCAGGTCTGCAGCTCGCTGCAGCGAGATCCGGCATCGGCGAGCGCAAGGGGGGAGTTAAGGGGGTGGAGACAAGGATGGTGGCGAGGCGTGGCATGCTTTGGCCGGCTGGGCAGCGAGCACGCGCTCAACAGAGCGCTGGGCGGCATGCAAAGCGCGTGTTTTGCCTGCCAGCACGCCCGGAGGAACTCGGTCACCGCGTGAACCGTGACATCAGGCCACCCTAAGCGCTAACCAAGATGTCTGGCGTGTAGTCCTTAGTAGATTGAAGTGTTACCACGGTTTGGTTTGGATCCAGGTGCAGTAGAAATGAATTTGTACTGTTGACAAGTTTCTGGACCGTAACTTTGGAGAGTTACTGTGGTCAAACCACTGGGAGTTAAGGGCCAGGCTTTGGGGTTTTACTTACAATTACTAAGGTAAATAGGCACAGCAAAAACCAGCTACATTGGAGCTAGTAAAAAGGTAGTTGCTGTAGAAACTACCATTTCTGTCCAGAAATGACTTTATTTTCTGTAGCCAAAATATTCCAAAGATTGGTGAAATATTTTTGCTCAGAAAGGTGCCCTAGGGTCTAAATAATAATTGGGATTTTTCTCAGGATTTTTGGGGCAAGAAAAATTAGGGTTGCTTTGGAGCTCAAAGGGCTAGCTAGGGTTTTGGAGGGCAAAATGAATATGTTTCATTTAAGAAAAATATTCCAAGCAATATTTTGGGTTGAACCAGAGGTGAAATGATGGTTTTGAGGAGGAGAGGGAACACTTGGCTGAAAATCAAGGGTTACCCAACTGGTTAAGTCCAAATGAAGTGATTCAAAACTACAAATTCAAAACCAACTCAACTAAAAATCAAGCAAAGAAAAGAGGGCAAAAACGAGGCTGTCACAAACATCCCCCACTTAGAATGAATCTCGTCCTCGAGATTCGATAGCTTGGGGAAACCATTCTGGATAACATGCCCTTAGAAATTCTTCTGATTCCCAGGTTGACTCTGACTCGGTATGATGCTTCCATTGGACCTTGTAAAACTTTCGTGCTTTACTGCGAGTGCCTCTTTCCATTTGATCCAAAATTTTCACCGGCCTCTCTTCATAGGTTAAGTCCTCTGCCAGCTCTATCTCTATCAAATCGGTCTTTTTCTCAAACGGTGATATGCACCTTCGCAATTGTGAAATGTGGAACACGTTGTGCACGTCTGACAACTCAGGGGGCAACTCCAACTGATATGCCACAGCACCTACTCGTGTCATAACGGGAAATGGACCAATAAATCTGGGTGCCAATTTTCCACGGGTTTGAAACCTCTTGATTCCTTTCATAGGCGTGACTCGAGGGTAGACATGTTCTCCGGGTTCAAAGCTGATATGTCGGTGCTTTGCATCGTAATAACTTTCCTGTCGTGATTTGGCCAATTGCAATCTGTCTCGGATCTCCTTGACTTGATTTTCGGCTTCCAGCATGAGATACGTTCCGAAAATACGGCTATCTCCGTTTTCAGACCAATTTAATGGAGTGCGGCACTTACGACCATACAAAGCTTCATATGGTGACATCTTTAAACTTCTCTGGAAGCTATTGTTATACGAGAACTCGGCATATGGCAAGCAATCTTCCCATTGTGGGCCTTGGGCCAAAGCAGAGGCTCGGAGCATATCTTCGAGTATTTGATTTACCCGTTCTGTGTGTCCCTCCGTCTGAGGATGATAAGCAGTACTGTATTTCAATTCCGTTCCGAGGGCCTGATGTAGACGGGACCAAAAAGCGGAGGTGAAAAGTGAACATCAGTCAAAAATGATGGTTCGGGGAACTCCATGCAGACTGACTATTCTGTATACATACAGTCGTGCAAGCTCATCTGCTCGGTATGAGGTTTTGATTGGGAGGAAGTGGGCCACCTTGGTTAATGTATCCACTATGACCCAGATGGCATTATTGCCTCGCCAGGTCTTAGGTAGCCCTGTGATGAAGTCCATACAGACATCATCCCATTTCCATTGTGACACTGGCAGTGGTTGGAGAAGTCCGGCTGGCTTCTGATGTTCTGCCTTTACTTTGTTGCATATGTCGCAAAAAGCCACGAAATAAGCAATGTATTTCTTCATTCCATCCCACCAAAATATTTGTCGAAGGTCTTCGTACATTTTTGTACCTCCACGGTGAATTGAATACGAGGATTCGTGGGCTTCTGACAGGATCTTCTGCTTCAAATCTGCTTGATTAGGCACACAAATCCTTCCCCTGAATCAGAGGGTACCGCACTGATCCTTCAAGAAATCGGCTGGGATTTGCTGATCCCTTCCTCAAGGGTAGGGGTAACTTTCAGAATATTGGCAAGGCCAGCCTCATATATGACCAGGTTGAGCTGAGCAATCTCTTCTTTAAGTTTGGGAGGCAAAGATTCCAATATGACATTTAAACTGACGGGTTTTCGACTGAGGGCATCGACAACCACGTTGGCTTACCCGGATGGTAATTTATTCCAAGGTCATAATCCTTGACCAACTCAAGCCATCTTCGTTGACGGAGATTTAAATCCGGCTGAGTAAATATATACTTGAGGCTTTTGTGATCGGTAAAAATTTGGCACCTTTTTCCGATGAGGTAGTATCTCCAAAATTTTAAAGCATGAACTACCGCGGCCATTTCTAAATCATGAGTGGGGTAATTTACTTCGTGGGGTCGTAGCTGCCGTGAGGTATAAGCTACTACCTTGCCATCTTGCATAAGTACGCATCCCAGTCCTTGCCTGGAAGCGTCGCAGTATACGTCAAAGCTGCGGTAGATATCTGGAAGTGTTAATACTGGCGTAGTTGTCAGGCGTTTCTTCAACTCAGTGAAACTTTTCTCACAGTCCGTAGTCCATTCAAACTTCTTATCCTTTTTGAGCAGCTCCGTCATATGTTTAGCAATCTTGGAAAACCCTTCAATGAAATGGCGGTAGTATCCGGCTAATCCAAGAAAACTCCGGATCTAAGATATGGTGGCGGGTGGCAACCAGTCGAGCACATCTTTTACCTTGCTTGGGTCCATGGCTATACCCTCAGCGGATAGCACATGCCCGAGGAATCCAGCTTGCTTGAGCCAAAACTCGCACTTACTAAATTTGGTGTAAAACTGATGCTCACGGAGTCGTTGCAACACTGCTCGGAGGTGTTCCTTATGCTCTTCTTCACTTCCTGAGTAAATAAGTATATCATCGATGAAGACGACCACGAACTTATCCATGAATACTTTATTCATCATGTGCATGAAGAAGGCGGGGGCATTGGTGAGGCCGAAAGACATGACTGTATATTCATAGAGATCGTAGCGAGTGGTGAATGCGGTCTTGGGAATATCCTCCTTTTTAATTTTGAGCTGATAATATCCAGTCCGCAAATCAATTTTTGAGAACACCTTGTCTCCACTGAGCTGATCAAACAAATCGTCAATTCTTGGCAGAGGGTATTTGTTTTTGAAGGTGACATCATTCAACTGTCGGTAATCCACACACATACGGAGGCTGCCATCTTTCTTGTCCACAAAAATAGCTGGTGATCCCCATGGTGAGGAACTGGGGCGGATATACCCTTTTTGGAGCTTTTCATCAAGCTGTTTCTTTAGCTCCACTAATTCGGATGACGGCATTCGATAATATTTCTTGTGTATTGGTGTGGTTCCGGGCACAAGATCTATTGCAAACTCAAGCTCTCGATCAGGTGGCATGTCCGCGGTTCTTACCGAATACATCAGGAAACTTGCTGACCACCAGAATTAATTCCATTTCAGCTATTGCTGTAAGGACCATTTCCTTGGAGGGTATGCTCCTACGAGCAATAAACTTTGTAGTTTGTCCCTCTTGGCTGGTCAAGTTGACTTCTCGGGTCGCACAATTTATGCACACTTGGTACTGAGTCAGCCAATTCATACCTAAATGACATCCAACTTATCAGACTCAATAAATATCAAAGAGGTTGGAAAACGGATTCCGTTGATACTGACTTCCAGATTGCGGCAGACTAGATTGCTTCTGATAAGAGATCCCGGGATTTGTACCAGCATATTCTTGCCCAAAAGCGAACAAGGAAATTTTTTTTGGGCAACAAAACTCCGAGAAATAAAAGAGTGGGAAGCCTCAGAGTCAAATAAAATTACTGTAGGTATGTTATTAACAGGGAACATACCAATGACGACTTCGGGATTTTCTTGGGCTTCGTCGGCGGAAATGTGATGAACGTATCCCGTGATGTCGTGCTGACTTGGGCATGCCTCCAAAAAATGGACTTGTGGATTGAATGTTGCATCGGTCCGGTTGTTCTTGGGACACTGTTTGGCATAATGTCCGGTTTGTCCACAACTGTAACAAGAATTGTTGCGCAGGCGATTCTCCAGAACTGGGTTGAGTACGTCATTCTTGACTTGGGTGGTGGCCTTGTTAACATTTTGTTGCCAATTGGGCTTGTATGCTACCTGAGTTGGCTGCTAGGTACGAGCCTTCTGCACGGGTTGCATTTATTTTTGGTCTCAAACTTGCGCTTGTGATCGTTATGGGCAGACTTATTATCTGATACAATCTTGTGTTCCCTTTTAGCAATGAAAGCCTTGTTCACCAGGGTTTGGAAAATTTTGAAATCGAACACACTGAGAGCACAACGAAGTTGCGGGTTTAATCCACCAAGAAACCTGTCCATCTTCCTTTCTTTAGTGGCCACGTCATATTGAGAGTAACCTGACAGGTGATTGAATTTCTGCAAATATTCCCCCACCGACTAACTTCCTTGGAGGAGCGCGAGAAATTCACGCTGCTTAGTCTTCATAATTCCCGTAGGGATGTGACATTTCCAGAATTGCTCCTTGAATCTTGACCAGGTAATTACTTCATCAGCAGTCCCCATGGCTTTTTCATTTTCCCACCATATAGCAGCAGCGCCTTCCAGATAATGTGTTACAAATGGAACCTTATCCTCTTCATCAGTTCGAGCAACCTCAAGCTTCTTTTCCATAGTTCTCATCCAATCATCTGCATCCAAGGGATCAATGGCCCGACCGAAACCGGAGGCTTAGTCCTTTGAAAATCAGATAACTTGGAGTGATGGCCGGGCTGATTTCCATTCTGTCCAACCATTGCTTGAATACTTCTGAATATTTCCATCAGATCATTATTTCGTCTTTCCTCGAACATACGCATAATTTTCTCGATGGAGGGTGGATTTGGCGGTGGAGGCGGTGGTGGAACGTACGGCTCGGGTGATTGTCCTGCCTGTCGTGCGGAACGCTGAACAGGAGAACCCTCGCGAACGTTGCTACTGCAGCCTCCCCGCATCATCCTAATATGATTTTTCCCAAGTCAACGCAACCGAGATGAGAAGCATTCAACATAAACTGGGGGGAAGCCAGCAACAAAAATCCAAGTAAAACCGAAAAGGCGAAGAAAATACGGCGAATAACATAAAGTCCAACATAATTATACATAGACTCATACATGAAAGATAACAACATGCCAGGTCCAACTACCCTCATACATGAAACGAAACATTATGACTCGTACGACTACATCCATACTCCATCCTGATGACTGCGAATACTCGGAAGCTCTACTGCTCTGCTGGTGCTGCGGGGTCCTCTCCTGAAGTGGACTCGGATCCTGAACTGACGGGGTTAACGGAGACCTCCGGGTTAAAAGTGACACGACGATGCTGCCTCGAGGGCTCTCCCTCTGGGGCAGGTGGAGGGTGAATCATCGAGGCTACATGAGTGGCGAGAAGTGAAACCCACTCAGCAGGAGCACTAAGTGGACTCACAGTCGCGGTGCCCGAGCTACTCGGAGGAGTAACCGGTGAAACAGGGGATCTAGAACTGGCAGGAATATAGAGAGTAAATCCTACAGATGGTGTAGTAGTGGCTGAGCTAGCAGAGACTAAAGCAGAGGCTAAAGAAGTACGGGCATGACTCAGCTCACGAGCCAGCTCGTAGATCAGAAGATAGCTAGCAGTGATGTAGCGTGAAAGGTGGCTAGCTACACTATCAGACTCTAGATCAATGACAGGGAAACGGACACGACCATTATCATGGAGAGATAGTAATGGAAACCTGGGTGGTTCTGCATCCGGACCTTGTTGTAGCGGAGCTCAACAAGTACCTCGAATGCAGCAAACTGGACAGCCTGAGAAGCGGTAGAAGCGTAGCCGCTTCGAGAGGTACGAGTGTAAGAGCTGGAATCGGAACTGGTGCGCAGAGTAACCATGGCGTGATACTCATACACTGAGTCAGCTAGGTGCTCCCGGTACACACGATAGACTGGATCGTCTCCGTGAGGGTACAGCCGACGTCACACGTTACGAAGGAGATGTGGTGAGGTGTACGGCATCAGCTGCAACTAGCACGGATACAGCACCAGAGCCATCTACACTCACAACCATTAGCAAGTTAGCGTAAAAGTAAAATCAATGCATGTAATGCAACAACCAGCTACAATTATTACCGACACTCAGCTACAACTCGTATCTAACGTCCTGTTAACTCGGCTTAGTCTAGCGTGGCCTACAGTCAGCACGACTCTGATACCAAGCGTTGTGGCACCCCGGGTCACAGCGACCGGTTTACCTTGCATTGCCAGCCCAGAGACCTTGTCTTCTGGCAACACACAACAACTTGGTACAGAAAAACAACCTCTTTATTCATGCTAGCGGAGCATAGTATATATTACAACAGTTAGCGAGGCCAAGCGGCACACACGGTGCGGCTGAACAATATGTACATTATTTAGTGAACATAAAGGGGCCTCAATCATGACAACTACACGGGAGCGGAACAACGTCGTGGCGGAACTCCATAGCACAGGGACACCGGTGTGGACACGATCTAGACTCGGACATCACTCCTTTCCAACGAGACTTTCCTGAAATCTGGCATGACACGCCAGGTCCGTACATTGAATGTACTTGCAAGCTCACAACAAGCATAAACATAATGACAAACAATATCATGATATTTAACCATTTAATCAACAATGCAACCATATATCCAACATGCTGTGAATATGCTCAACTGGTACTCGTCCCACGGACTTGCTTACCGGACGTGATCATTTCCAGACCACAAACATGATACTCTCAAAAACACACTTGTGATCCTTACGACGATCACACCCCGACCAACTCACGGCCCGTGATCCTTACGGTGATCACAACCCAACCAACTCATGGCCTGTGATCCTTACGGCGATCACAACCAGACCAACTCATGGCCCATGATCCTTAGGGCGATCACAACCCGACCAATACTTGGCCCAACTCAACACGATGGCCTCACTGCCATCCTCAGTACAAAATTAGTGTGCAAATTTATTATGTGTTGACCCATGGTGTACCCTACTTTCGAGCGTGTCCGTAACCGTGGACTCAGCAATCCATAGATTAAAACACTATGCAGAGGTTAGTACACTATACCCACACTACGGAACCCATGGCCTCGCACTCCCATTCGGGTGGACCAACGACATTCCGACGAAACCATTTCATTGTCAAGACACTCTCCCGGCCACTCCGACTCAGTCCCCATCAGGCTAGTCCTGGGTCGCCCCGTGTCTACCTCCAGACACGTCGACCACCGTCGTGGCCACGATCCACTCTGGGACCCGGTACCAAAACTTAACTTAACAACGGACTCACAAGGTTATGCCTGCCTACCGGGCCAGGGTACAACACGCCCATAACCTTCCCTAAATGGAGGCACCGACCAAAGGCACGACAATGAAACACATTAAGGCCGTCCCATACCGGAAAATGTGGTTGCACTGGGAAAGACTCGTTTCAGCGGCACCATGACCCGGTCAACAACATATTCAAGTTGAGTTACTTATCAGGTTCAACTTAATGTGAAAATAACCGGGATCATAATGACATGCTATGCATCAATTAACACATGCATCACATAACCATGCAAATAACTGAATCAACCACGCTCCCACTGAGCCATCATCAACTCATGCTACTTCTCTGGTTAAGATTACACCTCACTTAAACCAGAATCATTTCTAGCAATCTCATCAATTTTCATCATGCAAGGATAATAATTAAACTAATTATTAAACTCCATGACCATATCCTTTATTCATTACTTGTAACCAAGTTCTTCTTAGCTTATCAACAAGATTTACTTCCAACTTTCTGTAATTCAAGCATTTTAACATGGCAAGCATCTAACAGAATATAATCATTATAGAACTAATTTTAAATGCATAAATATTCATAAGTTCAAGTAGGAAAATCACAAATATTGAAGTGGCACTATGAAAATGTTGCTGTGGCTTGCCTTAGTGCTGATGAGGTTCACAAAGCTCCTGGTGATCCTCAAGACAAGCTGGCTCTTCTAAAAATAATCAAAACCACAAAAAGAAAACATCAAGAAACCTTCTGAAAATTACCAAAATATCTAGACAACAAGGAAAAATCCCATCTTTTGGGTGCAGTTAGATTTGTGGACACAGAACACAATGCAAAAAGAATCAATGCATTTGGACTTATACATAAAGAGTTATGGCCATTTGAAGTTTCTTGGATTTCAAAATGAATTTGAAATAAATATTAAATAGACTAGGGGGGTGACGTCAAAGGCGTAAACACCCGGGGCGCCACCACTCATACCGCTTCGCGCGCGTAATGAGTGGCTGACAAGCGGGCCCCGCTAGTCAGGCCAGAGGGAGGGGAGAGGGAAACAGAGGGAGGCGGCGCTTCGCGGGAGCACACGCCGGTGATGAGGCTTCTTGGAGTCAAACGAGAGGGGGGATCGATGGAGGAGAAGGTTGCGCACCTGCCCATACTCGTAGCGTAGCTAGAGGTGACCGGACGGCGTCGGAATCGTCCTCTCCAGCGGAGGTAGAGGGCGGAGGTTGCCGGAGACGAAGACGATGGCGGCTTGGCATGGCTCCAGGGGCTCCAGCGGGGTGGGTTGGCCTCACCGATGAGTGGCGGAGGCCCTGGCAAGGTCGCCTTGGCTTGGGAGGGGTCGGAGCTGCGGGGACGATCTGGAGGGGATCGCCGGCGAGCTCGGCTTCGGGATGGCAGCCCGCGGCCTGCCCGGCCGGGCTGCGGCTTCTACTGGCTCGTGGTAGATATGGGAGTGGCTACGGGTGCTCCAAGAGGCTGGGGGTGGCGGCTTTTATAGGCGGGCTGCAAGGAGGGTTTGGGCTCCGCCGGAGGACACCTGTCCACGGCGCCCGGCGACGGACGGCACCAGAGAGAGAGGGAGAAGACGACGGAGGTCACGCAGGAACTGTGCGCGGGCGCGGACGAGCACAGGAGCGAGGGGGAAAGCGACGAGCACAGTGCGTCGCGCACTGTGTTGTTGGCCGGACCGTGCCCGTGCTCGCTGCAACAAGCTCCGGCGTTGGCGAGCGCCAGGGGAAGTTAAGGGGGTGGAGACGAGGATGGTGGCGAGGCGTGGCATGCTTTGGCCGGCTGGGCAGCGAGCACGCGCTCAACAGAGAGCTGGACGGCACGCAGAGCGCGTGTTTTGCATGCCAGCACGCCCCACGCGGTCACCACGTGAACCGTGACATCAGGCCACCCTAAGCGCTACCCAAGATGTCTGGCGTGTAGTCCTTAGTAGATTTAAGTGTTACCATGGTTTGGTTTGGATCCAGGTGCAGTAGAAATGAATTTGTACTACTGACAAGTTTCTGGACAGTAACTTTGGAGAGTTACTATCGTCAAACCACTTGGAGTTAAGCGCTGGGCTTTGGGGTTTTACTTACACTTACTAAGGTAAACATGCATAGGAAAAACCAGCTATATTGGAGCTAGTAAAAAGGTAGTTGCTGTAGAAACTACCATTTCTGTCCAGAAATGACTTTATTTTCTGTAGCCAAAATAATCCAGAGAGTGGTGAAATATTTTTTCTCACAAAGGTGCCCTAGGGTCTAATGAATAATTGGGATTTTTCTCAGGATTTTTGGGGCAAGAAAAATTAGGGTTGCTTTGGAGCTCAAAGGGCTTGCTAGGGTTTTGGAGGGTAAAATGAATATTTTTCATTTAAGAAAAATATTCCAAGCAATATTTTGGGTTGAACCAGAGGTGAAATGATGGTTTTGAGGAGGAGAGGGAACACTTGGGTGAAAAGCAAGGGGTACCCAAGTGGTTAAGTCCAAATGAAGTGATTCAAAACTCCATATTCAAAACCAACTCAACTGAAAATCAAGCAAAGAAAAGAGGGCAAAAACCAGGCTGTCACAGGTTGATGCACGTTCTCGTCTTTTGTTTCGCCAGTAGAAATCTTGGGGCACTCTTTGAAGTTCTTTGTGTTGGATTGTGTATTATGAATATGAATGTGCTTTGGTGTTATTTTAGTACGAACTCTAGGATAGATCGAACGGAAATAATAGCTTTGTGTTATTTTAGTATGAACTCTTGAATAGATCAAACGGAAAGAATAGCTTTGAGGTGGTTTCGTACCCTACAAACAATTTATTCTTATGTTCTCCGCTAGATAGGAACTTTGGAGTGATTCTTCATCACACGTTGAGGGATTGCTATATGATCCAACTATGTTAGCATTGTTGCGAGATTGCACTAGTGAAAGTATGCACCCTAGGCCTCATTTTCCATCATTGCAATACCGTTTGTGCTCCGTTTTACTATCTACTACCTTGCTGTTTTTTACTGTCCGCACTTAAAAAACTCATATCTACTATCCATACTACACTTTTATCACCATTTCTTTGCCGAACTAATGCACCTATACAATTTGCCATTGTATTAGGTGTGTTGGGGACACAAGAGATTTCTTTTATTTGATTGAGGGTTGCTTTAGAGAGACTATCTTCATCCTATGCCTCCCACAGATTGATAAACATTAGGTCATCCACTTGAGGGAAAATTGCTACTGTCGTACAAAACTCTGCGCTTGGAGGCCCAACACGAGTCTACAAGAATGAAGTTGCATAGTAGACATCAATAGACAAGGTTGCTTCTTCATGGACCCTTCGTGGGTGGAGTCCTTCATGGACTCACGCAGTCGTTACCCTTCGTGGGTTGAAGTCTCCATCAATGTGGACGTACGATAGCACCACCTATCGGAACCATGCCAAAACTCTCCATGTCTACATTGCGTTTGCTCCCTCCAAACCCCTCCCCTTTACCTTCATATGCAATGATTTACATTGAGCTGCTATACTCTTAGATTTGCATGTGTAGGTTGTTTGCTTGACTAGTGCTAAGTTGCTAAAATCTGCCAAGACTTAAAATTGGGAAAAGGCTAGGTTTTTATTTGGGTCAAGTAGTGTAATTACCCCCCTCTAGACATACTTTCAATCCTACAAGTGGTATGAGAGCTTTGGTCTCCATTTGCCTTGATTTCCATAGCTTTGGTGATCATAGCCTTGGTTTCACAACCTAGGAGAGTATGGCATCTAGCGAGGGAAATTACCACCGTAGAGGTCCTTACTTTGATGGTACTAATTTTTCTAGTTGGAAACATAAGATGAAAATGCATATTCTTGGACATAACCCCGCCATTTGGGCCATTGTCTGTATTGGTTTGCAAGGTGAATTCTTTGATGGGAGAGACCCGAATCGTGAAGCTACCGCGGAAAAATTGAAGATGTTGCAATACAATTCTCAAGCTTGCGATATCCTCTTCAACAGATTGTGCCCTGAAGAATTCAACAAAATCAACCGTCTTGAGAATGCAAAGGAAATTTGGGATACAATGATTGATATGCATGAAGGTACCAACTCCGTCAAGAAATCCAAGTTGGATGTACTTCAAAGTTAGCTTGACAAGTTCAAAATGAAGGATGGTGAAGGTGTCGCTGAAATGTACTCTAGGTTTGCTCTCATCACAAATGAGATTGCCGGCTTAGGAAGTGAAGAGATGACCGACAAATTCATCATCAAGAAGATCCTAAGAGCCTTGGATGGAAAATATGATACCGTGTGCACTTTAATCCAAATGATGCCAAATTACATAGATCTCAATGAGGGAGTCCTGGATTCGGGGGTCCTCAGGTGTCCGGCCTAAAGGATGGGCCGAGTTGCATGGGCCGTACATGATCAAGTTGAAGATTATCTACCGTGTCCGGATGGGAGTTCTCAGTACGTGGACGGCAAGAATAGAGTCTGGAGGTTTCCTTCCCTGATAAACCGACCTTGTACAAACCCTAGGCCCCTCCAGTGCATATATATACTGGAGGGTTAGTTCGTAGAGGTTATCTTCTACACTATCATTGAAATCCTCATAGGCTAGACATCTAGGGTTAGCCATTACGATCCCGAGGTAGATCAACTCTTGTAACCTTCATTCTCGTCGAATATAATCAAGCAGGAGTAGGGTTTTACCTCCCTTAAGAGGGCCCGAACCTGGGTCAACACTCTGTTTCCTAGCTCCCTGTTACCATTGATCCTTAGACGCACAACTTGGGCCCCCCTTCCCGAGATCTGCCGGTTTTGACACTGATATTGGTGCTTCCATTGAGAGCTCCGTTGTGCTGCCTACAAAAAGCGATGTATGGCTCGCCTAGTCATCAACAACAATATCACTTCTGGAGGGTGCTGAGGGAGTCCTGGATTAAGGGGTCCTCGGATAGCCGGACTATATACTGTGGCTGGACTGTTGGACTATGAAGATACAAGATAGAAGACTTTGTCTCGTGTCCGGATGGAACTCTCCTTCGCATGGAAGGCAAGCTTGGTGATTCGGATATGTAGATTCCTTTCTTTGTAACCGACTTTGAACAACCCTAGCCTCCCCCGGTGTCTATATAGACCGGAGGGTTTAGACTTCTAGGGTTTAGCCACAACAATCACAACCTCATAGGCTAGACTTCTAGGGTTTAGCCAATACGATCTCGTGGTAGTGTTGGAAATATGCCCTAGAGGCAATAATAAAAGGATTATTATTATATTACCTTGTTCGTGATAATTGTCTTTTATTCATGCTATAATTCTATTATCCGGAAATCGTAATACACGTATGAATACATAGACTACTATATGTCCCTAGTGAGCCTCTAGTTGACTAGCTCGTTGATCAACAGATAGTCATGGTTTCCTGACTATGGACATTGGATGTCATTGATAACGGGATCACATCATTAGGAGAATGATGTGATGGACAAGACCCAATCCTAAGCATAGCACAAGATCGTATAGTTCGCTTTTGCTAGAGCTTTTCCAATGTCAAGTATCTTTTCGTTAGACCATGAGATCGTGTAACTCCGGATACCGTATGAGTGCTTTGGGTGTACCAAAGCGTCGAGCGTGAATCGGGTGACTATAAAGGTGCACTACGGTATCTCCGAAAGTGTACATTGGGTTGACACGGATCGAGATCGGATTTGTCACTCCGTATTACGGAGAGGTATCACTGGGCCCACTCGGTAATGCATCACCGTAATGAGCTCAAAGTGACCAAGTGTTTGGTCACGGGATCATGCATTACGGTACGAGTGAAGTGACTTGCCGGTAACGAGATTGAACGAGGTATTGGGATACCGATGATCGAATCTCGCGCAAGTAACATACCGATTGACAAAGGGAATTGTATACGGGGTTGCTTGAATCCTCGACATCGTAGTTCGTCCGATGAGATCATCGAGGAGCATGTGGGAGCCAACATGGGTATCCAGATCCCGCTGTTGGTTATTTACCGGAGAGCCGTCTCGGTCATGTCTGCATGTCTCCCGAACCCGTAGGGTCAACACACTTATGGTTCGGTGACGCTAGGGTTGTATGAATATGAGTATGTAGCAAACCGAATGTTTTTCGGAGTCCCGGATGAGATCCCGGACGTCACGAGGAGTTCCGGAATGGTCCGGAGGTAAAGAATTATATATAGGAAGTGCGGTTTCGGCCATCGGGAAAGTTTCGGGGTCACCCGGTATTGTACCGGGACCACCGGAAGGGTCCCGGGGGTCCACCGGGTGGGGCCACCTATCCCGGAGGGCCCCGTGCTCTGAAGTGGGAGGGTAACCAGCCCCTAGTGGGCTGGTCGCCCCCCTTGGGCCCTCCCTGCACCTAGGGTTGAAAACCCTAGGGTGGGGGGCGCACCCCACTTGCCTTGGGGGGCACTCCACCCCCCTGGCCGCCGCCCCCTTGGGAGATTCTCATCTCTAGGGCCGGCGCCCCCCCTAGGGGGCCTATATAAAGGAGGGATGAGGGAGGGCAGCCGCACCTAAGTCTTGGCGCCTCCCTCCCCTGCTACACCTCCTCCTCCTCCCGTAGTTGCTTGGCGAAGCCCTGCTGCATCCACCACCACGCCGTCAGGTTGCTAGATCTTCATCAACCTCTCCTTCCCCCTTGCTGGATCAAGACGGAGGAGACGTCACGCTGACCGTACGTGTGTTGAACGCGGAGGTGCCGTCCGTTCGGCGCTAGGATCTCCGGTGATTTGGATCACGACGAGAACAACTCCCTCAACCCCGTTCTCTTGAACGCTTCCGCACGCGATCTACAAGGGTATGTAGATGCATCTCTCTCTCTCTCTCTCGTTGCTAGATGAACTCATAGATGGATCTTGTTGAACGTAAGAAAATTTTATTTTATGCAACGTTCCCCGAAAGTGGCATCATGAGCTAGGTCTATGCTAGTTCTCTATTGCACGAGTAGAACACAATTTGTTGTGGGCGTAGATGTTGTCAACTTTCTTGCCGTTACTAGTCTTATTTTGCTTCAGCGGTATTGTGGGATGAAGTGGCCCGAACCGACCTTACACGTACGCTTACGTGAGACAGGTTCCACCGACTGACATGCACTAGTTGCATAAGGTGGCTAGCGGGTGTCTGTCTCTCCCACTTTAGTTGGAGCGGATTCGACGAAAATGGTCCTTATGAAGGGTAAATAGAAGTTGACAAATCACGTTGTGGCTTTTTCAGAGGTAAGAAAGCGTTCTTGCTAGAACCCTATTGCAGCCACTTAAAAGATGCAACAACAATTAGAGGACGTCTAACTTGTTTTTGCAGCAATTGCCTTGTGATGTGATATGGCCAAAAGTTGTGATGAATGATGAATGATATATTGTGATGTATGAGATCATGTTTTTGTAATAGGAATCACGACTTGCATGTCGATGAGTATGACAACCGGCAGGAGCCATAGGAGTTGTCTTAATTATTGTATGACCTGCATGTCATTGATTCAACGCCATGTAATTACTTTGCTTTATCGCTAAACCGTTAGCTATAGTAGTAGAAGTAATAGTTGGCGAGCAACTTCATGGAGAAACGATGATGGAGATCATGATGATGGAGATCATGGTGTCATGCCGGCGACAAGATGATCATGGAGCCCCGAAGATGGAGATCAAAGGAGCTATATGATATTGGCCATATCATGTCACTACTATATAATTGCATGTGATGTTTATTATGTTTATGCATCTTGTTTACTAAGATGATCCCTTATAATAATTTCAAGAAAGTGTTCTCCCTAACTGTGCACCGTTGCTAAAGTTAAATGGCTTTGAGCACCACGTGATGATCAGGTGTGATAGATTCCTATGTTCACATACAACGGGTGTAAGACAATTTTACACATGCAAAACACTTAGGTTAACTTGACGAGCCTAGCATGTACAGACATGGCCTCGGAACACAAGAGACCGAAAGGTCGAACATGAGTCGTATGGAAGATACGATCAACATGGAGATGTTCACCGACGATGACTAGTCCGTCTCACGTGATGATCGGACACTGCCTAGTCGACTCGGATCATGTAACACTTAGATGACTAGAGGGATGTCAAATCTGAGTGGGATTTCATTAAATAATTTGATTATATGAACTTATTTATCATGAACATTAGTCTAAAATCTTTGCAAAATGTCATGTAGATCAAATGGCCAACGCTCATGTCACCATGAACTTCAACGCGTTCCTAGAGAAAACCAAGCTGAAAGATGATGGCAGCAACTATTCGGACTTGGTCCTAACACGAGGATCATCCTCATAGCAGCCAAGAAACAATATGTCCTAGAAGCACCGCTATGTGAAGCACCCATCCCAGAGAACCAAGACGTTATGAACGCTTGGCAGTCTCGTGCTGATGATTACTCCCTCGTTCAGTTCAGCATGCTTTACAGCTTAGAACCGGGGCTCCAAAAGCGTTTTGAGCAACACGGAGCATATGAGATGTTCGAGGAGCTGAAAATGGTTTTCCAAGCTCATGCCCGGTCGAGAGATATGAAGTCTCCGACAAGTTCTATAGTTGTAAGATGGAGGAAAACAGTTACATCGGTGAGCACATACTCAAAATGTCCGGTTGCACAACGGCCTGTCCCAATTTGGACATTAACCTCTGGGACGAGGCGGTCATTGTGAGAATCCTTGATCCTCCCACCAAGCTACAAGAGCTTTGTGATGAACTACAATATGCAGGGGATGGTGAAAACTATTCTTGAAGTATTTTCAATGCTGAAGTCAGCAGAGGTAGAAATAAAGAAAGAACATTAAGTGTTGATGGTCAATAAAACCACTAAGTTCAAGAAGGGCAAGGGTAAGAAGAACTTCAAGAAGGACGGCAAGGATGTTGCCGCGCCATTAAGCCGATTGCCGGGAAGAAGTCAAAGAATGGACCCAAGCCCGAGACCGAGTGCTTTTATTGCAAAGGGAAGGGTCCTTTGGAAGGAACTGCCCCAAATACTTAGCATACAAGAAGGCCGGCAACACTAAAGGTATATTTGATATACATGTAATTGATGTGTACCTTACCAGTACTCGTAGTAACTCCTGGGTATTTGATACCGGTGCCGTTGCTCATATATGTAACTCACAGCAGGAGCTGCGGAATAAGCGGTGACTGGCGAAGGACGAGGTGACGATGCGCGTCGGGAATGGTTCCAAGGTCGATGTGATCGCCGTAAACCTCAATAGTTGTTATTTAGTGCCAAGTTTGAGCATGAACATTGTATCAGGATCTTGTTTAATACGAGATGGCTACTCATTTAAATCCGAGAATAATGGTTGTTCTATTTATATGAGAGATATGTTTTATGGTCATGCTCCGATGGTCAATGGTTTATTCTTAATGAATATTGAACGTAATATTACACATATTCATAGTGTGAATACCAAAAGATGTAAAGTTGATAACGATAGTCCCACATACTTGTGGCACTGCCGCCTTGGTCACATTGGTGTCAAGCGCATGAAGAAGCTCCATGCTGATGGACTTTTAGAATCTCTCCCTTATGAATCATTTGACACATGCGAACCATGCCTCATGGGAAAAATGACCAAGACTCCGTTCTCCGGAACAATGGAGCGAGCAACCAACTTATTGGAAATCATACATACCGATGTGTGCGGTCCAATGAGCGTTGAGGCTCGCGGAGGATATCGTTATGTTCTCACTCTCACTGATGACTTGAGTAGATATGGGGTATGTCTACTTGATGAAACACAAGTCTGAGACCTTTGAAAAGTTCGAGGAATTTCAGAATGAGGTAGAGAATCAACGTGACCGAAAATTAAAGTTCTTACGATCAGATTGTGGAGGAGAGTCACGAATTTGGCACACACTTAAGGAAATGTGGAATCGTTTCACAACTCACGCCGCCTGGAACACCTCAGCGTAACGGTGTGTCCGAACGTCGTAATCGCACTCTATTGGATATGGTGCGATCTATGATGTCTCTTACAGATTTACCGCTATCATTTTGGGGATACGCTCTAGAGACAGCTACATTCACTTTAAATAGGGCACCGTCTAAATCCATTGAGATGACACCGTATGAATTATGGTTTGGGAAGAAACCTAAGCTGTCGTTTCTAAAAGTTTGGGGATGCGATGCTTATGTCAAGAAACTTCAACCTGAAAAGCTCGAACCCAAGTCGGAAAAATGCGTCTTCATAGGATACCCTAAGGAAACCATTGGGTATACCTTCTACCTTAGATCCGAAGGCAAGATCTTTGTTGCCAAGAACGGATCCTTTCTGGAAAAGGAGTTTCTCTCGAAAGGAGTAAGTGGGAGGAAAGTAGAACTTCGATGAAGTACTACCTCTTGAACCGGAAAGTAGTGCAGCTCGAGGAAAATGTTACTGTGGTGCCTACACCCATCGGAGAGGAAGTTAATGATGATGATCAAGGTACTTTGGATCAAGTTGCTCTTGAACCCGTAGGTCCACAAGGACACGTTCCACACCAGTGGTATGGCAACCCTGTCACGGAAATCATGTTATTAGACAACGGTGAACCTTGAACTACGAAGAAGCGATGGCGGGCCCAGATTCCAACAAATGGCTTGAAGCCATGCAATCGAGATAGGATCCATGTATGAAAACAAAGTATGGACTTTGGCGAGACTTGCCCGATGATCGGCGAGCGATAGAAAACAAATGGATCTTTAAGAAGAAGACGGACGCGGATGGTAATGTTACCATCTATAAAGCTCGACTTGTCGCTAAAGGTTATCGACAAGTTCAAGGGGTTGACTATGATGAGACTTTTTCTCCCGTAGCGAAGCTAAAGTCCGTCCGAATCATGTTAGCAATTGCCGCATACTATGATTATGAGATATGGCAAATGGACGTCAAAACGGCATTCCTTAACGACTATCTTAAGGAAGAACTGTATATGATGCAGCCGGAAGGTTTTGTCGACCCTAAGAATGCTAACAAGGTATGCAAGCTCCAGTGATCCATTTATGGGCTGGTGCAAGCATCTCGGAGTTGGAACATTCGCTTTGATGAGATGATCAAAGCGTTTGGGTTTATCTTGAGACTTATGGAGAAGCCTGCGTTTACAAGAAAGTGAGTGGGAGCTCTGTAGCATCTCTCACATTATATGTAGATGACATACTTTTGATGGGAAATGATATAGAACTTTTGGACAGCATTAAGGCCTACTTGAATAAGAGTTTTTCAATGAAGGACCTTGGAGATGCTGCTTACATATTAGGCATCAAGATCTATAGGGATAGATCGAGATGCCTCATAGGTCTTTCACAAAGCACATACCTTGATAACATATTGAAGAAGTTCAAAATGGATCAGTCCAAGAAAGGGTTCTTGCCTGTATTACAAGGTGTGAAATTGAGCTCGGCTCAATGTCCGACCACGCGAAGATATAGAAGAGATGAGTGTCATCCCCTATGCATCAGCCACGGGGTCTATTATGTATGCCATGCTGTGTACCAGACCTGATGTAAACCTTGCCGTAAGTTTGGTAGGAAGGTACCAAAGTAATCCCGGCAAGGAACAGGACAGCGGTCAAGAATATCCTGAAGTACGAAAAGGACTAAGGACATGTTTCTCGTTTATGGAGGTGACGAAGAGCACAAATGCGTAAAGAGGTTACGTCGGCCTTTAGCTTCGACACAGATCTGAATGACTCTAAGTCACAAACCAGATATGCGTATATGTTGAATGGTGGAGCGATGGCTGGTGCGGCAGCCATAAGCGTAGCGTCGTGGCGGGATCTACATGTGAAGCGGAGTACATGGCAGCCTCGAAGGCAGCGCATGAAGCAATTTGGGTGAAGGAGTTCATCGGTGACCTAGGAGTCATACCCAATGCGTCGGGGCCGATCAAACTCTTCTCAGGACAACACTGGAGCTATTGCACTTGCCAAGGAGCCCAGGTTTCACAAGAAGACCAGGCACATCAAGCGTCGCTTCAACTCCATTCGTGAAAATGTTCAAGATCGAGACATAGAAATTTGCAAAGTGCATACGGATCTGAATGTCGCTGATCCGTTGACTAAACCTCTTCCGCGAGCAAAACATGATCAACACCAGAACTCTATGGGTGTTCGATTCATCACAATGTAACTAGATTATTGACTCTAGTGCAAGTGGGAGACTGTTGGAAATATGCCCTAGAGACAATAATAAAAGTATTATTATTATATCTCCTTGTTCGTGATAATTGTCTTTTATTCATGCTATAATTGTATTATCCAAAAATCGTAATACACGTGTGAATACATAGACTATTGTATGTCCCTAGTGAGCCTCTAGTTGACTAGCTCGTTGATCAACAGATAGTCGTGGTTTCCTGACTATGGACATTGGATGTTATTGATAACGGGATCACATCATTAGGAGAATGATGTGATGGACAAGACCCAATCCTAAGCATAGCACAAGATCGTGTAGTTCGTTTTGCTAGAGCTTTTCCAATGTCAAGTATCTTTTCCTTAGACCATGAGATCGTGTAACTCCCGGATACCGTAGGAGTGCTTTGGGTGTACCAAACGTCCACAACGTAATCGGGTGACTATAAAGGTGCACTACAGGTATCTCCGAAAGTGTCATTGGGTTGACACGGATCGAGACTGGGATTTGTCACTCCGTATTACGGAGAGGTATCACTGGGCCCACTCGGTAATGCATCATCATAATAGGCTCAAAGTGACCAAGTGTTTGGTCACGTGATCATGCATTACGGTACGAGTAAAGTGACTTGCCGGTAACGAGATTGAACGCGGTATTGGGATACCGACGATGAAATCTCGGGCAGGTAACATACCGATTGACAAAGGGAATTGTATACGGGGTTGCTTGAATCCTCGACATCGTGGTTCTTCCGATGAGATCATCGAGGAGCATGTGGGAGCCAACATGGGTATCCAGATCCCGCTGTTGGTTATTGACTGGAGAGCCGTCTCGGTCATGTCTGCATGTCTCCCGAACCCGTAGGGTCTACACACTTAAGGTTCGGTGACGCTAGGGTTGTATGAATATGAGTATGCAGCAAACCCAATGTTCTTCGAGTCCGGATGAGATCCCGGACGTCACGAGGAGTTCGGAATGGTCCGGAGGTAAAGAATTATATATAGGAAGTGCGGTTTCGCCATCGGGAAAGTTTCGGGTCACCTCAGATTGTACCGGGACCACCGGAAGGGTCCTGGTCCACCGGTGGGGCCACCTATCCCGGAGGGCCCGTGGGCTGAAGTGGGAGGAAACCAGCCCCTAGTGAGATGGTGCGCCCCCCCTTGGGCCCTCCCTGCGCCTAGGGTTGAAAACCCTAGGGTGGGGGGCGCACCCCACTTGCCTTGGGGGGCACTCCACCCCCCTGGCCGCCGCCCCCTTGGGAGATTCCCATCTCCAGGGCCGGCGCCCCCCCAGGGGGCCTATATAAAGGAGGGGGGAGGGAGGGCAGCCGCACCTAAGTCTTGGCGCCTCCCTCCCCCTGCTACACCTCCTCCTCCTCCTCCCGTAGTTGCTTGGCGAAGCCCTGCCGGAGCCCTGCTGCATCCACCACCACGCCGTCGTGCTGCTGGATCTTCATCAACCTCTCCTTCCCCCTTGCTGGATCAAGACGGAGGAGACGTCACGCTGACCGTACGTGTGTTGAACGCGGAGGCGCCGTCCGTTCGACGCTAGGATCTCCGGTGATTTGGATCACGACGAGAACGACTCCCTCAACCCCGTTCTCTTGAACGCTTCCGCACGCGATCTACAAGGGTATGTAGATGCATCTCTCTCTCGTTGCTAGATGAACTCATAGATGGATCTTGGTGAACGTAGGAAAATTTATTTTATGCAACGTTCCCTGACAGGTAGATCAATTCTTGTAATACTCATATTCATCAATTCTTGTAATACTCATATGCAACGTCACCTGGGTAAACATTGTGTCCCCCGCCTCCTGTTACCATTAGCCTTAGACGCACAGTTTGGGACCCCCTACCCGAGATCCGCCGTTTTTGACACCGACATTGGTGCTTTCACTGAGAGTTACGCTGTGACGTCGAAGATAGGCTTGATGGCTCCGTCAATCGTCTACAACAACGCAGTCCAGGGGGAGATTTTCCTCCTCGGATAGATCTTCGTATTCGGCGGCTTCGCACTGCGGGCCAACTCGCTTGGCCATCTAGAGCGGATCGATAGCTACGCCCCTAGCCATCAGGTCAGATTTGGAAGCCTGAATTTTGTGGCCGATATCCGCAGAGACTTGATCTTCGACGGATTCAAGCCCATAACGGTTGCCCCAGCCACCACGATGAACATGACCTAGATCTGTCATCTGGCCACGCACAGGAGATAGCGCCTATGACTGCCCTGGCCCTAGAGCCGGAGCGAATTGCAATGTCCGAAGACGGGAAGCTTAACCCCGGCACGGAGGCCGCAGACTCAGCGGCGCTCGAGCCGCACACAGACCCAACATCAGGCTGGGCTTGTGTCACCAGAACCTCGGACTCGTCTCCGGCCATGTGTTCCGGACCATGTGCATCCGCGTTCGTCGAACCTGATTGGGCGCCGGTCTTGGAGTTCAGCTCCGCGGACATCTTCCAGCACTTGCCTTTTGGCAACGTGTGAAACTCATTAAAATCTCTCTCCTTGACAGGGGACTCTCGGCCGAACTATCTCCGGTTTGGATGGGAAGCGGATGACGAAGAACTTCGTTTCCTACTCACCACCCACTTTGTAGGCACTGTCAATGACTTAACTGACATGCTTGATTACGACTCCGAAGACATCGACGGTATGGGCGACGATGCCGGAGAGGAGCAAGAACCACTGCCTACAGTGTGTTGGACAGCCACCTCCTCGTACGACATATACATGGTGGATACACCCAAACAAAAACAACGACGATGATGAAAATCTAGTCGAGGATAAACCTCCTGAGATACAGCCGAAGCACCGACATCAGCGGCGCCGCTCTAAGCCACGTCATAGTAAAAGCAGCAACACCATCACAGAAGAAGACAACACTCCGGACGGTGCCAAAAATAATGAAGACCCTATGGAGCCAACCTCTGAGCAGAAGGAACTGGAGGATGGGCGAGTCAACCCTGGCGAACAGGCCATGAATGAAGACTTGGAGGATAGCAACTACCTTCCACTCTTCGAGGACGAGGTGAGCCTCGGCGATGACTATTTTATCATGCCTGAGGAGCCTGTCGAGCAGGAACGCTTTAAGCGTCGGCTAATTGCCACTGCAAGGAGCCTTAAAAAGAAGCAGCAGCAGCTTCAAGCTGATCAAGATCTGCTCAATGAAAGATGGACTGATGTCTTGGTAGCCGAGTAATATGGCCTCGAGCGCCCAACCAAAAGCTACCCGAAGCGCAAACTGTTACCACAGTTCGATGACGAGGCGCTGGAGCCCGTCCTACCAAGGTACAAGGTGGCTGACCGACCACCACGTGGCCGGGACAAAGCGGCACCTCAGGACGAACAACAGCCCGCACTACCTCGCCGAACAAACAGAAATACAACAGCCTGGGGATACACACATGACCTGCGACATGACTTGGAAAATAGAGCAGGTCAGACAAGATCGATCTAGGGATCACGGAGGCGTGCCCAGATGTGTGACAATGAACATCCGGCTGAACGTGACAAACATAACCACGTCCGGGCCGAAAATCGCAGACGAACTCCATCCGAGCTACGTCACGACTTGGCCCGAAATAAAGGCGCCACACACCCCCTTTGCTTCACTGATGAAGTAATGGGACACGATTTCCCAGAAGGGTTTAAACCCGTGAACATCGAATCATATGATGGCACAACAGACCCCGCGGTATGGATTGAGGACTTTCTTCTCCATATTCATATGGCCCGCGGTGATGATCTTCACGCCATCAAATACCTCCCGCTCAAACTCAAGGGACCAGCTAGGTACTGGTTGAACAGTCTGCCCGAAAAATCCATTGGCAGCTGGGAGGACTTGGAGGACACCTTCCTCGACAACTTCCAAGGAACATATGTCCGACCTCCGGATGCCTATGACCTAAGTCACATAATCCAATAGCCCGGAGAGTCAGCCAGGAAATTCTGGACTAGGTTCTTAACTAAAAAGAATCAGATCGTCGACTATCCGGACACCGAAGCCCTAGCGGCCTTTAAACACAGCATCCGCGACGAATGGGTGGCCAGACACCTCGGCCAGGAAAAACTGAAGTCCATGTAAGCCCTGACGGCACTCATGACCCGCTTTTGTGCGGACGAAGATAGTTGGCTAGCCCACAGCAGTAACAATACAAGTGAACCTGGCACTTATGAAGCCAGAAACAACAACGACAAGCCCCGACGCAATAGACATAAGCGTCGAAACAACAGTGACGAAGACACGGTGGTCAACGCCAGATTTAGTGGCTCTAAGTCCGGTCAGCGGAAGAAGCCATTTAAGAGAAGTAATCCAGGCCCGTCCAGTTTGGACCGCATACTAGATCGACCATGCCAAATTCACAGCACTCCAGATAAACCAGCCAATCATACCAACATGGAATACTGGGTCTTCAAACAGGCCGACAAGTTAAATGCCGATAATAGGGAGAAAGGGTCGCAAAGCGATGACGATGACGAGGAACCCCAAGCACCGAACACAGGGGGACAGAAGAAGTCCCCCCCCCCCCCCCCCAAGTTAAAACGGTGAACATGATATACGCCACCCATATCCCTAAGAGGGCGCATGGCGTGCACTTTCGAGGGCGTCTGTGATGGAGCCAGTTTCCCCAAAGTTCAACCCATGGTCATCCTGTCCGATCACCTTCAATCGCAGGGACCATCTGACCAGTATCCGGCATGGCGGTTCAGCCGCACTGGTTCTCGACCCAATCATCGATGGATTCCACCTTACGTGAGTCTTCATGGATGGTGGCAGCAGCATGAACCTGCTTTATCAGGATACAGTGCGCAAAATGGGTATCGATCCCTCAAGGATCAAGCCTACAAAAACCACCTTTAAAGGTGTCATACCAGGAGTAGAGGCCTGCCGTACGGGCTCAATCACACTGGAAGTGGTCTTCGGATCCTCGGATAATTTCCGAAGCGAAGAGTTGATCTTTGATATCGTCCCGTTCCGCAGTGGCTACCATGCACTGCTCGGACGAACCGCATTTGCTCGATTCAATACGGTGCCACATTACGCCTACATCTAGCTCAAGATGCCCGGAGCACGCGGTGTCATAACGGTCAACGGAAATACGGAACACTCCCTCCGTACAGAGGAGCACACCGCAGCTCTTGCAGCAGAAGTACAGAGCAACCTTTTTAGGCAGAACCTCAATTCGGCAGTAAAGCTCCAGGACGTCGTCAAGCGAGTCTGAACTACTCTGCAGTAGGACAGTCCCGCTCGTCCAGAGTGTGACTAGCAATTCGGCCTCCGTCCCAGTCCCAATCAAGCAGTGACATTTGTGCCGCGCGTACATAACTACGCACTTAAAATACCATGGGCATGGACGGAGGCACAGCTAGACCGTGATCCATAATGCGGTTCAACCGCCCCTGGATCCACATACCTTCACTTTTTCTTTTTCTTTTTAATTTCAGGTTTTTCTCTTCTGGAGGCTTTTCTGATAACCTAATCATCGGACCTATCTCGGGACGGATACACCAAGAAGGCAAGGAGCTTTGACGTACAAGGGAACCGCCAGGTGGTCTCTGCTAATGATCGTTATACTTGTTTTGAATACCTGCACGCAGCTTGCCCTTCGTCATGGCATGTCAAATAGCCTTACTTGCTTATCGCATTACTTGTACAAGTACGCCTTGACGTATTAATCAAATTACAATGGAAAATAGTTTGCGGCTCAATATTTGCAGCGTCAGCTTATTACTTGGTTTTTCCTTTTTCTTTATATTCTTATCTATTGAAACCGTACACACTGGTACGCCTTAACACACTAGGGGCTTCATCATGCCCCGCAATACGGCAATAAAGTCCGAACACTTTTACAATACAGTTCAGCACCCCGAACTTATAGCATTATATGCATCGGCTCCGAATCATGTCTTTGGTCAATAGTTGGGTTGCCCGGCTCCTGTGCTTACTACCTTACGTTCCGCTATATCGGCTAGGGTAGTAAAGGAAGAACTACTGTGATTGTGTCCTGGTTCTTCCGGACGAGCACCTCAGTAGAGAAAGACGAAAACTGATTGTCATGATGTGGCAAGAGCTGGTCAGCTGTTCGAGAGGTTTTAAATCCTTAGAGATTTTTTCTACATCATGCGAGGAATCGGTTTTTATCCGATTAGGCGTGTATATCGCCCCAAGTTCGGCCTTCCGAATACCAGGGGCTGCGCCAAAATTTTCATTGTCAAACTCCTATGGCTAAGTGAGGGTGATAAAGCTGTATAGTCCGATTGCCTTGTTCGCTGTGCTAAACACCTCCTTTAAGGACCAAAATTTGGAGTAAAGAGTGTTTAGATTTATCCCGAAGACCCTCGTACTATCTACGTGGGGGTAGAAGCTGACAACTGGCTAACTCTCATATTTCATAAACGGCCGCACAGGAGGTAAAACTTTAAAAAATAGCAGACATTATATTACATAACGAATCTAT
This sequence comes from Aegilops bicornis, assembly GCA_021605145.1. NCBI lineage: Eukaryota > Viridiplantae > Streptophyta > Magnoliopsida > Poales > Poaceae > Aegilops > Aegilops bicornis. The sequence continues at coordinate 141,022,953 of CM038672.1, forward strand.
TTAATAATATAGGACAGGATAACATGAGTGCGTTCATGGGAATATGGTATCCTTGGCACATTGCTCCGCCACAAGGCGGGATCCCTCCAGGACACTGTCAAAATACAGTTCGGGTCGGCGGTGCTCCTTGCCCTCAGGCGGCCCCTCGGTCATCAGCTTTGTTGCGTCCATCTTCGCCCAATGCATCTTAGCGTGGGCAAAGGCCATCCGCGCGCCTTCAATATAGACCGACTGCTTGATGGCTTCAAGCCGAGGGCAGGTGCTGACAAGCCGCTTCACGAGTCCGAAATAGCTGCTAGGCATGGCTTCGGAATGCCATAGCCGGATTATCAAATCCTTCATGGCTAGTTCGGCCGCCTTATGCAGCTCGACCAGCTGTTTCAGCTGATCGCTAAAGGGCACTGGATGTTCCGGTCCAAGGTATTGCGACCAGAACAGCTTCTCCGTTGAGCTCCCCTCTTCGGCTCGATAGAATTCGGCAGCGTCTGACACGCTGCGTGGCAGATCCACAAACGCCCCTGGAGAGCTCCAAATCCGGGTAAGTAAAAGGAACCTTTCATTCACATATCTACTTTGCATAATGAAAGCCTTGCCCGCCGTAATCGTCTTGGCCGCCTGGATTTCCTGGAGGGCGCCCTGTGCTTCGGCTCGACATCTTGTGCACTCTGGCGGGCCTTGGCAAGTTCGGACTCCCGATTCTTAAAATCGCGCTCGAAGGACTCGTACTTCTTGATGGCGTCCTGGAGCTCTTGCTAGACCTCGCTGACCCGGGCCTCCTGCTTCTCGCGCGTGGCGCGTCCGTTGGCCGCTTTGTCCTCGGCCTCGGCCAATGCCTTCTTGAGGGCCGCTACTTCAGTCATGGCCCCTAATAAAGTTCATGACACTTTAGTCAGCATGAACCATTCATCCTTCCAAAATATATGCACAGGTTACTGCATACCTTGGCTGTCCTCCAACTACTTTTCACGAGGCCGAGCTCTTCCTTGGCCCGCTCCAGGTTCTGCTTCAGTCCGGAGACCTCCGCAGTATGAGCGGCAGAAGCCAGCAGCGACACTTGCTTATTCACATAGACATATTATGTTAGACTCCTGCGAAAATTATTTTGATCCTCTGTTCAACTTTTCTTTCCGAACACCGAACAGAGTATCAGGGGCTACTGTCTATACTATGACATTATTTTTACAATTACATTACTTACCACAAAGCCTGTTAGAAGGCTAGTGCAGGCTTAGGTCAGTCCGCTTTTGGCGGACTGGATTTTCTCAATCACCGTACTCATAAGAGTATGGTGTTCTTCAACAATGGAAGCGCCTCACAGCGCTTCCAGCAATCTATCATGTGCCTCTGGATGGACAGAGGTCATCGGTGGAGTTGGCTCACCCCCCTCTTTCGAAAGAGATGGCTTGCCTGAGTCCGGAGCCACATGGGCCTCCAGAGCTGTGTTCGGCTGGGGGCCAAATTGGATACGTCCCCCATCGTCGGTGTCCATGGGGGTTTGCTCCCCCATGTGTTCGGCAACCGTGGTCTCACCTTCCGGCACCACCAGGACGGCCTCATGAGCCTCTCCCTGGCCTGGGATCCTTGAAGACAACACCTCGGTGTTGACCACCGCCTTGGGTGAGGAGGCCATCGAAAGGGACCCACTGTCCATGGCCGACGGGTCCAGCGACCCTTCTGAAGAGGAGGATAGCTCGATGTTGGACTGGGCCAGACTGCAGATGCATGATCCAGCACGTTAAAAACAATAAAGTAAAAAGGCCAGATATATTACTGTGTTCGGACACATACGATTTGGCCAGGGGCTTTGTCGCTGGGCTCCCACTCCGAGCTGCCGTTGGTGGCCGCTGCGGAGTTGTCCGGAAGGGAAGTTTTCCCCTTATTGGACACCTTGGCCTCCAGGTGTGTGGAGGCCGTCCTCTTCTTTCTCCCCCCTACAGGGGGGAATGGATTTCTTCTTCTTCCTCCTCTTCTTCCTCGTCGTCTTCAGCGACGGAGGAGCGATCCTCGACGTCTTCGAACATTGCGTCCGAAGCGCCTTTGCGACGGAGACCATCTCTGGTCCCCTTGGCCTTCTTCTCCGGCACCTTATAAGGCGCCGGAAACAACATCTTCGTCAGAAGCGGGGTTTCTTGGTCTTCAGGCAGCAGAGCCGGACAGTTAATCCGCTCCGCTATCTCTATCCAGGCTTGCAAAAATTGGTAGGGAGGCTTAGATTCCTTCCTCAAATATGCCAGTAAAAGATATGCCTTGAAAACATGAAAGAACTTACCGGGTTAGCCTGGCGTTTCAAGCTAAGCCCACGATCCTCGGTCGTGGTCGATGGTGTCTCGCCGGCCTTGGAAAGCACCTTCCAGATGTCTTCGTGCGTCGTGCCGAAGAGCTCTAGTAGCATCTGGTGCTTGGCCGGATCGAACTCGCACAAATAGCAAATTCGGCGTTGGCACGGAAGGATCCGGCGAACGAGCATAACCTGGATCATGCTGACGAGCTTGATTCTCTTGTTTATCATGTTTTGGATGCACGTCTGGAGCCCTGTCAGCTCGTCCGAAGAACCCCAGGCCAGGCCTTTCTCCTGCCAGGAGGTGAGCCGCATCGGGACTCCGGATCGGAACGCGGGGGCCGCCGCCCAATTGGTGTCGCGCGGATCGGTGATGTAGAACCACCCCGACTGCCACCCTTTGACAGTCTCCACAAAGGAGCCTTCAGGCTAGGTGACATTGGGCATTTTGCCCACCATGGTGCCTCCGCACTGTGCTTGTTGGCCGCTCACCACCTTCGGCTTCACTTTGAAGGTCTTCAGCCACAGGCCGAAGTGAGGTGGGATGCGGAGGAAGGCCTCGCACACGACAATAAATGCCAAGATGTTGAGGATAGAGTTGGGGGCCAAATCATGGAAGTTTAGCCCGTAGTAAAACTTCAGTCCATGGACAAACAGGTGGAGAGGAAATCCCAGCCCGCGGACGAAGTGTGTGAGGAACACAACCCTCTCATGGGGCTCTGGGGTAGGGATGATCTGTCCCTTGGCCGGAAGTCGGTGAACGATTTCCTTGGCTAGGTACCCGGCCTCCCGGAGCTCCTTGATGTCCTTCTTCTTGACGGAGGAGGCCATCCACTTGCCTCCTACTCCGGATCCGGACATGATTGGGGTGTTTTTTGGGCAGAGAAGGCGAGAACTTGGGCGCTGGAGCTCGAGAATAGATGGGCAGAGGAAGGAGAAGGCATGGGTGAACAAGGATGAATCCTTATCCCTTTATAAAGGTAGTAAAAGTCATGCGCCTCCCCACTCGCCTTAAAATTCGCCTATTTCCCTAGCGCAGTGCAGATGACACGGTTGGGTTACCCATGCCCGTATTGATGAGAATCCCGTGATAAGGGGACATGATCTCTACTTTGACAAGACGTGCCAATGAAGCCGCACCTCAAAATACGGAGCGGCAGGCTAAAAAATGGTTCGAATAATGACCAGGCAGTGGCGTGATGTCACGCTACAAAAAGTTATCAGCGGATTGGACTCGTGAAATATTATACTCTCTATGGTGGTGTGTGGTACTTGTTTTGCAGAGCGGACACATTTTCTATGTTCGGAAGGCTATGTTGGAGTATTCGGAGAAGGAACAAACCTTGCAATGCCGAAGACAATCTGCGGACCGGACTTATCGTGATTGAAGCCTGGTTCAGGGGTTACTAAGGGAGTCCTGGATTAAGGGGTCCTCGGACAGCTGGACTATATACTGTGGCTGGACTGTTGGACTATGAAGATACAAGATAGAAGACTTCGTCCCATGTCTGGATGGAACTCTCCTTTGAGTGGAAGGCAAGCTTGGTGAATCAGATATGTAGATTCCTTTCTTTGTAACTGACTTTGTACAACCCTAGCCTCCCCCGGTGTCTATATAAACCGGAGGGTTTAGACTTCTAGGGTTTAGCCACAACAATCATAACCTCATAGGCTAGACTTCTAGGGTTTAGCCATTACGATCTCATGGTAGATCAACTCTTGTAATACTCATATTCATCAAGATCAATCAAGCAGGAAGTAGGGTATTACCTCCATAGAAAGGGCCCGAACCTGGGTAAACATTGTGTCCCCCGCCTCCTGTTACCATTAGCCTTAGACGCACAGTTCGGGACCCCCTACCCGAGATTCCTCGGTTTTGACATCGACAGGTGCCTGGCTTCAGGGCAGACCCTCCGGTTTGGCGGTTTCACCATGAGGGCCCGCACGGCCGTCGAGCCTGCGACTCCTCCCATGGCCGCCGGACACCGTCCTCACATTGGCCCTAAGTACACTGAAAAATTGGATCCGACAGATGTTTTGTCCTTACGAACTACTAGACCGCATCGCCCCCCTGGGTGTCTCAACGGACTATGATTGGATCGGGCTCAAGCCCGACCAGAGGGAAATTAATCACCCACCGATCACCCGCTTCGTGGCGGTCATCGATGAATTGTCCACAGACACTTCTCTCCCCGTATTGAGGACCAAGTATGTTCGGGTCTCCGAATCCCCTGAGACGGATACTCCCCCTTCGGACGGAACTTTACTCCCACCTGACTCTGGTTCAGGTGTAGGATTGCCGGAGCCTTTGCGCTTAACCGGACCCGAACCAGTTACCTTGGAAGCCATACCGGCTCCAAACACAAATGTGGGACAGGATCCAAAATTTAATCCACCCACCAACCACAATCTATATTCTCCAAGCAACTCAGGTCCTCCAGATATATACGACCTGATGTATGTGCGGTAGCAGCCCCAGGAAACGGTCCACCACTTTTGGGCCAAATTCCAGCTTGTTAAAAACAAGATTAAGGACTGCTCAGACGATGACATAGTTTCGGTCTTACACCATAATTGCATAGACGAAGGGATATTGAATGCCCTCGACCTTCGCCACATACAGAGTTTCACGGAATTATTGCATGTAGTACAAAAGTACTGCACAATTGAAAGCATATGGAGGTCCCAAAAAACTTAACTAGAGCCCGCCACCTCGAGCAGTGTGTGGCCCGGGCGAAAAGAAAATACCCCGGCGGGTCACCCAACCGTCGGGTTGTGGGCAGGAAGAACAAGCCCTTCGCGGGACACAGGTCTGTTCTTGACGAACTATTGGACAAACCATGCCCGATCCATACCACTCCGCACACAGTCCCAACCCATAGCCTCCGAGCATGTTGGGTACTCCAGCAGGTAGCAAAAAGTGGAGAGGCCATCCTCACCACAACTTCAGAAGGATACTCACCGGAGAAGGACAACTTTAACATCCTAACAGTCTTCAAGACTTTCTCTTCTAACAATCGGCGCAAACGGGCGCTCCGCGACCTCGCCAAAGTCCAGCAAGTTACCGCACTGAGCCCATGGAGCGACACAGCGATAACCTTTATGGCCGAAGATGTACCAAAGGCTCGGTCAATCCGAGCACCTTCCTCCTTAGTACTAAACCCCATCGTTGATGGTTTCCGGCTTACTAAAGTGCTCATGGGCGGCGGAAGTGTACTTAAACTCATCTATGAGGACACGCTCGATAAGATGCAGATGGATAGGCCACACATCGAGCAAAGCAACACCACCTTTTCGAGGTATTATCCCCAGTCGAGAGGCACCTTTCTTGGGAAAAATCAAACTGGATGCGGTGTTCGGCACTCCTGAGAACTATAGATCCGAAGAGTTGCTCTTTCGTGTGGTCCCCTTCAATAGTGGGCATCACGCTATCCTCGGCCGGGACGCTTTCTCACCTTTCAAGCTATACCCCATTATGGGTACATGAAGCTCAAAATGCCCGGCCCTAATGGAATCATTACAATCTTGAGCGACCCGGACAACGCCCTTCGTCCCGAAAACAAAACCGCAACCTTGGCCCTTGAGGCACTATCTGAAGCACTAGCGGCAGAGGAATTAACCACCTTACGAGCGACAGTGGATAGGGACGATGTGATCCTTGATAAGAGATCCAAGTCCACCTCTTTCAAGCTAGTCAAAGAAATAGTAAAGTTCCAAGTGCACCCGACAACCCTAATAAAACAGCATCTATCGGAGCACAGCTGGACCCGGCAGTGGACGCCGCCCTTCGCGCATTCCTGTGCGAGAATTGGGATATTTTCTCCTGGCACCCTTCAGATATGCCCGACATCCCATGAAGACTGGTCGAAGACAGTCTCAACATAATCAAAGGATTCAAACCCGTAAAGCAGACACTACGGCGATTCTCCGAACCCAAGCGTCAGGCCATGGGAGAAGAGCTAGCCAAGCTATTAGAGGCCGGGTTCATTAGGGAAATCAAACATCCGGATTGGTTAGCCAACCTGGTTATGGTACCTAAAAAGGACAAATCGTGGCGCCTGTGTGTCGACTTCATGGACCTCAACAAGGCTTTCCCTAAAGATCCCTTCCCATTGCCTCGCATCGACAAAATCATTCACGCAACTGCAGGACACGATTCTTTGTGTTTCCTCGACGCCTATTCCAGATACCATCAGATTAAGATGAAGGAATCAGACCAGGCTGCAACCGCATTCATCACCCCTTACGGTCCCTTCTGCTTCAATATTGTGCCCTTCGGACTCAAAAACGCAGGGGCTACCTACCAGTGCATGATTCAAACATGCTTGGAAAAGCAAATAGGCAAAACAGTCGAAGCATGCGTGAACGACGTGGTCATCAAGACAAAGCACATTGAGTCACTGGTGGACGACCTTCGCCTCACCTTTGACAATCTTCGAACATACGACATCCGGCTTAATCCAGAAAAATTTGTCTTCGAAGTTCCGGCCGGAAAGTTCCTAGGTTCATTGTTTCCCATAGAGGAACGGAGGCAAACCCAGCCGAGATCCGAGCTATATCACAATTGGCCATACCAACAGACCTAAAGCAAGTCCAGAAACTAGCTGGATGCGTCATGGCTTTAAGCCGATTTATCTCCAAATTAGTAGAAAAAGCATTGCCATTATGCAAGCTACTGCGCTGCAATGACAACTTCAAATGGACGGACGCAACCATAGTCGGATTGGAAGAAATCAAGGCCCTTCTGGAAAGCAACCCAATCTTGGCCGCACCTGGTGTTAGAGAGCCTATGTTACTATACATTTCGGCAACTAACCAGGTAGTCAGCGTCGTCCTTGTCGTCGAACAAGGGGAGGAGGGACATAAATTCCCCACCCAAAAACTAGTTAACTATGTATCGGAGGTCCTTACACCTTGCAAATCCCGATACCCTCACTATCAGAAGATAGCCTACACAGTCTTCATGGCATCCCGCAAACTTAGACACTACTTCCAGGAGTGTTCGGTCACAGTGGCATCCGAAGTGCCACTGAATGACATCATCAATAACAGGATGCCACTGGCCGCATAGCCAAATGGGCCATCGAGCTATTACCGTTCGAAATCATATACAAGCAACACCAGGCTATTAAATACCAGGTAGTGGCCGACTTCGCCGCTGAACGGACGGAATTCGAACTCCCTACAGATTACAACTCATACTCTAATTAGATTATGTACTTCGATGGCTCCAAAATGCTAGCGGGACTAGGGGCTTGTGTAATCCTCACATCCCCTACAGGGGACATAGTCCGCTACGTACTGCAAATTATGTATACGGACTCTAATAATGCAGTTGAATATGAGTCGCTACTACACAGTCTTCGCATGGCTATCTGCATGGGTATACAACGCTTGGAGGTGCGCGGCGATTCGAACCTCGCAATTTCCCAGGTTAATGGAGAGTTTGATGCAAAGGACCCCAAAATGGTGGCATATCGAAATGCCATATTAAAATTGCCAGCCCGGTTCAACGGACTTGAGTTCCATCATGTCACCCGAGAAAGTAATCAGGCATCCAACATCCTCGCTCGTATGGGCGCTAAGTGCGACCCCCTACCACCCAACACCTTCGTGGAAAGGCTCTTTAAGCCATCCGTGGTATGGCAGGATGACAACGGAGATGGCAATGCGGACCTGATCACACCCCCAACCGCCAAACACAACGCAGACAATGTCGGGGGTCCAGATATTGAGATAACACCCTCTGCTCATGAGATCATGGCGGTTATCGCTCCCTGGACCAAACCATTCTTGGCCTACCTTAATAGGCAATAGCTCCCTGACGATCAAAACAACGCGCGATGCATAGTTCGGCGCTCCAAGGCATTTAAAGTTCATGAGGGTGAACTATATAAAAGAAGTACTACCGGAGTCCTTCAAATGTGTATCTCCGAAGAGGAGGGAAGGCAGCTCTTGGCAGAAATACATGCCGGCCTCGGCGGTCATCACGCTGCAGCCCGCGCCCTTGTAAGCAAGGCGTTCCGGACAGGCTTTTTCTGTCCTATGGCCTGAGCTGATGCTCAAGACCTTGTCCAACGCTGCGTGGGCTGTCAGCTTTTCGGCAATCAAAGCCACATGCCTCCCACCGCATTAAGAACAGTCCCCATTACTTGGCCCTTTGCGGTCTGGGGGCTTGACATGGTTGGACCCTTAAAGGGGGAAGCCACAAAAAAAATACTTGCTAGTCATGGTGGATAAATTCACTAAATGGATTGAGGCCAAACCAGTACAAATAGCTGAGGCTGGACCAGTGATTGACTTTATATCTGGTGTAGTCCACCGTTATGGTGTCGCACACAGTGTCATCACTGATAATGGCTCTAACTTCACAACTGATGAGGTGAAAACTTGGTGCACTAATTTAGGCATTAACCTCGACTACGCATCTGTATACCACCCTCAAAGAGACGGCCAAGTCTGTCGGTGTCCTGGATATGGCGTTATCCAGGCCTGCCTGCCTGCGGCCGACCACATGGCTCCATCGACGGCCTGGTACGGCCCAACTTCAGCATCAACTACTCAAGACCCTCGCGAGGGGACAAGCCTCGCAAGGCGGATGACACCAAGACCCCCGAGGGGATCAACCTCCTCAGGCTGGCTCCCGAGGGGCGGAGGGTTCTATGCAAGGTTTACCTCATGAGGCTCAGCTGACGTGAGCCATGACGACTAAGGCCTGGCGGGCGCCAAGCGGGCGCAGAGTGCAGATTTCCTCTTCGGTGCAAAGGAGGCGAGCCACAGGCACGGAGTCCCAAGGAATCAGCCAAAGGTTTCCATTCTGGTGCAACGAGACCAAAACTGCCAGGACGGCAGGACGGAGGTCATCGACGAGCCCACCGCAGCGTGACGACAAGAGGCTTTTCGCAGGTGAAGACTACTTTTGTCAGGATAAGTTGTACTACTTGTCCTCTTTAAAATCCGGCCGTTATGGGATCCCTTCCCGCCAACATTTGGGAGGAGGACCAAGGCCACTATAAATAGGACTAGCCACCACCATAGAGGAGGACAAGTCGAGCTAGCTCACACCACACCAGCTCCCTTGAGCCCAAGAACACCTCACCTCCTGAGGCCAGTTCATCCACTGTACTAGTTCATCCTTAGCCCTCCGAGGCAATCCACCAAAATGCTGGAGTAGGGTATTACACCACAAGGTGGTCCGAACCAGGATAAACTGTTGTTTCTCTTTGTCTCTTTGAGCTTGTCGCGCTTGGCTTAGGGGGATCGTGAGTAGGCAGGATGGGTAGGTTGAGATCTCCGCATGCACCCTAGAGTTCGAACCTCTCAAGGGTTTGCGGAACCCGTAATCCGACATTTGGCGTGCCAGGTAGGGGTGCGTCAGATTTTCTCTTCCGTCGACCGGTCCTCCACCTCTCCACCAACGCCATAGCCGACGCCCCGAGGACGCACGTTGAGCATTGGGTCGTCCAGGCCTCCTCGGCAGCGCCAGCTGACGAGGAAGACCTCCAATCTGCTTTGCTCGCGGCCCGCGCTCCACCGGGGGCGACCGGCCATGGGGGGTGCACCGCGCAACCTTCTCCACTGGCGCCACGCCGCAGTCGCCGCCTCGCGATCTGCAAACTACGCTGCAGCAACCGCTCCACACACGCGCAGGGAACATGCAAACATGCTGGCAGCGGTCATCGTGGCCCGAGAGCTCTTACGGTGCACGCTGCTAGAAAGTGCCGCAACGCCCTGCTGGAACGGGTCGCCGAGCTACTGGATGCAGTGTGCGGGGGGAGGGGGGCTGCGCCATTCTGTACCCTGCCCACGTTGCATGCGGTGGTGAGGGCGCGCGCTCATCCCCGACACAACTGCGCGCCCCCTCCGAGGGCCCCTGAAGAGCCTCTCGGCGCCGACCAGCCCCGTGGAGCAGCCCACGCCACTCCGAACGTGCTACCTCGGTGCGGGGCTGCTCCATGCGACTTCACCAGGGGCCGCACTAGAGTATCGGCCCCTGGCCGGCAGGACCAAAGGGTGACTAAATAAGGTGGGAATGTGAGGCAGCCGGGCGGCATTTCTGGCGCAGCCAGCCCGGAAGCTTACGTCCCCGTCGCGATGGACCCAAGGCATGTGCCGGGAGAGGGCCCCAGCCGATCCCCCACGCCAGGCTGGGCGCTGGACATACACGAGGCCGAGCTGTCCTTCGAGCCGCCACCAAGCCCCGCCAACATCTCCAACGGTGACAACCTCTGGGTACAGCTAACGCCAAGGGGCACGCTTAGGCTGACCATGGACCGCAGGTACATCAGGACGCAACTACCGCCAGGACTCGCAGGACGATAGATCCCCCACAGGAGCGCGAAGGATGTTGGGAGCAGTGCGGGGGAAGCCCGGCGACAGGACCCTCCTTGCGCTGCACAGAGCAGGGCCCTGCCTGGACGTAGGTTCCTCACCGGGTAAGGCGTCGGCGAGTCCTTCTCCCTAGTGGGGGGCCTGCGGTCGCCGAGGACACCATCAGCATCCGCCTGGCCCCTTGGTCTTGTCCTGGTTTCCGGTCTCCCCAACGGTGGTCAGGGGTGGCGCACGGCAGGGTCCTCATCAGGCGACATGAAGCAAGGCTCTGGCCTGTGAAGGTATCCGCTCGTGACACTCTCACGTAATAACGAGTGGGGCTGTACACGCCCCGGACTCTCCTGACTGCCGCCCTGGGGCCTCACGGGGGCTTTCGCCCACGTCCCAGTGGAAGCACTTAGCTCCATGCTGGTGAGAAGACTTGAAGGCTAGCTAGACGGTGGACGCGGCCATTTGCTTTTGCCTCTTTTCTGTACTTGTTCGGCGACTTCCTGAAGTAGTTTGACTTTCATGTGTTTATAAAAATGGGGGGAGTTTTCTCGTTTCGTGTCGCTCTCTTGCCTTCAGTTCTTGCGTTCTTTCTAGAGCTCGTGATGGTTGCCCTACCCTCAAGTGCCTCACGAGCAGTGGCTGGGTATGGTGCATGCACTGGCGCCGACCGCCCCCCTGAGGGGCTCAAGGGTGCGGCCACCCCGCGCACCCACCTCGCCATGGTCTGGCAGTTGGTTCCTCACGAGGCGCTCTACGACAGGCCAGCAGTCCCTTCGGGGGGCACAGAACCTCGCGAGCTCACGGCAGGCTCGCCTCAGGAGAAGGAGCACCGCCGCGACACCAGGCCTCACTCGAGACTCATGAAACCAAAGATAAGTCATAAACAACTACCTCGCTCAGCGGCCCGCAGCCCTGCGGGGCCCCGCCCCGGGCGCTACTTCAAAAGGGTTTCACAATCTCACACATCATAAGCGGCACCCCCTTTTCAAAATGCTCTCACAAGAATGCATTCAAGTTTTTGTCATACATGTCAAAGCGAAAAGAAACACGGGCCTAGCTGGACGCGCTTTCTTCGTCACTCCCATCCACGCTGCTTGCGTCGTGGCTGCCATCCTCCTCGTCATCGCCACCCGCGCCAGCTTCTTTGGCCGCGAGCACGGCCGCGTCATCCTCAGGAGTCAGCTCCTTCACCAAGGCGTCCCCATGGCCATCCACCCACTTGGCGAGCTTTTCTTGAGTGGCCGTAGGCACGGGGGATTGCACGGTGCTGAAATCAAAGTGGGAGTCAAGGTTCAGGAGGTTGCTGAAGATGCACGAGAGTGCACGCCCGAGGAGGCCCCGGCTCCTCTCCTCAACAAGCCGTCAAGCTTTCGCAGCCTGATCTTCCAGGCGGGTCACGATATCAATGAAGAAGTTGAGATGGCTTGCGTAGTCGCTCTCGTGCGGGTGAGGAGCGCTCTCGTCACAAATAGCACCCAAGGCATTGTTGGCTCTGAAACGCAGACTTTGGAGCATGGAGTTGTTCTCGCGTTCCAATGACAGGTGGCGGCTCTTTTCACTCGAAGACTTCTTCAAGAGGAAGGCGGTGTCTTCGACTTGCTTCTGGAGAGAGGATATCTCGGCACGGGCATAATTCAAGGCAGATTCGGAGGATGTCAGGGCTCCTCGGGCGGCGCTCTCACGCTGCTCCACCGACTGCAGCTTAGCCTTCAAGGCAGAGGTCCGGCCCTCAAGCTCGGCCTCGAGCAACTCCAGATCCAGGCGGTGCCTCTCAGCCAACTCAACACGCACCTTCGCTACCCTCTCCTCCACCTCCAGCTGGACCTGGGCCTCTCGGGCAGCGACGACGTCCTCAGCCATGGTAGCCTGGCGCTTCCTCACCTCCAGCCTCTCCAACGCCATACTATGCTCCACTGCCTCCAACGTCAAGTCATCGTGGTGCCTTAGGAGCTCCGCCTCGGCAAAGGCCGCCTTGCATGGCGAAGAGGCCAGAAGGGCGCGGCGCTCCTCAACTTCGCGCTCAAGGGTCGTATTTGAAGACAGAAGCTCTCGCTCCCGCTCCTCGGCCGCCTCACAATGACGGTTGGCTACCTCGGCCTCTTCCATGGCGCGGGCGCAAGCCTTGCGAGAAGTCATGAGCGAGGCTGCCGCACGCGCATCGACTTCGTCGCGCTGAAGTCTCCCGAGGTTAATGCAACCTTCAGCCGCCGCCACTCATGCTCTAGGCGGCGGTTTTCCGCCTCAAGCCTAGTGTCGACATTGGTTAGCTCCCCGCCGAGATGGATCATCGCGCGCATCACTTCACCAAAGAGCCTGAAGCGCACGGCACTCTGCCCACAAGCGAGCGCAAGCGCGTCGCCAAGACTTTCGTCGGCCCCGGAGGCTGCCCGGGAGGCGCTGGGCGCCCCGTCGGCCGCTGGCCGGGGCTGGCCGTATCCCCACAACCTTAAGACGAAGGCCACCCAGGGGGCACCCCCTGCCAGCAATGACAAGAGGAAGGATCACCACTGCTTCCCCCGTCTCACGGGCTGAGTCGCGGGGAGAGGGAGCAGGGAGCCCGGTTCCAGGGCACCCTCACAACATCGCGACAACTGGAGTCGGCCCCATGCCCTGTGCAGGATCAGGGCGTCGGGGGCTGTGTGCGGGCGTCAAGCTGGAATCCTTGGGGGCGCCTACTTCCCGGGGTTTCGCCTTCGTGGGAGCCCTTCAAGACCCCAGTTGTGAGAAAACATGGCGCACTAGGAATCAAGAGCAAAGGTACTTACTCGTCGGCAGCCACGTATCTCCTCGGCTTCAGCGGCCGACGGGTGCCATCGTTGCGGCACAATGACCCCTTCCTCTTCAGGAGCGACTCAAGGCACAGGCGGGGCCGACCGGACCCCGGCGGGCGACCCTCGGGAGGAGGAGCATTCGGCGGGGCAGCGGCGCCCGGCGGGATCTTCTGGTTCATGGCCCTAGAGCCATTGGTGGCTCCCCGCCGTTAGTAGCCACCTCTAAGCCATCTTCTCGGGCATCAGTGGCCTCCACCTTCAGAGCTTGGGATCGCGCCAGATCTGTGGCGCCCCCCTCGAGAGCCTCAGGAGCCGTGTGCTCCTTTGCTCTCGTCGGCACCAAGCCTCCGGAGGAGCCCTCAACAGCTGCAGACCGTGAGCGATCCCCTGCTTCCGCACTTGGGGCGCAAGCGACAGGATCGGGAAGAAGCGGAGCCACGAAGACAGGGTTCTCACGGGGGCCCTCAAGGCCCTCCGGAAGCAACCCCCACTCATTGAACAGAGGCATCTACCCAGTGAAGGCCGCCTTGTTCGAGCATTGATAGAGAAGGCAGCCACCCCCGGAAGGTCAGCATGCTTGAGTTCGCCCGTTAGAAGTTTGAGCACCATGCTTAAGGTCCCAGCAGACAGTGATGGCCTCTACAGCCTCATTGGATCCTCGATGCCCGCAAGGTCCCACATTGGGAGAGAATCGCGCTGGAGAGGAGTGATGCACTGCCTGACGAACTCCTTCACCACCATCGGCGCCGTCACTTCCAGTTCCTGTAACCTCGCCAATCTCTTCCAGACAAAAGCAAGGTGCCAGTCGGAGAGCTTCTCGTGGCAATAACCGGAGCTAGGCGAGGTCGCCGCCCTAGGAGTCAAGAGAAGGGGGCTGAATGCGCCGGCATCCATAAGCATCCACTGCTTCCGTAATCCCTTCGTAGCAGGCGAGAGGTCAAAGTCGATTCCTGAACCAGCAGTTGTGGCCATAGCTTCGAAGGTCAGACACCCAGAGCATTGGCGAACGTCCACCAACCGAAGCAAGAAGAAATGACAAAATAGGGCCACGGAAGGACTAATGCCGACCATGGCCTCGCGGAGGAAGGTGAAGACAGCGAGAAGGATAACAGAGCGGGGGTCCAGATGCAGCAGGTGGACCTGGTAATGCGATATCACAACATTAAAGAAACGGGAGAAGGGAGCAATCAGTCTCGCGAGAAGAGCATGGAGACAGATGGGGATCTCGGTGGCGCTCATCTCACTTGCTCGCCAAGATGCAGGACAGAAGGTCGTCACCCTCCACTCATTGGAATCGGCTGTGAGTGCGTGGCGGACCTTGTCCAGCCCCTCCTGGTTGATCATCGTCGACTGCTCGAGGGCTAGCTCCAAGGCCGGCGGAGAACTGGCCGGGGCACGCGGCTTCCCCTTCTTCTTCCTCGGCTGGGGGGCCATGACGAGGGCCAATAAAAGGGCAAGGTACCGGTGCCGGATCTATGCACAAGGTGGAAAGATTGGGAAGGGAGAAACAAGGGGAGCGTGACAATCTGCGAAGGGCGAGCTGCACTGACAACGGGAAACCACTGGGCCTGCCAGATATCAAGGCGGCGTGGGGAAGTGGAGACGCCCACGTCCCATCAACCGCCACGTGTCATCAAGGCCGCATGCGGTTATGGCCCGCGGCGCTCCGCACTTGCCCTTTGGCTTCGCCTGGAAGCCAAGTCCGAGCGCGCCTTGGGCCCGGGGCCTACTGTCGGCTTCCTGGATATGGGGGTATCCAGCCCTGCCTGCCTGCGACCCACCACGTGGCTCCATCGATGGCCTCGTACGGCCCAGCTTCAACTTCAACTAATCAAGACCCTCGCGAGGGGCCAAGCCTCGTGAGGTGGACGACACCAAGACCCTCGAGGGGATCGGCCTCCTCAGGCTAGCTCCCGAGGGGCGGAGAGTTCTATGCAAGGTTTACCTCACGAGGCTCAGCTGACGTGAGCCATGGAGACTAAGGCTAGGTGGGCGCCAGGCAGGCGCAGAGCGCAGGTTCACTCTTCCGAGCAAAGGAAGTAAGCCACAGGCGCGGAGTTGTAGGATCGAAAGTATGTCTAGAGGGGGGGGGGGTGATTAGACTACTTGACCAAATAAAAACGTATCCTTTTCCCAATTTTAGTTCTTGGCAGATTTTAGCAACTTTGGACAAGTCAAGCAATCTTAAAACAATTGAAGCAAGCATGCAAAGACTATATGAGCAGCGGAAAGTAAAGCATGCAACTTGCAAGAATCTAAAGGGAAGGGTTTGGAGAGTGCAAATGCAATAGGAGACACAGATGTTTTTGTCGTGGTTCCGATAGGTGGTGCTATCGTACATCCACGTTGATGGAGACTTCAACCCACGAAGGGTAACAGCTGCGCGAGTCCACGGAGGGCTCCACCCACGAAGGGTCCACGAAGAAGCGACCTTGTCTATCCCACCATGGCCGTCGCCCACGAAGGACTTATCTCACTAGCGGTAGATCTTCACGAAGTAGGCGATCTCCTTGCCCGTACAAACTCCTTGGTTCAACTCCACAATCATGTCGGAGGCTCCCAAGTGACACCTAGCCAATCTAGGAGACACCACTCTCGAAGAAGTAACAAATGGTGTGTTGATGATGAACTCCTTGCTCTTGTGCTTCAAATGATAGTCTCCCCAACACTCAACTCTCTCTCACAGGATTTGGATTTGGTGGAAAGAAGATTTGAGTGGAAAGCAACTTGGGGAAGGCTAGAGAACAAGATTCATATGGTAGGAATGTAATATCTTGGTCTCAACACATGAGTAGGTTGTTCTCTCTCAGAAAATGTAAGTTGGAAGTGTAGGTTCGTTCTGATGGCTCTCTCCACGAATGAAGATGAGTTCGAGGGGTATATATAGCCTCCACACAAAATCTAACCATTACACACAACTTGCCAATCTTGGTGGGACCGAATTGATAAACTCGGTCGGACCGATTCAACATATCTAGTGACCGTTAGGATTTTTAGTGGGACTGACATGCAACTCGGTAGGACCGATATGGTTAGGGTTAGGGCATAACGTAATCTCGGTCAGACCGATTACACAAACTTGGTGAGACCGATTTTGGTAATAAGCTAACCAGAGAGTTGGTCAGGTAAACTCGATGGGACCGATTCGCTCATTTCGGTGAGACTGAAATGTTACGAAAGGGAAACAGAGAGTTTACATTGCAATCTCGGTGGGACAGATCGCTCATCTCGGTGGGACCGAAGCGTTCTGAAGGGAAACAGAGACATTACAATCCCATCTCGGTGAGACCGAGATCCCTATCGGTGAGACCAATTTGCCTAGGGTTTGTGGCAGTGGCTATGACATCTGAACTCGGTGGCGCCGGATAGAAAGAATCGATGGGGCCGAGTTTGACTTTTGGTTTGGGTCATATGTGGATGTGAGAAAGTAGTTGAGGGCTTTGGAGCATACCACTAAGCATTTTGAGCAAGAACCTCATTAAGCAACACCTCATCCCTCCTTTATAGTATTGGCTTTTCCTATAGACTCATTGTGATCTTGGATCACTAAAATAGAAAATGTAGAGTCTTGAGCTTTGAGCTTGAGCCAATCCTTTTGTCCTTAGCCTTTTGAGCGGTCCACTTTTCTCATCCATGCCATGCCAATCATTGAGCTTTCCTGAAATATTTATCTTGAAATAGTATTAGCTCAATGAGCTGTATGTTGTTAGGAATTACCAAAACCACCTAGGGATAGTTGCACTTTCAATCTCCCCCTTTTTGGTAATCGATGACAACATATAGATCAAAGCTTCGACAAATGATAATAAGAGTGAAAAACATTGTCGCTTTGAGAGGTATGTGAAAAGAAAGAGCTCCCCCTAAATTTGTGCATAGTTTAAGATTTGCTTTGGACTGCAAATGCACAATGAGTTAGGATCATGGGTTACTCTTCCATGTCACATACATCTTGGTGGAGCGCTCAAAATGATAATAGTTAAATACATGCACTCATCACCAAGCAAAGTGAATTATCATATAGAGATATAAAAGGATAATATCATCCAACAAGCATTAAGGTAGCATATGATCAAACACATGATCATCCGAGTATCACACAAAAGCATAGAGTATCTCAAACAAGCAAATAGCAAAGTTCAACCACCAAAAACAAGAGAGAACAAAAAGCAACACTCTCTCTCGAAGCCTATGATCTATACATTTTCTCCCCCTTTGGCAACAAGTTACCAAAAAGTTCATAAAAATGCATAGTGTTAGATCGACTCTCAGGCTTGGTCTTCAGGTGGTGGTGTAGATAAAACTCCAAGGACGAAGGCATCAGTTGATGTAGATGGAGCTGGTGGAGTGGGTGCTGGAGCTGGATGCACTGAAGTTGTTGCTAGTGCAGACGAAGTTGCTTTGGTGTTTGTAACTGGCACTGCAGCATATCTCTGACTTCTGGGCACTCTAGCAAATGCATCAGTGGTAGACTTGCCCTTCTTCCCCTGCACTTCATCCTGAAGTTGCTCAACAACTGACTGTATCTCAGTGACCTTCACATCTAAATCATAGAACTTCTTCTCCATGATCCTCTCCAAGCTCTCCTGGTTTTGAGTCAAGATGGCCAATCCCTTCTCAATCCTCAGAGTGGAGGCAATCAAGTAGCTAAGCTGATCTTGCTTGCTCTTCCAGAAATACTGAGATGCCTCATCAATGGTTGGCATCTTTGCAGCCTTTTCAGTCCTTGCTTTCTCCTTCTTTTCTTGTGCTTGCACAGAAGATGGTTCATTCTCATCCATCACCACAGTGTTGCCCTCAAAGTCTGGGTAGATGGGCATGTGTTCCTTGTCCAAGAGATATGTGCCAGTGCCCATCTTGGAGTTGATTAGCTCCTGGATTTGTGGGGCATACCCACAACTTCTCTTCTGATATGCAGCTGTCCTCTTGATAGTTTCCACAATTACGCTCATGACTTTGAACTTTTGAGGCACATCAAATATGTGAAGCAGGTTAATTGCATGGCCTCTGATCATCTTGTGATCTCCTGACTTTGGCAATAGAGTATGCCTGAGGATCTAGTTGATAGTTGGCAAACCTGACAAAAGGTAATGTACTGATCCAAATTTGTGTGTCTCAAGAGCAGCATCTAGGATCTCTCTGTACATATGTGCCATGGAGTTGTGATCCTTCTTCTTCTTGGCATAGACATCATTCTCCTTAGGAGCATTGATAAATTTTTCCCATTCCTCAACTGTTGATTGGTACTTAGTACCTTCAGACATCCATACAATCCTTCCATCTGGGTAGAAATGAGCTGTGGAGTAGAACTGCATAATAAGCTCATCATTCCACTTTGTGAGCTTCTGCGCAACAAAGTTCTCTACTCCACAAGACTTGAAACTATCATAGAATCCAGGATAGTGCTCTTCATTTTCCCTGATGTACTTCCAGTCCACCCATCTCATATGACAGACTATAGGCTTCTTGTCAAGCAACACTGTCTCATAGAAGTCCTGCTGTTCCTTTGTATGGAACCTGTAGTCCACAACAGTTCTTCTCCTGACTGCATAGGGATCAGTCAATCTCCACTGTCTGAGTCCTGCATCCTTCCTGAGCTTCATGCAACTACTTGATGAGCATCATTGTGATCTGGAATTTTGGGCTTCCACTTCCTCAAGACATGTGACTCATCATCATCATCTTCTTCTTCTATAGCAGCTTCAGGCACTGGGGCCTTGTTCTTCTCTCCAGGAGGAATATTCCTTGTCTTCCTCTTGGGTGCAGCTTTGGGTTTTGGAGCAGCTGCCTTGGAAGCTTCTTTGGGCTTTGATGGAGTAGCCCCTGATCTTATAGCATCTCCCATAAGCTTTTGAGCTTTAGGTGCTGGTGCAGCACCCTCTTCCTCTTCATCTTCCATCATTGAGGGCTTTCCAACAACTTTGGCCATGGTCTTCTTGACCCTTTCTTTCCTTTTCTTTTCAGCCACAACTGGTTCTTTGGGTTTAGATCCCAAAGTTTCTTGAGTGGATGCTCTGGCCTTTGACATAGGAACTCTCTTGGCAGGAACCTTTGTCTTCATTCCTGGCTTAGTGGCAGCAGTTGTGCCATATTCCTTCTTCAGCACCTTCTTCTTTGAGGTGGCCTCATCCTCAACAGCCACATAGTCTTCATCCTCAGAATCTGAGGTTCACTTCTTTCTGGCCCTGGTGGTTGGCTTAGGCAAGTTGTTGGGTGTGCTCGTGCTACCATCATCATAGCTGCTAGAGGGACTAGTGCCCTCACTCATCTGAACTTGCTCCTCAGACTTGTTCTGACTGTCACTCTGATCTAACATGATGCAAATTCTAACAGCAGACCATGCGAATAGATATAGATGAGATAGATGGGATGAGCATCACAAAGTACAGAGGTTTTTGCAAAAGAATGAGTCAAAACTTAGTTTTAGTTTTCCACAGAAAGCATTTCGGATCTACCGATTTGAAAACTTGGTGATACCGAAGCAGCTTTTGGAACTTAAACTAGTGAACTCGGTCAGACCGAGTCACAGTTCGGTGGCACCGAGGCTGCTAGGGTTTCACAAAGTCCTGAACTCGGTTACACCGATTTGAAATTCTCGGTCAGACTAAGAATCACATGTGCAATGGCTTTAGCCAAATCGGTGGAACCGATTTCTACAACTCGGTTGGTCCGAGATGATTTCGGCGGAAACCTAACCCTAAATTTTCAATCCACAACTAAACTACGGAGTGATTTCGCTAGATAGAGTGATCTCAATCGTAGTAGGATACATGGCAAAACAATGTGATTGGAATCAGAGTGATATTAGCACAAGGATCAAGTCCATACCCTAAGTGCGGTGATGGACCTGCTACGGCGACAACGGCGGAGACGATTCCCGTTGACGGCGGCGAAGACTAGCGGTGGGAGGAAGTCATGACGAGGAGGACGATCCGAGACCTGTGGAGGCGAGGCAGGCCTTGAGCGAAGGGGTTCGGAGAAATTTCCAAATTTTGGCTCGGGTATATATATATATATATATATATATATATATATATATATATATATATATATATATATATATATATATATATATATATATATATATATATATATAGCCTGACCCTGTCGGTGTGACCGAGTGGAACAACTCGATGGCGCCGAGATGCATAACTGCAAGCAATTACTGCAACTCGGTGTGACCGAAAAGTTCAAATCGGTTGCACCGAGGTTGAAAACCTAGATCGACTTAGTGATCTCGGTATGACCGAAATGGATGAATCGGTCAGACCGAAACGCACAAAGAAGTTTTGGAAGTTTAAGTCTATGACGAATCGGGGACTCCGAGTGCTCCTCACACAGAGTGGTTCAAATCTGACTTAATCAAACTTTGTGATGTAGCATGAATAGAGTTTGATACAAGAAAAGCATAGATAGCTAGAGAAGGTTCTTCGGCATTCTTGTCCATCCACTTGGCAAAAGAAAATAAATCAAACAATCAAAGCAACAAGTGGATGTCCTCGAATGAGTAAATTATGCAACCAACATGCTCACACAATAAAATGGCAAATGAAATATGTGGCAAAGCATGCACAACCATTCTAGCATCTATCAAGCAATTGGCGATGACTAGGTCATCTATATATGAGTATATTGACTTAGGAGTCAAATGAGAACATTTGATCATAGGTCATACTCATCGTTTAAGCTCAAGTGGGGTTACCACTTTTACATAAAGCATTGTTGTGTTCACACCATTAGAGTTGTTTTGACTCAATTATTATAGTAAAGATCCCCCCAGATGTGAGATACCCCTAAGAGGGATGAACTAACCTTGGCTTTTGTCGATGATGACTTCATGTAGGTGTTGAACTAGAGGGTTTGTGACTCCATGAACTAGTGCAAGATGTGGAAGTTGATTGCACTTGTTCTTGCCAAAATGATAAGAGTGAAGTATGTTGGCGGAGTCACCCTCAAGAAGTCTCTATTCTTATTCTTCGGGATCCACACCATCTTGATGGGAATCCTTGGAGTTGTAGTCGTACTTGATGAAGTAGAACTTGATGTAGTCTTGGGAACCCACTTGACCAAGGCCTTAGGAGCTTCTTCAAATGCACCAATCTCCTCTTGAAGCTTATCCTTGCCTTTTTGCTTGTGGTCTTGTGGTGGAAGATCATCTTGAGCTTGTGTACCTTTGAAAGAAGTAGGACCGTACTTCTCTTGTTGAGGAACAAACTTCGTCTTGGGGTGTTGATCTTCTTCCCACTCAACTCCATTGGCATTGAACTTTCGTTCAAAACCAACACCTTGGTTCTTCCGGTGCCTTCCTTGCTTGCGTACAATTTCCTCGAATTTCTTACTCCCGGCAAGGCTCTTGTAAACACCTTTCTCTATGATTCCCTTCAATAACCTATTTTCTTGCTCAAGTGTAACTTGGCTAAGAGAATCATTAGTGGAATCAAGAGAACTACTAGAAGCAACAACATTGGATTTAGCATGATTATTGTTACTACTAGAGGAAGAATCTTTCTTGTTCTTGTTACTATACTTGACTTGAGGCATGTAAGTAGATAAGAGTAAACGCTTGGCAATGTAAGAAGAATTTTTCTTGCGAAGATAATCATTGATTGCCTTTAAAACTCATGCTCTTGCTCAAGGTTGAGCTTTTCAAAGCGTAACTTCTCGAGTCCTTAAAGTTCTCGATGATCTTCTAAGATAGTTTCATGAGCTAACTTAAGAGTGTTTAGTTCTTTAGTTAGAAGCTCAATCTTCTCCTTATCAATGTCATTCGTTTTATCTTGATTAGCGTGATTAATTGACGTTTCATCATAGTATTCATCACTAGAGTGGCCAACAAGTAAATCATCATCACCTAACAAGTCATCTTCATCACTATTGAAATCAACATACTCGGGGTGTGATACCTTTGGGCCTTTAGCCATGAAGCATCTTCCAAGTCCTTGATTTAGTGAATGAAATATGTCGTAGGAGTTGGTTGACACAAGTGCTAGACAGGCAACACCTTCATCTTGAGTATATTCGGAGTCAGAGTGATAGCTTCTCTTGGAGTGATTGTCGGAGTCGGAGCCGGATACCCATTCACCAACATGAGCTTGATGTCTTCATTTTGTGTAGCTCCTTGATGACTTGTCCTTCCTTTCCGAATCCTTGCTTCTCCGGGATGTTCTTCGTTCATAACGACCATCTCTACTCCTTCTCTCCCTTGATGGTGATTCTTCTCTTCTACTTCTTCTCTTAGGTGATTCTTCTCTTCTCTTGTAGGGAGTCGTACACTCATTGGAATAGTGTCCGGGTCTTCCACAATTGTAGCAATTACGCTCTCGACTAGAAGATCTTTTGTCATTGTAGGACCTTGACTTGGAACTTCTCTCTTTGCTTCTACTCTTGTAGAACTTGTTGAAGTTCTTCACCATTAGGCTCAATTCTTCATTGAAGGTTTGTTTCTCACTTGATGATGTGGGAGCTTCACATGAGGCTTTGTAAGCACAACTTGACTTGTTGTGGAGCTCCTCCTTATCCTTGAGTGACATCTCATGAGCAACAATTCTTCCAATGACTTCCGTTGGCTTGAGATCCTTGTAATAGGGCATCATTTGGATCAATGTGTACACGGTATCATATTTTCCGTCCAAAGATCTTAGGATCTTCTTGATGATGAATTTGTCGGTCATCTCTTCACTTCCTAAGCCGGCAATCTCATTTGTGATAAGAGCAAGCCTAGAGTACATTTCAGCGACACCTTCACCATCCTTTATTTTGAACTTGTCAAGCTGACTTTGAAGCACATCCAACTTGGATTCCTTGACGAAGTCGGTACCTTCGTGCATATCAATCAAAGTATCCCAAATTTCCTTTGCATTCTCAATACGGCTGATTTTGTTGAATTCTTCGGGGCACAATCCGTTGATTCACAAGCTTGAGCGTTGTATTGCAGCATCTTCAACTCTTCTGCGATAGCTTCATGGTTTAGTTCTATCCCATCAAAGAATTCACATTGCAAGCCAATACACACAATAGCCCAAACGGCGGGGTTATGTCCAAGAATATGCATTTTCATCTTATGCTTCCAACTAGCAAAATTAGTACCATCAAAGTAAGGACCTCTATGGTGATAGTTTCCCTCGCTAGACGCCATACTCTCCTAGGTTGTGAAACTAAGGCTATGACTACCAAAAGTTATGGAAATCAAAGCAAATGGAGACCAAAGCTCTGATACCACTTGTAGTATCGAAAGTATGTCTAGAGGGGGGGGGGTGATTAGACTACTTGACCAAATAAAAACTTATCCTTTTCCCAATTTTAGTTCTTGACAGATTTTAGCAACTTTGAACAAGTCAAGCAATCTTAACACAATTCAAGCAAGCATGCAAAGAGTATATGATCAGCGGAAAGTAAAGCATGCAACTTGCAAGAATGTAAAGGGAAGGGTTTGGAGAGTGCAAACGCAATAGGAGACACGGATGTTTTTGTCGTGGTTCCGATAGGTGGTGCTATCGTACATCCACGTTGATGGAGACTTCAACCCACGAAGGGTAACGGCTGCGCGAGTCCACGGAGGGCTCCACCCACGAAGGGTCCACGAAGAAGCAACCTTGTTGTCGGATTTCGGGTTCCGGCAGACCCTTGAGGTTCGAACACTGGGGTGCACGCGGAAATCTCGCCATCTACCTACCTGCACCCCGCCGCCTCGCTAGGATCTAAACTACGAAAGGAACTACACAAGAGACACAAGGTTTATACTAGTTCGGGCAACCGTTGTGGTGTAATACCCTACTCTAGTTTGTGGTGTGGTGGATTGCCTCTTGGGCTGATGGTGATGAGAAATACAAGGAAGAACAGCCTCGCGAGGGTTTGTTCTTGGCCGGGGCGATGAACTGCTTGGAGGGGTTCAGTCGCTCTCTCTCTCTCTCTCTCTCTCCCTCTCTCTCTCTCTCTCTCTCTCTCTCTCTCTCTCTCTCTCTCGATTCAAGATCCAGCTTCCCCTCTACCCTGTGGGTGGCTAGTCCTATTTATAGGCGAAGGCCCTGGGCCTCTTCCCCAAATATTGAGCGGGAAGGGCGCCAACAATTGGCCATTTTGAAGGGGAACATATGGTACACTTATCCTGACTAAAGTTGGTCCTCGCCTGTCAAAGGCTCTGGTGGTCACGCCGGCTTGGGCTCCACAATGACTTCCTTCCTGCCGTTGGGCTGGCCTTGGTCTTGTTGCACCGAAATGCACGCCTTTGCTTGATGCTCTCGCCTGCGCTTGCTCCCTTTGATCCAAAGAGGAAAGGAGGACACTGCGCGGGCTGGCGCCCGCCTGGCGCCCTTGTCGTCATGGCTTGCGTCATGGGCACCTCGTGAGGTACCCCGCCTAGATCTCTCCGCCTCCTCGCGAGCCAGCCTGATGAGGCCGTGCCTAAGGAAGCTCGCCGTCGTCCGCCCCGCGAGGCTTGGCCCCTCGCGAGGGTCTTGAGCTTGTGTTGATGAAGATGGGCTGTGATGGGCCCCCCTTTGAGCCACGCCACAGGCCGCGGGCAGGGAAGTCTGGGGACCCCCATTCCCAGAACGCCGACAATAGCCCCCCGGCCCAAGGCGCGCCCGGGCTTGGCCGAGCAGAGAGGCGAAGGGGCAAGTGCGAAGCGCCGCGGGCCCTAACAGCCTGCGGCCTTGGGCGCCGTGTGGCGGTTGATTGGACGTGGGCGGCACTGTTCCCCCACGCCTCCTTATTTTGTGCCATGCTAGGTGGACTCATAGCCGCACACCGGCCTCCCCTTTCGCTGCTCGACCGTCCCCACTCTTCCTCCTCTCGACCGCCCGCTCCTGCTCCCAATCCAAACTCCAACCTTCCCCCCCCCCCCTTCCGTTGCAATGGCTCCGACGAAGAAGGTAAGAGGGAAGGAGCCCATGCCTCCGCCTCGCTCGCCGTCGTCGGCGGCCCCTGCCGTCGATCGGTCGATCATACTCAACGAGAGGGCCTGGGCAAGGTCAGCTCGGCTTTGGCCACCATCTTCAACGAATGCAGGCGGACGACGGCCTGGCCCGCGTCCCACTTCTCCATCGAAAGGATAATCACCGAGGTCCGGTATCTCGCTGACACCCTATGGGCGGGGCTGGTTCCCCCCTTTTCCGATTTCTTCAATGTTGTGCTCTCCCACTATCAGATCCATATGATGCATTTGGGTCCCGAATCCATCACTCTTCTTGCGGTCTTCGTCTTTGTTTGCGAGGCGATGATGGGCATCCTTCCCTCGGTTGCCTTGCTGCGCCACTTCTTCTCTCTGCGCCTTGTTGACCCCACCCAATGTTCGGGATGTGTGAGCTTCATTGCTGCACCTGAAACAGCGGCTTCAGGGATTGACTTCAGCCTTCCTCCGCCCGCGCCTGGGTTCCGCGAGCGGTGGCTGTACGTGGACGTAGGGGTGCCCAGCCCCCTGCTGTCGGAGCCATCTTCGCCTGCTGTCCCCAATTCAGGCTGGGGCCAGGAGACGCTCACGAGTTCCTGGCTCGTCTTCGTCTGGCGCCGCTTTGCATTCTTGAAGGAGCTCGGCGTGATGGCGCCCAATGTGGTGAAGGAGTTCCTGCTATGCCGGGTTGCCCCTCTCCAACGTCACTCTCGCCGGATGTGGGCCTTCAGCGGGCGTGAAGACCGTATGAGGCTCCAGGAAGAGGACTGACGCTGAAGCACCGAGGAAGGTGCTCTTGGTCTTGATCGGGGACCCCACCTGGCAAAGCATCCGGCAAGGGGGGGGGGGCTTTGCTGTACCTCTGCCCGAACAGGGGCGACTTTGTAAATCAGATGCCCATCTTCGACGAATGGGGGTTGCGCCCCGCTGGCCTCCGGGGGCCTCGCGAGAACCCAGTGGTGGTGGCCGCCCTTTCAATCGGCCATGGCGGCTCTTCCTCAAGTGGCGGAGCAGGGAGGCATGGGCAGCAGGAGCCGAGGGGGCCTCCACCGGGGTGACGGCGCCAGGCGGCGCTCTTGAGGGAGCAGCTCCTAAGGCCCAGGCTGCCGCGGCTGGGGGTGGCGAGCAGCTACCCGCATTGCCTGCGGGTGAGGCCCCCGGGGCCCTAGTTACTCTTCTTGGTGAGGTGACCAGTGGCGTACATCAGGTAGACGCCCCCGACGCGGGTCGCCTTGACGCTCCTTCCTCGTCGCAGGCTGACCCCTGCGCTCAACTCTTGGGTCGCTTCCGCGTGGACTTTGAGGCTCTCCGGAAGAGAAGGGAGGCCTTGGGTGACGATTACCCTTGTCGCCTGCTGAAGCGTAGGAAGTACTTCACCACCGATGAGTAAGCCTTCCCCTTTTCTAGCTCCTGATCCTTCTGTTGCTTTTACTGAACCTTGCTCCATAGGGCCCTTCCCACCGAGCTCATGGAGATGGCTGAGGAGCCATCCCCCTTGGCTCCGCCCTTTCCACCGTCTTCGAGCACTCCGAGCAGCAGAGCCCTCATGGTGAGGCCGGTCGGAGAGACGAACCATCCTGAGGCGCATCGCGGCCCCGCGCGCCTCACGGCCCTCCTTCGCGAGCCTTCTCGTGGCATAGCCAGCCTACCGTGGGCTTCTCGTCTGGTCGTCGACCGTGATTGGCTGAGGTATTCCCTGTGCTCTTTTTTAGGGGATGGGTTGGCTCCTGACCGGGCTTCTGGCGAGGCGTGCCCGGCCGTGGCGAGGGCGCCAGCCCCCGGCCCCCTTCCCGGAGGGGGAGTGCTGATTCGTCGCCCCCGGCGCTCGCTTGGGGCGGATGATGGTGTGGAAGACGTACTCGAGCGCGCCCGGGAGCGTCGCGCTCTTCGCCAAGGGTTTCTTCGGAGGGCGGCTGAGGCGGTGAGCCTACTTGGTGAAGAGCTCGCTGATGAAGACGCGCGCCTTGAGGCCGAGGGCCTATGCCTAGCTGCGGAGAGGCGCGAGCTGAAGGCGGCTGTCGCCCTTGCGCGCCATCAGCGTGATCTTGACAATGGGGAGGCTAAGGCGTCGCTGGCGGCCTCTCGGGAGGTCCGTTCTCGGGCCGTCGAGGAGGCTCGGGAAGCTGACCGGCGTCGAGAGGCGGCGGAGGAGCGGGCGCGGGAACTCCTGGCTCCCTCGATTCAAGATCCAGCTTCCCCTCTACCTTGTGGGTGGCTAGTCCTATTTATAGGTGAAGGCCCTGGGCCTCTTCCCCAAATATTGAGCGGGAAGGGCGCCAACAATTGGCCATTTTGAAGGGGAACATCTGGTACACTTATCCTGACTAAAGTTGGTCCTTGCCTGTCAAAGGCTCTGGTGGTGACGCCGGCTTGGGCTCCACAATGACTTCCTTCCTGCCGTTGGGCTGGTCTTGGTCTTGTTGCACCGAAATGGACGCCTTTGCTTGATGCTCTCGCCTGCGCTTGCTCCCTTTGCACCAAAGGGGAAAGGAGGACACTGCGCGGCTGGCGCCCGCCTGACGCCCTTGGTCGTCATGGCTTGCGTCATGGGCACCTCGTGAGGTACCCCGCCTTGATCTCTCCGCCTCCTCGCGAGCCAGCCTGATGAGGCCGTGCCTGAGGAAGCTCCCCATCGTCCGCCCCGCGAGGCTTGGCCCCTCGCGAGGGTCTTGAGCTTGTGTTGATGAAGATGGGCCATGATGGGCCCCTTGAGCCATGCTTCAGGCCGCAGGCAGGCAAGTTTGGGGACCCTCGTGCCCAGAAAGCCGACACTTGTCTATCCCACCATCGTCGTCGCCCATGAATGACTTGCCTCACTAGAGGTAGATCTTCACAAAGTAGGCGATCTCCTTGCCCGTACAAACTCCTTGGTTCAACTCCACAATCTTGTCGGAGGCTCCCAAGTGACACCTAGCCAATCTAGGAGACACCACTCTCCAAAAAGTAACAAATGGTGTGTTGATGTTGAACTCCTTGCTCTTGTGCTTCAAATGATAGTCTCCCCAACACTCAACTCTCTCTCATAGGATTTGGATTTGGTGGAAAGAAGATTTGAGTGGAAAGCAACTTGGGGAAGGCTAGAGATTAAGATTCATATGGTAGGAATGGAATACCTTGGTCTCAACACATGAGTAGGTGGTTCTCTCTCAGAAAATGTAAGTTGGAATTGTAGGTTCGTTCTGATGGCT
This sequence comes from Aegilops bicornis, assembly GCA_021605145.1. NCBI lineage: Eukaryota > Viridiplantae > Streptophyta > Magnoliopsida > Poales > Poaceae > Aegilops > Aegilops bicornis. The sequence continues at coordinate 141,051,396 of CM038672.1, forward strand.
CTCTCCATGAATGAAGAGGAAGTGCAGGGGTATATATAGCCTCCACACAAAATCTAACCATTACACACAACTTGCCAATCTCGGTAGGACCGAATTGATAAACTCGGTCGGACCGATTCAGCAAATCTAGTGACTGTTAGGATTTTCAGTGGGACCGACATGCAACTCGGTAGGACCGATATGGTTAGGTTAGGGAATAACGTAATCTCGGTGAGACCGATTACACAAACTCGGTGAGACCGATTTCGGTAATAAGCTAACCAGAGAGTTGGTCAGGTAAACTCGGTGGGACCGATTCGCTCATTTCGGTGAGACTAAAATGTTACGAAAGGGAAATAGAGAGTTTACATTGCAATCTCGGTGGGACCGATCGCTCATCTCGATGGGACCGAAATGTTACGAAGGGAAACAGAGAGATTACAATCCCATCTCGGTGAGACCGAGATCCCTAACGGTGAGACCGATTTGCCTAGGGTTAGTGGCAGTGGCTATGACATCTGACCTCGGTGGCGCCGGATAGAAAGAATCGGCGGGGCCGAGTTTGACTTTTGGTTTGGGTCATATGTGGATGTGAGAAAGTAGTTGAGGGCTTTGGAGCATATCACTAAGCATTTTGAGCAAGAACCTCATCTCTCCTTGATAGTATTGGCTTTTCCTATAGACTCAATATGATCTTGGATCACTAAAATAGAAAATGTAGAGTCTTCATCTTTGAGCTTGAGCCAATCCTTTTGTCCTTAGCATTTTGAGGGGTCCACTTTTCTCATCCATGCCATGCCAATCATTGAGCTTTCCTGAAATATTTATCTTGAAATAGCATTATCTCAATGAGCTATATGTTGTTAGGAATTACCAAAACCACCTAGGGATAGTTGCACTTTCAGGAGTCCTGAGGAATCAGCCAAAGATTTCCATTCTGGTGCAATGAGACGGCAGGACGTAGGTCATCGACGAGCCCACCGCAGCGTCACGACCAAAGGCTTTTTGCAGGCAAATACTACTTTTGTCAGGATAAGTTGTACTACTTGTCCCTGATACGTCTCCAACGTATCTATAATTTTTTATTGTTCCATGCTATTATATTACCCGTTTTGGATGTTTATGGGCTTTACTTTACACTTTTATATCATTTTTGGGACTAACCTACTAACCGGAGGCCCAGCCCGAATTGTTGTTTTTTGCCTATTTCAGTGTTTCGAAGAAAAGGAATATCAAACGGAGTCCAAACGGAATGAAACCTTTGGGAGCGATCTTTTTGGAACAAACGTGATCCAGGGGACTTGGAGTGGACGTCAAGCAACAGAGGAGGCGGCCACGAGGGTGTCTGGCGTGCCCCCTACACGTGGGTGCGCCCCCCACCCTCGTGGGCCCCTCGAGCGTCCACCGACCTACTTCTTCCTCCTATATATACCCATGTACCCCAAAACCATCGAGGGGCACTAGGAAAAACTATTTCCACCACCGCAACTTTCTGTATCCGCGAGATCCCATCTTCGAGCCTTCGCCGACGCTCCGTCGGAGGAGGAATCGACCATGGAGGGCCTCTACATCATCTCCAAGGCCTCTCAGATGAGTTGTGAGTAGTTTACCACAGACCTTCGGGTCCATAGTTATTAGCTAGATGTCTTCTTCTCTCTCTTTGAATCTCAATACAAAGTTCTCCTTGATCTTGTTGGAGATTTATTCGATGTAACTCTTTTTGCGGTGTGTTTGTCGAGATCCGATGAATTGTGGGTTTATGATCAAGTTTATCTATGAGAAGTATTTGAATCTCCTCTGAATTCTTTTATGTGTGATTAAGTTATCTTTGCAAGTCTCTTCGAATTATCAGTTTCCTTTGGCCTGCTAGATTGATCTTTCTTGCAATGGGAGAAGTGCTTAGCTTTGGGTTCAATCTTGCGGTGTCCTTTCCTAGTGACAGCAGGGGCAGCAAGGCACGTATTGTATTGTTGCCATCAAGGATAAGAAGATGGGGTTTATATCATATTGCATGAGTTTATCCCTCTACATCATGTCATCTTTCTTAATGCGTTTCTCTGTTCTTTATGAACTTAATACTCTAGATGCATGCTGGATAGCGGTCGATGTGTGGAGTAATAGTAGTAGATGCAAAAGGAGTCGGTCTATTTGTCACGGACGTCATGCCTATATACATGATCATGCCTAGATAATCTCATAATTATTCGCTTTTCTATCAATTGCTCGACAATAATTTGTTCACCCACCGTAATACTTATGCTATCTTAAGAGAAGCCACTAGTGAAACCTATGGCCCTCGGGTCTATCTTTTATCATATAAGCTTTTGATCTACTTTTATTTGTATCTTTACTTTTCCAATCTATATCATAAAAATACCAAAAATATTTATCTTATCATATTATCTCTATCAGATCTCACTTTTGCAAGTGGTCGTGAAGGGATTGACAACCCCTTTATTGCGTTGGGTGCGAGGTTCTTGTTTGTTTGTGTAGGTGCGAGGGACTTTTGAGGAGCCTCCTACTGGATTGATACATTGGTTCTCAAAAACTGAGGGAGATACTTACGCTACTATTGCTGCATCACTCTTTCCCCTTCAAAGAAAACCAACGCAAGCTCAAGACGTAGCAAGAAGGACAAGTCAAGACATACCAAGTACCCATCAGAAACTCATCTCCCTCGCATTACATTATTTGCCATTTGCCTCTCGTTTTTCTCACCCCCCCCTCTTCACCCTTGCCGTTTTATTCGCGCTCTCTTTCCCAATCTTCTCTCTCCTTTGCTTGTCTTCTTCTGTGCCTGTTTTCCCTTATGGCTTTGCCTAAGAATACCGACCTTCATCTTAGAAGGTTGGAAGAGATTGAATTGAACATTAGAAGTTTTATGACTTTACAATTCGAGCATAACAGTTTCTGGAGTATATGAACAAAGAGCTTGATGATATGTCAAAGGAATTTTATGGCTTGAACTCTCAAATTACTCGTCTTGAAAAATCAATAGCCCAAGTTTCTGATAAGCAGTCCACCTTGGTCAATAAGATGGCTGCAAAACCAGAAGGGTTAGGGGAAAATAATGATGAAGATCTAAAAGTTATTGATGTGTCCTGTCGGGACCCCGATTCTAAGTCACACCGATCTAGCATGTAACACCTCATATCACTTTGCAGCCTCACGCACGGTATTCCCACGGGTGTCGCCTTACCATGGACCGGGACCGTTTGCGCCTTTTGGCTCATGTATATGATAGTGTCGCTAGCATCCATATGACAGAGAACCCGGGCCGACATGACTAGTCGTGAACCCAAAGTGGCACTAACTTACGGGGACAGGCATACATGAAACAACATCGAACATGTCAGTCAGCAGCGTGTGAATCCGGGTTGTAGCAACTGGGCTAACAGGACTCCGGGAACCCGAGCTGTAGCAGGCTAGGCAGGACTCCGGATGTCACCGCATGACATTTCCCTGAAGGGACAGACACAGGAACGAAGTGAATCACATGCCGGCCAGTCTAAGTGTTAGGAGCGATAGTCTTTGGGCTAGAAGGACTCCGATTAAACCGGGCTGTAGCGGACTACCATGGCTCGGTGGAAGCACTAGACTATATTTCCCCATAAGAGAGGCTACCAAGGATAAACAACTAGGTTGTCGGATCCCACACATAGCAATACACGTTACACGTACGCATAACATGCAAGTATGTGCTGTACAACATGGCATCATAACATAATGCCAACTCATATAGATAAAGGCTCAGAACAGCCACATAGCATTTAATACAAACAGGGGTCACATGACCCATCATTCAGAGCATACAAGCAACGGAAGCATTACATGTCTGAGTACAGACAACTACAAAAGGAAAAAGCTGAGAAGCCTGACTATCTACAAGACCCTCCCAAGGGTACAAGATCGTAGCTGAGGTAACAAGCTACTCGTCAAAGTCCAAGCGGAACTACTAGTAAGACTGAAATCTCCGCTGCAAAAACATAAATAAAACAACGTGAGTACAAAGGTACTCAGCAAGACTTACATCAGTTCCTGTTATACATGCATTTGTATCAAGAGGGTAATGTGGGGTTTAGTTGCAGCAAGCCAGCTTTGACTCTGTGGCTATCCTGTTCTACGACTACCAGAACTTCTTTGAGGTGATATGGCGCACACGAGTCCACTAGTCACCACATCAATACACTACGATGGATTCATTCCCGTCTCCCTATGAGAAGGCCATCCATAGCACTCACACTTGTCTTGAGCATTTTAGAGTATCCACTTCAAGTTGTCTATGTACCACGTAAGCATCCAAAAAGTCCATAACCGCGGACCCGGCTATTCGAATAGATCATGTTAACCCTGCAGGGGTGTACTTCTTCACACACGCTCTTGCCACTTACCGCCATGTACACGTCATGTATCTCGGCAACCTTCAAGAGTAAGCCTGGCGACGGTGTCGGCCACGACCTGACTAACCACACAAGACTCTAGCTAAGGTTTATCGCCTATTTAGGTTCCACCCGCAAGGAGATCCGATAGGGGTGTCGCTCACGGCCCCAAACGATGTGTGCAGGGTTCCCGAGCCCACCATCCGGGTGCCACTCGGTACACCAGGCCACGTGTGCCTAGTCTGTCCTAAGCCCACCCTGCCGGGTGCCACTTGGTAGAAAAATAACACTACCTACAAACACCAGAAACTAGTTGCGACTCCTGGACAGAGATCAAGTTGGTTAATAAGTCGAGAGGGTCGAGTTACGGAACCCAATGTGTGGTAGTATCGAGTCATTGGACAACATACATAGAACTTCAAACTTAAGGACGGTTCCAGTGAGACAACCCACCTTGTACTCCTACATGGCTTCTCACCGCTACCTTTACCAAATCATGTTCACACACTTCACTCTCAGCATCAGAACATAGAACTGCACTCCAATTCATTCCCAATTAATCAGACCTGACACGACTCTAAGCAATAGCAGGCATGGCATGGCAGGAACACAACATGGCTCAATCAACTCCTACACATGCTAGTGGGTTTCAACTATTTACTGTGGCAATGACATGTCATGCAGAGGAATGGGTTCAACTACCGCAGAACAAAGTAGCAGATGAATCGTTGTTGTCCTAATGCAATAACCGAGAGCAGGAGCGAGAGGGTAGGATTGTATCAGAATGAACAAGGGGATTTGCTTGCCTGGTAAATCAACAAGGGAGGCACTGCTTCACAGACATGTACTCTCGAGCACTCTCCGTAGCAGGACCTGTCGAGAAGGAACGGTGCCAGCAATCAGTACACAAGCATATGCAACAATATGATGCATGAACATGGCATGTAGATGTGATGCTGTTTGGGCTAATGCAACTAGCATTCATTTGGTTGAAGTCCATTTGAACTAAAGGTTCAAATGCATCTCCAAAGTAAGCTCCTTATAAAAGCCATTATAGTGTTTCACTTATACAGCAGGTATAAGTTGGTTTATCATTCACGAAAACTGGTACAAATGGATAGATTGCATTTTTCTGATAATTTTTCATATATAAATTATCTCAATCTGAGCTACGGTTGAATTTCTATGATTTTTTGAAGTTTATATCATTTTCTGGATTTTCCTGAATTAATTAAATCCAGAAATAAAAAATTGCGTCAGCACTGCGTCATGCTTGCGTCAGCAAGTCAACAGCGCTGACTGGGTCAAACCTGACGTGTGGGGTCCACCCATCAGTGTCTAAGGGTTAATCGGGGGTTTTATACTAATCTAATTAAAATTTTAGGGTGCAGGGGCCCACTGTTAGTGTCAGGGTTAGTTAGATGGTGATTAGCCTTAAGCTAATCACCGACCTGAGGCCCACTGACGAGCCGGCGAGGTCAAAGGGTCAAACCCCACCGGCGTATAGCCGCCGGCGAGGTCTGCGACGTACTTGTTCCTCGGGTTTCCTTTGTGGTGCTCCAAATGACGCGCGGCAAGGCGCATTCGAAAGCTAGATCCATGGCGCGTCGGGTGGTGGCCGAGTCTGGGCCTTGGGTGGCCGGAGTCGACGACGGCGAGCTCGGTTGCGGCCGCCGGAGTTCGGTCGACCTCGGGGACGAGGCTACGGTGCATGGGAGGCGAACCAGCGGGTGATACGGGTTCCTGGATATGCTCTGAGCGCGACGGAGCGCTCAGACGCAAACTCCGCTGACTAGGATGACGGCAGCGACATCGCCGGCGATGTGAAGCTCACGGGCATGGTGGCGGTCAGGGTAGAGCTTGCGCGGGAGTGAGGGGAGAGCGGAGAAAGCAAGGGGAGCTCACGGTGGACTCGCAGAGCAGGTCAGTGGGCTCGGGGGCGGCCTGGAGACGGTGAATCGGAGCCGGCGATCTTCGGTGCTCGTCGGTGAAGACGATGACGGTGGCGACGAAGCAGGGCCTCCGGTGTCGCGTAGCTCGGCGAGGAGGACAAAGGCGACGAGGCGGATCCCTGGGGCGCGTCAGAGAGGCGAGAGGGAGGCGATGGCTGCGGCTATGGCGAAGGGCGGCGACGATGGCGTTGCGGGAAGAGAGCAGAGGAGGGGCAGGGGGTCCCGGGGAGAGGGAAGAGGCAGGGTCGAGGGGAGTCGTGGCACTCGAGAGGCGTCCTGCACTCGGCGGCAAGCAGGAGCTGGCGAGGCGTGCCGCTGAAGGCCGGCCACACGCTGCTACAGCCCTTCTCCGCGAGGAAGACGACAGGAGGGGGACAGGTGGGCGGGCAGCTCGTGGTCATTGGCTGCACAAAGGCCGGGCTGCACACGGAGGTAAGCGCCTGTAGGCTTTCTGTTTTTGTTTCTTTTCTATTTTCTGATATTTGTTTGATTTAATAAAAATACTAAATCAATTTATTTTCTTATGCCAATTTTTGTAGGAGCTAGGTATAATATTCCAGAGCTCCTCAACACCTAGCATAATTTTTGGACATATCTTATATAAATAAAAAAATATATCCAAAGAAATTAATTATTGGATTAATTCCAAATGCCCAAAATAAATACTTATGAGCTCATTAAAAATATCGGTTTGATTTTTATCTCATCCAATATTTTTGAGGAGAGCAACATGAGCATTTTCTTGGACCTTTTTGGAGCAATTTTTATTTGGGTCATTTCTAAAAATGATTCTGAGGGTTTCACAGATCCTCATTTCAAATTTAAATGAAATTTAAACATGATGCACACATGACTAGCTAGTCTAGGTCATACCAGAACTAGGGATGTGACAACTCGCCCCCACTTGAAAGAATCTCGTCCCGAGATTCAGGGGTCGATGGAAAGAAAGTGGGGTACTCCAGTCGAAGACGATCTTCTCACTCCCAAGTAGCTTCTCTCTCGGAATGATGAGACCACTGAACCTTGAGAAACTTGATATTATGACGTCGAGTGACATGCTCTGCTTGATCAAGAATGCAAACTGGATACTCTCGAGAAGTGAGGTTATCTTGGAGATCAAGCGTTTTGTGGTGCACTCCGCAGATAGGATCCGAGAAGCAACGCCTGAGTTGAGAGACGTGGAAGACATCATGCACCCGGGAAAGATGTGGGGGTAGTTCCAATTGGTAGGCAACCTCTCCTCGTTTAGCGAGAATGCGAAAGGGACCAATGTAACGAGGAGCCAACTTGCCTTTGATACCGAAACGATGGGTACCCTTTAGAGGGGTAACCCAAAGGTAAGCCTTGTCGCCAACTTCATGAGCCACTTCCTTATGACAACGGTCATACTGGCTCGTTTGACGAGATTGGGCTATTTTCAAATTCTCACGAATGATGCGAACTTGCTCTTCTGCCTCCTGGATCACGTCTGGTCCAAATAATTGTCTTTCACCGGTTTCTGACCAGTTCAAAGGTGTTCGACATCTTCGTCCATAGAGAATCTCAAAAGGAGCTTTCTTGAGGCTGGATTGATAGCTATTGTTATAAGAAAACTTCGTGAAGGAAGACATTCCTCCCAATCCATACCGAATGAGATAACGCAAGCTCTAAGCATGTCTTCGAGAAATTGGTTGACCCTTTCCACCTGACCACTTGATTGAGGGTGGAAAGCGGTACTGAAGGAAAGATGGGCCCCCATGGAAGTTTGGAAACTCTCCCAGAAATGAGAAGTGAAAAGACTTCCACGGTCTGAATTGATCTCTAGTGGAACACCATGAAGTGACACTATTCGAGAAATATATAAGTCAGCGAGCTGACTAGCGATGATACTCTCTCGAGCAGGTAGGAAGTGCGCCACTTTGGAGAGACGATCAATGACTACGAAGATAGCATTATTCCCTTTCTTGGTCCTGGGAAAGCCGGTGATGAAGTCCATACCAACTTTATTCCATTTCCACTCAGGAATGGCTAAAGGATGAAGGGTGCCAGCAGGTCTCTGATGCTCTGCCTTAACGCGACGACAAGCGTCACAGTTAGCAATAAACTGAGCAATTTCTCTCTTCATCCTAGTACACCAGAACCTCTGCGTAGGTCCTGATACATCTTAGTACTACCGGGATGAATTGTGAGAGGGGATTCATGCGCCTCCTTAAGAATCAACTGTCGAAGATGCTACTTCTTGGGGACCACCAGGCGGTTCCCAAAGAAAACGACACCTCGATCATCTATAGAGAAACTACCAGCAATACCCTTGGCAATGTTTCTCTTGATCCAGGTAATTCCCGTATCATGCTTCTGGGCTTCTAAGATATGATCTAGAAGAGTAGGTTTCGCCACCAAGGTAGAAAGGAATCCGTGAGGAGCAATGTGAAGGTTAAGCTTACAAAATTCCTCATGGAGAAGTGGTTGGCCCTGCTGCAACATGAGGTTGTTGCAATAGGATTTATGACTTAACGCATCAGCCATGACATTGGCTTTGCCTGGGGTGTAAGTAATCCCTAGATCATAATCCGAGATTAACTCCAACCAACGTCTTTGCCTAAGGTTCAAATCTGGTTGGGTGAAGATATACTTGAGACTCTGGTGATCGGTGTAGATCTCGCAACGTTTACCAAGAAGGTAATGTCGCCAGGTCTTGAGTGCATAGACTACGGCCGCAAGCTCTAGATCATGTGTAGGATAATTCTCCTCATGTGGATGCAATCACGAGATGCATAGGCAATCACATGATGATCCTGCATAAGAATGCAACCTAGTCCCCTGTCGTGAGGCGTCATGATGATAACAAAGTCCTTCGTGAAATCCGGTGGCACAAGTATGGGAGCAGAAGTCAGGCGTCTTTTCAGTTCACGAAAACTATACTCACATGTGGGGACCACTCAAACTTTTATCTTTCTTGAGAAGTTCCGTGAGGGTTTGGCTACTTTGGAGAAGTTTTCAACAAAGCGGCGACAATAGCTGGCTAGACCAAGGAAACTCCTAACTTGTTTAACGGTTTTAGGTGGAGTCCAATCGAGAACGGCCTGAACTCTCTCAGGATTGACAGCAATGCCCTTACCAGAGATTACGTGGCCTAGATAGGTCACTTTTGGCAACCAAAATTCACACTTGGAGAACTTGGCATAAAGGCAGTGCTCTCTGAGTTTTTCTAACACAAGTCTAAGATGTTCAGCATGCTCTTCCTCGTTCTTCGAGTAAATAAGGATATCATCGAGATAAACCACGAAGAATTTATCTAAGTACTCCATGAAGATCGAGTTCATCAAGCGGGAGAATGTGGCTGGAGCATTGGTTAGACCAAAGGACATGACGGTGTACTCGTACTGGCCATAACGAGTGACAAAGGCTGTCTTGGGGATGTCCCCGTTTCTGATCTTGATTTGGTGGTAGCCTAACCTCAAATCCATCTTGGAAAAGACTGAGGATCCAGCGAGCTGATCATATAGGTCATTGATCCTGGGAAGCGGATATTTGTTCTTTATCGTGACCAAATTAACGGGACGATAATCTACAACCATCCGGTCCGTACCATCCTTCTTCTTGACGAAGAGGATGGGGCAAGCCAAGGAGAAGAACTAGGACGGATGAAACCCTTTTGCAAGGACTCATCAAGTTGTTTTTTAAGCTCGGCTAGTTCTAAGGGTGCCATCTTGTAAGGTCTCCTAGAGATTGGAGCGGTTCCTAGGATAAGATGACGAACTCTACATCTCTGTCAGGTGGAACACCTGGCAGTTCCTCTGGAAAGACATCCGGAAAGTCACGGACTACCGGGATATCTTCAAGGTCTGGAAGAGGGCTGGCATTAAGAGAATAGAGTTGACGCTTTGCAACTCTAGTGGAGACAGTGACTATCTTGCCGGATGGGTGTGTAAGCTGAACGGACTGGTGTAACAATCAATCTTGGCATGATGAGCTGTCATCCACTCCATACCCAAAATGATGTTAATATCTGAGGACTTGAGGGCTACAAGTGATGCAAGGAATACAAGTCTATCAACAAGGATTTCATTACCATGGCTTATTCTGGTGGTTTGCCATCTAGACCCTGAGGTTTGGATTTAAAGCGGAGTTGGCATATCACAAAATGACATGTCATGCAAACGAGCATAGCCTTCAGAGATGAAGGAGTGAGATGCTCCAGTATCGAATAGAACCGAAATTGGATGACAGTTGACAAGGAGTGTACCAAGAACGACATCTGGATCATCATGAGCGTCTTTAGCTGAGACGTGATGCACACGTCCACGTTCAGTAGGAGCTGACTTGACACTGATCATCTTGCTTGATGGCTTAACACAGCCAACAAACTTCTCAGGCGGGGGTGGAGCATAGCTGGTTTGAGAGCAGTCACGTGCATAGTGTCCTGGCTCTCCGCATGTGAAGCAAGTCCCTAAAGTAGGACATGGACCCGCACTGACAAGCGGTCTACCAGTAGGCCTGGGTGGAGCATACAACTGAGCTGGGGGAGGCATCACATGGGATGGCCTCGGTGAATATCCGGGTGGAAGAGCAGAGTTCGGAATCCAAATCCGGCGCTTCTGAGAACTAGAACCGGAGAAAGATCCCAATTCACGGGTGTGCTTATGAGACTCCTCGTAAGTGAGTTGAGCTGTCTCTGCATTAATGGCCTTGTTCACAAGAGCTTGGAATGTATCACAATGATGTAGGTGGAGATCACGACGCAACTTGGGGTTGAGACCCTTCCGGAACCTAGCCTGCTTCTTGGCGTCCGTGGACACCTCTTCTGAAGCATAACGGGCAAGGTTCTCAAACTCTCTACTGTAAGCATCAACAGCCATCTTACTCTGGTTGAAACTAAAGAACTCTTCTCTCTTGCGATCGATGAGGGCTTCAGGAATGTGATGCTCGCGAAAAGCCTCGGTGAAATCCCTCCAGGTAGGAATCTGGCCAGCTGGAAGCATAGCCTCATAGTTCTGCCACCAAAGACTAGCAGGACCTTCCAGGTGATATGTGGCATAGGTGACCTTGTCATCTTCAGCTACGTTTGCGGAACGCAACTTATGAGTGATGCTACGGAGCCAGTCATCTGCATCGAGTGGCTCAATCGAATGATGAAAAGTGGGTGGATGCAAGCGAATGAAGTCATGAATAGTCACTGATCCTTTGAACTGATGTGCGGTGTTCTCCTCGATACGTGCCAACAAGCGGTTAGACTCACGCTTGTTCCTCTTCATCTCTAACATGAACTCTGCCAACGAAGGTTGGTCGAGAGGATCCTCATCCCTACCATCTCCGTGGTTCTGTCTACGAGCAACAAAACTTCGTTTAACTAATGACATCCTGAGAAACGAAACCAAGGACGGATCAGCATCAACTATCGACTGAAGAATGTAGGATAAGGAAATTAGTAATTCTCGAACTACTAGGGCAATTTCGGCAGCATAACGGCAGTAAAATGCTCAGAATGAGACATTCTGCAAAAGACGGGGTAGCACCATACTCAACATCATCACTCAAGGTTCTGAGATATTACTAAACAGGCTACACCGGAGGTACTCGAACTGGGATATGACTCTGATCAACCAATCCTATGGGACTACGGAGTAGTAACACATGATCCTGATAGACGGAAGAGAGAGCCTAGTTCCTTAACCCCGTAGGAAAGGTAGGATGACTCAGATCAGAAGGCCATGAGGTATAAGGAGTAAAAAGAGCCTTACATTCCCTTCCACAATCAATTCCCCTATATAATTAAAGAATTTCTAGACTCAACTTCGACCAGGTTGGCTTGGAAAACCTACAGGCAGTCAGGCTCTGGTACCAAAGCTGTCGGACCCCGATTCTAAGTCACACCGATCTAGCATGTAACACCTCATATCACTTTGCGGCCTCACGCACGGTATTCCCACGGGTGTCGCCTTACCATGGCCCGGGACCGTTTGCGCCTTTTGGCTCACGTATATGATAGTGTCGCTAGCATCCACATGACAGAGAACACGGGCCGACATGACTAGTCATGAACCCAAAGTGGCACTAACTTACGGGGACAGGCATACATGAAACAACATCGAACATGTCGGTCAGCAGCGTGTGAATCCGGCCAAAGTAACTGGCTAACAGGACTCGGGAACCCGGGCTGTAGCAGGCTAGGCAGGACTCGGATGTCACCAGCGTGACATTTCCCGAAGGGACAGACATAGGAACAAGTGAATCACATGCCGCCAGTCTAAGTGTTCCGGAGCGGTAGTGCTTTGGGCTAGCAGGACTCCGATGGCCCAGGGTCAGAAGCGGACTACCATGGCTCGGTGGAAGCACTAGACTACATTTCCCCATAAGAGAGGCTACCAAGGATAGACAACTAGGTTGTCGGATCCCACACATAGCAATACACGTTACACGTACGCATAACATGCATGTATGTGTTGTACAACATGGCATCACAACATAACGCCAACTCATATAGATAAAGGCTCAGAAGAGCCACATAGCATTTAATACAAACAGGGGTCACATGACCCATCATTGAAACATACAAGCAACGGAAGCATTACATGTCCGAGTACGCATAACTACAAAAGAAAAAAAGCTGAGAAGCCTGACTATCTACAAGACCCTCCCAAGGGTACAAGATCGTAGCTGAGGTAACAAGCTACTCGTCAAAGTCCAAGCGGAACTACTAGTAAGACCGAAATCTCCGCTGCAAAAACATAAATAAAACAACTGAGTACAAAGGTACTCAGCAAGACTTACATCAGTTCCTATTATACATGCATTTGTATCAAGAGGGTACTGTGGGGTTTAGTTGCTGCAAGCCAGCTTTGACTCTGTGGCTATCCTGTTCTCTGACCTAGCGTAACTTCTTTGAGGCGATATAGGCGCTGCAGGTCCACTAGTCACCACATCAATACATTACGATGGATTCATTCCCGTCTCCCTACGAGAAGGACATCCATAGCACTCACACTTGTCTTGAGCATTTTAGAGTATCCACTTCGAGTTGTCTATGTACCACGTAAGCATCCAAGAAGTCCATAACCGCGGACCCAGCTATTCGAATAGATCATGTTAACCCTGCAGGGGTGTACTTCTTCACACACGCTCTCGCCACTTACCGCCATGTACACGTCATGTATCTCGGCAACCTTCAAGCGGAAGCTTTGGCGAGGGTGTCGGCCACGACCGACTAACCACACAAGACTCTAGCCTGTATATCGCCTATTCGGGTTCCATCCGCAAGGAGATCCGTCCGGGGTGTCGCTCACGGCCCCAAACGATGTGTGCAGGGTTCCCGAGCCCACCATCCGGGTGCCACTCGGTACACCAGGCCACGTGTGCCTAGTCTGTCCCAAGCCCACCCTGCTGGGTGCCACTTGGTAGAAAAATAGCACTACCTACAAACACCAGAAACTAGTTGCGACTCCAGGACAGAGACCAAGTTGATTAATAAGTCGAGAGGGGCCGAGTTACCGGAACCCAATGTGTGGTAGTATCGAGTCATTGGACAACATACATAGAACTCAGTGCTTAAGGACGGTTCCAGTGAGACAACCCACCATGTACTCCTACATGGCCTCTCACCGCTACCTTTACCAAATCATGTTCACACACTTCACTCTCAAAGATCGTAACATAGAACTGCACTCCAATTCATTCCCAATGAATCGGACTGACACAACTCTAAGCAATAGCAGGCATGGCATGGTAGGAACACAACATGGCTCAATCAACTCCTACACATGCTATTGGGTTTCAACTATTTATCGTGGCAATGACGGGTCATGCAGAGGAATGGGTTCAACTACAAGCAGCACAAAGTAGCAGATGAATCGTTGTTGTCCTAATGCAATAACTGAGAGCAGGAGCGAGAGAGTAGGATTGTATCGGAATGAACAAGGGGATTTGCTTGCCTGGTAAATCAACAAGGGAGGCACTGCTTCACAGACAGGTACTCTCGAGCACTCTCCGGAGCTGGACCTATCGAGAAGGAACGGTGCAATCAATCGATCTACAAGCATATGCAACAATATGATGCATGAACATGGCATGTAGATGTGATGCTGTTTGGGCTAATGCAACTGGCATTCATTTGGTTGAAGTCCATTTGAACTAAAGGTTCAAATGCATCTCCAAAGTAAGCTCTTTATAAAAGCCATTATAGTGTTTCACTTATACAGCAGGTATAAGTTGGTTTATCATGCATTAAACTGGTACAGATGGATAGATTGCATTTTTCTGATAATTTTTCATATATAAATTATCTCAATCTGAGCTACGGTTGAATTTCTATGATTTTTTGAAGTTTATATCATTTTCTGGATTTTCCTGAATTAATTAAATCCAGAAATAAAAAATTGCGTCAGCACTACGTCATGCTTGCGTCAGCAAGTCAATAGCGCTGACTGGGTCAAACCTGACGTGTGGGGTCCACCCGTCAGTGTCTAAGGGTTAATCGGGGGTTTTGTACTAATCTAATTAAAATTTTAGGGTGCAGGGGCCCACTGTTAGTGTCATGGTTAGTTAGATGGTGATTAGCCTTAAGCTAATCACCTGACCCACGGGGCCCACCTGACGAGCCGGCGAGGTCAAAGGGTCAAACCCCACCGGCGTATAGCCGCCGGCGAGGTCTGCGACGTACTTGTTCCTCGGGTTTCCTTTGTGGTGCTCCAAATGACGCGCTGCTAGGCGCGTCAAAGCTAGATCCATGGCGCGTCGGGTGGTGGCCGGTGCGGGCACAGGGTGGCCGGAGTCGACGGCGGCGAGCTCGGTTGCGGCCGCCGGAGTTCGGTCGACCTCGGGGACGAGGCTACGGTGCATGGGAGGCGAACTAGCGGGTGATACGGGTTCCTGGAGATGCTCTGAGCACGACGGAGCGCTCAGACGCAAACTCCGGTGGCCAGGATGACGGCAGCGACATCGCCGGTGATGTGAAGCTCACGGGCACGGTGGCTGTCGGGGTAGAGCTTGCGCGGGAGTGAGGGGAGAGCGGAGAAAGCAAGGGGAGCTCACGGTGGACTCATGAGCAGGTCGATGGGCTCGGGGGCGGCCTGGAGACGGTGAATCGGAGCCGGCGATCTTCGGTGCTCGTCGGTGAAGACGACGATGGTGGCGACGAAGCAGGGCCTCCGGCGTCGCGTAGCTCGGCGAGGAGGACGAAGGCGACGAGGCGGATCCCTGGGGCGCGTCGGAGAGGCGAGAGGGAGGCGGTGGCTGCGGCTATGGCGAACGGCGGCGACGATGGCGTTGCGGGAAGAGAGCAGAGGAGGGGCAGGGGGTCCCGGGAGAGAGGGAAGAGGTACAGGGGTCGAGGGGGAGTGCGTGGCACTCGGGGAGGCGTCCAGACCCTCGGCGGCAAGCAGGAGCTGGCGAGGCGCGTGCCCGCGAGCGCCGGCCACACGCGCTGCATCCTTCTGGCGCGAGGAAGACGACAGGGGAGGGGGATGTGGGTGGGCGGCTCGGGTGGTCTTTGGGCTGCACAAAGGCCGGGCTGCACACGGAGGTAAGCGCCAGGTAGGCTTTCTGTTTTTGTTTCTTTTCTATTTTCTGATATTTGTTTGATTTAATAAAAATACTAAATCAATTTATTTTCTTATGCCAATTTTTGTAGGAGCTAGGTATAATATTCCAGAGCTCCTCAACAACTAGCATAATTTTTGGACATATATTATATAAATAAAAAAATATCCAAAGTAATTAATTATTGGATTAATTCCAAATGCCCAAAATAAATACTTATGAGCTCATTAAAAATATCGGTTTGATTTTTATCTCTGTCCAATATTTTTAGAGAGCAACATGAGCATTTTCTTGGACCTTTTTGGAGCAATTTTTATTTGGGTCATTTCTAAAAATGATTCTGAGGGTTTCACAGATCCTCATTTCAAATTTAAATGAAATTTAAACATGATGCACACATGACTAGCTAGTCTAGGTTATATAATATATATCCAAGGCAATTAATTATTGGATTAATTCCAAATGCCCAAAATAAATAGTTATGAGCTCATTAAAAATATTGGTTCGATTTTTATCTCTGTCCAATATTTTCAGAGAGCAACATGAGCATTTTCTTGGACCTTTTTGGAGCAATTTTTATTTGGGTCATTTCTAAAAAATGATTCTGAGGGTTTCACAGATCCTCATTTCAAATTTAAATGCAATTTAAACATTATGCACACATGACTAGCTAGTCTAGGTCATACCAGAACTAGGGATGTGACATGTCCCCTATTAAATCTTTGTTTTGCAATATGAATCTTAATAATGATGGGTTTGGAGATGAGTCAACTTTAGTTAAAAGGCGTCCCAATGATTCGGAGTTTTTAGATCTTGATGCTAAATTTGGTAAAAGTGGGATTGGAGAGGTCAAGACTTTAAATAGCATCGAACCCACTATCTTGGATTTCAAGGAATTTAATTATGATAATTATTCCTTAGTAGATTGTATTTCCTTGTAGCAATCCGTGTTGAATTCTCCTCATGCTTATAGTCAGAATAAAGCTTTTACCAAACATATTGTTGATGCCTTGATGCAATCTTATGATGAAAAATTTAATTTCGAAGTTTCTATACCGAGAAAAGTTTATGATGAGTGGGACCTACTATAATGATGAAAATTAAAGATCATGAGTGTTATGCTTTGTGTGATTTGGGTGCTAGTGTTTCCAAGATTTCGAAAACTTTATGTGATATTCTAGATTTCCATGATTTTGATGATTTCTCTTTAAATTTACACCTTGCGGATTCCACCATTAAGAAACCTATGGGAAGGATCAATGATGTTCTTATTGTTGCAAATAGGAATTATGTGCCCGTAGATTTTATCGTTCTTGATATAGATTGCAATCTTTCTTGTCCTATTATTCTTGGTAGACCTTTCCTTAGAACGATCGGTGCAATTATTGATATGAAGGAAGGGAATATTAGATTCCAATTTCCATTAAGGAAAGGAATGGAGCACTTTCCAAGAAAGAAAGTTAAATTACCTTATGAATCTATCATGCGAGCTACTTATGAATTGAGTGCCCAAGATGGCACTACTTAGATCTATCCTTGCTTTTATGCCTAGCTAGGGGCGTTAAACGATAGCGCTTGTTGGGAGGCAACTCAATTTTATATTTTTTTCGGTTCTGTTTAGTAATAAATATTTCATCTACCTTCTGTTTAGATGTGTTTTCATGTTTTAATTAGTGTTTGTGCCAAGTAGAACCTATAGGATAATCTATGGTGATAGTTAATTTGATTCTGCTGAAAAACAGAAACTTTGCGCGCATGAAAATAATTTTAGTAATTCACAGAAACATGATTTTGCGTCGATTATTGTTCCTGTAGATCAACAGAAAAATTTCCCAGGACTTCCTATTTTGGTAGGATTTTTAGAATTCCAGAAGTATTCGAGAGTTACAGATTGCTACAGACTATTCTGTTTTTGACAGATTCTGTTTTTCGTGTGTTGTTTGCTTATTATGATGCATCTATGGCTAGTATGTAGGCTATGGACCATAGAGAAGTTGGAATACAGTAGGTTTAACACCAATATAAATAAATAATGAGTTCATTACAGAACCTTATGTGGTGGTTTTTTCTTTCTGGCACTAACGGGGCTCATGAGATTTCCTGTTGAGTTTTGTGTTGTGAAGTTTTCAAATTTTGGGTAAAGATTTGATGGACTATGGAATAAGGAGTGGCAAGAGCCTAATATTGGGGATGCCCATGGCACCCCAAGATATTCAAGGATAACCAAAAGCCTAAGCTTGGGGATGCCCCGGAAGGCATCCCCTCTTTCGTCTTCGTCTATCGGTAACTTTACTTGGAGCTATATTTTTATTCGCCACATGATATGTGTTTTGCTTGGAGCGTCTTGTATGATATTAGTCATTGCTTTTTAGTTTACCACAATCATTGTCGGTGCGAGGACGACACCTATGGGATCACAAGAATCCCTACTACGGTTGCGGGGCGCGGGGTCGTGAGAAGAGCGGATCAAACAAATAGCACACGGGTTCTTTATGCAGGTTCGGGCCGCGAGGATGCGTAAAACCCTACTCCTGCTTTGGTGGTTTGTTTATCTGTGTTCTTGAACTAGCAATGGGGCGTGAGGAGCTCCAAAAAGCCGAATCCTCCTCCTGGTCGCCTTGGGCCTTCTTTTATAGGGAAAGGGGTTGCCATAGTGGCACACAGGAGGTGGAAAGGGTACAGTGATGCGAGTTTATCCCTCGCATTACATGACAAGGCGCCTTAAATGCGTCTTGCTTAGGTGTCCTTGCTTTATCGGGGACGGGGGAGAGTCATGTCTCGTCCGTCGCCGCTCCCCTTCGTGTCGACACGCGCCCTGGCCAGCGGTGCCTGTGGTGCCATGTAGGCAGGCAGGCAGCTGAGGTGGCGCAGTGGTGGGTCTCCATGAAGATCCGCTTGCCGCCACGCAGGTGCCTGCCCAACTGGTTGGGTCGGCAGCTGCATGCGAACGGTGGTGAAGGTTTGATTGGCGTGGGCCCGATGGTGGCCCTTCGGGTGTCCTTGGCAAGGGCCTCGCCATAGCCCCGGCAAGGCTCTTGCCGGGGCCCCGGCAAGGCTCTTGCCGTGGCGCCTGCTGTCAACCCCGACAAGGCTCTTGCCGGGGGCCTTGTGGTCCTCCTTGGCTGGGCTCCCGCCAAGGATCGTCATCTTCTATAGTGTGTATCTGATCTTGAATGTCTTCACAAAGATCTGCATGCCACCATGGGGATGTCTCCTGAATCCTTGCCCCATGGGGGCAGTGGACTCAAGGGTGATTCGCTCCGTAGGTGTGGGCGAGCTGCCACGGCAAGGGTCCCGCGGGTTTGCTAGAACCGCCCCGGCAAGGATCCTTGTCGGGGAGTCCGCCTTGCCCCTCTCGCTCTTTGTGGTCTTGGTCTTGGCGTCTGCTCGCTCCTTTCGAGCTTTGGCCTTACCTTGGCTCACCTCCCTCGCCTTGCTCAGTGCGGTGGTGTCCGTGGCTCAGACTGCCCGTGCACAATTATAGGGGTACAAAAAGTGTACCCCTCTTTTTGTACACCGACAGGAGCCCCCGTGCCTGTGCCACATGTTAGCGCAATCGCGTCGTTGGGCTAGGCCCAAAAACGGTGTGCGGGCAGGCGGGGTAGTTTTTACCGCGGTAAGTCTCTTCGCGCACTGTGCTTCTCATACCTCCCGTGTGTGGCTCGGCGTGGGGAGGCGTGCGTGATGTGGGCGGCATGCGTGGGGCTGAGCTCTGCGCGCATGCGTCACGTCATAGCAAAAGGGGGCTGTTCGCGCCTTCCCCATAAACGGAGGGAAGCGTGGAGGCGTGGCCCATTTACTGAACGGGGCTGGGGTGTGGTCTTCAAGGCGTCCACTCCCCACGATCACGGGGTGGGGAGAGGTCGCCTCACCCGTCGCATCGGTCCCGCATGCCCGCCACGTGGTTCTCATGCGCGGGGGGTGGCGAACGGTGGAGGAGGGAAACCGGGCCATCGCGGGCCGGGGCAGCGGGGTGGTCCCGGGTCCCTGCGCCGTCCGCGTCTTGATTGGCTGGCCAGGCGGCCGAGCCCCCGCCTGCCTTTATAAAGAGCGGGGGTGGGGGGGGACGGCGTCCCGCATTCTTCCATCTTCTCCTTCCTTCAGCTTCTGCTCCCCCCTCCATTCGCCATGGAGAGAGGGAATCCTGGCCCATCAACGGTGGCAGCAAGGGTCGCCGCTCGACAACGCGTCCTTCCTTCTCCTTCACCTGCGGTGGCAGAGCCAGCCGCAAGGGGAAGGGGGAGGGGGCGAGGCCACGGGCGAGGCCGTGGGCGACGCCGAGGCGCTTCGAGGAAGAGGAGAGCAGGCGGCGCGCCGGTCTCGCCTCCGCCAGTAGTTCCTCCCCCCATGGAGGGCCATGTTGGGGATGACCCTTGCGAGTTCTTCGTCAGGCTGCGCCGGCTGCCTCCCCGTCGCCTTCGTCTCCCGACTCCATTTGCAAGTGAGATGGAGCTGGATCCGCCGGAGTCATTGCGGTTACACATGAGGGGCTGTTGGATCGGCAGTACGCGAGTTCGCGTCCACTTTCCAGCCCCTCACGTGATGTATCTTGGTCGAGGTGGAAGACGTTTGCTCATATCCACCGCTTGACGGCGGGGCTCACTCTCCATTTCAAGCTGATTGAGGGCGGCCTCCTCTCCGTCAAGGTCTTGGTGCCGGGACTCGGGCAAGGTGCTGCGTGGAGAGATCTTCCGATAGCGAAGACTCCTCCTCGGGCGGGAAGTGGCGAGGAGGACAGCGGCAGCGACAGCGAGGGTAGCAGCGGCAGGATGGACGGGTCCGACTAGGAGTCGGGCGCCGCTCCGTCTTGGCAACCGGCGATCCCATCATCTATGTCGCTGGCTTCACGAACTTCTCGGGTCGTCTCCTTGGGCCGGGCGTTGGGAGGCTGCGGAAGAGGAAGAGGGCAGGCGGCAAGGCCGTCAAATCGAGTACGCTGTGCACCGACGCCTTGACGCGTCTTTGACGTCCTGCCGCCTCCTCTTGAGCTCTGCTTCCGGCGCCGCCATCACCATCCAGCCTTCTGGACGGCCACCGAGATGTTCTCTTGGTGCCTCCTGCCACCCGTGGCTTCGCCTAGGCGCCTTTGCCCTTTTCGCCTCCTTGACCTGCCTCCCGAGGAGAGGGACAAGAAAGGGGTTCTGAGCACCTTATCTCTTTTTAGTTTGTAAGCCTTCGGCCTTGGCTGAATTTAAAACTTGTAATCCCATCATTCATGTTTTTCATTCCCTATGGACTGCACTGAGTGGAATGTTTTTAATGAAAAAGGGATGCTTGTGGGTCATTTGTTTTGCGGGTAGAACCCACGACAAGGAGTAAATCCTTGATATCCCTAAGATAAACATTTCCTTGCCCGGCAACAGGCCCTGCCGTCTTCCCACTTCGCTCGACCTTTCTCACGCTTTCGGCGGAGGCAGGGATGAGGTGGGTTCAGGCTCCTCGTTTCATCCTTTTGCTGCCGCGACTACGACCAAACCTGGCCCCAGGAACGAGCCCTAGGGCCTAGAGTTTTAGGGGAGCACGGTAGCTTTGGGAAAAAACGAGGTTTCACATACCTCAGTCCATAAGGAAATGCATGATAAGGGATGAAGAACTTATCTGAAGCTGTAGCCCCCGGCAACTCTGTTTTGCCGTGGGTGAATCTTTGTACTCGCAGCCCCCGGCATTTCTGGCTTGCCGGGGTCTAGACGCCAGTCTGTCCCTCTTTTCTTTTTTGTCCTCAAGTGATCCGGCAAGGATATCTGTGAGTCTTGTGAACCAAAGAAGACAAAAGAGCGGCAAAGAGACGTACACTCGACCTCTAAGCTAGGGGTTAGTCGCTGCTGAGCACTATCAACCCTAACCAAGGATGAGACTCGACCTAGCATGCATGCTATAACTTAGGGCACCAGCGCTTCATTTATTTATGCTCAGGGTCTGCTCCTGGCTTTGTACAAAGGGTTACATGCATCATCGGCAATTCTTGTACAAAAGGTGGCTTGCCGGGGGGCCCGGCAAGCCGCGCCTCATGGGTAAAACTTGGAAGATGCTCAATGTTCCAGGAGTTACTCACCGGAACATCATCTTCGGTCTCCAGGCGGCTGTGTCGGGCCTGGTGACTCGTATTACCCGATAAGGGCCTTCCCACTTTGGCATCAACTTGTTGGAATTCTTGGCCGATTGAATGTGCCGAAGGACAAGGTCGCCTTCCTCAAGGCTTCGGGCATGAACCTTGCGGCTATGGTAGCGGCGCAAGGCTTGCTGGTAGCGTGCTTCTCTCACAGCCGCTCAAGGCGATCTTCCTCAAGGAGCACTGCGTCATCTTGCCGCAGTTGCTCTTGCTCAAGCTCGTCATAAGTGAGCACTCGAGGTGACCCGTATATGAGATCAGTGGGGAGAACTGCTTCTGCCCCGTATACCAAGGCAAAAGGTGTCTGGCCGGTGGCTCGATTTGGCGTCGTCCTGATCGACCAAAGAACCGCCGACAACTCATCAATCTAGCACCTTCCACTCTTGTGCAGTCTGTCAAAGGTCTTGGTCCTTAAGCCTCGTACTTCAGCATTTTCCCTCTCAGCTTGACCATTGCTTCGCGGGTGAGCAACGGAAGCGAAACAGACTTTGTTGCCGAGGTCTTGGGTATATTACATGAAGGTGCGGCTTGTGAACTGTGTGCCGTTGTCGGTGATAACCCTGTTGGGCACGCCAAAACGGCACACTAGTTCCTTGAAGAACTTGACGACTGACTGAGCTGTGACCTTCCTCACTGCCTCCACCTCCGGCCACTTTGTGAACTTGTCGATTGCAACGTACAAGTACTCAAAGCCCCCGACAGCACGGGGGAAAGAGCCCAGTATGTCGAGCCCCCAGACCGAGAAGGGCCAGGAGAGAGGAATTGTTTGAAGGGCTTGAGCTGGCTGATGAAGCTTCTTTGAATGGAACTGACACGCTTCACACCTGGTGACTAGTGTCATCGCATCCTGGAGGGCGGTGGGCCAGAAGAAGCCTTGCCGGAATGCCTTGCCGGCAAGGGCCCTTGACCCAATGTGCGATCCACATATGCCTCCGTGTACCTCCGCCAACAGCTCCAGTCCTTCCTCTCGAGGGATACACTTCAATTTCACACCGTTCGGCCTCTTTCTGTACAGGACGGCATCGATGAACTGGTACATGGTAGAGCGACGAGCTACTTTTTCTGCTTCTTCCTGCTCCTCTAGAAGTTCCCCTGTTTGGAGGAATCGGATGGTATGCTGTGCCCATGCTGGAGCCTGGGACTCGACGGCGAGGACTAAAGGCATCTCCTCCGCTATAGGAGCGGCTGCCTCGACGGCAAGAGCTTGACGCTCCGCCGGAGCCAGTCGTCCCGCGGCGGGCTTAGTATCCCCGGCAACATCCTTGCCGGTGGCTCCGGGGAGCTCGGCGGGAAAGTACCTGTCGGGCCCTGATTTCCTCCTCTTATTCTGCTCTGTTGATGGATCGACGGATGGCTGAGTTAGCTGAAGCACAAAGGTACCTGGTTCCACAGGTAGTTTGAGGGCAGCGCATTTTGACAGGTAATCGGCGATATCGTTCTCCGCTCGGGGAACGTGTTCAGCCTGTATACCGTCGAAACGCTCTTCCAGCTTTCTCACTTCATCGACGTAGGCCTTCATCAACGGGCTCTGGTAATCCTTGTTGACTTGCTTGACGACAAGCTACGAGTCTCCCCTGACGATGAGTTTCTTGATTCCGAGGTCTGCCGCAATGCTAAGACCGGCAAGCAGCCCTTCAGACTGGCCAGTATTGTTGGTTGACACCTCCCTGGGGAAGTGCATCTGGATCACGTACTTGAGGTGCTCTCCGGTGGGCGCGACAAGTAGTACGCCAACCCCGGCGCCTTGTAAGGAGAAAGCTCCATCAAAGTACATGGTCCAATCACAACTTGCCTCCTTGCCCGGGAGAGCAGTCTCTTGGGCTTCTTCGTCAGGCGTTGCGGTCCATTCTGCAATGAACTCCGCTAGAACTCGGCTCTGAATCGTCGAAGTGCTTTCAAACTTGAGGCCAAAGCTGGACAGCTCCAGTGCCCATTCCATAATTCTTCCCGTTGCATCCAGATTGTGCAATATCCGTTGCAGAGGGAAGCGAGTGACTACAGTGACCTCGTGTGCCTGGAAGTAGTGACGCAGCTTCCTCGAGGCCCTGAGAAGGCCGAAGAGCAGTTTCTGCACGCCGGAGTACCTTGATCTAGCCCCCTGCAGGAGGGAACTAACAAAGTAGACCGGGTGCTGCATCATTTTCTTCTTCGGCGGCACTCCAACTGGCTGTGTCGTCTCTGCATTGGTGGTGTCGGGCTCTGCCGCTGCCATCTCCTCGTCGTCAACCTCTCTCTGCGCCACCAGTGCGGCGTTGACCACCTGGTCCGTTGCCGCAAGGTATAGCAGCAACGGCTCCTGTGGCCTAGGCGCGACTAGTATTGGCGCGGAGGAGAGGTACTTCTTCAAACCTTGCAATGCTGCTTCGGCTTCCGACGTCCACTCCATCGGGCCCGCCTTTTTCAGGATCTTGAAAAAGGGAAGGGCGCGCTCGGCAGACTTGGAAATGAACCTGCCCATGGCGGCGACGCAACCAGCAAGCCGACGCACATCCTTGATTCGCTTAGGTGCTTCAATATGCTCTATAGCTTTGATTTTGTCCGGATTGTCCTCTATCCCATGCTGTGACACCAAGAACCCGAGAAGCTTGCCGGACGGGACGCCAAAGATGCACTTCTTAGGGTTCAGCTTGAGGTTGATCTTGCGCAGGTTTGCAAATGTTTCATGCAAAT
Source organism: Aegilops bicornis (assembly GCA_021605145.1). Lineage (NCBI taxonomy): Eukaryota > Viridiplantae > Streptophyta > Magnoliopsida > Poales > Poaceae > Aegilops > Aegilops bicornis. Next base: position 141,075,998 of record CM038672.1, read on the forward strand.
CTGGTATGAGGGTTGCCCTGTCCTTGGTTTTGACCACTATGTCATCCATATAAGCTTCCATATTTCTATGGAGCTGGGGTTCAAAACCAATCTGGACCGCCCTTGCAAACGTCGAACCAGCACTCTTCAATCCGAAAGGCATCCGTAAGAAACAATACGTACCACATGGGGTGATGAATGCTGTTTTCTCTTCGTCTTCTCTTGTCATGAAGATCTGGTGGTAGCCGGAGTAGGCGTCGAGGAATGACAACAGATCACACCCAGCCGTGGAGTCAACAATCTGGTCGATCTTGCGGCAACGGAAGGGGTCTTTAGGGCAAGCCTTATTGATATCTCGTGTAATCAATACAGTCTCCACTTCCCATTTGCCTTGCGCACCACGACCGGATTGGCCAACCACGTTCGTTGGAGTACTCCTCTTACCAAACCCGCTGCTTCCAGTTTCCGGATCTCTTCTGTGATGAACTCTTGTTGTTCGAAAGCTTGCTTCTCGACCTTCTCGCTGACGAGCCGCGCATGAGGGCGACAGCAAGGTGGTGCTCAATCACCTCCCTGGGAACACCGGTGATGTCAGAAGCTTGCCATGTAAACACATCGACATTCGCCCGCAGGAAGGTAACGAGCGCGTCTTCCTATTTGTCATCAAGGGTGGAGCTTATGGTAAAAGCTCCTCCCGTGCCGTCCTTATTGACACAAACCTTCTTGGTTCCCGACGATATGGCCCTGGGCTTCTTGTTTCCGCCGGTGGATCTCTTTGGCACGTCCTCGACGGCAGCGCTACACTCCGAAGAGGTGCGCTTGCCAGAGTGGGTGTCCGAGGTCTCACCGGTCTTCTTCTTCTTCTTCCCTCCCGGGGTCCGAGCGGCAGGAGAAAGTGCCCTAGCGGCGGCAATTCTTTGCAATCGCTTGGTATAATTGGTCGGCGCAAATCAGCGCATCTTTCTTGTCGAGAGGGATGGTGATGATCGTCACAGTCCCGCATCTTCGAGGTGTTGTAGGCGTAGTGTGACGCCGCCATGAACAACTTGGCTGGGCGGCCAAGGATCCTGTTGTAGGGCAAGGGGATCTTGGCAACATCGAACACGATCCTCTCCGTCCTGAAGTTCAGGTCGCTTCCAAAAGTCACGGGCAGCGTGACCTTTCCCTTGGGTTGGCTTCTTCCCGGGTTGACCCCCTGAAACGTGCCCGTCTCTTCGAGGTCTCCATCAGGAATATGCAGTTTCTCGATCACGGCATGCGAGATCAAGTTCAGACCGGCCCCGCCATCGACTAGCATCTTCGTCACCTTGAGGTTGCGTATTATTGGTGAAACCAACAATGGCAAGCACTCGACCGCAGTAGTGCGATCAGGGTGGTCCTCAGTGTCAAAAATGATAGGTGTGCTGGACCACTTCAGCGGCCTTTGGGCATCAAACGACGGCTCTGCTGCTGTAATCTCTCGCGCCCACTGTTTAATCCGGCGGTGAGAAGTATGCAGCAAGGCGCCGCCGTTGATGCACATGGCCTCTGTAGCTTTCTGAAACTCTTGGTCGCCGGATTCGTCGTCCTCTTCGTGATCGTCATCTTCTGGCTTTCTGTCACAGCCCCGGGCGGGCCTCTCCTGTTGCTTATCCTTGCCGCGACGGCCCGCCTGGCCGTCATGCTTCTTGTCGAACCCTCAAGACCGTCTAGGCCCTTCTCCTTGTCCCGCCTCTCATACTCAGCCCCTCCGCTTCTCGACAAGGAGCTCAACTTTGTCGGCAGTCCTGTAGAGCATGGCCTTTGGTGCGATGGATCTTGCAGTATCGCTTGTCGGAGTTTCCTGGCTTCTCAGCAGCCGCCAAGGCCCGGCAGGCGACACATCCAGCAACCTCCTTGGCGGGGTCATCTGCCTTGGTTTTCTTGGTGGAGTCGGCATCATCAGATCCCTCGAAGGCAAGCACGGCTTTTCCTTTGCGCTTCCTGTTGCGGCGCCGACCTTTCTTAGTCGGGGCGCAATATCCTCATCCGAGGAATCGGTTTCCACGCCGGCATCTTCGCCGGGGTACTTCCTTCCCTCTTCAGCTCAGGCACATTTGTCAGCAAGAAGAGTTCCGCTACATCTCTCACCTTGTTCATTGCCAGCTCTTCGCGCATCTTGCGGTTACGCATGTTCTGATGGAACGCACTGATGATGGCGGCAGGGTGAACATCAGGGATATTGTACTGTACCCGGCTGAACCTCTGAATATACTTGCGGAGACTCTCGCCTCCCTTCTGGGGAATGACGTGCAGGTCGCTTGCTTGGCCATGGGCTTGGTGGCCTCCAGTAAAGGCGCCCACGAACTCATGGCACAAATCCGACTAGGAGGAAATAGAGTCTACCGGCAAGTGCATCAACCATGACATGGCGTTGGGTTTAAGAGCCAACGATAAGTAATTCGCAAGCACCTTATCGTCGCGGGCTCCGGCAGCTTGCATCGCGATGGTGTAGACGCCGAGGAACTCATACGGGTGGGTCTTGCCACTGTACTTTTCGCCCACGTCGGGTTTGAAGGTGCGGTGAGTGGGCCACTGGAACTACCGCAGCTCGCGGGTAAAAGCTGGACAGCCTACCTCGTAAGGTAGGCCTCCAGGGCTCCCCGGTGCCGGGTGGCTCACAGAAAGCCCTACACGTCTGCCTGATTGGTGGCGCGCTCCGCGCCGGCGCTCGATAGTGGTCCGAGCGTCTTCATGTTCTCGTTCCCGAAGAACTTGGCGCTGGTCACAGTGGGCCCGCGGGTCGGACGATGCTACGGAGATCTCGTCGCCCGTAACGTCGCGACGGGCTAGCGTCCGCGGTACCGGGCGAGGAGGAGGCGAGTGCACCGTGGTCGCGGCGCCGCCGGCTCTCGTGCCACTGGTGCGTGGGACTCCGTCGGAGCGTCGACCCGGGGGCTCCACCGGACTCGATTCGTCTTTGTTGGCCACCGCAACAAGGCTTCGGATAGTGGCTCTCCATTCGTCGAGTTTCCCCGTAGTGGGAGGGAAATCGAGGAGCAACTGCGCGCGCGCCAGGGCTTCTGCTGGCGTTGGTGGCAGCGAAACCAGCACGGATCGCAACGTGCTTCGACTTTTGAGCATGTCAGAAGGAGCTCTATCACGACCCCGCGGTCGCATGCCGTCTTCACCGGCGGCTCGGCGAGCGGGCAGGTCTTCTAAATTCTGGGAGTGGCGCTCGGGGCTCTTTCCGTGGCGACGCTCGGGGTCCTCGGCGTGATTACGCCGTTTGTCGCGCGCCGCTTGAGAGGAGCGCGCCGTCGGCACCGGCGTGGGAGTCTTGGAAGCCCTCGCGTCGCCTTCGTGCAGGGTGGCAGCGATCTTGGAAGGCCCCGCGCCACCCGCGGAGGGACTGGCTCCGTCTTTGGATTTAGCGGCGTGCGGCCCGTTACCAGGCGCACGAACATCGCCGCCTCCCAAACTTCGGCTGCTGGGACGGTGTTGGTGTTCGCGAACGGCGCCCCGGGTCCTTTCCGCGACCGGTGCGCTGCTCCCCCGTGTCGGGACGGGATGTCCGGCTTCCGATGGGCCAACCGCCACCGTCATCTTCTTCTTGGGCGACATGACGATGAAAAGGCGTCGAACTAACTGCTAGAGCCGATTCTCACACCTGCGCCCCCTACCTGGCACGCCAAAGATGTCGGTGCGAGGACGACACCTATGGGATCACAAGAATCCCTACTACGGTTGCGGGGCGCGGGGTAGTTAGAAGAGCGAATGAAACAAATAGCACACGGGTTCTTTATCCAGGTTCGGGCCGCGAGGATGCGTAAAACCCTACTCCTGCTTTGGTGGTTTGTTTATCTGTGTTCTTGAACTAGCAATGGGGCGTGAGGAGCTCCAAAGAGCCGAATCCTCCTCCTGGTCGCCTTTGGGCCTCCTTTTATAGGGAAAGGGGTTGCCACAGTGGCACATGAGGTGGAAAGGGTACAGATGATGCGAGTTTATCCCTCGCATTACATGACAAGGTGCCTTAAATGCGTCTTGCTTAGGTGTCCTTGCTTTATCGGGGACGGGGGAGAGCCCTATCTCGTCCGTCGCCGCTCCCTTTCGTGTCGACACGCGGCCTGGCCAGCGGTGCCCGTGGTGCCATGTAGGCAGGCAGGCAGCTGAGGTGGCGCAGTGGTGGGTCTCCACGAAGCTCCGCTTGCCTCCACGCAGGTGCCTGCCCAACTGGTTGGGTCGGCAGCTGCATGCGAACGGCGGTGAAGGTTTGATTGGCCTGGGCCTGATGGTGGCCCTACGGGTGTCCTTGGCAAGGGCCTCGCCGTAGCCCCGGCAAGGGTCTTGCCGTGGTGCCTGCTGTCATCTCCGGCAAGGCTCTTGCCGGGGGCCTTGTGGTCCTCCTTGGCTGGGCTCCCGCCAAGGGTCTGCATGCCACCACGGGGATGTCTCCCGAATCCTTGCCCCATGGGGGCAGTGGACTCAAGGGTGATTCGCTCCGTAGGTGTGGGGCGAGCTGCCAGGGCAAGGGTCTTGCCGGGTTTGCTAGAACCGCCCCCCGGCAAGGATCCTTGCCGGGGGAGTCCGCTTTGTCCCCTTTGCTCTTTGTGGTCTTGGTCTTGGCGTCGTTCTACTCCTTTCGAGCTTTGGCCTTACCTTGGCTCACCTCCCTCGCCTTGCTCAGTGCGGTGGTGTCCATGGCTCAGACTGCCCGTGCACAGTTATAGGGGTACAAAAAGTGTACCCCTCTTTTTGTACACCGACAATCATCCTTTCTGTACACACCTTTTGGGAGAAGCCCGCTTGATTGGAATTTATTAGAATACTCTATGTGCTTCACTTATATCTTTTGAGCTAAATAGTTTTTCTCTATTACTTCACTTATATCTTTTTAGAGCACGGCGGTGGCTTAATTTTGTAGAAATTGTTGATATCTCATGCTGCACTTATATTATTTTGAGAGTCTCTTAGAACAGCATGGTATTTGCTATGGTTATAAAATTGGTCCTAGAATGATGGTCATCCAAGTTGGGTATAATAAAAACTATCATAGGAAGTGAATTGGATGCTATGATCAATTTGATACTTGATAATTGTTTTGAGATATGGAGGTGGTGATATTAGAGTCATGCTAGTTGGGTAATTGTGAATTTAAAGAATGCTTGTGTTGAAGTTGGCAAGTCCCGTACCATGCACGTATGGTAAAAGTTGTGTAACAAATTTGAAAAATGTGGTGTTCTTAGATTGTCATCCTTATAAGTGGCGGTCGGGGACGAGCGATGGTCTTTTCCTACCAATCTATCCCCCTAGGAGCATGCGCATAGTGCTTGGTTTTTTATGACTTGTAGATTTTTGCAATAAGTATATGAGTTCTTTATGACTAATGTTGAGTCCACGGATTATACGCACTCTCACCCTTCCATCATTGCTAGCCTCTTCGGCACCGTGCATTGCCCTTTCTCACCTTGAGAGTTGGTGCAAACTTCGCCGGTGCATCCAAACCCCGTGATACGATACGCTCTATCACACATCAACCTCCTTATATCTTCCTCAAAACATCCACCATACCTACCTATTATGGCATTTCCATAGCCATTCCGTGATATATTGCCATGCAACTTTCCACCATTCCGTTCATCATCATGTCACACATCATCATTGTCATATTTCCTTGCATGATCATGTAGTTGACATCATATTTGTGGCAAAGCCACCACGCTTAATTTTTCGTACATGTCCCTCTTGATTCATTGCCCATCCCGGTACACCGCTGGAGGCATTCATATAGTCATATCTTGTTCTAGTTTTGAGTTGTAATTCATGAGTTATAAATAAATAGAAGTGTGATGATCATCATTATTAGAGTATTATCCCTTAAAAAAGGCCAAAAAGAAAGAAAAAAGGCCAAAGAAAAAAAGAAAAAGAAAAAAAGAAAGGCCAAAAGAAAAAAGAAAGGCCCAGAAAAAAGAAAAAAAAGAAAAGAACATAAAAAAGGGGGCAATGTTACTATCCTTTTCCACACTTGTGCTTCAAAGTAGCACCATGTTTTTCATATAGAGAGTCTCATATGTTGTCACTTTCATATACTAGTGGGAATTTTCATTATAGAACTTGGCTTGTATATTCCTACGATGGGCTTCCTAAAATTCCCTAGGTCTTCGTGAGCAAGCAAGTTGGATGCACACCCACTAGTTTCTTTTGTTGAGCTTTCATACATTTATAGCTCTAGTGCATCCCTTGCATGGCAATCCCTACTCCTCATGTTGAAATCAATTGATGGGCATCTCCATAGCCCGTTGATTAGCCTCGTTAACATGAGACTTTCTTCCTTTTTTTCTTCTCCACACAACCTCCATCATCATATTCTATTCCACCCATAGTGCTATATCCATGGCTCATGCTCATGTATTGCGTGAAAGTTGAAAAAAGTTTGAGATTATTAAAGTATGAAACAATTGCTTGGCTTGTCATCGGGGGTGTGCAATATGAGAGCATTCTTGTGTGACGAAAATGGAAGCATGACCAAAGTATATGATTTTGTAGGGTTGAACTTTTTTAGCCATGTTATTTTGAGAAGACATGATTGCTTAGTTAGTATGATTGAAGCATTACTATTTCTCATATCAATATGAACTTTTATTTTGAATCATTTGGATCTGAACATTCATGCCACAATAAAGAAAATTACATTGAGAATTATGCTAGGTAGCATTCCACATAAAAATTCTATTTTTATCATTTACCTACTCGAGGACGAGCAGGGATTAAGCTTGGGGATGCTTGATACGTCTCCAACGTATCTATAATTTTTTATTGTTCCATGCAATTATATTACCTGTTTTGGATGTTCATGGGCTTTACTTTACACTTTTATATCATTTTTGGGACTAACTTACTAACCGGAGGCCCAGCCCGAATTGCTGTTTTTTTTGCCTATTTCAGTGTTTCAAAGAAAAGGAATATCAAACGGAGTCCAAACGGAATGAAACCTTCTGGAGCGATCTTTTTGGAAAAAACGTGATCCAGGGGACTTGGAGTGGACGTCAAGCAATAGAGGAGGCGACCACGAGGGTGCCCGGCGCGACCCCTACAAGTGGGCGCGCCCCCCACCCTCGTGGGACCCTCGAGCGTCCACCGACCTACTTCTTCCTCCTATATATACCCATGTACCCCAAAACCATCGAGGGGCACCACGAACAACTATTTCCACCACCGCAAAATTTTGTATCCGCGAGATCCCATCTTGGAGCCTTCGCCGACGCTCCGCTGGAGGAGGAATCGACCACGGAGGGCCTCTACATCATCTCCAAGGCCTCTCCGATGAGTTGTGAGTAGTTCACCACAGACCTTCGGGTCCATAGTTATTAGCTAGATGGCTTCTTCTCTCTCTTTGAATCTCAATACAAAGTTCTCCTTGATCTTCTTGGAGATCTATTCGATGTAACTCTTTTTGCGGTGTGTTTGTCGAGATCCGATGAATTGTGGGTTTATGATCAAGTTTATCTATGAGAAATATTTGAATCTCCTCTGAATTCTTTAATGTGTGATTAAGTTATCTTTGCAAGTCTCTTCGAATTATCAGTTTGGTTTGGCCTACTAGATTGATCTTTCTTGCAATGGGAGAAGTTCTTAGCTTTGGGTTCAATCTTGCGGTGTCCTTTCCCAGTGACACCAAGGGCAGCAAGGCATGTATTGTATTGTTGCCATCGAGGATAAAAAGATGGGGTTTATATCATATTGCATGAGTTTATCCCTCTACATCATGTCATCTTTCTTAATGCGTTACTCTGTTCTTTATGAAGTTAATACTCTAGATGCATGCTGGATGGGGGGCGATGTGTGGAGTAATAGTAGTAGATGCAGGCAGGAGTCGGTCTACTTGTCACGGACGTGATGCCTATATACATGATCATGCCTAGATAATCTCATAATTATTCGCTTTTCTATCAATTGATCGACTGTAATTTGTTCACCCACCGTAATACTTATGCTATCTTGAGAGACGCTACTAGTGAAACCTATGTCCCCCGGGTCTATCTTTTATCATATAAGCTTTCAATCTAATTTTATTTGCATCTTTACTTTTCCAATCTATATCATAAGAATACCAAAAATATTTATCTTATCATATTATCTCTATCAGATCTCACTTCCGCAAGTGGCCCTGAAGGGATAGACAACCCCTTTATTGCATTGGTTGTGAGGTTCTTGTTTGTTTGTGTGGGTGCGTGGGACTTTTGAGGAGCCTCCTACTAGATTGATACCTTGGTTCTCAAAAACTGAGGGAAATACTTACGCTACTATTGCTGCATCACCCTTTCCTCTTCAAGGAAAACCAATGCAAGCTCAAGACGTAGCAGTCCCCTTTCAAATCCGGCTGTTGTGGGATCCCTTCCCGCCAACATTTGGGAAGAGGACCAAGGCCACATAAATAGGACTAGCCACCACCATAGAGAAAGACAAGTCGAGCTAGCTCATGCCATACCAGCTCCCTTGAGCCCAAGAACACCTCACCTCCTGAGGCCAGTTCATCCACTGTATTAGCTCCTCCTCTACCCTCCGAGGCAATCCACCAAAACACTGGAGTAGGGTGTTACACCACAAGGTGGCCCGAACCAGGATAAACTGTTGTGTCTCTTTGTCTCTTTGAGCTTGTTGCGCTAGGCTTAGGAGGATTACGAGTAGGCAGGCTGGGTAGGTTGAGACCTCCGCACGCACCCCAGAGTTCGAACCTCTCAAGGGTTTGCGGAACCCGTAATCCGACAAAGTAGAATGGGCCACTGGTCTAATCATGAGTGATAGTAAGCCCAGACTAGTGAGCTCTTTACGAGAATCAGACAAGCACTGGGTTGAGGAACTCGATTCCGAACTCTGGGGACTCTGGACCATGCCAATCGAACGACTGGATACACACCTTTCTATATGGTGTACGACACAGAGGCCGTACTGCCCTGCCATATTATTCATGACTCACCTAGAGTGCACATGTATGTAGAGAAAGAAGCCAAACTAGATCGGCAGTACGACCTAGATGGACTTGAAGAGGAGCACGACGTTGCCAAGGCCCGTTCCACATTTTATCAACAATAGGCCAGGCGTTACCAAAGCAGAGAAGTGCAGGATAAAACATACAATGTCGGGGAGCTTGTTCTACGCCTCCCTGAGAAGAAAAAGGATAATCACCTTGAGCTGAATGCATGGAACACCGCCCGACTCTGAAAATTTTACGCATAGTTCGGTCTCCTTAGTTCTCATTTTAAACTAGCTCTTCCTCTCTCTCAACCTTATTCCTCTCCTACACATATGCATGGATGCCAATCGATCTCCCTTAATACATAAGGTAGGCCTCTCTCCTCCTCCACACATATACCAACCATTGTACCACTATAGTTAATTAGGCCTCCCCCCACCACACGCCAATAGTCGAGCGCTCGCTGTAGGTAGGTATCCATGCCACAGAGACAAACCGCACCCGTCCCCTCTCAAGTTCCAGTAGGCCAGCCACTCTATATATTTGACGTGGGCACACAAAAATTCGATGCACTCTTTATCGATCGCGCGCACACACACACACACGCACACACACACACACATCATCCCTCTCTTCGATTCTATGGATACCTCAAGCCGATGATACCTCCACTCTCTTCTCATGGATCACCCCCTCTATATATATGATATATACAGGACTCTATTTCACACACATTGCATATGTTACATTTTTTTGATTGACCCCCCCCCCCCAAAACACTCACGAACCCACACACTCTATCTCTCGACATTTGTATCTCTCTCACACATTCCCACGTAGGTGGTGTATGTACACGAAGAGAATAGGTGCATGTACTCACGCTTCGTGCCCAGCCACACCCGCGCCGGTACACGATGGAGCTCATTTCTGTATGAAATGGCATTCCACGCGCTAATTTTAACGCCTGTAGCGGTTGTTTACCTACGGAGGTCGTGTACCACGCGTGCACGAAACAATGTTCGACTTGATGCGTTGGGACGTTATTTTTAAATAAAGTTATATTGCTCAATGGCATGTACACAGAATATAAAATGATTTTTATGGAGAAAAAGGTAGTCCGCTCCACTATATACAATGGAGTCTGCCTGTCTGGGTTTGTCTCTCTTCAGAATATCTCACACAAGGCAGCGGTGCCTCTCTCTCTCACCATTGGTCACTGATCCGGCCGCATCCCGTCCACCGTCGGAAAGGGGGGATGTGCATCGTTTTTCCATTCGACGGCGCCGAGGCAGCATGTCCTGATCTGCTGTACAAGCCGTTCTCTCTGACCAAGCTCCGGCACAGTAGGGCCTACACTACCTGCTCGCTGCCGCAGTATGGGTAGATCCCGCCCGCCGCCGCTCACCTAGTTACATCCCGACGTCCCCCAGGTATCCCCTCCGGCCTTGCTCCACTGCCCGTCTTCCCACGTCGCTGCATGTGGAAAATCTTGCATGTAGATCTTCCATAGTTCTTTGCCCACGTAGCTCGTCAGGCGTACTTTCCTTATTGCAATCTCGTCCTCACACCATTTTAGAAAAACACAACTGTGTTGTTATCTTCCCTTATGACAAGGAATGTGCTTCTTTTTTGTCGTCGCACGTGTCATCAACTTTTATTGGCCAGTAAGTGTTTCCTTTCTACCTCTTTTTTGCAAACAGGGCTATCCGTTTCACCTCGTTGCTATTACGACCTTTTGGTGAACTGCACAAATCACTTTTTTCTTAAAATTGTTTAGTGCAGTTGTACTAAAATGTCACACAGGCAACGTCTCTACGTTTCAGTGCGACTGCACAAAGGGACATTGGTTTTGCTCAATCCTCCTCATCTAACTCCGAGCCTAATCTTCTCCAACTAGTTAGTCTTAAGAGAGACTGCAAAGGTGACTGGCTTCTATTTGTGTGTTTATTGTTTCATCAGCAGTCCTCTATTATCATAATCACACTTAATATCTTTGGAACAGGGACACTCAACTCTATTTTAGTGGAACTGCACAAAATGATCGGAATGTTGCATGCTCCGCATAGTTACTTTTTTCCCAACATGCCTTGTTGATTTAGACAGAAATGGGGCGGGCGTTGCTGCCAATGAAAGCATGGATCAATTTTAATTTAACACCTTCTCACAACTTTGTCTTCAGTTGTGATGTAAATATTAGCTCCGATCTGCTAATTATTGAGATGCATTAGCAAGGAAGTTAGTTTTTTATTGTTTCCGAAAGAGCATCGATGGCAAGACACACGACACAAAAGATGAAAGCTCAGAGCATTGTACAATTTCATGTCGCTGCAAAATTATTTGTATAGTACGTCAATTATGTAAACAAATGCTGGAAGCTTGATAGCATTGCCAGAAGCCTCTTCAGCATCCGGGTCCATGTGCCATGCACAAAATTATACTCCCCCGTTCCTAAATATTTTTCTTTTTACAAATTTTAAATGGGCATATTTTAGAGTGTAGATTCACTCATTTTGCTTCGTATGTAGTTGTTGAAATCTCTGGAAAGAAAAATACTTGGGAGTATATTTAAGAACCGAGGGAGTAGTGCACAACCGCATGGGAGACTCTGCCAGGTCGTTGCGCCGCATTAATAGTGAGTAATGAGCAGTCAAATCATAAGCCCCCCCTTTCCCACTGTAAGTTGCTTGGAAGAAGCAACCATCAATATGCTCTTCTTTGAATCCGCTCATACTACTCCATTCTTCACTGTTTATAGAGCGCGCTTCAAAAAAAATCTCTGGGACCAAGGCGACTAATGATTGGCCTAAAAAATAGCATTGGTAGTTATAGCACGGTGTCTATTACTAGAGGAAATAATGTGTACACACATCCATGCAGTGCTTTCACCCCTGGTACACACATGCATGCACTTACTCCACTCTGTAGTACATCGAGGGAAAATTGTGGACTTGATTGAGGTTACAATGCCCTAATTAATTGAGCATTAAACCAAAATCGTGTAAAGTCTCTCTGGTGGTGGAAATGCATTGTGAGAAATGCATCAGAATGAATCACGCCCTATAAACTGTGACGGAGGGAGGACTAGTATGAAGGTGCAAAACCAAGTACACGTATGGCCATTCGGTCAACGCACCTCCTCTTGGCATATCACTGACATGTGGGACCGGAGTCTGAGCAAACTAATCTCAATTGACGGCAAAATGGCCAACCCGCCGTTCCTTGAGAGAGACGAGGAGCGAGAACACACAGACGGGCTCGCACGAAGGCCAAGATATATTCGAGCATGGTTGATCGATATCATCATTACATGTTCGATGTTTTTTAATACTATACTATTGGGCTGCCGTTTTCCGCCCTTCTCCCGAATAAATGTGTACTTTATCAGAGATTAAAATAAAATAAGAGTACAGACACTCCACCATGCAGTTCTAGTAGTAGTACTACTCGTACTACTAAACCTTGCGCTTGGCTCTTCACCTCTTCGTGAAGTCGAACAATGATGGCACTCCGCATGTTGGGTATTGCAGTGTATGCCTCTGGCAATCTGACACCGAATGAACTGATGCATGTCCACCGTCTGGGCGAGGGTAGGTTGTAGTAGTCAAATGGCATAAGCGAGCTTCACCTTGTCCTGCAAGCTTCTCCTCATTCTGCGAGTTGACGGGACACACCAAAAAGTAGTGCTAGTCCATACTCCCTCCTTTCCGGTTAATACGGCTTATTCTTTTTTGCGAGTAAATGAGAGAGCTTTATTCATATATAAGCATTCTTAGGACGATCAGCCAAGATACTGGTCACTAGGAAGCGAGGTACCCCGCAAAAAAGAAGAAGGAAGGGAGGTGTTTCATCAAGCGAGCTCTCGGCAACATTCAAAGTGCAGCAAGCACGGTTCGCACAAAGATGCGCCGCAAGGTTTGCTGACCTGTTTACATGTTGAATAACAAAAAAATAGGAAATATTACAGAGTGCTCCTATTTGTAACAGGATATGAGCCAGAATTAAGCGAGTATTGTGGCGAGTCTTCCATGCAATCAACTTCCATTATCACATGCGAGAACCCTCGAAGAGAACCAAATGTGTTGAAGATTGCTTTATCACATTTTTAAAATATAATAAGAGTGCAGACGATGCTCTATCCAGTTCCTAGTAGTATACTACATACCTCTATAGTAGTAGTACTAGTACTAGTAAACTTTGCGCTTGGCTGTTCGCCTCTTCGGGAAGTCGAACAATAATAGTACTAGTATAGTTTATGCTTCTGGCAATCTGACACCGAATTAACTGTTGCACGTCCACCGCCTGAGTGAGGGAGAGCTTGCATTAGTCAAAAGTTTCTCCTTGTCTTGCGAGCTACCGCGTGCAAGCTTCTTCCCGTCCTACAAGCTTCTCCTCGTTCGGCAAGTTGACGGGACACAGCAAAGTAATGCTAGTCCATATTGCCTCCTTTCCGGTTAATATGGCTTAATTTCAAACGAGATAAATACACTGTCTATCACTGTATATTTGTAAAAATACGGTCAGTGGACTTCATAATACGCTCATTGCGCTCAATATATACATTTCTCGGTGTTTCTATGGTCACTAGCTCACCCTGGCTGAGTATGTGTGTGCATGCATGTGTAGATTGAGCACTTGAGTGTGATCGTGTGTGTTCCGTCGTGTGCTCGGACATGCATGCATTAGGGCGTCGCACGCGTTTTTGCGTCCATGTGTATGTGTGACTGTTGCATGCATGCACAAGGTTGTAGTCCCTTAAATTCACAGGTTCATAAGTCAATGCTTTGTCAAAATGTTGCATGCAAGGTTTAATCATTCGTTGTTCACGCATGCATTCCCGATATTAATACATTGGTAAAGACAATTTTCTTGAGGAAAACGAGCCCATGAATTGAGTAGAAAGGGGACCAATAAGCCGGGATGACGGAGAGTACCAGTAGTGAACCGGAAGGAGGGAGTAGGTACTAGTAGTACAAGATTACGTAACAACATGCAAGAATAAAATTCCTCTATGCGCATCCTGTCTACGTGTCATGCAAGAAAATAGAGATAAGTACAAGTGAGACTCAGGAACGGTCATAAACATAGGGGGAGTATGTGTAGGGGCCACTAAGGAGCAGTCAAATCACATAGTAAGTTAGTCGGAAGAAGCAACCATCATTTCACTCTTCAATGACACGTACGCAATATAAATTGGTTGATATGGAGACAAAAAGAAAACCACTATATATACACTACCAGGAGCCTAAGCTACAAGCCTGCTTGCTTGGGTTGCTCTCTTCAAAAGCATATGGCGACGGTGGCCACACCGCTGGTCAGATATCCGGCCTGATCCCGCCGCTGGAGGAACGGAACAATGTTCTGGGTAGACGCGGTCGACATCGGCGAGGGAGAAAACCCACAGTCGGTGCGTCCAAATCGGGGGTCCCCGCGGTATGGGCTGATGCCGCGTCCCAACCGCCCTTCTAGCTACAGCCCGACGTCCCATGTAGTACATCTTCCTTTTGGAGCCGTCTTGCTCCACTGCCGCAGCTCCCCACGTAGCTCCATATCCATGTCGATCTTTTTGTACTTCTATCGGCTTCTATTTGTGATGAATTTATGTCTCATGAACTAGTGCCAGTACAATTATTCTAATCACACTTCTTCAATATCTTTGCCATCAGGGATGCTCAACTCTATTTTAGTGGAACTACACAAAAGCATCGTATGGTCCGAGGGTGCCAGGCGTCTTCCATTCGACAGGTTCTACCTAGCCAGGAAATTAAATCCTACTTAGGGTTTAGGGTTTAAGTCGTAGTGACCCCATCAGTAATTTTCTTTTGTACACGCTCGCACAACTTTTGTCTTCAGTTGTGAAGTAAATATTGGCTATGATCTTTGAATCATTTAGATGCATCAGCATGCGTGTTAGTTTTCCTTTGTATTTGACGGAGTGTTGTAACGGGGAAACCTTGGAGTAGGAATGAAAATGGAGTGAAAGTTTCCGTTTTTCCGGAGAAAAAATGGAATCGGAGAGAAACCAATGTTTTTTTTCATTGGATCGCACCATCGAGCAAAACCAACGTTTAGATCACGTCTATCGTGCTCGTGTCTCACCCTCCTGCACGGCTCGACCCCACACAGTCGCTCTACATGCCACTCACCGCAAAGCGAGTATACGATAACTTTCCCGCCTGCTTGTCGATGGATCGCGCCATGGAGTACTAGCACTACTGGAAGAGATTGACGAGTTGCAGGAGGACAGCTAGCTGTAGCACGGACTCCCAATAACTTTTTACATGCATGTTGTCGCCGGCTATTGCGACCTTTAAATGCGGAGCATTTGCGTGCACTGGGAAGCGGCGCGGCCGATGCTCTCTCGGCCAGCGCGCCGCTTCAATGCCGGTGCCAGTGAGAGGTCGCATCCGCTCTGGCCGGGCATGAATGTGGCACTGACCGTTTCGGGCGGGAAGCACATGTGGGTGATGAAGAGGGTTCGGGTTGGTTAGGAGCGGGCGTGGCAGCGGTCCAGACGCCCGCAAACAAGAGATGTTGTACGTTAATATTGCTGCATATATAATTAACAACGTAAGTAATGTGCCAGTTGGACAAATATGATTGGAGATGGAGATGGAGATGGAATTTTACGTAAACACGGATATGCATGTCTATGTCTATGTGTGTGTGCGCGACGACTCTCGCGACCTGGAAGCGGGGGCGTGTTTTTGATCGAGTTTTCTTTCTTGGTACGTTAAAAAATTGTCTGCCACTTTTCGTTTCTTTTTTCGGGAACGCGCGTATTCTATTTAAAACCACCGATATGGAGATATTTTTAGTCCATTGTATATATAGCCTCTTCTTTGATAGGTTTCTAGCGTCTTGCTCTCTCACCTCTCCATATCAAAACAAGATGACAATGTCCACTCTATCTCTCTCCTCACCGGTGGTCACAGATCTAGCCAAATCCCGTTCGCTGCGGAAGGTGAGGAGGTGTAGCGTTGACATTGTCTCCATCAGCGATGGAGGAAGACGATGCGCACCGTCCTCTTGAAGCCGGCGCTGGCGCAGACGAAGATCCCGCCCGCCCGCCTTAGCGTCATCTCGGCCACCTGAGGTATAACTTCTTGTACTGGTCCAGCTCCCCAGGTCGCTGCATGCGGGTTTTCTTCTATGCGACTACTCCCCAGCTCCCCATGTATAGTAGCTAGGGTTCGTCAGCTGGTCCAACATCACCTACTATTATATAGGAAACGCTACTCAAAAAGTTGTCCTGATTTATGCCTCGGTGGAGGTATACATGTTGTTTCGACAAAAAGTACATGGTGGTTGTGCGGTCATTGTCCATATGCTCCTATTGCTGCTGCTAATATAATACTATCACTGGTTAAATGAAGAAATGCTTTTTTTCTTGGGTATCCTGGTTTAGTTCCCATCAAGATAATCATGATGCTTCTGTTTGTTGGTGTGCTTTTCATTAATTCTTATTGAAAATTGAGATGTCATTGTTAATCTTGTACCACTGCCAAAACAAATTAACAAAACTATATCCCTTTTTTATATTTTTGCAAACAGCGATGCATATCTCCATACCCGGGCATGTCTTCCTCAATTATATTAGAACTGCACAAAATTGGATGGCCATTTTTGTTCCGCCTCACTGTTCTCTGCCACGTGGTTCTTCCTTCCTCGAGCTTGAGTAATGAGTAGAAATAGACCACAGTGAGGATTTGTCGAACTTCATAGGTGACTCACCCAAACTTGATGCCAAATGGATGATGCATCACCACGATGACCTATCGATGCTCATGGTTGTGCCTCATGGTTGCATCGGCTGTTGAAGCTGATCGACTTTCCATGAAAAACAAGCTGTCTTCCATCAGTTCTCTTTGCTTGTTACCCATAAAGATGATATCCTTCATTAGTTCACCTTGGTTGCGTTGGACACGCAGTCGTCTTTCACGTTGGTGCAATTTTATCACACAATTGGCTATGAACCAAATGTTTCCTCGAAGAAGGATCGACGTTTGTACTAAGAGCATAAGTTTTGTATTGATTTCTAAGCCTTCTCACAACTTTGTCTTCAGCTCCCTGTAATTTTATTTGTCCAGCTATTAACTTTGATTTAAAAAAATGGTGTGGACTAAAACCCAGATGGACGTAGTAGCCCTCCATTTTTATTTACTCTGCATATTAGATTTGACTGAAGTCAAACTTTGTAAAGTTTGACCAAGTTTAGGCCAAACACATCAAACCATAATTATTGAGAGAGGGCAAACTGTACATACTTTCAAACCTTTCCAATAATCGAAATTAAAATTCTTTATTTGTACACACTCTCACACGTTTCCGATAATTTGGCGCATGTGTGGTTGTTCACTTAAGGGAGGGTAGTGTACCGCGAGGACAGGAAATACAGGAAGTGCGTCGAGGACGCGTGGATTGTTAGTTCATCGGAAGTAGTAGTTTTCTTCACTAGTACATTAAATAAAGAGTTTTGTTTCGTACTTACACAATTTAAAACGATTGTTATGGAGAGAATAAGAAAACCACTCCACTATATATTAGTAGTATACACTAGTACTATATGGACGCAGCTTCATTGACTTAGTGCACCTGCCTTTGGGTTTATGACAGGTGGGCCCAAAATGTGGCTGGCCCACCTATCATACAGCCAAAAGCAGGTGCAGTTAAGGCACCGGAGCTCAGTCCGTACTAAAGTATATATGTAGTACTATATAAGATGGAGCCTCAGTGCTTGTTCGCTAGGCACTACTAGGAAAAGGCCTACTAGTGGCGCACCAGTTTTGCCTACCAATGGCGCACTACTGGTGCGCCACTAGTACCACGCCGCGCCATTAGTATAGCCCACGGTGCGCCATTACTATCTGGTATACTAATGGTGCACCACATAGGAGTGCGCCATTAGTAGCAATTTTTAAAAAAATCTTTTTTTCAGATTTTTTTTAAATTTTTCTTAATCTCGGGTCACTATGGCTTACTCTTAGGTCAATATGCTTAATCTCGGGTCAAATCGCACTCTATGGTCAAACTTCCCGAAAGGTCACCCATCCTCACACTACTCTAGCCCGAGCACGCTTAACTTCGCAGTTCTATCCAACCCCAGCACCACCTCACTTCACAGGTACTTGTTGATATATCTATCATATCAATCCTATTAAACCTTGTTGATGTCTAGGACTTTGTTCATGTTCATGAGTATGATGGAATTTTGAAAAAAATATTTCAAACTTCCCGGTCATATTACGTATCATATTTTGAAATAAAATTCAATTTTTTTTTGAAACCATTTTTTTTTCTGTTACTAGTGGCGCACCTAGGAAACGGTGCGCCACTAGTAACTTTGAAATTTTCTGAATTTTTTTGCCTCTAGATCTTAAAAGCCCCGCAACTTTTTTCTGTTCGGTTTTTGGGGATTTTGAAAATGTTTAACGGGGTTCCCCCGTTTAAATTCGGATGTAACTTTTCGAGTAGATGATTTTTCATATAAAAAACTTTTTAATCCGAGGTCGTATGCAAAAGTTATGCCCATTTTACAAATTCCAGAGAGATTTTGCAAATAAATTCGAAATTCATATTTGTAAATTTTCCCAACAAGTAGACCACATATCACATGAGAAACTTATTTTATTTTATTTTTTTGACATTTCCATCATTTTCTTTTATTTTTTTAAACTGAAAAGGCGATCCAGGGGGGTGCATTCGGTGGAATTTTTGGGCCAAGTTAGTAATGGCACACCGTGGTAGTGGTGCGCCATTACTAGTTAAACTAGTAATGGCGCACCACACCCACGGTGCGCCATTACTAGTTTTGAAAAAAAATTGAATTTCTTTTGAAAAAAACTTAGCAATGGTGCACCAGTGGACAGTGCGCCATTACTAGTTAAAACTAGTAATGGCGCACTGTCCAGTGATGCGCCATTACTAACAATTTTTTTTATTTTTCCAAAACTACTAATGGCGCACGGTGGGTGTGATGCGCCATTACTATGTCAACTAGTAATGGCGCACTATCCCATGGTGCGCCATTAGTAACAATTTTTTTTATTTTTTCAAAACTACTAATGGCGCACCACACACCAGGTTCGCCATTGCTATATAGCCATGGCGCACCACATACATGATGCGCCATTAGTGTCCATATTATCTATAGCCCTTTTCCTAGTAGTGAGGGTTTGCACTCTCCACACTCTCGCCGCCCTTCACACACACACACAAACACACACACACACAGATATATATATATATATATATATATATATATATATATATATATATATATAGACACACACACACACACACGCTGGAGGCTCAGCGTTCCTTTGCTAGGGTTTGCTATATTCACAGTCTCTCACCCTCTTCACCAGATCTAAACAAGACTGTGTTGGCCTCTGTCTCTCTCTCCCCCCTCACAGCTGGTGAAGGAGGCGTCCGGATCCCGTCGCACCGGGAAGGGGAGGAGGTGCAGCGTTGACTCTATTGCCTTCGGCGAGGGAGGCAATCCACTTCCGGCTGCATTGTTCTCTTTCACCCAGCGCCTGTGCGGGAGAGCCACCGACCCCTTCTTCCTCGCTGCCGTATGTAGTGTGGGCAGATCCGGCCTCCCGCCGCACGCCTTTCCACATCCTGACGACCCTAAGGTATAAGTTTCTTTGAAACCATCATTGCTCTAGCTGCATGCGGATCTTTTTCGATTCTATAGTCGAATGTAGGTCTTGGTTCAAAGAGGAAAGGAGGGAAAGTAGTATAGACTGGCTATCCAGCCGCTTTGTTAGTCGAAAAGGGAAAAAGGGGGTAACCCAGTACACACATCTATAAGGAACCAATCTCTTTGTTGAAAAGGGAAAGAAACTGGGGGGTCGGGTAGTTTGTGCAGGACTAGATTTGCTGCCCTCACATAGGAAAAAGGTTCAAAGAGAACAAATATGGGACCAACGCAGATATGCTGCTTGGCTACATACTCTGCATCACCCATTTATATGTGTGGACACACATGGTCCTGGCATGTCCCATGTGCCATACAACTATTTTGCTATTGTTAATCAAAGAATGTCGCTGGAAAATTGAAGCAATGACATTGTTAAAAGTAAATTACATTTTTTAAAAATGTTGTTTTAAGAGGATGTCTTTGTTAATATGAATCAATGCAACCGTTTTAAAAATGCTACTATCCTCCTTTATTGGCCAGTAATTGTTTCCTTTTTTGCCTCTGTTAAAACAGGGATATCTATTTAACTTGTTGCTATAGCAAACTTAAATGTCATACCGGTGACTTTGCTTGATTTCAGTGCAACTGCACAAAACGAGATTGGATTTCCTATTCGTGTTGGCAGATTCATACGTGATCTTGTGTGTGCCATGACAAGTTGGTACTTGTCTTCATCCACATGATCGTGCAGTGTGTTTTGAGATGTTGTGCTACTTGTATTGGTACTGTTTTAAATAAATTTTGAATTGAAGCTATCGTATTGCTCTCTTTTCCCATTAAGTAGTGAAAAAAATGGTACCAACCTAGACATGATGCTTATTGCTTTGTTACAACAAACTCTGCATCACCCCCTTTATAAGTAGATGGAAGCACATGGTGTTGTTGCGCCCACTCTCCCCTGGATCTGTTTACAGTTTTTGTTAATCTAATTCCGCTGGTAAAATTAAGCAATGCCACTCTCAGAATTAACTATTGAATCTTAGTTCAAAACTGCAACACTTGTTAGGGATTGGCAGAATTACCATTTTTGTGGCCGCATGTTTCATCCTCCTTTATTTGCTAGTAATTGATTCCTTCTTTGCCTCTGTTAAAATAGGGATATCTATTCAACTTGTTGCTATTGCGACATTTTGCTTCGCTGCGCGAAACACTTATGTTTTAAGAGTGTTTTGTGCTGTTCAACTTGAATGTCACACCAGCGACTTTGCTTAAATTTGGTGGAACTGCACAAAAGGAGATCATGGATTTTCATATATGTGTTGGGATTTCTTTCTAGTCCTCCACGCGTGTTGTTTCAAATCTTGGTCAAGAAAGGTCAGTACCGACTTTCATCCACATGATGTTGCAGTGTGCTTTCAGATGTTGTGCTACTTGTGTTGGTATTGTTTTGGATAAATGTTGAATTGAAGCTATTTTTACCATTAAGTGGGCAAAAATTGTTCCAACCCAGACATGATGCTTGTTTCTTTGTTACAACAAAACTCTACATGACCCCCTTTATAAGTAGATGGAAGCACATGGTGTTGTTGCGCCCACTCTCCCCTGGAACTGTTTATGCTTTTTGTTAATCTAAAGCCGCTGGTAAATTTAGGCAATGCCACTCTCAGAATTAACTACTGAATCTTAGTTCAAAACTGCAGCACTTGTTAGGGATTGGCAGGATTACCATTTTTGTGGCCGCATGTTTCATCCTCCTTTATTGGCCAGTAATTGATTCATTTTTTGCCTCTGTTAAAATAGGGATATCTATTCAAGTTGTTAATATTGCGACATTTTGCTTCGCTACGCAAAACACTTATGTTTTAGGAGTGTTTTGTGTAGTTCACCTTGAATGTCACACCGGTGACTTTGCCTAATTTTGGTGGAACTGCACAAAAGGAGATCGAATTTTCATATATGTGTTGGGATATGTTTCCAGTCCTCCTCGCGAGCTGTTTCAAATCTTGGTCAAGAAAGGTCAGTACCGGCTGTCATGCATATGATGCTGCAGTGTGCTTTGAGATGTTGTGCTACTTGTATTGGTACTGTTTTCGATAAATGTTGAATTGAAGCTATTTGAGCTGCTATCCTTTACCATTAAGTGAGCAAAAATTGTTCAAACCCAGACATGATGCTTGTTTCTTTGTTACAACAAAACTCTGCATCACCCCCTTTATAAGTAGATGGAAGCACATGCTGTTGTTGCGCCCACTCTCCCCTGGAACTGTTTATGCTTTTTGTTAATCTCATGCCGCTGGTAAAATTAAGCAATGCTACTCTTAGAATTAATTAACTACTGAATCTTAGTTTAAAACTGCAACACTTGTTAGGGATTGGCAGGATTACCATTTTTGTGGCCGCATGTTTCATCCTCCTTTATTGGCCAGTAATTGATTCATTTTTTGCCTCTGTTAAAATAGTGATATCTATTCAACTTGTTGCTATTGTGACATTTTGCTTCGCTTAATTTTGGTGGAACTGCACAAAAGGAGACCAGATTTCCATATATGTGTTGAGATCACTTTTAGGTCTTCCTCACGAGTTGTTTCAAATTTTGGTCTTGAAAGGTCATTACCGACTTTCCTCAGAATTAACTACTAAATCTTAGTTCAAAACTGCAACAATTGTTAGGGATCAGCGGGAGTACCATTTCTGTTAGGGATCGGCCGGAGTACATGTTTAATAAATGTATTGTTTAGATAATGTCTCTGTTATTATATATCAGCAAGGTTGGAAAAGGCGGTAGGCGTAAGCGAGGCGGTTGGCCTTCGCCTAGTGCCTAGGCGGTGCCTAAGCGCCTTAGGCGCGGCCTAGGCGGTAATATAGTTTTTACTCGGAGTGTATTTGTGATTATTATATGGTTGTTGATATTAGTTTAGGGCATATAAATAAGTTAATTATTGTCTACTACGAATATAACCCGTTTGGCGTATCAGTGCAGTATGTGGCATGATTTCTTGCTTGGGTAGGCAATTCCTTACTTACCCTGCCTAGACCTCCATTTATGCCCTAGGCGAGGCGTTTGGTCATTGCCTAGCGCCTAGGCGTGCCTAAGCACCTCCTAGGCACTGCCTTTTCCAACAGAGTATATCAGTTACAGTGTTTTACAAATGGTACTATCCTGCTTTATAGTTCTTTCTACATGTTTAACCAAGCTATTGTTAAGATAATGTCTGTGTTAAAATGAATCAGTCGCATTGTTTTAGGAATGGTACTTTTCAGCTTTGTCGTTCTTTCTACATGTTGAAACAAGGCGTTGTTAAGATAATGTCTCAGTTAATAAGAATGAATGACACTGATGGAGAATTGCTACTCTCCTGCTTTGTTTCCCATTAAGATAACGTAGATCAGTAGGTGTTTTTCTTCTGGGAGTACAAGTCATCAGCCATTATTTCTCAGTAATTGTTTCCCTTATACCTATTGTTGCTTACAGGGATATCAAAATTAAAGATCGGTTTTATTCCGACTTTGATTTTAGTTGAACTGCACAAAAGGAGCCAATGTGTCTAAGGCAAGCTGCTGCATTAGTGGGTCTAGTTGGTCTTACTACTTTGCAGAAAGAAGTAGTCACCATTTGTGCTACATTACATAAGGAATGATCGAGAAGCTTTGCAGAGTATTAGTAGACCCTGGTGACATGACTAGTCTGTAGAGAGCATATGCAACTCTACAACACGTGGAGTGCACTGGGCAAAAAGTGCCCAAACAAGTACAAGAAGCCATGACAGGACTCCAAGTCTGTCAATGTCATTCTAAGAAACAATGATGGGGCATCTGGGTATGGTAATCTGTTTACCGTACTTTCAGTTTGTTAATCAACCAATTGGTGGGTTGACACTGGGGCCAATATTCATGTGTGTGCTGATGTGTCTTTGTTTTCTTGCAGCATATAAATACAAAATCCACAGGGATGCTCAGCTTGATTTTAGTGGAACTATACAAAATGTTCAGATGGTTTGTGTCCTCCATAATACTTCATCATGCACAATACATCGAGTGGTTCTCTAATCATTCGTTGTCACCTTGAGCCACCGGACTATCAGTTGACAAACTGATGACAAACCCTGCCTGTTCCACAATCATAGGCATTACATATTTCGAATGGGAAAAGCTTGTCAAAGTTTAATCATTGATGTTAGCAATAATACATTAGTTTATTATATTGGAATTGGATAACCTTGTCAAATTTTGCTCATTGATGTTAGCCAGAAGACATGCATTTGATATTTTTGAGTGGGACGCCCTTTGCTGTGAGCAACGTCGATCATTTTTTCCTATTCCTGTCTTCAGTTCAGAAATATTTACTCTGCTGAGATGCATAGTCACATGAATGTTGACTTATGTAAGGTATTTTAAGAGTTTGTTCTGAATGTTATCTATGTAATGCTAGGCCTTGCGAGTTTGATTGCAAAGTTGAGCTTGGAATGTTGTGGCGTGTGGCATCACGAGCTGTTCACCACGTGCCTCCTGAGAATAATGATTCATATTGTTTTGCATGTTGAGCTAATGCCTGTGATTTGCATGTTATGAAGATCATCATCTTCTGTTGTTTTTGTGCTAAAGAAGTTCATCGTCTTATGTTTCATTCATAGCCTATATGACAACTCGGGTAGGTTAGAGGTGAAACCATATGATCTTTCGACCAACTCATCATCTTAGGCCGTGATTGGATCGTCGTTTTCCAACCAAAACCGCTTGTAAAACTGAAGCTTGTAAATAAAAGCAGATGGTCTCGGGCAAAGCGCTTGGTTGGTCGATTTTGACTAGTCAAATATACACTGGTCTCTCATATTACACGCGTAACCCTCCGGTTTTACTTACAGATCTCGGGCCCTCGGTTTCATTACGCATGTATTTCACACGTTGTTTCCGATGACGAGTAAATTACACTTGTATCTTAATACATGTAAACCAGAGCTCCCAAGTGCGGCCTTACCGTTTCATGTCGTCTCAGTCTCTCAAAGGTTCTCATAGGTGTCCGATGATCCTGGCTTCCTGAATGAGCAGCGGCGCCAGATCGTACCATCCGTAGGGCCCGCGAGGCCCTCTCCGTCGTCCTTCGAGTTGTTGCGCTCGCCGTGGCACCGAGCATTGTCAACATGGTCAACGAACATCAGGATTCAGGAGATGACTTTATTTTGACTGGATGATAGTAGGGACCCACTAGGGCCATAGCCGTACATACGCAAGTGCCTCCTTATTATGTACAACTATTTTTTTTGCTTCCTCCTGGTTTCCTGACATCACGGTCCCATACCATTGTCAACCTATGTAGTCAATAAACGAGAGAATTGCACAAGGAGCGGCCGGCACCGGGACCAAGCAGCTCGAGCAGTATTTGTGTTTTTGAGGTGTGAGCACTGCAGAGTTTTTCTTGAGGGATGTTTTCGTTGTTGTTCAGAGGAGAACAGGGCATTAACTGGGCGGGCTGTGGCCCGTCTAGCCCAGGCCAGATATCCAGCCCAGATATTAATTTTTTTCAAGCTAAAAATGGCTAGCCTAGCTATACTTTTTTTGAGGAATACCCAGGCAAGGTCAACTTGTTATTCTCCACCCCGCTGGGCTGCAAATCTTTCCTAGGAGGGATGCATTAGGCTTAACAGGAAAATGGGCTTTAAGAAATAATAAATGAGATGTAGTTATAAAAACTGGGCGATGACTATAAAAAGATGCACCAAACACGTAATTAGTTTATAAAATATTATTTTTGGATTTTGAAAATTTTAATTTCATTAATTGTTGCGCGCGCAATGTTTCGTTGAATTTTACGGAATACAAACTGATATTGAAATTGTATTTAATCTGACTAGAAATTTCGGGATAAAAATATTTCGGATCCCATCAAAATGTGGGAAATTTTATTGAATTCTGTTTTGAACGGTTGGTTGAAATTATTAATCGTTGTCCTAGCTAGAAAATGGGCTGTACTTTTAACAAACTGTAAATGGGCTATAGTAAATTCCATTAGTATTAAAAAATGGGTTGTACACTCTTAAAAATCGCAAATGGGCTATAAGTTATCTGCCAGACACTTGTAGGCCTACTAAGTTGATGCGTCCCCTAAGAAAAGTAAGTTGACGCGTAAGCAAGGCTTTCTCTACTTATAGTCAACACACGGTTCTAGCAGCAGTGGCCGTTGGATGTCCATCCAACGGATGTTGTGCTTCTTCTTCAATCTCGGATATTCTAGCTTCAGCCGCCCAAAAAATGATTCCTCCCCCTGACATCTGGGGTGCAACATTTCGGAGGCTGACCCGTGGGCCTACTAAGTTGACGCGTACCAAGGGCTTTGTCAACTTAGTCAATATAAACGATTCTAGCTGCAGTGACCATACGATGTCCATCCAACGGCCGTCGTGCTTCTTCAACCTCGGGTCTTCTTGCTCCAGCCGCCCAAAGCAGCGCCGGTCGTGCCGCCTGCTCCTGCCTCCCGTTGTCAGCTTTGCTGCCACGGAGGCCTCACCGCCCCCTACTATTCCCACCGCTGGCCAGGCCATCCCTCCACTCACCCACACCCTCTGTTATTTTGCGGCAACGGCAACCTCACACCAAACCGAGCCAGTGAGCCCTCGTACTCCTCTCTGCATGGGCATCCACTGTCGCGTCTTCCCCGGCTCCATGTCGTCCCCTTCCTAGGCATCGGCGTCGTCCATCGCCCTGGTGCTCTCGGCGTGGCGTGGTCAACATGGTCAAGGAAGACTTCCATCAAACATGGACTGTACGTGGAGAGGCTGGCAGCTGGGTCCATGGCCGCACACATGGAAATGCCTCCTTATTACGCGCAAAATAATGATTCCTCCACCTGACATCTGGGACCCACCGGAAGGGCCTCTGTATTTCGCGAAAAAAAACGTTTCCCCCGCTGACAGGTCGAACCCACCAGCTATATCTTCGCACGCACGAAAGTGCCTCCTTATTAAGCACAAAAAAATGAATACTCCCCCTGCTAGCTGGGACGCAGCATAGTTGGAGGCTGACTTCTGGGCCTACTAAGTTTACGGGGACGGAGGGCTTTGTCAACTTAGTCAATATGAATGATTCTAGCTCCAGTGGCCGTACGATGTCCATCCAACGGCCATAGTGCTTCTTCAACCTCTGGTCTTCTTGCTCCAGCTGCCCAAAGCAGCGCCGGTCGTGCCGCCTGCTCCTGCCTCCCATGGACGGCTGTGCTGCCGCGGAGGCCTCACCGCCCCCTAGTACTCCCACCGCTGGCCAGGCCATCCCTCCACTCACCCACACCCCCTGTTATTCTGCGGTGACTGCAGCCTCACACCGAAGCCGAACTAGTGAACCATCGTACTCCTCTCCGTGTGGGCTGAAGAAAATATGCCCTAGAGGCAATAATAAAGTTATTATTTATTTCGTTTTTCATGATAAATGTTTATTATTCATGCTAGAATTGTTTTAACCGGAAACATAATACATGTGCGAATACATAGATAAACATAGTGTCACTAGTATGCCTCTACTTGACTAGCTTGTTGATAAAAGATGGTTATGTTTCCTAACCATAGACATGAGTTGTCATTTGATTAACGGGATCACATCATTAGGAGAATGATGTGATTGACATGACCCATTCCGTTAGCTTAGCACACGATCATTTAGTATGTTGCTATTGCTTTCTTCATGACTTATACATGTTCCTATGACTATGAGATTATGCAACTCCCGTTTACCGGAGGAACACTTTGTGTGCTACCAAACATCACAACGCAACTGGGTGATTATAAGGGTGCTCTACAGGTGTCTCCAAAGGTACTTGTTGGGTTGGCGTATTTCGAGATTAGGATTTGTCACTCCGATTGTCGGAGAGGTATCTCTGGGCCCTGTCGGTAATTCACATCACTTAAGCCTTGCAAGCATTGCAACTAATGAGTTAGTTGCGGGATGATGTATTACGGAACGAGTAAAGAGACTTGCTGGTAACAAGATTGAACTAGGTATTGAGATACCGACGATCGAATCTCGGGCAAGTAACATACCGATGACAAAGGGAACAACGTATGTTGTTATGCGGTTTGACCGATAAAGATCTTCGTAGAATATGTGGGAACCAATATGAGCATCCAGGTTCCTCTATTGGTTATTGACCGGAAACGTGTTTCGGTCATGTCTACATAGTTCTCGAACCCGTAGGGTCCGCACGCTTAAGGTTTCGATGATAGTTTTATTATGAGTCTATCAGTTTTGATGTACCGAAGAAGTTCGGAGTCCCGGATGAGATTGGGAACATGACGAGGAGTCTCGGAATGGTCGAGACGTAAAGATCGATATATTGGACGACTATATTCAGACATTGGAAAGGTTCCGAGTGGTTCGGGTATTTTTCGGAGTACCGGGAAGTTACGGGAATACGAGGGAAGAAGTATATGGGCCTTATTGGGCTTTAGGGGAGAGAGAGAATCAGGCCGCGCGCCCCCCCAATGACTAGTCCGAATTGGACTAGGGGGAGGGGCGGCGCCCCCTCCTTCCTTCTCTTCCCTCTCCTCCTTCCTTGTCTCCTACACCTACTACATGGAAGGGGAGGAATCCTACTCCCGGTGGGAGTAGGACTCCTCCAGGGCGCCCCATAGGGGCCAGCCCTCTCCCCCTCCTTCACTCCTTTATATACGGGGGCAGGGGGCACCTCTAGACACAACAACAATTGATCTCTTGATCTCTTAGCCGTGTGCGGTGCCCCCCTCCACCATAGTTCTTCTCGATAATATTGTAGCGGCGCTTAGGCGAAGCCCTGCGACGGTAGAACATCAAGATCGTCACCTCGGCGTCGTGCTGACGGAACTCTTCTCCAACACTCTGCTGGATCGGAGTCCCGGCAACGTCATCGAGCTGAACGTGTGCAAGAACTCGGAGGTGCCGTAGTTTCAGTGCTTGATCGGTCGGGCCGTGAAGACGTATGACTACATCAACCGCGTTGTGCTTCCGCTTCCGCTTTCGGTCTACGAGGGTACGTGGACACACTCTCCCCTCTCGTTGCTATGCATCACCATGATCTTGCGTGTGCGTAGGAAATTTTTTGAAATTACTACGTTCCCCAACAGTGGCATCCGAGCCAAGTTTTATGCGTAGATGTCATATGCACGAGTAGAACACAAGTGAGTTGTGGGCGATATAAGTCATACTGCTTACCAGCATGTCATACTTTGGTTCAGCGGTATTGTTGGATGAAGCGGCCCGGACCGCCATTATCCGTATGCTTACGCGAGACTGGTTCTACCGACGTGCTTTCCACACTAGTGGCTGGCGGGTGTCAGTTTCTCCAACTTTAGTTGAACCGAGTGTGGCTACGCCCGGTCCTTACGAAGGTTAAAACATCACTAACTTGACAAACCATCGTTGTGGTTTTTGATGCGTAGGTAAGAACGGTTCTTGCTAAGCCAGTAGCAGCCACGTAAAATTTGCAACAACAAAGTAGAGGACGTCTAACTTGTTTTTGCAGGGCATGTTGTGATGTGATATGGTCAAGGCATGATGCTAAATTTTATTGTATGATATGATCATGTTTTGTAACCGAGTTATCGGCAACTGGCAGGATCCATATGGTTGTCGCTTATTGTATGCAATGCAATCGCTTCAGTAATGCTTTACTTTATCACTAAGCGGTAGCGATAGTCGAGAAGCATAAGATTGGCGAGACAACAACGATGCTAAGATGGAGATCAAGGTGTCGCGCGGTGGCGATGGTGATCATGGAGGTGCTTCGAGATGGAGATCACAAGCACAAGATGATGATGGCCATATCATATCACTTATATTGATTGCATGTGATGTTTATCTTTTATGCATCTTATCTTGCTTTGATTGACGGTAGCATTATAAGATCATCTCTCACTAAATTTCAAGATAAAAGTGTTGTCCCTGAGTATGCACCGTTGCCAAAGTTCGCCGTACCCACACACCACGTGATGACCGGGTGTAATAAGCTCTACGTCCATCTACAACAGGTGCAAGCCAGTTTTGCACACGCAGAATACTCGGGTTAAACTTGACGAGCCTAGCATATGCAGATATGGCCTCGGAACACTGAGACCGAAAGGTCGAGCGTGAATCATATAGTAGATATGATCCACATAGATATGTTCACCATTGAAAACTACTCCATTTCACGTGATGATCGGTTATGGTTTAGTTGATTTGGATCACGTGATCACTTAGAATATTAGAGGGATGTCTTTCTAAGTGGGAGTTCTTAAGTAATATGATTAATTGAACTTAAATTTATCATGAACTTAGTCCTGGTAGTATTTTGCAAATTATGTTGTAGATCAATAGCTAGCGTTGTTGCTTTCATATGTTTATTTTGATGTGTTCCTAGAGAAAATTGTGTTGAAAGATGTTAGTAGCAATGATGCGGATTGGATCTGTGATCTGAGGTTTATCCTCATTGCTGCCTGTAAGAATTATGTCCTTAATGCACCGCTAGGTGATGGACCTATTGCAGGAGCAGCGTATGCGCACGTTATGAACCTTTAGCTAGCTCAATATGATGACTAGTTGATAGTTTAGTGCACCATGCTTAACGACTTAGAATCGGGACTTCAAAGACGTTTTGAACGTCATGGACCATATGAGATGTTCCAGGAATTGAAGTTAATATTTCAAGCAAATATCCGAGTTGAGAGATATGAATTCTCCAACAACTTCTATAGCTAAAAGATGGAGGAGAATCGCTCAACTAGTGAGCATGTGCTCAGATTGTGCAGGTACTACAATCGCTTGAATCAAGTGGGAGTTAATCTTCCGGATAAGATAGTGATTGATGTAGTTCTCTAGTCACCATAACCAAGTTACTAGAACTTCGTGATGAACTATAGTATGCAAGGGATGACGAAAACGATTCCCGAGCTCTTCGTGATGTTGAAATCGACGAAGGTAGAAATCAAGAAAGAGTATCAAGTGTTGATGATTGACAAGACCACTAGTTTCAAGAGAAGGGCAAAGGGAAAGAAAGGGAACTTCAAGTAGAATGACAAGCAAGTTGTCACTCCTGCGAAGAAGCCCAAAGCTGGACCAAAGCCTGAAACTGAGTGCTTACACTGCAAAGGAAATGGTCACTGGAAGCGGAAATGCCCTGAATATTTGGTGGATAAGAAGGATGGAAAATTGAACAAGGGTATATTTGATATACAGGTTATTGATGTGTGCCTTACTAGTGTTTATAATAGCCCATGAGTATTTGATACTTGTTCGGTTGCTGCGATTAGTAACCCGAAACAGGAGTTACAGAATAAACAAAGACTAGTTGAGGGGAAGTGACAATGAGTGTTGGAAGTAGTTCCAAGATTGATATGATCATCATCACACACTCCCTATATTTTCGAGATTAGTGT
Organism: Aegilops bicornis; assembly: GCA_021605145.1. Lineage (NCBI taxonomy): Eukaryota > Viridiplantae > Streptophyta > Magnoliopsida > Poales > Poaceae > Aegilops > Aegilops bicornis. The sequence continues at coordinate 141,106,926 of CM038672.1, forward strand.
TAAACCTAAATAAATGTTATTTGGTGTTTGCATTGAGCATAAATATGATAAGATCATGTTTATTGCGATACGATTATTCATCTAAGATAGAGAATAAATTGTTATTCTGTTTACATGAATAAAACCTTCTATGGTCATACACCCAATGGTGATGGTTTATTGAATCTTGATCATAGTGATACACACATTCATAATGTTGATGCCAAAAGATGCAAAGTTAATAATGATAGTGCAACTTATTTGTGGCACTGCCATTTGGGTCATACCGGTGTAAAGCGCATGAAGAAACTCCATAAAGATGGATTTTCGAAATCACTTGGTTATGAATCATTTGATGCTTGTGAACCATGCCTTTTTGGCAAAATGACTAAAACTCCGTTCTCCGGAACAATGGAACAAGCTACTAACTTGTTGGAAATAATACATACCGATGTATGCGGTCCAATGAGTGTTGATGCTCATGGAGGGTATCGTTATTTTCTGACCTTCACAGATGATTTGAGCAGATATGCGTATATCTACTTAATGAAGCACAAGTCTGAAACATTTGAAAAGTTCAAAGAATTTCAGAGTGAAGTAGAAAATCATCGTAACAAGAAAATAATGTTTCTATGATCTAATCGTGGAGAAGAATATTTGAGTTACGAGTTTGGCCTTCATTTTAAACAATGTGGAATAGTTTCACAGTTCACGCCACATGGAACACCACAACGTAATGGTGTGTCCAAACGTCAGAATCAAGACTTTATTGGATATGGTGCGATCTATGATGTATCTTACCGATTTACCACTATCGTTTTGGGGTTATGCATTAGAGATAGCTGCATTCACTTTAAATAGGGCACCACCTAAATCCGTTGAGACGACACCGTATGAAACTATGGTTTAGCAGTAAACCTAAGCTATCATTTCTTAAAGTTTGGAGTTGAAACGCTTATGTGAAAAAGGTTATAACCTGATAAGCTCGAACCCAAATCGGAGAAGTGCGTCTTCATAGAATACCCAAAGGAAACTGTTGGGTACACCTTCTATCACAGATCCGAAGGCAAAACATTCGTTGCTAAGAATGGTTTCTTTCTAGATAAGGAGTTTCTCTCGAAAGAAGTGAGTGGGAGGAAAGTAGAGCTTGATAAGGTAATTTGTACCTTCTCCCGAATTGGAAAGTAGTTCATCACAGAAATCAGTTCCAGTGATCCCTACACTAATTAGTGAGGAAGCTAATGATGATGATCATGAAACATCAGATTAAGTTACTACAAAACCTCGTAGGTCTTCCAAAGTACAGTCCGCACCAGAGTGGTACGGTAATCCTGTTCTAGAAGTCATGTTACTAGACCATGATGAACCTACGAACTATGAGGAAGCGATGATGAGCCCAGATTCCGCAAAATGGCTTGAGGCATGAAATCTGAGATGAGATCCATGTATGAGAATAAAGTATGGACATTGATTGACTTGCCCAATGATCGGCGAGACATTGATATTAAATGGATCTTCAAGAGGAAGACGAACGCTGATAGTAGTGTTAGTATCTACAAAGCTAGAATTGTCGCAAAAGGTTTTCGACAAGTTCAAGGTGTTGACTACGATGAGAGTTTCTCACTCGTATCTATGCTTAAGTCTATCCGAATCATGTTAGAAATTGCCGCATTTTATGAAATCTGGCAAATGGATAAACAAAACTGCATTCCTTAATGGATTTATTAAAGAAGAGTTGTATATGATGCAACCAGAAGGTTTTGTCAATCCTAAAGGTGCTAACTAAATATGCAAGCTCCAACGATCCATCTATGGACTGGTGCAAGCATCTCGGAGTTGGAATATACGCTTTGATGAGTTGATCAAAGCATATAGTTTTATACAGACTTACGGTGAAGCCTGTATTTACAAGAAAGTGAGTGGGAGCACTACAACCTTTCTGACAAGTATATGTGAATGACATATTGTTGATCGGAAATAATGTAGAATTTTCTGAAAAGCATAAAGGAGTATTTGAAGGGAGTTTTTCAAAGAAAGACCTCGGTGGAGCTGCTTACATATTGAGCATCATGATCTATAGAGATAGATCAAGATGCTTGGTAAGTTTTTTCAATGAGTACATACCTTGACAAGATTTTGAAGTAGTTCAAAAAGGAACAGTCAAAGAAAGAGTTCTTGCCTGTGTTACAAGGTGTGAGATTGAGTAAGACTCAAAACCCGACCACGGAAGAAGATAGAAAAAGAATGAAAGTCATTCTCTATGCCTCAGCCATAGGTTCTATAAAGTATGCCATGCTATGTACCAGATCTATTGCATACCCTACCACTAAGTTTGGCAAGGGAGTGCAATAGTGATCTAGGAGTAGATCAATGGACAGCGGTCAAAATTATCCTTAGTGGAATAAGGATATGTTTCTCGATTATGGAAGTGACAAAAGGTTCGTCGGAAAGGGTTACGTCGATGCAAGTTTTGACACTAATCTAGATGACTCTAAGTCTCGGTCTAGATACATATTGAAAGTGGGATCAATTAGCTAGAGTAGCTCCGTGCAGAGCATTGTAGACATAGAAATTTGCAAAATAGTTACGGATCTAAATGTGAAAGACCCGTTGACTAAAATTATCTCACAAGCAAAACATGATCACGCCTTAATACTCTTTGGGTGTTAATCACATAGCGATGTGAACTAGATTACTGCTGGATTCAACAAGTGACGTGGGCATCGACGCCCGCGGTAGGGTAGAGGGTCGTAGATCGCCGAGCGGTCGAGGGTCAAGGGGTCGAGGATCGCCGAGGGGTTGGGAGGTTGCCTAGTGTCAAAGGATTCAACAAAACCATGTCTTCATCATTAGGCGAAAGTAACAGGTGCATGATGGTACGAAGCTCTCCAAAGTTATTTTGGAACGGAGTCCTAGATAGGATAATTCGCTTTTTGGTACAAAGTTCAGCAAGAACCTTTCGAATACCGTTATTTGGAAGGCCTTTGCTGAAATTCGTAAAAAAGGAGAATTATCCTATCTGGGACTCCATTCCAGAATAACTTTGGAGCACTTCGTACCATCATGCCATGGTTACTTCCGGCTAATGATGAAGCCATGGATTTCTTCAATACTTTGACACTAGGAAACCTCTCGACCCCTCGGCGATCCTTGACCCCTCGAACCCTCGACGACCCTGGAACCCTCGACCCCTAGACGACCCTGGAACCCTCGACCCATGATCCTTCGACCCTAGAACCCTCGAACCCTCAACCCTGAAACCCTCGACCCTTGACCCCTTAACGACCCTTGACCCTCTACCCTAGTTCCCGACCCTCGACCCCTCGGCGATCCTCGACACCCTCGTTCCCGAGAAAAATTAAGAAGAAGAAGAAAAAATGAGGAGAAAAAAGGAGAAGAAGCTCCTCTATTCCTTCTTCTTCTCCTCTTTTTCTTCTTCTTTCTCTTGTTCCTCTCCTCGTCTTCTCCTTCTTCTTCTCCTTCTTTATCTACTTATTTTCCTTTTCCTTATTTTACTTTTTCCTCTCCACTAACATAAAATGCACTATCCTAAAATGAAACAAACATAAAATGCACTAAATCGATCAACTAACCTAAAATCAGTGATAAAATGCACTAACCTAAAATCGATATCTACAAACAACTTAAAAAAATACATATATGAAAAAATGCATATATGAAAAAAAACATCATCATATCATCAACATAAAAATAGTATTTTTTCTAAAATCTATCTTTTGCATATATACATCAACATATATATACACTAACCTAAAATGCACAAAAATGATATCGGAGAGGGGGTATATCGGCCCCCCTCATGTATCCACATACATACATCTATACATACATATATACTTACATATATGTATAAATTTTTGCATATATAAACTTTTGCATATATAAAGTTTTTCTAAAATCTAACTTTTGCATATATGAACATATATACACAGAGAACATATACATATATACAAAGAGAACATATACATAAAATGCACAAAAAAATAAAAGGAAAGGGCGCCATGGACCGAAAAGGCGCCCGGCGTGTGGTCAGGGGCGACGGCGACGGGTTGGGGAAGGGGCAGCGGCGCAGCACGGGCGACGGGTCGGGAAGGCAGCAGCGGCGACGGCGACGGGTTGAGGGAACGGTGGCGCACGGCGACGGCGGGCGGGTCGAAGCGGGCGGCGGCAGCGACGGCGACGGTGTCGGGCGGCAGGGCGGCGCGCGGCACGGTGTCGGGCAAAGGCTCAGCGGTGATGGCAAGGTGGACTAGCTGACGGCGTCGGGCAGGGCTCTCGGCGGCGGCAATGACGAGGATCGGCGTCGGGCGAGAAGAAACAGATGGATTTTGGCAAAACTGCTAAGTCAGATATATATAGCAGAGCATTGGTCCGGTTCGTGGCACAAACCGGACTAATACTTTAGTCCCGGTTGGTGCCACCAACCGACCAAAGGCCTCTTTTTCAAGCCCAAAGGCGCGGAAGCGGCCGCCTTTGGTCCCAGTTGTTGGCACCAACCGGGACTAAAGGGGGGCATTAGTCGCGGGTCGTAGCACCAACCGGGACAAATGCACCCCTTTAGCCCCGGTTGGTGCCACCAACCGGGACCAAAGGCCTGTGCTGCCCCGAACACAAATATTTAGTCCCACCTCGCTAGTTGAGAGGGAGGCACACCTGTTTATAAGGTGCGGTGTGCCTTCCCTCTCGAGCTCCTCTCTAAAGCAGGCTTTCGGGCCTAACCCTGCAATCTGTGCCTGTAGGCCTACTGGGCCTCCCACGGGCCTGAATCCTGGCCCATGGTAGGGTTTCTAGTCGTATTCAGGCCGTGGGGGCCCAGTAGGTGGCACTTTTTTTTGTTTTTTTGTTTTATTTGTTGCTTTATTTAGTTTATTTTGTTTCTATTTACAACAAAATACTTATTGTTGCTATATTTATTTATTTTTCCAGTTTTTTTGTTTTTTTCTGCATTATGTATTTTCTTTTGTTTTTTGCTTTATTTTTTAATTCTTTTTGCTTTTAGTTTTAGAAAAATTATAAACTTTCTATTAGTGCCATTAGTTTTCAAATTTGAAAACACTTTTTTTGTTTTCTTTGTTGCTTTATTCATTTTATCTTGTTTCTACTTACAACAAAATACTTATTGTTGCTATTTTCTTTTATTTCCAGTTTTTTTGTTTTGTTTTCTGCATTATTTATTTTCTTTTGTTTTTTTGCTTTAATTTTAATTCTTTTTGGTTTCAGTTTTAGAAAAATTATAAACTTTCTGTTAGTGCCATTAGTTTTCAAATTTGAAAACACTTTTTTTTGTTTTCTTTGTTGCTTTATTCATTTTATTTTGTTTCTACTTACAACAAAATACTTATTGTTGCTATTTTTATTTTTTCCAGTTTTTTTGTTTTGTTTTCTGCATTATTTATTTTCTTTTGGTTTTTTGCTTTATTTTTTAATTCCTTTTGCTTTTAGGTCAGCAAAATTATGAACTTTCTGTTAGTGCCATTAGTTTTAGACTTTCTGTTTGTGCCATTAGTTTTCAAATTTGAATAGTTAAAATTTAAATTCTTTGAAATTCATAGTTTCCAAATGAACTCTGAAAAAGTTGACATACCATGTGCATGTACAAAACGGACAATGGTATCATACTTGTCTGTTACAAAGTTGGCATGGTATCATCATAATAGTTTCGGGAGGAAGTCTTCATTTTTTCTTCGCTTGTGTCATTTGCTTATTGCGCCGTAACCATGGATAATCTTCATCTTTTATGAGGATGCTTGGGTCAGCCTTGACTTTGAAGGGAGGAATTTCATGAAACTTTTCATACTCTTCAGACATGTCTGTCTTGCCCTCCACTCCTGTGGATGTCCCTTTTCCCGAAAAGAACTATGTGGCGCTTTGGCTCATCGTATGATGTATTCGCTTCCTTATCTTTTCTTTTCCTCGGTCTGGTAGACATGTCCTTCACATAGATAACCTGTGCCACATCATTGGCTAGGGCGAACGGTTCGTCAGTGTACCCAAGATTTTTCAGATCCACTATTGTCATTCCGTCTCGTGGGTCTACCTGCACCCGCCTCTGACAGATTGACCCACTTGCACTTAAACAAAGGGACCTTAAAATCTACTCAGTAGTCAAGTTCCCATATGTCTACTATGTAACCATAATATGTGTCCTTTCCCCGTCGGTTATCGCATCAAAGCGGACACCGCTGTTTTGGTTGGTGCTCTTTTGATCTTGGTCAATCGTGTAAAATGTATTCCCATTTATCTCAGATCCTTTCCAAATCATTACAGTCGAAGATGGTCCTGGACAACAAGTACAGCTCATCACAAACAGTGATGTCACCTCCGAGACGTGTTTCCAACCAACTGCTGAAAGTCCCGATGTGTTCACATGTAGTCCGGTCGTCGCCTTTACCCGGGTGTTTGGAGCGCAGATCGTTCTTGTGTTCATCGACATACGGAGTCACCAAGGTAGAGTTCTGTCGAACTGTCGTAGTGTGCTTGAGACCAAGAATATCCGTCCTGCATATTATTGAGTCCCTTCCAAGCGTGCCTTTTCGGTCAGTCTCCCCTCATACCGCGATTTAGGGAGACCTATCTTCTTAAGGCCAGGAATCAAGTCAACACAAAACCGATGACATCCTCGTTTGATGGCCCATGGAGATGCTTCCTTCTGGCCTAAGCGCGATTCTGAACATATTTCTTTAGGACTCCCATGAACCTCTCAAAGGGGTACATATTGTGTAGAAATACGGGCCCCGTAATGACAATCTCGCCGACTAGATGAACTAGGGCGTGCGTCATGATATTGAAGAAGGATGGTGGGAACACCAGCTCGAAACCGACAAGACATTGCGCCACATCACTCCTTAGCGTTGGTACGATTTCTGGATCGATCACTTTACGAGATATTGCATTGAGGAATGCACATAGCTTCACAATGGCTAATCGACGCTTTTACGGTAGAAGCTCGCTCAATGCAACCGGAAGCGATTGCGTCATAATCATGTGGCGATCATGAGACTTTAGGTTCTGGAACTTTTTCTCGGCATATTTATTATTCCCTTTATATTCGACGAGAAGCCACCGGGACCTTCATCTGAAAGGCGTTCAAAGAAGATTTCTTTCTCTTCTTTCATAAGAGCGTAGGTGGCGGGACCTTCATACCGCTTGAGGCATGCCCTCTTTTTCTTGCTAGCGTTGCAGGTCCTCCCGTGCGTCAGGTGTTTCTTTTGTCTTCCCATACTCGCCCTAGAAGCCTAGCAGGTTCACGCTAATTTTCTTCGTATCGTGCATCACGTCGATCAAGAGCGGACCTCTAGGTCTTTCCAAAGAGGGTAGGTCCCAAAATATAGATTTCTTCTTCCACATGGGTGCGTGATTGTCGGCGTCATTTGGAACAGCTAGTCCGCCGACCCTTTCCAAAGATTACGTGTAAATCATTGACCATAGCAAATGCGTGATCACCGCACGCATGGTGGGCTTCTTCCGGTGATCTGCCTCGCCTTTGAAATGCTTGCCTTTCTTTCGACATTGATGGTTGGTCAGAAGAAATCGACGATGGCCCAGGTACACGTTCTTCCTGCAGCTTCCCAGGTATATACTATCGGTGTAAAGTAAATAGTGCGTACGCGTGGTATCCCTTGTTTGTATGTCCCGAAGGTTCTTGAGAGCGGGCCAATCGTTGATGGTCACGAACAGCAACGCCTTTAGGTGAAATTCCTCCTTTTGTGCTCATCCCACGACGCACACCGTTTCCATTCCACAGCTGTAAAAGTTCTTCAACTAATGGCCTTAGGTACACATCAATGTCGTTGCCGGGTTGCTTAGGGCCTTGGATGAGAACTGGCATCATAATGAACTTCCGCTTCATGCACATCCAAGGAGGAAGGTTAGACATACATAGAGTCACGGGCCAGGTGTTGTGATTGCTGCTCTGCTCCCCCAAAGGATTAATACCATCCGCGCTTAAAGCAAACCATACGTTCCTTGGGTCCTTTGCAAACTCATCCCACTACTTTCTCTCGATTTTTCTCTACTGCGACCCGTCAGCGGGTGCTCTCAACTTCCCGTCTTTCTTATGGTCCTCACTGTGCCATCGCATCAACTTGGCATGCTCTCCATTTCTGAACAGACGTTTCAACCGTGGTATTATAGGAGCATACCACATCACCTTCGCAGGAACCCTCTTCTTGGGGGGCTCACCGTCAACATCACCAGGGTCATCTCGTCTGATCTTATACCGTAATGCACCACATACCGGGCATGCGTTCAGATCCTTGTATGCACCGCGGTAGAGGATGCAGTCATTAGGGCATGCATGTATCTTCTCCACCTCCAATCCTAGAGGGCATGCAACCTTCTTTGCTGCGTATGTACTGTCGGGCAATTCGTTATCCTTTGGAAGCTTCTTCTTCATTATTTTCAGTAGCTTCTCAAATCCTTTATCAGGCACAACATTCTCTGCCTTCCACGCAGCAATTCCGATGCAGTGCGAGCTTTGTGTTGCCATCTTCGCAATTGGGGTACAACCCTTTTTGTGATCCTCTAACATGCGATCAAACTTCAGCTTCTCCTTTTGACTTTCGCATTGCATCCTTGCATCGACAATGACCGGCGGAGATCATCATCATCGTGCACATCGTCTGGTTCCTCTTGATCTTCAGCAGCTTACCCGTTGCAGCACCATCGTGCACATCGTCTGTTTCCTCTTGATGTTCAGTAGCATCACCGTATTCAGGGGGCACATAGTTGTCATCGTACTCTTCTTCTTCGCCGTCTTCCATAATAACCCCTATTTCTCCGTGCCTCGTCCAAACATTATAGTGTGGCATGAAACCCTTGTAAAGTAGGTGGGTGTGAAGGATTTTCCGGTCGAGTAAGACTTACGTATTCCCACATATAAGGCATGGACAACACATAAAACCATTCTCGCTTGCTTGCCTCACCACTTCGAGAAAATCATGCACGCCCTTAGTGTACTCGGAGGTGTGTCTGTCACCGTACATCCATTGCCGGTTCATCTGCGAGCATTATATATAATTAAGTGTGTCAAAAATCATTACAGAACATCATGAGATAATTAAGTGACCAAATTAATAGAAGTTCATCATCACATAAAAACCAAAGTACATACATAGTTCTCATCTAACAACATAAAGCTCTGCAGAGCATCTAAATTAATTAAACCATACATTGAAACTATGTAAAACATTTCAATGCGAAAACAAATGCGATCATAATCGCAACCAAGGTAACAACTGATCCAACGAAATAATGATACCAAGCCTCTGTATGAATGGCATATTTTCTAATCTTTCTAATCTTCAAGCGCATTGCATCCATCTTGATCTTGTGATCATCGACGACATCCACAACATGCAACTCCAATATCATCTTCTCCTCCTCAAGTTTTTTTATTTTTTCCTTCAAGAAATTATTTTCTTCTTGAACTAAATTTAACCTCTCGACAATAGGGTCGGTTGGAATTTCCGGTTCAACAACCTCCTAGATAAATAAAATCTATGTCACGTTGGTCGACATAATTTTCATAAACAATAAATGAACCAATAGTTATGAAAAGATAATATATACCACATCCGAATCATAGGCAGGCCCGAGGGCCGTGAGGCGGATACCAAAACCATCGCACTATATAAGATGCAATAATAAAAGTAAAGAAAACAATACAAGTATCTATCTAAACATACAAGTAAGAATATTTTTCCTTTCAAAAGAAGATAAGAACAAGAGGCTCACCACGGTGGTGCCAGCGATGAGATCGGCCGGGTGATCGGCCAGCGATGAAGACGGGGACGAGGCGTGACGGACCGCTAAACCTAGATAAATATTGAGGAAAATGGAGCTTGGTGGTCGAGCTTGGAGAGGAGAAACCTTAAGTAGTGTGGCTCGTGCATTCCATCGAACACCTTGTGTGCATAGGAGGTGAGCTAGAGCACCACCAAGCCCTCTCCCCCTCGGCCAGAAAAAGCAGGCGGTGTGCTCTGCTCTTGCCTTGAGGGTATATATAAACACCACCATTAGCCCGGTTGGTGGCATGAACCGACTAAAGGGAAGCCTTTGGTCCCGGTTCAAGCCACCAACCAGACCAATAGTGGTGGGCCAGAGCCGAGCCCATTGGTCCCGGTTCGTCCCACCAACCGGGACCAAAAGGTCCGGACGAACCGGGACCAATGGCCCACGTGGCCCGGCCGGCCCCCTGGGCTCACGAACCGGATCAAATAGCTCCATTGGTCCCGGTTCTGGATTGAACCGGGACTAATGGGCTGAACTGGCCTGGGCCATTGCCTCCTTTTCTACTAGTGCCCTCGAGGCTCCCCCGACCGACTTATTTCACCTATATATCCCTACGTACCCTAAAACCACCAAATATCAAGATAGATCTGGAGTTCCGCCGCCGCAAGCCTCTGTAGACACCAAAAACCTCTCGGGAGCCCGTTCCGGCACCCTGCCGGAGGGGGAACCCATCACCGGTGGCCATCTTCATCATCCCGGCGCTCTCCATGACGAGGAGGGAGTAGTTCACCCTCGGGGATGAGGGTATGTACCAGTAGCTATGTGTTTGATCTCTCTCTCTCTCGTGTTCTCGACTTCACATGATCTTGATGTATCCCGAGCTTTGCTATTGTAGTTGGATCTTATGATGTTTCTCCCCCTCTACTCTTGTGATGAATTGAGTTTCCCCTTTGAAGTTATCTTATCGGATTGAGTCTTTTATGAGAACACTTGATTTATGTCTTGCCGTGCTTATCTGTGGTGACAATGGGATATCATGTGCCTCTTGATGTATGTTTTGGTGACCAACTTGCGGGTTCCGCCCATGAACCTATGCATAGGGGTTGGCACACATTCTTGACTCTCCGATAGAAAATTTGGGGCACTCTTTGAAGTACTTTGTGTTGGTTGGATGAATCTGAGATTGTGTGATGCATATCGTATAATCATGCCCACGGATACTTGAGGTGACAATGGTGTATCTAGGTGACATTAGGGTTTTGGTTAATTTGTGTCTTAAGGTGTTATTCTAGTATGAACTCTTTTATAGATTGATCCGAAAGAATAACTTTGAGGTGGTTTCGTACCCTACCATAATCTCTACGTTTGTTCTCCGCTATTAGTGGCTTTGGAGTGACTCTTTGTTGCATGTTGAGGGATTGTTATATGATCTATCTATGTTACTATTGTTGAGAGAACTTGCACTAGTGAAAGTATGAACCCTAGGCCTTGTTTCCTATCATTGCAATACCGTTTACGCTCACCTTTATCATTAGTTACCTTGATGTTTTTATTATTTCAGATTACAAATACCTTTATCTACTATATATTTTGCACTTGTATCACCTTCTCTTCGCCGAACTAGTGCACCTATACAATTTACCATTGTATTGGGTGTGTTGGGGACACAAGGGACTCTTTGTTATTTGGTTGCAGGGTTGTTTGAGAGAGACCATCTTCATCCTACGCCTCCTACGGATTGATAAACCTTAGGTCATCCACTTGAGGGAAATTTTCTACTGTCCTACAAACCTGTGCACTTGCAGGCCCAACAACGTCTAATAGAAGAAGGTTGTGTAGTAGACATCAAGCAGTTTCTGGAGCCGTTGCCGGGGAGGTGAGTGCTTGAAGGTATATCTTTAGATCTTGCAATAGAATCTTTTTGTTTCTTGTTTTAGCACTAGTTTAGTTTATTAAAGAAAATTACAAAAAAATGGAATTGAGTTTACCTCATACGCTTCATCTTTTTAATATCTTTCGTGAGTATGATGGGAAGGAAAATTGTGCCAAAGTGTTAGAAGAAGAATGCATTAGAATGTTTGGCACTAAAACTTTGAATGATGAGCATGATTGCAATGTTGTTTGTATTAATTCCTTGAATATCCATGATGCTAATGATATGCAAAGCCACAAGCTTGGGGAAGCTATGTTTGATGAAGATGATATCTTTTGTCCCCCAAGCTTTGATGAGCAAATTCACTATGATGAAAGCATGCCTCCTATCTATGATGATTATTGTGATGACACGTATGCTTTAAAGAATAATGATAACCATGAAACTTGTCATCTTGATCTTAATTTTCAATCACATGATAGTTATTTTGTTGAGTTTGCTCCCACTATTATTCATGAGAAGAATTTTGCTTATGTGGAGAGTAGTAAATTTTCTATGCAAGTAGATCATGAAAAGAATGCTTTAGGTGCTGGTTATATTGTTGAATTCATTCATGATGGTACTGAAAATTATTATGAGGGAGGAACATATGCTTGTAGGAGTTGCAATAATGTCAAGTTTCCTCTCTATGTGCTTCAATTTTTGAACTTATGCTTGTTTTACCTTCCTATGCTTGTTGATTATTGTTCCCATAAGTTGTTTGCTCACAAAATCGCTATGCATAGGAAGTGGGTTAGACTTAAATGTGCTAGTCATATTCTTCATTATGCTCTCTTTATGTTTCAATTCTTATCTTTCATGTGAGCATCATTGAAATCGTCATGCCTAGCTAGGGGCGTTAAACGATAGCGCTTGTTGGGAGGCAACCCAATTTTATTTTAGTTTCTTGCTTTTTGATTCTGTTTAGTAATAAATAATCCATCTAGCTTATGGTTAGATGTGTTTTCATGTTTTAATTAGCGTTTGTGCCAAGTAGAACCTTTGGGAAGACTTGGGTGAAGTCTTTATGATCATGCTGTAAAAAAACAGAAACTTTAGCGCTCACGAGATTAGCTAGAACTTTTTACTGGAGAGTGCTATTTAGTTGATTCTTTTTGTAGATGATTAATAGACAAATTCCTCAGGTCCATAAATTTATTTTAGAATTTTTGGAGTTCCATAAGTTTGCGTTAGTTACAGATTACTACAGACTGTTCTGTTTTTGACAGATTCTGTTTTTCGTGTGTTGTTTGCTTATTTTGATGACTCTATGGCTAGTAAAATAGTTAATAAACCATACAGAAGTTGGAATACAGTAGGTTTAACACAAATATAAATAAAGAATGAGTTCATTACAGTACCTTGAAGTGGTCTTTTGTTTTCTTTCGCTAGCGGAGCTCACGAGTTTTCTATTAAGTTTTGTGTGGTTGAAGTTTTCAAGTTTTGGGTAAAGCATCGATGGACTATGGAATAAGGAGTGGAAAGGTCCTAAGCTTGGGGATTACAAAGGCACCCCAAGGTAATATTCAAGTACAACCAAGCAACTAAGCTTGGGGATCCCCCGGAAGGCATCCACTCTTTCGTCTTCGTACATCGGTAACTTTACTTGGAGCTATATTTTTATTCACCACATGATATGTGTTTTGCTTGGAGCGTCATTTTCTCTTGTTAGTTTTGCTTTCTGTTATTTAGATTAATGTTTTGCATCTTTAGTTCCAATAAAAAAGTCAAGGATAGCATTTGCCATGTTTATTTTGCTACTATACATGTTGCTGTTTGAAAACAGAAAGTTTACTGCTGTTGCAAAAATTCCTTAGAAACGTCAGAGAGTGGTATAATGTTGAATATTTTTGCATAAGCTCTGATAAATTTATTACAGTGGGAATTTTATTTCGTAATTTTTTGAGTCAGGTAAGTATTGATACTCTTGCATTCTTCTGATTTGTCTTGTTTTGGCAGATTGCTGTTATGGTTGCATTGTTTGCATATCTTTGCTTGTTTAATGATTCTATTTGAGGATAGGAGTATTAAATATGCAGAGGCATTTAGTATGCAATGTTGAATAATAATTTAAGTGATTTGTTACAGTAGAAAATGATAAGGTTTTGCATTGGTTTATAATAACCTATCTCACGAGTTCTTGTTGAGTTTGTTGTGAATGAAGCTTACGATAAAGAGAAACCATGATATGAGAGGAATTAAGGAGACATAAAAGTTCAAGCTTGGGGATGCCCAAGGCACCCCAAGATAATATTTCAAGAAGTCTCAAGCATCTAAGCTTGGGGATGCCCAGTAGGCATCCCACCTTTCTTCTTCAACAACTATCGGTTAGTATCGGTTGAGCCTAAGTTTTGCTTCTTCACATGAGTTGTGCTATCCTTGCAATGTAGTTTTCTTTAGCTTTGCTTGCGGTTTGAATAAAGTATCAAGATCTGAAATTATTAAATGGGAGAGTCTTCACATAGTTGCATAATTATTCGACTACTCATTGATCTTCACTTATATCTTTCGGAGTAGTTTGTCATTTGCTCTAGTACTTCACTTATATCTTTTGGAGCACGGTGGTGGTTTTATTTTGAAGAAATAGATGAACTCTCATGCTTCACTTATATTATTTTGAGAGTCTTAAATAGCATGGTAAATTGCTTAAATAATCTTAATATGCTAGGTATTCAAAAATAGTAAAAACTTCCTTATGAGTGTGTTGAATACTAAGAGAAGTTTGATGCTTGATGATTGTTTTGAGATATGGAAGTAGTGATATTAGAGTCATGCTAGTTGAGTAGTTGTGAATTTGAGAGATACTTGTGTTAAAGTTTGTGATTCCCGTAGCATGCACGTATGGTGAACCGTTATGTGATGAAGTCGGAGCATGATTTATTTATTGATTGTCTTCCTTATGAGTGGCGGTCGGGGACGACGATGGTCTTTTCCTACCAATCTATCCCCTAGGAGCATGCGCGTAATACTTTGCTTTGATAACTTGTAGATTTTGCAATAAGTATGTGAGTTCTTCATTACTAATGTTGAGTCCATGGATTATACGCACTCTCACCCTTCCACCATTGCTAGCCTCTCTAATACTGCACACCTTTCGACGTTATCATACACACACCATATATCTTCCTCAAAACAGCCACCATACCTACCTATCATGGCATTTCCATAGCCATTCCGAGATATATTGCCATGCAACTTTCCACTGTTCCGTTTATTATGACACGCTCCATCATTGTAATATTGCTTTGCATGATCATGTAGTTGGCATCGTATTTGTGGCAAAGCCACCGTTCATAATTCTTTCATACATGTCACTCATGAGTCATTGCACATACCGGTACACCGTCGGAGGCATTCATATAGAGTCATATTTTGTTCTAAGTATCGAGTTGTAATTCTTGAGTTGTAAGTAAATAAAGGTGTGATGATCATCATTTTTAGAGCATTGTTCCAGTGAGGAAAGGATGATGGAGACTATGATTCCCCCACGAGTCGGGATGAGACTCTGGACGAAAAATAAAAAAAGAAAAGAAAAAAAGAGGCCATAAAAAAAGAGAAAAGGCCCAAATAAAAAAATAAAAAATAAAAAAATGAGAGAAAAAGAGAGAAGGGACAATGTTACTATCCTTTTACCACACTTGTGCTTAAAAGTAGCACCGTGATCTTCATCATAGAGAGTCTCCTATGTTGTCACTTTTATATACTAGTGGGAATTTTTCATTATAGAACTTGGCTTGTATATTCCAATGATGGGCTTCCTCAAATTGCCCTAGGTCTTCGTGAGCAAGCGAGTTGGATGCACACCCACTTAGTTTGTTTTGTTAAGCTTTCAAATGCTTATAGCTCTAGTGCATCCGTTGCATGGCAATCCCTACTCACTCACATTGATATCTATTGATGGGCATCTTTATAGCCCGTTGATACGCCTAGTTGATGTGAGACTATCTTCTCCCTTTTGTCTTCTCCACAACCACCCTTCTATTCCACCCGTAGTGCTATATCCATGGCTCACGCTCATGTATTGCGTGAAGATTGAAAAAGTTTTGAGAATGTCAAAAGTATGAAACAATTGCTTGGCTTGTCATCAGGGTTGTGCATGATTTAAATACTTTGTGTGGTGACGATAGAGCATAGCCAGACTATATGATTTTGTAGGGATAAATTTCTTTGGCCATGTTATTTTGAGAAGACATGATTGCTTTGTTAGTATGCTTGAAGTATTATTATTTTTATGTCAATATTAAACTTTTGTCTTGAATCTTTCGGATCTGAATATTCATATCACAAGTAAGAAGAATTACAATGAAATTATGCCAACTAGCATTCCACATCAAAAATTCTGTTTTTATCATTTACCTACTCGAGGACGAGCAGGAATTAAGCTTGGGGATGCTTGATACGTCTCCAACGTATCTATAATTTTTGATTGCTCCATGCTACTTTATCTACTATTTTAGGCAATATTGGGATTTATTATCCACTTTTATATTATTTTTGGGACTAACCTATTAACCGGAGGCCCAGCCCAGATTTGCTGTTTTATGTCTATTTCAGTGTTTCGAGGAAAAGGAATATTAAACGGAGTCCAGACGGAATGAAACCTTCGGCATCGTGATTTTTCAGAAGAATATCATCCTGGAGGCTTGGGAATCAAGTCAGAAGACCCTCGAGGAGCCCAAGAGATAGAGGCGCGCCCCTCTGTATGCGCGCCCCTGTCTCGTGGACCCCTCGAGGCTCCCGACAAACTTCTTTCGCCTATATATCCCTACGTACCCTAAAACCACCGAATATCAAGATAGATCTGGAGTTCCCCCGCCGCAAGCCTCTGTAGCCACCAAAAACCTCTCGGGAGCCCGTTCCGGCACCCTGCCGAAGGGGAAACCCATCACCGGTGGCCATCTTCATCATCCCGACGCTCTCCATGACGAGGAGGGAGTAGTTCACCCTCGGGGCTGAGGGTATGTACCAGTAGCTATGTGTTTGATCTCTCTCTCTCTCGTGTTCTCGACTTCACACGATCTTGATGTATCCCGAGCTTTGTTATTGTAGTTGGATCTTATGATGTTTCTCCCCCTCTACTCTCTTGTGATGAATTGAGTTTCCCCTTTGAAGTTATCTTATCGGATTGAGTCTTTTATGAGAACACTTGATGTATGTCTTGCCGTGCTTATCTGTGGTGACAATGGGATATCATGTGCCTCTTGATGTATGTTTTGGTGACCAACTTGCGGGTTCCGCCCATGAACTTATGCATAGGGGTTGGCACACGTTCTTGACTCTCCGGTAGAAACTTTGGGGCACTCTTTGAAGTACTTTGTGTTGGTTGGATGAATCTGGGATTGTGTGATGCATATCGTATAATCATGCCCACGGATGCTTGAGGTGACAATGGAGTATCTAGGTGACATTAGGGTTTTGGTTGATTTGTGTCTTAGGGTGTTATTCTAGTACGAACTCTTTTATAGATTAATTCGAAAGAATAACTTTGAGGTGGTTTCGTACCCTACCATAATCTCTACGTTTGTTCTCCGCTATTAGTGGCTTTGGAGTGACTCTTTGTTGCATGTTGAGGGATTGTTATATGATCTATCTATGTTATTATTGTTGAGAGAACTTGCACTAGTGAAAGTATGAACCCTAGGCCTTTTTTTCCTATCATCGCAATACCGTTTACACTCACTTTTATCATTAGTTACCTTGCTATTTTTATTATTTCAGATTACAAATAGCTTTATCTACTATCTATCTTGCACTTGTATCACCATCTCTTCGCCGAACTATTGCACCTATACAATTTACCATTGTATTGGGTGTGTTGGGGACACAAGAGACTCTTTGTTATTTGGTTGCAGGGTTGTTTGAGAGAGACCATCTTCATCCTACGCCTCCTACGGATTGATAAACCTTAGGTCGTCCACTTGAGGGATATTTGCTACTATCCTACAAACCTGTAAACTTGCAGGCCCAACAACGTCTATAAGAAGAAGGTTGTGTAGTAGACATCAGTCTACATGCAACGGCTAACCATACCGGTTTGAAAAATCATATTTGTGTACTTGTGTGCGAGTTAAAAAATCATCAGACAATGTAAATATCTGGTGTTCAAAAAAGAAAATGTAAAATCTGGCACCCACATGATTGGCACTCTATTTTGCGCCTCGAGGTTTGGAAGGTGAGTGGCGGGCATTATTAATCAGACACGATTCTGCATTGGGAATGGTCAGCTATTATGTTCACACACGGATTTTGCTGCAGGAATCGTGTGTAATTCAAACTACAGTGCATGGAAATTCCGGCGACCGACGTGTGTACTGTTCCCGTCGATCTAGGTTCCGGCCACCAATAAATACTACCTTGCTCACGTCGTCCCGCCTGAATTCTCATCTACATCCTCCCCTTGCTTGCCTCTCTCTCTCTCTCTCTCTCTCTCTCAAATATCTGCCATGGCACCGCCGGTCTTCCCACACACCGACGAGCACTACAAAAAATACACTTCAGTGATGATACGTGTTTGTCATAGTAGGTCACGTTTTCTGTCATGCATGTACATCCATGACGATTTTATGGCAGAATCAAGATAGTCATACCTGTGCTGTCGTAGAAGTGTTCCATGACATTACCAAAATTATCATCATGGAAGTGTCCACTTCCATGATGATCAATCGCGCATCATAGAAGTGCTTTCGTGAAGGGTGACCGACACTTGGGATCCACCATAACGGGACGCCATTAAGCGTCATTAAGCTATCGGGTCCGGTTTTGGATCTGATAACTCGCTAACAGCCACGACCAATGTTGATTTTCCACGTGTAAAATTCACATTGGCCGACGGAACCACACGTCAGCTCCATGTTGGCACAGGTGTTACTCATCCAACGGTCGAGATGGGCCTATGATATGCTGACACGTGGACGGTCCCAAAAGTTGCCCATAAAGTTTAAATGGGACGGCCCAACTAAAGGCCCGCAAGATTTAGCGGACCATAATGGGCCGGCCCAGCTAAAGGCCCACAAGATTTTGCAGACCATAATGGGTCGGCCAAGCTAAAAGGCCCACAATATTTAGCAGACCATAATGGGCCAGCCCAGCTAAAGGCCCACAAGATTTTGCAGACCATAATGGGTCGGCCCAGCTAAAGGCCCAACATTCTCAGTTAAGGCCCGTACGGCTAGTGTCAAATCGGCCCATCAAAGGCCTATCCTAAACTTGTCATCGTCGCAGACCATGGTCACTTCTGGCCCGTTAACAGTCCGCTAAGTACTTGGGCCGAATTACGACCCGGTGTATTTTCGGCCTATTAAAGGTCCTGCTTCATTTGAGCCCATTTACAGGCCATTGAAACTTTCGGCCCATAAACGATCGTGAAGGATTTGGGTCATATACGACCATGTCTGACATTCGGCCTGTTAGAGGCCCACTATAGATTTTGGCCACTTTTGTCCTATTGTAATTTTCGGCCTGTTAACATCGACGAAATCCAGGGGCCATGTGTGGCCCAACGTCACATCGGGCCCATTAACGGCCCATATAAAAATGATGCTAATCAAGCCCAACCAAACTTCCGGCCTGTTAAAGGCCCGTGTATTAGGTCGGCACATTTACGGCCCATCCGAAGTTCGGCCTGTGAAAGATCCACACCATTTCGGCCTGCTAAGACCAGTGTGTTATTTGGCACAATCAGGGCCCAATCTCACTTTCGGCCTATTAAAGGACCATGTTTTTATGGGCTCGAGATATTTACACCTGTAAACGGCCTATTGTTACTGAGGGCCCAAATTATGTTTAGGCCCGTTAAAGGCCCACTATGGGCAAAAGCCTACCAGAAAAATATGAAAGCTTATGCCGACTTAGGCCTAGATATTTTTAGTGGGCTACATGCAAATTTCGGCCCATAATCGTTTTTAGCCCAATTGGAATGGGCCTGACGATTGTTGGCATGTTGGGCTCCTACGAAGCTTTTGGCCGAATACATTACTAAGATAAACCTACACTATACAAAAATAGAGTCGTAATTATTGCAGCCTCTGGCAGCATCATAAATGCTGTATCACAACAAAATAAATTCCAACCATACAACAAAAGGCCTGTTGGCATAAAGTTTATAGTCCATGGAGATAAAAGCACCATCAGATGTATAGAAGCACAGATCATTTGACCTGAGTGCTAATGTTTCAGTTGTAGAATCTGATGGAGCAGCACGATCTTCACCTTTTTTCCGCCATTGCTCTTGAACAACGATGCAAATGTCTGATAGTCTGGTTTCAAAACCATTCATTTCTTGACGACATTTGTCAACCACTATTCTTGTTTCCGAAACGACGTCCATTAGGGATTGGACTTGTGTCTGGAGCACAGATATATCACTCTGTCTAGCCGGAAGATTTTGTTTAGTAGGCGATTTGGACGAGATTACCTTGAAAACCAACCCAGAATTACGCAAGAAGGTGCTTTTTGCACTGTTAGTGGAGAGATACTGACACACTGCAGCAAGAGGTGACATTGTGCATGTGGTAGCCTCGTCGCATTCAGGTGGTTGTGGTTGTTCAATCATTTGTTCCTTAGCTTGCTGAAAGTTTGAACTTGTAGATTAGTGTACCAGATAAGTTACTAATGAGACAAAAACAAACAAAGTAGGTTACACGTTTATACATAACTTATTTTGGTGAACTACTGTAATACATTAGCATGTATTGTAGTTCCAACTACATAATAAAATCACTTTCGGAACATATGTCCATGTAGCATGCCTACTGTATTTTCCATTTCCTCACATTCCTTGACATCTAAGGATAAAGAGACATGGTTTAAAGTAGGATGAACATAGTATGACATCATTCATATCATGGGCAAACAGATATAAAACAAACATGCTATTTTATCATTGTGTGCGCAAGTGAACATAACAACTAGATTACAGATCAAGACCAAAAGAATATCCTTCATCTCTTTTAAACCATGTAAGGTGAAATGATACGTTAAGACAACTGTGTATAAAAGTGAACAGAGTAACTGACATTCGCTGCAAACCAAGTAGTTAAATGAACACATCACAGTACCAATCAGTTCAAAGGCAGGAGGAGTAAGGACTTACAACAGCGGCTTGAACTGGTGCACTCATGCCCTTCATCTTGCCGGTGTGGCAATCCTTGAAGATTTGCACTACATTCGGTTTAGGTTCCTTTTCGTCCGCACGGGCTTTGCTCTGTATTTGGAACAAGTCAATATAGATACGATAATATGGCACAGAAAAAAGAAGGAAGTAGCAGCTATTTACAAGAGCCTCGCAGTGTGCAATATAGCTACGAGATCCTGTTGTCTGTTGGAATTTCACTTTAGAATGGTTGGTATTGTTCTTCAAACAGTTAGCCTAGAAGAAGATACACTTGTAAGGCACATACATAAACACAAGTTCAATATGGTCTGATCAAATACATATACCCTACCTGATACTTTGGATCAGACCAGTGTTTAATGAGGGATGTCCAGTCTTCATTTGTAATATATTCCACTTGAGATGTTTGGGCGATTTCATTGTTAGCCTTGCCTTCAAAGTGAGATTTTCTAAGGTGGTACCGATATTGTCGCAGAGTAGACTGAAAAACATGAGTGCATGCTTGTTTAGTTGCATCATCTTTCGGATCCAACTTGAATCTCATCTGTTGAAAAAAGAATGTGAGTCTTATTAGGAGGAAGCTAGAAAGTATGGGACCGAGCAAGACAATATTACTAATTGCGATGAATAACATTACTTGCGGATAATTGGTCAAGGAAGGTGTTAAACTGGGTATTATCTTTCTCATTCCTTTCTTGGATCCACATTGGGAGGATACGTGCATGACACCTAACGGCAACAGCTGCCTATGATACTATCTTGGCTGACTCTATAGCATCACGTGGCCTTTTGAAACCTACCGCAAAATGGATCTCCATTCTTCCTCCTTTAGATTTTGTTAATCTATCAAGCATTATCCCTGATGTCTGTTTCCGCTTGCACCGTGGTGCTAGTTCAACAACGAATATGGAAAGTGTTAGTGTACATCAAACTGTGAGAGTACATATAAAGGAGCATGCAACTTCAACTTGACTTAGTCAGGTACCGTCTTGGTGTTGATGCTCATGAGGTTCATCTGATCTTACCAAGTTCTGTTGTGTCAGCAGTGCTTCGGAAGTAGTGTTAGGTCTGAAGGCAGCTTGGGAACTGGCTAGTTCCGAAGCAAACGAACGAGTAACTCGTTGAGATGTTGAATGCAGTTGAAGCGGATCTTTGCGGTGGTGGAAGCGAGTGATCTTGTGTTTGTAGATTTAGCCGGTGGACTTGGACCTTCTACTGCACTATAAGTACCAGCAGAATCTCGATGGCAGATCCTTTTTCATTTCACCCGACGAGTAACACCACTCCCTACTATATTATTTTCCTTGCTCTTTTTTGACTTTGCCATGTCAAGCCGTACCCACAACACAAAAGAATAAAATCGCTCTTTAGAACTCATTGATGCATGATACAGACAAGCAATACTTTGATGTAAGACAACCGTATGAGGATGGAATATGTAAGAAAAATAGGACGTCATGACATATTCACAGCTACGATTTGTAAACTAAGCAGAAGGATTTTCAAGAAAAGGGAAGTAATGCAAGCTAAACACCATATGAAAGATGCAACCAATATTACTCTGCCAAGTTAAAAGTGTCTTGTCATAAGTGGCAATTCGAAAAATTAGAAGAAGTACAATGTAGAAATCAATGCAAGATGCAACCACTATCAAACTGCCATGTTAAAAGCGTCCAATCATGAGTGACTGATGAGGGATAAACAACATCAGTACTTTGATGTAAGAACATGGTATGATAGATAGATGCATTGTATTCTAGACACAGAAAGCCATGTCATGTGCACATGTATAACGTATAAACTCAGGAGGTGCAATTTAATCAAAATAGAAGAAATAGAGGCTAGACAACATATGCAACATGAAACCAATTATCACACTGTCAACTTAGAGCAAGCACCTGCGATGATGGAGTATGGGAGATGAACTCATCATGTAGACTTGGGACTTCAACTTCATTAGCAGTAGAAGTGGCAAATCTAGAGAGTCTCTGTTTGCGTCAGTGCGGAGGACCACCAACATCCCTAACTTACTCTTTTCCTTCCTATTTTCTGATATTGCCTTATGAAGTCAAAACCACAAGAAGATAAAAAAAATTAGCTCTGCATAACTGGTGATGCTTGATACAGACGAACACTACTTTGATGTAAGGCAAGCGCATGACAGGAGGATGGAATATATACAAAAAAAGACAGCGTTCCATATTCACACGTACGATAGGAGGATTGAATATGTATGAAAAAATAGTAAGCGGAAGGCATTTCAACAAAATTAGAAGAAATGAAAGCTAGGCACCATATGAACATGCAACCAATATCACTCTATCAGGTAAAAAGTGTCTCGTCGTAAGTGCCATTTCAAGAAATTAGAAGCAGTACAAGCTTAAGACAATGCAAGATGCAACCGACATCACAGTCCCAAGTTAAATGTGTCTTATGGGTAAGTGATCGTTGCAGGTATAAGTTGTAAGCCACGCAGATGCAATTCAACATAATCAGAAGCAATACAAACTAGACATCATACGTCAAACGCAACCACATATAACAGTTCCAAGTTAAAGCAAGCACCTGTGATGGTGGAGTAGGGGAGATGTGCTCATCATGTACACGTATGTTCTAGAAATAGGAACGCGTGTCATATTCACATGCATTATGTGTAAAGTAAGCAGATGTAATTCAACAAAGTTAGAAGAAATACAAGCTAGACATCATACGCGACATGCAACCACATATAATAGTGCCAAGTTAGAGCAAGCACCTGTGATGGTGGAGTAGGGGAGATCTGCTCATCATCTACACAGCTATGTTGACTGTCCAGCCTCGTGTTGTCTTGCGAATCTTGTTGGGAGGATGGCGGAGTAGAATCTGTAGAGACCCCCTATTTGAGTTGCTCCGAAGGAGCACCATCATCCACTGCCGGACTAATTTCCTTCAGCTGTAATGATTTTGCATTGTGAAGTCAACCGATAAGAAAAAGGAATAAAATTCGCTCTTCAGAACACATTCATGCATGATACTAACGAACACTACTCGGATGAAAGGCAAATACATGATGCGAGGATGGAATATGTACAAAAAACAGGATGGCGTGGCATATTCACACCTATGATGTGGTAACTAAGAAGAAGGCACTTCAACAAATTAGAAGCACTGCAAGCTAGACACCATATGGAAGGTGCAATCAATATCACTCTGCCAAGTAAAAACTGTCTCGTCATAGGCGGCGTTCATCAAACTAAAGCAATACATGCTAGAAATCATATTCAAGATGCAAACCAATATCACACTGCCAACTTAAAGCTGCCCCATCATAAGTGACTGATGCAGGATACACGAGAAGACTAGTTTCATGTAAGAACATGGTGTGATAGACAGATATAGTATGTACCAAAAACAGGAAAGCGTGTCATATTCACATGTATCATGTGTAAGCTAAGCAGATGTAGTTTACACTAATTAGGAGCAATACAAGCTAGACACCATATGCAACATGCAACCAGATATCACACTACCAAGTTAGAGCAAGCACCTTGGATGGTGGAGTAGGGGAGCGGAGACTTGGACCTTGTAATGCACAAGGAGTACAGGGAGAATCCGTACAGATGCTCCGTTTACGTTGCTGCAGAGGACCACCATCATCGCCTTCCTTACTCTTTTACTTCCTCTTTCTTGATTTTCCCTTGTCAAGTCAAACCCACAAGAAAAAGGAATAAAATTTTCTCTTCAGAACTCATTGATGCATGATACTGATGAACACTACTTTCATGTAAGGCAGCCCATGATAGGAGGATGGAATATGTATGAAAAACATGAGGGCGTGACATATTGACGTGTATGATGTATAAAGTGTAAACTAAGCACAAGGTGTTTGAACTTGTTAGAAGCAATGCAAGCTAGAAACCATATGAAAGATGAAACCAATATCACTCTGCCGAATTAAAAGGGTGCCCTAAAAATGTATTTGACCAAATTAGAAGCAATACATGGCAACATGCTAGAAATAATATGCAATATGCAACGAATAAAAGTGACTCATCGTAAGTGATTGATGTAGGATACAGAAGAGAGGTAGTTTCATGTAAGAACAAGGTTAACGCATAGATGTAGTGTGTACCAAAAATAGGAAGGCATGTCATATTCACAGGTATAATGTGTAAACTAAGCAGATGCAATTTATCCTAATTAGAAGCAATACAAGCTAGACACCATATGCAACATGCAACCACATGTCACACTACGAAGTTAGAGCAAGCACCTGTGATGGTGGTGTAGGGGAAGTGCGGTCTTCAAGTACAGAGCTACGTTCAATATCTTCATTTAGGATTGCTGTATCTTGAGAATCATGTGGAGAGGATGAAACTGCATTCTTTGTAAGAGTAGCGCGTCTTATACTAACCCACAGGCGTGACTGTCTCATCATAAGCGATAGATGCAGGATACACAAGAACAGTAGTTTGATGTAAGAACATGGTGTGATAGGCAGATGTAGTATGTACCAAAAATAGGAAGGCGTGTCATATTCACATGTATAATGTGTAAGCTAAGGAGATGCAATTTAACAAATTAGGAGCAATACAAGCTAGGCACCATATGCAACATGCAACCAGATATCACACTGCCATGTTAGAGCAAGCACCTTGGGTTGTGGAGTTGGGGAGATGAGATTTGGAACTTGCACTGCAGTAGGAGTCACAGGAGAATCTGCAGAGATCATCTGTTTCGGTTGCTCCAGAGGACCACCATCATTCCGTGCCTTTGTCCTTTCAGATTTTGCCTTGTCAAGTAAACACACAAGAAAAAGGAATGAAATTATTACTTCCAAATTCGTTGATGCATGATACTGACGCACACAAATTTTATGTATGGAAACCACATTGTAGGAGGATGGAATATGTATGAAAAACGCTAAGCAGAAGGCATTTCAACAAATTGGAACCAATGCAATCTAGACACCATATGAAAGATCCAACCAAAATCACTCTACCAAGTTAGATGTGTCTGATTATAAGTGGCACTTCAACAAATTAGAGGCAATACATGTCTGAAATGATATGCTAGATGCAACCAATATTACACTGTCAACTTGAAGGTGTATCGTCGGAAGTGATTGATGAGGGATACACAAGAAAAGTAGTTTGATGTAAGAACATGGTTAATAGAAAGACGTAGTATGTACCAAAAACAGGAAGGCATGTCATATTCACAGGTATAATGTGTTAACTAAGCAGATGCAATTTACCCTAATTAGAAGCACTAGTCCTAAACCTGTGCACCTACACGGGCTAGCAAATTTAATATTTAATATAATGTAGTTATTAAAATTCAAAATGTTGAAAAATATATGAATATGTTTATGTAGATTATTATTATAACACATGCATGTGTACTATTTTCTGATTAGATTGTTTGCATCCAATAATATGAATATTGTTATGTAGGTTTTTATAATAACTCATGCCAGTGTTGCATACTGACACTACGGCCACTGGATCGCTCGGCAAACTGGATTGAGGAATGGAACCGGTAGAGTTTGAGTTGCTCTCCATCGATGAACCATCGACGCACCTCATTTGCAGCATCGTCCATCATTACTGGGCATGAAAACTGATAAGATTGAAAGAATCTTCTTCAGAATCTGAATGTACAAATTAAATTCCTTAAAAAATTGTAGTGCTCTCTTATACTACCAAACCTCTACCACTTTCTATGTGTCTATTCTTGGTTTCTACATGCACATAAAATATCCCAACCATGCAATATCTGGTTGGTGAATTAATCATGTTTCCCATTATTGAAGGACGCCCTCAGAGTTCAAGTCCAAGACTTGACATTGATGCTCGTATATTTCTGGATTTATTCCAGGCCTTCTGGCGGTTTGTGTTCAGTGGGAGGAGACGTTCCCGTGGACAACAAAGGCTTCTTTGGCGACTTACCAATCTTCATATAATATGCCGGATCAGTCTTTTGGAGGTGCTCATGGGGGGTAAGGTGTGTGTGCGTGTGTTCGTAGTGGTGAATATGTGCTCATGTATATAAGCGACTTCGATTTGTGTTAAAAAATGGCCGCATACGTTACCCTTATTTTTTTCATGGGCCCTTGTATTCTTTTTGAACACATGTGTTTATGCATGGACACATTTCTCTTTACACGTTGCATGAGTAGTCATGTTTGGTCTATCACGTTGGAATTAAATCACATATGCTATATGACTTGTGGCGTAAATGGACTAAAATCACGTATGTTGTATCACTTGTAGGGTAGATAGACTTAAATCAGGTTGGACTTAAATCGTGTATGACTTTTAGCGTGTCTTCTTCTCTCTCTCTTTTTTTGCCGAATGACAAATCGTACCATACATGGACTCCCTAATTTTAGCGTGTAGACACATGCTAAGGCGCCCATTGATGACTTTATATTTTTTTAATCTTCCCTTACCAACGTGTATATCCTTTTCTTTGCTTAACCGATGTTGAACGTGTCAGGAGCCTTTTTTGGACCGTTTGTGTTACGTAAGTTTTCTTTTTATCTCTAGCGTTAATTATTTAATCCAACGGTGAAATTAATTTTGAAGATGTGGATTAATGAGAAGGCTTTTATGGTGCCTTCAATTAGTAAATATAAGATTACAAGGTAGACATCATATGCAACATGCAACCACATATCACATTGCCAAGTAAGAGCAAGCACCTGCGATGGTGGTGTGGGGGAATTGCGGTCATCAACTAGAGAGCTACGTTGACTATCTTCATTTAGCCTTGCTGTTTCTTGAGAATCATGTGGGGAGGATGACACTTTGCACTCTTTAGGCAGTAGGGCGTCTCACGGTAACCTTTGGGGTGACTGTCTCATCATAAGTGATTGACGAGGGATACAAAAGAGCATTAGTTTGATGTGCGAACATAGTTAATAGACATATGTAGTATGTATCAAAAACAGGAAGGCATGTCATTATCAAAGGCATAATGTGTAAAGTATGCAGATGCATTTTAACCAAATTGGAGGCAATACAAGCTAGACACCATATGCAACATGCACATTTGACAGCGCGAAGTTAAAGCAAGCACCTGGGAAGATTGTGTGTGGCAATTGAGATCATCAACTGCAGAGCTACTTTACTATCTTCAACTGCTGACACTGGACCCTTTAGAGCGCTGAAATGCTTAGTGCTTATCTTCGAATTACACTGGAGAGACTTCTATCTTTTCTTTTCTACATTCATCAACACTGCGTCAGAGTCTGAAATACCCATGCATAAAAAACAATAGTGTGAGTATGGGTGAAGTGTGTGCACAATTAGTACAGTGTAGAGGTAGCAGATAGCAGGTCGGTGAGAAATAAATGACGGGAGACATATGATAGCTCTACAACATGCATGGCACACTAAATTACTACATGATTCTATGAAAATAACAGTCGACTGAAAACAAATAGGTCAGTCCATTTTTTCTGCACCGTCCAATGTACAAAGAACAGGCAGATCACCTTCACCTACCTCCAGCCAGTCAGTGTTGACGATCTTCCTCGAAACGCCAGTGACCATCGGCCCAGTCCCCTGCCTCCGCCCTCCCCTCGACCTCACCACACCGTCGTGCTTGGCACCACCCCCCGACCATCCATTCAAGCCCCGCTAACCTCCAGATCGGGCACAAGCAGCTCCTGTGCCCCACACCCCTATGATAGACACCGATGCGCTGCTTCCTGGCGAACATGCGGACTAGGTGCTCTGCGCGCCTAAGCGGGTGCTGCTTCTTTTAATTGCGGTTCGACTGACCCCGAATTGAAATCCAGGCGGGCTCCTGACCTCTAGAAAAGGTGAAATGGTAAAGGGAGGAAACCTTGTGCATTTAGTATCATGAAGAAGATGTAGTAAGAAGAGCTCAACTAGTTTCTTTCGTGGGATGAATACGGTGTGAGCAGAGACGTAAGATTTGCACGAATAAGGGAAGAGGAGTACCTCTTTCTGCTGGTAGTGTTGTATCCTCCTTCTGTTTTACCAACGATCTTCTTGTGGTTCGCTGGAAACGAGAAGTTGTGGAGGATGGTGGATCCTTGGACGAACCCATGGCCAAGTTGTTGAGTGTGGTGCGATGGCCGTCTGTCAGCGGCGGGCAACCAGATCCGAGGCAGCGAACGACGGCATAGCGGGAACAGCTCCGGTGCGGTGGACTGTTGCGACAGTGGAGCGGCAGTGGTGAGGCGCAGGATGGCGTTATCGAAGTGGTTCTGGTACGGCGTACATCGGCGTCGGTGTCGTGGAGGCAGCTCTGGCTCAGCTGCAACTACTAAGTCCATGAGGGTGTTGCGATTGCGGTTGCGTTGGACGACGACGTCGGGGTACCGGCTCCGGCGTAATGGAGGAGGGCGGCGGTGGATTGGGCGCTATGGGGTGGAGGACGAAGGAGGCTGGGGTTTCGTGGCTGGTGGAGAAGGTGTTTTGTCGCCCACGGAGTATGAATGGGGAAACGGAGGGAGGGGAACTAAGGGGGAACAATGTTTTGGTTTGGGACGCGCTTGTTTGAAATTTGGGGAAAGTTACAAACTTTGCCCCCATCTAAAATTTCGGACATATTGCGGGTTGGGGGTAGGACAGTAATCTCATGTGTCCCAAATGTGGGTGGGATAGATTTCGGCCGAGCGCATGGGTGTTTAGGCGCCCACGGTGTATGAATGCTTCTCGGAGGCGATTGAGACTGGCGTCTTGGTGAAGTTACAAACCTACCCCAGTTTAGACCTTTGGACATCGGGCCGATAGGCTACACGGGCTAGAGTCAGGACAGTAATATCCTACTAGCAAACATTAGTCTCGTGCGGTTTCGGGTGACCAGAGGCTTATTTGGCGCTTCATTCAATATTTGGGAGCAGAAGCATTAACGTTTTCGGTTCTCTTGAATTGAACTTTTAGGATTTGTCAAACTTCACAAATCTTTACTCTTGAAAATCCTAAAGCTACGATTATTTTGGAATGGAGGGGGTACATTTGAATATATATTGTACACGAGTATATATTAAAAAATATGCAACTTACCTCAGTTCATGCATGGTTCCAGATATAATCTCCTTGGTTGCAAAAAAGTTAGACATGCGTATGAATATATAGCATGTTCAAACACACAACAAAGATTGATGCCCCATTTTAGATCTGATTTACAAATGTCATTATATCGGGTTCAAATAGATGAATGCACTTCCTATGAATTCGAATCTTTGAAACCCCCTTTATGTTGAATTCAACATGTATTCTATTTCATAGCTAGCAATTTGGAATGTATCCATGCAAGTGACAAATGTATAAAGTGCTTCACACTAACAACATGGAGTGCACTAATTAATGTTTATATATGAATTGCAAAAGCAATCCATTGCCTATATTTCAAACCGCTCTCACTTTATGGATCGATAATATGAAATAATAACATGCACATGCTAGAATTCAATATAGTATGGGTGTCTAATAGACCGATTTTCGTCCATACGCAATTTGCAAAATTCATGATCTCAACCAAAAATAATAATGCCATTTATATTTTAATTTAATGTGTAGAACCGCCTTTTACATGTAGATGCACTATGCCTCGGCCCGTTCTCACAAACGCGTTATATATCTCTCTATCTAATGCAAAAGTGCACACACTTTATATGCATCGGCATTTCTCTTTCACACATGCTCACAATCTCTCCCGGGGTGTCGCATGTCTCATGCACATGCTCTCTCTATATGTCTCTCTCTCTCTTTCCGACTACTATGTACCACTCTTTTCACTAATCTCAGTTGGAAAATACTATTTCTCTCACATGCATATATACACACGGACGGTCTCTACTAGCCCTCTATACGCACATATATGTGCCTACGTGTCTCCGCACCTACATTTTCTTTAGGCCTCTCTCGCACACATTGCCCCCGACCCCCCCCCCCCCCAAACACACCTCTCTCTTAGTAGTTGGCAGATATGATTCCATCATATCATTCGGTAGGATATCCCTGACTGTTAGGCTGGATGGTAATACGAGGCAAAGGTTTACCATAGTTCGGACCCTTGCAGTTGAGGAAAAAGCATACTCTTGGTATTGTATATTAGTGATAGGGGTGTGTACAAAGTACACGTGAATACCATGCATTGTGCGTGTGTGTATACTATCGACGAACTAGCCCCCAAGCTTCTATAACATACTCGGGGCCTAGTGTTACAAATCATATATAGTCGGCTTATCACCAGTGGGGATAGAGTCCTCTACGACTTTGGTAGCTTCGTGTTGCACACCGAGTCCTCCACATGGGTCTTCGTATAATGCGTCTCGGTCCAACCTATGTGGCGCATGATGGAACCAACCCATGAGTCCTCATGTTGACCCACCACAACTAGAAATGATGTTCCCACCGCACCACACACGCAATCGGCCACTAAGAAAATAAGCATATACGATAGTACAATGTTATACATGAAAGTTAATTGCATGGTGCATCCAAAAATATTTGTTCTGCATTGTGAATGTTTATATATTTTCCTAAAATATTAGTCACGGGAAAGAGAAAGCGAAGGGCATATCTCTCCTTGTCTCCACGGACACCCCTCTTTCTACACCACTTTCACGTACGCACACAAACTATCTCTCGGCCCTCTAAAACTATGCATGCCCACGACACATTCACGCGTGACGGTCACTGTATTTCAAGCTAAAGCACTATACGGTCACTGGACTTCAGAATATGCTCATTATGGTCACCATATACATACTCGTGGTGATCATACGGTATCTAGCTCATGATACGTCTCCTATTTTCTTGATGACACTGATGGACTTTGCATGTGATGCGTACTCCGTATTTTGTTGACGACACTTACGGTCATTGTATTTGAAGCGAAAGCACGATATGGTCATTGGAGTTCAGAATAAGCTCATCATGGTCACCACAAACATTTTCTCGTGCTAACAAACATGTGGTTGGATGGTTAGGAGGACAGTGGTTTCTCGTGCCCACCAGGGTTAAAGTCCCGGTGCTCGCATTTATCCTGGGTTAATTTCAGTATTTTACGGCGATGTGCGTTCAGTGGGAGGAGACGTTCCACTCGACTACGAGGCACCTATGGTGACTTCGTAAAATCTCAAGATCATATGTTGGCTCACTCTCTCGAAGGTGCTCATAAGGGTAGGGTCCGCGTGTGTGCGCTTATAGCAGTGAGTGCTTGCGCGTATATATGAGCCCTTGTGTCTGTACCGTGTTAAAAAATACATGTCATGGTTATACGGTCACTGGCTCACCCTTACAACTCCGTATTTTGTTGATGACACAATCATTTGACCAGTCAAACGTTCCACGTGGCGCAACTAGTGTTGCACCATCGGGGCGCGTAACCATGGGGCCCACCTGTCAGCCCATATATGAAAGAATGAAATGGTAGTTTGAGTCTGTACTGTTTTATTAAAATACATTTTAGGGTGATCATATGGTCACTGGCTCACCATACAGCTCCATAATTTGTTGACGACACGATCAATTGACCAGTCAAACGGTCCACTTTCAGCAGCGCACATTACCATAGGGCCCACCCGTCAACGCGTATATGAAGGATAGAAATGGTAATAAATTAGTGGTCGGTGGGTATTCCAAGTCGTGAGACCTCTGGTTGACAGTCGCCGACGGTGGCGGGGGGGGCGGTGATTGGGCGGTGGCGTGGGGTTCGCCGGAGAAAAAGCTCGGCACGGGGGGGGGGGGGCGAGAGAGATGGTCGGTGTGGCGGCGGACCGGCGGTGGGGAGTGTTTTCGGGGCGGGCAGGGCGGCGTGGCGGTGCAGGCCAGCCGCGGGCGGCGGGGTCCGGCGGTTTGGCCGGTGGTGGCTGGCGACTCAGGGGGGGTGGAGTTTGAAGATAAACTGCACTCCCTTGATTTCGTATCCAACGGCTGGAAAATCTAATGACCAGAGATGAAAAAGTCAGTCGACTGACGTGTAGCCTCACCCCGCACGTACACATCCACGCACGCAACACACGCGATGCAGGCATGCAACACTGACACGTACACATAATGAACACACGCACGCATGCAGGCGTGCAACATTGACACGTACACATGCACTCACGAACACATACACATATGCACAAATGCATGCAACACTAAAACGTACCCTTGCACGCACGTTACACTCGCACGCCTTCATGCACACAGCACACGACGCAAGACACATACTCGACCTATACGTGCATGCACCCTTTGTTAAGGACATGGATTGTTACGGGCACTAATCAATCTTATCTGTGATAAGCAGAACATTGATGTTTGCAGCGGTCTTTATGAATCACAACGTATCGTACGGGCTATCAACATAGTAGGTTTATCTACATGAAATAGATGACATCACACTCAATGAACAATCATCGGTTTATGAAATGCCCGCTTCTGATCGCCCTGGCCCACCAAAAGTTCCTCTATTATGCGCTTCCTGCGTTGGGTTACTGACATGCAGGCCATGTACACAAAGAGCCCACACGTCAGTGGAAGAAGAGCGGTCGATGTAAATGCGTCGAGTCGAGGGTGCCACTCGCTGCACGCCCGGCTGAACACGACTCCTTGCCGCATTCAAATGCCTCCATGAAACCCGCCCGTGTGGAAGACAAGAAACCCACTCTGGACACACGTCCGTTCATGACCGGGCCGACATTAAACGCAACGCCTGCCGAGCTCCTCCCGTCCGCCATCTATTTAAACTCCTATTTAAATGAGGCCAAACGCCGGCCAAGAATCGCACACCTCCGCCGCTCCCCTATCTCCTGCTTCACCATTTTGTCCCCTCTTACAATGGCTTACGAAGAGTAGTTATCCCGCATCGTAGCCGGCTGGGTGGCCCGCCAAGCCCGCCGGATACAAGCTCTGCAGCTTGCTGATACACCTCCCTCCCCTCGCCCGACGGAGCCAGTTGCCGCCCCAAGCCGGGCGCGGTTCAGCAACTCGCCGCTCCAGGCTAGCTCGACGAGGAGCGGCGCATAGGCGACGTTGCTGCCGTCCACGCCGCCCCTCGTACCATGCCTCCCATATCTGGGACCGCTTCTCCGTTTCTGTGGCCGAGACTCCCATGCCGGCGGCCGCGCCATGCAAGCAGCGACAGAAGCCAGGTGCGCGGAGAGCGACGAGTTGGTGGCCAGCGTATCCGCGTATGCCGCTGTCATCAAGGAGAAGTAGAACACGGGAGGCCGCCGCCGCTTGGGTCCCATGAAGGCCACCGCGGAGGTGATGCCAGCGTACATAGCAGGTGTCTTGCCGGATCCTTTTGTTGCCAGGACCTTCGTCGACCCCGCATGGGCTCCACGGAAGCAGGGAAGCCCCCTTCCACCATCATCTTTGGCATCAGCCAATGATATCAGTTGGGCAGTGGGGAACCGAGCCGTCCTTTGCGCTAAAGCATATACCTCCAGGGCTCCCGGCAGTCCGGTGATCGTGCTGCCGGACATGAGGAACACAAATCGATCGGCGGGTGACCATTTAGGCCAGGTATCATATACCTGTGCTGTCCAGAACTAGGACCGCATAGTTCATTTGAATGTAATGAAATCCGTCATGTTTGTATGAAAATCCGGTATTTTATATGATTTCAGTCATTATTTATATGAAATATCTCCGTGTTTGCATGAATTTCGTCCGGTTGGTTGAGTTGATGTCATAATGTGTGCGGCTACGAATGGATGGCGTAATTTGCGGGTCGCCGGTCGGTCTGCGGGGGCTCGGGCGGCGTGGTGGGACAAAAAAACACAGCTCATGCGAGCTCGTCTCCAACGTGCGCGGTGGAGGATGCATGAGCACCCGAGCGATTCCTCGTTCATCGGTGGCAAAGGCACCGGTGGACAAAAGGGTCGCCAATATTTTGGCTACCCCGGGCAAGATCCAAACAACCCCTCCCAGCAAATTGAAATCCCTCGTTCGCCGTGGAATTTTGCCATGTGTTGTTTTCATGGACTATCAAGATGGCCGTGCATTGCACGGAACATCAAGATGCATTTTTTACAAAACACCTGTTGTGATTGACCCATGTAGGAGTAATCCCATTTGTAAAAACTAATGATATTTTGAGAATTTTATCGAAAAAATGGTATATCGAGAATTTTATCGGACTCCATTTCTGTATACAGGGCCACAAACCCATATTATAGGTACCAAGGCAAAAATTAATGTCTTCTAAGTCCATATTGCAAGACACCTTGTTTCCTTGTTTGCCGTGTAAATTAATGTGTATTCTTCTCTTTCATGCACATCAAGCCAATGCTCACACTCCCGCATGCATGCAAGGGATAATTAATGTCCTCCTTTGCTAGTACTACGACACCATTAATATTGCATCGATTAATGTTAGTGGCCTTGTATATCTGCAAATTGTAATTTTGATAGTGGCCTTGTATAAAAAAATGGAGGGAGAAAGATTAGAGATAAGGTGAGGAGGAGTGGAGCATGGTGGTGAGTGGTGGTCGGACTGGGCGGAGGCATGGGGATGGACGGCGCATTATGTCTAGGTTTGTATCTCTCTCACACACACCCACGTAGGTGGGGGACGTGCACGAAGAGAAGAGGTGCACACACGGCACATGTACTCCAATCTCTTTCCCAACCACACCCGCGTGGGTACACGGTGGAGCTCATTTCTGTACGAATAGGCGGCCCATGTGGTAATTTGACATGTGTACTATTGTCCACTTGATGGAGGGAGGATCGTCTACCACAGGTGGACAAACAAATTGCGAATTGACGCATTATGTTAAAAAAGAGGCAAACCATTTGGGGCCTACCTTAGAGGCAAGGCTCTATACACTGGAGTGCTTTTGATGTGTCCTGTCAACTCTCAGAACGAGAGAAGCTTTCTTAGTACGTCGTCTCCCCGCCCACGGGTGCGGTGGCTCGCAGGATGAGGTGAAGCTTGCTTACTACTAATACTATATGCCTTACGCCCGCTCCCTCGCCCACACGCGCGGTGGCTCGCAGGACGAGGAGAAAATTTTACTACTCCCTCCGTTTACTCCTCGTCCCTACCTTGGTTAGAGAGATTATCATATTGTTTGGAATATATATGTCCTTTAGTCCTCCCTCCATTTACTTATACAAGGCCACTATAGAAAAATACATTTTGCATCTATACAAGGCCACAAATAGTAATCGAGACAAAAGTTACTACTCCCACCTTTCCAGTTTATGGCTCAATTTTAAAATCTCTCCAACCAAGGTAGACGGTGAGTGTTGGAATTAATTTCGAAGTTTGCACAAGTAATTAATACGCTCGTTTTTCTCAAGAAGTTATGTTTATCGAGGCATTAATTAGAACGAATGCATGCATTACCACTAAATTTCCATGAACTTCTATATGCATTGGTGAGTTTTCTCTTGACACTACTTGCATAGGGTGATTTAATGCACCTCGAAATCCAACATGTGATGGTACTACTACTACGAGTAGAATTGAGACTTATAAAACGGAAAAACAAATTTTTTTTAAATGAGCCCTATAAACCCTAGTGGGTACGTACTCTGTAAAATCAGATTTTCCCAAAACTAAATCGCTCAACCATTATTGCTTGTCTCCCTTCCTGCCTCCTTGCCTCGAACAGACTATGCCAAACTCCCCTACCTGCTGTCGGTGTTCTGGGAATGGGGTCCCTAGACTTGCCTGCCTGCGGCCTGCAGCGTGGGTCACCAGCGGCCCTGTATGGCCCGTCTTTATCGACCCAAGTTCAAGACCCTCGCGAGGGGCCAAGCCTCGTGGGGCGGACGACACAAGACCTCCTCAGGGGCGGCCTCACCAGGCAGGCTCGCGAGGAGGCAGAGAGATAAAGGCAAGGGGTACCTCGCGAGGTGCTCATGACGCAAGCCATGAAGATCAAGACCAGGCGGGCGCCAGGCAGGCGCTAGCCTGCGCAGTGTCCTTGTTTTCTCTTTGGTGCAAAGGGGGCAAGCGCAGACGCGGAGTACTGAGGCATCAAGCAAAGGTTTCCATATCAGTGCAACAAGACCAAGACCAGCAGGACGGCAGGACGGAGGCCACCGTGGAGCCCAAGACGGCGTCATCGCCAGTGCCTTTGGCAGTCGAAGACCACCTTTAGTCAGGATAGATTGTACTAGCTATCCCCTTTCAAAATGGCCGTTGTTGGCTCCCTTCCCGCTCAATATTTGGGAAGAGGACCAGGGCCTCTATAAATA
Source organism: Aegilops bicornis (assembly GCA_021605145.1). NCBI lineage: Eukaryota > Viridiplantae > Streptophyta > Magnoliopsida > Poales > Poaceae > Aegilops > Aegilops bicornis. Next base: position 141,143,854 of record CM038672.1, read on the forward strand.
GAGATAACCACCACAGTAGAAGGCAATCTGATCCGAACCTAGATCATCTACGCCACCACCACAAGAACACCTCTCGCGAGGTTGTTCTTCCTCTGTAGTGTTCATCATCAGCCCAAGAGGCAATCCACCACACCACACACTAGATTAGGGTATTACACCACAATGGTGGCCCGAACCAGTATAAACTCTGTGTCTCTTGTCTTATTCATCGTGCTAGCTTAGATCCGCGGCGAGGTTGTGGGCGTGTTTTGGTAGGGAGAAGATCTTCGTGCGCACCCCAGAGTTCGAACCTTAAGGGTTTTGCCGGAACCCAATATCCGACATTTCGCACGCTAGGTAGGGGTGCGCCGGAATCTTCTTTTCGCTGATATGTGTTCCACCGCTTCGTCGCATCCATGTCCGGTGACCCGACGACCAACGCTGACCGCTGGGCATCATGGTCAGCCCATACCGCTCCGCCTGCCCGAGGTGACCTCAACCCCGCACCTCAGGCAACCCGCGCTCCGCGGAATGCTGCGGGGCGCGGGCGACGCGGTCAAGTGCCGCCTGCCCTCACTCCGGGGCAGGTGCGATCATCCACAAGGGCCTCAAACCACGCCGCGGCCACGGCGCCGCATACCAGACGGGAACAAGCGAACATGAGGGATGCGCTCACTGTGGCTTAAGAGCTGCTGTGGTGCAGGTTGCAGGAGAGCGGCCGAGACGTGCTGCTGGAGCTTGTTGCCGAGCTCCTGGATGCCGCAGCTTCGGGGGCGCCTCCCTTCTGCGTCCATCTTCCACCCCAGGCCCCAGGCGGATCATGCAGCGGGCACATCCACGCCCGTGCACCCTCAGGCGCGCCCCAAGGCTTCTTCAACACCAGCTCAACCATCAGTGTCGGGCGTCAAGCTGCACCAGCACCACCCCCGGTGAGTGAGGGCATGCGCATCGCCGCCTATGGTCCGGGGGGGGGGGCGCCGCCCTATCACCCCCAAGACGGCATGCTGGGCCAAGCCGCATGGAGAATGGGGCACTACGGTGAAGTCTTCGGGGCGGCGACCTCAGAGGCTTACGTGCCCCACATGGTGGATCGGGAATACGCACTGGATGACGACCATGGCATGTTTCTCGGGCCGGGCTAGGAGGAAGAGACGCGAGAAGCCGAGCCTTTTTAGGAGCCTCAAAGAAGCCTCGCGAACCGCAATGGTGGCAGCAGCTATCCGGTACCGCTAATTCCTCAGGAGCAAGCTTATGCTAACCATGGGTCGAAGGAAGTCCAGGTCACTGCAGCGGAAGGCTGCCCCAGCTCGGCAGCCTCCCTTCCGCCAGGAGAAGCGCACTGGGGGCTGCAGGAGAGGGGCCGGGAGCCAGGCCTCTCCCCGCAACCCATGGAGCAAGGTGTTTCCCAGAGGTAGGCCCTCTGTCGGGGAGGTGCTGCAAAGCCTGCCCCCGGCACCGGACCCGTGGCCGTCGGGGGAACCGTTGGCGTCCCCTTTACCCCATTGGCGCCGTCCTTGGTTTTCGGTCGCCGTCAATGGCGGTCAAGGGTGGCGCAAGGCGGGGCCCCCATCTGGTGATATGAAGCAAGGCCGGTACCTATGAAGAAGAACCAGTGCCTGTGAAGCTCGCCGCCCGTGACACTCTCACGTAATAATGAGTTGGGGTTGTACACGCCCCGGAGTCTCCGGAAAGCCACCCTCGGGCCTCGGGGGCTCCCTCCCACGCCCAGTGGCAGCACTTAGCTACGCGCTGGTGAGAAGACGTCGAAGACTAGACTAGGTGCCGGACGCGGCCTTTTGCCTTTTGCCCCCCTTTCTGTGGTCGAGCTTCCTTACTTCGGATTTAAGCTGAAATTGAATTTGTGTTTGTGTATGAGGGGAGGGGTGTCTTGTCTCGTTCGTGTGTTCTTTGCGTTCTGGTTTCTGCCCTAGTCCGGAGTTCGCACCAGCTGCCTCCCCCTCGCGAGCCTCTCGCGGGCGGGGCTGGGCTCAGCGCACGCGCGCATGCCGTCCCGCGGCCAGCACTCGCTCTCGCGAGGCTCTCACCACATGGTCAGCAGGTCCCCCAGAGGGCCCTCAGAGGATCACGGCCTCGCAAGCCTGCTCAAGGCTTGCCCGAGCTAAAGGTAAATTACAGCAGCTAACTCATCGCAGGGCTCGTAACATCATGCAGGCGCGCATTCGGCGTCGCTCCTAAAACATGTGGACAACAATCCTTTTTACATGAGGGGCTCCGGCTCCCCCTCCCAAAATGCTCTTACAACCTTCAGGGCCGCGCCCGAGCTTTTTGTGTGCAGGGTATACAGCAGGGGGACAGAAGATCAGTCAGACATATCGCTCACCACATCCTCTTGGTCGCCTCCAGAGGCATGACTGGCACCGTTGTCGCTGGCGCTGGCACCACCATCGCCGTCATTGGCGTCATCTTCACCGCAATTCACCACATCACCTTCATTCGCGGCAACTATCACCCCGTCGTTATCAGAAGCAAAGGCCCTAACGAGCGCATCCACGTTGTCCTCCACCCACCATGCCAGGTCGCCCCGGATGGCCTCGGGCACTGGGGCGATGATGTCGTCGAAGTCGAAGTGGGGATCTGCGTTCTGAAGATGGCTGAAGACGCGGGAGAATGCACGCCCGAGGAGGCTACGACTCCTCTCCTCGACAAGCTAGCGAGCCCTCTCAGAGCGGTTCTCCAGGTGCGTCACCACATCAGTGAAGAATTGGAGATGGCCGGCATAGTTGGTCACGTGAGGGTGTGGAGCGTCCGCATCACAGATTTTGCCTAGGGCCGTGTTAGACCTGTTCCTGAGCTCTTGGAGCATGGGGCCATGCATGTGCTCCAGTGTCTGCCATTGAAGAATTCCTTCCTTGTTCTGCTGCGCAACGGACTCGGCAACGTCAACTCGCTATTGAATAAGAAGCAGCTCGGCACGGGTGGAGGCCAGCTCAGTCTGCGCCGAGACCATGGCTGCTGCGGCGTCCTCCGCGCGTTGCCCCATTTCAGTCAGCTTGGACCTGAGAGCGGCAGTTCTGCCCTCAGCCTCGGCTTCAATCAGCTCCAGCCTCTGGTTATACTTACGCTCAAGATTTGCACAGGCTTCCGCCACGCGGCGGTCAACCTCCTCCTGGATTCGAGCCTCACGCGCGCCAACCTCGTCCTCCGCCTGGGTAACCTAGCGCTCCCTCATCTCCAACCGCTCAAGGTCAAGATTGCGCTCCACGGCCTCCAGCGTCAGCACTTCCTCACGCCTTTGGAGCTCCTCCTCCTCGACAGGCGTCCCCTTCAGCGATGCAAGGGCGGCCTGACGCAGCTCCACCTGCTGCTCCAGGGAAGCGTCCAGGCTTGGATCTCCCACGCGCGCTTCTCCGTGATCTCGCGTCGTTGGTCTGCTTCCCGAGCCTCCTCAATAGCTCGGTAGCAGGCCTTTCGTGAGGCAGCAAGGGATGCTTCGGCCTTCGCGTTGTCAAGCTCCCGCTGATGACGCGCAAGAGGTTGACCGCCACCTTCAGCTTGCACCACTCCTCAATCAGCCGCAGTCCTTCAGCTTCAAGATACACGTCCACGTCCGCAAGCTCTCCACCAAGCTGGCACATCGCGTCCATCACCTTCCGGAGGAACTCTTGGCGAACGACGCTGCGCTCCCGCGCTCGCCTGAGCATGTCATCGATGTCGTCCTCCGCCGCCGGCATTGGCGGCGGGCCCTGAAGCGGTAGGCCCCCTCTCGGCAGAGGGCTGGGGGCTGGTGCCCCCATGATCGCCGGACGGGCTCCGCAAGGGAGCCTGGCCGGCGCAGATCCATCCCCAGAAGAAGAGCCAAGGACCGACTTCAACCATTCGCCGTCCACGATCAGAGGAGGAGCCCTGGGCAGGCTGGTCACGCCTCGGGCGAGGTCGTGAAGGAAAGGCGGCAAGGGCACAGGCTTAAGGCACCCTGCGGGCCGGCTTACTTCTCCGGCCGAACTCGCGTCAGGGGCAGCACGCAAGCTCGGGATGCTCAAGGCCAGCAATGGAGGCGAGGCCGGAGGAGGTTGCTTCTTGGCAGACTCCGCAGGTTTGGCAGGAGGGATCCTGAAGGGACACAGTTAGGAAAGGGAGCAACGATTGAGGAATTACAAGAATGAGGTACTTACTCATCTATGGCGAAGTCCTTCCTATGCTTCAACGGTCAGAAGGGGCGCCCACCACCACTCGAAGACTCCTTCCTCTTGCGGAGGGTGTCGAAGTCCACGCAGAACCGACCCGGGCGCTCAATGTGAGGACCAGCGTGCGCGCGCGGATGAAGAAGCACCCAGGCAGCCAACCTCAGGGGCGCCAAGCTGGGAGGAGCGATCAAGCACCACTTCTTGATGACCTACCGAGGCCTCGAGGGCTCCGGCCTCGGGAGTCGCGGGTCGAGTCCCCCCATCAACAACCGCCCCAGGGCGGGCTTCACAAGCGCCGGAGGATGATGCCTCGGGAGCCCCGTGCGATGTCAGCACCACGACATCAGAGCCTCCAACCTCAAGCGATGCTTGCCTCCCTGCACCCGCTCCTGGGTCAAGATCAGAGTTGACGATGGAGAAGGGAGCCACGGCGACGGAATTCTCACGAGGCCCCACAAGGCCAGCTGGGCGCAACCCCCATTCGTCGAAGTGAGGATCTGTCTCGCCAACTCAGCCCCGCCAGAGCAGAGATACAGGAGGCTGCCCCCGTGCCGGATATCGCCCGGCGAGGGGTCGCCAGTCAAAAGCTCGAGCACCTTCTTCAGCGTTTCGGGCGCCAGCTCCGTCTCCTGGAGCCTCATGAGGTCCTCGTATCCGGTCAGGGCCCACATTTGTCGGGAATGGCGCTGGAGAGGGGCAATGCGACACTGGAGGAACTCCTTCACCACCCGGGGCGCAGTCACGCCTAGCTCTCTCAACTTCTCAAGTCGACGCCAAACGAAGGAGAGCTGGGGGATCACGAGCCACTCATGGCCCCAGCCCGGATGGGGGATAGCAGGCAATGTCGGATGCGAGAGCAGGGGGCTGGGCACCCCAACATCCACGTACAGCCTCCACGTCCAGAACCCACTCGTGGAAGGCGGAAGGCCAAAATCAATCCCCGATGCGGCCATCTATGCCACGGCCTGGAAGCTCACGCACCCCAAGCACTGCAAGGGGTCGGTCAGGCACAAGGAGAAGAAGTGGCACAAGAGGGCAATGTAAGGAGCAATGCCCACCATGACTTCACAGACAAAGGTGAAGACAGCAAGAAGGGTAACAGATTGAGGATCAAGATGCATCATATGGATCTGATAGTGGGAAAGCACCGCATTGAAAAAGGAGGAGAAAGGAGGAACCAGGCCAGCCCACAGGGCGTCGACGAAGAATCGAACCTCCGTGACGATCCTGTCGACGGAGGCATGGGACGTAGGCCAAGCCGTCATCTTTCCGCACTCGTTGAAGCTAGAGGCGAGTGCGGAGCGGACCTTGTCCAAGGCTTCCAGATTGAGCACCATCGACCGGCCGACGGTGGGCTTGATTGCCGGAGGTGAACTGGACGAGGGCAGGGGCTTCTTCCCTTTCTCCTTGCTAGTTGGCGCCATGACTATGGTGGGAGCAGAGCTCAAATCAGATTGGCGGCGGAAATAGAGGCTCGAGGAAGAAAGGGGAACAGGAAGCACGCGGGCAGCGAAGGGGAAATAACTGTGTAAAGCTTCGTGGCCGCCTAGCCAGGCGAATATTGGGGGAGCGTGGGGAAGCGGAGACGCCCACGTCCAATCAGTCGTCGTGCCTAGGCCAAGGCCGTCGGCTGTTGGGGCCCGTGGCGCTCCACACTTCCCCTTTGGCTTCGCTGCTAAGCCAAGTCTGACCGCGCCTTGGGCCCGGGGGCTACTGTCGGCGTTCTAGGAACTGGGGTCCCCAGACTTGCCTGCCTGCGGCCTCCAGCGTGGCTCACCAGCGGCCCAGTACGACCCATCTTCATTGACCCCATTTCAAGACCCTCGCGAGGGGCCAAGCCTCGCGGGGCGGACGACACAAGACCTCCTCAGGGGCGGCCTCACCACGCAGGCTCACAAGGAGGCGGAGAGATCAAGGCAAGGGGTACCTCACGAAGTGCTCATCACGCAAGCCATGACGACCAAGACCAGGCGAGCACCAGGCGGGCGCCAGCCTGTGTAGTGTCCTCATTTCCTCCTTGGTGCAAAGGGGGCAAGCGCAGGCGCGAAGTACCGAGGCATCAAGCAAAGGTTTCCATATCAGTGCAACGAGACCAAGACCAGCAGGACGGCAGGATGGAGGTCACCGTGGAGCCCAAGGCGGCGTCATCGCCAGTGCCTTTGGCAGTCGAAGACCACCTTTAGTCAGGATAGCTTGTACTAGTTGTCCCCTTTCAAAATGGCCGTTGTTGGCTCCCTTCCCGCTCAATATTTGGGAAGAGGACCAGGGCCTCTATAAATAGAGATAGCCACCATACTAAAAGGCAATCTGATCCGAACCTAGCTCATCTACGCCACCACCAAAAGAACACCTCTCGCGAGGCTGTTCTTCCTCTTTAATGTTCATCATCAGCCCAAGAGGCAATACACCACACCACACACTAGATTAGGGTATTACACCACAACGGTGGCCCGAAGCAGTATAAACCTTGTGTCTCTTGTGTTGTTCATCGTGCTAGCTTAGATCTGTGGCGAGGTTGTGGGCATGTTTTGGTAGGGAGAAGATCTTCGTGCGCACCCCTGAGTTCGAACCTTAAGGGTTTTGCCAGAACCCGATATCCGACACCTGCCGCGCGGGTAAAGACCCGCCCTCGCCTTTTTTAGTCCGATTTTGTATCGATGGATCGTGCAAAGCAGCAAAAACCAAGCCGTGTCTTGTACTCCTCCGTCGATGCTCATTTTCATGAATTTTGTACTTCCTCTCGCCGACATGTGGGACATATAGCAACCGGTCGACGTGTCACGCACCAAATAACAGTGCAGAACAGCGAGGACGCGCCTGCTATGTCTTGAGCTTGCGTTGGTTTTCCTTGAAGAGGAACGGGTGATGCAGCAATAGTAGCGTAAGTATTTCCCTTAGTTTTTGAGAACCAAGGTATCAATCCAGTAGGAGGCTCCTCAAAAGTCCCACGCACCTACATAAACAAACAAAGAACTCGCAACCAACGCAATAAAGGGGTTGTCAATCCCTTCACGGCCACTTGTGAAAGTGAGATCTGATAGAGATAGTATGATAAGATAAATATATTTTTGGTATTTTATAATATAGATAGGACAAGTAAAGATGCAAATAAAAGTAGATTGAAAGCTTATATGATAAAAGATAGTCCCGGGGGCCATAGGTTTCACTAGTGGCTTCTCTCAAGATAGCATAAGTATTACGCTGGGTGAACGAATTATTGTCGAGCAATTGTTAGAAAAGCGAATAATTATGAGATTATCTAGGCATGATCATGTATATAGGCATCACATCCGTGACAAGTAGACTGACTCCTGCCTGCATCTACTACTATTACTCCACACATCGACCGCTATCCAGCATGCATCTAGAATATTAAGTTCATAAAGAATAGAGTAACGCATTAAGAAAGATGGCATGATGTAGAGGGATAAACTCATGCAATAGGATATAAAACCCATCTTTTTATCGTCGATGGCAACAATACAATACGTGCCTTGCTGCCCTAACATCCTTTGGGAAAGGACACCGCAAGATTGAACCAAAGCTAAGCACTTCTCCCATTGCAAGAAAGATCAATCTAGTAGACCAACCAAACTGATAATTCGAAGAGACTTGCAAAGATAACCTAATCACACATAAAAGAATTCAGAGGAGATTCAAATATTTCTCATAGATAAAGTTGATCATAAACCCAAAATTCATCGGTTCTCGACAAACACACCGCAAAAAGAGTTACATCGAATAGATCTCGAAGAAGATCGAGGAGAACATGGTATTGAGATTCAAAGAGAGAGAAGAAGCCATCTAGCTAATAACTATGGACCCGAAGGTCTGTGGTAAACTACTCACAACTCATCGAAGAGGCTATGGTGTTGATGTAGAAGCCCTCCGTGGTTGATTCCCCCTCTGGCGGAGCACCGGCGAAGGCTCCAAGATGGGATCTTGCGGATACAGAAGGTTACGGTGGTGGAAATAGCTTTTCATAGTCACCTTTGATATTTTCAGGGTACATGAGTATATATAGGAGGAAGAAGTAGGTCGGTGGTCCCCGAGGGGCCCACAAGATAGGGGCACGCCCAGTAGGGGGGCGCCCTCCACCCTCGTGGCCTCCTCGATTGCTTCTTGGCTTGCGCTCCAAGTCCTCTGGATCACGTTTGTTCCAAAAAGATCGCTCCCGAAGGTTTCATTCCGTTTGGACTCCGTTGATATTCCTTTTCTTCAAAACACTGAAATAGGCAAAAAAAACAGCAATATGGGCTGGGCCTTCGGTTAGTAGGTTAGTCCCAAAAATGATATAAAAGTGTAAATTAAAGCCCATAAACATCCAAAACGGGTAATATAGTAGCATGGAAGAATAAAAAATTATAGATACGTTGGAGACGTATCAAGCATCCCCAAGCTTAATTCCTGCTCGTCCTCGAGTAGGTGAATGATAAAAACAGAATTTTTTATGTGGAATGCTACCTAGCATAATTCTCAATGTAATTTTCTTTATTGTGGCATGATTGTTCAGATCCAAATGATTCAAGATAAAAGCTTATAAAACATAAAAATGGTAATACTCCGAAGCATACTAACAAATAATCATGTCCTATCAAAATAGCCAAAGAAAGCTTATCCCTACAAAATCATACAGTTAGGCCATGCTTCATTTTCATTACAGAAAATAATCCCATCATGAACAACCCCGATGACGAGCCGAGCAATTGGTTCATACTTTTTAACGCGCTTTAGCTTTTTTAACTCTTACGCAATACATGAGCGCAAGCCATGGACATAGCCCTATAGTGGTATATGGTGGTGGTTCTAAAGACAAAAAGGGAGAAGATAGTCTCACATCAACTAGGCGTATCAATGGGCTATGGAGATGCCCATCAATAGATATCAATGTGAGTGAGTAGGGATTGCCATGCAACGGATGCACTAGAGCTATAAATGTATGAAAGCTCATCAAAAGAAATTAAGTGGGTGTGCATCCAACTCGCTTGCTCACGAAGACCTAGGGCATTTTGAGCTCATCACTGGAATATACAAGCCAAGTTCTATAATGAAAAATTCCCACTTAGTATATGAAAGTATCAACACAAGAGACTCTCTATCATGAAGATCATGGTGCTATTTCGAAGCACAAGTGTGGAAAAGAGATAGTAGCATGGTCCCTTCTCTCTTTTTCTCTCATTTTTTATATACTTTTTTATTTGGCCTTTCTCTTTTTTTTGGTGGGCACTTTGGCCTCTTTTTTTTTTCTTTTTTCTTTTTAAAGTCTGAAGTCTCATCCTGACTTGTGGGGGAATCATAGTCTTCATCATCCCGACACTTTTATTAATTTACAACTCGAGAATTACAACTCAACACTTAGAACAAAATATGACTCTATATGAATGCCTCCGGCGGTGTACCGGATATGCAATGAATCAAGAGTGACATGTATGAAAATTATGAGGGTGGCCTTGCCACAAATACAATGTCAACTACATGATCATGCAAAGAGAAATATGACAATGATGGAGCGTGTCATAATAACGGAACGGTGGAAATGCCATAATAGGTAGGTATGGTGGCTGTTTTGAGGAAGTTAAATAATGGGTGCATGATACCGGCGAAAGTTGCGCGGCACAATAGAGGCTAGCAAAGTGGAAGGGTGAGTGTGCGTATAGCCATGGACTCACATTAGTCATAAAGAACTCATATACTTATTGCAAAATTCTACTTAGCCCTCGAAGCAAAGTACTACTATGCATGCCCCTAGAGGGATAGATTGGTAGGAAAAGACCATCGCTCGTCCCCGACTGCCACTCATAAGGAAGACAATCAAAAGAGCACCTCATGCAACAAATTTGTCACACAACTTTTACCATACATGCATGCTACGGGATTTGCCAACTTCAACACAAGTATTTCTCAATTTCATAATTATCCACTAGCATGACTCTAGCATTACTACCTTTATATCTCAAAACAATTATCAAGCATCAAATTGATCCTAGTGTTTAATGCACTTTCTATGATAGTTTTTATTATACCCAACTAGCGCTATCGTTTAATGCCCCTAGCTAGGCATAAAAGCGAGGATAGATCTAAGTGGTGCCATCTTTGGCACTCAATTAATAAGTAGCTCGCATGATAGATTCATAAGGTAATTTAACTTTCTTTCTTGGAAAGTGCTCCATGCCTTTCCTTAATGGAAATTGGAATCTAATATTCCCTTCCTTCATATCAATAATCGCACCAATCGTTCTAAGGAAAGGTCTACCAAGAATAATAGGAGAAGAAAGATTGCAATCTATATCAAGCACGATAAAATCTACGGGCACCAAATTCCGATTTGCAACAATGAGAACATCATTGATCCTTCCCATTGGCTTTTTAATGGTGGAATCCGCAAGGTGCAAATTTAAAGAGCAATCATCAAGATCATGGAAACCTAGAATATCACATAAGGTTTTCGGAATCGTGGAAACACTAGCACCCAAATCACATAAAGCATAACACTCATGCTCTTTAATTTTAATCTTTATAGTAGGTTCCCACTCATCATAAAGTTTTCTAGGTATAGAAACTTCCAAATTAAGTTTTTCATCAAAAGATTGCATCAAGGCATCAACAATATGTTTGGTAAAAGCTTTATTTTGACTATAAGCATGAGGAGAATTCACAACGGATTGCAACAAGGAAATACAATCTTCTAAAGAACAATTATCATAATTAAATTCCTTGAAATCCAAGATAGTGGGTTCAATGCTATTTAAAGTCTTGACCTCTCCAATCCCACTTTTACCAAATTTAGCAACAAGATCTAAGAACTCCGAATCATTGGGATGCATTTTAACTAAAGTTGACTCATCTCTAGTCCCATCATTATTAAGATTCATATTGCAAAAGAAAGATCTAATTGGGGACACATCAATAACTTTAAGATCTTCATCATTATTTTCATGGAAACTAGAAGAACACGCCTTTACAAAGCAATCTTTCTTAGCATGCAATCTAGCGGTTCTTTCATTGCACTCATCAATGGAAATTCTCATAGCCTTAAGAGACTCATTGATATCATGCTTAGGAGGAGTAGATCTAAGTTTCAAAGAACCAACATCAAGCGAGAGTCTATCAACGTTCCTAGCCAAATCATCAACTTTAAGCAATTTTTCTTCAAGCAAGGCATTAAAATTATTTTGAGAGATCATAAATTCTTTCACGCTATTCTCAAAATCAGAGGGCATCTTATTAAAATTACCATAAGAATTATTGTAGGAATTTCCATAATTATTAGAGGAATTGCTAGGGAACGGTCTAGGATTAAAGTTCCCTCTATAAGCATTGTTACCAAAATTATTCCTACCAACAAAATTCACATCCATAGATTCATTATTATTGTCCATCAAAATAGATAAATGCATATCATTGGGATCAATAGGAGCACTCTTAGTAGCGAAAAATTTCATAAGTTCATCCATCTTTCCACTCAAAACATTAATTTCTTCTATAGCATGCACTTTTTTACTAGTAGATCTTTCGGTGTGCCATTGAGAATAATTAGCCATAATATTATCAAGGAGTTTTGTAGCATATCCTAAGGTGATTTCCATAAACATGCCTCCCGCGGCCGAATCTAAAAGATTTCTAGAAGCAAAATTCAACCCGGCATAAAATTTTTCTATGATCATCCATAAATTCAAACCATGAGGAGGGCAATTACGAATCATCAATTTCATTCTTTCCCAAGATTGGGCAACATGCTCATGATCAAGTTGTTTAAAATTCATAATATCGTTCCTAAGAGAGACGATCTTAGCGGGAGGAAAATACTTAGAGATAAAAGCATCTTTGCACTTATTCCATGAACCAATACTATTCTTAGGCAAAGACAAAAACCAAACTTTAGCACGATCTCTAAGTGAAAATGGAAATAACTTCAATTTAACAATATCATTATCCGTATCTTTCTTCTTTTGCATCTCACACAAATCAACAAAGTTGTTTAGATGGGTAGCAGCATCTTCACTAAGAAGGTCGGAGAATTGATCTTTCATAACAAGATTCAGCAAAGCAGTATTGGTTTCACCAGACTCAACATCATTAAGAGGAGCAATCGGAGTAGTAAGGAAATCATTATTATTGTTATTGGAGAAATCACACAATTTGGTATTATCTTGCGCCATCGCGACAAGTAATCCAACACACAAGCAAACAAAAAGGAAAACGAAAGAGAGAGGAGATTGGGAAAGAGAGGGCGAATAAAATGGCAAGGGTGAAGTGGGGGAGATGAAAACGAGAGGCAAGTGGCAAATAACATAAATGCGAGGGAGATGAGTTTGTGATGGGTACTTGGTATGTCTTGACTTGAGCGAAGACCTCCCCGGCAACGGTACCAGAAATCCTTCTTGCAACGTCTTGAGCTTGCGTTGGTTTTCCTTGAAGAGGAAATGGTGATTTGATGTCTACTAGACAACCTTCTTCTTGTAGACGTTGCTGGGCCTGCAAGTGCACAAGTTTGTAGGATAGTAGCAAATTTCACTCAAGTGGATGACCTAAGGTTTATCAATCCGTGGGAGGCGTAGGATGAAGATGGTCTCTCTCAAACAACCCTGCAACCAAATAACAGAAAGTCTCTTGTGTCCCCAACACACCCAATACAATGGCAAATTGTATAGGCGCACTAGTTCGGCGAAGAGATGGTGATACAAGTGCAATATGGATGGTAGATATAGGTTTTTGTAATCTGAAAATATAAAAACAGCAAGGTAACTAATGATAAAAGTGAGCGTAAACGGTATTGCAATGATAGGAAACAAGGCATAGGGTTCATACTTTCACTAGTGCAAGTTCTCTGAACAATAATAACATAGATAGATCATATAACAATCCCTCAACATGCAACAAAGAGTCACTCCAAAGCCACTAATAGTGGAGAACAAACGAAGAGATTATGGTACTGCATTTAAACCACCTCAAAGTTATTCTTTCGGATCAATCTATTCAAGAGTTCGTACTAGAATAACACCTTAAGACACAAATCAACCAAAACCCTAATGTCACCTAGATACTCCATTGTCACCTCAAGTATCCGTGGGCATGATTATACGATATGCATCACACAATCTCAGATTCATCTATTCAACCAACACAAAGTACTTCAAAGAGTGCCTCAAAGTTTCTACCGGAGAGTCAAGACGAAAACGTGTGCCAACCCCTGTGCATAGGTTCATGGGCGGAACCCGCAAGTTGATCACCAAAACATACATCAAGTGGCACGTGATATCCCATTGTCACCACTGATAAGCACGGCAAGACATACATCAAGTGTTCTCAAATCCTTAAAGACTCAATCCGATAAGATAACTTCAAGAGGAAAACTCAACTCATCACAAGAGAGTAGAGGGGGAGAAACATCATAAGATACAACGATAATAGCAAAGCTAGCGCTACATCAAGATCGTGCCATAGAGAGAACACGAGAGAGAGAGATCATACACATAGCTACTGGTACATACCCTCAACCCCGAGGGTGAACTACTCCCTCCTCGTCATGGATAGCGCCGGGATGATGAAGATGGCCACCGGTGATGGGTTCCCCCTTCGGCAGGGTGCCTGAACGGGCTCCCGAGAGGTTTTTGGTGGCTACAGAGGCTTGCGGCAGCGGTACTCTCGATCTATCTTCTGTTCTGATGTTTTTAGGGTACGTAGGAATATATAGGCGTAAGAAGTCGGTCGAGGGAGCCTCGAGGGGCCCACGAGAGGGTAGGGCGCGCCCAGGGGGTGGGCGCGCCCCCTGTCTCATGGCTTCCTCGATGCTCCCCCGGCTTGCACTCCAAGTATCCTAGACCATAATCTTTCCAAAAATCACGCTGCCGAAGGTTTCATTCCGTTTGGACTCCGTTTGATATTCCTTTTCTTTGAAATACTGAAACAGGCAATAAAACAGCAATATGGGTTGGGCCTCCGGTTAATAGGTTAGTCCCAAAAGTAATATAAAAGTGTATAATAAAGCCCGTAATCATTCAAACAGATAATAAAATAGCATGAATGCTTCATAAATTATAGATACGTTGGAGACGTGTCGGCATCTAAGCTTAATTCCTACTCGTCCTCGAGTAGGTATATGATAAAAGAAAGAATTTATGAAGTGTGAATGCTAGCAGGTGCTCAAGTTTGATCAATGATAATTTCAATCACCTTTTCTAGCATGATTATATGTTATAACAGTGGTTCATCTCATAAAACTTCTCAAGATCAAGTAACAAGCTATTCACATGTTAAAGCATAGACCATAAACTTTCTTGAAAACTAGCAAACTTCATTCTTAGTCATCAAACAATTACAATTCATCTTATTTTCAGGAATAGCAAACTCCACATACTAAACTATCATATAGTCTTCTACAATTGCTAACACTCATGTTGTCTAATGAAGATTGAAAACAAAAGGAGACTGACCATTCCTGAGACCAATTTTAGATCTATCCTCAAAACCCACATTCTGCGCCTGCTATCATACCAAAAGCAATATTGGAAGAAAAGGTGCACCATTCGGTGGGTTCATTTTGGGGATGAGAACTCCAAGTTTTTTTAGGCCATGGCGTCAGAAAGATACAGAAGGAATAATATCGCCTCCCTAACCCTTCAAGATGGCACGGTGGCTAAAGATCATGCGAGAAAGGAGTCTGTTATCTTTCATTCCTTCAAAGAGAGACTGGGTACCTCATCCAAGCATGTGATGAAATTTAATCTTGCTAGTATTATTAATAGGATCGATGGTCTTGACGCTCTAACTGTACCGTTCACAAGACAGGAGATTGACCTCGTTATCAAAGAAATGCCGGCCGACAGGGCACCTAGACCGGATGGATTTAATGGCTCATTCCTCAAATCTTGTTGGCACATAATAAAAGAAGACTTCTATGCTTTATGCGATCAGTTCTTTGAGGGAGGGCTCACTCTTGAGAGCATTAATGATGGTTATATTACTCTCATTCCCAAAGTTGCCGCACCACAAGGAGTTAATGACTTCCGACCCATCACTCTTCTTAATTGTTGTCTTAAAGTCATCACTAAACTCCTGGCTAATCGGTTGCAAAAAGTTATTTTGAAGATCATACACCACAACCAATACGGTTTTTTTTAAAAAGAGGTCAATCCAAGACTGCTTTGCATGGGCATTTGAATATATTTATCAATGCAAAAACTCTAAGCAACCAATTGTCTTGCTCAAATTGGACTTCGCCAAAGCGTTTGACACCATAGAACATGAGGCCATGATTGAAACTATGAAGCACATGGGATTCAATGATAAATTGTTTGGATGGATCAAAGAAATTTTCTCCTCGGGCAAATCCTTTGTTCTCCTTAATGGAGTGTCAGGACGACAATTCCATTGTAGATGTGGTGTTCGACAGGGAGATCCCCTGTCCCCCCTCATTTTTGTCCTTGCCGCTGACCTCCTTCAAGCGGCTATAAATGATTCTTATAGGAGAAACGATCTGAATTTGCATTTCAATAGACCCAACCAATCAGACTATCCGGTCATACAGTACACTTTGATACAATCATGTTATTACCGGCCGGTGCTGATCAAGCTACCTTAGTAAAGAAAATTCTAAAGGATTATGCAACTTCCATTGGGCTCAAAATCAACTTCCACAAGTCAACCCTTGTTCCTCTGAATTGTGACGCTGCCACTGCTCAACATATTTCTCAAATTTTTGGTTGTGTGATAGGAAAACTATCTTTCACTTACCTTGGCTTACCCATGGGTACCTCAAAACCAACGGTACAAGATCTAATGCCTCTTGTCTGTGGAGTTGAAAGACGTCTCTCCTCCACCTTGTCGATGATATCCTATGGAGGCAAATTGTCCTTGTTGAATTCTGTCATCACGTCCTTAATAATCTTTGCGATGTGCACTCTGAAATTACCGCCAAAGATCATTGACCTTCTTGACAAAATCAGAAGGAAAGCCCTTTGGACAAAGAAAACGGATGACGGAGACAAATGCAACTCTCTGGCCTCCTGGCAAATGGTTTGCCGCCCTAAAGATTGTGGTGGCCTTGGGGTCCTGGACATTAAAACCCAAAGTGATGCATTGATCATGAAATACCTTCATAAATTCTACAATCATTGGGATGTACCATGGGTGGATTTGATTTGGTCTACTTACTATGTGGACAAAATCCCTCATGCCTCAGACTCGTATGGTTCATTCTGGTGGAAAGACATTCTCAAACTTACTCCAGTTTATCGAGGCCTCTCCAATGTGCTTGTTCACTCGGGGGGACACGGTCCTGATGTGGAAATACCTTTGGCTTGATGAGGTACTGGCAGAATCACACCCACGTGCATTTTCTGATGCCAAACTTGAAGATATCTCAGTTAGAAACTTCCTTGGGAGCCAAAATATCAATGAAACCTTCCACCTCCCTCTCTCCATGCAAGCCCATGATGAGCTGAGACATATCCAGGAAATCACAGCCCATGTTGGTAACCAGGTGGATGAAGTTGGGAAGGATCAGTGGTGCTATGCTTGGGGATCTGACGTCTACACGGCCAAAAGTTACTACGGATTCTATTTTCGAGATGTGTCAGCTCATAAAGCTTTCAAATGGCTCTGGAAATCTTCTGCCACAATGAAAATCAAAGTCTTTGGGTGGCTGCTACTCTCTGATTGTCTTAACACAAGGAATATGCTAAAGAGAAGAAGCTATAATATTGGAGACAACTATGGATGCATCCTCTGCGGTAGTAATGATGAGGAAACTCTTGAGCATATGATCTTTCACTGCCCATTCAGCAAGTCTTATTGGGACACTTTGCATATCCACTAGGCTACACAAGGAGATAGATTATTTTGGATCCAGGAAGCCAAAACTACTTGGAACAACCCAATGTTCATGGAAATTTTCCTATATGCCTCTTGGAGCCTCTGGAAAGAAAGGAATAACAAACATTTTCGAGGCATTACCCGTTCTATCAGCTCGTGGGCAACAAGATTCAGAGAAGACTTCTCTCTCCTTATTTATAGGGCCAAGGAGAGACACAGAGGGTTTATTACCTCTTTCCTAGAGAATTTTGTACATCCGTAGGGTAGTCTTCTACCTTACTCACCCCACCTAATACTCTGTTTTGTATCATGGCCATGGATGTAAGGTTATGATCTTGTAAGAACTTTTTTTTGATACTTTCATTAATACACAGTAGGAGCCTCTCCTACTGTTTCAGGTGTCAAAAAATTGCTAACACTCATGCAATACTAATGGTTATGGAGTTTCAATCGGACACAGAGAAAGATAGGGGCTTATGGTGTTGCCTCCCAACGTATTCACCTTTGGGTGATGTCAACAGTAATAGTTCATGCTAACTTACATCCAATTGGATATATATATATATATATATATATATATATATATATATATATATATATCAGGATCTTCCCAACACGAGGTGCTTGCCAAAGGATAAAATGAAAAAAAGGAAAGGTGAAGATTACCTTGACTCAAGCAAAAAAGTAAAAGACATAAAGTAAAAGATAGGCCCTTCGCAGAGGGAAGTAGAGGTTGTCATGCGCTTTAAGGGTTGGATGCACAAAATCTTAATGTGAAAGAATGTCACTTTATATTGCCACTTGTATATGGACCTTTATTATGCAGTCCGTCGGTTTTATTGCTTCCATAACAAGATCGTATAAAGCTATTTTCTTCACACCAAAAGATCATACATATTTAGAGAGCAATTTTTATTGCTTGCACCGATGACAACTTACTTGAAGGATCTTACTCAATCCATAGGTAGGTATGGTGGACTCTCATGGAAAAACTGGGTTTAAGGATATTTGGAAGCACAAGTAGTATCTCTACTTGGTGCAAGGAATTTTGGCTAGCATGAGGGGGAAAGTCAAGCTCAACATGTTTGAATGATCGATAACAATATACTTTAACTGAGATGTGCGAAAACATGACCCATTACGTTGTCTTCCTTGTCCAACATCAATTCTTTAGCATGTCATACTTAATGAGTGCTCCCAACTATAAAAGATGTCTAGGATAGTATATTTACATGTGGAATCTCTCTTCCTTCAATATTCTTTCATGAATTGTTCAAATGACCAATACAATGCTTGCTAACCTTCAATAAATTTACAACCTCTACTTCTTAGATGTGAAGTCATTACTCCCCATGGGATAAGCAAATGAGACATATATAATTTCAGATTTATGACATTCAACTCATTCAACCATTTACTCATAGGATATAAGTGAAGCACACGAGTAAATGAAAAACTACTCCAAAAAGATATAAGTGAAGATCAATGAGTAGTCGAATAATTGTGCAACTATGTGAAGACTCTCTAACATTAAGGAATTTCAGATCTTGGTATTGTATTCAAAAATCAAGCAAAACAAAATAAAATGACATTGCAAGGATAGCACAACTCATGTGAAGAAGCAAAAACTTAGGCTCAACCGATACTAACCGATAGTTGTTGAAGAAGAAATGTGGGATGCCTACCGGGGCATCCCCATGCTTAGATGCTTGAGACTTCTTGAAATATTATCTTGGGGTGCCTTGGGCATCCCCAAGCTTGAACTTTTGTGTCTCCTTAATTCCTCTCATATCATGGTTTCTCTTTTTATCAAAAAGCTTCATCCACAACAAACTCAACAAGAACTCGTGAGATAGGTTAGTATAAACCAATGCAAAACCTTATCATTTTCTACTGTAACAAATCACTAAAATTATTATTCCACATTGCATACTAAATGTCTCTGCATATTTAATACTCCTATCGTCAAATAGAATCATTAGACAAGCAAACATACGCAAACAATGCAAACATAACAGCAATCTGCCAAAACAGTATAGTCTGTAAAGAATGCAAGATTCATCATACTTCCCTAACTCCAAAAATTATGAAATAAAATTCCAACTGTAGTAAATTTATCAGAGCTCATTATTCAAAAAGTTTCAACATTATATCATGCTCTGACTTTTCTAGGGAATTTTTGCAACAGCGGTAAACTTTCTGTTTTCAAACAGCAACATGTATACTAGCAAAATAAGCATGGCAAAGGCTATCCTTGACATTTTTATTGAAACTAAAGATGCAAAACATTATTATAAATAACAGAAATCAAATACTAACAAGAGAAAATGACGCTCCAAGCAAAACACATAACATGTGGTGAATAAAAATATAGCTCCAAGTAAAGTTACCGATGAACGAAGACGAAAGAGGGGATTCCTTCGCGGGGCATCCCCAAGCTTAGGCTCTTGGTTGTCCTTGAATATTACCTTGGGGTGCCTTGGTCATCCCCAAGCTTAGGTTCTTGCCACTCCTTATTCCATAGTCCATCGAATCTTTACCCAAAACTTGAAAACTTCACAACACAAAACTCAACAGAAAACTCATAAGCTCCGTTAGTATAAGAAAATAAAACCACCACATAGGTACTGTAGTGAACTCATTCTAAATTCATATTGATGTAATATCTAATGTATTCCAAATTATCTATGGTTCATACCCTCCGATACTACTCATAGATTCATCAAAATAAGCAAACTACCCATAGAAAACAGAATGTGTCAAAAACAGAATAGTCTGTAGTAATATGTATCAAACGTATACTTATGGAACTCCAAAAATCCTACAAAATTAGGAAGTCCTAAGCAATTTGTGTACCAATCCAGAGCAAAAAGAATCAGACCAGAATCATGTTTCTGTGAATTAACAAAACTAATTTACTGTGTGCAAAAGTTTCTGATTTTCAGCAGGATCAACACAACTATCGCCGTAAGCTATCCTAAAGGTCTTACTTGGCACTTTATTGAAACAAAAGCTATAAAAATGATTATTACAGTAGCATAATCATGTGGACACACAAAAACAGTAAGGATAAATATTGGGTTGTCTCCCAACAAGCGCTTTTCTTTAATGCCTTTCTAACTGGGCATGATGATGACAATGATGCTCACATAAAAGATAAGGATTGAAACATAATGGGAGCATCATGAATCATATGACTAGCACATTTAAGTCTAACCCATTTCCTATGCATAGGGATTTTGTGAGCAAACAACTTATGGGACCAATAATCAACTAGCATAGGAAGGTAAAACAAGCATAGCTTCAAAATTTTCAACACATAGAGAGGAAACTTGACATTATTGCAATTCCTACAAGCATAAGTTCCTCTCTCATAATAATTTTCAGTAGCCTCATGAATGAATTCAATAATATAACCAGCACCTAGAGCATTCTTTTCATGATCTACAAGCATAGAAAATTTACTACTCTCCAAATAAGCAAATTTCTTCTCATGAATAGTAGTGGGAGCAAACTCAACAAAATAATTATCGTGTGAGGCATAATCCAATTGAAAACTAAAATCATGATGACAAGTTTCATGGTTATCATTATTCTTAATAGCATACAAGTCATCACAATAATCATCATCGATAGCAACTTTGTTCTCATAATCAATTGGAACCTCTTCCAAAATAGTGGATTCATCACTAAATAAAGTTGACACTCTTCCAAATCCACTTTCATGTTCATCACAATAAGATTCAACATCCTCCAAAATAGTGGGATCACTACTTCCTAAAGTTGACACTCTTCCAAACCCACTTTCATAAATATAATCATCATAAATAGGAGGCATGCTTTCATCATAATAAATTTGCTCATCAAAACTTGGGGGACAAAATATATCATATTCATCAAACATAGGTTCCCCAAGCTTGTGGCTTTGCATATCATTAGCATCATGGATATTCAAGGAATTCATACTAACAACATTGCAATCATGCTCATGATATAAAGATTTAGTACCAAGCATTTTAATGCATTTTTCTTCTAGCAATTGAGCATAATTTTCCTTTCCATCATACTCACGGAAGATATTAAAAAGATGAAGCGTATGAGACAAACTTAACTCCATTTTTTTTAATTTTATTTTATAAACTAAACTAGTGATAAAACAAGAAACAAAAAGATTCGATTGCAAGATCTAAAGATATACCTTCAAGCACTCACCTCCCGAACAGCGGCGCCAGAAAAGAGCTTGATGTCTACTACACAACCTTCTTCTTGTAGACATTGCTGGGCCTGCAAGTGCACAGGTTTGTAGGACAGTAGCAAATTTCCCTCAAGTGGATGACGTAAGGTTTATCAATCCGTCTGAGGCGTAGGATGAAGATGGTCTCTCTCAAACAACCCTGCAACCAAATAACAGAAAGTCTCTTGTGTCCCCAACACACCCAATACAATGGCAAATTGTATAGGCGCACTAGTTCGTCGAAGAGATGGTGATACAAGTGCAATATGGATGGTAGATATAGGATTTTGTAATCTGAAAATATAAAAACAGCAAGGTAACAAACCATAAAGGGGAGCGTAAACGGTATTGCAATGATAGGAAACAAGGCATAAGGTTCATACTTTCACTAGTGCAAGTTCTCTCAACAATAATAACATAGATAGATCATATAACAATCCCTCAACATGCAACAAAAAAAGAGTCACTCCAAAGCCACTAATAGCGGAGAACAAACGAAGAGATTATGGTAGGGTACGAAACCACCTCAAAGTTATTCTTTCGGATCAATCTATTCAAGACTTCGTGCTAGAGTAACACCTTAAGACACAAAATCAACCAAAACCCTAATGTCACCTAGATACTCCATTGTCACCTCAAGTATCTGTGGGCATGATTATACGATATGCATCACACTATCTCAGATTCATCTATTCAACCAACACAAAGTACTTCAAAGACTGCCTCAAAGTTTCTACCGGAGAGTCAAGACGAAAACGTGTGCCAACCCCTATGCATAGGTTCATGGGCGGAACCCGCAAGTTGATAACCAAAACATACATCAAGTGGCACGTGATATCCCATTGTCACCACTGATAAGCACGGCAAGACATACATCAAGTGTTCTCAAATCCTTAAAGACTCAATCCGATAAGATCACTTCAAGAGGAAAACTCAACTCATCACAAGAGAGTAGAGGGGGAGAAACATCATAAGATCCAACTATAATAGCAAAGCTCGCGATACATCAAGATCATGCCATAGAGAGAACACGAGAGAGAGAGAGAGAGAGAGAGATCAAACACCTAGCTACTGGTACATACCCTTAGCCCCGAGGGTGAACTACTCCCTCTTCGTCATGGATAGCACCGGGATGATGAAGATGGCCACCGGTGATGGGTTCCCCCCTCCGTGGTGCCTAGCAGGCTCCCGAGAGGTTTTTGGTGGCTACAGAGGCTTGCGGCGGCGGAACTCCCGATCTATCTTTTGTTCTGATGTTTTTAGGGTACGTAGGAATATATAGGCGAAAGAAGTCGGTCGGGGGAGCCTCGAGGGGCCCACGAGAGGGTAGGGCGCGCCCAGGGGGTGGGCGCCCCCCTGTCTCGTGGCTTCCTCGATGCTCCCCCGGCTTGCACTCCAAGTCTCCTGGATCATAATCTTTCCAAAAATCACGTTGCCGAAGGTTTCATTCCATTTGGACTTTGTTTGATATTCCTTTTCTTCGAAATACTGAAACATGCAATAAAACAGCTATGGGCTGGGCCTTAGATTAATAGCTTAGTCCCACAAGTAATATAAAAGTGTATAATAAAGCCTGTAATCATTCAAAACAGATAATAAAATAGCATGAATGCTTCATAAATTATAGATACGTTGGAGACGTATCATGATGCAGCAATACTAGCGTAAGTATTTCCCTCAGTTTTTGAGAACCAGGGTATCAATCCAGTAGGAGGCTCCTCAAAAGTCCCACGCACCTACGTAAACAAACCAAGAACTCACAACAAACGCAATAAAGGGGTTGTCAATCCCTTCACGGCCACTTGCGAAAGTGAGATCTTATAGAGATAGTATGATAAGATAAATATATTTTTGGTATTTTATAATATATATAGAAAAAGTAAAGATGCAAATATAAGTAGATTGAAATCTTATATGATAAAAGATAGTCCCGGGGGCCATAGGTTTCACTAGTGGCTTCTCTCAAGATAGCATAAGTATTACGGTGGGTGAACGAATTACTTTCGAGCAATTGATCGAAAAGCGAATAATTATGAGATTATCTAGGCATGATCATGTATATAGGCATCACGTCCGTGTAAAGTAGACCGACTCCTGCCTGCATCTACTACAATTACTCCACATCGATCGCTATCCAAAGCATGCATCTAGAGTATTAAGTTCATAAAGAACAGAGTAACGCATTAAGAAAGATGACATGATGTAGAGGGATAAACTCATGCAATATTATATAAACCCCATCTTTTTATCCTCGATGGCAAAAATACAATACGTGCCTTGCTGCACCTGCTGTCAATGGGAAAGGACACCGCAAGATTGAACCCAAAGCTAAGCACTTCTCCCATTGCAAGAAAGATCAATCTAGTAGGCCAAACCAAACTGATAATTCGAAGAGACTTGCAAAGATAACTTAATCACACATAAAAGAATTCAGAGGAGATTCAAATATTTCTCATACATAAACTTGATCATAAACCCACAATTCATCAAATCTCGACAAAAGCACCGCAAAAAGAGTTACATCGAATAGATCTCCAAGAAGATTGAGGAGAACATGGTATTGAGATTCAAAGAGAGAGAACAAGCCATCTAGCTAATAACTATGGACCCGAAGGTCTGTTGTAAACTACTCACAACTCATCGGAGAGGCCATGGTGTTGATGTCGAAGCCCTCCATGGTTGATTCCCCCTCCGGCGGAGCGCCGACGAAGGCTCCAAGATGGGATCTCGCGGATACAGAAGGTTACGGTGGTGGAAATAGCTTTTCGTGGTCGCCTCTGATGTTTAGGGTACATGGGTATATATAGGAGGAAGAAGTAGGTCGGTGGATGCCCAAGGGGCCCACGAGATAGGGGGCGCGCCCAGTAGGGGGGTGCACCCTCCACCCTCGTGGCCTCCTCGATTGCTTCTTGACTTGCCCTCCAAGTCCTCTGGATCACATTTGTTCCAAAAAGATCGCTCCCGAAGGTTTCATTCCGTTTGGAGTCCATTTGGTATTCCTTTTCTTCGAAACACTGAAATAGGCAAAAAAACAGCAATACGGGCTGGGCCTCCGGTTAGTAGGTTAGTTTCAAAAATGATATAAAAGTGTAAAGTAAAGCCCATAAACATCCAAAACTGGTAATATAATAGCATGGAACAATAAAAAATTATAGATACGTTGGAGACGTATCTGCACCCAAGTCGTACCGCCCCAGTAGTAGTAATGAGCAATGAGACGTCAAATCACAATGTGGCACCTTCCCAGACGGACGAAACAACCATTATTTCACACTTCGGTTCGCCATCATCTCAAACCACGTGGGACCGCATGACAGGCCATGCTCAAGAGGGACACGCGCATCACCTTGGTACATCATGACACGTGGGACCACATGACAGGCCATGTTCCCCCACCGATCGGTCGGTAAAATCACCTCATTTTTACTACTTCCTCCGTATCGGTTTACATGGCATGCACGTCGTTCTAGGTTGATACTTTAACTGGCTATACATGTGATGAAAAGTATATGTTTAGAAACTAAATCCGCTTAAGAATCCAATGATATACTTTTCGTGACATAGTAACTCATATTTAGTTAGTCAAATGGATGACCTAGAACTACGTGCACGCCCTATAAACGAGACGCCTTAAAAAACAACACGGAGAGGGTAGTAAATGTATCTTTTTAGATCAATATAGTCGGGATTCACCAAGGAGCAAAACCAAGTGGTAGGCTGCTCCTGTCGTGTTGGCGTAGCAACTCAAGCAGGGTCAGTCCACACACGAAATGGCGACACACTTAACAAGATCCCTTTGGCCGACATGTGGCTCCTCCACCGTCTTGTTCCACGTGTGATGCACCAAATTACAGTTCGGAGCAGCGGTTGGAATTGGAGGCACCCCTGTCGTAGCGTCGTAGTAGTAGAAAATGAGCGATGAGGGGTCAAATCACAAAGCCCCACCTTTCCTGCATTAAGCTGGACGGACGAAGCAACCATCATTTCACTCTAGGGCGCAAGAGCATAAAGAAAAGAGAAAACCAATGATGCGTGCGGCAACTACCTAGGGCACCCTACAAATCCTTTTTTTGAAAGCGCCTCCACTACAAATCGGCTTCTCCCTCGTCCTCTTGAAGAAAACCGATGACGCGTGTGGCAGTAGGGTTTTTAGGAGTACTACGGCGTGCGGGGCCACATCATAGTAAACGGGAGAGGGATTGAATTCGAGTCGACGCCTTAAATATTTGTGGGCCGCTTGGTCTTACGGGAACGAGGCAACATTTTGGGTTCGGGGACCAGTGCAAATATACGTACAAAAAATTGTGGATGTAGGTTCGACCGAAAGGCAATGATGCATGGGCCCTGCATTTTGATATACCCGGGGCCGCGTGAAATTTGCTACTCTACTCAAAACTAGTAAGGTACATATGCATTGAACGCATGAGATTTGGAAACCAAATTATG
The DNA here is from genome assembly GCA_021605145.1 of Aegilops bicornis. Classification (NCBI taxonomy): domain Eukaryota; kingdom Viridiplantae; phylum Streptophyta; class Magnoliopsida; order Poales; family Poaceae; genus Aegilops; species Aegilops bicornis. The sequence continues at coordinate 141,169,471 of CM038672.1, forward strand.
AATAAATACACACTATAGCATGTAAAGCTTTGAGTCATATATGCATGATGTAGATGTTCATTTAGTTCTTATAGTTCATCTCATTCAGAATCAATTAGTTTTATAAAAATGTTAAGATTCATGGGGAAGTGCATTGTAAAGCATAAAGTAAAAAACAAATAATGGTAATTCATTTAGAAAAAAAATTGGGAAATTATGATATGGAAGATTCTAGAACAAAGGAGAAGTGGCAGATCTGGTGGAATGTGCATTATGCTTAAGTTCAACCATTACACTATAGCATGTAAAACTTTGAGTCATGCTTGTGTTTTGAGGTTTGTGCATTATGCTTAAGTTCAACCATGGAGTCTTCCAAATTGTACATGTGGCAGATCTGGTGGAATGTTGATGATATCCAACGGCCAGTAGTGCTCGGAATTGCCATCTTTGCACTATCGGATTAGCTTCATCCAGCGACCATCTTTCAAAGTTATTCACACAATATATAGTTCTTGTACCATAGTTGCATTTCTTGGAAAAAAGCTACTAGTGGGTTGTACTAGCTATTTAGGAATAGAAGATGTACACATGGAATTTGTAGGGAAAGAGATGACATGGAGTATCTCAATTCCTATGAGTAGGGATTGGAAAAGATATGTCATTTTGTTCACATCATAGGAACTTTTCTATTGAATCTAGAGATGACATGTATCTCAATTCCTATGAGGAGGGATTATAAAAGAGATGTAATTTCGTTCATATTATCGGAACTTTTCTATTGAATATACGCTAATGTTTATTTTCCTTTGAAATTATGGGAGTATAGGAATCCATTCATATGAACCAAGTGGCTCTAAAGCTATAAAAATGATATCATGTTTATTTCCTTTGAAATGTGGAGTATATGAATCTATTCCTATGAACCAATTGGCTCTAAAGGAAAAAATCCAATAAAAATCATATCATATAGAGTTTCTATGATATTCCTCCACACCAAAGGATGGTTGAAATTGCTGCAGGTGATACGACGATCTTTCTTTGTAGACTCCTCCCCCATCTTTATAGTTACCTCTCGAAGATGAATGAAATGATATATACTACGTATTCTATATGTGCAATTTGGTACATGAAAACTCAGTAAAAGTTTGCGAGGTTCGAATTTTCAATAAAGCTATATGCACTGCATTTTGGAACGAAGGGAGCATACGACAGTTGCTAACACTCACGTGGAAGATTTGTGTGTAGGAAGAGTGGTTGTTCTGTTAAATGACATGGCAAAACTGACATTGTCGGATGCCGATCTAATGGTTCTTACGACGTTCGTCAGGAAAAGGCTTATGGCGAACGTTTGTCGGATAATGATTTACGGACACATGCATTGAATTGATACGTGCCCCTCTCTCTCACGCACACACGCACCCTCACGAGTCACGAGTCTCCCGAGTCCTCTCGCACCCACCGTCTATCTACAGGTAGACATCACACACATATGTGCTCTTCACACCCTACCCTCAGAACTTCTAAAAAACAAATGACGTCGCGCACATTTTATTTTAGCTCACACATCACACACTTAAACTATTACTCTTGTGGTGAACTTTCTTTGGGCATAGTATATTGTACTCTCACGAAGAGAAGTGGTGCATGCACGCACTAGTTCTCTCACACCCACACGCGGGTATACGTAGGAGCGCATTTTTTTTGAAGCTGGTACAACAAAATCACTCCACTATATATATAAGCAGGAGCCTTAGCGCTTGCTTTACTAGGGTTCCTCTCTTTCACTCTCTCATGCTCTCCAGATCTAAGCAATACATAGGTGGCCACACTCTCTCTCTGCTCACGGCTGGTCACAAATCCAGCCGGACAACCTCGACCAAGGCAGGGGTGTAGGTGCATCGTTCACGCTATCGTCGGCGGCGAGGGAGGAGACCAACGGCTGCCCGCATGTCCCGATCGGTGGGCGTGCCGTTCTCTCCGAAAGAGCGCCGTCTCGGGAGGGCCTCCGATCCCTTCTTCCTCCCTGCAGTATTGTGGCCAAGATGCGGCCTCCCGACACCGTCTTTGCCACATGCCGACGACCCTGAGGTATATATTCCTTTGAAACCTTCCTTGCTCTACTGCCCCAGCTCCCCACTTGGCTTCTTGTGGATCTTTTTCTACTTCCGTCCATTGTTCCAAAGCCACCTATACTTTTACTATTATTAGAGGTAAAGCTAGTTCATACAGTCAACTCTAAGAGTTGGTTCAAACAGGGAAGAATGTAGGAAAGCTGTAACATGAATCTAGGACTTGGTTCTAAGAGGAAACGAGGGAAAGTAGTAGATACTGGCTACCCAACCGGTCTCTTGGTTGAAAAGGCGAAGAAAGCATGGTGGATGGCGAAGGGTGGGGGGAAGTGGACCTGTCTCTTGGTTGAAAAAGGAAAGAAAGTGACGGGTGTTGGGGGACAACGGAAATGAGAATGAGCAGGTCTAGATTTCCTGTGCTCACATAGGAAAATGTCGTCGAGGAGATAAAAATGGGAAAAATGCAGACATGCTGCCTGAGTGTTTGCCGCTCTCGGCAACCACATCTGCCTGACCACTTTATGCCCCTACTGTCCCTACACCCATATCGCTACCGTTAATATAAAATCACATGAAGCATGAACCAATGCCACCTAATGTCACTATAAGTAATGGTCTAGTGCCGTCTATAAATTGAAGCAATGCCACCACCATTTTATGAAGTGCTTCCATCTTGCTTTATTTCCCATGAATTGTGTTTTTGCACTTACACTTAAATCTCACACCGCTAACATTGCTTCATCTCAGTGGAACTGCACAAATTTGATTGCACATTTACTGACCATGTGCTACTCTCATGACAATAATACTAATGCTATTGTTCTGCATGTTAATCTAGTGGCAGTGTTGATGTGATGTGATGCTACTTACTTAAGGGCACTTTTATACTATCAATCTAGTGCCAATTATAACACAATAGATGCTGTTGTTAATCATATGCCACTGCAAATATCTGTCACCGTTTAAATAACCGTATTTCGTATTTGCGCAAACAGGGATGTCTATCTCCATATAGTTTCTTGTCTACGCAATCAAAAGTACACACCTCAGTTTTAGTACAACTGCACAAAATGAGATGGCTATTCCTAGCTACCGTCCTCTAACCACCAGTATTCCAGGTGTTCCTACATTGGTAGTAACTAGGTAGAATGACCAACGCAATCTAAAAGAAGTTGATTCATATGTTTTACTTCCTTATTGTAGTGCAGGGACGAGCGAAAACAACTGCATCCTAGTCCAGAATGCACATTCTACCAGTTCATCCATGGACCGAGGACTAGCTGGCACGACTGCACGGCGGTTATTTGGACAGGTGCACGGACAAGAGGCATTGTGGTTTGCTTATTTCTACGAATAGCGGTGCTGAAATTTAGTGGAATGCATAAGAATTTCAGCTGGTTAGTACACTACATGGTTCAGTTCAGCATTCCAGCTGAGACCACAATTATAATTGGTTATTCTGGAATGAGAGAACCTAACCCTGGATGGTGGCAGCAAGAAAAAACCAGAGTGAACTCCAGGAAATTTAAGCCTGCCGAGAATCTTTTGCTCAGAGAAGCCTTGCTTGTTTTTTTCCTGATTTGTAAACCTTCCCACAACTTTGTCTTTTGCTATGAACTAGTATATGTTTGTTATGTTCTATGAATCATTGAGATGTATAAAATTGTTTAACTTATGCTTTTCAAGTTTTTTATGAAGCCGAGTTTAATGTGAGTGTTCCACATGCACGCTGGAGTAGCGTGTGAACGTTTGGAATTTACATTGTGGCCTCAGTTAACTACATGAACCACTGTAGCAAGATACATAGTTGCTTATATGTCAGACAGCAGATTGTTGATTGTTAGCTGGTCGATAGCCTAGTGTTGAAGCGAGCTGAGCCAACGTGCCGTGTTTTGCGCAACTGCTTACAAGTGGGGTAGCACCAACGGCGCACAGTTCTCGAACGAGTACTCTATTTATCAAACACACACTGCTCGTATGATAAACCATGACAACATATGTCTTACCATGCCATATTCATGAAAAAACTAGTGAGGACGCATATGTTTCGGCAACAATTATGATGGTTCTCACATGATTCACGGGCACACAAAAGTAGCAACAGCTCCCATGGACAGATTCAAATAGAGTACTAGCCCCAGAGGGCTCGATAATAGGCAAGGTTTGGATAATTAGAAACAATCCAAACTAATATTAAACACTAGCCGGGGAAACTATTTCATGTCTCGATCTAATTTGGGCTGCACACAAGACGGATGCCAGGAACATCATCGAGGACGTCTGGCAGCAGCTCAATCCTGTGAACCTTCATGAAGACAACCTTGTGGCCTGGCCACTCATAAACTTGTTTGTGGAGGCATGCCACATCATCTTCGTGTGTAAGCTTGACAAGAATAGTATGCCTCACAAACGAAGTAGTAGCTTTTAACTTCTTGTGCTTTACTACACCCTGGACAACACGCCTGACAACAGTGAGGCTAGAATACAACTCGATATTGGTATAAGCGCAAATGGATTCTAGGATCCAACAGTCTATGAACTCTGTTTTCCCAGTGCGTATATTCAGGTCATCCGCCTCATAGCGAGTTACATGTACAACCACATAATCCTTGTCTGCATCAGGGCTCTAATTGAAACAGAAACAAATTATGAATTACTTTCCAGTATAAGAAACACAAGTTATTTAAACCACTATGTATAGCATGGTATCGAAGCTAATACAATTTTGCATTATTCATCACCACATACTTAGATGAAAAACCACAATCGAGATCGACAAGGAAGAAAATCACCATGGGCAGCTCAGCGCCGGGGGGGGGGGGGGGCACATCCTCGAAGGGGAAAACTGCTCCTGTAGTGCCACGGGGGCTGTAACCTCAAACGGGGCATTGACCATCTCAGTAGTGGCCGTGAGCATATCTGGGGCCTGCTCGGTGGCTTCCTCCATCTTCTTGGAGCTCTCTGTCTCGTGGGGATTAGCCTCCCGTGTCTGCTCCAATATCGGCAGATCTTTGCCTGCTTCTCCTTGGTCCATCATGAAAGTGACGAATACTAGGAGACCACTGAAAGGAAAACTCAATTGCAATGACAATGAAACAAAGAAGAGAGTGAGGATCGGTTAATGCTTTGCAAAAGTTCTTTTTTTCTCTGAACGAAAATATACCAACATCGCGGATCCGCTTACCTTCCCTTTGTTGGGAGAGAAGAAACGATGGCGGAATCACGGTGTTGCCTTTCCTGAAGACGGTGAAGGAGAAGGGGATTCAGCGAAGAGTGAAATGATGGTTGCTTCGTCCGTCAAACTTAGACTACGGGGAGGTGGGGTTTTGTGATACGACGGCTCGTTACTACCGGGGTGACTCTCCGCCTGCATACTGCCTTCTAATTTGGTGGCATTTGGGCCCGCGTGCTGCATGGCCCGCATGTCAGTGAACAAAAGTATAATGGCATTTGGTAGAGGGAGACATGTCGATGACCTAGGAGGAGCCAAAAGCGGTATTGTATCCACTGTACTAATAGTATTTTTTTTTCTGGGTAGCTGAAGAGTGTCTCCACTTCACTAGTAGTAATTGTTTCTCTGGGCCCAAGACAAAACAGCCCATCCACCCTAGTAAATACTAAAATCAACTCAAAAGCCCATATATTTACTTAATGAGAGGTGCTACCCACACCCAGCACACCCCCCCCCCCAAAAAACCTGTGTGCTCTTATTCCTCCTCACTCCCACCCACCCCACGTCAGCTCGCTCCACTCGTACCCCCAAATTCCTCACCTAACTCCTACAGAAAACCCCGGCTCCCCTTCTCCCTCACTACTATAGAAAAACTCCAGGTCCCCTTCTTCTGCACTAGTCATTCGTTACTCTGCTCAAATCCGTGAGCGCGACGCAATGCCCTCGAGGAAAATGGAGTCGGATGACCCCAGCGCCAAGAAGATGAGGCTCCCCCCCAGCGGCAATGCCTGTTGTAGATCCCACACGCGGCATCGCGGGGAGAAGTGGCAACCCTGCCCGCACCGGATCTCAGGAACCCGTAGAATCTCGGGTGGACCGCATCAGCGATCTCCCGGATGCCGTCCTTGGGGAGATCATATCGCTTCTCCCCACCAAGGATTGCTGCCGCACCCAAGTCCTCTCAATTTGGTGGCACCCTCTATGGTGCGCCGTGTCCCTTAATCTCGATTGTCGTCAGCTATCTCTCTTCGATGATTTTGAAATCCCCAGATCCATCATCTCCTCCCACCAGGGCTCCGTTCAAAGCCTCTGCATCCTGTCATGCTACCTGAGCAAGCATACCATGCCCTGCATGGTGGACGCCTGGCTGAAATCCCCTGAATTCACAAAACTACAGCTGCTTGAGTTCTACTATTCGCCTGGAAATCACCTACCACATACCGAACACCAGGTACTTGTGCCCTTAGCACTGATGTCCATCTCGCGGTTTTCCTCCTCTCTCCACACCGCCACCTTTGCGTTGTGCTACCTATGAGACAATCTGGTACTAAACCTTCGACTCCCATTTCTCAAGAAACTTTCACTTATGCAGGTTCGTATATTGGAGGCCTCATTGCATAGCATCATCCACTCCAGTTGCCCTGCCTTGGAGTGCTTGGTGCTTGTTTTCATAGTTAGAATCGGTTGTCTCCAAATAAAGTCGCCTAACCTTGTAACAATTGGAATTTCTTTTGACGGAAGGCAGCTCATCATGCATCCAAGATGCCGCTTCACTTCAAAGGTTGATCCTTGACTCTAGTTATTCACCATTGCAAATAACCTTCCTCTCTGCGCCCAAACTGGACACCTTGGGTGTAATACATGATCTCTGTGCTCATTTCAATATGGTGTTTGGCTCCACAGTTCTTTGGGTACTTTATATTATCATCTACACTTGTAACCATAAGCTGCATTTTAAATTTCTGCGCATAAGTTGTATATTGTCTTGGAGTACACATTTTGTACTAATATTATGTTCTATGCTCAATGAAGAGTTCCTCCATGGATGGCCATTCAATGGTGTTGGATTCTGTCAAGATCTTATATATCCAAATGAATAGTTTTGATCTGAACAAGATTATTTGCTTGCTGAAATGCTTTCCATGTCTGGAGAAGTTGTATATAAAGGTGATAATTTCACGCACATTGGAAGCCCACATATAGTGTACTAGAATTAACCGTTCAGCTGTTGCTCTTTCGACACTCTTTTTTTAGACCTTAAATGTGTTCAATCTTTATGTCTATTTAGGCAACAGGACGGGGTAAGAAAGTTATAACCAATCGGTGGATTCGTAAGCACTGGGATTTTCTCACTTCACATGAGATTTGATTGAAGACAACAACGCTAGAACGATATGTAGCCAACCGTGCAAACACTAGATTTGTCACATTCATCCTGCTGAATGCAAGGTTACTATTGTCCATCAGGCTTAAGTTTATCAGCATCATGGTTTTGACGGATGGGTATGTTGAAGAGCAAAAAAAGGAGTTTCAGGTGGGCAAAAGAGCTTCTGAACGTGTCGGGCTTCTATTTACAACATATTGTGGTCATAATCCAGTAAATTTTACGACCCAGGATGTTCATTCTATGGACCTGACCGATCCATTTGACTGTGACTGCCGAAAACAGTGCTGGAGTTAGATGTTGTTGCCCTTTTCAACCTGGGTTTTGTCTAAACCTGATGAACAATTAACCCTCGTGCTTTTGTACAGTTTGTAAGCTGGAGTTAGATGTTCTTGCCCTTTTCAACTCGGCTGTGACTATCATATTTTCTTTGAAACAAGGCAAATGGCTTGCCATTCATTTAATTTAGAGTGAAATATTGTAACAAATCCCAACCAAGGGAAATAACATCACTCGCATGGCTGCTTGAGCTCACATGTGCATTCTGAAGCCAACTGATTAGCCCCCACCAGCACCCACAAATTTATTTTGAACTAGCACATCAAATGGGCTGTAAATTTTCATAGGAAAGGCTGCATGACCGTGGCAGATTTGGATTCTGACATTTCAGACCCGCGAGGAAATAGCCTATCCAAGGTGGTGTCGACTTACTAGCCAATCAACAAACGATTCTGCCTACCACCCATTGGATTGACATCCAACATCTGACGTGTATGTTCTATCTCTTGTCTTCTTCTTCCTCCAGCCGCCCGAACCAAACCACCACGTCGGCTCCGCCTGCTCCCGCCTCCCATGGCTGGCTGTGCCTCCGCCGCCCTAACGTACCCTCCAACATTGGCTAGTCCCTCCCTCTATTCCCCCACACGTCCTGTTATTCTCCGGCGACGGCAGCCCCAACACGCACCCGCGCCTGAACCAGTCAACCCTCATACTCCCCTCCGCCTGCGACTGGACCGGCGCATCTTCCACGGCTCCTGTTCATTTCGTCCGAGGCCTCGCCATCGTCCTCCACCTTGGTTCGCTCGCTGTGCGTAGTGCGCCGCCCTCTTGCGTTGTCAACATCGTCAACAACCGAGAGGAACAAGGAGATTACTATACGTGGAGAGGATGACAGTAGGGACCCACAAGCATCATGGCAGTACGCAAGCAAGTGCCTCCTTATTACAAGCCCAAAAAAATGGTTCCTCCTAATGGTTGGACATCTGGGGCTCACGCCATTGTCAACATAGTCAATAAACGAGGAATTACACTACGAGCGGTTGACACTAGGGACCCAGCAGGTCGCGCAGTTTTTTTGAGGAACAAGCAGTTGTTATTTATACTAGTTTTAACGACGGATCAGGGTAACAACATGGCTGTGCGGGGGCTGTGGCCGTCTAGCCAGGGTTTTATTTATGTTTACCACATCATGAGCCCAGTTGTGTTTTTTTCTTGCTGAAAATGGCTAGCCCAGTTCTATTGTTTTTAAAGAAATACCCAAACGAGGCCTACTTGCTTTATTAGCCCTGCTGGGCTGCAAATCTTTCAAGACGAGGAGAGGTTCATTCGGTTTGCCGAGAAATGGGTTGTACATTTTTAAAACACATCAAACCGGGAATTGGTTTCAATTTTTTTCATTACAAGATTTTAAATTCCATTGATTTTTATGCACGGACAATTATTTGAATTTTATATTTACATAAATTATTTTTTTCAAAATAGTTTGAATTTGAATCGATATGTTGGGATGAAAAACAGTTGACCGCATCGAAATATGCAAAATTTCGTATAATTATTAACCATGGCCACAATATGGGGTGTAATGCTAACAAAAAGAAGATGGGCTCCAAAAAATTCTTAAGAATTAGAAAATGGGTTGTACACTATTAGAAATAATGGCAGATGGGTTGTATGTTGTTTTCCACAGATTTGAAGCTGACTTGTGCGCCTACTATAGGTTGACGCGTATGCTTTCCTAAAAAAAGGTCGACGCACATGCAACGCCGAGTAAACTTAGTCAACACACGAGAGCAGTGACTGTTGGATGTCCATTCAACGGCCGTCGTGCTTCTTCAATCCCTGCTCTTCCTGCTCCAGCCGCTCAAACAAGCGCCGGCGGGACTACCTGCTCCCTCCTCCCGTGGCTGTCTATGCTGCCGTGCAGGCCTCACCGCCCCAGCGTACTCCCATCGCTGGCCTAGCCATCCCTCTACTCACCCACACCTGTGGTTATTCTCCGGGGACGATAGAAGAACCTGTAAACCCTCGTACTCCCCTCCACGTGGGAAAACAACTACTGAGTCTTCCCTGGCTCCATGTTGTTCCCTTCCTAGGCCTCGCCGTCGTCCACCGCCCTGGTGCTCTCGGCGGGGCCTGGTCAACGTGGTCAATGAACGACATCCATCGGAAGTGGACTGTACATGGAGAGGCTGACAGCTGGGTCCACGGCCGCACGCAAGGAAATGCCTCCTTATTATGCGCAAAATAATGATTCTTCCACCTGACAGCTAGGACCCATCAGAAGGGCCTCTATATTTCACGAAAAAAAAACATTCCCCCCGCTGATAGGTCGGACCCACCAGCTATATCTTCGCACGCAAAGAAGTGCCTCCTTATTACGCACAAAAAATGAATACCCCTTGCTACCTGGGACCCACCATAGTGGGAGGCTGACTTGTGGGCCTACTAAGTTGACGGGGACGAAGGGCTTTGTCAACTTAGTCAATATGAACGATTCTAGCTCCAGTGACCATACGATGTCCATCCAACGGCCGTAGTGCTTCTTCAATGTCACATCCCTAGTTCTGGTATGCTCAAGGCTTGCTAGTCATGTGTGCATCATGTTTAAATTTCATTTAAGTTTGAAATGAGGATTTCCGAAACCCTCAAAATCATTTTTGGAAATGACCCAAATAAAAATTGCTCCAAAAAGGTCCAAGAAAATGCTCATGTTGCCCTCTGAAAATATTGGACAGAGATAAAAATCAAACCAATATTTTTAGGAGATCATAAGTATTTATTTTGGGCATTTGGAATTAATGCATAATTATTTGCATTGGATATATATATGTTATTTATATAATATATGTTCAAAAATTATGTCATTTGTTGAGGAGCTCTGGAATAATACCACCAGTTCCGACGAAAATTGGCATAAGTAAATAAAATGATTTAGTATTATTATTAAATCAAAACAAATGTCAGAAAAATAGGAAAATAAAAAGAAATGGAAAAACCTTACCTGGGCTTCTTACCTGGCGCCTCTGGCCAGCCCGTTCCTGTTCTGGCCTAGCCCACCAGGGGCATAGCCGTCTTCCTCCTCTTGCCGATGGCGAGTGGAAGCAGTGCCCGACGCCATCTTGAGAACGCAGCTACTGTCTGGCCGCTCCAGGCCCTTCTCCTCACGCCAGACGAGGCCACGCGCCGCCCCGTACCCCTCTCACTCTCCCCCAGTCCTCTCCTCTCCTCTCCCTTGCTTTATCTCTCACGGCCGAGCGCCACATCGCCACCGGCCACCGTTGCCGTAGCCACCGCTTCCCCCTCGCCTCTCCGACAGGCTCAGAAGCTTCGCCGTGTCTCCCTCATCCTCTCCGTCGAGCCACGCACCTCCGGACGGCCTGCATTGCCGCCACCAACGTCGTCTTCACCTTCGGCCACCCGAGGTCGATGACGACATTCCGGCCACACCAGTGCTTCCCCAGGCCTGCGCACGCCGCCATTGAGACCGCCGTGAGCTCTCCTCGGCTTCCCCTCCTTCCCCGCGCTCAATTTCGTGCCGTAGCCATGCTAGCCGCCGGACCCGAGCGGTTGCGCCGCCGTGGTACCTCCCCGTCGTGGCCAGAGCCACCGCAGCCCGCGCCTGCACCTGCCACCGCGCTCAGCAGCCTCCCAGAAGGCCACCGCTGTGGCCCGCAGCTCCTGCCATGCCCCGCAGCACCCATGCGCACTCGGCCGAACTCCGGCCGCCGCCCCGAGCTCCGCTCCGGCGAGCTCCGCTCCGGCAAGCTCCGGCCATCCCCGCCTCTCCCACTTGCTCCAGATGACGTGGACGAGCGCTCGCTCCTCGCCAGTGGTCTCCGCCGCCCAAATGGTCGCCGGAGCAACGATCCCGAGCCCCTCCGCCGCGTTTGGCCTCGCCGGCGGCTAAACGCCGGCGGGATTGACCGGGTCTAACCCCCTGTTGACCCAGCTTTGACCCGTGTGGGTCAGTGACATGTGGGGCCCGGCCCTGCTAATTTTAGATTAGGATTAGCTTAACAACTAATTAACTCTGTTAACTAACTATGACACGGACGTGTGGACCCCACACGTCAGTTTTGACCTGGACAGCCACGTTGACTCGCTGACGTAGTGATGACGTCATGCTGATGCAGTTATTCTTTTCTGGATTTAAATTAAATAAGGAAAATCCAGAAAATGATATAAACTTCAAAAAATCATAGAAATTCAACCGTAACTCATATTAAAATAATTTATATATGAAAAATTATTAGAAAAATGCAGTCTATCCATCTGTACTAGTTTCAGGCATGACAAACCAACTTATACCTACTGTATAAGTGAAAAACTAAAATGGCATTTATAAAAGACTTAACTTGGAGTTGCATTTGAATTCTTGATTCAAATGGATTTTAACCAAATGAATGCTAGCTGCATTAGCTCAAAAAACATCACATATTCATGCCATGTTCATGCATCATATTGTTGCATATGCTTGTGTATTGATTGTCGACACCGTTCCTTCTCGATAGGTCCTACGCCGGAGAGTGCTCCAGAGTACCTGTCTGTGGAGTAGTGCTCCCCTGTTGGTCTATCAGGCAAGCAAACCTCCTTGTTCATTCTGATACAATCCTACTCTCTCGCTCCTGCTCTCAGTTATTGCATTAGGACAACAACGTTTTAACTGCTACTTTGTGCTGCGGTAGTTGAACCCATTCCTCTACATGACCTGTCAGTGCCACAGTAAATAGTTGAAACCCACTAGCATGTGTAGGAGTTGATTGAAGCCATTGTTGTGTTCCTACCATGCCATGCCTGCTATTTCTTAGAGTGTGTCAGGTCTGATTCATTGGGAATGAATTGGAGTGCAGTGCTCTATGTTACGATCTTTGAGAGTGAAGTGTGTGAACACGATTTGGTAAAGGTAGCGGTGAGAGGCCATGTAGGAGTACATGGTGGGTTGTCTTACTGGAACCATCCTTAAGCACTGAGTTCTATGTATGTTGTCCAATGACTCGTTACTACCACACATTGGGATCCTTAATTGAATCTCTCGACTTATTAACCGACTTGATCACTGTCCAGTAATCGCAACTAGTTTCTGGTGTTTGTAGGTAGTGTTAGTAGTCTACCAAGTGGCACCCGGCCAGGTGGGCTTGGGACAGACTAGGCACAAGTGGCATGGTGTACCAAGCGTAGATCCATCCGGCGAGGTGGGCTTGGGAACCCTGCACACATCGTTTGGGGCCGTGGGTGAAACCCCGGCCGGATCTCCTTGCGGATGGAACCCGAATGGGCGATAACCCTGGACTAGAGTCTTGTGTGGTTAGTTAGGTCGTGGCTGACACCCTCGCCAGGCTTTCGCTTGAAGGTTGCCGAGATACATGACGTGTACACGGCGGTAAGGGGCGAGAGCGTGTGTGAAGAAGTACACCCCTGCAGGATTAAAATGATCTATTCGAATAGCCGGGTCCGCGGTTATGGACTTCTTGGATGCTTACGTGGTACATAGACAACTTGAAGTGGATACTCTAAAATGCTCAAGACAAGTGTGAGTGCTATGTATGGCCTTCCCGTAGGGAGACGGGGATGAATCCATAGTAGTGTATTGTGTGGTGATTAGTGGACTCGTGTGCGCCATCTCACCTCAAAGAAGTTCTCGTAGTCGTAGAACAGGATAGCCACTGAGTCAAAGCTGGCTTGCTGCAACTAAACCCCACATTACCCTCTTGATACAAATGCATGTATGATAGGATCTGATGTAAGTCTTGCTGAGTACCTTTGTACTCATGTTGCTTTATTTATGTTTATGCAGTGGAGTCTTCGGTCTTACTAATGTTCTCGTGGACTTTGACGAGTAGCTTGTACCTCAGCTACGATCTTGATAGGATGTTGTACATAGTCAGGCTCTTCAGCCTTTTTCATTTGTAGATGTCTGTACTCAGACATGTAATGCTTCCACTTGTTGCTTGTATGCTCTGAATGTTGGGTCACGTGACCCTTGTTTGTAATAAATGCTATGTTGGCTCTTTGAGCCTTATCTATATGAGGTGTTGAGTTATGCTGTGATGCCATGTTGTACAGCACATACTTGCATGTTATGCGTACGTGTAATGTGTATTGCTATCTGTGGGATCTGACTATCTAGTTGTTTATCCTTAGTAGCCTCTCTTACCAGGAAATGTCTCCTAGTGCTTCCACTGAGCCCTGGTAGCTTGCTACTGCTCCGGAACACTTAGGTTGGCCGGCATGTGTCCTTCTTCGTTCCTGTGTCTGTCCCTTCGGGGAAATGTCACGCGGTGTCTACCGGAGTCCTATTAGCCTGCTACAGCCCAGATTCTCCGGAGTCCTGCTAGCCCAGTTGCTACAGCCCGGATTCAATCGCTGATGACCGACACGTTCGTTGCTGGGTCATGTATGCATGTCCCTGTAAGTTAGTGCCACTTCGGGTTCACGACTAGCCATGTCAGCCCGGGTTCTTTGTCATATGGATGCTAGCGACACCATCATATACATGTGCCAAAAGGCGCAAACGGTCCCGGGCATGGTAAGGCGACACCCGTGGGAATACCATGTGTGAGGCCGCAAAGTGATATGAGGCGTTACATGCTAGATCGGTGTGGCATAGAATCGGGGTCCTGACATTCAACCTCTGGTCTTCTTGCTCCAGCCACCCAAACCAGCGTCGGTCATGCCGCGTGCTCCTGTCTCCCGTGGCCGGCTGTGATGCCGCGGAGGCCTCACCGCCCCCTACTAATCCCACCGCTGGCCAGACCATCGCTCCACTCACCCACACCCCCTGTTATTCTGCGGCGACGGCAGCCTCACACCGCAGCCGAACCAGTGAACCCTCGTACTCCTCTCCGCGTGGGCATACACTGCTGTGTTGTCCCCTTCCTAGGCTTCACCGTCGTCCATCGCCCTGGTGCTCTCGGCGTGGTGTGGTCAACGTGGTCAAGGAATGACTTCCATCGGAAGAGTACTGTACGTGGAGAGGCCGACTGCTGGGTCCACGGCAGATGCAAGGAATTGGCTCCTTATTACGTGAAAAATAATTATTCCTCGACCTGACAGCAGAGACCCATCGGATTGGCCACTGTATTTCACAAAAAAAATGTTTCTCCCTGACTGTTGGGACCCACTAGCTACATCTTCGCACGCAAGGAAGTGAATCCATATTACGGGCAAAAAAATGATTCGCCCCCCTGACTGCTGGGACCCACCAGCTACATCTTCGCACGCAAGGAAGTGCCTGACAGTCGGGACCCACCTGGTCGAAGCATACGTAGCATTTTCATTCTGGTCGCGCACGTGTACGTACATACTTGTCGATGTAGAGGCGCGCACATAGCATGTACACATACGTACAGCAGCAGCCAGGGTGCAAGAAAGAAATTATGGCCACCTATGTACATACGGGCGGGGTCTCGAATGCCTACTCGTGCATACATACAGACAGGGCTCGTGTACATGGCTGGGTCAGAACGGAGAAACTGCGTCGTCGTCGTGTTCATGGGGAGCCAACTAGCTGGGTCAGAACGGAATGCGTCGTCGTGTTCATCGGGAGGGCTTGGACAGAACAGCCGATGGAAATGAGGCCTGACGTACCGCAGAATGGAGGAAACGGCCTTGTGTTCGACCGGCCATGGTCGGAACAGGATCCTGTTCATCGGGAGGGGTCTGGCGTACCGCAAAACCGAGGAAATGGACTTCTGTTGGACCTCCTACGGTCGAAACGGGGTCCTGTTGATCGGGAGGGGTGTGGCGTACCGCAAAACTTAGGAAACGGACTTGTGTTGGAGCGCTACGGTCGAAACGGGGGTCCTATTCATCGGGAGGGGTGCGGCGCACCACAAAACGGGACTCCACGGGATATTGTTCATCTCCACCGTCGACCTCCTCCAGCCTCCACGGGCTACTGTTCAACCACGGTCGATCTCGTCCAGCCTCCACCTGCGACTGTTCATCCACGGGCTCCTGCTCATCCAGCCTCCACCGCGCGCTACTCCACCGGCTAATGTTCAACCATCCCTCTCCACGGGCTCCTGTTCAACCACCCCTCCATGGGCTACTGTTCATCCAGCCATCCACCAGCTACTGCTCAACCAGCCCTCCACCGGCTACTGTTCAACCTTCCCTCCATGGGGTCCTGTTCATCCAGCCCTTCACATGGTCCTGTTCATGCATTCCCAACCGGCTCGATCGATCGGGGTCCTGTTCATCCAGCGGCAACACCACAGGGTCCTGTTCATCCAACCCCCCCAGCAACACTCACGGTTCATCCAGAGGCAGCATAGATCAGCTTCAGTTAGCAGTAGTAGCGAAGGAATCGCTCGCGGGTTCAGTAACGCGTAGCCTGCAGTGCAAGCGCTTGGGTTCAGTTAGGCGACGCCTCACTCAGGTTCAGTTAGAGCCCAACGCCTCGCACCCACGCGCGTACGGTACGAGAGCAACGCACATCGCTCGGCCCCCGACCAGCCACCGTAACCGGGAACTCCTCGATATTTCCCTCGCCCTCGCTACTACCATGGTTTTTTCCATCATGGACGGCCCAAATAATGTCATGCAACTGCGTCTCTAGCCCGCCCAGGACGAAAAGCCCATTTTCTGTCATTATTTTTTGTCATAGAAGTAGGAGCCCACCAAATCTATGATGATACCGGGTTTTGTCACAATTATTGTCATAGAAGTGTCATAAGTATGACAGAAAAAATTTCATTTGGCCCAAAATGTCACGGATGTGTCTTTTTTGTAGTGGAGGAGTCGCCGCCCCTCGATGATGCCCACTCGAAGAGTAGCTACGAGGACCCATACGCGCCGTCGGACGAGGTTGCGCCGGACCCCCCAACATTGGATTGGTTTTGGGGCCAGTATGATCTTTGTCTTCGGAAGTCGCTGCGGCAGGCTGAGAAAGCCAGACAATTGGCTTTCAAGAAGGAGATGGTGGAGGAGGATTCCAGGTACCAGGCGGCCAATGAAGCCCGTGATGCCGCCTGAAAAAAGGAGGCGGTGGAGCTTTGGGGGCGGGCGTGTCGTCATGCGGAGGAGGTGTATGAAGACGGGGACTTCACGAGGAAGGCCAAAGGCGCTAGGCGCCTCGTCACTGCGTGGAGGTGGGCCGATAAGCTACAGCGTGCCACCGACGAGGAGCTCCTATGGGCGCCCAACGAAATGGAAGGATCGTTCACGCTCATCCGCCTACAAGAGGCAGATCGGTACGTCAAGCGCTGCGAGGCAGAGAGGTGTAATCTTGCCTCCCATTGGGAAGACGCCACGCACTGTGAGGCTGGCGACGAGGCTGCTGAATCGGCCCCAGGAGGGACTATTAATTTTAGTTTTGTTTGTTTTCAATTTTATGCATTGTACCAAGTAGCTAAGTATCATCACGTATATGTGATTATATTATATATAATATGTGATGAACTAATGAACAATTAATATTATATATATTATGAATTCCATTTTCTATCTATTTTTTATACTAATTTGAATCTAGCTGTTATTATCCACATATACAGAATGGAAAGCGTTGTCGGATTACGGGATCCGCAAACCCTTGAAAGGTTCGAACTCTGGGGTGCGTGCGGAGATCTCAACCTACCTAGCCTGCCTACTCACGATCCTCCTAAGCCTAGCGCAACGAGCTCGAGGAGATAAAGAGACACATCAATTTATCCTGGTTCGGGCCACCTTGCGGTGTAATACCCTACTCCAGCATTTTGGTGGATTGCCTCAAAGGGCTAAGGATGAACTAGTACAGTGGATGAACTGGCCTCAGGAGGTGAGGTGTTCTTGAGCTCAAGAGACCTGGTGAGGTGGTCAGGTGAGAATGGATCCAATCCCCTTCTATGGTGGTGGCTAAGTCCTATTTATAGTGGCCTTGGTCCTCTTCCCAAATGTTGGCAGGAAGGGATCCCACAACGGCCGGATTTAAAAGGGGACAAGTAGTACAGCTTATCCTAACAAAAGTAGTCTTCGCCTGTGAAAAGCCCCTGGTCGTGACGCTGCGGTGAGCTCGGTGATGACCTCCGTCCTGCCGTTCTGGCGGTCTTGGTCTTGTTGCACCAGAATGGAAACCTTTGGCTCATTCCTCGGGACTCCACGCCTGCGGCTTGCCTCCATTGCACCGAAGAGGAAACTAGCGCTCTGCACCCTCTGGCGCCCGCCTGGCCTTGGCCGTCACGGCTCACGTCAGTTGAGCCTCGTGAGGTACACCTTGCATAGAACTCTCCGCCCCTCGAGAGCCATCCTGAAGAGGCCGACCCCCTCAGGTGTCTTGGCGTCGTCTGCCTCACGAGGCTTGGCCCCTCGCGAGGGTCTCGAGTCGTTCATGTCGAAGCTGGGCCGTACCAGGCTGTCAACGGAGCCACGTGGTGGGCCGCAGGCAGGCAAGTCTAGATACCCCCATATCCAGAACGCCGACAGTAGCCCCGGGCCCAAGGCGCGCTCGGACTTGGCTTCCAGGCAAAGCCAAAGGGCAAGTGCGGTGCGCCGCGGGCCCTAACCGCCTGTGGCCTTGATGACGCATGGCGATTGATGGGACGTGGGCGCCTCCACTTCCCCATGTTGCCTTGATATTTGCGGGGCCTAGTGCTCGCCCGTTGCCAGAACAACTCGCTCTTCGTAGATTGCCGCGCTCGGCCTTCGTTTCTTCCCTTCCCAATACTGTCGCTCCGTGCGTAGATCTGGCATCGACGCCTCACCCTTTTTTCGGCTTCCATCTTGGCCCCTCAGCCAAGGAGGAAGAAGTGGAAGCCGTGCCCCGGCCGGGCCTCCACCGGCCTTGGAGCCAGCTCTTGAGCACTCGACGGTGATCAACCAGGAAGGGCTGGACAAGTTCCGCCATGCCCTTGAAGCCTATTCCAATGAGTGGAGGGCGACGGCCGTCCGTCCTGCATCTTGGCGTGTGAGTGAGATGAGTGCCATTGAGATCCCCAGCTACCTCCACGCTCTCCTTGCGGGTCTGGTTCCCCCTTCTCTCCTTTCTTCAACGTTGTAATCTCGCATTACCAGATCCACCTGCTACATCTGGACCCCCGTTCTGTTATCCTTCTCGTTGTCTTCCCCTTTCTCTGCGAGGCCATGGTCGGCCTTACTCCTTCTGTGGCTCTGTTTTGCCATTTCTTTTTGCTCCAGTTGGTCGATGCTCGCCAATGCTCAGGATGCGCGACCTTCGAAGCCATGGCCGCAACCGCCGGCTCGGGGATTGACTTCGAGCTTTCACCTGCTGTGAAGTTGTTCCGGAAGCAGTGGCTGCTCATGGATGCCGGCACGTATAGCCCCATGCTCTTGACACATGGGGCACCGGCCTCGCCTAGCTCTAGTTGGGGCCATGGGAAGCTTTCCGATCGGTGCCTTGCTTTTGTCTGGAAGAGGTTGGCGAGGTTGCGAGAGCTGGAGGTGATGGCGCCGATGGTGGTGAAGGAATTCGTTAGGCAGCCCGTCGCTCCACTTCAGCGCCATTCTCGTGCAATGTGGGACCTCGCCGGCGTCGAGGATCCCATGAGGCTGCTGAGGCCGTTACTGGCTGCTAGGACCTTGAGCATGGTGCTTAAACTCCTGACGGGCGACTTCGAGCCCGCTAACCTTCCTAGGCGTGGCTACCTCCTCTATCAGTGCTCGAACAAGGCGGCCTTCATGGGGCAGATGCCCTATTCGACGAGTGGGGGTTGCTTCCGGAGGGCCTTGAGGGGCCTCGCGAGAACCCTATCTTCGTGGATCCCCTTCTACTCGACCTTGCCGCGTGCGCCCCAAGTGTGGAAGCAGGGGGGCGCTTGCTGCCAGCAGCTGTTGAGGGCTTCTCCGGAGGCCTGGCGCCAATGATGGCCCAGGAGAACGGGGCTCCTGAGGCCCATAAGGTGGCCACCGTGGAGCTGACACAACCCCATGCTCTAGAGGCGGAGGCTCCTGAAGCTCGGGGCGATGGCTTCGAGGTGGCTGCCGACGGCGAGGCGCCCACCGACGGCTCCGGAGCCGCTCGCCAGAAGACCCCGCCATGCGCCCATACTCCTGGGGCCTCCGCCCCGGATGCCCCGCCGAGCGCTCCTCCTCTCGAGGATCGTCCGCCGGGGTCCGGTCGACCCCGCCTGAGTCTTGAATCGCTCCCGAGGATCGTGCGCCGGGGTCCGATCGGCCCCGCCGGGGTCCGTGCCGCAGAGATGGCACCCGTTGGCCGTTGAAGCTGAGGAGATATGTGGCTGCCGATGAGTTAGTACATTTGCTCTTGATTCCTTGTGCGCCACATTTTCTCCTAACCAGGGCCTTGCAGGGCTCCCGTGAAGATGAAACCTCGGGAGGCGAGTGCCTCCAAGGATCCCAGCTTGACGCCGGCACACAGCCCCCGGCTCCCTGGTCCTGCGCAGGGCGTGGGGCCGACTCCAGCTGCCACAATGCCGCAAGGGGGCCCGGGGCCTGAGCCTCCTGCTCCCCTTCTCTGTGGCTTAGCCTGTGAGACGGGGGATGCACCGTCGATCCTTCCTCTAGTCATTGCTGGTAGGGGCGGCCTTCGTCTTCAGGTTGCGGGGCTACACCGGTCAGCCCCCGGCCGGCGGCAGGCGAGACGCCCAGTGCCTCCTCGGCAGCCTTCGGGGCTGAAGAAGGCCTTGGTGATGCGCTGGCGCTTGCACGTGGGCGCAGTGTCGTGCGCTTCGAGCTCTTCAGTGAGGCGATGTGTGCAATGATCCAGCTTGGTGGGGAGCTTGCTAATGTCGACACCAGGCTTGAGGCAGAAGGCTGCCACCTGGCGCATGAGTGGCAGTAGCTGAAGGTTGCCATTAACCTCGGGAGACTTCAGCAGGATGAGGCCGATGCGCTTGC
Source organism: Aegilops bicornis (assembly GCA_021605145.1). Classification (NCBI taxonomy): domain Eukaryota; kingdom Viridiplantae; phylum Streptophyta; class Magnoliopsida; order Poales; family Poaceae; genus Aegilops; species Aegilops bicornis. The sequence goes on from CM038672.1 coordinate 141,189,929, forward strand.
GGCGGCCTCGCTTGCGGCTTCTCGTGAGGCTTGCGCCCACGCCATGGAGGACGCTGAGGCCACCAACCCCCGTCCCCAGGCGGCCGAGGAACGGGACCGAGAGCTTCTGTCTTCAAATGCGGCCCTTGAGCGAGAAGTTGAGGAGCGTCGCATTCTCCTTGCCTCCTCACCAGACGAGGCGACCTTTGCCGAGGTGGAGCTCCTGAGGCGCCACGACGACTTGACGTTGGAGACCATGGAGCACAGAATGGCGTTGGAGAGGCTGGAGGTGAGGGAGCGCCAGGGTGCCGCGGCTGAGGATGCCGTCGCCGCCCGAGAAGCCCAGCTTGAAAGTGCGTTATATCGACTAGAGGGGGGTGAATAGGAGATTTTTATGAATTCTTCACTGAGAAATTTGCTGATGAGGAATTTCCTTAGTGAAGAACTACTTGCAGCGGAATAAGTACTCAAAAGTAAACATAACAGAACACAAGCATAGTCATCATGATGAAATGAAGACAAGCACAGAGTACAGAAAGCGTGAACACAGGATAACACAGGATGAAGACAAAGCGGTAGCGAAATTGAACTGAGGAAATTGAGAAAGTCTTCAGTCAAAGTCTTCAAACAGATATGAACAAGAACACAACAACTGAAATGAGGAAATGAAAGAGTTGAGGAAATAGAACCAGTAAGCTTGGTGAAGACAACGATTTGGTAGACCAGTTCCAACTATTGTCTCAGTTGTACATCTGGTTGGAGCGGCTAGGTATTTAAACCTGAGGACACACAGTCCCAGACACACAGTCCTCACCGTATTCTCCTTGAGCTAAGGTCACACAGACCTCGCCCAGTCACTCGTTGTAAGTCTTCAGGTGACTTCCAAACCTTCACAGACTAGGTCACTCGGTGATCCACAATTCCTCTTGGATGCTCTAGACCATGACGCCTAACCGTCTAGAAGAAGCACAGTCTTCAAAGGTAACAAGCGTCGGATCCATGCAGGATCAATATCTTCAGTGATGCTCAATCACTTTGGGTTTGTAGGTGTGTTGGGTTTGGGTTTTCCTCACTTGATGATTTTTGCTCAAAGTCCTCAGAGGATGGGATGCTCTCAAATGACAAGTGTCAGTTTCTCTCGGAGCAGCCAACCAGCTAGTGGTTGTAGGGGCAGCTAGTTATAGCTTAGGAAGCAGCCCAACATGATAAGACATAAATGTCCTTCAATGATATGACCGTTAGGTGGGTAGATATTTTGGGACAGCTGGCGCATAACACAACAATGGTCGGAATTTGACTCTCAAATTCCTCAGGGCTATCATGTTCCTCACTGTGTAGGCAATCCGCACTGGCGAATTCCTAACTCCTTAGTCAAAACAAATTTCTCAGCGACCAGAAGAACTTCGTCTCTCTCAGTGAAGAAATTGACAGAACTGTATGAGATCTCCAATGGCTTCACTGGAAGGGATTGGTAGGTGTAGGATTTTGAGTTGAGCATCACATGGAAATTTTTCCTTAGTATTTCCTCGACCCCCTTTAACAGTACGTTGTTTCCTATGACTCAAGAAAGAGAAAATGAAACTACGAAAACAAAATTCTTCACGCTTCATGTTCCTCGAATGAATACCAAGTCTTCAAGGTCACACCAATTTCTTCACTTTCAAAGTCTTCAGAAAGTCTTCAGAAATCCAAAGTCTTCAGTCAAAAAACTTCATTTTTAGAATTCGACTTTCTCTATAAATATCAAACTCCTCATAGACTTATAGACCTGTGTACACTCACAAACGCATCAGTCCCTTAACCTATAAGTCTTCAATACACCAGAATAACTAAGGGGCACTAGATGCACTTACAATCTCCCCCTTTTTGGTGATTGATAACACTATAGGTTAAGTTTTCAATGGGGATAAACATATGAAGTGTAAATACTGATATTGAGGAATTTCATTACAAGATATAGAAGAACTCCCCCTGAAGATGTGCATAGTGAGGAATTTGCTTTTAAAGCAATGCACACTTGAAGAGTATAATCATGGAGATCTCCCCCTATATCTTGTAATTCATACACGCATTTGACATTATAATATGAAGAATTTGAAATGCATGATGAAATATGGTGACTGATGTAATTCAGCATGTGTGCATTGACATTAATGAGGAATAAGCATGCAGAAGAACTCAGCAAAAGTATCAGGCCACCATAGGGTTTAAGTTTATAACTCGATCTAGCAAAGTCATCAAAAGAATGAGAGTTGTAACTTAGCAAAAAAACTCTCATATAAGATAGACCCGCTTGAAGACTAACTCAAATTTCTCCCCCTTTGTCATCGAATGACCAAAAGGGTTGAAAATGAGGACTAACACCCCTGAAGAATATCATGATGATGGAGGAGCGCCAGCGTTGTTGGGGTCGTGTGTCATTGTAGGGCCTGCCGCAGTGTCGTCCAAGTCTTCATACTCGTCCATGTCGCGTGATGAAGAATATGAACTGGCTACCAAGGAAGGAACCTTGACATTCTTGTATTTCTTCGGTGGAGGAGCAGACCAGCCAAAATTTTCCTTGAAGCCCATTTGCTTCAGATCTTCTTCACCATATAGCACTACTAGGAAAAGGCCTACTAATGGCGCACCTAATTTGGCCATTAATGGCGCACTAGTGGTGCGCCATTAGTGCCACGCCATTAGTATATTTTACTAATGGCGCACCACCTGTGCGCCATTAGTATCGGTGTACTAATGGCGCACCACTGAATCGCCATTAGTATATACAACGATGCGCCATTAGTATGCCTCCGAGGCCATGTATACCAGTGCTTTGGCATACTAATGGCGCTGTAACGGCAAGATGCGCCATTAGTAACCCGGCATACTAATGGCGCCTTTGTTTAATGATGCGCCATTAGTATCCTTTGGCATACTAATGGCGCACTGTGATGTGATGCGCCATTAGTATGAATATTAGGCTTTTTTATTTTTTTATTTTCTGTTTTTTGCACAGGATACAAAATGTATAATTGGACAAAATATAGACAGCACACAACAACAACAGATTCATCGAATACAATAGAAGATTAGTCTCTGAATACAATTCATCATATTAGTCTCTGAATACAATTCATCATATTAGTCTCCGAATTGAAAAGACCGAAAAAGATAGAACATTATATTACAAGTCTCGAGACCGCGAGTAGCGAGTTTGTCTTCACATTACAAGTCGATATCGATCATCTAAACTACCATCACATAGAAGAGAGCTGCGGTCAACACGATGAGCATCACCACGATGAAACTCGTCTTCATTCGGTTCCTCCAACGCTCCCTCCCCTCTCCCGCTAGATAGCGGGCATATCTAGATTCGGCCTCGGCCCTAGTGGTGTACCCTTTGTAACTGTTACCGCTGAATCGGTGAACCTGTCTCCGACACTCCTCCCAGCTTGTCGAGACTCCGGGAACCTTACCCTTGTACACGACATACGACGGCATCGCTATGCACTAGCCAAACGAAAACGTTAGTACCAATTCACAGACAATACATAAGCAATATATAAGTATGCAACAGAATGATCGGAAGAGAAAAGCAAGACATTAATAGCATCGATTACATCTAAGTTGAACGACTCTCGAAACCAAAGAGACATACTACAAGTTCATTAAAGTTTAATTACAACATGAGCCAATCGATGTTTGAGAACTAGACACATCATCACGCTTTCGACTCGACTCAAGGGACCGGAGCGTGGATGAAGCCGCCGTCTATCGTGGGAGTCATGAAAGAACGGGCGTTGTCGACTGCATTTGTAGCATTGTGTCGATGTCACCGTTGGATGGTTGATTTACGAGGTAGAACTGCCCCGAGGTGCGAAGGACATCTTGATGGATGATTTCCGCAAACTCCGATGGATGCGAAAGAATTCTTGTCGATGTCCGCGTCACGGATTGCCGACACGCCGCGGCCCAATCTTTGAGTTTAGTCGGTAGCGAAGTTGATGATGGTCCCGTCACGATCGCCGCATGTGATGGATGCCGTAGTAGGCACCCCTCGACCGCCCGGCTGCTTGACGCAGCAGAACATCGTATTGTGGGAGAACACGTGCTTGCCGTGCCTACAAATAGGCCTGGTGAAGGTGCCTCCAGTTAGGCGTGGCAGGAGAACATCATCAAGAACCTTCTTGACATTTGTGTAGTCTACGTTCGATCGACGGTCGGGGTAAATACGTGGCCATGGAATATTTGGGGCTTAGGAGGATGAGCGTGCAATGTGTGTCACTGCGAGAAAACACGGAATGTTAAAAGAAAAAGCGATCGAAATCTAAGAATTCATATGTTACGGGCGGTTGAGGGAGGACTTACTCGGGAAAGTAAGGCACGAGGAAGTTATCCTTATCTTGGTTTGCCGAATGACGCCTTGAGGTAAGAACTTCGCGACTTGCGGTCCCAGCGCTGCCCAAGATCTTGTACGCATGTAGAAGGGGTCAACTATCACGATGTCCGAGGTCTTGTCGCGAATGATCCGCATCTCCATACTCAGCAAAAATAGCGAGCGAAGGTGTAGTGCAGCGGATGAACGTTCAACATAGCGTGGATGTCATCAAACCGCGGGGACGATCAGTCGCCCGATGGAGTTATCCACAAAGCCCTTGCCCTCTGGCACCTTGGCCACGAAAACCGGGTATACCACATCCTTCTCTCTGAGACGCCGCTTCTCCAAAGAAAGAAGACTGTCATGCAGACTCCGCATAGCACCGGTTGCAGCATTGAGCATATTTGTCGGTAGCATCGCCCTACCCGCCACATGCACCCTCCTCGAGATATCCTCAGGTGAAGGTGGCCCGTCCTGAGCACGGATCGTACTCGGTGCCGGTAGCCCGCACCCTTGTTAGTCTTTCTTTTGCGTGCCTTCTTCTTCTCCTGTAATGGGACCGAGTTCTGCTCATAGACCGCCTTATTGAGTGTGTTGGGGTTGATAATATTTCGCACCTCACCTATCTGAGGCTCGGTGAAGTCGGCAGCTAGAGGCGTCTCCTGAGAGCTGAACGGCAGACGACGCCTGTTGCAACTTGGCTTCTCCGTGGTACCAGCTAGATCACGCACGTCTTTTGTTGGTTGGGTTCTTGAGAAGGAGGCCCCATGAAGTCGCCACCGTACCCATGACCGGCAAAGTACTGATCGACGTTGGCAAATGTATCGTCGTCGTCGTTGTTCTGATCCTGTGCCATATGCATGTTTGGATCCAGTGGCATAGGGATGTCCGGCACCGTTGCGGCGGTCTTGCCATGGGGCCAACTTGGCGACGGCATGACTGGCGGTGTTGTCTTTGGGGTGGTGTCCCCCGCCCCCAAATGAATCTGGCTCTTCGGCCAAAGCAGGGGCCATCTCAGGCAGGCGCTAAGGGTCATCACGTCATCATCGTCGGCCCCGACGGGTTGAATCGGAGGTAACAACTCGTCGCAGCCTGGCAGCACCCGAACCAGTTCAACCCTAAACAAGTTGGGTGGCATCAGGGTACCGTGGAACAAGGGTTGCCGGTTGAACGATTTTGCCCTTGGCGACATCGACCAACTCATTGTTCACGAAGTGCGTGGAGAGTGCACGGAACGTCGGCGGCGCCATGCGAAAACATGTAGGGCGTCAGGGATGCCCAGTCAAAGGCAAGGAGATGAAGTCCTCGACCGAGAGAGGCTTAATTAGTTACCGTGATGATGGCGTCGAGCTCGACTAATGTCGAGGCACCGCCAACGGCGGGCGTGCAGTTTACGGAGGGGCCGCTTGCTGCAGAGGTGCCGGCCGGCGTACACCCGGGTGCATTAAGCTCCCGTGCCGGCGTCGGAGACACCAATGCCGCCTCCGCCGGAGACACCAATGGCCCCGCCATCGCATTCTGCGAGTTGCTGGCCGTGAAGCTAGGAATTGAGGGCGGCCCCTATTGGCGCCCGCAATCCACGCCTCAACCCCTGGATCAAGGTAGGCACATTGGCGGTGATAAATGCGCTCGAGTTGTTTTTGCACTTGCTCTTGGACAATCTCCGGAATCCGCGCCACTGTGCCTTGAGTTCTTGAACCTCATACCTGGCTTTCCGAGCTGGTCTTTTTCTCCTTCCGCACACCAGCGGTATAGTATGACTCCCATTTTGTGGACAAGCCTTTGCCGGCCACACGACCAGCTGATGTCGGCTTACTGAGCTTATCCTTGTTCTTCATTACATTCAATGCCCTATTTAGAGTGGTGTCCCAAGGGTTGCTCTTAGTCGACCCCGCGCTACTGCTTTCAGTCACCTGCGGAAGGAATGTGAACCATTTAGAAATTTGGCTTCATTAATTAGAATGCAACCATACGGAGCTAATTACCCCGGGGGCGGTATTCCTTACCAGAACAACCTCAAGCGCCCTGGTCTTCGGATCCGTGGTAAGCTCCTTTGTTTTCAGGTCCTTCTTGTACCGGGCCTTGACAAAGTTCCTGGTCTGCTTGTCACCGTATTTATCGAAGAGGGGCGGTAGGCCTTGTTCGGCACGCTCCGCGTCCTCCTTGTGCCATATAGGCTCCGCCACTCTGTAACCGCCGGGACCGAGTGTGTGTTCCCCTAAGTTCAGCTCCGCATTTCTTTCCCCACTGACTTGATTAGGAGTTTGCGGTGCTCGAGAAATTGATCTTGAAGTCGCTTGTAGTCATCTTCGGTGATCGAAGGATTTTCTCCTTGATCTTCTCATAACTCTCACCTTTCTCGATCATTCTCTTCACATTGCTTTTCCAAGTAGACAGGGCCTTGCTCATCTTCGTGAGGGCAGCATTGTTCACTTTATTCCCTTTGAGGCTTGTGTTTTCAAAAGCAGCGGGGAACTTGTATCGTTCGTGCAGCTTCGTGAAGAGGAGGTTGCGCAAATTCCCTCGGTCAGGATGCCTCAGGTTCTCGGTGTTGATCGAGACGGTGCTCCGTAGAATGCACCCGAGCTGAAGCGAGTACCCCTTGACTATTCGTTCGGGCGTCGTTGGATTCCCGTCGGAGTCCACTTCAGTAACTTCCTACTTGAGGGTGCGGAGCATGGTCGGGCGCCGGTCCTTCCGTTGCCTCTTCATTGGCTGCCATCGTAAATGCGCCGCCATCATCGATGGTGGCATCCTCGGCGGCACCATCGGTGGTGGCATCGATGGGGTCATCCTCGGCGGTACCATCGGTGGTCTCAGGATCGGTGGGGAAAGGCGGCGTCCTCATACAAGTGAGGTTGTTCCTCCATCTCCGGGACAGCTCCTGAATGCCTTGCCGCCCGAACCCCGGCCTCATCGTTGTGGGCCATGTTTCTCTCTAAATAGAAACAAAGTTTGGTCAAAAAGTTGGTTATTGTCAAGGAACAAGATCATGGTCTCATCATTTAGGGTTTGTCGACACCGATGCATCCTAAAATCTAAGCTTTTATCATTGAGGGTTTTTCGACGCCGAGGCACCCTAAAAGCCTAAGCTTTCATCATTTCGGTTTTTATCGACACCGAGGCACCCTAAAAGCCATGCATTAGTCACAAGTACGCCGGGGCACTTGATCCTACTTAATTAAGTACTAAGACACCCCGGCCCATGCATTAGTCACAAGTACCCCATATGTCCTATTTTTAGCAAAGTCGTGCTAAAATTCACGGAAAATTTCAGCATGACCTTTGCTGAAAATAGGACATATGGAGTACCCGAATTCTTAGGAGCGGAAGTTAATCGACATTCCGGCAAACTCAAGGGCCTCTCGGGTACCTGCAAAATCATTATCCTGTGGACATGGATGCAATGTCACATGTCACATGGATCCCACACCCACGTGAGCTGGTGAAGCTTCATGTGTATTTCACTTAAAAACCAGCCTGACTAAAGAGCTTTATGTAGAAAACAAATCACTCCACTAGCTCACACAGGATCCATCAGAGACATTCACCCAAGATTTGGCCAGGTACATCGTTGATTTTTTTCTATGTTTGCACACAAAGTGGTGCTTCTATTGTAGTCTCCCGATGCAGTTCATGTCCAATCTACCATACATTTGCTGCCAACTTGATCATCCCTCTAAGCAATTACTCAAAATTGATCAAAGTTTATGCATTAGAGAATAGCAGTCATTGATATATGGGTCCACATATGTTATGAAACAAACACTAAAACAAATTGCATGCGTGATGTCAGCGATGATGACCAAGCCCAATTATCCAGGTGCTTTGTCCAACTATAAGCACAGTGGAGTGCGGCAAAATAAGTATAGAATTCTTTTGTTAATTCACAACTTTATACACATACTCTGCATAGACAAAGTGCCTTCTTTTCATATATAATAACATGCATGGTGACGAGGAAACACTGAACCCTACATCAGGAAACAGCCTAGTAATCTATTGGCAAAGCGGTAATCATACAAGAAGGCGGGAAGGGAGCGGTAATCTATTGGCAAAGCAGTAATCATATTTTAATCATATTCATATATTTTAATCAAGTCCAGCGGGAGGAATCTCATAAAATTATATTAAAGAGTTGTAAAAGACCGGAGACTACATTGAGACTCATTTTGTATATCATAGCTTGAAATGGCCAGGAGGAAATCGTGACAAATGTTGAAGAAAATGGCGAAAGAACAGTTTGCTTTGTGCTCACCACGCAGGGAGGAGACGACGAGGTCCGGGTGGTGGTGGTGCTCCGGCGACACCTACATTGTACCCATGGGCATTCAGCAATTTTGCATAAGAGAGCATGTCTTAGGCTCAACCACTTGTTCAGGTTTATGAAAAAAATTAACCAATTTAACCAATTTAAGCATATGAATTGCCACCAGGACATGTTATGTATGTACAGTTAACCAATTTTCTAACATACTACAAACTTTTGAACTGGGTCTTGCTAATACATACTTATGTCACTATATATCATCTGAAGCTTTTGGTCTCCATTATTTCCTCTTGTCGTAGTAGTAGTGTGCATGTGCGTTCTTGACTAGCATAGATTGACCGCAAGTCAAGGTCTTCGATGTGGAAAGCACAGAACCACTTGGAAAAGCTCTCCACTAATGCCGTTAGGGATCTCTCCACTAATCCACAAAATATTTACACCAAAGCTCCACTTGGAAGCTGGAGCCTATCTACCCGCGAAAAAAAAGAAGTCGAGCCTATCAAACACGACCCTTCCCACCATATTAAGATGGATGGATGGATCGATAAGATATCAGCCCAAAGCCAAAGCATGCACTTGCATCTCTGTCCCAAACATACATGGCCTCATTTGGATTTCCATCCATATCCATACCCATTCTCTTATTGATCACCCTGCTGTCCACTGTACCCACATCTTCTTTCTTCTCTTGGTCCAAGCAAGAGCAATGGCGATATCGATCTTGCCGCTCTGCTGGCTTTCAAAGGACAACTCTCTGATCCTCTTGGCATCCTTGCCGACAAGCTGGACCACCGCACGAATTTCTGCCACTTTGGTTTGGTGTTGCATGCGATCGGCGCCGGCGGTAGCATCACTGCTTTGGAACTGCGGGCACTCCCCTCTATGGATCAATCACTCCACACCTTGGCAACCTCTCTTTCCTCTCCTATCTCAATCTCAATAATACAAATCTCAATAATACAAATCTCAAAATTATTAACCAATCGGGTGAAACATGCATGTGCTAATCAAACATGAAGGAAGGGCATACATATATGATTATTAACCAATCCGAGAGACTTTGCGAGTTTTCTGAACCAAACCAAGTGCAAGTAGCGCTAGATTTTAGCCTTTCGCATCATCACCACTACGAATTCCACAACAACCCTGACTAATTAACCGCATGATCGTAGAAAAGGAGAAAAATCCCCACCCAGGTTAAACAGAGCAGAGCACAAAAATCCCCTCCAAAGGAATTTTACCACGATTTACTACTTGGGGCCGCGAATTTCGCGGGGACTGTAGGAGCATGGAATGGCTAATAAGGAGGCGCATACCTAGAGGAAGAGATGACCACCGACGATTCTGCGAAGTTGAAGAAGAAGAAGCCGATCTGGATGGATGATGACGATCTCCTTCGTGCGCTCCATGGATATTTGGGCTCCTGTGTGCACTCAATGGTGGTGTCGGGGCGGCGCTGGCGACGGTGGTGTGTACGGGGCGGCGCTGGTGTCGGGGCGGCGTCGAGGGCGGCGGGGCGACGGTGGTGTCGGGCGGCGCTGGCGACGGTGGTGTTGACGGGCGGCGCTGGTGTCGGGCGGCGTCGAGGGCGGCGGGCGACGGTGGTGTCGGGCGGCACTGGCGACGGTGGTGTGGACGGGCGGCGCTGGTGTCGGGCGGTGTCGAGGGCGGCGGGCGACGGTGGTGTCACGGCGGCTGGCGACGGTGGTGTGGACGGGCGGCGCTGTGTCGGGCGTCGGCCGATGGCGGTGCGACGGTGGTGTCGGGGCGGCGCTAGCGACGGTGGTGTGGACGGGGCGGCGCTGGTGTCGGGGCGGCGTCGAGGGCGGCGGGGCGGCAGCGTCGGGAGAGGAGAGGGGAAGGGGATCGCGGGCGAGGGCGAGGGAGAGAGAGGGGATCGATACGAAGTAGTGGCGGCACAATACTAATGGCGCACCACCCCTCGGTGCGCCATAAGTACATACATGCTAATGGCGCACCTCACCCAGTGCGCCATTAGTATTTTTTTTACTCGCCGAGCCAACAGGTTATCTACCACCTGACCTGATACACATCAAGTCTTCTCTACTAGCTCGACTGGTCAGTAGCTAGTTCTCACACCAGGAGGTCCTGGGTTCGATTCCCAGGCTCCACGATTTTTTTGTGCATTTAAAATGCTGTTTGATACTTATTTGTGTTTAAATATGTTCAAACTTGTTTAAATCATAACTGTAATATTTTTTTATAAGACAATAATAATTTTTTAAAAAATATCATCAAACAGTAATGCATGCCGGTGGAGCGGGGGAGGGTGCGGGGGGTGCGGGGGGTCGGCGGCGGCGGTTGAGTAGGGGAGGGGTGCGGGGGTCGGCGGCGGTGGTTGAGCAGGGGAATCGAGGGTGCGGGCGGTCGGCGGCGGCGGCCGGTGGACCGGATCTGGCGAGGTGGGATAGCGATCGAGATGGAGGGGGATCGAGATCGAGTGACCATGAAATTAAAAAATATTCATGATAGTTCAAAAAGTGCCCATGAAGTCTACGATTTAAATACAATCGATCTTAGCTAGCTATCTCTTCACAATCTTCTTGCCCTTCTTTTTCGCAAATGGAGTTCTTCTATGGAACGGACGTCCTTTAGGTAGGGTGGTCCTGCTTCTTCTTGTGGTGTGTGCTGCTACTTCATCATCGTCGTCATGTTCGATCCTCGGGTCGCCGTACTTTTCGAAGTCTTGCTCATTGGCTACTCCATCCATTCCGATGATCTTCCTTTTGCCTCTCCTCACGACAACACGACTGGGCTTTGGCGGGTCGGTAATGAAGAAGCATTGGTCCACTTGGGAAGCCAGTACCCATGCTCATTTTTCGCGGTGACGCTTATGCTTGTGATCTTGGATTTAACCGGGTATAACCATGGTGGTGAAATACCGGTCTTCTTTTATGACGTTCTTGGCCCATCCGACACGGAACATCGGGACCTTCTCTCCAGTAGAGCTCAGCTCCCAGATCTCCTCGATCCTTCCGTAGTATCTGTCCTTGTCGTTACCCCGGAGTTCTGATAACCATCGCTCTTCATGTCCTTGGCCTTGGTGTAGAATGTGTAGCCGTTGATATCGTATGCCTCATAGGTCATCAGGTTGTGCTCGGCACCCTGTGACAAGGCGAATATGAGTTGTTCTTCCGCAGAAGAATCCTCATGTAAAGGGTAATGCGTAAGCTTCGCTGAACCAACGCGTGAAACATGAGTTGTGCTCTTTGAGTATATCTCCGTCCGTCCTCTGTTGGCCTCGGTCATTGTACGTCTTCTTAATAAAGGTTTTGTGCTCTACCACCCAAGGATCGACCACGTCTATGTGTTGTAGTGCGACTAGGTTTGCTCTTTCAAAGTCGGCGAAGTCGACCCTCGAAGTCGACATGCATTTCGCGGCGACCCTCACGGTAACCCCATCCAAAGGAGCTCGCCGAGGTGCTGTTGACGGGCGGACCAACGGGGTTCTTGATGCCTAGATAATTCGTGCGATGGGAGATGCACTCTTCGGTCGTAGCCCACGGCTATGCTTCCTTCGGGCGTGACATGTTGCAAACGTATCCTTTGATGACACCATTCATCCTTTCGAACAGCATCATGCTGTGCAGGAATGTCGGCCCGAGTTGGATGATATCCTCCACTATATGGACCAGCAGATGCACCATAACGTCGAAGAATGCGGGCGGGAAGTACATCTCAAGCTCGCATAGTATCACCACGATCTCTTCCTGTAGCCTTCTGAGTTGCCTCACGCCAATCGACTTCCAAGAGATGACGTCGAAGAAGTTGCATAGGCCAAATAGCGTTTCATGGACGTGCGCGTCCATGATCCCACGGATTGCAATCGAAGTATCTGCAAGGCTATCGACGCGTGATACGTGAGACTTCATCCCGCTGAACTTATGCTTCACTGGGTCTAGGCATCTCGCTTATCTTCCCAGCAGAATCGTAAGGAAGTTTTACCCCTAGGAGGCAGGTGAAAACTGCTCGATCTCCTCCCCGACTTAGAGTGAAGCACGCGGGAGGGTAGTCATTTCCGTCTTCTTGGCCTTTTTGCCTTTGCGACGACTTTACGTGTCCTGCTTCGCCTCATCATCATCATCATCATCATCATTAGCGTGAAGCTCCGCTCGATGCCCATTGATTTCAAGTCTGCCCTTGCTTTCGCCCATCTTTGGTCCTCTCGGCATGTTGAGCAGGGTACCAAGCAGACTCGCACACGCTCTTCGTGATATGCATGACATCAAGGCTGTGAGGCACACGGTGGATCTTCCAAGACGGCAAGTCCCGTAAAAACAGACCTCGTTTTCATACCTTCAAGCTGCTCTGGCGCTTTCGCTTCTTTTCCGGCTCTGGCGCCTTTTGCTTCTTTCCGCGGTGGGCGGTCTTTCCAATTTTTCAACAGCTTGTCTATTTCCTCGCCGCTCCTCGTACACGGGCGTTTTTGGTTCGGTTTCACCATCGAATAGATCCTTGCGTTTCCTCCACGGGTCATCGTCGAAGCCACCTTCGATGTCCCATGAACACGGTTTCGAAGAACCGGATCTCTATCTAGTCGGGCGATACGTTATGTCATCCATGCACCTTACGCATCCGTAAAATCCGTGGACTACCTGCCCCGCGAGATACCCGTGAATCGAGATAGTCGTGCACCGTCGTGAGCGGTCACGGCTCTCATAGGGAAATATTCTTTCTCTGCGGCGTCCACGTATTGGTGGCGTTTTCCACAGCGTGTCTAGCTCCTCTTTCAGCAGCCCCCGATACAGATTGATGTCGTTCACAGGTTGTTTCGGCCCTTCAATTAGCATACTCATGTCAATGTACTTCCTCTACATGCACAACCACGGGGAAGGTTGTACATCCACACAAACACAGGCCAGGTGCTATGTGTGCTTCTCGCTGCCAAATGGATTGACTCCATCGGTGCTCGCGCCCAGCACGATGTTCCTTGGATCGTTCCCAAATTCTGAGTCTTCGGTTCAACGCTTGCCACCGCTCGCATCCTTAGGTTGACTCGGATCTTGTCTTTTTATCTATCTCCGATCATTTGTGTCATCTTCTCGCTTCTTCTCCTCCCTATCCCGTGCCAACGCAGAGCTTTGCTACCTTAGGGTCCGCGAAATACCGCTGCAGACGAGGAGTGATCGGAAAGTACCACACCACTTTTCGAGGAGCTTTCTTCCTCTTCTTGTATCGAGTGACGCCAAGACATGGACATATGGTAGACTCCGCGTGCTCGTCCCTATAAATGATGCAATTGTTCATGCACACATGGTATTTCACGTGCGGTAAATCGAGAGGACACACGATTTTCTTCGCCTCCTCCAAACTGGTCGGGCACTTGTTCCCCTTCGGAAGACGTTCGTGCGAGATTGACATGTTATCGTCGAAGCATGCGTCTGTCTTTTTGTGTTTTACCTTCATCTCCGAGCCATGAGCGTTACTTTCGGCGGGTATCCTCGGGCCTGCATCCTTCATACAATGGAGTAACCGCGTCTAACTCAAGTTGATCCATCTTGGCTTTCTCTCGGCGGCAGCTCTGGCGTTATCCGTCGCTTGAGAAGCAGCTCTTGAATATGAGGGTCCTGCACCCAGCCCATCGATGGTCCAGCGTTATGCGCTCCACCGGCATCATCATCTTCATGATCATGCCCGCCGTCCCGCTTCCAAAGATCTTCCTCATCATCATGTCCTCGCATCTTCTACATGATGACTGTGTACACAATCACCGTCGTGATCATCTCCCGGGATTCTTCGTCTTCTCGCCCGCCCGAGCCGCGGTGGTTGTCTTGCTGCCCTTCCTCATTTCTTGCCCGCCCCCATGGGCGACTTCGTAGTCATATTCATCACCTTGCCACCGATAGCCATCCATGAAACCACGCAGGAGCAGGTGGTCCCGCACCTGCCCGGAATCCGGGTCCGCAATAAGGCTCTTCAGCTTGCATCTTCGACACGGACATCTTATCTCCGTCTCGTTCTTTTGAAGCATCTCGGCCTTCGCGGACCTCAAAAACCTATTCACGATGCGTTCGGTCATCGTGCGGACCATGGTCGCCTGCGGGGTAGAGCAAAATGATATTTTAGAACCAAACAAAATTTTGGCATGACTTTCCCTAAAATAGGACCAAAAGAATGCTTAATGCCAAAATTCTCGCCAAACGGAAATGAATCAACATTCCGCAAAATATTGGCAACTATCGCATTTCAAATACCGGTACACCTCCAAACACAAACACATATGCAACACCACAAACATATGCAACACCACGAACATACATAGATCTAGCTAGGCCATAAAAAGTGCATGTGCACATTGTTGTAGGGAGAACAACATAAATATAGCTTCCCCTTACTTACCTATTAAAACAAGGTAATTTAACCACTTAATTTGAATGAATCTATGGTGGAAATGAGGTGAAAAAGAGGAGGCACCTGAGACAAGGAGGAGGTGGAGAGAATGAAGTGGGGAGAAAGTGAGTGTGGGTAGGAGAGGCTGTCCAAAATATCTTGTTGCTGCCCACTTACTAATGGCGCACCAGCACTAAATGCGCCATTAGTAATCCAGTTACTAATGGCGCACCTTCTCGCGGTGCGCCATTAGTAGTTTTTACAAAAAAAATACTAATGGCGCATCGATCATGATGCGCCATTACTAGTTTAAGCTAGTAATGGCGCACAGTTGATCAGTGCGCCATTAGTAGTATTGCAAAAAAAGGAATAAAAAATATAATAAAAAAAACAACATTAGTGGCGCACATTCGGACGGGTGCGCCATTAGTATGTTTGGACAGGCGCACTAGTTCAAAAAAAATTTGATACTAATGGCGCACCCTTTGCCTGGTGCGCCATTAGTAGTTTCAACTCTAATGGCGACGGCGGTGGTGCGCCATTAGTATATACTAATGGCGCACCAACTGTCTGGTGCGCCATTAGTGTCAATCCCATCTATAGCCCTTTTTCTAGTAGTGTAGATGTCACAGAATAGCCCAGGTGCGATCGAAGACTTCATGGAGGTAGTAATGGTTTTTCTTCACTGCATTATGTATAGCAGTCATGTTGTGAAGAATAGAACCAAACTGGTGAAGACTAAGAAGCAGCTCGCGGTCAGTCATCACATGAGGATCAGTGGCTTGTGGATTTGGCTTGGATGCATTGGCAGGAGAATCATGAGTGGCAGAGTCATCATTGGTGGAACAAGATGCAGCTTTGCGAAACTGAACATCCAATGGACGAACGCCTTCATCAATAACAGTTGGAGCCTTGCCCTTCTTATCAGCTAAGGAATATGTCCGTTTGAGGACTTCAATCGGGGGCAAGTAGCTGAGATGATTCTGAAAATCAGCTTTGTAGTTGAGTGAAGACCTTATTCTGAGGAATCTCATAATCCAAGGAGCATAAGGCTTCAGCTCAAACAGAGAAAGTGCAACATTTGCCAGAGTCCTCATGAAGAAATCATGATAATTGACAGGGATGCCATGCATGATGTTGAATAACAGATTCTTCATGATGCCAACAATTTCCTCATCTGATGAGTCGTGGCCTTTGATAGGACTCAAAGTCTTCGTCATAATGCGATAGACTGTTCTTGGCACATACATCAATTTCTTCACGAGGAATTTTGTCCTTGGGGCTTGACCGGGCTTCAGAGGCTTCATGAGCACTTGCATGTAATGAGCAGTGAGTTCAGGTTCTTGGTATAGACAATGAGCACCTTCAGGTGGAGGACTGATTGGCAGGGCATGAAGTAATTCAGAGGTCGGTGCCTTATAATGAGTGTTTTCGGTCATCCAGTCCAACACCCAAGTGTTGATACCATCAACATCACCTGTGATGTGCAGAGTTGCGTAGAACTGAAGAATAAGCTCTTCTTTCCAATCAACAATGTCAGAGCAAAAGTTGAGCAGTCCTGCATCATGAAGCACACTGAGGACTGGAGAAAAGCAAGGCATTGAAGTTGTGTTTGAAGACTTTGTCTTTGTTGAATAGCAGTGAAGAATAGAAGTTGGCCTGGCTGGCAGTCCAGAAGGGCTTCCTTCTAAGACAAGCAGAGTCATATGGGTTGAATTCAGTGAAGAAAACATGCTCGCCGAAGAAATCATCAGCCTTGATTTTTTCTTCTTTGATAAGGGATCCTTTGGCTTGGGGTGTGAGTATCGGTCAATTGCATCACCACCTTAGGAATCGCAATCTCAGGTTCCACAGGCTGAGGAATTTCAGGCTCTTCTTCAGTTGCAACCTGGGTCTTCAATTCTTCATTAACATGTTCATCAGCACTACTGGCTCGTGTTTCTTCATGGACAGATGAGGTTGTACGAGGTTCTTCAGATCCCATTTGTACCTCAGTAGCAACGGGGGACTGAGGAATTTGTTGCAGAGGTGTGAATGGTGGAGAGTTGGGTTGCTGACTTTCCCAAAACTCATCATTCAGCACGGGTGTGGTACAGCCAATGTCCAAATCTTCATCTTCCATTTCTTCAACGCCGGCCTCTTCAGTAGTAAACTGAGGCATAAGCGAGGAGACAACTGGTGTTGAAGGGATTGCATCCACTTCAATTTCTTCATCCAACTGCTCTGACGAAGCAGCAGAAGGAATGCCTTCATCTGATTCACGTGGAATCACATAATCTTCATCAAAAGGAACAAGGTCCTTTAATGGCATGAATGAGACATGAACGGCATCAATTGGGTTGTCAATTGAGCTGGTCAAAGGCTTCATCTTCTTCGGAGCTGAAGAATCTGGTGAAGTTGATGCCTTCCTTTTCTTCACAGCTGCACGCTCTGCAGCCTTGGTCTTCTTCACATCTGATGCAGATAGAAGGATTGGAGTTGGTGTAGGCACAGGAGGAGCAGAGGAATTTGGTTCAGTTACTTCAGGAACAGCTGATGCAGTTGCCCTGACTTCTTCATTTTCTTCAGGCGCAAACACTAGCGGATGCCCTGGCAATTTCTTCAGCGGCTGGAATGCAGTCATCAGCCCTGGTTTATCCATTTTCTTCAGCAGCCTGATTGTCATCAGCGGTGCTGGCATGTTCTTCAGTAGGCTGTGCAGATGCTTCAGCCTGAGGATTTTCTTGTTGCGTTGGGGCTGCAACATTGGTGGTAAGTCCCTTGGACAGCTTGACAAATCTGACTTTGGCTCCAAGCCAGTCAGCATAGTAACGATCAAATTCATCACTCAGTTGCTTGATCTCAGCTTGTAAGGCAACGAGTTGTTCAGGGGAAAGCTTCAGAATATTTTCCCTCAGAAAGTGCTCTTTCTTGTACTATGTTTTCTTCACTCTTCTTCCTTGTTCATATTTCCATTTTTCTTCTTCAATGAAGGCAGTCAAAACATGACTTTGACCAGGAGTGAGGTTCATCTCCGGCAAAGGTGTGTTCGGGTCCTTGTGCCATAGATCGATGAAATCTAGGATCAACTTTGGATCCAGTATCATTGGCACATTGCTGCCTTTGGCTCTAGCGGCCTTGACCTACCTGTCTCTGATGATTTCGGCAAGTTCTTCATCATCAGCCTCATCATCGTTAGATGGCACTTGAAAGGCGACCTGCTTCTTGTGAGGACTTGGTCGAGAGCCTTGTCCAAGAAGGGCCTTTTCTTCAAAGCAGAGAGGGGCCAGTTGAGGAATTTGGTGCAGCTGAGGAACTTGCCGAAGCTCCTGTGGAAATTGAGATGCCTGTAGTCCTTTGGCACGTGGCGAGAAGCACAGGTGCAGAGGATTTAGTTGGAACAGCTGAGGACTTTGTCAGAGGAGCTGAGGACTTTGAAGGAGGAGGAGCAGTTTGAGGAGTTGGCCGTGATGGCTTTGAAGAATCTGGCCGTGAGGGCATTGCTGAGGAGCTTGGCCGTGAGGGCATTGACGGTGAAGCACTTGGCCTGTGAGCAGGCTTCTTAGGCATGGCCTTCTTCGGCTTGCTTGCAGAGGCCGCAGCAGCAGCAGAGTCTTCATTAAATTTCCTCACTGCTTCTTTTGCCTGTTTGGCCAGTTTGGCCAGGCGCTTTGCCCATTCATCAGGATAATCCTCACTGCGCTTGAGGCTGGTGGGATCTACCAATTGGCCAGGTGCCAACATGTCAGGACTGGATTTTTAGGATATTAATTTGCAGAAAATGGCCCTTGTGCTCATCAGCCCCAGGATTACTGTTAGCTGATGAGGCACCAACTCGATACAGAAATTCCAAGCAAAGTACAAAATATGCAGTACAAGACCATTCTGGCCTATGAGTACAACAAATGGTTTCTAGTGGTTGAAGGCGGAAGCGGTTTGTGGATCTTCAGCGTCTATGGGACTCCATTTCCCACAGGAACAGCTGACCAGGTTAACTCCTATCTTTGCGAGGCTGTTGTCACCATTGCTTAGGTTCCCGGGCTGTCATCGCAACGCTCCTCTCCAAGCAAGAATTCTGGCCAAGACAATAGCCAGGGACAAGCCAGTGAGTACTTTGAATGTACTCGCAAACATTATGAACACGGGTATAATATAACAAATGATATTCATGCTCTGAAATTTTCTATGATCACAACGTCAGTCATAAAATAAAATCCCTGATGCATGCAAGCAGGTTATTTATATGCAACATGAATATGTAATAACAGAGTAGTAATAAAATGCACCGATCGGGTGTCTGAAGTGATGCCTCGAAAGGATAGTAAATAACGAGCATGCCTCAGTCGGGCGTCTGAGCGACACCACATAAAGGGCTTATAAATTAAATAAATAACAGCATGCCTCAGTCGGGCGTCTGAGCGATACCACATAAAGGGCTTATAAGGTAAACAAATAACAAGCATGCCACATTCGGGCGTCTGAGCGACACCACATAAAGGGCTTATAAGAAAATAATCACAATGAATATCCAGGAGGTAGAACCGCCCCAGGGATACTCAATAATCCAAATAATATAAAGGGTAGTCCATAATAATAATAATCATAATCATCAGTCACAAGTCATGATCCATGTTCCGGTTTAGTAGTTTCTCCTTCGAAGACCGACACTAAGACCAACACTTGACCCATCCCAGACTGTAGTCCTTACCCATGGACACGCCTATTCGAATAGATTTAATCTCTGCAAAGGGTGTACTCTTTACCCATGAGTAACGGATTCCTTCAGTCTATCGGTACTAATTCCGTCTACGGTCTTTTAATTGAAAACACACCTGACCCGCACACACCAGCTTAACTTACGGGTGTCTGGAATCACCCATGACACCTGTTAAGCGAAACTCTAAGTGGGGAGGCTACAACCTCGCGTAGCATGGGATCAAATTTATATCGCATGCTCTAAGGGGTGCCCCCCTCTCGCTCCCAACCGGAAACACCCATGCCCCCGGACTAGGTGGCATGCCTACCGGATGCAGCCGATATCTTCCACACCATGGCCTCTCTGTACGGTGTGTGCTAGGAAGGGGTTGAAAACTTACTGAACCGTACCCTACCTAATGCAGGGACACGTGGTAGTATGAAACAAGTATGGGGGTTACTGGAACAAGACTCGATCTGCGGTCGACTCAGGAGGTTTAAAAATTCCCTACAAGATATGTATAACAAATATATTCAACCGACAGAATCAGCACTCATCATACCTTACTATGCCATACCGGACATAACCGTCTCAACGAAGACCGGAGACAAGCCCATGCTTACCCAAGGCAGAGGCTTTCCCGGATTTCTTTCCGGCAGGCATGCAAGCCATACGAGGACAATTACCATTGCAAGTATATCCATTTCTAACAGCAAGGAAATCTCCAATATGCATTCATGCAATGCTCCTATCACCACATAATATAACGAGTTCTCTGTATTAAGGTGGTGTTATAATTGTGTCAACCAACACACAAAAACATTATGCCAGGGTTCAGAATGCTTGCCTTCAAGTTGTGGAGAGGCAGGGTGCATTCCAAAAATTTTGAAAGTTTTCTCCTCCTTTAAAAAATCCTATTTTAGAAAATATTCAAATTAACCCATACTTTCAAAACAGTACAAAAAGTTCTCTAAATTTTTTTCAAATAAATGTGAAAATAAACTAGGAAAAATTTGAGAAAGGTAGGAAAAAGAATCAACTCTTTTGGAGTTATATTTAAAAAGTTAGAGCTAGTCAAAGTTTAGTCAAATTTCTGGTTTTAAATAAAACAGAAAAAGAAAAGAAAACGTTTTGAATAGATACTCGTCGAAGGCGTACTCTGGTGTTTATGCCTTCACTTATCCAGCATGGACTGGCGAGTGGGTCATTGACAGTGGGACCACGGGGCCCACTGGTCAGGTTTGACCAGTCGTTTCTCCCTCCTCTTCCTCTGCCCGAGCGGAGGCGGGACTCCGGCGATCGCCGTCGACGAACGGCGTCTCCCCGCAGGATTCTGAGGGCGGGGATGGATCCGCCAGTCCAGGGCGGTCCTCCCGGTGGTCGCTAGGCAGGTGGGGACGAGGGGAGTCGCCGGCGACGAGCTTCGCGGCGGCCGGTGGCTTCGGGAGCAATGGGGGTTTGGGCTACGGTGGCTCCCGGTCGAGGGTGAGGGGATGGGTGGCTCCGCACGATCAAGGGGAGTCGGACGGTGGTGTTGGGAGGGTAGGGGAGGCTCTGATTGCTACGCATGGCGCTGGAGGGCGGCGGCGGCTGCACTGGCCGGAGATGGGGAAGACGGCCTCCCGCCGTCGATTGCTGGCTGTGGTGGCCTAAGGGGGATGGCACGGGGTTGCTTGAGGGTCGGAGGAGCTCGGGGGGCCTCCATTTATAGTGTAGCTAGGTTGGTTCCGCGGCCGTGGGTGAGAACGCCGGCGAACCACCGTTCTGTTGCAGCAGGGGGACGTGGTGGCGACGAGCGCTTGCGGACAAGCTTGTGGATGAACTCGGATTGCTCTAGAGGGTAGCTAGCGCGCTGGGGTGGCTCGGGCGACACCGTCCGGGGTAGGAGCCCATCAGGTCGTCAGCTAGCCGCCGTGGGTCGACCGACGGCGGCGTAGAGGGCGCCAGGGCGGCCTATGACAAGGGAGGGTCGGGCGTCTTTGGCGTCTTGCGTCGGTGGCGCCAGAGGGCACCAGGAGGGGCCAGGCGGGCGCGAGGGGGGCGTGACGCGGCGACTGCGTCGCACGCGACGCAAAACGCTACGGCCGCGCCTAGAGCATGCACGCCAGGCGCTCGACGAAATGCCAGGGTGTGCTAGAGGGCTTGGGTGAGGCGGGAAATTAGCAGGTCTAGGTTAGAGGTATCTAGGAGTTTAGTGGACAAGGTTGCTGGGTCAGTGGGGATCAAGCATATAATGCAAACTCAAAATCATGCCAGAACTGGCCATGCACTCAATGTGCTTGACAGAATGCCAAGGGCATCTAGGCAACTCTTGGGGTGGTCAAAATCTCCAGATCAGAGTCT
Organism: Aegilops bicornis; assembly: GCA_021605145.1. Lineage (NCBI taxonomy): Eukaryota > Viridiplantae > Streptophyta > Magnoliopsida > Poales > Poaceae > Aegilops > Aegilops bicornis. The sequence goes on from CM038672.1 coordinate 141,211,907, forward strand.
CTTTAGGTGTAGGTGATGGTGGCCAGGTTAGTTGGTCAAGACTAGAAACTTGATAGTGCAAGCTTTTGAGAAAATCAGTTCTGGATAGATACTAAAAGCTATCATTCCATGGACCAAAAACACTCCAATAGGTCCATTCTCTTGGACATAAAGGTTTTGCAGGGTTGTCTATAAGTAGGAATAAGAATCATGGGAAAAAGGGCAAGTTAAAATGTGGTTGCAGTAGAAAATGTCAAAATGGACCAGAGAGCAAAAGAGGATGATTTGCTCAAATTTTCCAAAGAACACCAGTGGGTTTTTGCACAAAGTTGAATTATATACCCCTCCGACCTCCCCTAATTTTGGTGGAAGTTTTTAAATAATATTTAAATAGGTTGTAGTGCAAAAATGCAATCTGGACCAGATTTAAAAACTTGGTGTAGAGCTCAAATTCTCCAAATACTAAAATATCTTTTTGCACAAAAGTTATTTAGGGACATCATATGTCATCCCCAAATTTTGGTGGGATTATTAAATGAATTTATAAAAGGGTTGCAGTGCAAATGGGACCCTAACACTTATGAAAACCATTTTGGAAAGATAAAGCTCAGGGAAAACAATAATTATATAAATAATCCCACTGATAAAAGGATTGTTTTATTGAGAGAGTATATAAGTCCAACAATACTTTTTTTGCAAAGTTTTTACTTGGGGTGAAAACCCCACAATATCTAAGGAAAGAAAGGTTCTGAAATCAAAAGATAAAACCAGAAACTAAAAATTAAATCTCCTGGCAAAATTTTAATAAACAAATCATGGTTAAATTTTTGGGGTGTTACAACACTACCCCCCTTAAGAAAAATCTCGTCCTCGAGATTTGCTAAGGGTTGTTTTGAAAATATTACTGCTATTAGCTGAAATCAAATAGTTTACTCATAGCACAAACTTTGCGTCGTCGGGGTTGGTTTTTGGTAACTACGCTCGGAATTAAAAATGCAACCGTACACCAACATATTTATGCATGGCTACTATTAAAATAAGGGGTGCACAAGCAAATAGCACTTAATCATGGTGATACAGGATCACACAGTTACAGGGCGTGGACACATTAAGACTCGATACTACTCGAGTGATTCAGTCTACCTCGTTAATATCTAAGCGGGCGTGCCTCATGGACGCCGAGGCTTCTCCACGGTTTTCACCGTCGGGATTAGCTGGAGGGGGTTGAGGGGTTGCAGGAACGGGGTAGCGATGATGGCCCTCGCGGGGGTTGTTGGCCACAATCCCGTTGGAGCGTGTTCCCAAAAAACGACGAAGTACTTCGGGGGACATCAAAGTATTTTTGTCGATGGCTGGGGTAGACCTCAAGGACTCGGGCTCATCTTCTCCTCTTGCCAGGGCTCGGCGAATCAGTTCTCCACGAGTTGCGATCAGATCAAGGGTGATTTGATCGAACAACACGACTGGGTTGTCGGAGTCGGGCTCATCTTCTCCTCTTGCCAGGGCTCGGCGAATCAGTTCTCCACGAGTTGCGATCAGATCAAGGGTGATTTGATCGAACAGTCCCTCTAGTGCACTTACATAGCGCACCAGATGCAACAATGCAGGATCCGTCTCGTGATCTCCGTTGGCAACCTGGGGTGGCCTACCATACCTGTCATGGCTGGGGTAGTAGTAGAATGAGCGACAATTAACTCTGGGCGACAAGTGCCGGAGTTGAACTATAGCCTCTCGCGCGGCTAGTTGGATGGCTTGTGGCTCAAAGGAAGTTGTCCTTCCGGTGAACCTGTAGGGGCGTTCTGGAGATACACCCCTACCATAGATGTGCACGGTGGCCCAGAATTGACGGCTCTCACCGCTCATGGGTCCTTGATACACAACAAACTCCGGCGGCTCATCTAATGCAAAGGCGCGACGGGTGAGGTTTGCTAGCACGGTCACAAAACCTCCAAGGTTGTTTGCCATGGTTTCATTGTGCACGACGGGGCCAGGCATTATGGCTTGGTTTCGGGGAAGAGGTTGTGCTGTGCTGTGTTGAGGCTAGCGTGCCCTTTTTATAGAAAAAGGGGACGGAGTCTTCCTTCGCACGCTTGCGAATTAGACAAATTGGGTGTCGGTCACTGGCGCGTGATCGATAGGCTAGGCTGATAGGTTGGGCACCGACTGCCAAAAGTGTCGGGGTCACTGTGTGGCTATCTTGCACGAGAAGCTTGGCCGGGGTTAGGTTAAGGTTTGGTGGTTTGGTTAACCTAGGTTTTTTCGACCTGGCTAAGATAGGATTAGCCAGTGGTCAGCCTGGCTCTGATACCAAGTTTGTCAGGACCGGATTTTCAGGATATCAATTTCCAGAAAATGGCCCTTGTGCTCATCAGCCCCAGGATTATTGTTAGCTGATGAGGCACCAACCCGATACAGAAATTCCAAGCAAAGTACAAAATATGCAGTACAAGACCATTCTGGCCTATGAGTACAACAAATGGTTTCTAGTGGTTGAAGGCGGAAGCGGTTTGTGGATCTTTAGCGTCTATGGGACTCCATTTCCCACAGGAACAGCTGACCAGGTTAACTCCTATCTTTGCGAGGCTGTTGTCACCATTGCTTAGGTTCCGGGGCTGTCATCGCAACGCTCCTCTCCAAGCAAGAAATCTGGCCAAGACAATAGCCAGGGACAAGCCAGTGAGTACTTTGAATGTACTCGCAAACATTATGAACACAGGTATAATATAACAAATGATATTTCATGCTCCAAAATTTTCTATGATTACAACGTCAGTCATAAAATAAAATATTTGATGCATGCAAGCAGGTTATTTATATGCAACATGAATATGTAATAACAGAGTAGTAATAAAATACACTGATCGGGTGTCTGAAGCGACGCCTCGAAAGGATAGTAAATAACGAGCATGCCTCAGTCGGGTTTCTGAGCGACACCACATAAAGGCCTTATAAAGTAAATAAATAACAGCATGCCACAGTCGGGCGCCTGAGCGACACCACATAAAGGGCTTATAAGGTAAACAAATAACAAACATGCCACAGTCGGGCGTCTGAGCGACACCACATAAAGGGCTTATACGGTAAACAAATAACAAGCATACCACAGTCGGCCGTCTGAGCGACACCACATAAAGGGTGAGAGAGTCCCGGACTAGGGGGTGTCCAGATAGCCGGACTATCGTCACGGCTGGACTCCAAGACTATGAAGATACAAGATTGAAGACTTCGTCCCGTGTCCGGATGGGACTTTCCTTGGCGTGGAAGGCAGGCTTGGCGATACGGATATGTAGATCTCCTACCATTGTAACCGACTCTGTGTAACCCAAACCTATCGGTGTCTATATAAACCGGAGGGTTTTAGTCCGTAGGACGAACAACAATCATACCATAGGCTAGCTTCTAGGGTTTAGCCTCCTTGATCTCGTGGTAGATCTACTCTTGTACTACCCATATCATCAATATTAATCAAGCAGGAGTAGGGTATTACCTCCAACGAGAGGGCCCGAACCTGGGTAAAAACATCATGTCCCTTGTCTCCTGTTACCATCCGCCTAGACGCACAGTTCGGGACCCCCTACCCGAGATCCGCCAGTTTTGACAACGACATTGGTGCTTTCATTGAGAGTTCCTCTGTGTCGTCACCGATAGGCCCGATGGCTCCTTCGATCATCAACAACGACGCGGTCCAGGGTGAGACTTTACACCCCGGACAGATCCTCGAGTTCGGCGGCTTTGCATCAAGGGCCAATTAAGCAGCCATCTGGAGCAGATCGAGAGCTACGCCCCTGGCCATCAGGTCAGATTTGGAAGTTTGAACTATACGGCCGATATCCGCGGAGACTTGATCTTCGACGGATTCGAGCCGCAGCCAAGCGTGCCGCACTGTCTCGATGGGCATGATCTAGCTCTGCAGCCGAACAGTGCCCTGGAGGCCGCACCAGTATCCGCTCCGACCTTTAATCCGGAGCCGGATTCCCCGATCGAGGACGAGTGGTTGGACACCGCCTCGGGGGCTACAATCTCTACGGCGATCGAGCCGAACTCCATCCCCTGTCGCTGCGAAGACCTCGACTCCAGGTGCCGGACTCCTCTCCGGACTCCGAACCTCCGCGCCCGCCAATCGAATCCTATTGGGCGCCGGTCATGGAGGTTACCGCGGACATCTTTCAGCACTCGCCCTTTGGCGACATCCTGGTTCATCAAGTCTCTCTCTTTATCCGGAGAGCCCTGGCCGGACTACGGACAGGAAGGTTGGGATGCGGACGACGAAGAAATTCAACGCCCACCCACCACCCACTTTGTAGCCACTGTCGACGATCTAACCAACATGCTAGACTACGACTCCGAAGACATCGATGGTATGGACGACGATGCCGGAGACGACCAAGACCCAGCGCCTACAGGGCACTGGAAGGCCACCTCGTCATATGACATATATATGGTGGACATCCCAAAAGATGGGAACGGCGATGGAACAACGGAGGATGACCCCTCCAAGAAACAGCCGAAGCGCAGACGTCAGCGGCGCCGCTCTAAATCCCGCCACAATAAAAACGGTGATTTCGGCATGGGAGATAATAACACCCGGACAAGGTTGCGAAGAGAACCCCCTCCAGCAGGACTCAGCGCAGGAGGAGGGAGAAGCAAGCCCGCACGACAGTGCGGCAGAAAGAGAGGTTGAGGACGATAATTATGCGCCTCCCTCCGAAGATGAGGCAAGCCTCGACGATGACGAATTTGTCGTGCCTGAGGATCCCGCCGAACAGGAGCGTTTCAAACGCAGGCTTATAGCCACGGCAAGCAGCCTCAAGAAAAAGCAGCAGCTTAGAGCTGATCAAGACCTGCTAGCTGATAGATGGACTGAAGTCCTTGCAGCCGAGGAGTATGAACTCGAACGCCCCTCCAAAAGCTACCCCAAACGCAGGCCGTTGCCTCGACTAGAGGAGGAAGCACCCATGTCACCAGCGCATGACATGGCAGACCGGCCACCCCGTGGCCGCGACAGAGAAGCCTATCGGCCTTCCGCTCAAGCCACACCCCGACGCTGCTCAAAAAGTAGCAAGGCACGTGAAAACGCGCCGGACTTGCAAGATATATTGGAGGATAAGGCAAAACATACAAGATCGATCTACGGATCGCGTGGGCGCCCAACGACACGGGATGATTACTGTCACGCCGGATATAGCAAACCCGGCCGGGCCGAACACAGTAGACAAAGCTCATATGAGCTACATCGTGATATAGCCCAATATAAAGGCGCCGCACACCCACTATGCTTCACAGATGAAGTAATGGATCATCAAATCCCCGAGGGCTTTAAACCCGTAAACATCGAATCATACGATGGTACTATAGATCCTGATGCGGATCGAGGACTATCTCCTCCATATCCACATGGCCCGCGGTGATGATCTACATGCCATCAAATACCTCCCACTTAAGCTTAAAGGGCCAGCTCGACATTGGCTCAATAGCTTGCCAGCAGAATCAATTGGTTGTTGGGAGGACCTGGAAGCCGCATTTCTTGATAACTTCCAGGCCACATATGTGCGACCACCAGACGCCGATGACCTTAGCCACATAATTCAGCAGCCAGAAGAATCGGCCGGAACAATTCTGGACACGGTTCCTCACAAAGAAAAATCAAATCGTTGATCGTCCGGGATGCACGAGGCCCTTGCAGCCTTCAAACATAACATCCATGACGAGTGGCTTGCCCGGCACCTAGGACAGGAAAAGCCGAAATCTATGGCAGCCCTCACAACCCTCATGGCTCGCTTTTGTGCGGGAGAGGACAGTTGGCTAGCTCGAAGCAACAACTTGGCCAAACATCCTGATAGTTCGGATACCAAGGACAGCAATGGCAGGTCGCGTCGCAACAAGAACAAGCGTCGCATCAACGGCGATAATACTGAGGATACGACCGTCAATGCCGGATTCAGAGGCTCTAAACCCGGTCAGCGGAAGAAGGCATTCAAAAGAAATACCCAGGGCCCGTCCAACTTGGACCGCATACTCGATCGCTTGTGCCAGATACATGGCACCCTCGAAAAACCAGCCAATCACCCCAACAGGGATTGTTGGGTGTTCAAGAAAGCAGGCAAGTTAGGTGCCGAACTCAATGACAAGGGGCTGCATAGCGATGACGAGGAAGAGCCCCGGCCGCCGAACAATAGAGGACAGAAGGGTTTTCCCACACACGTGCGGACGGTGAACATGATATACGCAACCCACATACCCAAAAGGGAGTGGAAGCGTGCACTACGGGACATATATGCGACGGAGCCAGTCGCCCCAAAGTTCAACCCATGGTCCTCCTGCCCGATCACCTTCGATCAAAGGGACCACCCCACTAGCATCCGTCATGGCGGTTTCGCCGCATTGGTTCTTGACCCAATTATTGACGGATTTCACCTCACCAGAGTCCGATGGACGGCGGTAGCAGCCTGAACCTGCTTTATCAGCATACAGTGTGCAAAATGGGCATAGCCCCTCAAGGATTAAACCTACAAAGACGACCTTTAAAGGCGTCATACCGGGTGTAGAGGCCAGTTGTACGGGCTCGGTTACACTCGAAGTGGTCTTCGGATCCCTGGATAACTTCCGAAGCGAAGAGTTAATCTTCGACATCGTCCCATTCCGCAGCGGCTATCATGCACTGCTCGGACGAACCGCATTTGCAAAGTTCAATGCGGTGCCGCACTACGCATAGCTCAAGCTCAAGATGCCAGGCCCTAGAGGAGTAACCACGGTCAATGGAAACACCGAACGCTCTCTCCGAACGGAGGAGCACACAGCGGCCCTCGCGGCGGAGGTACAAAGCAGCCTCTCACAGCAATTCTTGAGTCCGGCCACTAAGCGTCCGGACACTGTCAAGCGCGCCCAGAGCAACCTACAACAAGACCACCTGGCACGATTCAAGCACGAGTAGCAATCCGGCTCCAACCCCAGCCCTCGCGAAATTGTGAAGCTAGTATTACGCATACATAATTACGCTCTGGAGATACCATGGGCATATGGTGAGGGGCAAGACATCGGCACGCCAAGAATGCGGCTCAACCGCACCAGGGGCTCCCGTTTGTGTCATTCTTTTTCTTTTTTCCCTTTTTCTTTCAGGACTCCGTCTTTGAGAAGTCCTGTCCGGCACTAGAATCGCCGAACTCACGATGCAACAACCAGGGAAGCAGTAAGCCTCGTCGAAGTGTTCAGGTGGTATCTATTACGAGCATTATACTTGTTTTACATACCATCCCACAGCTTACCCCTGGAGGGGGACATGTTAGATAGTCCTATCCCTTGCTTATCGCACTATTTGTATCGTTCTGCTCCCATTGCAGTACCTTTTCGAATAAATAATACATTGCTTTCGCTTATTATTGCTCTACTTCCTTTATATATACATATGTTCATTTCACGACATGCTGCAACCGTACACTTTGGTAGTGCGGCCAATACACCGAGGGCTTAAGTATCCCAAAATTATGGTGTGATAAGTGCGAACACTTTCACAAGTGCGGCACCCGAACTTATAGCATTATATGAATTGGCTCCGAATCATGTCTTGGGTCAATAGTTGGGTTTGCCGGCTCCGTGTTTTGGTACCTTACGTTACGCTATATCGGCTAAGGTAGCACCGGAGAACCATCGCGATTGTGCCCAGCTTATGCTGGGTCGAGCACCTCGATGGAGAAAGCTAAAACTGACCGTCATGGTAAGGCGAGAGCCGATCGCTGTTCGAGAGGTTTTTCGGGTCCCTAAAGACTTATGCCGCTTAGAGCGAGGAACCGAATTGTCCGGCCAAGGAGTGGATAAGCGCCCGAACTCGGTCTTCCGAATACTAGGGGCTTCACCAAAATTTAAAATTATAGAATTATATGGCTAAGTGAGAGTGTTCAAGCATTATAAGTCTGGTTGCCTTGTTCGTTGTGTTGAGCGCCTCCCTAGATGGACCCAAGAATGGGAACAAGAGCGCTCAAGTTTATCCCGAACACCCAAGCACTCATGGCATGCGGGGCGAAGCCAACGACTTGCCATCTCTCAAATTTGATAAATGGCCGCACAGAAGGTAATATTTTAAATTAATAAGCGTTGCTTAGCGCATATGAACAAGTTTCCAGCATACAGGATAACAAATGCGAGTTTATTCAAAAATTACATCTTTGGTGCACTCATCCGCTATTCGGCGGCCACCCTTCAGGAGGCCCTCATAGTACATTTCGGGCGTGCGATGCTCATGGCCCTTCGGTGGCCCGTCCATCACAAGCCTCTCCGCATCCAGCTTGCCCCAGTGCACTTTAGCACGGGCAAGGGCCCGGCGAACACCTTCAATGCAGACGGAGCGCTTGATGACTTCAAGCCGCGGACAGGCATCCACCAGCCGCTGCACCAAGCCGAAGTATCTCCCGGGCATGGTCTTCAATGGCCATATCCGCGCTATAAGGCCCTTCATGGCCTGTTCGGCGACCTTATGGAGCTCGACCAGCTGCTTCAGCTGGTCGCTCAGGGGTACCGGATGGTCGGCCTCAGCATACTGAGACCAGAACACCTTTTCCGTCGAGCTCCCCTCCTTGGCGCGGTAGAATGCGGCAGCATCAGACACACTAGGGGCAAATCTGCGAATGCTCCTGGAGAGCTCCGAATCCGGGTAAGTAATAGGTAATTTACTTTTACATTCTTGCTTTGCATAAAGAATGCCTTACCCGCCGCTATCTTCTTTAAAGACTCAATTTCTTGGAGGGCTTTTTGGGCCTCGGCCTAATCAGCTTTGGCACTCTCAAGAGCCGAGGCGAGCTCGGACTCTCGAGTCTTCGAGTCACGCTCCAAACTCTCGTGTTTTTCCACGAGAGCTTGGAGCTCTTACCGTACCTTGGCCAGCTGGCCTCCCCCTTCTCTCGCTCGGTGCGTTCATGAGCCGCTTTGTTTTCGACCCACGGACACCGCTTCCTTGTGGTCGCCACCTCGTTTGTGGCCCCTGCAGTACCAAGTTATTCCTGTTATTTTTGCAACCAAAACCTTTTCTATAAGGTATTTCTTTAATAAGGTATTAATTACCTTCCTTGTCCTCGAAGCTGCTTCTTGGCTTGTCCGAGCTCGTTCTCGGACCGCCGAGGTTCTGCTTTAATGCATTGACCTCCACAGTCGGTCGGCAGAGGTCGGCCAGCGCCTGCATTCCCATATTGACATACTTATGTTAGACTCCTGCGTATATCTTTTAGATCCTTAGTCCGGCTTTTCTTTCCTAACACCGAACTAAGCATCGAGAACTACCGTCTATGCGGTTATATTTTTACATATTCTAAAACTTACCTCAAAGCCTCGTTAGAAGGCTGGTACAGGCTTGATCGATCCGCTCTTGGCGGACTGAACTGTCCGGATCACCGCACTCATAACGGTGCGGTGCTCCACCTTGATGGAAGCGCCGTTAAGCGCCTCCAGTAAGCTATCCGGTGCCTCCGGTTGGATGGAGGACACCGGCGGCTTACCCTTCTTCCGAAGGGTCCGCTTGCCGAACTCCGGAACCACTGACGGTTCCGGTATGGAGACCGGACAAGGGTCGGGCCTAGAGCCCCTGGGGGTCTTGCCCCCAGCGCTGAGTCCTGGGGTTGCCTTGTGGCACCTCCTGCGCTACCTCCTCTTGACCAAGCCCCTCTTGGGGCCCCGCCGCGGCGTCGTCCACAGCGTGAGGTGAGGAGGCGGTCGGAAGCGAGGTACTCTCCATTTCCGACGAGCCCAGGGACCCGCGCGATGAATCGGCGAACTCGCCCTTGGGGGGGCTGCACGGTTGTTCGACATTAGAGAACACTCTGCAATAATAAAAAGCCATGGGTGTCCGGACACTCACGATCTCGCCAGGGGCTTGGCCCTTGTAGGCCAATCCTCCTCGTCATCGTCGACGTTGGTGGAGAAGTCCGGAGGAAGGGTTCTTCCCTTCTTGGACCCTCCGGCCTCCCCAGTGGGGGCGGCCTTCCTTTTCTTATCCTCCCCCCTGGGGGATGAGCTTCTTCTTCTTCCTCCTCGTCTTCATGAGAAGATTCCGCTTCGGAATCTAACAACACCTGGCGTCGGGAGCTCCTTCGAGTTCCCGTGGCCTCCTTCTTGGCCTTCTTCTCCGGCACCACATGGGGTGCCGGAGCCAGCAGCCCTGTCAATCTGGCGTCCTCCGGATCTTCTGGCAAAGGAGCCGGACAGTTAATCTGTCCGGACGTCTTCAACCAGTCCTGTCAAAGATTAGGGAATTTTAGATCCCACATAGAGTCAATCTATGAAAAAAGAGTCCCGTAAAGGGTAAAATAACTTACCTCGCCGGCATGACGCCAGCTGCGAAATGTATCCGCGATCTTTGGTAGCGGATGCTTGGGCTTCAGCGCCCTTGAACAAGACCTTCCGTGCATCTTCGTACGTAGTGTCGAAGAGCCGGCTCAAGGTTTGGTGCTGTGCCGGATCAAACTCCCACAAATTAATGGCCCGTTGTTGGCATGGGAGAATCCGGAGGATGAGCATCACCTGGATTACGTCGACAAGCCTAAGATTTTTGGCCGCCAGGTTTCGGACGCATGTTTGGAGTCCGGATGTCTCGTCCAAATTCCCCGAAGTCAGGCCCGTCTCTTTCCATGACGAGAGCCATGTGGGGAAGCCAGATCTGAATTCGGGGGCCACCGCCCATTCGGTGTCGCGGGGCTCGGAGATGTCGAACCACCCCGATTGCCACCCCTTTATTGTCTCCACGAAGGCGCCTTCGAGCCATGGGACTTTGGCCATCTTGCCAACCATGGCGCCTCCGCACTCCGCTTGAAGGCTGCCCACTACCTTCGGCTGGACGTTGAAGATCTTCAGCCATAAGCCGAAGTGGGGTTGGATGCAGAGGAAAGCCTCGCACACGACGATAAACGCCGAGATGTTGAGGATGAAATTCGGGGCCAGGTCGTGGAAGTCCAGGCCGTAGTAGAACATGAGCCCCTGGACAAATGGGTGAAGTGGAAAACCTAGTCCGCGGAGGAAGTGGGGAGAAACACTACCCTCTCATGGGGCCCGGGGGTTGGAATAAGCTGCCCCGCTTCGGGCAGCCTGTGCGCGATGTCGCCGAACAAGTATCCGGCCTCCCATAGTCTTTTGATGTGCCCCTCCGTGACGGAGGAGGCCATCCACCTGCCTCCCGCTCCTGACATGGTTGGAGAAGGTTGAGGTGGGATGTGCGGACTTGGGCGCTAGAGCTCGAGTGCGCGTAAATGGATAAGCAAAGGAGGAAGAAGGCGTAGGTGAAAAGGTGGATCCTTATCCCCTTATATAGACGGACGAAGCTATGCGTCCCCCACCAGCCTGGTAAAACTTGCTTATTTCCCAAGCGCCGTAATCAATGGCGCGGATGGGTTACCCACGTCCGTATTGATGAGAATCTCGGAATAAGGGGGCACGATCTATGCTTTGATAAGACGTGCCAAGGAAACCGCCTCGCTAAACGCGCTGAGGTGGAACAGTAAAAAACGATTCATATAAAGGCTTGGCCATGGTGTGATGTCATGCCGCGGAATGCGTCAGCAGATCTGTGCAAAATTTATTCTCTCTACGATGTTATGTGGAACTTGTTTTGCAGAGCCGGACACTATCCTTGTGTTCAAAACCTTCTATGAAGTATTCGGAGGAGGAACCCGCCTTGCAATGCCAAGACAATATGCGCCACGGACTCGTCGTCATTGAAGCCTGGTTCAGGGGCTCTTGAGGAGTCCCGGACAAGGGTGTCCGGATAAGCCGGACTATCGTCACGGCCGGACTCCAAGACTATGAAGATACAAGATTGAAGACTTCGCCCCGTGTCCGGATGGGACTTTCCTTGGCGTGGAAGGCAAGCTTGGCGATACGGATATGTAGATCTCCTACCATTGTAACCGACTACATGTAACCCTAACCTATCCGGTGTCTATACAAAACCGAGGGTTTTAGTCCGTGGACGAACAACAATCATACCATAGGCTAGCTTCTAGGGTTTAGCCTCCTTGATCTCGTGGTAGATCTACTCTTGTACTACCCATATCATCAATATTAATCAAGCAGGAGTAGGGTATTACCTCCATCGAGAGGGCCCGAACCTGGGTAAAAACATCGTGTCCCTTGTCTCCTGTTACCATCCGCCTAGACGCACAATTCGGGACCCCCTACCCGAGATCCGCCGGTTTTGACACCGACAAAGGGCTTATAAGAAAATAATCACAATGAATATCCAGGAGGTAGAACCGTCCCAAGGATACTCAATAATCCAAATAATATAAAGGGTAGTCCATAATAATAATAACAATAATAATAATCATAAGTCACAAGTCATGATCCATGTTCCAGTTTAGTAGTTTCTCCTTCGAAGACCGACACTAAGACCGACACTTGACCCATCATGACTGTAGTCCTTACCCATGGACATGGCTATTCGAATCGATTTAATCTCTGCAGAGGGTGTACTCTTTACCCACGAGTAACAGATTCCTTCAGTCTATCGGGACTAATTCCGTCTATGGTCTTTTAATTGAAAACACACCTGACCCGCACACACCAGCTTAACTTACCGGTGTCTAGAATCACCAACGACACCTGTTAAGTGAAACTCTAATTGGGGAGGCTACAACCTCGCGTAGCATGGGATCAAATTTATATCGCGCGCTCTAAGGGGTGCCCCCCTCTCGGTCCCAACCGGAAACACACCTGCCCCTGGACCAGGTGGCATGCCTACCGGATGCATCTGATATCTTCCACCATGGCCTCTCTGTACGGTGTGTGCTAGGAAGGGGTTGACAACTTACTGAACCGTACCCTACCTATGGTAGGGACACGTGGTAGTACGAAACAAGTATGGGGCTTACTGGAACAAGACTCGATCTACGGTCGACTCAGGAGGTTTAAAAATTCCCTGCAAGATATGTATAACAAATATATTCAACCGGACATAACCGTCTCGACGAAGACCGGAGACAAGCCCATGCCTACCCAAGGCAGAGGCTTTCCCGGTTTCTTTCCGGCAGGCATGCAAGGCATACGAGGACGATTACCGTCACAAGTATATCCATTTCTAACTGCAAGGAAATCTCCAATATGCATGCATGCAATGCTCGTATCACCACATAAAATAACGAGTTCTCCGTATTAAGGTGTTGTTATAATCGTGTCAACAAACACACAAAAACATTATGCCAGGGTTCAGAATGCTTGCCTTCAAGTTGTTGAGAGGCAGGGTGCAGTCCAAAAAATTTGAAAGTTTTCTCCTCCTTCCAAAAATCCTATTTTAGAAAATATTCAAATTAACCCATAGTTTCAAAATAGTACAAAAAGTCGTCTGAATTTTTTTCAAATAAATATGAAAATGAACTAGGAAAATTTTGAGAAAGGTAGGAAAAACAATCAAATCATTTGGAGTTATATTTAAAAAGTTAGAGCCAGTCAAAGTTTAGTCAAATTTCTGGTTTGAAATAAAACAGAAAAAGAAAACAAAACGTTTTGAATAGATACACGTCGAAGGCGTACTCTGCTGTTTACGCCTTCACTTATCTAGCCGGGACTGGCGCGTGGGTCACTGACAGTGGGTCCACGGGCCCCACTGGTCAGGTTTGACCAGTCGTTTCTCCCTCCTCTTCCTCTGCCCGAGCGGAGGCGGGACTCCGGCGATCGCCGTCGACGAACAGCGTCTCCCCGCAGGATTCTGAGGGCGGGGATGAATCCGCCAGTCCAGGGCGGTCCTCCCGGTGGTCTCTAGGCAGGTGGGGACGAGGGGAGTCGCCGGCGACGAGCTTCGCGGTGGCCGGTGGCTTCGGGAGCAATGGGGGGTTTGGGCTACGGTGGCTCCCGGTCGAGGGTGAGGGGAGGGGTGGCTCCGCACGATCAAGGCGAGTCGGACCGTGGTGTTGGGAGGGCAGGGGAGGCTCTGATTGCGACGCATGGCGCTGGAGGGTGGCGGCGGCTTCACTGGCCGGAGATGGGGAAGACGGCCTCCCGCCGTCGATTGCTGGCTGTGGGGGGCCAAGGGGGATGGCACGGGGTTGCTTGAGGGTCGGACGAGCTCGGGGGGCCTCCATTTATAGTGTAGCTAGGTCGGTTCCGCGGCCGTGGGTGAGAATGCCGGCGAACCGCCGCTCAAGCAGCAGGGGACATGATGGCGACGGCGCTATGACAAGCTTGTGGATGAGCTCGGATCGCTCAGAGGGCAGCCGGGCGCCTGGTGGCTAGGGCGGCGCTTTTCCGGGCAGGAGCCCACTGTGGCCGGCCGCTAGCCACCGTGGCCGACCTGACGGCGGCGCTATAGGGCGCCAGGGGCGGCCCTGCAGCAAGGGAGGGGTCGGGGCGTGCTGGCGGCTTGTGTCGATGGCACTGTAGGGCGCCAGGAGGGGCCAGGGCGAGTGCGGAGGGGAGGCAATGGGACGCGGCTACTCGTGCGCACGCACATGCAAAACGCACGCTCTGTCCGTGCCCAGATCGTGCACGCCAGGAGCTCGACGAAATGCCAGCATGTGCTAGAGGTCTTGGGTGAGGCGGGCAATTAGCAGGTCTAGGTTAGAGGCATCTAGGAGTTTAGTGGACAAGGTTGCTGGGTCAGTGGATCAAGCATATAATGCAAACTCAAAATCATGCCAGAACTGGCCATGCACTCAAGGTGCTTGACAGAATGCCAAGGGCATCTAGGCAACTCTTGGGGTGGTCAAAATCTCCAGATCAGAGTCTCTTTAGGTGTAGGTGATGGTGGCCGGGTTAGTTAGTCAAGACTAGAAACTTGATAGTGCAAGTTTTTGAGAAAATCAGTTCTGGACAGAAACTAAAATCTATCATTCCATGGACCAAAAACACTCCAATAGGTCCATTCTCTTGGACTTAAAGGTTTTGCAGGGTTGTCTATAAGTAGGCAAAAGAATCATGGGAAAAAGGGCAAGTTAAAATGTGGTTGCAGTAGGAAATGTCAAACTGGACCAGAGAGCAAAAGAGGATGATTTGCTCAAATTTTCCAAAGAACACCAGTGGGTTTTTGCACAAAGTTGAATTATATACCCCTACTGATCTCCACTAATTTTGGTGGAAGTTTTTAAATAATATTTAAATAGGTTGTAGTGCAAAAATGCAATCTGGACCAGATTAAAAAACTTGGTGTAGAGCTCAAATTCTCCAAATACTAAAATATCATTTTGCACAAATGTGATTTAGGGACATCATATGTAATCCCCAAATTTTGGTGGGATTATTAAATGAATTTATAAAAGGGTTGCAGTGCAAATGGGACCCTAAAACTTATGAAAACCATTTTGGAAAGATAAAGCTCAGGGAAAAAATAATTATATAAATAATCCCACTGATAAAAGGATTGTTTTATTGAGAGAGTATATAAGTCCAACAATACTTTTTTTTGAAAAGTTTTTACTTGGGGTGAAAACCCCACAATATCTAAGGAAAGAAAGGTTCTGAAATCAAAAGATAAAACCAGAAACTAAAAATTAAATCTCCTTGCAAAATTTTAATAAACAAATCATGGTTAAATTTTTGGGGTGTTACACAACGGCGGTCTTGGGCATGGAGGGTTGAGAGCGAATTTCTTCATATACTTGGGATTAACATATCTGTACTCCCTCCATTCCCGTGCCCATCTCCTCTCTATCCTTTGTATGCGCACCTTGCACTAATTCTTGTCCTCCTTGCCAAATTTGGCCTTGTCATTGTACAAAAGTAGGGGCTCTGCTTTTGACCCCTTTACTTGTGCACGGGCAGTCAGAGGCGCCCGCCACGGCCACGCACAGACACGGCAGGAAAG
This sequence comes from Aegilops bicornis, assembly GCA_021605145.1. Taxonomy (NCBI): domain Eukaryota; kingdom Viridiplantae; phylum Streptophyta; class Magnoliopsida; order Poales; family Poaceae; genus Aegilops; species Aegilops bicornis. The sequence continues at coordinate 141,227,655 of CM038672.1, forward strand.
GGAAGCCGAAGAGAAGCCGAAGCCACAGAGGCAAACGAAGCAACAACAAGAAGCAAGGACACAAAGATAAGATAGGCGTAGCAGGTTCCCCCGGCAAGGACCCTTGCCAGAGCAGCCTCAGTAGCCCCGGCAAGACCCTTGCAGGGGCAGCTCGCCCGCGCCAGCCAAAGTGTGCCACCCTTGAGCCCACCAATGCTTGACAAATGCGTCGGGGCAAGGCTCGGGAGACACCTCTGGTGGTGGCATGCTGATCTTTGTGAAGACAAAGAAGAGACAAGATCAAATAAGGATAGGGAGGCAACCATCCTCACCGAAGAAACCCACGAGACCCCCGGCAAGATCCTTGCCAGGGAGGCCAACGCGCCACGGCAAAACCCTTGCCGGGCCACCCGGCAAGACCCTTGTCGGGCCACCCGAGAAGGCCCTCGCCAAGCGCACCGGCAGGGCCACCGCCAGGCCCGCGCCAACCAAGTCTTCACCGCTGTTCGCATGCAGCTGCCGACCCAACCAGCTGGGCAGGCACCTGTGTGGCAGCATGCAATCTTTCGTGGAGGCTCCACCACCGCGCCACCTGAGCTGCCTGCCCGCCTACATGGAACCGCATGCATCGCTAGCCAGAGCACATGTCGAAGCGAGGGGGAGCGGCGACGGACGGGACGGGACGGGCCTCACCCCCGTCCCCGATAAAGCGAAGGGACACCTAAGCCTCGGATTAAATGCGTCTTGTCCTGTAATACTAGCGATAACCTCACAATGCTATCGCACTTTCCACCTCCTGTGTGCCACTGTGGCAGCCCCTTTCGCCTATAAAAGGAGGCCCATGGCACACAGATAAAGGATTCGGCTCTTTCGAACCCCGCAGCACCCAGAGCTAGTTCAAGAGCTCAAGAACACTGAATATATCCACCAAAGCAGGATCCTAGGGTTTTACTCATCTTCGCGGCCCGAACCTAGGTAAATCCCTTTGTGTTGTCTATTAGTCCCGCTCTTCTCACGATCTCCGCACCTCGCAACTGCACAAGGGATTCCAGTGATCCCATAGGTGTCGTTTTCCACCGACATCTTTGGCGCGCCAGGTAGGAAGGTTGCGCTATTGTGAGGATCTGGCCTAGCAGTCGACGTAGCGGTTCTCCATCGCCACGGCTCCTGCGGGGAAGGCAACACTCCCCATTGGCACGAGGGATGCCGACGCGGTGACGAGAGAGCTAAGTCATGCTGAATTTTGAGTTTGCATCCTTAAATATAAAGTTATTGTCCTCGACGGTTCGGCCTTTGTATGGAGAGCCTGTACGCAGAGGGGCCCTCCAGCGATCGGCAACGCCCTTGTTCTGTTTTGAGTCCACTCAACAGCTCAAGCGGCTGCGTCGGGAGCGGCAGGGTAGCCTTTCGCCATCGGCAACGCTTTCGGTTCTGATTCGAGTCAAGCTCGACAGATCGAGTGGCCGCGCCAAGGGTGGTGAGGTGCTTAGCCCGGCAACCAGCACACCCGACAGGCTAATGACGATCCGTCCTCAAAGCGCTGCCCTGGGTTTACTTGCCGGCAAGCTTACCCAGTTGACGTGGGGCGGACATACAAAGAAAAATCGAACAAGAAAATAACATGCATAGTTTCAGGGGCATCACAGAGTTGTATTACACAAATTGTCGCCACGGTTCTAACTAAAGATAGCATTGTCTTGGTCATGAACCTGTAGCGGCGACGGAGAGCGGGACGCCTAGTCCCGGCGCTGGCCCTCCACCCTCTTGATTTTGTCAATGCGGCTGAGGATGGGGTGGATACGCTCATTGAGTGTCGCGATGTCGGCATCCTGCGGCAAGCTCTTCAGCACGGCTCCAAAATCGAGGTCAGGGTGCCAGTGCGCGATCTTGGTGAGCACCCTGGTCATGGTCCCCCGGCAGAGTATCCGGGATTCCTCGGCCAGGGAGGCCGCCTGGTTGGAGTGAAACCGCTTCAGGGCGCCGACAACCTTCTCGAAGTATATGGTGAGGTTGGCGTTGGGGCTCAGGCTCGCTTCAGGGGCGTACCCCATCTCCGGCATCCCCATAATGGCCAGCTAATCGGCGGCTGAGTTTGCAGCGGCGGCAAGGCGCCCGAGCCAGCGTTTATCGCCCGCCTTGTAGTCCTTGAGGTTGGCGATCTCGTTCCTCAGCAGCTGCTTCTCCGTCTCCAGCTCCTTGGTCAGGAGTCCCTCCCGGGTCAAGGCCCCCGACAGCGTCTCCTCGAGCTCTCCCAGCTTCAGCTTGAGATCTTTGATGGAGGCGTTGGCCTCGGAGAGCTCTCCAGACTTGCTTATGATCTCGCCCTGCGCCACCGTCAGAGCACCATTGAGTGTGTGCTTCTCCTGGGCTAGCTTCAGAGCTTGCTCCTCCAACTCCTTCACCTTGCCGGCATGGGCCTGAGCCAGGGCATTGAGTGCCTCTGGATGCCTCCTCTCCAGCTCTTGAGTCCGCTGCAGGACGAGCTTGTCCACCTCTTCGTCCTTGCCGTGGAGCATGGCGGCAAGCTTCCCCTCGCGCTCGGCAAGGTCCTCCTCCTAGGTGTTCAGGGCGGCCTCGTGCTGATACCGGACGGCTTCGGCTTCATCGACCAGCCTCTTCGCCATCTCCTGGGCCTTCTTGATGTCGGCCAGCTTCAGGGCGAGCTCCACCTCACGGTTGGCCAGCTCACCACAGGCGGCCTTCGGCTAAATCTGAGCTTGGCGGAACCAGTCCTGCGCCTCGGCGACGCGCCTCCCAAAGTCCTCCCCCATCTTCTCCACCACCGCCGTCCTGGACTTGGCCTTGTCCAGGCGAGCACAGTGGAGCGCCTGGAGCTTCCGGAAGCTGGCGCCCATTGCTTGGAGCAGCTGCTCCTCCTGAGAGCCAGCGCCACCAATGCCCGGCTCGTCAACAACCTCGAGCCCAGCGGTGGCAAGCGCCTCCTCGTCAAACACCTCTCCCTCGAAGGGAGCCCTGGTGCTCGACGCGCCAAGAAGGTGGACGAAGAGGTCTTCACTGACCCTCAGGTACCTGCCAGAGCCCGAAGTAGTAGAGGAGGAGGGCAGGTCGCCAAACGCCCCCTCCTCGGCAGTGGCCTTGCCGGCTCCCTCGGCAGGCCCCTTGCCGGGCTCTTCGGTGGGCCCCTTGGCGGCATCCTCGGCGGCGCCCCTGGCCCCCTCCTCGGCAGCGATCTTCTCTGCCTCCGCCGCGGCATCCGCGGCAACATCCTTGATGGTGGCGTCGATGTCCTCTGGGGAGAGGCCTGGATCCCACGAAAGAGATAGGGCGGAGCCAAGATCGAAAGTCAATAAGGGAAAAGAAGAATACAAGAGGAAGTGGAGAGCGAGTGGCTTACCCGTGCCAAGCCGAGAGGCGGAAGCCCCTTCTTCGCCAAGGTCTGGCGTCAAGGCAAAGCCATCGGCACCTGCGTTCTCTTCCCCCTCCTCCGTGTGCATGGCCTCGGTGCTCGGTGTCCTTGCCGGGGACGCCCCTTGGGGCGGTGCAGTCAACAGGGGCGGCACAATCGGAGAAGCCCGCTGTGGCTCCCCTTGGTGCTACTCCTCTCCTGCATCCACGACACGGTTAACACTGAAGCATCACACACGACACGCGTTGATCGAAGGTGGGTGGTGGACTCATGCTGGGGGCTGGGCCGGGGGCTGCACTCTGGGCTGCTCGACACCACCAGAAGTGTACTGGAGGTGCCTGCCGAGGGCTGGCTGCTCGCCGAAACCCTGGCCCTCTTGATCCTCTAGGCCAGCGTCTCCACATCCCTGCAAGACGAAGATAGGTAAGCAACACCATCGGGTGGGGGGGGGGGAGTGCAAGGAATGAGGGAGAAAAGCAGAGGCTTACTCTTTGTTCTCTTCCTCCTCCTCCTCTGTTGCTTTCCTCTTCCGCTCCGGGCTGAGAGGCCCGAGCTCTCTCTCCAGGCTAAGAGGCCCGAAGTCAAACAAGTCACGCCGGATCCCTGCACCAATGTTTGCCGGCGAGGGAGGAGGCGATGGCATTTGGGCGCGCTTGGACGACGAAGAAGCAGGTGTCCTCTTCTTCGACGCCACGGCTTTCGTCGTTTTCTTCATCGCCACCGCCCTCGTCTGGCGCACGGGCACCTCCTGGGCTTACCGTAGCTGCACGGCCCAGTTGAGGCGGACCGGCTCGCCGGAGGTGGCCCGCCGCAGGACCCACCTTTCTCCGGTGATTGGAGGATCGGCGGTTGCGGTCCTCTCCTCCTCGCCATCCTCCTCTGACGACCCGTCGGCGGCATCCTCGACGAGGGGAGCCCCAGTGTCAACACCGCTGGCCTTCCCAGCAGCTGCTGCCCACCGGGCGAGCTCCACCTCCTCCGCCTCCCCCACGGCCTTGTCCACCACGCCGCTGGCGCTGCCGGCCTCCTTGACGAGCTTTGCCTCCTCCCCGGCAAGCCTCGCCTCCTCCACCCTGGCGGCAATATAGTCCAGCTCTGCCGGGGACGTGTCCAGGATGAGCCGCAGCTCGTCGGTGATGTATATCTCATGTAGGGTGTCGAAGAACTCCTGCACCATGAGCTCATCCGGCTCGACCCAGTTCGGGTCGAGGCCATGCGCGTTGAAGAGCGGCATCATGGCGATGATCTTGTTGCGACAACAGTTATTGCTCAGCGGGACCACTCCCGTCGGCAGCTTGAAAACAGGCTCCTTGTCGACCTTGCCGGCCTTCGCGGCAGCCCTGACAAGCTTGTTGGACCGCTCGACCTCGCCCACGTCGTCGACCTCGAGCTGGAAGATTCGCTGGCAAAGATGGGCATGTCGCAGCATCGTCAGGTTGTTGTTGAGGCCGGGACGGAGCCTCATGATGTCAGCGGTGTTCACGTAGAGCCAGGCCGGCCTCCCCTTGTTGTGCAGAGGGGCAATCCGGCGGCGGATGAAGTCCGCCCCAATCATCTCAAGGGTTAGCCCGACCTGGGTGAGCCGGAGAATCCTGGTGGTGGCGATCGTGAGCTTCACGTCGTCGACGTCGTCCCAATCGCCGCCACGGACCGGCGGCTTCTGGCGAACCTCGCAGAATGCTAGCGGGTCCTTCTCCTCAATCCAGCACCACCGGCCCCACCACTCTTCCCACCTCTCCCTCGTGGCGCCGTCCGGGTATGCCCCCTTGTCCCTCGGGATCCAGGCGACGCAACCAGCAATGGCGCCCCCTTTCTGGATTCGGGGAGAAGTAATGGCGGATGAGCGCCGTGCTGGGGTACACCCCGACGAAGCCCTCGCAGAGATGGGCGAAGAGGGCCATGCACGCCACAGCATTCGGAGTAAAATCCAGAAGGCGGAAGCCATAGGTGTGCATGATATCCTTGAAGAAACCGGAGAAGGGGGGACAAAGCCCGCAAGAGAAATAGTCGACGAAGAAAGGGTACCGATGCGGGGAGGGCCCGGCACTGGCAGGAACGACGGTCGTGGCCGGATGACCCATCTTCTCTCCCCATGTCTTCACGACCCACAAACACTTGAACATCTCCCGAAGCTCGGGCACGCCAACCGTCAAGGGGAAGTAGGTGGACTGCGCCCGCCGTGCCACCAGCTCGCTCTCCGGCTACTCCGACGCGCCGACATCCTTCACCGCTCCCTTGCTCTTGGTGGTCTTAGGCGCCATGGCGACAACAGGAGGCGAAAAAGCAGAGGATGGCGGAAGCACGGCGGCGATGGCGAAAGTAGAGAGTCTCGAGAAGAAGGGGGCGGTGGTTCTGAGATTGGAGGAAGGCGCAGGGAAGGGGTAAAGTGAGCAGCGCGCCCGCGGTTATTCCTTTTTATGGGGAAGGCGCGGGCCGCCTCCTTTCCCATTAACTGCGATGCGACGCATGCATGCCGGCACTGTCCCACGCATGCCTCCCAACGTCATGCGCGCGCACGACCCCCACGTTGCGTGTTCAACGCGGGTCGTGGAGAAGCGCAACGGACAAAACAGTGGCCGCGGTAAAAATCCGCCCCAACTGCATGCGCACTGTTCTGGGCCTGGCCCAACAACGCGCTACGCATATGTGTGGCCTAGGCCCAGGGGCTGCTGTCGGTGTAGAAAAGTGGGGGCTCTGCTTTTGACCCCTTTACTTGTGCACGGGCAGTCAGAGCCTCCCGCCACAGCGACGCACAGACACGACAGGAAAGGGAAGCCGGAGAGAAGCCGAAGCCACATAGGCAAATGAAACAACAACAAGGACCAAGGCCACAAAGATCATATAGGCGTAGTAGGTTCCCCCGGCAAGGACCCTTGCCGGAGCAGCCTCAGTAGCCTCGGCAAGACACTTGCCAGGGCAGCTCGCCTGCGCAAGCCAAAGTGTGCCACCCTTGAGCCCACCAACGCTTGACAAACGCGTTAGGACAAGGCTCGGGAGGCATCTCTGTGGTGTCATGCAGATCTTTGTGAAGACAAAGAAGATACAAGATCAAATAAGGATAGGGAGGCCACCATCCTCAGCGAAGAAACCCACGAGACCCCCGGCAAGATCCTTGCCGGGGAGGCCAGCGCGCCATGGCAAGACCCTTGCCGGGCCACCCGGCAAGACCCTCGCCAAGCGCACTGGCAGGGCCACCGCCAGGCCCGCGCCAACCAAGTCTTCACCGCCGTTCGCATGCAGTTGCCGACCCAACCAGCTGGGCAGGCACCTGCGTGGTAGCATGCAATCCTTCGTGGAGGCTCCACCACCGTGCCACCTCAGATGCCTGCCTGCCTGCCTACATGGCACCGCATGCATCGTTGGCCAGGGCGCGTGTCGAAGCGAAGGGGAGCGGCGACGGACGGGACGGGCCTTGCCCCCGTCCCCGATAAAGCGAAGGGACACCTAAGCCTCGCATTAAATGTGTCTTGTCCTGTAATACTAGCGATAACCTTGCAATGCTATAGCACTTTCCACCTCCTGTGTGCCACTGTGGCAGCCCCTTTCGCCTATAAAAGGAGGCCCATGGCGCACCGAGAAAGGATTCGGCTCTTTCGAACCCCACAGCACCCAGAGCTAGTTCAAGAGCTCAAGAAAACTGAATATGTCCAAGAAAGCAGGATCGTAGGGTTTTACGCATCTTTGTGGCCCGAACCTAGGTAAATCCCTTTGTGTTGTCTACTAGTCCTGCTCTTCTCACGATCTCCGTGCCCCGCAACCGCAGAAGGGATTCCAGTGATCCCATAGGTGTCGTTTTCCACCGACAGGCCTCATTAGGAGTGCAATAATCCTTGTATATGTTATCAGGGATCTCGAAAGTAGTATTGACCTCAGGCCTCTTTCCACCCTTCTGTGGCTTCTTACCATCAGCCATTTTCTTCAGTTGGGGAATTTGAACAATGGAATTATCTGAAGATGTATGCAACTTTTCTTTGAGGAACGCTGCAAATGAGTTATGTTGATGAGAACCTAGTGTTTCAGCAGCAGACATGAGTACCTGTGAATAGAGTATAGTTGCAAGGAATTTGGAGAGGTCATATCCATTCTCAGAAGGTTTTTCAAAAAGAATAAGTTTGAGGAATTTGACCAGATGAGTCTTGAAGAATTTCACTAAGCGTTCTTTGTCTTAGGTTCCAGAGTTGTATAGATCAAAGATCCACACAATTGAGGAATCTTGAAGAAAAATTATTGCTTAGAGAAACGAATCAAGAGCAGATGACATGTGAGGTGTTCATTGTGTGAAGATTTGAAGAATAAACACCTTTGAAGATTTTTAAGAAAACATTTGAATCAAGGAGGGCAGTAAAAGTAACTTTTAATTACCCTTTATGAAGAACACGACGAATTGGGAAGTGTAGATGTGAAGTTCGTCAGTTCAGATCTTGCACGCCCTAACTCGATAGAGGAAGACAGCTACGACGGTGGCGGAGTGAAGAAATACGCAGCCGGTGCGAGTACGACGACGACGAGGTCGAGGCAGTGAAGCTCTTCCTCACCGGCGACGATGAAGGAGCGGCGACGCTAGGGTTTGAGAAGCTCGAGCGGGAGTGAGAACGAGCGGAGTAAAAATGAAGTGAGGAAGGGGAGGGGGTATTTATAGTCGGAGTAAAAAACTGTACGCCCGAGGAAATCAGACGAACATGCCCCTGACCCTTCTCATTCGCTTGACATGTGTCACCGACGTATTGAGAGGTGGCAATCATGTGAGATCGTGGGTGAATAGATATGTATTATCATGGGATGCGGAACGGTTTGAGCGGCAAAGCCGAAAATTTTAGATAAGTTAAAAGTTCCGTTCGCAAATTCGTCAGCTGTCAAGGACACAGTGAAGATTTTGAACGAGTTTCAAATAGAACGCACATGAAGAATTTGTGAAAATATAGGGTTGAGTTTAGCATAGAGGGGGAAGGGTCCGATCACATTCACTTAGCAGAAAAAGCAGCTTGAAGAAATAGCAATAAGTGAATCTTTGTCAGAGGACATAAACTCATATATATATATATATATATATATATATATATATATATATATATATATAATAGCCAATGAAGAAAAACGACGGAGACAGTGAAGACAGTCCAGAATTGAAGAATTTGAACAACTGAGGAATTTCAAAAAGTGAGGAAAAACTCAAATTGAAGATTTTCAACTTTTGGTGGTGGCGTGACCCACCGTATAAGAATGATGATTTCAGACACCGCGTACAATTGTCGTAGGGCTCTGAGAATCCAATTCTTCGTCAATTTCTTCACACTTAGAGTGTTAGTCTGCATTGATTGAAGAAAAACGTTTCTTCATGTGTTGCACATCTAAGTCATCAATTGTGCATAAGTGTTAGGATGAGTGTCCTTTTCAAAGAACATTCAAAGATTCTAGGATATTTAGCTCACACCTCAACTTGCTAAATCTCTTCTCATCCAAGGGCTTTGTGAAGATATCGGCTAGCTCTTCTTCAGTCCGTACATGCTCATTAGAGATGTCGCCGTTCCACACATGATCACGAAGAAAATGATGACGAATCTGGATGTGCTTTGTCTTCGAGTGCTGAACTAGGTTATGAGCAATCTTGATTGCACTCTCATTGTCACAGTAGAGAGGCACATTCTTCATGTTGACGCCATAGTCCTTGAGAGTTTGCTTGATCCACAGCAAGTGAGCACAGCAAGAACCAGCAGCAATGTACTCAGCTTCAGCTGTAGATAGTGATATGCAGTTCTGTTTCTTCGAGGACCAACAGACCAAAGATCATCCGAGGAAATGGCATGTGCCAGATGTTGACTTGCGGTCCACACGATCACCAGCATAGTCAGAGTCTGAATATCCAACGAGATCAAAAGACGAGCCCTTGGGGTACCATAATCCAAGTGTTGGTGTGTGAGCTAGATATCGAAGAATATGCTTCACAGCCTTATGGTGTGATTCCTTCGGTGTAGCTTGAAATCGGGCACACATGCAAACACTAAGCATAGTATCTGTCCTAGATGCACATAAATACAATAAAGAGCCAATCATGGAGCGGTATACCTTTCGATCGAAGTCGATAGAATTTTCATCAGTGCATAGATGGCCACTTGTGGGCATAGGAATTTTGACCCCTTTGCAATCTTGCATGCCGAATTTCCTCAATACATCCTTGAGGTATTTCTCCCGAGATATGAAAATGCCATTGCGCTATTGACGAATTTGAAGACCTAAAAAGAATTTAAATTCTCCCATCATAGACATTTGATATTCTTCACTCATCATATAGGCAAATTCATCACTGTAACATTGGTCAGTACAGCCAAAAATGATATCATCAACATAAATTTGGCACACAAACAATTCACCATCATAAGATTTAGTGAAAAGAGCTGGGTCGAGTGAACCGGGTTTGAAGCCTTTCTTCATGAGGAATTCCTTCAAAGTATCATACCACGATGCCATTCTGCTGAGAAGTATAAGGAGCAGATAACTCATGAGTAATACCAAGTTCATCAAGATAGTCATCAAGACCGGGATTCTTGAACTTAGTCCCATTGTCACTTCTGATGTGCTTGATCTTCACACCAAAGTTGGTTGAAGTCCTCGAGGAAAATCGTTTGAAGACTTCCTGCACCTCATGTTTGTAAGTGAAAATGTGCACCCACGTGTAACGAGAATAATCATCAACAATAACCAAGCCATATAGAGATGCATCATTTGTAACTGCAGAATAATGATTAGAACCAAAGAGATCCATGTGAAGCAATTCAAATGGTCGAGTGGTAATCATGATAGTCTTTGCTGGATGTTTAGCCTTGGTCATCTTTCCAGCTTCACAGGCTCCGCACAAATGATACTTGAGGAATTTGACATTCTCAATGCCAATGACATGCTTTTTCTTCGCAAGCATGTGCAGATTCCACATGCCAGCATGACCGAGTCGTCGATGCCATAGCCAGCCTTCCGAAGCTTTTGCAAGTAGGCATACGGTCGGTTGTGGTCCTGTAGAGGAATCAACAATATACAAGTCTCCTCTCCTAAAGCCTTCGAAGACTTTTGAATTGTCAGCTTCCATGATCACAACACAACGATATTTGCAAAGACAACAATCATATCAAGATCACAAAGCATTAAGACAAACATGAAGTTGTATCCTAAGGAATCGACAAGCATGACTTTGTGTAGGACCTTGAAGTATGTCTAGAGGGGGGGTGATTAGACTACTTGACCAATAAAAACTTAACCTTTTCCCAATTTTAGAGTTTGGTAGATTTTAGCTATTTTAGGACAAGTCAAGCAATCATCACACAATTCAAGCAAGCATGCAAAGAGTGTATAGGCAGCGGAAATTAAAGCATGCAACTTGCAAGAAAGTAAGGGGAAGGGTTTGGAGGATTCCAACGCAATTGGAGAGACGGATGTTTTTGGCGTGGTTCCGATAGGTGGTGCTATCGTACATCCACGTTGATGGAGACTTCAACCCACGAAGGGTAACGACTGCGCGAGTCCACGGAGGGCTCCACCCACGAAGGGTCCACGAAGAAGAAATCTTGTCTATCCCACCATGGCCGTCGCCCACGAAGGACTTGCCTCACTAGCGGTAGATCTTCACGAAGTAGGCGATCTCCTTGCCCTTACAAACTCCTTGGTTCAACTCCACAATCTTGTCGGAGGCTCCCAAGTGACACCTAGCCAATCTAGGAGACACCACTCTCCAAGAAGTAACAAATGGTGCGTTGATGATGAACTCCTTTCTCTTGTGCTTCAAATGATAGTCTCCCCAACACTCAACTCTCTCTCATAGGATATGGATCTGGTGGAAAGAGGGTTTGAGTGGAAAGCAACTTGGGGAAGGCTAGAGATCAAGATTCATATGGTAGGAATGGAATATCTTGGCCTCAACACATGAGTAGGTGGTTCTCTCTCAGAAATGGTAAGTTGGAAGTGTAGGTTTGTTCTGATGGCTCTCTCCCCGAATGAAGAGGAGGTGGAGGGGTATATATAGCCTCCACACAAAATCTAACTGTTACACACAATTTACCAAACTCGGTGGGACCAAATAGTTAAACTCGGTCGGACCGATTTAGTAAACCTAGTGACCGTTAGTGATTTTCGGTGGGACTGACATGCATCTCGGTGAGGCCAATTCGGTTAGGGTTGGGGCATAACGTAATCTCGGTAAGACCGATTACACAAACTCGGGCGAGACCAATTTGGTAATAAGCTTTCCGGAGAGTTGGTCGTAAACTCGGTGGGACCGATTTTCTCTTTTCGGGGAGACCGAAATGTAACAAAGGGAAACATAAAGCTTACAATGCAATCTCGGAGGAACCGATCGCTCACTTCGTTAGACCGAAACGTTACGAAGGAAAGAGAGATTGCAACCCCATCTCGGTGAGACCGAGATCCCTATCGGTAAGACCGATTTGCTTAGGGTTTGTGGCAGTGGCTATGACTTTTGGAATCGGTGGCGCCGGATAGAAAGAATTGGTGTAACCGATTTTGGCTTTAGGTTTAGGTCATTTGTGGATGTGGGAAAGTAGTTGAGGGTTTTGGAGCATATCACAAAGCACATGAAGCAAGAGGCTCATTAAGCAACACCTCATCCCTTCTCGATAGTAGTGGCTTTTCCTATAGACTCAATGTGATCTTAGATCACTAAAATGTAAAATGAAGAGTCTTGAGCTTTTGAGCTTGAGCCAATCCTTTGTCCTTAGTATTTTGAGGGATCCACTTTCATCATCCATGCCATGCCATTCATTGAGCTTTCCTAAAATAATAGTATTGGAATAGCATTAGCTCAATGAGCTATATGTTGTTATGAATTACCAAAACCACCTAGGGATAGTTGCACTTTCAATCTCCCCCTTTTTGGTAATTGATGACAACAAATAGATCAAAGCTTCGACAAATGATAATAAAATTTAAATAACATCGTCGCTTTGAGAAGTATGTGATAAGCAAGAGCTCCCCCTAAATTTGTGCATAGTTTTAGATTTGCTTTGGACTGCAAATGCACAATGAATTAGGTTCATGGGTTACTCATCCATGTCACATACATCTTGGTGGAGCGCTCAAAATAATAAACAATGAATACATGCACTCATCACCAAGCATAGTGAGTGATCACATAAGATAGATAGGATAATATCAAGCATGCATAAGTGTAGCTTATGATCAAACACATGATCATCAATGTCTCACAAGCATAGTATCTCAACCAAAAGCAAACAAAAATTGAAAAACCATCAAATAAAGCAAGGGAGAACAAAAGCAACACTCTCTCTCGCGAAGCCTATGATCTATACATTTTTCTCCCCCTTTGGCAACAAGTTACCAAAAAGTTCATAGAAAATGCATAGTGCTAGATCGACTCTCAGGCTTGATCTTCTGGTGGTGGAGTCCGGATAACACCGAGGACGAAAGCTTCAGTTGAAGTAGATGGAGCAGGAGCTGATGTAGATGCTAGAGCTGGTGGCACTAAGGCTGTAGGTGGTGCAGATGAAGTTGCTCTTGTGTCAGGAACTGGCACAGCATCTGACCTCTGGGCTCTGGGCACTTTGGCAAACACATTGGTGGTAGTCTTGCCCTTCCTCTCCTGCATGTCATCTTGTAGGTCCTCCACTTCGCATCAATCTCGCCATTTTCACATCTAAGTTATAGAACTTTTGTTCTATGATTCTCTCAAGCTCTCCTGATTTTGAGTTAGGTAGCCAATCCCTTCTCAATCCTCGTGGTTGATGCTATTAAGTATCCGAGCTGCTCCTGCTTGTTCTTCAAGAAATACTCAGATGCCTCCTCTTGAGTTGGTATCTTGGCAGCCTTCTCCCTCTTTGCCTTCTCCTTCTTCTCCTGAGCTTGAACTGATTGTGGATCATCTTCATTCATGACAACCTCATTGTCCTCAAAGTCTGGATAAAGTGGAAAGTGTTCCTTATCCAACTGATATTTTCCTGTGCCCATCTTTGAGTTTATCAATTCTTGAATCTGAGGTGCATATCCACAGCTCCTCTTCTCGATCTGCTGCAGTCCTCTTGATTGTTTCAATGATCGTGCTCATGACTTTGAACTTCGTGGCACATCAAACACATGCAACATGTTGATGGCATGCCCTCTGATCATGTTATGGTCACCAGACTTGGGCAACAAAGTGTGCCTCGTAATCCAATTTATGGTTGGCAACCCCGACAATGCAGAAAGTGAACTGATCCAAACTTGTGAGTCTCTAATGCCTTGTCTGGAATTTCCTTGTACATGTGAACCATTGAATTGTGACCCATCTTCTTCTTTGCATAAATGTCTAGGTCATCCTCATTCTCCTTGGGGGCATTGATCAGACTTGCCCATTCTTCAATAGTGGACTGGTACCTTGTACCTTCGCACATCCAAACTATTCTTCCATCTGGGTAAAAGTGTGATGTGGAGTAGAACTGCATGATAAGCTCATCATTCCAGTTGGTGAACTTCTGTCCAACAAAATCTGCAACTCCATAAGCAATAAAGTTGTCTTGCACTCCAGGATAGTGCTGTTCATTTCCTTGATGAATTTCCAGTCAACCCACCTCATGTCACAGACTATGGGCTTCTTGTCCAACAGAATTGTTTCATAGAAGTCCTGCTGTTCCTTTGTGTGGAACCTGTAGTCAACAGCAGTTCTTCTTCTTGAAGCATATGGATCTTCCATTCTCCACAGTCTCAGCCCTAAATCCTTCCTGATTCTCATGTCCTCAGCCACAGGATGGGCATCATTGTGGTCTGGTATCTTGGGCTTGAGCTTTCATAGAACCTGTCCTTCTTCATCTTCCTCATCAGCATCCTCAGGCACTGGGGCCTTGTTCTTCTCAGCAACTGGAATACTCCTGGTATTCCTCTTTGGTGCAGACTTGGCCTTGGGGGCAGCTTTGGGTGCTTCCTTGGGCTTAGATGTGGCAGCCCCTGATCTAATAGCATCACCCATAAGCTTAGGTGCCTTTGGAGCTGGTGCAGCAAGCTCTTCCTCTTCCATCATGGAAGGTTGACCAACAACTCTGGCCATGGTCTTCTTGACCCTTTCCTTTCTCTTCTTCCCTTCTGCAGCAGCTGGTTCTTTGGGTTGGGTTTCCAAAGAAGCTTGTGTAGACACTCTGGCTTTGGACATTGGTTGTCTTCCTGCAGGCCTTTTGGTCTTCATGCCTGGCTTTGTATTCTTTGCTGAGCCATATTCCTTTTTGAGTACTACTTTCTTGGAAGTTGCCTCATCTTCCTCAGCTTTGTAATCTTCATCCTCTGAATCTGAAGTTCTTTTCCTACTTTGCCTAGTTGCAGCCTTAGGCAAATTGCTAGGAGTACTTCTGCTCCTTCATCTGAAGTTGAGGGACTAGTGCCCTCACTCAAGTCCATCTGCTCTTCTGTCCTGTTCTGGCTATCACTTTGATCAGACATCTTGCAAAAGCTGATCTTGACCCTGTGAAGAGTTATAGATGAGATAGAAAATATGAGCATCACAAAATGCAGAGGTTTTTGCAAAAGAATGACTCAAAAGTTCAGTCTTAGTTTTCCACAGAAAGCATTTTGGATCCACCGATTTTCAAACTCGGTGATACCGAAGCAGTTTTGGGACCTAAACTGATGATCTCGGTTGGACCGAGTTTCAGTTTGGTGGTACCGAGACTGCTAGGGTTTCACAGAATCCTCAAATCGGTTGCACCGATTAGTAATTCTCAGTCGCATCGAGAGTCACTAGTGCAATGGCATAAGCCAAATCGGTGAGACCGAAGTTTTTCAACTCGGTGGGTCCGAGATGGTTTCGGCGGAAACCTAACCCTAAAAATTTGAATCACATCTAATCTATGAACTACTTTGGCTGGATAGAAGAGTTTCAATCATGGCAAGATTCAATATGAAAACAATGTTCCAGGAATCAGACGTGGATAGCACAAAGATTAAGTCCATACCCTAACTTGACGGTGGACTTGCTACGACGGCAACGGCGGGGACGTAATCCGTTGACGGAGGCGGAGACCAACGACAGGAGGCTGTTGGTGATGAGGAGACGATCGGGAGACCACGATGGCAGAGCGAGCTGTTGCGCGGGCGAAGGGTTTCAGAGAAATTTCCAAAATTTTGCCCGTGGCTATATATAGCTCGACCTCGCCAAGCAGGACCGAAAGTGGAACAACTCGTGGCACCGAGATGCATAAGCGTGTTCGATTCTGACAAATTGGTGAGACCAAAAAGTTCAAATCGGTTGCACCGAGATTGAAAACTTAGATCAACTTGATGATCTCGGTAGGACCGAAATGGAAGGATCGGTCAGACCGAGAATCACTAAGAGGTTTTGGAAGTTTAAGTCTATGACGAATCGGGGACTCCGAGTGCTCCTCACACGTAGTGGTTCGAATCGACTTGATCAAATTTTGTGATGTAGCATGAATAGAGTTTGAGACGAGAAAAGCATAGATAGCTAAAGAAGGTTCTTAGGCATTCTTGTCCATCCACTTGGCACAAAGAAAAGAATCCAAACAAACAAAACAACAAGTGGATGTCCTTGAATGAGTAAAATATGCACCAACATGCTCACACAATAAGATGGCAATTGAAATATGTGGCAAAGCATGCACAACCAATTTTAGCAACTATCAAGCAATTGGCGATGACTAGGTCATCTATATATGAGTATATTGACTTAGGAGTCAAATGAGAACATTTGATCATAGGTCATACTCATCGTTTAAGCTCAAGTGGGGTTACCACTTTTACATAATGCGTTAATGTGTTCACACCATTAGAGTTACTTTGACTCAATTCTTAGAGTTAAGCTCCCCCTAGATGTGAGATCCCCTTAGAGGGATGAACTAACCTTGGGTTTTGTCGATGATGACTTCATGTAGGTGTTGAAGATGTAGATGCTCAATGTTGATGTAGATCATTTGGAGCAATCCTTTGGAGTGAGTTGCACTTTCAACTTGCCTACATGGGTTAGTCCCACAAGGAATGCATAAGAATATCCATAGACATAGAGTGATGCACACACAAGATGATGTCCATGAAAACATTAGGTTACCTTGTCCCTTGCCTTACCAACATGAGGGTTTGTGACTCCTTGAACTAGTGCAAGATGTGAAAGTTGATTGCACTTGTTCTTGCCAAAATGATACGAGTGAAGAATGTTGGCGGAGTCACCCTCAAGAACTCTCTAGTTCTTCTTCTTCGGGATCCACATCATCTTGATGGGAATCCTTGGAGTTGTAGTTGTACTTGATGAAGTAGAACTTGACGTAGTCTTGGGGACCCACTTGAACAAGGCTTTAGGTGCTTCTTCAAATGCATCAATCTCTTCTTGAAGCTTGTCCTTGCCTTTGTTCTTGTGGTCTTGTGGTGGAAGATCATCTTGAGCTTGTGTCCCCTTGAAGGAAGTAGGATCATACTTCTCTTGTTGAGGAACAAACTTTGTCTTGGGGTATTGATCTTCTTCCCACTCAACTCCATTGGCGTTGAACTTTCGCTCAAAACCAACACCTTGATTCTTCCGTGCCTTCCTTGCTTGCGTACAATTTCCTCGAATTGCTTACTCCGGCAAGGCTCTTGTAAACATCTTTCTCTATAATTCCCTTCAATAAACTATTTTCTTGCTCAAGTGTAACTTGGCTAAGAGAATCATTAGTGGAATCAAGAGAACTACTAGAAGCAACAACATTGGATTTGGCATTATTATTGTTACTACTAGAGGAAGTATCTTTCTTATACTTGTTACTAGACTTGACTTGAGGCATGTAAGTAGATAAGAGTAAATGCTTGGCAATGTAAGAAGAACTTTTCTTGTGAAGATCATCATTGATTGCCTTTAAGAACTCATGCTCTTGCTCAAGATTGAGCTTTTCAAAGCGTAACTTCTCATGAGCCCTTGAAAGTTCTCAATGATCTTCGAAGATAGTTTCATGAGCCAACTTAAGAGTGTTTAGTTCTTTAGTTAGAAGCTCAATTTTCTCCTTATCATTGTCATTCGTTGGATTAGCATGATTAATTGACGTTTCATCATAGTATTCATCACTAGAGTTGTCAACAAGTAAATCATCATCCACAAGCAAGTCATCTTCATCACTATTAAAATCAACATACTCGGGATATGTTACCTTTGGACCTTTGGCCATGAAGCATCTTCCAACACCTTCATTTGGTGAGTCAAATATGTCGTAGGAGTTGGTTGACACAAGTGCTAGACTAGCAACACCTTCATATTGAGTATATTCGGAGTCAGAGTGATAGCTTCTCTCGGAGTGATTGTCGGAGTCGGAGCCGGAAACCCATTCACCAACATGAGCTTGATGTCTTCGTTTTGTGTAGCTCCTTGATGACTTGTCCTTTCTTTCCTAATCCTTACTTCTCCGTGAGGGTCTTCGTTCATAACGATCATCTCTACTCCTCCTCTCTCTTGGTGGTGATTCTTCTCTTTTGCTCCTTCTTCTTGGAGAATCTTCTCTTCTTTTGTAGGGTGCCGTACACTCATTGGAGTAGTGTCCGGGTCTCCCACAATTGTAGCAATTGCGCTCTCGACTAGAAGATCTCTTGTCATTGTAAGACCTTGACTTGGAGCTTCTTTCTTTGCTTCTACTTTTGTAGAATTTGTTGAAGTTCTTCACCATTAAGCTCAATTCTTCATTGAAGGTTGGTTTCTCACTTGATGATGTGGGGCTTCACTTGAGGCTTTGTAAGCACCACTTGACTTTTTGTGAAGTTACTCCTTATCCTTGAGTGACATCTCATGAGCAACAATCCTTCCAATGACTTCCGTTGGCTTGAGATCTTTGTAGTTTGGCATCATTTGGATCAATGTGCACACGGTATCATACTTTCCATCCAATGCTCTTAGGATTTTCTTGATGATGAATTTGTAGGTCATCTCTTCACTCCCTAAGCCGACAATCTCATTTGTGATAAGAGCAAGCCTTGAGTACATTTCAGCGACACCTTCACCATCCTTCATTTTGAACTTGTCAAGCTGACTTTGGAGCACATCCAACTTGGATTCCTTGACGGACTCGGTACCTTCATGCATATCAATCAAAGTATCCCAAATTTCCTTTGCATTCTCAAGACGGCTAATTTTGTTGAATTCTTCGGGGCACAATCCGTTGAAGATGATGTCACATGCTTGAGCGTTTTATTGCAGCATCTTCAATTCTTCCGCATTAGCTTCACGGTTCGGTTCTCTCCCATCAAAGAATTCACCTTGCAAGCCAATACAAATAATTGCCCAAACGGCGGGTTATGTCCAAGAATATGCATTTTCATCTTATGCTTCCAACTAGCAAAATTAGTACCATCAAAGTAAGGACCTCTACGGTGATAATTTCCCTTGCTAGAGGCCATACTCTCCTAGGTTGTGAAACCAAGGCTATGACCACCAAAAGCTATGGAAATCAAAGCAAATGGAGACAAAAGCTCTGATACCACTTGTAGGACCTTGAAGTATGTCTAGAGGGGGGTGATTAGACAACTTGACCAATAAAAACTTAACCTTTTCCCAATTTTAGAGTTTGGTAGATTCTAGCTATTTTAGGACAAGTCAAGCAATCATCGCACAATTCAAGCAAGCATGCAAAGAGTGTATAGGCAGCGGAAATTAAAGCATGCAACTTGCAAGAAAGTAAGGGGAAGAGTTTGGAGGATTCAAGCACAATTGGAGACACGGATGTTTTTGGCGTGGTTCCGATAGGTGGTGCTATCGTACATCCACGTTGATGGAGACTTCAACCCACGAAGGGTAACGGCTGCGCGAGTCCACGGAGGGCTCCACCCACGAAGGGTCCACGAAGAAGCAACCTTGTCTATCCCACCATGGCCGTTGCCCATGAAGGACTTGCCTCACTAGTGGTAGATCTTCACGAAGTAGGTGATCTCCTTGCCCTTACAAACTCCTTGGTTCAACTCCAAAATCTTGTCGGAGGCTCCCAAGTGACACCTAGCCAATCTAGGAGACACCACTCTCCAAGAAGTAACAAATGGTGCGTTGATGATGAACTCCTTGCTCTTGTGCTTCAAATGATAGTCTCCCCAACACTCAACTCTCTCTCATAGGATATGGATCTGGTGGAAACAGGGTTTGAGTGGAAAGCAACTTGGGGAAGGCTAGAGATCAAGATTCATATGGTAGGAATGGAATATCTTGGCCTCAACACATGAGTAGGTGGTTCTCTCTCGAGCTGGTAAGTTGGAAGTGTAGGTTCGTTCTGATGGCTCTCTCCACGAATGAAGAGGAGGTGGAGGGTGTATATATAGCCTCCACACAAAATCTAACTGTTACACACAATTTACCAAACTCGGTGGGACCGAATCGTTAAACTCGGTCGGACCAATTTAGTAAACCTAGTGACCGTTAGTGATTTTCGGTGGGACTGACATGCATCTCGGTGAGGCCGATTCGGTTAGGGTTAGGGCATAACGTAATCTCGGTGAGACCGATCACACAAACTCGCGAGACCGATTTGGTAATAAGCTTTCGGAGAGTTTGTCGAGTAAACTCGGTGGGACCGATTTTCTCTTTTCGGTGAGACCGAAATGTTACAAAAGGAAACAGAGAGTTTACATTGCAATCTCGGTGGGACCGATCGCTCACTTGGTTAGACCGAAACGTTACGAAGGGAAGAGAGATTGCAACCCCATCTCGGTGAGACCGAGATCCCTATCGGTAAGACCGATTTGCTTAGGGTTTGTGGCGATGGCTATGACTTTTGGAATCGGTGGCGCCGGATAGAAAGAATCGGTGTGACCGATTTTGGCTTTAGGTTTAGGTCATTTGTGGATGTGGGAAAGTAGTTGAGGGTTTTGGAGAATATCACTAAGCACATGAAGCAAGAGGCTCATTAAGAAACACCTCATCCCTTCTTGATAGTATTGGCTTTTCCTATAGACTCAATGTGATCTTGGATCACTAAAATGTAAAATGAAGAGTCTTGAGCTTTTGAGCTTGAGCCAATCCTTTGTCCTTAGTATTTTGAGGGATCCACTTTCATCATCCATGCCATGCCATTCATTGAGCTTTCCTGAAATAATAGTCTTGGAATAGCATTAGCTCAATGAGCTATATGTTGTTATGAATTACCAAAACCACCTAGGGATAGTTGCACTTTCACTTTGTCCATGTGTCGATCCATTGAGATCGCAAACTTACCTATAGACCCAATACCTGACTTTTGCCTTTGTCAGCGAAGATGATATGCTTCAGATGCGACGGTGATAAAGGAGCATCCATCAATAGATTCTTGTCACCAGTCATGTGATTTGTACATCCACTATCGAGGACCCACTCAATGGCTTTGGGTTGATCATCCTTGGCACCCTTTGCCATGAAGCAATAGGTGGTAGCGTAGTCATCATTGCCTTCATCAGCCTTGTTGGTGATGCCATTTTCTTCAGAGTTGAAGATAGACTTGCTGACGAATGCAGTAGCGAGAGCTAGGCTCACCACACCAGACATGGACTCCTCAGATGCCTCCTCTTCATCATGTTCCTCAGATTCAGCCTCAGAGTCCATTTCCTTGCCAATGAATGCCCGAGCCTTCTTGGAGCTGCTCTTCTTGTGAGATGAAGATTTTGAGGACTTTGATGATGAAGACTTTGAAGATTTCTTCTTCTTCTTCACATCATCAGAACTGTAATCCTTGCACTTCTTCTTCTTTGATTCCTTATCCCATTGAGGACAATCTTGAATGTAGTGACCAGGTTTCTTGCATTTGTGGCATAGCCTCTTCTTGTAGTCACTGGATGAGGAATCATTGCTCCTTGAGGATTTTCCAAAGTGACCACGTCTTGAGAACTTCTGAAATTTCTTCACGAGCAGTGCTAGTTCCTGGATCAGTTCATCAGGATCACCAAGGCTGCTACCAGAGTCTTCATCCTCAGACTCAGATACTGCCTTGGCCTTCAGAGCACGTGATCTGCCATAGCTTGAACCATAGAGATCTTTCTTCTCAGCAAGCTGGAACTCATGAGTGTTTAGCCTCTCAAGAATATCAGCGGGATCAAGTGACTTGTAATCAGCACGTTCTTGAATCATCAGTGCCAGAGTATCAAATGAAGAATCAAGCGATCTCAGCAATTTCTTCACCACCTCATGGTCGGGGATGTCAGTGGTACCAAGTGCTTGAAGCTCATTTGAGATGTCAGTGAGGCGATCGAAGGTTTGCTGAACATTTTCATTGTCGAGTCTTTTGAAGCGGTTGAAGAGATTGTGAAGAACGTCAACACGAGAGTCGTGTGGAGTTGAGACTCCTTCATTCACTTTGGACAACCTGTCCCAGATAAGCTTAGCAGTTTCCAAAGCACTCACTCTTCCATACTGCACTTTGCTCAGATGGCCACATATGATGTTCTTCACTTGAGAATCGAGTTTCTTGAATCTCTTCACATCAGTAGCGCCCAGAGAAGGTGTGACTGAGGGAATACCATTTTCCACAACATACCAGAGATCGTTATCAATTGCCTCAAGATGCATTCGCATCTTATTCTTCCAGTAGGGGTAGTTTGTGCCATCAAAGGTAGGACACCCAGTAGAGACCTTGATCATACGTGTGGTCGACATAATTAAAACTCTAGGCGGTTAAAACAAAATCACACAGAACAGGGGAGTACCTTGCTCTGATACCAATTGAAAGTGTGTTATATCGACTAGAGGGGGGGAATAGGTAATTTTTATGAATTCTTGGCTGAGGAATTTGCTGGTGAGGAAATTCCTTAGCGAAGAACTACTTGCAGCAGAATAAGTACTCAAAAGTAAACATAACAGAGCACAAGCATAGTCATCATGATGAAATGAAGACAAGCACAGAGTACAGAAAGCATAAACACAGGATAACACAGGATGAAGACAAACAGACTGAAGAAATTGAACTAAGGAAATTGAGAAAGTCTTCACTCAAAGTCTTCAAACAGATATGAACAAGCACACAACAACTGAAATGAGCAAATGAAAGAGTTGAGGAAATAGAACCAATAAGCTTGGTGAAGACAATGATTTGGTAGACCAGTTCCAAATGTTGTCTCAATTGTACATCTGGTTGGAGCAGATAGGTATTTAAAACCGAGGACACACAGCCCCAGACACACAGTCCTCACCGTATTCTCCTTGAGCTAAGGTCACACAGACCTCGCCCAATCACTCGTGGTAAGTCTTCAAGTGACTTCCAAACCTTCACAGACTAGGTCACTTGGTGATCCACAATTCCTCTTGGATGCTCTAGACCATGACGCCTAACCGTCTGGAAGAAGCACAGTCTTCAAAGGTAACAAGCGTCGAATCCATGCAGGATCAATCTCTTCAGTGACGCTCAATCACTTTGGGTTTGTAGGTGTATTGGGTTTGGCTTTTCCTCACTTGATGATTTTCGCTCAAAGTCCTCGGAGGATGGGATGCTTTCAAATTACAAGTGTCAGTTTCTCTCAGAGCAGCCAACTAGCTAGTGGTTGTAGGGGGCGGCTATTTATAGCCTAGGCAGCCCGACATGATAAGGCATAAATGCCCTTCAATGATATGACCGTTAGGTGGGTAGATATTTTTGGACAGCTGGCGCATAGCACAGCAACGGTCGGAATTTGACTCTCAAATTCCTCAGGGCTATCATGTTCCTCACTGTGTAGGCAATCCGCACTGGCGAATTCCTAACTCCTCAGTCAGAAAAAATTCCTCAATGACCAGAAGAACTTCGTCTCTATCGCTGAAGAAATTGACTGAACTGTATGGGATTTCCAATGGCTTCACTGGAAGGGATTGGTAGGTGTAGGATTTTGAGTTGAGCATCACATGGAAATTTTTCCTTAGTATTTCCTCGACCCCCTTTAACAGCACGGTGTTTCCTATGACTCAAGAATGATAAAATGGAACTATGAAAAAAAAGTCTTCACGCTTCATGTTCCTCGAATGAATACCAAGTCTTCAAGGTCACACCGATTTCTTCACTTTCAAAGTCTTCAGAAAGTCTTCAGAAATCCAAAGTCTTTAGTCGAAGAACTTCATTTTTAGAGGTTGACTTTCTCTGTAAATATCAAACTCCTCATAGACTTATAGACCTGTGTACACTCACTAATGCATCAGTCCCTTATCCTATAAGTCTTCAATACACCAAAATCAGTAAGGGGCACTAGATGCACTTACACAGGTCCAACTGGAGGTGGAGGAGAGGGTGGCGAAGGCGCGTGCTGACTTAGCTGAGGGGCACCGCCTGGATCTGGAGCTGCTCAAGGCCGAGCTTGAAGGTAGGACCTCCGCCTTGAAGGCGAAGCTGCAATCCGTGGAACAGCGTGAGAGCGCCGCTCAAGAAGCCCTAACTTCTTTCGAATCTGCCTTGGCCTCTTCCCGCACCGAACTGTCTTCCCTTCAACAACAGATCAAGGATACCGCGTCCCTGGCAGCGAAGACCACGAAAAAAGCGAATCGCCACCGGACGATGCAGTCCGAGCACGCCTCAACGCTCCAGGATCTTAGAGTCAGAGCTAAGCGCACCTTGGGCACCATCTGTGACGAGAGCTCTCCTCACCCGCACGAGAACAATTACGCCAGCGACCTTAGCTTCTTCACCAACATCGTGACCCGCCTGGAGGATCGGTCCGTGAGGGCTCGTGAACTTGTAGCGGAGAGGAGCCGGAGTCTTCTGGGGCACGCATTCTCACATGTCTTCAGCCACATTCTCAACCGCGATCCTCACTTCGACTTCAATGCTGTGTTAGCCCCCGTGCCCACGGTTATTCAGGACAACCTGGCCGGGTGGGTGGACGACCATGTGGATGCCCTGGTAACAGAATTTGCTCCGGAGGATGACGTGGTCGTGATTGCGGCCGAAGAAGATGGTGCGAGTAGCGATGAGGAGGAGGATGGTCTCCACGACGCGAGCAGCGTGGATGGAGGTGATGAAGAAGGCGCACCCAGCTAGGCCAGTGTTTCTTTCCGCTTGGACCTGTATGACAAAAACATGAATGCATCCTCGTGATAGCATTTTGAAAAGGTGGGCCCTTATGATGTATGAGATTATGAAATGCTTTCGAAGTAGCGCCCAGAGCGCAATCCAGCAGGGCTGCGGGCTCCCAAGAAGGGTAGTTCCTATGACTTATCTTTGGTTCTACGGGTCTTGAGTGAGCCGTGGTGTCGCAGCGGCGCTTCTTCTCTTGAGGTGAGCTTGTCGCGGGCTCGCAAGGTTCTGAGCCTCCCTAGGGGCCTGCTGGCCTGTCCTAGAGTGCTTCACGAGGAACCAACTGTCAGATCGTGGCGAGGTGGGCGTGCATGGCGGCCGCACCCTTGAACCCCTGGGGGAAAGCGATCAACCCCAACGCGCACACCATACCCAGCCCCCGCTCGCGAGGTTCTTGAGGGCAGGGCAACAGTCACGAGATTCAGAAAAATGCAAGAACAGAAGGCAAGAGAGCAACGCAAGACGAGAAAACTCCCCCCATTTTTATAAATGCACAAGAACCAAACTGCTTCAAAAAGCCGACGAACAAGTACAAAAAGGAGGCAAAAGCAAATGGCCGCGTCCGGCGCCTAGCTAGTCTTCAAGTATTCTCACCAGCGCGGAGCTAAGTGCTTCCACTGGCTGGGCATAGTCATTGGGGACAGTGTCGACGGCTAGCGCGGAGCATGGTGCTTCCACTAGGACGTGGGTGGGAACCCCCGTGAGTCCCCAGGGCGGTGCTCAGGAGACTCCAGGGCGTGTACAGCCCCACTCATTATTACGTGAGAGTGTCAAGAGCGGAGGCCTTCACAGGCCGGAGCCTTGCTTCATGTCACCTGATACGTCTCCGTCGTATCTACTTTTCCAAACACTTTTGCCCTTATTTTGGACTCTAACTTGTATGATTTGAAAGGAACTAACCTGGACTGACGCTGTTTTCAGCAGAATTGCCATGGTGTTGTTTTTTTGTGCAGAAAATAAAAGTTCTCGGAATGACCTGAAACTCCATGGAATACCTTAGAATAAATAATAAAAAATCCTTGCCAAAGATGAAGACCAGGGGGCCCACACCCTGTCCACGAGGGTGGGGGCGCCCCCCCTCTTGGGCGCGCCTACCTCGTGGGCCCCACAGAGACCCTCCGACGCCAACTCCAACTCCATATATTGGCTTTGGGGAGAAAAAAAATCAGAGAGAAGAAATCATCACGTTTACGATACGGAGCCGCCGCCAAGCCCTAATCTCTCTCGGGAGGCTGATCTCGAGTCCATTCAGGCTCCGGAGAGAGATTCGTCGCCGTCGTCATCATCAACCATCCTCCATCACCAATTTCATGATGCTCACCGATGTGCGTGAGTAATTCCATCGTAGGCTTGCTGGACGGTGATGGGTTGGATGAGATTTATCATGTAATCGAGTTAGTTGCGTTAGGGTTTGATCCCTAGTATCCACTATGTTCTGAGATTGATGTTGCTATGAATTTTCTATGCTTAATGCTTGTCACTAGGGCTCGAGTGCCATGATTTCAGATCTAAACCTATTATGTTTTCATGAATATATGTGTGTTCTTGATCCTATCTTGCAAGTCTATAGTCACCTATTATGTGTTATGATCCGACAACCCCGAAGTGACAATAATCGGGATACTTCTCGGTGATGACCATAGTTTGAGGAGTTCATGTATTCACTATGTGCTAATTCTTTGTCTGGTTCTCTATTAAAAGGATGCCTTAATATCCCTTACTTTCCAATAGGACCCCGCTGCCACGGGAGGGTAGGACAAAATATGTCATGCAAGTTCTTTTCCATAAGCAGGTATGACTATATTCGGAATACATGCCTACATTACATTGATGAATTGGAGCTAGTTCTGTGTCACCCTATGTTATGATTGTTACATGACGAACGACATCCGGCGTAATTATCCATCTTTGATCCGGTGCCTACGAGTTTTCCATATACTGGTTCTTGCTTATTTACTTTTCCGTTGCTACTATTACAATCACTACAAAATACCAAAAACATTACTTTTGCTGTCTTTACTTTTGTTACCGTTACCACCACTATCATATTACTTTGCTACTAAACACTTTGCTGCAGATATTAAGTTTCGTGTGGTTGAATTGACAACTCAGCTGCTAATACTTGAGAATATTCTTTGGCTCCCCTTGTGTCGAATCAATAAATTTGGGTTGAATACTCTACCCTCGAAAACTGTGGCGATCCCCTATACTTGTGGGTTATCAAGACCTTTTTCTGGCGCCGTAGCCTGGGAGCATAGCTCTATTCTTTGAGTCACTTGGGATTTATATCTGCTGGACACTATGAAGAACTTGAAAGACGCTAAGACAACAATTTATGCCTCAACTATGAGGGAGGTAAGGAACTGCCATCTAGCTCGCACTTGATTCACCTTCTGTTATGAGTAAGCTAGCGACACCTAAACCTGCTTCGCTATTCGCTCCGATATGTCGCATGTTATTGATGATGCCACTTCGCTATGCATGATACTTATGATGAAACTACTTCTATACTTGATACTCTTGTGCCCTTGGTGAATTTCTAGATGAACAAATTTCTAGGTCTAGAGAAAGAGAAATTATTGAAACTGAATACAATGATGAAAGTGATGATGAAAATATGCCTGCTATTCCTGAGGGTTATCTTTTTGATGTGAAATCTTCTGCAGCTATTTTTGCCTGCCAGGATAGACATGAACTTGAGAGGCTGCTAGTTAAATGGAGTAAAGAATCTCTTAGAGATAGGATGAGACCCGACCCTGCTTTTGCTACTTCACCTATCTGTGTTCCTGATAAGGAATATGAATTCTCTGTTGATCCTGATATAATTACTTTGGTTGAATCTGATCCTTTTTATGGCTATGAATCTGAAACTGTTGTGGCACATCTTACTAAGTTAAATGATATAGCTGCCCTGTTTACTAATGATGAGATATCGCGCTACTTTTATATACTCAAAATATTTCCGTTCTCATTAAAGGGTGATGCTAAGATATTGTTTAATTCTCTTGATCCTGGTTGTGTGCGTAGTCCCCAGGATATGATTTATTACTTCTTTGCTAAATATTTCCCTGCTCATAAGAAACAAGCTGCATTGAGGGAAATATACAACTTCGTGCAAATTGAAGAAGAGAGTCTCCCACAAGATTGGGGGAGGCTTCTCAAGTTACTTAATGCTTTGCCTGATCATCCTCTTAAGAAACCTGAAATACTTGATATCTTTTATAATGGACTAACCGATGCTTCCAGACATTACCTGGATAGTTGTGCTGGTTCTCTTTTCAGGGAAAGAACACCGGATGAAGCCGAAATTCTATTGAATAATATGTTGACAAATGAAAATAATTGGGCACCTCCTGATCCAGCCCCTGAGCCAGCTCCTGCTCCAATTACGGAGCCTATTCCTAAACCAACTCCGAAGAAGAGAGGTGTTCTATTTCTCAGTCCTGAAGATATGCAAGAGGCAAAGAAATCTATGAAAGAAAAAGGTATTAAAGCTGAAGATGTTAAGAATTTACCTCCTATTGAAGAAATACATGGTCTTAATTTACCGCTTTGTTGAAGAAGTGTATGATCTCAATTCTTTATTCATCAAGAACCCCCGATCCCGATATCCCGGCTACAGGTAGTAAAGGTAAATTCTCTCTATAGATATGATAAAGCTGAAGTCCCTCCTACTAAAATTGCTAGTCGATTGCTTGGATGAGTTTGATAAATTTATGTTTAAGCAAGATGACTTTAATGCTTATTTTGGTAGACAATTAAAACAAAATACCTTTATGATTAAACGCTTGAGTGATTATATGGCTAATATTAGAGGTGAACTTAAACTTGTTAGCAAACATGCTTCTATGGTTACCACTCAAGTAGAGCAAGTACTTAAAGCTCAGAAAGAAGTGCTTGATGAAATGAATAGTAAGAAAAATGATTATGCTGTTAGAGTGGCTACTAGAACTGGTAGAATGACTCAGGAACCTTTGTTCCTGAAGGCCACCCTAAGAGAACCGAGCAAGATTCTCAGAGAAATAATATTGATGTTCCTAGTTCTTCTAAAAGGAAGAAAAAGAAAAATGATAGAACTCTGCAAACTTCTAGTGAACCTGTTGCTGAAATACACGATAATCCAAATGATATCTCTATGTCCGATCTTTGAAACACAATCTGTAATGAACATGAACCTAGTGAAAATGTTAATGATGATGCTCAACCTAGTAATGATAATGATGTAGAAGTTGAACCTGCTGTTGATCTTGATAACCCACAATCGAAGAATCAACGTTATGATAAGAGAGACTTCGTAGCTAGGAAACATGGTAAAGAAAGAGAACCATGGGTTCAGAAACCCATGCCTTTTCCTCCCAAACGATCCAAGAAAAAGGATGATGAGGATTTTGAGCGCTTTGCTGAAATGATTAGACCTATCTTTTTGCGTATGCGATTAACTGATGTGCTCAAAACAAATCCTTATGCTAAGTATATGAAGGATATTATTACAAATAAGAGAAAGATACCGGAAGCTGAAATTTCCACCATGCTTGCTAATTATACTTTTAAGGGTGGAATACCAAAGAAACATGGAGATCCACGAGTACCTACTATACCATGCTCCATTAAGAGAAATTATGTTAAAACTGCTTTATGTGATCTTGGAGCCGGTGTTAGTGTTATGCCTCTCTCTTTATATCGTAGACTTAACTTGAATAAGTTGACACCTACTGAAATATTTTTGCAAATGGCTGATAAAACAACTGCTATACCTGTCGGTATTTGTGAGGATGTGCCCGTTGTGGTTGCAAACATTACTATTTTAACAGACTTTGTTATTCTTGATATTCCCGAGGACGATAGTATGTCTATTATTCTTGGAAGACCTTTTCTTAATAGTGCAGGGGCTGTTATTGATTGCAAGAAAGGCAATGTCACTTTTCATGTTAATGGTAATGAGCACACGGTACACTTTCCGAGGAAACAACCTCAAGTTTATAATATCAATTCTATTGGAAAAATTCCATCGATTATATTTGGAGGTTTTGAATTTCCTCTCCCTACTGTCAAGAAGAAATATGATATACTTATTATTGGGGATGTCCATATCCCCGTTGAGGTAACCTAGTGACATTCGAAATTTCTCCGGTTTCATGTTAATCGGAATGAGTTTGTTAACAAGACTTGATCAACCTTGTTAGTGGATTCTTTTTTATGAGCATGAGATGGATGAAACTAGAAGCACAACCTTCTGTACCCTCTTTATATTTTCTGTTATTTAGTATAAATAAAGTAAGAATAGTATTTTTCTATCTGTTTCCTGACTTATCCGTGCAATATAAAAATATCCCAAAAATAAAAGTCCTCAGAATGCCATGCCAATTTAATATGATTTTTTCGGGATTATTTGAGGATTTACTGTGCAAAAATTACCGCGGGGGGAGCTGCCACCTGGCCACGAGGGTGGAGGGCGCGCCCTACCCCCCTGGGCGCGCCCCCTACCTCGTGGGCCCACGGTGGCCCTCCTCCACTTATCCCTGCACCCATCTTCTTCCTCTGCCTCACACAAACCCGAAAAACCAACTCAAGCACGAGTTCCAGCCACTTTTGTTGTGATTTTCGATCTCCTTGCTCAAAGCACCTCTCGAAAAACTGCTTGGGGAGATTGTTCCTTGGTATGTGACTCCTCCACTGGTCCAATTAGTTTTTGTTCTAGTGCTTTATTCTTTGCAAATTTATGCTGCATAGGTGACCATGTTCTTGAGCTTGCATGTCGAATTTATATGGTTCCAAGTAGTTCTAATGCTTGATATATGCTCTAGGCACTTGTATGAGTAGTTGCTATCAGTTTTATTGAAGTTGGTCCACTTTTGTTTGAAGTTACTAAAAATTTCAGATTGTGTCAGAAATAATGAAGAGACTTTTGAGGGGCTCGTCGAGCCGAAGCTCGAAGGAAAAACAAAAGGAAGAAGAGCAGAAGCCCAAATTTAATTTGCCTCACACCGCGGAGGTCCGGCCGTGCGAATGGCCTTCCGATGACTTCTTGAGGAGAGCCGGGATTTATGAAGATTTCTATCTATTAATTGAGAACGCCGACCTCACCGACTTCCTCCGCGATCAACGTCATCAGTATCTCTTACTCACAAATACTTTTGTGCAGAACTTCTACTTTTTCCCTAAGAAATCACCTCCAATAGTACAGTTTCATTTATATGACGTTGTTAAGGAGATGACATTAGCTGAATTTTGCGAGGTTTGCAAAATACCCTTTGAGGGCACCTTAGATGAACCACACTGTAATGAAGTGGAAGCTTTTATTAACACTATCACTGTGGGAGAAACCAGGAAGGTTTCTGATGCAAGAATTACTAGCATACATTTTCCTGTTTTGCGCTACTTTGCCTTATTTTCTAGTCGTTGCTTGATTGGTCGTGGGAATTGTGGAAACCTTAGTGTTCCTGATATTATTATTTTGTTCCATGGTTTATACCGCAATAACGCTGTTAGTATGGGTGGAATTGTCGCTAGACGGTTAAGTCTGAACCGTACTAAGGGCCCCATCTTTGAAGGCATTTATGCTTCACGCCTAGCTGAATATTTTGAAATACCTATTAGGCATGAGGAGAAAGAAGAAACAACATTGCCCCGTGCTTATTTAGATTATAGGAGTATTCTAGCGCATGATTTTCTTGTTAAGAGTCGCGAAGGGGAGCTCAAATATAAATTGTACTTTGATAAACATCACCCTGAGACTATTACTTTGCCTGCTCCCTCTTTGTTTAACTTGTCTGCAGGTACTCACATTGTTCCGTGGGCGGCCGTTCAAGCCTATCGGAATCCTACACCAGCCCCAGAACCGGAACCACAAGATGAGCCTCCACGACAGTCTATTTATTCTTGGGATCCAGAGGCGGTTGCCAGCCAGTGGCAGTCAGAGTCCTCCTCATCACATTATGATGCCAACCATTCTGCATCGCAGATTTAATTGACTACACCTACGGGTATCGCCCAGGCTATCCTGGCAATAGACCAACTTAGGCCAAAAGCCTAAGCTTGGGGGAGTATGTATTTCCCACCGACATTACAGTTATGTTCACACACACTCATTGCTAGATGTCGGTGCTCATACTCTTTCACTGTAATATCCATGCTAGTTTATTTCCTTTTTCCTGCTTTCTTCTTGTGTGTTTAATAAACCTTAAGAAAAACCAAAAAAATTAGTAGTAGTTTATTTTCCCTGCTGTAGTAGTAATAATTAAAAAGAAAACCCAAAAACATTTCCCGTTCTTTTTTTGCTTGTTGGGAGCTTTCCTGTGTAAATAGTTTTTATTTCTTTTCTTTTCTTTGGGGGTCAGTAGGAGAAGACCATGATTAAATTGTTGAAGTGGCTCTTATATGCATTATTGTTGATTTAACCAAGAGCCCATATTGCCTTGGCTTCTCCTGTTCATTGAATGCTCACAGATTCCAGCTTAGTCCAATGCACATGCACTCTTATTATTCACATCGTTCGGTCGTGCAAGTGAAAGGAAATTATGATGATATATGATGGACTGACTGAGATGGGAAAACTGGTATGAACTCGACCTCTTTTGTTTTTGTAAATATGATGAGTCCATCGTTCTTGATTCAGCTTATTATGAATAAACATGTTTGGAATGACAATTAGAGATCATAGTTGCTCGTGCCATGTTCGATTAGCTAAGAATTATAATGGTTTGCCTTGCATGCCAACATGCTATTAAAATGGTTGTGATGTGGTATGATGGGGTGGTATCCTCCTTTGAATGATTTAAGTGACTTGACTTGGCACATGTTCACGCATGTAGTTGAAACAAATCAACATAGCCTTCACGATATTTATGTTCATGGTGGATTATATCCTACTCATGCTTGTATTCAATGTTTATTAATTTTAATGCATGTTCATGACCTGTTGTCGCTCTCTAGTTGGTCGCTTCCAGTCTTTTGCTAGCCTTCACTTGTACTAAGTGGGAATACTGCTTGTGCATCCAATCCCTTAAACCCCAAAGTTATTCCATATGAGTCCACTATACCTTCCTATATGCGGTATCTACCTGACGTTCCAAGTAAATTTTTATGTGCCAAACTCCAAACCTTCAAATAAACATTCTGTTTTGGATGCTCGAATAGCTCATATATCAACTAGTGCTCCCCTTATCTTCCGTGTTAGGCGCGTTATTCTCAAGAGGAGTGGACTCCGCTCCTCACTCACGAGAAAATGGCTGGTCACCAGGATGCCCAGTCCCATGCTTTATGCAAACTAAATCAAAATAATTGCAAACAAAACTCCCCCAGGGACCCGTTGAATGTTGGAGCACTCGTTGTTTCGAGCAAGCCATGGATTGATGCTTGTGTAGGAGGGGGAGTATAAACTTTACCATCCTGTTTGGGAACCGCCTATAATTTGTTTAGCATGGAAGATATCGTCATCTCTTAGTTGTTATGTTGACAATGAAAGTATGCCGCTTCAAATATAATTTATCTCTATTTCAAAACCGAGCTCTGGCACCTCTACAAATCCCTGCTTCCCTCTGCGAAGGGCCTATCTATTTATTTTTATGTTGAGTCATCACCCTCTTACTAAAAGCACTAGCTGGAGAGCACAGCTGTCATTTGCATTCGTTACTGTTAATTTATCGGGTATGACTATGATTGGATCTCTTTTACCATGAACTACAATATCTAGTCAGTCCTTGATCTTTGAAGGTGCTCTGCATTTATGTTTTGCGGTCTCAGAAAGGGCTAGCGAGAAACCATCTTGTTATATCATATTATGATTGCTTTGAGAAAGTGTTGTCATCCGAGATATATTATTATGACTCGCTAGTTGATTATGCCATTGATATGAGTAAACATGAGACCTGAGAATTATTGCAAATGTGGTTAGTTATGATCTTTGCTGAAAACCTGAATGCTGGCTTGACATAGTTACAACAACAAGAGCAAACAGAGTTTGTAAAAGTTTTTCTTTTTCTCTTCGGTTTGTCAACTGAATTGCTTGAGGACAAGCAAGGGTTTAATCTTGGGGAGTTGATACATCTCCGTCAGATCTACTTTTCCAAACACTTTTGCCCTTGTTTTGGACTCTAACTTGTATGATTTGAATGGAACTAACCCGGACCGACGCTGTTTTCAGCAGAATTGCCATGGTGTTGTTTTTGTGCAGAAAATAAAACTTCTGGAATGACCTGAAACTCCACGGAATACCTTAGAATAAATAATAAAAATCCTCGCTAAAGATGAAGACCAGGGCCCACACCTGTCCACGGCCAGTGGGGCGCCCCCCCTCTCTCCTGGGCGCGCCCCCTACCTCGTGGGCTCCCTGGAGACCCTCCGACGCCAACTCCAACTCCATATATTGGCTTTCGGGGAGAAAAAATCAGAGAGAAGAAATCATTGCGTTTTACGATACGAGCCGCCGCCAAGCCCTAATCTCTCTCGGGAGGGCTAATCTGGAGTCCGTTCAGGGATCCAGAGAGGGGATTCGTCGCCGTCGTCATCATCAACCATCCTCCATCACCAATTTCATGATGCTCACCACCGTGCGTGAGTAATTCCATCATAGGCTTGCTGGACGGTGATGGGTTGGATGAGATTTATCATGTAATCAAGTTAGTTTTGTTAGGATTTGATCCCTAGTATCCACTATGTTCTGAGATTGATGTTGCTATAACTTTGCTATGCTTAATGCTTGTCACTAGGGCCCGAGTGCCATGATTTCAGATCTGAAGCTATTATGTTTTCATGAATATATGTGTGTTCTTGATCCTATCTTGCAAGTCTATAGTCACCTATTATGTGTTATGATCCGACAACCCCAAGTGACAATAATCGGGATACTTCTCGGTGATGACCATAGTTTGAGGAGTTCATGTATTCACTATGTGCTAATGCTTTGTTCCGTTCTCTATTAAAAGGAGGCCTTAATATCCCTTAGTTTCCAATAGGATCCCGCTGCCACGGGAGGGTAGGACAAAAGATGTCATGCAAGTTCTTTTCCATAAGCACGTATGACTATATTCGGAATACATGCCTACATTACATTGATGAATTGGAGCTAGTTCTGTGTCACCCTATGTTATGAATGTTACATGACGAACCACATCCGGCATAATTATCCATAATTGATCCGATGCCTACGAGTTTTCCATATACTGGTTCTCGCTTATTTACTTTTCCGTTGCTACTGTTACAATCACTACAAAATACCAAAAACATTACTTTTGCTGTCTTTACTTTTTTTACCGTTACCACCACTATCATATTACTTTGCTACTAAACACTTTGCTGCAGATATTAAGTTTCCAGGTGTGGTTGAATTGATAACTCAGCTGCTAATACTTGAGAATATTCTTTGGCTCCCCTTGTGTCGAATCATTAAATTTGGGTTGAATACTCTACCCTCGAAAACTGTTGCGATCCCCTATACTTGTGGGTTATCATCACTCGACGAGGACCCCGCCCTGCGCCGCCCCCGACCACCGTTGGGGAGACCAGAAACCAGGACAAGCCCAAGGGGCAAGGGGGACGTTGGCGGCGTCCTCAGCTGCCGTAGGCCCCCGCCGGGGGGAAGGGCTCGGCCGCGCCTTCCCCGACGCGGAACCTACCTCCTGGCAGGGCCCTGCTCCGTGCAGCGCGAGGAAGGCCCTGCCGCTGGGCTTCCCCCACGCTGCTCCCAACGCCCTTCACGCTCCTGCATGGGATCTGTCGGCCTGAGAGTCCTGGTGGTAGCTGCGCCCTGGTTCACCTGTGATCCATGGTCAACATAAGTGTGCCCCTATGGCATTAGCTGTAGCCAGAGGTTGTCGCCGTTGGAGATGTTGGCAGGGCTTGAAAGAGTCTCAGCTTCGTGTATATCCAGCACCCAGCCTGGCGTGGGGGATCGGCTGGGGCCCTCTCCTGGCGCGTGCCTCAGGTCCATCGCGACGGTGATGTAGGCTTCCAGGCTGGCCGTGCCAGAACCACCGCCCGGCTGCCTCATGTTCCCGCCTTCTTCAGTCGCCCTCTGGTCCTGTCGACCAGGGGCCGGTGCTCCAGCGGGACCCCTAGTGATGTCGCCCGAAGCAGCCCCACGCTGAGGTGGCACTTTTGAAGGGGTGCAGGCTGCTCCATGAGGCTGGTCGGCACCGAGAGGCTCTTCAGGGGCCCTGGGAGGGGGCGCGCGGTTGTGCCGGGGACGGGTGCATGCCCCACTACTGCCTGCGACGTGGGCAGGGTACAGAATGGTGCTTCTCCCCTGCACACCGCATCCAGCAGCTCGGCGACCCGTTCCAGCAGGGCGTCGCGGCCGCTTTCCAACAACATGTACCTTAAGAGCTCTCGGGCCATGATGACCGCTGCCCGCATGTTTGCATGTTCCCTGTGAGTGTGTGTTGTGGTTGCTGTGGCGTACTTTGCAGATCACGCGGCGGCGCAGTTGCGGCGCGGCGCCAATGGAGAAGGTTGCGCCATGCGCCCCCCATGGCCGGCCGCCCCAGGCGAGGTGCGGGCCGCGAGCAGAGTGGAGTGGAGGTCCTCCTCGTCGGCGGGCACTGTCGAGGAGGCCCGGACAACCCAGTGCTTGACGTGCGCCCTCGGGGCATCGTCCATGCCGTTGGTGGAGCGGCGGAAGACCGGTTGACGGAAGAGGGGATCCGACGGACCCCTACCTGGCGCGCCAAATGTCGGATTACGGGATCCGCAAACCCTTGAAAGGTTCAAACTCTGGGGTGCGTGCGGAGATCTCAACCTACCCAGCCTGCCTACTCGTGATCCTCCTAAGCCTAGCGACGAGCTCGAGGAGACAAAGAGACACACTAGTTTATCCTGGTTTGGGCCACCTTGCGGTGTAATACCCTACTCCAGCGTTTTGGTGGATTGCCTCAAAGGGCTGAGGATGAAGTAGTACAATGGATGAACTGGCCTCAGGAGGTGAGGTGTTCTTGAGCTCAAGAGAGCTAGTGAGGTGGTCGGATGAGAATGGATCCGACCCCCTTCCCTGGCGGTGGCTAAATCCTATTTATAGTGTCCTTGGTCCTCTTCCCAAATGTTGGCGGGAAGGGATCCCATAACGGCCGGATTTGAAAGGGGACAAGTAGTACAGCTTATCCTGACAAAAGTAGTCTTCGCATGCAAAAAGCCCCTGGTCGTGAAACTGCGGTGGGCTTGGTGATGACCTCCATCCTGCCGTCCTGGCGGTCTTGGTCTTGTTGCACCAGAATGGAAACCTTTGGCTGATTCCTCAGGACTCCGCGCCTGCGGCTTGCCTCCCTTGAACCGAAGAGGAAACTGGTGCTCTACGCCCGCTGGCGCCCGCCTGGCCTTGGTCGTCACGGCTCACGTTAGTTGAGCCTCGTGAGGTACACCTTGCATAGAACTCTCCGCCCCTCGGGAGCCAGCCTGAAGAGGCCGACCTCCTCGGGGGTCTTGGTGCCATCCGCCTCACGAGGCTTGGCCCCTCGAGAGGGTCAAAAGTCGTTGATGTCGAAGCTGGGCCATACCAGGCCGTCGATGGAGCCACGTGGTGGGCCGCGGGTAGGAAAGTCTGGATACCCCCATATCCAGAACGCCGACAAGCGTATAAACACACATTGAAACAGAACATATAAGAACGGAAAACAGAGTACACACATTGAAACAGGGCAATAAACGGAGCAATACTATGATTGCTGTGAATATATGGCTATCCATGTCGAAACGACTCAACAAAACAAAACGCGTCCATGAGACCATGACCAGCAGCCCTTGGCTATGGTAGCTCTTGGCTCTGCCTGAACTCGTGCAGGCGTTCGTCCAAGTGGTTGACATGCTTGTGGTACATCTGGAGCGCGGTCTCGAGATCCAAGTTGTCTATTTCATCGGAGATCACCACCTCGAGGATGCGACGGCCATGTTCCTCTACTGCGCCCAGGTGGACACCTAGGCCAAGGAGGCGGTCAAGCCTACCGACCAGTGTGTTGGCATCGAGCGGGCCGCGGACAAAGCGAAGGGTGCGAATGGCGCGGCGGGCATCCGGTGCAAGTACGGCGCGGCCGGCCTCTGGTGCAAGTACAGCGCAGAGGGCATGTGCCCACTCCTGGTGAGGAATGGTGGTACTGACGGGATGTGTACTCAGCTGTGACGCCTTGTCGACAGTAGGCAAGCGTCGATGGATCCACTCTTGCTATGCGGCGCGCCGCACCACTCGCTCTGCGGCGTACCAACGGTCTCGCCGTGCTGCGAGCCACAGCCTATCGGTGCGGACGCGCCTAGCTTGCTCTGCGGCGTGCCATCGATCATGTTGTGCGGCGAGTTGCAGCCTCTTGGCGCTGACATGCCTATCTTGATCTGCGGCGCTGAAGCGCAATGCGCCAAGGGTCTGCTCAACCCTGGCGATGATGCGCATCACGACGTCGTCCATTGCGTTGTCGGGGAGCGCCGCAGCCTCGACGGACCATGGTGCCTTCTAGTTTTCCTCATCGTCGAGGTTGATGGCAGAGGCGGCGCTTTGGTGGGTTGGCATGCTTGGAAAAGGTGGATGTGCTACAGGCTATGCTTGTTGCCTCCGTGCGTCGTGCGCTGCCTAGGTTTATGCGCAATATCACTGGGTGGCGGAAAACAGGTGAGGAAATGGTGGGAAACGGTGGCGCGTTAATAAAACACCATCAATTAATGGAAACTTAGCATATAAGGAACATCGAGCTAGCACAATAAGTAGATGATGATGAGATGAACATGGTGTTGCGGAACGCGGTAATTTCAAAAAAAATCCTATGATCACGCAAGATTTATCTGGGTGATGCATAGCAACGACAGGGGAGAGTGTGTCCACGTACCGTCGTAGACCGAAAGCGGAAGTGTTTCAATAACGCGGTTGATGTAGTCGAACTTCTTCGCGATCCAATCGATCAAGCACCGAATGTACGGCACCTGCGCGTTCAGCACACGTTCAGCTTGATGACGTCCCTCGTGCTCTTGATCTAGTTGAGGACGAAGGTCAGTTTCGTCAGCACGACGGCGTCGCGACGGTGATGATGATGCTACCGGTGAAGGGCTTCGCCTAAGCACTATGGCGATATGATCGAGGTGTATAATTGTGGAGGGGGGCACCGCGCATGGCTAAAAGATTAACTTGTGTGTTCTAGGGTGCCCATGCCCCCGTATATAAAGGAGGGAGGAGGAGGAGGCCCCTAGAGGGGGCGCGCCAAAGGTATGAGTCCTACTTGGACTTCCAAGTCCTAGTAGGAATCCCTTTCCTTTTCGGAGTAGGAGAGAAGGAAAGAGGGAAAGAGAGAGAGGGTGAACCAGCAGATTCAGGTATATATGCATCTCAACGCGTCTCCTTCACTTCCTTTCTCTCTTGGATCGGTCGATCCGTGTTCCATAAATCTCCTGACCTAGCGAGCTCTCGCTTGAATCGGAGCAAGAAATGATGCATCCTTCTTGGTTGGACATGTCGCAATGCGCAGGGAAGCTAGTGAAGGAGAGCCAGCAGCATGGATCACCACCATCACCACCACCACCACCATCATCACATGATCCTCGGACAGGAGCCGTCGGCCGGGACGGTGCACCCCAGACAACTTCTTCTCGGCCCGCCGGCCGCATCTTCGGTGGCGTCGGCGGCGCGTCGGGGGCTGGCTCGTCCTCGTTGGGCGCTGCGGGGGGCGCCGGGACCTCGGTGGGTGGCGGCGGAGGGGGAGACCCGTCTCCCTCGCGGTCGTCGCCATCGCTGAGCCGGTATGAGTCGCAGAAGCACCGGGACTGGAACACGTTCGGCCAGTACCTGCGGAACCACCGGCCATTGTCATTGTCGCGGCAGCGACGCCAAGACGCGTCTTGAAGGGCAAGGGGGCGCCGCCTTTCCCTAGTCCACCCGGACCGATGGGGGGGGGGCGCCACCTCCCCTTTGGCCTGCCTTCTCCTTTCTCGTATGGCCCAATAAGGCCAATTACTTCTCCCGGTGAATTCCCGTAACTCCCCGATACTCCAAAAAATACCCGAATCACTCGGAACCTTTCCGATGTCCGAATATTTCCTTCCAATATATCAATATTTATGTCTTGACCATTTCAAGACTCCTCGTCGCATCCATGATCTCATACGGGACTCCGAACAAACTTCGGTCATCAAAACACATAACTCATAATACAAATCGCCATCGAATGTTAAGCGTGCGGACCCTATTGATTCGAGAACTATGTAGACATGATTGAGAGACATCTCCGAACAATAACCAATAGCAGAACCTGGATGCTCATATTGACTCCTACATATTCTACGAAGATCTCTATCGGTCAAACAGCATAACATCATAAGTTGTTCCCTTTGTCATCGGTATGTTACTTGCCCGAGATTCGATCGTCAGTATCATCATACCTAGTTCAATATCATTACCGGAAGTATCTTTACTCGTTCTGTAATGCTTCATCCCGCAATTAACTCATTAGTCACATTGATTGCAAGGCTTATAGTGATGAGCATTATCGAGAGGCCCAGAGATACCTCTCCGATACACGGAGTGACAAATCCTAATCTCAATCTATGCCAACCCAACAAACACCTTCGGAGACACCTGTAGAGCATCTTTATAATCACCCATTTACATTGTGACGTTTCATATCACACAATGTGTTCCTCCGGTATACGGGGGTTGTGTAATCTCATAGTCTGAGTAACGTGTATAAGTCATGAAGAAAGCAGTAGCAATGAAATTGTAACAATCATAATGCTAAGCTAACGGATGGGTCTTGTCCATCACATCATTCTCCTAATGATGTGATCCCGTTTATCAAATGACAACACATGTCTATGGTCAGGAAACAGAACCATCTTTGATTAACGAGCTAGTCAAGTAGAGGCATACTAGGGACACTCTGTTTTGTCTATGTATTCACCCATGTACTAAGTTTCTGGTTAATACAATTCTAGCACGAATAATAAACATTTATCATGATATAAGGAAATAAATAATAAATTTATTATCGCCTCTAGGGAAAATTTCCTTCAGTCTCCCACTTGCACTAGAGTCGATAATCTAGTTCACGTCGCCATGTGATTTAACACCAATAGTTCACATCTATATGTGATTACCACCCATGGTTCACATCGCCATGTGACCAACACCCAAAGGGTTTACTAGAATCAATAATCTAGTTCACATCCCTATGTGATTAGCACCCAAAGAGTACTAAGGTGTGGTCATGTTTTTCTCGTGAGGGAAGTTTAGTCAATGGGTCTGCTACCTCTTGAGCATGCGTTGGTTTTCCCTTGAATAAGATAGAGTGAGGAAGCAAAGTAGCGTAAGTATTTCCCTCAGTTTTTAGAACCAAGGTATCAATCCAGTAGGAGACAACACACAAATCACCGACTACCTGCACAAACAATCAAGAACCTTGCAACCAACGCGATAAAGGGGTTGTCAATCCCTTCACGGTCACTCGCAAAAGTGAGATCTAAGAAAGATAGTAAAGTAAATATTTTTGGTATTTTTTTGTATAGATTGGAAAGTAAAGATTGCAACATAGTGAACGAGATGCGATGTGAATAAAAGAGATGTAATATAATAGGAAAGAGACCCGGGGGCCATATGTTTCACTAGTGGCTTCTCTCAAGATAGCATGTATTACGGTGGGTGAACGAATTACTGCCGAGCAATAGATAGAAGAGCGCATAATTATTGTCACAGCCCTAGCTTAGCCCTTGCCTGACTCCACATAAGTAGCCATGCATCATGTTTAAATTTCTGAAACTTGAATTGAGGTTAGTTGAAACCCTCAAAAATCAGTTCAAAAATAATCAACATTTAAATATCCTCAAATGAGTCCAAGAATGTTCCTTCTGTTCTCTGAAAATATTGGCAAGAGATAAAATTCAAACCAATATTTTTGGAGTCTCAGAAATATTTATTTTGGGCATTTGAGTTCATGCAATAATTATTTGCATTAGATTTATATTTGATATATGTTAAATATAACTCCAATAATTCTAAAAATTGGCCTTGAATATATTTTACCAGGCCACATTATAATTTCTAGAATTTATAAAAATAATTTGGTATCAAAATCAAATCAAAACAAAATGTTAGAAATAGAAAACAGAAAGAACAAAGGAAAAAAATGTTTACCTGGACCTACCTGGCTGGCTCAGCTCCTGCGCGGCCCAACACTTCTGGCCCAGCCCACCGCGACTTCCTGGCGTCTTCCTCCCCTCGCCCCAAAGCTGCTGCTGTCGCCGCGAGAGAGCGCCCGCGCACGCAGGCTCCAGCTCCTGCTTGCCACCTCCTGCCTCTCCCTCGCGTCTGGAGACGCCCGAGGCCCCTCTCACTTTCCCCTCACTCTCTGCTCTCTCCCTCGCCCTCTAGCCCCTCTCCCGAGCAGACCCGAACGCGGCCGTCACTACCGTCGTCGTTCACCATGGCCACCGGCCCTTCCTCTCCCCTCCTCCATGCCCACGAGCTCCGAGACGACCCGATGCTCCTCCAAGTCGAAGCACATGAGCTCAGACGAATTGCAGCAACACCATCGACCGTCTTCTCTGCGCACGGCCGCCAGATCGCCAACGCCGTTGCGTCACCGTCCATGCCTCCCTGAGCCAGCTGATCTGCTCTGCGTGTCCGCTGTGAGCTCCTCTCCATTTCGCCTCTGTCCTCTCGCTCGATTATGTGCCTTAGCACTGCTCCCCGTCGTCACCGAAGCTCGCCGGCGCTACGTCCGTCGTCACCATCGCTAGCAGCCCCGCCTGGCTAACCCGACCATGCAGGCGTGCTCAGGGAACTCCCAAGAGCCCCACGCGGCCATCAGCTCGCTCGCTAACACGCTGGGGTCCTCGCGCCCGTGGCACCGTAGCTCAGGCCGCCGCCTCGCTTTCTGCCGGTGTTGCTCCCGACCACCCCGCAGCCTCCCACCCGGTCTATTGGATGCGGACGAGCAAGAACTCCTCCCCAGTACTCCTAGCGCGCCAAACCACCGCCCGCAGCTCGATTCCGAGCGTCGCCGCCGCGAGCCGTGGTCGCCGTCGTCTAACCGCCGGCGCGTCCGACGTGGCTACGTCATTAGTAGCTAATGACCCAGCTAATCACCCCTAGAGCCACTGCCATATGGGCCCCAGCGCCTAAACTAATTAGTTTAATTTCTCTGTTAGGTTAGCACTAATCATAGTGGGCCCCGCCTGTCAACTTTGACTGGCCACGCCAGCTTTGACCGGGTCCCACATGTCAGCCTCTGTGACTACGTGTCCTTGACCGATGGGCACCACTAGTCGTTTGACCTGGCCGGTCTGTTGACTCTTGAGGTCAAGATGACCTAATGCTGACGCAATAAGTCATTTTCTGGATTAGTTGTAATTCAGAAAATTCCAGTAAATAGTATAAACTTCTAAAAATCATAGAAATTCAATCGTAACTCCAAATGAAAAATAAATTATATATGAAAAATGATCAGAAAAATCCAATCTATCCATCTGTACCATTTTCATGCATGTTAGAACAACTTATAGCTACTGTTTAGCACAAATCATATAAATGGCATTTAAATATCCACATATGGAGTTTGAATTTGCATCTTGGATTCAAACCAACTTCATTTAATCTGGTTGCTAGTTGCATTAGCTCAAACCACAGCATATTGCCATGTCACACTCATGCATCATATTGTTGCATTGCATTGATTGTGTTCCTTCTCTGTTGCCGGTGTTTGTCCCCTCTCAGTAGACGACGTACCGACGATGAGTTCAATGACACCGATGAAGAATTATTACTATCTTCAGAAGTGCCAGGCAAGCAAAACCCCCTTGTTCATTCCGATACAATCACCACTCTCTCGCTCCTGCTCTCTTTTACTGCATTAGGACAACAATGATTCAACTGTTACATGCTGCGGTAGTTGAACCCCTTTCCTTTGCATGACCTGTCATTGCCACAGTAAATAGATGAAACCCACTAGCATGAGTAGGAGTTGTTTGAGCCCTGATGTGCCTACTCATTCATGCTTGTTTTTCATGCCTGCTATTGCTTAGAGTTGTGTCAGGTCTGATTCATCGGGGATGAATTGGAATGTGGTGAACATGTCCTACCGTTGAGAGCTAAGTGTGTGAACATGATTTGGTTAAGGTAGCGATGAGAGGCCATGTAGGAGTACATGGTGGGTTGTCTCATTGAAGCCGTCCTCAGGAACTGAGTTATGTGTTTGTGATCCATGAACAGCTACTACCACGCATTGGAATGCTTAAGTGCCCCTCTCGACTTATTAATCAACTCAATCTCTGTCCAGGAGTTGCAACTAGTTTCTGGTGTTTGTAGGTAGTTCTAGTAGTCTACCAAGTGGCACCCGGTACAGGTGGGCTTGGGATAGACTAGGTGCAGTGGCACGGTGTACCAAGTGGCACCCGGATGGTGGGCTTGGGAACCCTGCTCACATCGTTTTGGGCCGTGAGTGACACCCCGGCTGGATCTCCTTGCGGATGAAACCCGAATAGGTGATAAACCTGGAGGAGAGACTTGTGTGGTTAGTCAGGTCGTGGCCGACACCCTCGTTGGGCTTCCGCTTGAAGGTTGCCGAGTACATGTCGTGTAAACGGTGATAAGTGGTGGGAGCGTGTGTGAAGAATTACACCCCTGCAGGGTTAACATTATCTATTCGAATAGCCGTGTCCGCGGTAAAGGACTTCTGGGTTGCCTATACAGTTCATAGACAAGTGAAAGTGGATACTCTAAAATGCGCAAGATAAGCGTGAGTGCTATGGATGGCTATCTCATAGGGAGACGGGAGCGGATCCATAGTGGGGTATTGATATGGTGAATATGTGGACTCGTGTGCGCCACCTCAAAAGAGTTGCTTATAGTCGTAGTTCAGGATAGCCACCGAGTCAAAGCTGGCTTGCTGCAGTCAAACTCCACGACCCTTTTGTTGATACTGATGCATATGTAGATAGCTTTGATGTAAGTCTTGGTGGGTACATTTGTACTCACATTTGCTTAATTTATGTTTTTGCAGAGAGACTTTAGTCTCACTAGTACTTCCACGTGGACTTCGATGTTTAACTTGTTACCTCAGCTACGATCTTGTGCCCTCGGCAGGATCTTGTAGATAGTCAGGCTCCTCAGCCTTTTTCATTTGTAGTTGTCTGTACTCACACAAGTTAAGCTTCCGGATGTGCTTGATGCTTGTATGCTATGTATGTTGGGTCATGAGACCCATGTTTGTAATACTTGGCTCCTCGGAGCCTATTGAATAAAATACTTGATTTGTAGAGTCATGTTGTGATGCCATGTTGTATTTGCACATATCGAGCATATTGTGTGTATGTTATTGAAATGCTTGGTATGTGTGGGATCTGACTATCTAGTTGTTTATCCTTGGTAGCCTCTCTTACCGGGAAATGTCTCCTAGTGCTTCCACTGAGCCATGGTAGCTTGCTACTGCTCCGGAACACTTAGGCTGGCCGACATGTGTCCTTCTTCGTGCTAGCTATATGATAATGATGGAGTGTGTCATAATAAACGGAACGGTGGAAAGTTGCATGGAAATATATCTTGGAATGGCTATGGAAATGCCATAATAGGTAGGTATGATGGCTGTTTTGAGGAAGGTATATGGTGGGTGTATGGTACCGGCGGAAGTTGCGCGGTACTAGAGAGGCTAGCAACAGTGGAAGGGTGAGAGTGCGTATAA
Source organism: Aegilops bicornis (assembly GCA_021605145.1). NCBI lineage: Eukaryota > Viridiplantae > Streptophyta > Magnoliopsida > Poales > Poaceae > Aegilops > Aegilops bicornis. Next base: position 141,272,576 of record CM038672.1, read on the forward strand.
TCCATGGACTCAACATTAGTCATAAAGAACTCTCATACTTATTGCAAAAATTTATTAGTTATAGAAACTAAGTACTACGCGCATGCTCCTAGGGGGATAGATTGGCAGGAAAAGACCATCGCTCATCCCCGACCGCCACTCATAAGGAAGACAATCAATAAATAAATCATGCTCCAACTTCATCACATAACGGTTCACCATATGTGCATGCTACGGGAATCACAAAATTTAACACAAGTATCTCTCAAATTCACAACTACTCTACTAGCATGACTCTAATATCACCATCTTCATATCTCAAAACAATCATAAAGAATCAAACTTCTCATAGTATTCAATGCACTTTATATGAAAGTTTTATTATACCCATGTTGGATGCCCATCATATTAGGACTAATTTTATAACCAAAGCAAATTACCATGCTGTTCTAAAAGACTCTCAAAATAATATAAGTGAAGCATGAGAGATCAATAATTTCTATAAAATAAAACCACCACCGTGCTCTAAAAAGATATAAGTGAAGCACTGGAGCAATATTGTCTAGCTCAAAAGATATAAGGGAAGCACATAGAGTATTCTAATAAATTCCGATTTATGCGTGTCTCTACCAAAAGGTGTGTACAACAAGGATGATTGTGGTAAACTAAAAAGCAAAGACTCAAATCATACAAGACGCTCCAAGCAAAACACATATCATGTGGTGAATAAAAATATAGCCTCAAGTAAAGTTACCGATAGACGAAGACGAAAGAGAGGATGCCTACTGGGGCATCCCCAAGCTTAGGCTTTTGGTTGTCCTTGAATTATCTTGGGGTGCCTTGGGAATACCCAAGCTTATGCTCTTTCCACTCCTTATTCCAAAATCCGTCAAATCTATACCCAAAAACTTGAAAACTTCACAACACAAAACTTCAATAGAAAATTTCATGAGCTTCGTTAGTATAAGAAAATAAAACACCACTTTAAGGTAATGTAATGAACTCATTCTTTATTTATATTGGTGTTAAAACAACTTTATTCCAACTTATCTATGGTTCATACCCCCCGATACTACTCATAGATTCATCAAAATAAGCAAACAACACACGAAAAATAAAATCCGTCAAAAACAGAACAGTCTGTAGTAATCTGTAACTTTCGAATACTTATGTAACTCTAAAAATTCTGAAATATACTGGTGGACGTGGGGAATTTGTCTATTAATCATCTTCAAAAAGATTCAACCTAAAATCACTCTCCAGTAATAAATCACAGCTATTCTCGTGAGCGCAAAAGTTTCTGTTTTTTACAGCAAGATCGCAAAGACTTCACCCAAGTCTTCCCAAAGGTTCTACTTGGCACAAACACTAATTAAAACATAAAACCACATTTAAACAGAAGCTAGATGAATTATTTATTACTAAACAGGAGAAAAAAGCAACGAACAAAAATAAAATTGGGTTGCCTCCCAACAAGCGCTATGGCTTAACGCCTCTAGCTAGGCATAAAAACAAGAATAGATCTAGGTATTGCCATCTTCGGTATGCAATCCATAAGTGGCTCTCATAATAGATTCACAAGGAAATTTAATTTTCTTCCTAGGAAACTGTTCCATGCCTTTCCTTAATGGAAATTGGAATCTAATATTTCCTTCTTTCCTGTCAATAATTGCACCAATCGTTCTAAGGAAAGGCCTACCAAGAATAATAGGACATGTAGGATTGCAATCTATATCGAGAACAATGAAATCTACGGGCACATAATTCCTATTTGCAACAATAAGAACATCATTAATCCTTCCCATAGGTTTCTTAATGGTGGAATCCGCAAGATGCAAATTTAAAGAACAATCATCAAATTCACGGAAAACTAGCAGATCATGTAAAGTTTTTGGAATCGTGGAAACACTAGCACCCAAATCACACAAAGCATAGCATTCATAATATTTAATCTTAATTTTAATAGGAGGTTCCCACTCATCATAAAGTTTTCTAGGGATAGAAACTTCTAGTTCAAGCTTTTCTTCATAAGATTGCATCAAAGCATCAACGATATGTTTAGTAAAAGCCTTATTTTGATTATAAGCATGAGGAGAATTTAACAAGGATTGAAACAAGGAAATACAATCTATCAAAGAGCAATTATCGTAATCAAATCCCTTGAAATCCAAAATTGTTGGTTCATTCCTATGCAAAGTTTTGACCTCTTCAATCCCACTTTTATCAATTTTTGCATCTAGATCAAAAACTCCAAATTATTGGGACGCCTTTTAACTAAAGTTGACTAATCTCCAGTCCCATCTTCATCAAGATTCATATTGGAAAAAAATATTTAATAGGAGTCACATCAATCACTTTTAGATCTTCATCATTATTATCATGAAAACTAGACGAACACACTTTCATAAAGCAATCTTTTTTAGCACGCATCCTAGCGGTTCTTTCTTTGCACTCATCAATGGAAGTTCTCATGGCTTTGAGAGACTCATTGATATCATGCTTAGGTGTAATAGATCTAAGTTTCAAAGAATCAACATCAAGAGAAATTCTATCCACGTTCCTAGCCAACTCATCAATCTTAAATTTTTATTCAACCAAAGCATTGAAATTCTTTTGCGAACTCATAAATTCTTTAACACTATTCTCAAAATCAGAGGGCATCTTATTAAATTTTCCATAATAGTTGTTGTAGGAATTACCATAATTATTAGAGGAATTACTAGGAAACGACCTAGAATTAAAATTGCCTCCATACGCGTTGTTACCAAATTGTTCCTACCAACAAAATTCACATCCATAGATTCATTATTATTCTCAATCAAAGTGGACAAAGGCATATCATTAGGATTAGAAGAAACACTTATATTAGCAAACAATTTCATAAGTCACCCATCTTTCCACTCAAAACATTAATATCTTCAATCACATGGACCTTTTTACTAGTAGATCTTTCGGTGTGCCATTGAGAATAATTAACCATAATATTGTCTAGAAGTTTAGTAGCTTCTCCTAAGGTGATTTCCATAAAAGTGCCTCCCGCGGCCGAATCTAAAAGATTTCTAGAAGCAAAATTCAATCCGGCATAATTTTTGTATAATCATCCACAAATTCAAACCATGTGTAGGGCAATTACGTATCATTAATTTCATCCTCTCCCAAGCTTGTGCAACATGCTCATGATCAAGTTGCTTAAAATTCATAATATCGTTCCTAAGAGAGATGACCTTAGTGGGAGGAAAATACTTAGAGATAAAAGCATCTTTGCACTTATTCCATGAATCAATACTATTTTTAGGCAAAGAAGAAAACCAAGTTTGAGCACGATCTCTAAGCGAAAACAGAAATAGCTTTAATTTAAGAATATCATTATCCACATCTTTCTTGTTTTGCATATCACATAGATCAACGAAGTTGTTTAGATGGGCTGCGACATCTTCACTAGGAAGGCCAGAAAATTGATCTTTCATAAAAAAGGTTCAACAAAGCGGTATTGATTTCACAAGATTCAGCATTGGTAGTATGACCACTTGGAGTGATAATAAAATCATTATTGTTGGTATTGGAAAAGTCACATAATTTAGTATTATCTTGAGCCATCATGACAAACAATCAATCCAACACACAAGCACACAAGAAGCAAGCGAAAAGAGACAAACAGAAGAGGGGCGAAGAAAAGCCAAAGGTTTTTGAAAATCATTTTAGAAGTGGGGGAGAGGAAAACGAGAGGTGAATGGCAAATAATGTAATGCGAGGGAGAAGAGCTTATGATGGGTACTTGGTATGTCTTGACTTGGCGTAGATCTCCCCGGCAATGACGCCAGAAATTGGCAAGTTGATGGGAGACAAATCTTGACTTGACTTGGCGTAAATCTCCCTGGCAACAGCGCCAGAAATCCTTCTTTCTACCTCTTGGGCATGCATTGGTTTTCCCTTGAAGAGGAAAGGGTGATGCAGCAAAGTAGCGTAAGTATTTCCCTCAGTTATGAGAACCAAGGTATCAATCTAGTAGGAGACGACACACAAGTCACCTAGTACCTGTACAAAGAATCGAGAACCTTGCAACCAACGCGATAAAGGGGTTGTCAATCCCTTCACGGTCACTCGCAAAAGTGAGATCTAATAAAGATAGTAAAGTAAATATTTTTGGTATATTTGTTGTATAGATTGGAAAGTAAAGATTGCAAAATAGTAAACGAGATACGATGTAAATAAAAGAGATGTAATATAATAGGAAAGAGACCCGGGGGCCATAGGTTTCACTAGTGGCTTCTCTCAAGATAGCATGTATTATGGTGGGTGAACAAATTACTGTCGAGCAATTAATAGAAGAGCGCATAATTATGAAGACATCTAAGGCAATGATCATGAATATAGGCATCATGTCCGTGTCAAGTAGACCGATATGATTCTGCATCTACTACTATGACTCCACACATCGACCGCTATCCAGCATGCATCTAGAGTATTAAGTTCATAAAAACGGAGTAACGCATTAAGCAAGATGACATGATGTACAGGGATAAACTCAAGCAATATGATATAAAACTTATCTTTTTATCCTCGATGGCAACAATACAATACGTGCCTTGCTGCCCCTCATCACATCGGGAAAGGACACCGCAAGATTGAACCCAAAGCTAAGCACTTCTCCCATTGCAAGAAAGATAAATCTAGTAGGCCAAACTAAACTGATAATTCGAAGAGACTTGCAAAGATATCAAATCATGCATATAAGAATTCAGGGAAGAACCAAATAATATTCATAGATAATCTTGTTCATAAATCCACAATTCACCTGCTCTCAGCAAACACACCGCAAAAGAATATTACATCAAATAGATCTCCAAGAACACCCAGGAGAACTTTGTATTGAGAATCAAAGAGAGAGAAGAAGCCATATAGCTAATAACTATGGACTTGAAGGTCTGTGGTAAACTACTCAAGCTTCATCAGAGAGGCAATGGTGTTGATGTAGAAGCCCTCCGTGATCGATTCCCCCTCCGACAGATCACCGGAAAAGGCCCCAAGATGGGATCTCCCGGGTACAGAAGGTTGCAGCGGTGGAAAAGTGTTTTCGTGGCTCCCCTTGATGTTTCTAGGGTAGAAGAGTATATATAGGCAAAAGAAGTACGTCGATGGAGCTATGAGGGGCCCACGAGCGTGGGGGCGCGCCTTCCTGCCTCATGGCCTCCTCGTAGAGTCCCAGACTTCAACTCCAAGTCTTCTGGATTGCTTTTGGTCCGAGAAAGATCCTCGCGAAGGTTTCATTCCGTTTGGACTCAGTTTGATATTCCTTTCTATAAAACACTAAAATAGGCACACAAAAAACAAAAACTGGCACTGGGCCTCCGGTTAATAGGTTAGTCCCAAAAATAATATAAAAGAGCCTATTAAAGCCCATTAAACATCCATAATAGATAATATAATTGCATGGAACAATAAAAAATTATAGATACGTTGGAGACGTATCAGGGTCTGTCACATTCAGAGCCGTATGTATTTTGCAAATATTCTATGTCTACAATGCTCTACATGGAGATACTCTAGCTAATTGCTCCCACTTTCCATATGTATCCAGATTGAGACTTAGAGTCATCTGGATCGGTGTAAAAGCTTGCATCGACGTAACTCTTTACGACGAACTCTTTATCACCTCCATAACCGAGAAATATTTCCTTAGTCCTCACTAAGGATAATTTTGACCGCTGTCTAGTTATCTACTCTTAGATCAGTATTGTACTCCCTTGCCAAACTCATGGCAAGGTGCACAATAGGTCCGGTACACAACACAACATACTTTATAGAACCTATGACTGTGGCATAGGGAATGACCTTCATTCTCTTTATCTTTTGTCGTGGTCGGGCTTTGAGTCTTACTCAACTTTACACCTTATGTCTGAGGCAAGAACTTCTTCTTTGACTGATCCATTTTGAACTCTTTCAAATAACTTGTCAAGGTATGTATTCGTTGAAAAATCTTATCAAGCGTCTTGATCTATCTCTATAGATCTTGCTGCCCAATATATAAGCAACTTCACCGAGGTCTTCCTGTGAAAAACTCCTTTCAAACTCTCCTTTATGCTTTCCAGAAAATTCTAGATCATTTTTTATCAACAATATGTCACTCACATATACTTATCAGAAAGGTTGTAGTGCTCCCACTCACTTTCTTATAAATACAGGCTTCACCGCAAGTCTGTATAAAACTATATGCTTTGATCAACTTATCAAAGCGTATATTCCAACTCCGAGATGCTTGCACCAGTCCATAGATGGATCGCTGGAGCTTGCACACCTTTTTAGTACCTTTAGGATTGATGAAACCTTCTTTAAGAAATACCCATTTAAGGAATTCAGTTTTGACATCCATTTGCTAGATTTTGTAAAATATGACAACTGCTAACATGATTCAGACGGATTTAAGCATTGCTACGGTTAAGAAAATCTCATTGTAGTCAATACCTTGAACTTGTCAAAAACATTTTGTGACAAGTCGAGCTTTGTAGATAGTAACACTACTATCAACGTCCGTCTTCCTCCTGAAGATCCATTTATTCTCAGTGGCTTGCCGATCATCGGGCAAGTCCACCAAAGTCCATACTTTGTTCTCATACATGGATCATATCGCAGATTTCATGGCCTCAAGCCATTTCGCGGAATCTGGGATCATCATCGCTTCCTCATAGTTCGTAGGTTCATCATGGTCTAGTAACATGACATCCAGAATAGGATTACCGTACCACTCTGGTGCGGACCATACTCTGGAAGACCTACGAGGTTCTTAGTAACTTGATTTGAAGTTTCATGATCATCATCATTAGCTTCCTCACTAATTGGTGTAGGAATCAGTGGAACTGATTTCTGCGATGAACTACTTTCCAATTCGGGAGAAGGTACAATTACCTCATCAAGCTCTACTTTCCTCCCGATCACTTCTTTCGAGAGAAACTCCTTCTCTAGAAAGGATCTATTCTTAGCAACGAATATCTTGCCTTCGGATCTGTGATAGAAGGTGTACCCAACAGTTTCCTTTGGGTATCCTATGAAGATGCACATATCTGATTTGGGTTCGAGCTTATCACCCAAACTTTAAGAAACGACAACTTTGGTTTCTTGCCAAACCACAGTTCATAAGGCGTCGTCTCAACGGATTTTGATGGTGCCCTGTTTAACATGAATGCAGCTGTCTCTAATGCATAACCCCAAAACGATAGTGGTAAATCGGTAAGAGACATCATAGATCGCACCATATCCAATAAAGTGCGGTTACAATGTTCGGACACACCATTACGCTGTGATGTTCCAGGTGGCGTGAGCTGTGAAACTATTCCACATTGTTTTAAATGAAGGCCAAACTTGTAACTCAAATATTCTCCTCCATGATCAGATCGTAGAAACTTTATTTTCTTGTTACGACGATTCTCCACTTCACTCTGAAATTCTTTGAACTTTTCAAATGTTTCAGACTTGTGTTTCATTAAGTAGATATACCCATATCTGCTCAAATCATCTGTGAAGGTCAGAAAATAACGATACCCGCCACAAGCATCAACACTCATTTGACCGCATACATCGGTATGTATTATTTCCAATAAGTTAGCTCGTTCCATTGTTCCGGAGAACGGAGTTTTAATCATCTTGCACATAACGCATGGTTCGCAAGCATCAAATGATTCGTAATCAAGTGATTCCAAAAGTCCATCAGCATGGAGTTTCTCCATGCGCTTTACGCCGATATAACCAAATGGCAGGGCCACAAATAAGTTGCACTAACATTATTAACTTTGCATCTTTTGGCATCAATGCTACGAATATGTGTATTACCACGATCGAGATTCAATAAACCATCAACATTGGGTGTATGACCATAGAAGGTTTTATTCATGTCAACTGAATAACAATTATTCTCTATCTCAAATGAATAACTGTATATCATTAAACATGATCCAATCATATTCATGCTCAACGCAAACACCAAATAACATTTATTTAGGTTCAACACTAATCCCGAAAGTATAAGGAGTGTGCGATGATGATCATATCAATCTTGGAACCACTTCCAACACTCATCGTCACTTCATCCTCAACTAGTCTCTATTTATTCTGCAACTCCTGTTTCGAGTTACTAATCTTAGCAACCGAACAAGTATCAAATACACAAGGGTTACTACGAGCACTAGTAACGTACACATCAATAACATGTATATCAAATATACCTTTGTTCACTTTGCCATCATTCTTATCCGCCAAAATATTTGGGGTAGTTCCGCTTCTAGTGACCATTTCCTTTGCAATAGAAGCACTCAGTTTCAGGCTTAGGTCTAGCTTTGGGCTTCTTTACGGGAGTGACAACTTGATTGCCATTCTATTTGAAGTTCCCTTTCTTTCCCTTTGCCCTTTTCTTAAAATTAGTGGTCTTGTCAATCATCAACACTTGATGCTTTTTCTTGATTTCTACTTTCGTCAATTTCAGCATCACAAAGAGCTCGGGAATCGTTTTCGTCATCCCTTGCATACTATAGTTCATCACGAAGTTCCAGTAACTTGGTGATGGTGACTAGAGAACTCTGTCAATCACTATCTTATCTGGAAGATTAACTCCCACTTGATTCAAGCGATTGTAGTACCCAGACATTCTGAGTACATGATCACTAGCTGAGCGATTCTCCTCCATCTTTCAGGCGAAGTACTTGTCAGAGGTCTCGTACCTCTCGACACGGGCATGAGTCTGAAATACCAATTTCATTTCTTGGAACATCTCATATGCTCTGTGGCGCTCAAAACATTTTTGAAGTCCCGGTTCTAAGCCGTAAGGCATGGTGCACTAAACTATCAAGTAGTCATCATATTGAGCTAGCCAAGCGTTCATAACGTATGCGTCTGCTCCTGCAATAGATCTGTCACCTAGCGGTGCATCAAGGACATAATTCTTCTGTGCAGCAATAAGGATAAACCTTAGATCACGGACCCAGTCCGCACCATTGCTACTATCATCTTTCAACTTATTTTTCTCTAGGAACATATCAATAACAAAGGGAAGCTACAACGCGAGCTATTGGTCTACAACATCATTTGCAAAATACTATCAGGACTAAATTCATGATAAATTGAAGTTCAATTAATCATATTACTAAAGAACTCCCACTTAGATAGACATCCCTCTAGTCATCTAAATGATCACGTGATCAATATAACCTAAACCATGTCTGATCATCAGGTGAGATGGAGTAGTTTTCAATGGTGAGCATCGCTATGTTCATCATATCTACTATATGATTCACGTTCGACCTTTCGGTCTCCAGTGTTCCGAGGCCATATCTGTATATGCTGGGCTCGTCAAGTTTAACACGAGTATTCCGCGTGTGCAAATCTGGCTTGCACCCGTTGTATTTGAATGTAGAGCTTATCACACCCGATCATCACGTGGTGTCTCAAAGACGAAGAACTTTCATAGCAGTGCATACTGGGAGAACACTTATACCTTGAAATTTTAGTAAGGGATCATCTTATAATGCTACCGCCGTACTAAGCAAAATAAGATGCATAAAAGATAAACATCACATGCAATCAAAATATGTGACATAATATGGCCATCATCATCTTGTGCTCATGAACTCCATCATCGAAGCATCATCATGATCTCCATCGTCACCGGCTTGAAACCTTGATCTCCATCGTAGCATCGTTGTCGTCTCGCCAACTATTTCTACTACGACTATCGCTACCGCTTAATGATAAAGTAAAGCAATTACATGGCGATTGCATTTCATACAATAAAGCAACAACCATATGGCTCCTGCCAGTTGCCGATAACTTAGTTACAAAACATGATCATTTCATACAACAATTTATATCTCATCATGTCTTGACCATATCACATCACAACAAGCCCTGCAAAAACAAGTTAGATGTCCTCTACTTTGTTGTTGCAAGTTTTACGTGGCTGCTACGGGCTTCTAGCAAGAACCATTCTTACTTACGCATCAAAACCACAACGATTTTTCGTCAAGTGTGTTGTTTTAACCTTCAACAAGGACCGGCCGTAGTCAAACTCGGTTCAACTAAAGTTGGAGAAATAGACACACGCCAGCCACATGTATGCAAAGCACGTCGGTAGAACCAGTCTTATGAATGCGGTCATGTAATGTCGGTCTGGGCAAGGGGGCGCCGCCCCCTTCCCCTAGTCAAATTCGAACCCATGGGGGCGCCACCTCCCCTTTGGCATGCCTCCTCCTTTCCTCTTTGGCCCAATCAGGCCCATTACTTCTCCCGGTGAATTCCCGCAACTCCTCGGTACTCCGAAAAATACCCGAATCACTCGGAACCTTTCCGATGTCCGACTATAGCCTTCCAATATATCAATCTTTATGTCTTGACCATTTCAAGACTCCTCATCACGTCCGTGATCTTATCCGGGACTCTGAACAAAATTCGGTCATCAAAACACATGACCCATAATTCAAATCATCATCGAACATTAAGCGTGGGGATCCTACGGGTTCGAGAACTATGTAGGCATGATTGAGACACATCTCGGATCAATAACCAATAGCGGAACCTAGATTCTCATATTGGCTCCTACATATTCTACGAACATCTTTATCGGTCAAACCGCATAACATTACACATTGTTCCCTTTGTCATCGATATGTTACTTGCCCGAGATTTGATTGTCGGTATCATCATACCTAGTTCAATCTCGTTACCGGTGAGGGAGTCCTGGATTAAGGGGTCTTCGGACGGCAGGACTATGTGACGTGGGCCGGACTGATGGGCTATAAAGATACAAGACAGAGGACTTCTTCCCGTGTCCGGATGGGACTCTCCTTTACTTGGATGGCAAGCTTGGCATTTGGATATGTAGATTCCTTTCTCTGTAACCTACTTTGTACAACCCTAATCCCCTCCGGTGTCTATATAAACCGGTGGGCTTAGTCCATAGAGGCAATCATAATCATACATGCTAGACTTCTAGGGTTTTAGCCATTACGATCTCGTGGTAGACCAACTCTTGTAATACTCATATTCATCAAGATCAATCAAGCAGGAAGTAGGGTATTACCTCCATAGAGAGGGCCCGAACCTGGGTAAACATCATGTCCCCCATCTCTTGTTACCATCGACCTTAGACGCACAGTTCGGGACCCCCTACCCGAGATCCGCCGGTTTTGACACCGACATTGGTGCTTTCATTGAGAGTTCCGCTGTGTCGTCACCAAAAGGTTTGATGGCTCCGTCAATCATCTACAACAATGGTGTTCGACGGTTTCGCACTGCGGGCCAACTCGCTTGGCCATCTAGAGCAGATCGAAAGCTATGCCCCAGGTCACCAGATTAGTTTTGGAAATCTGGATTATGTCGCTGATACCCGAGGAGACTTGATCTTCCAAGAAATCGCGTCTCCTACTGCCCCTCTGGCCTTAGATCGAGAGCATATCACTAGGTTCGAAGACGGGCTCTCTGAGCTCGTCGGACTGTCTGTGACCCTTAGGCCCATTGAGGAGGAACCGGAGGAAGTGGTGTCACCGGCGGCCATTATGGAGCCGGACCCTTCTCCGGACACTAGCTCCGAATCTTCAGAGCCAGCGTCGTGTGAGTTCGGCCAAGGAGTTTCCCTCTCGCTGTACTCCATGGGCTCTTTTCTCTCGGGCCAAACCTCGCCTTTAAGCGAAGCTCTGGACTTAATGCGATCCCTTGTCATTAAAAAGGAGAAACGTACGAACCATGCCTAGCCCGGACTAGGGGCTGAGAGCAGGGAATTTTACGTCCCTCCCGCCACCCACTTCATAGCCACCGTCAAAGACTTAACCAACATGCTCGATTACGCCACCGAAAACATCGACGATATGGACGATGATGCCGGAGAGGTGCAGGCACAAAAACCACCGCTCCCCGTTGAGCCAACCTCCGAACAGGATGAACAGGAAGATGGGCGAGTTAGCCCTGATGAACAAGCCATGAACAAAGACTTGGAGGATAGTAACTACCTTCCGCTCTCTGAGGACGAGGTGAGCCTCGGCAACGAGGATTTTATCGTGCCTGAGGAACCTCTCAAGCAGGAGCGCTTTAAGCACCAGCTAATAGCCACTGCAAGGAGCCTCAAAAAGAAGAAGAAGCAACAGCTTCAAGCTGATCAAGATCTGCTCAATGATAGATGGACTGATGTCCTAGGAGCCGAAGAATACGGCCTCGAGCGCCCAACCAAAAGTTACCCGAAGCGCAAATTGTTACCCCAAGTCGATGACAAGGCGCTGGAGCCCGTCCTACCAGTGCATAATGCGGCTGACCGGCCACCACGTAGCCGGGACAAAGCGGCAACTCAAGCCGAATACCAGCCTGTACCACCTCGCGGCAAGGGCAGAGATATAACAGCTCGGGGTCATACATATGACCTGCGGCAGGACCTAGACAAGAGAGCAGGTCAGACCAGATCGATCTACAACTCATGGGGACGTGTCCGGGAGCGCAACGACGGCCATCTAGCCAGACGTGACAAACACAACCACGCCCGAGCCGAGCACCGCAGATGAACTCCATCCGAGCTACGTCGCGACGTGGCCCGACATAGAGGCGCCACACACCCCCTTTGCTTCACTGATGAAGTAATGGAACACGGATTCCTGGAAGGGTTTAAAGGCATGACTATCGAATCATACAATGGAACGACAAACCTCGTAGTATGGATTGAAGATTTCCTCCTCCATATCCACATGGCCCTCGCTGATGACCTCCACACCATCAAATACCTCCCACTAAAACTAAAGGGGCCAGCACGGCACTGGCTAAACAGCCTCCCTGAGAACTCCATCGGCAGCTAGGAAGACTTGGAAGACGCCTTCCGCAATAACTTCCAAGGTACATATGTTCGGCCTCCGGACACCGATGAACTAAGTCAAATCATCCAGCAGCCCAGGGAGTCTGCCAGGAAGCTCTGGACTAGGTTCTTAATCAAAAAGAATCAAATTGTCGATTGTCCGGACGTCGAAACCCTCGCGGCCTTTAAACATAGCGTCCGAGATGAGTGGCTCACCCGCCACCTCGATCAAGAAAAACCAAGATCCATGGCTGCCCTTACCACTCTGATGACCCGTTTTTGCGCGGGAGAAGACAGCTGGCTTGCTCGTAGAAGCAACAACACCGATGATCCGGGTACTTCCGAAGTTCGAGACGGCAACGGCAAGCCATGACACAACAAACACAAGCATCATAATAACAATGAAGGAACGCAAGGCATGACGGTCAACGCCAGATTTTGTGATTCCAAACCCGGTCAACGGAAAAAGCCATTCAAAGCAAACAGAGACGGACCATCCAATTTAGACAAGATACTGGATCGACCCTGCCAGATTCATGGCACCCCCGTTAAACCAGCCAATCACACCAACAGGAGCTGTTGGGTTTTTAAACAAGTCGGCATGCTTAATGCCGAACACAAGGTGAAGGGGCCGCCTAGTGACAGCGATGATGAAGCGACTCGCTAGCCGAACACCGGGGGTCAGAAGAAATTTCCCCCCGAAGTAAAGACAGTGACATGGTATACATGACGCACATCCCTACAGGGGACTGCAAACGCGTGGTACGGGACGCCGGGGACATAGAGCCCACTGCCCCAAAATTAAGCCAATGGGTTGCTACGTCTTAAGCTTGCCTTGGTTTTCCTTGAAGAGGAAAGGGTGATGCAGCAATAGTAGCGTAAGTATTTCCCTCAGTTTTTTAGAACCAAGGTATCAATCCAGTAGGAGGCTCCTCAAAAGTCCCACGCACCTACACAAACAAACAAGAAACTCGCAACCAACGCAATAAAGGGGTTGTCAATCCCTTCACGGCCACTTGAGAAAGTGAGATCTAATAGAGATAATATGATAAGATAAATATATTTTTGGTATTTTTATGATGTAGATTGGAAAAGTAAAGATGCAAATAAAAGTAGATTGAAAACTTATATGATAAAAGATAGACACGGGGGCCATAGGTTTCACTAGTGGCTTCTATCAAGACAGCATAAGTATTACGGTGGGTGAACAAATTACTGTCGAGCAATTGATAGAAAAGCAAATAATTATGAGATTATCTAGGCATGATCATGTATATAGGCATCACGTCCGTGACAAGTAGACCGACTCCTGCCCGCATCTACTACTACTACTCCACACATCGACCGCTATCCAAAGATGCATCTAGAGTATTAAGTTCATAAAGAACAGAGTAACACATTAAGAAAGATGACATGATGTAGAGGGATAAACTCATGCAATATGATATAAACCCCATCTTTTTATCCTCGATGGCAACAATACAATACGTGCCTTGCCGCCCCAGCTGTCACTAGGAAAGAACACCGCAAGATTGAACCCAAAGCTAAGCAATTCTCCCATTGCAAGAAAGATCAATCTAGTAGGCCAAACCAAACTGATAATTCGAAGAGACTTGCAAAGATAACTCAATCACACATAAAAGAATTCAAAGAAGATTCGAATATTTCTGATAGATAAAATTGATCATAAACTGACAATTCATCGGATCTCGACAAACACATCGCAAAAAGAGTTACATTGAATAGATCTCCAAGAAGATCGAGGAGAACTTTGTATTGAGATTCAAAGAGAGAGAAGAAGCCATCTAGCTAATAACTATGGACCCAAAGGTCTGTGGTAAACTACTCACAGCTCATCGGAAGGGCCTTGGAGATGATGTAGAGGCCCTCCGTGGTCGATTCCTCCTCCGGCGGAGCACCGGCGAAGGCTCCAAGATGGGATCTCGCGGATACAGAAGGTTACGGCGGTGGAAATAGTTTTTCGTGGTGCTCCTCGATGGTTTTGGGGTACATGGGTATATATAGGAGGAAGAAGTAGGTCGATGGATGCTCGAGGGGCCCATGAGGGTGGGGGGCGCGCCCACCTGTAGGGGGCGCACCGGGCACCCTCGTGGCCGCCTCCTCTGTTGCTTGACATCCACTCCAAGTCCCCTGGATCACGTTTGTTCCAAAAATATTGCTCCCGAAGGTTTCATTCCGTTTGGACTTCGTTTGATATTCCTTATCTTCGAAACACTCAAATAGGCAAAAAAACTGCAATTCGGGTTGGGCCTCCGGTTAGTAGGTTAGTCCCAAAAATGATATAAAAGTATAAAGTAAAGCCGATAAACATCCAAAATGGGTAATATAATAGCATGGAACAATCAAAAATTATAGATATGTTGGAGACGTATCAAGCATCCCCAAGCTTAATTCCTGCTCGTCCTCGAGTAGGTTAATGATAAAAACAGAATTATTGTTGTGGAATGCTACCTAGCATAATTCTCAATGTAATTTTCTTTATTGTGGCATGAATGTTCAGATCCAAATGATTCAAAATAAAAGTTCATATTGACATAAGAAATAGTAATACTTCAAGCATACTAACTAAGCAATCATGTCTTCTCAAAATAACATGGCTAAAGAAAGTTCATCCCTACAAAATCATATTGTTTGGTCATGCTTCCATTTTCGTCACACAAGAATGCTCTCATCTTGCACACCCCCGATGACAAGCCAAGCAATTGTTTCATACTTTAGTAATCTCAAACTTTTTTCAACTTTCACGCAATATATGAGCGTGAGCCATGGATATATCACTATGGGTGGAGTAGAATATGATGATGGAGGTTGTGTGGAGAAGACAAAAAGGAAGAAAGTCTCATGTTAACGAGGCTAATCAACGGGCTATGGAGATGCCCATCAATTGATGTCAACATGAGGAGTAGGGATTGCCATGCAACAGATGCACTAGAGCTATAAATGTATGAAAGCTCAACAAAAGAAACTAAGTGGGTGTGCATCCAACTTGCTTGCTCACGAAGACCTAGGGCATTTTGAGGAAGCCCATCGTAGGAATATACAAGCCAAGTTCTATAATGAAAAATTCCCACTAGTATATGAAAGTGACAACATATGAGACTCTCTATACGAAAAGCATGGTGCTATTTCGAAGCACAAATGTGGAAAAGGATAGTAACATTGCCCCCTTTTTTCTTTTTTTTCTTTTTTTCTTTTTTTGGGCCTTTCTTTTTTAAGGGACAATGCTCTAATAATGATGATCATCACACTTCTATTTATTTACAACTCATGAATTACAACTCAAAACTAGAACAATATATAACTCTATATGAATGCCTCCGTGATGTGCAGGATGGGCAATGAATCAAGAGTGACATGTATGAAAAATTATGCATGGTGGCTTTGCCACAAATACGATGTCAACTACATGATCATGCAAGGCAATATGACAATGATGATGTGTGTCATGATGATGAACGGAAGAGTGGAAAGTTGCATGGCAATATATCTCGGAATGGCTATGGAAATGCCATAATAGGTAGGTATGGTGGCTGTTTTGAGGAAGATATAGGGAGGTTTATGTGTGATAGAGAATATCGTATCACGTGGTTTGGATGCACCGGCGAAGTTTGCACCAACTCTCAAGGTGAGAAAGGGCAATCACTAGTAGAAAAAGGGTCAAATGTGAAGCACATTAGTGCCAGTTTGATTTTGAGCCGGCACTAATGTATCCATTAGTGCCGGTTCCAACGGCTAGCCGGCCGCTCTCATTAGTACCGGTTCGTGGCGAACCTTTAGCACCGGTCCGTGCCACGAACCGGTACTAAAGTGAGTGTTGGCAGGATGTTGTCGATGCAGGGCCCCTCCGGCACCTTTAGTACCGGTTCGTGGCACGAACCGGTACTAAAAGGTCGACGACTATAAACCCTTCGTCCACCCGAGCTCGCTCTGTTCTTCCCCTTTCCCCTCTCCTCCTCTGTTCTTCCCCTCTCTTCCTCGAGCTCATCACACATTTTGCACAAAATTTGTCAAGATTTGAAGGCCCCCATCCATTCAAATGATCACAAAGGTTAGCAACTTTGACCTTTCATCTCTCATTGCTAGATTAGCTCTTGCAATGCTTTGTATAGTGATTAATTTGTGAGTTTAGTAATTTGAGAGGAATTATATGTGCTAGTATTTGATTTATATGCAATTTGAGGTAAAAAATAACACTTAGTTTGCATATGTAGGTGTGGTTTACTTAGTGCCTTCTAAATCTTCGTCGTAACCACCGTCGATCGTCCGCACCGTCCCATCGCCGGAACCACCTTGTGGTGAGGCTCTTGTTCATGAATGTTTTACATTACCGAATTGATGTTTGTGTGATTTGGATATATAGTTACTCGTCTAATTATCTTACCCGTACGTTGTTTGTTATACATAGTGCCATGGTTTTGATATCCGTCCCCGTCGGCCCTCGTCCTTGTTATGATTCGGATGTGGTATATTCTCTTTTGAAAACTAGTTGTTGCATTTCGTGTTTATGACAAATTATGCCCATCAAGTTGACATAGATATTTTTATCTAGGAGGTATGTGAACCGGAAATTCCAACCGACCCTATTATCGAGAGGTTAAATTTAGTTGAAAGAGAAAACAAGTATTTGAAAGAAAAATTGAAAAGAATTGAGGGGGAGAAGATGGAATTGGAGTTGCAGGTTGCCGATGTCGTAGATGATCACAAGATCAAGATGGAGAAAATGAGGTTGAAGATTAGAAAGATTAGAAAATATGCCATTGATAGTGTGGCTTGGTATCATTATGCTGTTGGATTAATTGTTACCTTAGTTGCGATCTTGATCGCATTTGTTGTTGCATTTAAATTCTTTAGCTAGAGAGTTATTTGTATGTTGCATTTAATTAAGTGTTGTATATGAACTTTATGTATGAACTTTATGTATGAACTTGTATTAATTTGGTCTATTCGGTGTTGTGTAATGAAGATGAGCCGACAATGGATGTATGATGACCGATGCTCTCCGAGTTCATTAATGGCGTGCATACTTTTACGCTTACGCTGAGGCAAACAAGCGAGCGGATGGTTTTATGCCTTGTCCATGTCTTTGGCTGTAAGAATGGTCACAATTACTCTCGTCCAAGAACCATTCACGTCCACCTATTTGAGTCCGGTTTCATGCCCCACTATAATGTTTGGACCAAGCACGGAGAAAGAGGGGTTATGATGGAAGCCAATGAAGAAGAAGAGGGGACGACGGCTATCCTGGCCATGGGTTCCCTGAATACGATGATACAACAACGGGGAAGAAGCTGAGCCAAAGCAATGCGGAAGAAGTCAAGAAGAGGCATCCGATGAGCCCGCTGATGATCTAGGTAGAGCCATTGCCGATGCAAAGAGAAACTGCGCAAGTGATCTTGAGAGGACGAAGTTATAGCGCATGTTAGAGGATCACAAGAAATTGTTGTACCAGTGCGAAGGCGACAAAAAAAGTTGGGCACCACACTTGAATTGCTGCAATGGAAGGCGAGAGAATGGTGTATCCGACAAGGGATTTGGAAAGTTGCTGCTAATGATAAAGAATATGCTTCCAAAGGACAAATGAATTGCCCGAGAGTACGTATGAAGCAAAGAAGGTTATGCGCCTTCTAGGGTTAGAGGTTCAAGATACATGCATGCCCTAATGACTGCATCCTCTACCGCGGTGAGTACGAGGATTTGAGCAGCTTGCCGGTATCACGGTGCATTGCGTTATAAGATCGATCGCGATGACCTGGTGATGTCGAGGCGGCGCCCGAGGAAGAAGATTCCTGCCAAGGTGATGTGGTATGCTCCTATAATACCACGGTTGAAACGTTTGTTCCAAAACAAAGAGCATGCGAGGCGATGCGGTGGCACGCAGAAGACCATAAGAAAGACGGAAAGTTGAGAGTACCCGCTGACGGTTCGCAGTGGAGAAAAATCGAGAGAAAGTACTGGGAGGAGTTTGCAGGTGACCCAAGGAACCTTTGGTTTGGTCTAAGCGCAGATGGCATTAATCCTTTTGGGGAGCAGAGCAGCAACCATAGCACGTGGCCTGTGACTCTATGTTTGTATAACCTTCCTCCTTGGTTGTGCATAAAGCGGAAGTTCATTATGATGCCAGTGCTCATCCAAGGCCCTAAGCAACCCGACAACGACATTGATGTGTACCTAAGGCCATTAGTTGAAGAACTATTACAACTGTGGAATGGAACAGGTGTTCGTGCGTGGGATGAGCACAGACAGGAAGAATTTGACCTAAAGGCGTTGCTATTCATGACCATCAATGATTGGCCTGCTCTCAGTAACCTTTCAGGACAGACAAAGAAGGGATACCACGGATGCACGTACGGTTTGGATGATACCGACAGTATATATTTGGATAGTTGTAGGAAGAATGTGTACCTGGGGCATCGTCAATTTCTTCCAACAAGGCATCACGTAAGAAAGAAAGGCAAGCATTTCAAAGGTGAGGCAGATCACCGGACGAAGCCTCGCCACCGTACGGGTGCTGATGTACATGATATGGTCAAGGATTTGAAGGTAATCTTTGTAAAGGGTCCTGGAGGACAACCTGTTCCGAAGGATGCTGACGGACGCGCACCCATGTGGAAGAAGAAATCTGTATTTGGGACCTGCCATATTGGAAAGACCTAGAGGTCCGCTACGCAATCGACGTGATGCATGTGACGAAGAATCTTTGCGTGACCCTGCTTGGATTTTTGGGCGTGTATGGGAAGACAAAAGATACACCAGAGGCGGGAGAACCAGCAACGTATGCACGGAAAAGACGGCATACATCAGGGTCAGGCCAGCTACGCTCTTACCAAAGAAGAGAAGGAAATCTTCTTCGAATGCCTTCTCAGCATGAAGGTACCGTCTGGCTTCTCGTCGAATATAAAGGGAATAATAAATATGGCAGAGAAAAAGTTCAGAACCTAAAGTCTCATGACTGCCACGTGATTATGACGCAACTCCTTCCGGTTGCATTGAGGGGCTTCTACCGTAAAACGTTCGGTTAGCCATTGTGAAGCTATGTGCATTCCTCAATGCAATCTCTCGAAGGTAATTGATCCGTAAATCATACCAAGGTTACGTAATGATTTGGTGCAATGTCTTGTCGGTTTGAGTTGGTGTTCCCACCATCCTTCTTCAACATCATGACGCACGTCCTAGTTCACCTTCTTGAAGAGATTAACATTTTGGGTCCTGTATTTCTACACAATATGTTCCCCTTTGAGAGGTTCATGGGAGTCTTGAAGAAATATGTTCATAACCGTGCTAGGCCATAAGGAAGCATCTCGAAGGGCCATGAAAATGAGGAGGTCATTGAGTTTTGTATTGATTTTATTCTGGACCTTAAGTCGATTGGTGTTCCTGAATCGCGGCATAAGGGCAGAGTGGATGGAAAAGGCACGCTACACAGTTCTGGAATGGCATCCTCTTACTGAAGCACACTACACAGTTCTACAGAATTCCGCCTTGGTGGCTCCGTACATGGAGGAACACAAGAATTTTCTACACTCCAAACATCCGGAGAAGTCTGACGATTGGATTACACGTGAACAAACGAGGACTTTCGCGGTTGGTTGCGTAAACGTGCCATACATGATGGAGATATTCAAGATGACTGTACTCATTGTCCCGATTACCATCTTCGAATATAATGACTTTCAAAGGGTACCAGATAAATGGGAATACTTTTTACACGATCACCCAAGATAAGAAGAGCACCAACCAAAACCGTGGTGTCCGCTTTGATGCAACAACCAACACGGGAAAGGAAACATATTATGGTTACATAGTGGATGAGGGAGTCCCGGACTAGGGGCTGTCCAGATAGTCGGACTATCGTCACGGCCGGACTCCAAGACTATGAAGATACAAGATTGAAGACTTCGTCCCGTGTCCGGATGGGACTTTCCTTGGCGTGGAAGGCAAGCTTGGCGATACGGATATGTAGATCTCCTACCATTGTAACCGACTCTGTGTAACCCTAACCTATCCGGTGTCTATATAAACCGGAGGGTTTTAGTCGAACAACAATCATACCATAGGCTAGCCTCTAGGGTTTAGCCTCCTTGATCTCGTGGTAGATCTACTATTGTACTACCCATATCATCAATATTAATTAAGCAGGAGTAGGGTATTACCTCCATCGAGAGGGCCGAACCTGGGTAAAAACATCGTGTCCCTTGTCTCCTGTTACCATCCGCCTAGATGCACAGTTCGGGACCCCCTACCGAGATCCGCCGGTTTTGACACCGACATTGGTGCTTTCATTGAGAGTTCCTCTGTCGTCACCGATAGGCCCGATGGCTCCTTCGATCATCAACAACGATGCGGTCCAGTGTGAGACTTTTCTCCCGGACAGATCTTCGTGTTCGGGCGGCTTTACCTTGCGGGCCAATTCGCTTGGCCATCTGGAGCAGATCGAAAGCTATGCCCCTGGACATCAGGTCAGATTTGGAAGTTTGAACTATACGGCCGATATCTGCGGAGACTTGATCTTCGACGGATTCGAGCCGCAGCCAAGCGTGCCGCACTGTCTCGATGGGCATGATCTAGCTCTGCAGCCGAACAGTGCCCTGGAGGCCGCACCAGTATCCGCTCCGACCCTTAATCTGGAGCCGGATTCCCCGATCGAGGACGAGTGGTTGGACACCGCCTCGGGGGCTATGATCTCCACGGCGATTGAGCCAAACTCCATCTCTGTTCTTTGTGGAGACCTCGACTCCAAGGTGCCGGACACCTCTCCGGACTCCGTACCCCCCGCACCCCTACCAATCAAATCCGATTGGGCGCCCATTATGGAGTTCACTGCCGCGGACATCTTTCAGCACTCGCCCTTTGGCGATATTCTGAATTCACTAAAGTCTCTCTCTTTATCCGGAGAGCCCTGGCCGGATTGCGGACAGGAAGGTTGGGATGCGAATGACGAAGAAATTCAACGCCCACCCACCACCCACTTTGTAGCCACTGTCGACGATTTAACCGACATGCTCGACTTCGACTCCGACGACATCGACAGTATGGGCGACGATGCCGGAGACGCCCAAGACCCAGCACCTACAGGGCACTGGAAGGCCACCTCGTCGTACGACATATACATGGTGGACATCCCCAAAGATGGGAACGGCGACGGAACAACGGAGGATGACCCCTCCAAGAAGCAACCGAAGCGCCGACGTCAGCGGCGCCGCTCTAAATCCCACCACAGCAAAAACGGTGATTCCGGCACGGGAGATAATAACACCCCGGACAGTGCCGAAGAAAACCCCCTCTAGCAGGACTCAGCGCAGGAGGAGGGAGAAGCAAGTCTGCACGACAGTGCGGCAGAAAGAGAGGTTGAGGACGATAATTATGCGCCTATCGTCCGAAGAGGATCCCGCCGAACAGGAGCCTTTCAAACGCAGGCTTATAGCCACGACAAGCAGCCTCAAGAAAAAGCAGCAACAGCTTAGAGCTGATCAAGACCTGCTAGGCGGCGGATGGATCAAGTCCTTCCAGCCGAAGAGTATGAACTCAAACGCCCCTCCAAAAGCTACCCCAAACGCAGGCCGTTGCCTCGACTAGAGGAGGAAGCACCCAAGTCACCAGCGCACGACATGGCAGACCGGCCACCCCGTGGCCACGATAGAGAGGCCTCTAGACCCTCCGTTCAAGCCATACCCCGACGCCGTTCAAAAAGTATCAGGGCACGGGAAAACGCGTCGGACTTGCGAGATATATTGGAGGATAAGGCAAACCATACAAGATCGATCTACAGATCGCGTGGGTGCCCCACGAGACGTGATGATAACCGTCACGCCGGATATAGAAACTCCGGCACTGCCGAACACAATAGACAAAGCTCATTTGAGCTGCGTCGTGATATAGCCCAATACAGAGGTGCCGCACACCCACTATGCTTCACAGATGAAGTAATGGATCATCAAATCCCCAAGGGCTTCAAACCCGTAAATATCGAATCATACGATGGTACCACAAATCCTGCGGTCTAGATCGAGGACTATCTCCTCCATATTCACATGGCCCACGGTGACGATCTACATGCCATCAAATACCTCCCACTCAAGCTTAAAGGACCAGCTCGACATTGGCTCAATAGCTTGCCAGCAGAATCAATTGGTTGTTGGGAGGACCACATATGTGCGACCACCAGACGCCGATGACCTTAGCCACATAATTCAGCAGCCAGAAGAATCGGCCAGACAATTCTGGACTCGGTTCCTAACAAAGAAAAATAAAATCTTTGACTGTCCGGATGCAGAGGCCCTAGCAGCCTTTCAAACATAACATCCGCGATGAGTGGCTTGCCCGGCACCTAGGACAGGAAAAGCCGAAATCTATGGCAGCCCTCACAACCCTCATGACTCGCTTTTGTGTGGGAGAGGACAGCTGGCTAGCTCGAAGCAACAACTTGGGCAAACATCCTGATAGTCCGGATATCAAGGACAGCAATGGAAGGTCGCGTCGCAACAAGAACAAGCGCCGCATCAATTGCGATAATACTGAAGATACGGCCGTCAATGCTGGATTCAGAGGCTCTAAACCCGGTCAGCGGAAGAAGCCATTCAAAAGAAATACCCAGGGCCCGTCCAACTTGGACCGAATACTCGATCGCTTGTGCGGATACATGGCACCCCGAAAAACTCAGCCAATCACACCAACAGGGACTGTTGGGTGTTCAAGCAAGCGAGCAAGTTAAGTGCCGAGCTCAATGATAAGGGGCTGCATAGCGATGACGAGGAAGAGCCCGACCGCCGAACAATAAAGGATGAAGGGTTTTCCTACACAAGTGCGGACGGTAAACATGATATACGCAACGCACATACCCAAAAGGGAGCGGAAGCGTGCACTAAGGGACGTATATGCAATGGAGCCAGTCGCCCCGAAGTTCAACCCATGGTCTTCCTGCCCGATCACCTTTGATCGAAGGGACCACCCCGCTAGCATCCGTCACGGCGGCTTCGCCACATTGGTTCTTGATCCAATTATCGACGGATTTCACCTCACCAGAGTCCTGATGGACGGCGGCAGCAGCCTGGACCTGCTTTATCAGGATACAGTGCGCAAAATGGGCATTGACCCCTCAAGGATTAAAACTACAAAGACAACCTTTAAAGGCGTCATACCGGGTGTAGAGGCCAGTTGTACGGGCTCAGTTACACTCGAAGTGGTCTTCGGATCCCCGGATAACTTCCAAAGCGAAGAGTTAATCTTCGACATCGTCCCATTCCGCAACGGCTATCATGCACTGCTCGGACGAACCACATTTGCAAAGTTAAATGCGGTGACGCACTACGCCTACCTCAAGCTCAAGATGCCAGGCCCTCGAGGAGTAATCACGGTCAACGGAAACACTGAACGCTCTCTTCGAACGGAGGAGCACACGGCGGCCCTCGCGGCGGAGGTACAAAGTAGCCTCTCACAGCAATTCTTGAGTCCGGCCACTAAGCGTCCGGACAACATCCAAGCGTGCCGGAGTAACCTACAACAAGACCACCTGGCACGATTCAAGCACGAGTAGCAATCCGGCTCCAACCCCAGCCCTCGCAAAATTGCGAAGCTAGTATTACGCGTACATAATTATGCTCTGGAGATACCATGGGCATATGGGCAGGGGCAAGACAACGGCACGCCAAGAATGCGGCTCGACCACACCAGGGGCTCCCGTTTGTGTCATTTCTTTTTTTCTTTTTTTCTTTTTCCTCTTTTCTTCCTTTTTTTTTACTTTCAGGACTCCGTCTTTGAGAAGTCATGTCCAGCACTTGAATCGCCGAAGTCACGATGCAACAGCCAGGGAAGCGGAAAGCCACGTCGAGTGTTCAGGTGGTCTCTATTACGAGCATTATACCTGTTTTACATACCATCCCGCAGCTTACCCCTGGAGGGGGACATGTTAGATAGTCCCATCCCTTGCTTATCGCACTCTTTGTATCGTTCTGCTCCCATTGCAGTACCTTTTTGAATAAACAATACATAGCTTTCGCTTATTATTGCTCTATTTCCTTTATATATACATATGTTCATTTCACGACATGTTGCAACCGTACACTTTGGTACGGCCAATACACCAGGGGCTTAAGTATCCCAAAATTATGGTGTGATAAGTCCGAACACTTTCACAAGTGCGGCACCCCGAACTTATAGCATTATATGAATTGGCTCGAATCATGTCTTGGGTCAATAGTTGGGTTTGCCCGGCTCCGTGTTTTCGTACCTTACATTCCGCTATATCGGCTAAGGTAGCACCGCGAGAACCATCTTGACTGTGCCCCGATTATGCCGGGTCGAGCACCTCGATGGAGAAAGCTAAAACTGACTGTCATGATAAGGCGAGAGCCGGTCGCTGTTCGAGAGGTTTTTTGGGTCCCTAAAGACTTATGCCGCTTAGAGCGAGGAACCGGAACTGTCCAGCCAAGGCGTGGATAGCGCCTCGAGCTCGGTCTTCCGAATACAAGGGGCTTCGCCGAAATTTAAACTTATAGAATTCTATGGCTAAGTGAGAGTGTTCAAGCATTATAAGTCCGGTTGCCTTGTTCGTTGTGTTGAGCGCCTCCCTAGATGGACCCAAGAATGGGAACAAGAGTGCTCAAGTTTATTCCGAACACCCCAGCACTCGTGGCATGGGGGCTGAAGCCAACGACTTGCCATCTCTCAAATTTGATAAACGGCCGCACAGAAGGTAATATTTTAAATTAACAAGCGTTGCTTAGCGCATATGAACAAGTTTTCAGCGTACAGGATAACAAATGCGAGTTTATTCAAAAATTACATCTCTGGAGCACTCATCCGCTATTCGGCGGGCACCCTTCAGGAGGCCCTCATAGTACATCTCGGGCGTGCGATGCTCATGGCCCTTCGGTGGCCCGTCCGTCACAAGCTTCTCCGCATCCAGCTTGCCCCAGTGAACTTTAGCACGGGCAAGGGCCCGACGGACCCCTTCAATGCAGACGGAGCGCTTTGATTTACTTCAATCCGTGGACGGGCGTCCACCAGCCGCGCAGCACCAAGCCAAGTAGCTCCTGTGCATGGCTCCCCAATGGCCACAGCCGCTTATGAGGCCCTTCATGGCCTATTCGGCGACCTTGTGGAGCTCGACCAGCTGCTTCAGCTGGTCGCTCAGGGGCACCGGATGTCCGGCCTCAGCATATTGAGACCAGAACACCTTCTCCGTGGAGCTCCCCTCCTGGGCGCGGTAGAATGCGGCAGCATCGACGCCTTTTCTGAGGGGAAAATCTGTGAATGCTCCTGGAGAGCTCCGAATCCGGGTAAGTAAGAGGTAATTGACTTTTACATTCTTGCTTTGCATAAAGAATGCCTTACCCGCCGCTATCTTCTTTAGTGCTTCAATTTCTTGGAGGGCTTTTTGGGCCTCGGCCTTAGCAGCTTTGGCACTCTCAAGAGCCGAGGCAAGCTCGGACTCTCGGGTCTTCGAGTCACGCTCCAAACCCTCATGTTTTTTCACGAGAATCTGGAGCTCTTGACGCACCTCCGCCAGCTGCGCCTCCCCCTTCTCTTGCTCGATGCGTTCCGTAGCCGCTTTGTTTTCGGCCACGGACACCGCTTCCTTCAGGGTCTCCACCTCATTCGTGGCCCCAGTAGTACCCAAGTTATTCCTGTTATTTTTTGCAACCAAAACCTTCTCTATAAGGTACTTCTTTAATAAGGTATTACTTACCTTCCTTGTCCTCGAGCTGCTTTTTGGCTTGTCCGAGCTCGTTCTCGGACCGCTCGAGGTTCTGCTTCAATGCATTGACCTCCGCAATCGGTCTGGCAGAGGTCGGCAGCAGCCTGCATTCCCATATTGACATACTTATGTTAGACTCCTGCGTATATCTTTTCGGATCCTTAGTCCGGCTTTTCTTTCCGAACACCAAACTAAGCATCGTGGGCTACTGTCTATGCGGTAATATTTTTACATATTCTAAACTTACCTCAAAGCCTATTAGAAGGCTGGTACAGGCTTCGGTCAGTCCGCTCTTGGCGGACTGAACTGTCCGGATCACCGCACTCATAACAGTGCGGTGTTCCTCCTTGATGGAAGCGCTGTTAAGCGCCTCCTATAAGCTATCCGGTGCCTCCGGTTGGACGAAGGACACCGGCGTCTTACCCTTCTCGCGAAGGATCCGCTGGCCGGACTTCAGAACCGCTGATGGTTCCGGCATGGAGTCCGGACGAGGGTCGGGCTTAGAGCCCCTCGGGGTCTTGCCCCAGCGCTCTGAGTCCGGAGGTTGCCTTGTGGCACCTCCGGCGCTACCTCCTCTTGACCAAGCCCCACCGCAGCATCATCCGCAGTGTGAGGCGAGGAGGCGGTCGAAAGCGAAGTACTATCCATTTCCGACGAGCCCAGGGACCCGCTCGATGAATCAGCGAACTCGCCCTTAGGCGGGCTGCACGGTTGTTCGACATTAGAGAACACTCTACAATAATAAAAAGCCATGGGTATCCGGACACTTACGATCTCGCCTGGGGCTTGGCCCTTGTAGGCCAATCCTCCTCCTCGTCGTCGACGTTGGTGGAGAAGTCCGGAGGAAGGGTTCTTCCCTTCTTGGACCCTCCGGCCTCCCAGTTGGGGCGGCCTTCCTTTTCTTCTCCTCCCCCGCTGGGGGAGCTTCTTCTTCTTCCTCCTCGTCTTCAGGAGAAGATTCTGCTTCAGAATCTGACAAGACTGGCGTCGGGGAGCTCCTTCGAGTTCCGTGGCCTCCTTCTTGGCCTTCTTCTCCGGCACCACGTACGGCGCCGGAGCCAGCAGCCCTGTCAATCGGGCGTCCTCCGGATCTTCCGGTAAAGGAGCCGGACAGTTAATCTGTCCGGACGTCTTCAGCCAGTCCTGTCACCGGCTTGACGCTGCAAGCTGTATCCGCGATCTTTGGTAGCGGATGCTGGAGCTTCGGCGCCCTTGAACAGCACCTTCCAGGCGTCTTCGTACGTAGTGTCGAAGAGCGGCTCAGAATTCGTGTTGTGCGGATCGAATTCCCACAAATTGAAGGCCCGTTGTTGGCATGGGAGAATCCGTGGATGAGCATCACCTGGATTACGTCGACAAGCCTAAGATTCTTGGCCACCAGGTTTCAGACGCATGCTTGAAGTCCGGATGTCTCGTCCGAATTCTCCCACGTCAGGCCCGTCTCTTTCCATGACGAGAGCCGTGTGGGGAAGCCAGATCTGAATTCGGGGGCCGCCACCCATTTGGTGTTGCGGGGCTCGGTGATGTAGAACCACCCCGATTGCCACCTTTATTGTCTCCACGAAAGGCGCCTTGAGCCATGGTACTTTGGCCATCTTGCCAACCATGGCGCCTCCGCACTCCTTGGCGGCCGCCCACTACCTTCGGCGGACGTTGAAGATCTTCTGCCATAAGCCGAAGTGGGGATGTATGCAGAGTAAAGCCTCGCACACGACGATAAACGCCGAGATGTTGAGGATGAAATTCGGGGCCAGTTCGTGGAAGTTCAGGCCGTAGTAGAACATGAGCCCCCGGACAAATGGGTGAAGTGGAAAACCTAGTCCGCTGAGGAAGTGGGAGAGAAACACTACCCTCTCATGGGGCCTGGGGGTTGGAATAAGCTGCCCCGCATCGGGCAGCCTGTGCTCGATGTCGTCGGACAAGTATCCGGCTTCCCGCAGTCTTGCGATGTGCCCCTCCGTGATGGAGGATGCCATCCACTTGCCTCCCGCTCCTGACATGGTTGGAGAAGGTTGAGGTGGGATGTGCGGACTTAGGCGCTAGAGCTCGAGTGCGCGAAAATGGATAAGCAAAGGAGGAAGAAGGCGTAGGTGAAAAGGTGGATCCTTATTCCCTTATCTGGACGGACGACGCTATGCGTCCCCCACCAGCCTGGTAAAACTCGCTTATTTCCCAAGTGCCATAATCAATGGCGCGGATGGATTACCCACGTCCGTATTGATGAGAATCCCGGAATAAGGGGGCATGATCTATGCTTTGATAAGACGTGCCAAGGAAACCGCCTCGCTAAACACGCTGAGGTGGAACAGTAAAAACGATTCATATAAAGGCCTGGCCGTGGTGTGATGTCATGCCGCGGAATACGTCAGCAGATCTGTGCAAAATTATTCTCTCTATGGTGTTATGTGGAACTTGTTTTTGCGAGCGGACACTATCCTTGTGTTCAAAACCTTCTATGAAGTATTCGGAGGAGGAACCCGCCTTGCAATGCCGAAGACAATATGCGCGCCGGACTCTCGTCACTGAAGCCTGGTTCAGGGGCTACTGAGGGAGTCCCGGACTAGGGGGTGTCGGGATAGCCGGACTATCGTCACGGCCGGACTCCAAGACTATGAATATACAAGATTGAAGAGTTCATCCTGTGTCCGGATGGGACTTTCCTTGGCGTGGAAGGCAAGCTTGGCGATACGGATATGTAGATCTCCTACCATTGTAACCGACTCTGTGTAACCCTAACCTATCCGGTGTCTATATAAACCGGAGGGTTTTAGTCCGTAGGGCGAACAACAATCATACCATAGGCTAGCCTCTAGGGTTTAGCCTCCTTGATCTCGTGGTAGATCTACTCTTGTACTACCCATATCATCAATATTAATCAAGCAGGAGTAGGGTATTACCTCCATCGAGAGGGCCCGGACCTGGGTAAAAACATCGTGTCCCTTGTCTCCTGTTACCATCCGCCTAGACGCATAGTTCGAGACCCCCTACCCGAGATCCGCCGGTTTTGACACCGACAGTGGACATATGGGAACTTAACTATGGAGGTGATTTGAAGGTCCCTTTGTTTCGGTGCAAATGGGTCAATATGACACGAGGCGGGGTAACGGAAGACCCGTAGTACAGAATGACAACAGTGGATCTCAACAATCTTGCGTATGCAGACGAACCATTTGCCCTAGCCAATGATGTGGCGCAGGTTTTTTATGTGAAAGACATGTCTACCAGGCCGAGAAAAATAAAAGATAAGGAAGCGAATGGATCATACGAAGAGCCAAAGCGCCACATAGTTCTTTCAGGAAAAAGAAACATCATGGGAGTGGATGACAAGACAGACATGTCAGAAGATTATGAAAAGTTTGATGAAATTCCTCCATTCACAGTGAATATTGACCCGAGCATCCAGTTAAATGATGAAGATTTTCCATGGCTACGGCGCAAAGGGACACACGCGAAGAAAAAGTTTCACACCCAAAGATCTGGGATGTGATCGGCTTCACTATCATCACTTTCTTCTGTGTTTCACACCCAGGAGGGAATATCTGTAATAGTTAGGGTAGTTATGTGTTTTGGCATTTGAAACGCAAAGAAATTTTATGTGCAAACAAAAGTAGAGAGGTTCTGACAAAAACTGGATGCACCGTGTACAAAATGGACAATCTCTTTCAAGTATCGTGGTTTCGATGAAAACTCAACTGTTACAAAGGCATTTCATTTTTAAATAACCTAAGCATTACCAAATTGAACATAATGATAAAACACACTAATATTAAACATAAGAAAAAAGAATCACTAAAAAATCTTTTTTCAAAGTTAAGTTATTCACAAACTAGTGATTCACACAAATTTCAAATAATTCAAAATCTAAACTATTCAAATTTGAAATCTACCGGCACTAACAGAAAGTTTGTAATTTTTTGTGCCTAAAGCAAAAATATTCACAAATAAACTCTAAATACAGCAAAAAACAACTCAAAAATAAATAAAACAAAAATAAATAAAGCGAAAAAATTTAAGAAAATAAAAAAGCCCGCCTACTGGGCCAAAGCGGCCTGCATACGACTAGGAACCCAATCTTTTGTTGGGCCAGGATGCAGGCCCGCAAAGGCCCAAGAGGGCCCACTAAGGCGTAAGAGAATAGGTAGGCCCAGAGGCACTGCTTGGGAAGAGCTCGAGAGCTACCACACCGGGCTTATAAACCCGGTCACGGTAGCCTCTCGGCTAGCAAGGTGGGACTAAACTTGTGCACCGCCAGGAGCCAGCGCACCCCCTTTAGTACCGGGTGGTGGCTCCAACCGGTACTAAAGGGTGGGTCTTTAGTACCGGTTGGTGCCACGACCTGGTGCTAAAGGGGGCGCGCTTCCCGCAGCTTGGCCTGGCCAAAACAGACCTTTAGTACCGGTTGGTGGCTCCAACCGGTACTAAAGGTCCATCCTATATATACAACACTTCAAAAATTCAGTTTCCCTCTGTTTCTTCCCTCTGTTTCCTCCCTCCGTCACGCCCGCCTTACGATCAACGCTGTCCCCGTCGACGCCAGCATCCCCGCCTTCGTCGCCGACGACGCCCTAAATCGTCGCCGTCCGGCCGTCCCGTCGTCGCGCCCGCCGCCCGTCGTCGCCGCCCGCCCGTCGTCGCCGCCCGTCCGTCGCCCCGTCGTCGCCGCCCCACCCCGTTGTCGCCGCCCCGTTGTCGCCTCGCCGGTGAGCTCGCCCCGGCCGCCATGTCCAGTTCCACACACACACACACAATTGATTTAAATATTTAGTTATATAAATATTTATAGAAATGTTAGCAATTTTTCTATTTTTAGTTATATAAATATTATAAATGTTAGTTATATAGAAATGTTATAAATGTTTTCTGTTTTTTAGTTATAGAAATATTTATAAAAATGTTAGCAATTTTTCTATTTTTTAGTTATATAAATATTAGAATTGTTATAGAAATGTTAGTTATATAATTAGGAAATTTGAGAATTAGTTGTAGTTAGATGAATTCGATTAATGTCAAATTGTTAGAATTTGCATATATATAGAATTTTAGTTATCACAATCCAGTCATTTAAAAATGTTACTTTTTATGGGCATATAGTATTTGTTCTCGACGATATGCCCGCCCGCATCCTCGCCGTTGACCTGCTCACGACGACGTCCCGCTTCAGAGGACCCATGTCCGGACTGGCTCAGCCGGGCACTGGAGGTACTACCGGAGGCGCGCGCCAGTGAGGAACCCGACCTCGGGTCCTGTCGTCGACCTTGATGTCCTTTGGTGGCGTTCGCGTGGGACACATTCGGTGCAGAAGGAGCCAGCGCCGCCGGAGGTGGTGCGTCGCCGTGTCAGGGAGGAAGATGAGCACGTCCATCGCTACATGGCTTCTATGGACGACGTTAGGTTCTCCACTACTTTGCACGTTTTTTGGGGAGATGACCGGAGATATGATCCTGTGATGGTTCCTTCTCTTTGGGTGTGCACCGCCCGCACCCTAGGAACCGCGAGTGGCGCCCTAGATTCTTCTGTAGTACTCGATCTTTATTAGGTACCTAGACAGTGATGTATTTGATATATAATATTCGAGACGATGTATTCGAGATTATATATATTAAGACGATGATGTATTCGAGATTATATATATTAAGACGATGTATTCGAGATTCAGTTTTTCCTTATTGATTGCATCCATGCATTGTAATTTGGATACTAATTAAATTGTTTTATATTTCTTCTGTATTAGTTAAGTGAAAGCTATGGCGGACAATACCGTGAGAGAGAGAAGAGGAATTGTTCGACATCATACGCAGCCCTCACAGGCTAGATGATCTGAATGAAGCAGATGACGGCTCCCAATATCTGAACAATACCGGAGAGGGTGATGAAAAGATATTCGATCTCGACGACCGAGCTGATGAAGTCACGAACTATGATTATGATTATGATGACACAGACAATGTTTGTGATGACACAGACAATGCCGATCTTCAAATAACAAAGAGTACCGCGAGGTATATTTATATAAGCAGGCATCATGGTGATCATCACATGTTTTTTATTGAAGATATATTAACGAATCGATCATTCTTCTTTCAGCCCTCTGGATCGAAAGCAAATCTGCTTCTACGGACAGCAGGACAAAGCGAGGCCCAGGCAGATTGTTGAAGGAAGGTGTAAAGTACAACATCGAATCCATCAAACCTAGTGGCAAACCCCTCATGCCTAAGAACATTGCGAACAAGTGGAATCGCTGCCATGGAGTTCTTGTGAAGGACAAACTCCGATCTCCATTCAAGAATGGAAAGAGCCAAAGACTAAACGTCCAGGTGTTACTTGGGTCGATTTACAGAGCCAAAAATGTCCTTCGGAAATCTCGATGGAACATTTCACCCTACCGCATCATTTCACTGAAGCAGATGTGGAGAAAGTCAAGGGCGCTGCTCTTAAGAAGATGGCAATTGCATTCAACACCCACAAGAAAACTGTATGGGCCAACTACCTCGCTGCAGATAGGAAGACTCCAGAATCCACGGGAACACTGGAGAAGCAAAGAGAGCACTGGGACGATTTCATGACCTTCAAGGATTCAGAATTAGCTAAGGAACAGTCGATAAAAAAAAAGCAAATGCCGCAAAAAAGACGCAGTTCCATTGGCTGGGTCCAGGTGGCTACGCGGTGGGAATGCCTAAGTGGGATAAGTCTAAGCAAGAGATGGAGGATGCAGGGGTCACTCCGCTTACTAAGAGGTGGCCCCCCAGGTGCAGAACTTGGTTCTATGCGCATGGGGGGGGCGCTGGACCTGAAGACAGGCGCCGTTTCGAAGAAGGCAAGTCTAAAAGGAGCAGAACAAAAGATAATTGACACAATAGAAGAAGCTCGAAAGGGGGTGTTCATGCCCAACAGAGAGAACGACGAGCTTACGCGCGCCCTGGGAAATCCTGAACACCCGGGAAGAACACGAGGCAAGGGCGTTATTCCCTGGTATGAGGGCTTTTCAGAATGGAACGAGGACTAAGGACCCGTGCAAGAAGGAATATGGAGGAGGAGAAGAAAAGGAAGCTGGAGGAGGAGCAGAGGATGCAGGATGCAGAACGCCTTCAAGGCCTAGAAGCAAGGCACGCGGACCTGGCACTCAAATTCCAGCAGTAGCAGCAGCAGCAGCAGATCGACTCACTTAGCCAGGAAAGGGGGTCTCAGCAGCGGCAGCAGCAAGAGGATGAACGTCCAGCATTGGATAGCACCATCCCATCCATGCCGAGAAGCAGCGTTGGTTCTGCCCCGGGCGACGCACTGCTGGATACATACCCTGTGGATGACATCATAGAGAACACTAACTGGGAGCTACACTCCAAAATGAAGAACATATCCATGAAGGTGGCGGACGGTGCTGCTTTTCCAGTTACCCCCGAAGCAACCTTCCATTGCATCTCGATTCCAGAGGGCTATGCTCGTGTCATGGTTGATGAAGTGGTGGACCCATATTCGGGGCTACAGCTTGACATTCCTGGAGGTGAAGACGAGCGCACACTGGGAGAGGTCATACATCGTATCATCCTATGGAGAAAGGATTGCATCATCTTTCGAAGTCCACCGACACCGCGTCGTCTGCCGACTCCGCCACCGAGTCAGCAGACGCCCGCTCCTCCAAGTCCACGAACGCGTGAGCCGACTACTCCTCGAAGTCCGCCACCTCCTCCAAGTCCCCGAACGCGTGAGCTGACTTCTCCGGTTTCAAGTCCGGCACAGCGTCATGCCACTTCTCCGGTTTCAAGTCCGGCACCGTGTCAGGCCACACCTCCTGCTTCAAGTCCGGCACATCGTCGGGCCACTTCTCCCGGTCCAACTCAGCCACGCGTCGGCCGTCTCCGTCTCGGCAATCGCCTAAGAGACATGCCGCAGCTATGGTGCGTGCGATGCAGTCGGGGTAGTTCAGAAGTACAGGCGGAGACAAGCGATATAAATATGGTCCAAGCCTCGCTCCTCTTCCTCAGAGGCCTTACGACATGACCGAGGAGCAAAACGCAGCCATAGTGCAGGCCCAAGTGGACGCCCATTTTGTACCGAAACCGGCACCGCCGCCAGAGGAGAAAGTGCCTGAGAAAGTAATTGACCACTTCATTCATATGGCTAGAGAACTAGCTCCCAAGCCTGTTGACTCGGACTATGAGCGCCAAATCAGGAAACTACATCGAGAACGGCTAAAGAAGGAAGTGAGCTCGAGCTCGAGCCAACAAGCAGCGGGCAACAAATGCGGAAAAACCGTTCCCCAGGTGGGAGAACAGGCGGCGCAATCGATCCCCCCGCTTGTTGTGCCAACAACACATGAGAGGAGGTCGCGCGCCCAATATTATTGTGGGAAAACCGTTAAAGTTCCCCAGCTAGGCGATGTGGTAATAACGGAGGAGCATATAATGCAGGCTGAAATGCTCAAGATCTCTGTTGGACAACTTCTCGAAATTGAGCCCATGTCTCCTCTTAGAGAGGAGGAAGTAAAATGGAAATATGCCCGGGGCAAACCTTTGGTCAAGCCAGACAAGGTGAAGAACCTCCCAACGAGAATGTATGAATTGCATCAATGGTACATGAACATTACCAAGATTTCCAATCGAGAGTCCCTCATGGTGAATGTCAAGAAGGAGCATTACTACCATGAGAAAGCTCTGTGCGTTGAGTATTCAGAACTATTTCAGTTATACAATCAAGACACATTCAACAAATCTCTCGTCAGTTACTCTTTGTTTGTAAGTGATTTCTTTCTGTAATTTTTGATCAATCATTACATGTAATTATCCTCACTATATGTTCTTTTCTGTGGTATTATATGCAGGATGAAGATGTATGAAATGAAAAAATCTGGACACTATGGCATTGGGTTCATTGACCCAAATACCATTAATGAGTACACATGGAATCTTGCAACTTCTAAAGCAGGTGTAGAGGAAAGCATGCTAGAGTTCATGAAGCGCCTCAATACCAATGAAGATATACCACTTCCTTACAACTTCACGTGAGTTAATACAAATTCTGTTTTGCCTTACTAGCTAGCTAGATGTTAATAACTAAGTGTGTACGGTTTACGATATATAGTTGATTAATTTTATGCACATGCCCGCTTAATTAAGACATGCAAACGTGTGCACATGCAGTTTCCACTGGATCTTGTTAGTCATTAAAGTTGACAAAGCAACAGTTGAAGTACTCGACTCGCTACTTAAAGAAGATAAAGACTACACCATCATGAAGGGGATACTCAACAGGTAATTTCAATCATTATTAACTATATCTCGACCTATTATTCGTTCGTCATTTCCTGATATGAACTATTTAATAACCCCTTTATTGATTTTATTTGCCGGCGGGCAGGGCTTGGGCAAAGTTCATCAAGGTGACTCCAGGCAGTTGGCCAAAAAAGTTGTTTTGGCATCGACCAAGGGTAAGTAATTAAGTAGTAAAAGCTAGCTAGCCATCTCTTTAATTCTTGTTTCAATACCATTAATTAATTATCGTGCTTGATTAATCATTATCTGATTCAATTCCATACTCATAAAGGCCCTAATTAAAGCAGGCGCCGGGGAATGATCTGTGTGCATTCTACGTTTGCGAGAACATTCGCATGATGGCATCCGAAAGGAGCGGATCTCAAAGACAGGAATGGGTACGTTGTCAGAACTCTATTCACACCATTATCGATATCTTGTAAGACAACTAATACACATGCATATTGATCTCCTTCTTAACAGTTCAGAGAGGTGCGGGATAAGCTCCTACCCGAGGAGCGCATACTAGCACTTCAAGAGGAAATAGCCGGATTTTTGCTCGACCAGGTCATAGATCCCAAAGGAGAATACTATTACCCGCTACCACCCCCATGAACCACTTGTCATCGTGCATGCTCCGAAGGCACCAAGGCAACATGTAGGAGAAATTGTATATGTATATACATGTGTATGTGTGAATAGTTAATGGTGTTGGCTGTGAGACATTCGATGATATATATATATATATATATATATATATATATATATATATATATATATATATATATATATATGCGGTTCTACGTACGAGAAAATCTATTTATATATATGCATAACGTGTACAATTTGTAGTATCGTGAAATACCAGCAAACAAAAAAGAATTAAATGGAAAATAAAGCCAAATTGAAAACACAAAATTAAAGCAAAAATAAAAAAACACCCAAACATTTAGTACCGGTTGGTGTTACCAACCGGTACTAATGTCCTACACGCACCCGGGCCTGGCTCGTGCCACGTGGTGGCTCTTTAGCGCCGGTTCGTGACGAACCGGTACTAAAGGGGGGGGGGGGTTTAGTCCCCACTCTTTAGTGCCGGTTGGCGAACCGGCACTAAAGGCCATTACGAACCGGCACTAAAGGCCGGTTCTGCACTAGTGAATGCACGATACCGAAGAGGCTAGCACTGATGGAAGGGTGAGAGTGTGTATAATCCATGAACTCAACATTAGTCATAAAGGCCTCATATACTTATTGCAAAAATCTACAAGTCATCAAAAACCAAGCACTACGCGCATGCTCCTATGGGGATAGATTGGTAGGAAAAGACCATCGCTCGTCCCCGACTGCCACTCATAAGGATGACAATCTAAGAACACCTCATATTTCAAATTTGTTACACAACGGTTACCATACGTGCATCCTACGGGACTTGCCAACTTCAACACAAGCATTCTTTAAATTCACAATCACCCAACTAGCATGACTCTAATATCACCACCTCCATATCTCAAAACAATTATCAAGTATCAAATTGATCATAGCATTCAATTCACTTCCTATGATAGTTTTTATTATACCCAACTTGGATGCCCATCATTCTAGGACCAATTTTATAACATAGCAAATACCATGCTGTTCTAAGAGACTCTCAAAATAATATAAGTGAATCATGAGAGATCAACAATTTCTACAAAATTAAGCCACCTCCGTGCTCTAAAAAGATATAAGTGAAGTACTAGAGCAAAACTATTTAGCTCAAAAGATATAAGTGAAGCACATAGAGTATTATAATAAATTCCAATCAAGTGGGCTTCTCCCAAAATGTGTGTACAGGAAGGATGATTGTGGTAAACTAAAAAGCAAAGACTAATATCATATAAGATGCTCCAAGAAAAACACATGTCATGTGGCGATAAAAATATAGCTCCAAGTAAACTTACCGATAGACGAAGACGAAAGAGGGGATGCCTTCCGGGGCATCCCCAAGCTTAGGCTTTTGGTTATCCTTCAATATCTTGGGGTGCCATGGGCATCCGCAAGCTTAGTCTCTTGCCACTCCTTATTCCATAGTCCATCAAATCTTTACCCAAAACTTGTAAACTTCACAACACAAAACTCAAGAGGAAATCTCATAAGCTCCGTTAGTGCAAGAAAGAAAAACCACCACATAAGGTACTGTAATGAACTCATTCTTTATTTGTATTGGTGTTAAACCTACTGTATTCCAACTTCTCTATGGTTCATACCCTACATACTAGCCATAGATGCATCAAAATAAGCAAACAACACACGAAAAACAGAATCTGTCAAAAATAGAACAGTCTGTAGCAATCTGTAACTCTCGAATACCTATGGAACTCTTAAATTCCTACCAAAATAGGAAGTCCTGGGAAATTTTCTATTGATCTAGAGCAAAAATAATCAACGCAAAATCACGTTTCTGTGAATTACTAAAATTACTTTCGTGCGTGCAAAGTTTCTGTTTTTCAGCAGAATCAAATTAACTATCACCATAGGTTATCCTATAGGTTCTACTTGGCACAAACACTAATTAAAACATGAAAACACATATAAACAGAAGGTAGATGAAATATTTATTACTAAACAGAAGCAAAAAAAAACAAAAAAAATTGGGTTGCCTCCCAACTAGCGCTATTGTTCAACGCCCCTAGCTAGGCATAAAAGCGAGGATAGATCTAAGTAGTGCCATCTTGGGCACTCAATTCATAAGTAGAGCTCGCATGATAGATTCATAAGGTAATTTAACTTTCTTTCTTGGAAAGTGCTCCATGCCTTTCCTTAATGGAAATTGGAATCTAATATTCCCTTCCTTCATATCAATAATTGCACCAATCGTTCTAAGGAAAGGTCTACCAAGAATAATAGGACAAGAAAGATTGCAATCTATATCAAGAACGATAAAATCTACG
This sequence comes from Aegilops bicornis, assembly GCA_021605145.1. Taxonomy (NCBI): domain Eukaryota; kingdom Viridiplantae; phylum Streptophyta; class Magnoliopsida; order Poales; family Poaceae; genus Aegilops; species Aegilops bicornis. Next base: position 141,311,258 of record CM038672.1, read on the forward strand.
GGCACATAATTCCTATTTGCAACAATAATAACATCATTTATCCCTCCCATAGGTTTCTTAATGGTGAAATCCGCAAGGTGCAAATTTAAAGAGCAATCATCAAAATCATGGAAACCTAGAATATCACATAAAGTTTTCGGAATCGTGGAAACACTAGCACCCAAATCACACAAAGCATAACACGCATGATCTTTAATTTTAATCTTTATAGTAGGTTCCCACTCATCATAAAGTTTTCTAGGTATAGAAACTTCCAAATTAAGTTTTTCATCATAAGATTTCATCAAGGCATCAACGATATGTTTGGTAAAAGCTTTATTCTGACTATAAGCATGAGGAGAATTCAACATGGATTGCAACAAGGAAATACAATCTACTAAAGAACAATTATCATAATTAAATTACTTGAAATCCAAGATAGTGGGTTCAATCCTATTTAAAGTCTTGACCTCTCCAATCCCACTTTTACCAAATTTAGCATCAAGATCTAAAAACTCCGAATCATTGGGACGCCTTTTAACTAAAGTTGACTCATCTCCAGTCCCATCATTATTAAGATTCATATTGCAAAACAAAGATTCAATAGGGGACACATCAATAACTTTTAGATCTTCATCATTATTTTCATGGAAACTATAAGAACACGCTTTTACAAAGCAATCTTTCTTAGCACGCAATCTAGCGGTTCTTTCTTTGCACTCATCAATGGAAATTCTCATAGCTTTGAGAGACTCATTGATATCATGCTTAGGAGGAGTAGATCTAAGTTTCAAAGAATCAACATCAAGCGAAGTCTATCAACGTTCTTAGCCAAATCATCAACTTTAAGCAAATTTTCTTCAAGCAAAGCGTTAAAATTCTTTTGAGAGATCATAAATTCTTTAACGCTATTCTCAAAATCAGAGGGCATCTTATTAAAATTTCCATAAGAATTATTGTAGGAATTTCCATAATTGTTAGAGGAATTACTAGGGAACGGTCTAGGATTAAAGTTTCCTCTATAAGCATTGTTACCAAAATTATTCCTACCAACAAAATTCACATCCATATATTCATTGTTATTCTCTATCAAAGTACACAAAGGCATATCATTGGGATAAATAGGAGCACTCTTAGTAGCAAATAATTTCATAAGTTCATCCATCGTTCCACTCAAAACATTAATTTCTTCTATAGCATGCACTTTTTTACTAGTAGATCTTTCGGTGTGCCATTGAGAATAATTAGCCATAATGTTCTCTAGGAGTTTAGTAGCTTCTCCTAAGGTGATTTCCATAAAAGTGCCTCCCGCGGCCGAATCTAAAAGATTTCTAGAAGCAAAATTCAATCCGGCATAAATTTTTTGTATGATCATCCATAAGTTCAAACCATGAGTAGGGCAATTGCGAATCATCAATTTCATTCTTTCCCAAGATTGGGCAACATGCTCATGATCAAGTTGTTTAAAATTCATGATATCATTCCTAATAGAGATGATCTTAGCGGGAGGAAAATACTTAGAGATAAAAGCATCTTTGCACTTATTCCATGAATCAATACTATTCTTAGGCAAAGACAAAAACCAAACTTTAGCACGATCTCTAAGTGAAAACGCAAATAACTTCAATTTAACAATAATATTATCCGTATCTTTCTTCTTTTGCATCTCACACAAATCAACAAAGTTGTTTAGATGGGTAGCGACATCTTCACTAGGAAGGTCGGAGAATTGATCTTTCATAACAAGATTCAGCAAAGCAACACTGATTTCACAAGACTCAACATCACTGAGAGCAGCAATCAGAGTACTAAGGAAATCACTTGAGCGAAGACCTCCCCGGCAACGGCGCCAGAAATCCTTCTTGCTATGTCTTGAGCTTGCGTTGGTTTTCCTTGAAGAGGAAAGGGTGATGCAGCAATAGTAGCGTAAGTATTTCCCTCAGTTTTTGAGAACCAAGGTATCAATCCAGTAGGAGGCTCCTCAAAAGTCCCACGCACCTACACAAACAAACAAGAACCTCTCAACCAACGCAGTAAAGGGGTTGTCAATCCCTTCACGGCCACTTGAGAAAGTGAGATTTGACAGAGATAATATGATAAGATAAATATATTTTTTGGTATTTTTATGATATAGATTGGAAAAGTAAAGATGCAAATAAAAGTAGATTGAAAACTTATATGATAAAAGATAGACCCGGGGGCCATAGGTTTCACTAGTGGCTTCTCTCAAGATAGCATAAGTATTACGGTGGGTGAACAAATTATTGTCGAGCAATTGATAGAAAAGTGAATAATTATGAGATTATCTAGGCATGATCATGTATATAGGCATCACGTCCGTGACAAGTAGACCGACTCCTGCCTGCATCTACTACTATTACTCCACACGTCGACCGCTATCCAGCATGCATCTAGAGTATTAAGTTCATAAAGAATAGAGTAACGCATTAAGAAAGATGACATGATGTAGAGGGATAAACTCATGCAATATGATATAAACCCCATCCTTTTATCCTCGATGGCAACAATACAATACATGCCTTGTTGCCCCTGCTTTCACTGGGAAGGACACCGCAAGATTGAACCCAAAGCTAAGCATTTCTCCCATTGCAAGAAAGATCAATCTAGTAGGCCAAACCAAACAGATAATTCGAAGAGACTTGCAAAGATAACTTAATCACACATAAAAGAATTCCGAGGAGATTCAAATATTTCTCATAGATAAACTTGATCATAAACCAACAATTCATCGGATCTCAACAAACATACCGCAAAAAGAGTTACATCGAATAGATCTCCAAGAAGATCGAGGAGAACTTTGTATTGAGATTCAATGAGAGAGAAGAAGCCATCTAGCTAATAACTATGGACCCGAAGGTCTGTGGTAAACTACTCACAACTCATCGGAAGGGCCTTGGAGATGATCTAGAGGCCCTCCATGGTCGATTCCTCCTCCGGTGGATCGCCGGCGAAGGCTCCAAGATGGGATCTCGTGGATATAGAAGGTTACGGTGGTGGAAATAGTTTTTCGTGGTGCTCCTCGATGGTTTTGGGGTACATGGGTATATATAGGAGGAATAAGTAGGTCGGTGGACGCTCAAGGGGCCTGACAGTGTCCTGGACTAGGGGGTACTCACCACATCATCTCCCGATCTGTTAGATTGGGCCGAGGACCCGCATGGCCGTATACTCATGGGCTAGTCCAGACAGCTGCCGCATACAAGGAAGATTCCACAAGAGTTGGCAATCAAGACAAGTACTCCTCCCCACCGGCGTGTTCGGCTAGGACTCTTGTTATCCGAGGCCTCTGGTGCATTATATAAACCAGGGCCAGGCTAGTCGATAGAGGAGAGACAACAATCATACCATAGGCTAGCTTCTAGGGTTTAGCCTCCACGATCTCGTGGTAGATCAACTCTTGTACTACTCATATCATCAAGATGAATCAAGCAGGAAGTAGGGTATTACCTCCATAGAGAGGGCCCGAACCTGGCTAAACATCGTGTCCCTTGCCTCCTGTTACCATCCACCTTAGACGCACAGTTCGGGACCCCCTACCCGAGATCCGCCGGTTTTGACACCGACATTGGTGCTTTCATTGAGAGTTTCATGTGTTCGGCAAAAGGTCGATGGCTCGCCTGCAGATCAACTACGACTTCGACATCTTAATCACCAGCTCGACTGGTCACCTTGGTTCGACCAAGGACTGCGCCCTACCTCCGATCGTCATGTTCGGATGAGGGCCTTCATGAACATCAACTCCGATCTCTATCAAGATCATGGAGGAATCATCCAGGGACCCCGGGGGCTCAACGTCAACATTGCCCTCGGGCATCAGATCTTTTTTCTGGACAGCGGACTTGTGTCCGCCGCCACCGCCTCCTCAAGTGTTGTTTTAACGATTGCTTCGGTGGAATTGTGCGGAATTGAGTCTATAACAACCCTGGAAAATTTCGTCGAATCCCGATGGAGGAATCTCTGGCAATCCACGATATACCAGAGCCATGCCAAATCTGGACGGGAATCTGGACAAGTTTAGGGCGTGCTGTCCAGCTTCAAGCTCGGACATCCTTTGGAAGATCGAACCGTTGATCGGCTGCGGAATTCCTATATCTACCACCCCTCAAAATTTCACCTCGATCCGACCGTCCGAACTCCGGGAACCTTCCGACTAGTTCATCACTTTTCGGATCTGTTTTCTGCGCGAAAACGAATTCGACATGAGTTCGTCTTTTTTATGAACGGGATTTTGGACATCCTTTTTGAAGGAAGTTTTGTATGGGGTACTGTGTTTTGTTCCCGAACACATCCCGCTAACTTTAAAATCCTTTGAACATGATCTTCAACATCATGCTGGTGTCAAACCAGTCCGGCAATATTGCTCCAGGGCTGCCGACCTGCGCTAGACACGTCGTCACTTTGTTGAGCCGAGCTCAACTTCTTCGGATCATCATCTCGGCAAGCCGAACAAGAGTTCGTCATCGCAAAGGATAAATCATCACCAACAACGCCCCCCCTACGGATTACACGGAGCGGGCACACCGGCATCGCCGCACGGTCACTTCATCAAGCCGGCATTGACCACGTCACGACCTGCATCGGCAGGGCCGCACTGTTGCTCCTTCAAGCCGGTGTCCATCATGCCGACCTACTTCGACTCATCGGCTGACATCGAGGCTTCGACATCTCGGCTGGACCGGGGGATTCATCATCTCTTCATCAACCTACTCCGGAGGTTTCGGCGTCACTAGCCGACCAGCTCCGTCACGTTAGCTGGACCGAGGGCTTTGCCTCGGCAAGCCAACCTTTGCCAGCATCACCATGCCGTCGCTTTATCGCCCATCAGGCAATGGGTGTGCGGATCGAGCCCAATTTTGGGAATCACCTTTCTTCGGATTGCTACAACAAATAAACCAGGTGCTATTAATCCTAGCAATTTTTGCTTGTTAATTTTATTTTTCTTAAAGAATTGTTACTTCGGTTTGTTCCATCGCCTGTATACAGGTCTATCAAATGGCGGCTACATTAACGACGGTCGTATGGTGGTTCGGTCAGTTTCCGTACATAGTCCGGCGAACGCCGCATCCGGAACTCGGACCGGCCTGTGAATTCAGGCTTTGCCACGCCTTTACTGCATCATGCCGACGCCCTGCATCGACATTGACTTTGGTGCCAGGCTATATTTCTTTTATTACTCAGTTTGCATAAATTATTTATTATGCAACATTTTTATAATTATTATTATTACTATTACCCCCGGTTTGCACTATTTTTTGTGCACAGGAAAATGATCCAGCCGGACTATATCCTTTGGCGTCACCTTGGCTGGACGGGGGGCTTCGTCAACACTTCATTACCCCATGCCGGGGACTTCGACATCACTCTGCCAGCCTGCATTGATCGTGCTATGTCACCACTTCGGAGGGCCGAGCTCTTTGCTCCACCACCTCGGGACCGGCTTGGGGGATGGAACCTTGTCCCACATCAAGCTCGGACCGCGTCATCAATACCGAACACATTAACCAGCTAAGTTTCCTTCATGCTCAAAGTTTTAAATTTTTAACTTGTGTTCGGTTCGATCAAGCATTATACTTTTTTGGGAAAAAGTTGCTTGTAAAAAATTTCCTTGTCCAAACTTTGTTTGTGACGGACAAATTAAAATACCCCATTTACTTGGGGGCTTCCTTGCTGGAGCTTTTCCTCTTGCATATGATTATACTTGTATGGCTTCGTTCCTTGTTCGTGTATCACGCCACAATATGCACCATATTGACCTAAGTGATTTGCAAGCTGGGTTGCATTGCTCCTGTGTTTACCCCTACGTTTCTGATTGTTCGGCTAGGGAGTAAAGGGAGCACCTCTGTGATTGTCACGATCGGGTCACCCGAGCCGGACCTCAGACTGGGTGAAGCCGAAAGCTAGCGCTCTTACTGTTTTCAATAATGGTCGGCACACAACGGAACTCGTGAGTACAAAAAATCTATTGCACAAGTCTCATATTAACAATGAGCACCGAAGAAAGGTATCGGTGGGGGTACTATTTTCTTCGAAGATGCATATTACACTTTATCAGTAATATAGCATAAGTTCCCTGAGTGTGCTTTGTTTGTTACAGCCTTATGACCTGATTGCCTGGTTATCGGAAACACCGTCGATATTGTCAACAGGTGGAGTACATAACACTCTTCGGTCTTTGACCGAAGAGGGAGAAGCCGACGGTCGGTTAAGACGCGTTTAAAGTTCGGGTGAACATAGATATGATATAAGTACTTCGGTCCATACAATCACTCTTTTACCCAAGTCACTCGGGGGCTCTTAAATTTATGTGAGCTATTTTATAATAAGTGTTCTTCTTATTAGTCATTGGAAAGTCTTTTTCTATCACTCCTTTCTCGATGCAAGTGTGTGGTCAATAGCCGGATAGCCTTGCTTCTCTCTAAATCCACTCGAGTGTAGTTTGCTAAACTAGCCTCGGAGAAGCACTCCGCTTTCGGGATAAGGAGATTGAAGCCATAGGTTGACCTGCTTGAAGTCTTGACATAGGATGTGTCATGTTAAAGCACGTCAGAAGCACCTTTTTTTTAAAGTCCAATTTTCGGATTGGCACCGAACATTTGATCTACTTCGGACATTAAACTTTTGCATAAGTTTTTTGGCTTTTCGAGCCTATGGCACTTTTAAAGTATTTGTGCGTTTCCAGCATTAGTCTCGCAGTGCAGCGCCGGACACCTTTAGGGATTCGGCAAAAACATTCCTGGATATTGCTATATATGCATCGGTTTCAAATTGTGTCTTCGGTCAATAGTTGGGTTGCTCGGCTCCTGTGCTTGCCTCCTATGTTCCACTTTGTTCGGCTAGGTGTGCAAAGGGAGAACCACTACGATTGTGCTTCCAGCTCGCATGGTCAAGCACCTCAATGGAGAAAGCTAAAAACTAACTATCACAATAGGCGCAAACTGGTCAGCGATCCGATGACTATGTTAAATGATGGGCCGTTCATAACATTGGCCGAAGTGTTTACGGCTTGACCTCGGATGTCGCCGAACACTAACTGGGGCTCATATCTAGCTTCCCCGGTTTAAAGTTCCTATGACTAAGCGAAAGTTATAAAGCCCGCAAATCTGCTTGCCTCGTTTCCGCTAACACAACCACCTTCGGGCACCGAGACGTCGGCTAAGGGTTGTTTTGTTAGTGCGGAAACACCCTGTGTAGTATCTACCAAGGGGTAGAAGCCGATGATGGGCCACTTTCAACTGATAATAGGTCACAATAGAGTCAAAATAATGATGTTAAGTACTTGGATACATAGACTCATTACACATAATCTATGATTTTACTCCGGATATTGATCCTTAATTCGGCCACCCGTGCCTACATTAAGGCTCGGGGGCTACTGGGCTTTGCGCTCATTATTTACAAATATTAAAGGGGCACATTGATCCCGTGATCTGGTGTTGCCACCCGACCAGTGTCTCGGGGGCTACTGCATTGCTTATTCAATGCAGGGAATTCAAAGTGCTCAGTGTTTGGCTTGAACGAACTATGCGCATGCATGTCTTCGGACAACAATAGGTACCATATGGACCTATCCGGCGTCAAGCTAGTATATTGCGGCGACATCTCATGACCCTCTCTCAGGGGCCCATTCACCGATAACTATTATCTCTAATATATTACACTGTGTTTTTCCTATGTATGTTGCCGAGCTAGGAGTTGATCCTCAGGCCGATTTCATGCATCGACCTGAGTCTCAGGGGCTACTGGGAACAACGGTTTTATGCTTTCCTTCAGGTGTGTCTCGGGTTTTAGACTGATACACACCTTGAGGGATACTGGCTATATATCTCGGCAGAACCAGTTAAAAATATTCACAAAAAATCAGCCCGCGGTCGGGGTGGTGCACCACCTCGGAGGTAGTCCGACATAAAGCTCGGGCGCCAGCGGCTAGCTCCATAAAGGGCATTTCCGACATTAAGCTCGGCTACACTCCTTCAACTTTTTTGTACCAAGATGATCTATGACATCTTGGATATAGTCCGGCGTTGGAGCTCGGATATAGTCCGGCGTTGGAGCTTGGACACAGTCCGGCGTTGGATCTTGGACACAGTCCGGCGTTGGAGCTTGGACACAGTCCGGCGTTGGAGCTCGGATACATTTCGGCGTTGGAGCTCGGAAGCAGTCTGGCATTGGTGCTCGGCTGCAAAGGATACCTCGAATGCAGTCTGGCATTGGAGCTCGGACGCAAGAGGACACTGCCTCCCGGGAACAACTTCAAAGCCGAGGCGTGGCATAAAAATAACAAGGCATTGATAAAGACCAGAAACTTAAAGGGGCTCCTCGGATACCCAACGTGAAAACTCTTCGGATACACTTTGGCGATCCTCAAGATCGAAGATGAGAAGATTTGTTAAACCAACTTTCAAGACCGACGACCAAAGATGAAGAACAGTTCGGAAGAATCGAGGAGCGTCCCTAACTTGAAGAACGGTTCAGGGGGCTACTGACGGTGTCCTGGACTAGGGGGCACTCGCCACGTCATCTCCCGATCTGTTAGATTGGGCCGAGGACCCCCATGGCTGTATACTCATGGGCCAGTCCGGACAGCTGCCGCATACAAGGAAGATTCCACAAGACTTGGCGATCAAGACAAGGACTCCTCCCCACCGGCTTTTGGTCCAAGAAAGATCCTCGCGAAGGTTTCATTCTGTTTGGACTCCGTTTGATATTCCTTTTCTTCGAAACACTGAAAGAGGCAAAAAAACAGCAATTCGGGTTGGGCCTCCGGTTAGTAGGTTAGTCCCAAAAATGATATAAAAGTGTAAAGTAAAGCCCAGAAACATCCAAAACGGGTAATATAATAGCATGGAACAATCAAAATTTATAGATACGTTGGAGACGTATCACGGGCGGCCCGCCCGATCACTTTTGATCGCAAGGGCCACCCAGCCAGTATCCTTCACGAAGGTCCGGTAGCTCTCATCCTCGATCCAATTATCGATGGGTTCCATCTCACAAAAGTCCTTATGGACAGCGGCAGTAGCCTTAATCTACTCTACCAAGACACTGTCTGCAAAATGGGCTGCAAATGGGCATTGATCCTTCAAGAATCAGGCCCACCACAACTACCTTCAAGGGAACAATATCCGACATAGAAGCTCACTGCACGGGCTCGATTACATTGGAAGTCGTTTTCGGCTCGTCGAACAACTTTCGAAGCGAAGGCTTGACCTTCGATATTGTCCCGCTCCGCAGTAGCTGCCATGCACTACTCAGACGTACCGCTTTTGCATGCTTCAATGCGGTCCCACATTACACCTATCTCCAACTCAAAATGACCGGTCCACGCTACACCATCACGATAAACGGAAATACAGAATGCGCCCTCCATACAGAGGAGCATACTATGGCTATTGCGGGCGAAGTACAAAGCGGCCTTATCAAGCCGCACATTTTGTCGGCCATCAAGCCATCGGTCTTCATTAGACAGGACCAATCAATCTCAGAGCTGGATTAGCAGTTCGGCCTCCGCCGTCCGCCCCATATAGCCACGAATTATGTCCCGCGCACATACTTATACACTTAAAATACCCTGGTCACCGGCGGAGGCACAATGCGGACATACCTATAACACTATCTGCACTTTCATAGTCTTTTTCTTTTTCTAACCATTTTTTATCTTTAACCACAGGTGACTATATTTGTTGAGAAGTCCTTAAACCAAGGCAAGGCAGCGCAGACGTGCGACAGGAGGTCCAAATGTTTTGGTAGACCACACTCTTTCAAACCTGTAAATTGCCCTTTTTCTCAGCTTTCGACACCCGGCATGTCAAATAGCCTTGGTAGTAGCGTTATAACCTGTAAAGATCGCGCTTGATGTATCATTCAGATGCTAGTCAACATAACCCGTATTCAATATTCACTTTGCTCAAAGAACTGGATTTTTCTTATCTGCTTATTTCACGCACACACCTCGACATATATTGCCAGGGGCTTGATATGGCAACATATGAGCTGCCGACAAGTCCGAACAGCTTTATAGCACACTTCGGCATCACGAGTTTGGCCTTATATGCATCAGCTCTTAATCATGTCTCTGGTCAATAGTTGGGTTGCCCGGCTCCTGTGCTTACTACCTTATGTTCCGCTCTATCGGCTAGGGTAGTAAAGGGAGAACTACTGCGATTGTGTCCTGGTTTGTCCGGATGAGCACCTCAGTAGAGAAAGCCGAAAACTAACTGTCATGATGCGGCGAGAGCTGGTCAACCACTCAAGGACTCACCAGAATCTTCACGATTCCTTGTGTATTACACGAAGGACCGTTCTTCTAGTCACGTATGTAAACCTACCGTATTCGGATAACCACGTACATACCAGGGGCTATATCGTAGACCCACCAACAAACTCCTATGGCTAAGTGAAAGTGTTAAAGCCCTATAGTCCGATTGCCTGGTTCGCCGCATTGACACCTCCTTAATGGACCAAGACGTTGGGTCAAGAGTGATCAAGTGCTTTTCCAAACACCCCCGCATTATACGCGAGGGGGCAGAAGCCAGCGACTGGTAAACTTTAGATTTTACAAAAAAACGGCCGCACAGGAGGCACCAAAAACTTTTTAGGCAAAAGTATAAACAACATAGCCCTAATATATCATAATATTGTTTTTACAATTTTGGTACACTTCACTCGAACATAATATCTTTCGAGCACTGACCCTCTATCAAGCGGGCACCCTCTAGGACATCCTCAAAATAATGCTCTTGCATGTGATGGTCCTTCCCTTGGGTGGACTTTTCGCTGCAATATCGGTGGCCTTCATCTTCACCCAGTACGTCTTGACACGGGCAAGGGCCAGCCGTGCACCTTCTATGCACGTTGACCGCTTAACAGCGTCGATACGTGGCACCGCATCAACAAGTCACTGCACCAAACCAAAATAACTATTCAGAATTGGCTCAGTCGGCCACAACCGGACCACGACGTCCTTCATGGCAGATCCGGATATATTGTGGAGCTCGGCCCACTAGGCCATCTGTTCATTCAGCAACAGCGGACGCTTTGGCATGCTGAATTGCGACCAGAAAAGCTTTTCCGTTGCCTGTCCTTCTTGCGCTTGGAAAAACTGCGTCGCATTGGAGACACTCTTCGGCAAGTCCAAAAATGCGTCTGGAGAACTCCACATTTGATTAAGCGGGGCATACTTTGGATCGCCGATTTTAGTTCGTAATAAGAAGGGCTTACAAGCCGCGATCTCCCAAGCTTGTCAGATCTCCTCCCGAGCCGCTCTAGACTCGGACCGTGCTTCCCTTGTTTCTTGTAAGGCCTTGTCAAGATTGGACGCTCTGGTTTTGTTATCTATCTCAAGAAATTCGCAACGGCTAGTGGCAACCTTTAGCTCAAGCGCCATGGTAGATATTCTCTCCTCGCACTGGCGCCGAGCAGCCTGTTCGGCCTTTAATTCAGCAGCTGCCTTTTCGGCAGCCGCATTACTCATCCTGGCTTGCTCCTTGGCCCGGGCAAGCTCAGCCAGAAGGGTCTCAACCGCGGCGGCACTATCTGAAGTTATGCATATCTCAGTATTCGTCATGCTCATATTATAATACTTGCATATACTGACTGCCCCAAAAACAGACCTTGCGCCTCGTCGAGCCGCCTGTTAATAAGCGTGATGTCATCATCCGCCACATCAAGTTTCTGGTTCAGATCTGCAACCTCTGTAGCTTGGGCAGTCGCCAGGGATGTAACAGCCTGTGTCCAAATTAGTCAGATTATTTCCTGGGCATATCTTTCTTGATCCTCTGATTGCTTCCCTTTGGACGCCAACCAGAGTCTCAGGGGCTACTATCTTTAAAAAGGCACATTTTGCGTTTATAGCACAATTGAAAAAATTACATTACGTACCTCGAAGCCTCTTAGGAGGCCCGTAAAGGCTTCATTCAATCCGCTTTTCATGGACAGAACCCTCTCAACCACCATACCTATCAAGGTATGATGTTCCTCTGAGACGGGCGCATGTCGCAATATGTCCATCAATGTATCTGGCGCCTCCGGATCCCTGGGAGCAGCTGAAGGGGTACAAACTCCCTTCAAAGGAATATGTTTACTCGACCTTAGAGTCGTCTCTGGCTGCAAATTGGATAGTCCGGGGCCCTTATTGTTGGTCCCCGTAGGGGCCGCACACCCCGAACCCTGGACGGCCGAAGTGTCACCTTCGGGCCTAGTCTTCATTGTCCCTCGCACCACTTGTTGATCGGGAGAGATCCTCTGGGGACGACACCTCGGGGTCGTCTGCCCTATGGGGCGGGGAAATCTGTGGAGGCGTCTCGCTCTCCATCATCTCCGGAAGAAGATCCCCCGAGGAGGAGGACTGTTGAGCAAGGCTGCATTCCATGCTGCAAACATATATTTTAAATATTACCCTTGCAACCAGGAAGGAACAGGATATGTTTAAAACACCCTTGTTCACTTACGATTCAGCTAAGGGCTTGTCCTTACGTAGGAACTGCGTGACAGCGTCGCCTCCCGAACCAGAGCCCCCTGACAGGGATATCTTCCCTCGTTTAGAAGCCTTTATCTTCAAGTCTTTGGAGGCGGTCCTCTTCTTCCCATGGGGGGAAGGGATGTCAGTTTCTCCTTCCCTTTCATCTTCGAAAGAGGGAGTTCCAATCTCCCCGGACGAGGTGCCTGGTGTACCTCTAGAATGGGGGCCACCCTGGGCCTTCTTGCTCTCCTCCATGTCTTCCTTCGCCGGCACTTGATATGGTGTCGGAACCAGCATCCTTCTTAACACCGGATCAGCTGAGTCTTGGGGAAGAGGGGCCAAACACCTAATTCTCTCCGCCTTGTTTATCCAGCCCTGGCCGAGTATGGTTTTCTCAGTATATTGTTATGAGGAATTTAACTAAGCTGTGTTCAGGAGTCGAGTTCTTACCGAGGTATCTGGATGGTTGCAGTCAAGGCCGATGTCCTTTGTAGTATCCAGCCACTGTTTTCGTGTCCCGAAGAATAATTTCCACATTCCTCTGCCTGTTGTGCCGGAGAAGTGCTGAAGGGTTCGTGGTCCTTCCGGATTGAACTCCCACATGCAGAGAGGCCGTCGCTGACACGGTAGGACCCGATGGACCAGCATTACTTGGATTACGTTGATAAGACAAGTGTCATTTTCAATGAGGCTCTGAATGGAAGGAGTCCGGAGCTAGATCGTGAAAATCTAGCTCGTAATAGAACATGAGCCCTCGAACGAAGGGATGAAGAGTGAACCCTAGCCCTCAGAGGAAGTGGGAGATGAATGCGACCCTCTCGCCGGATCTGGGAGTAGGAATAACCTGCCCTTGAGCAGGAAGCCTGAGGGGGATTTCCGCTGTCAGGTATCTTGCTGCCTGGAGCTTCGCAATGTCCTCCTCTGACATATGAAGCCACCCACCGGCCTTGAGGGATGGGTATGGACATGACTGAGAAACGCGAAGCGATTACATTGAACCTTGGGCGCTGGAGCTCGAGGTGGGAGAAGTTGAGGAAAGAGTTGGCGTAAAGGAGAGAAGACGGGTCTTAGCCCCTTTATAAAGGCGATAAATATCAAACGCCCCCTCCTAGGCCTTACAATCTGCCTATTCCCAAGGAATCATGCCAACAGAACGGTTCGGTTACCCAAGCCCGTATTGATGAGAATCCCGCAATAAGGGGACACGATCTCTGCTTTGACAAGACGTGCCAATGAAACCGCATCTCGAAATATGGGGCGGCATGCTAAAAACGGTTCGAAATAATGGCCGGGTGACGACGTCATGTCATGTTACCAAAAAATTGTCAGCGGATTGGACTTGTGAAATATTATACTCTCTGCGGTTGTGTGTGGAATTTGTTTTTGCAAAGCCGGACACGATTCTTGTGTTCAAAGACTATTTTGGAGTATTCGGATAAGGAACCCGCCTTGCAATGCTGAAGACAATCTGCGCGCCGGACATCTCGTCATTGAAGCCTGGTTCAGGGGCTACTGAGGGATTCCTAGATTAAGGGGTCCTCGGACGACCGGACTATGTGACGTGGGCCTGACTGATGGGCTATGAAGATACAAGACAAAAGACTTCTTCCCGTGTCCGGATGGAACTCTCCTTTACTTGGATGGCAAGCTTGGCATTCGGATATGTAGATTCCTTTCTTTGTAACCGACTTTGTACAACCCTATTCCCCTTCGGTGTCTATATAATCCGGAGGGCTTAGTCCGTAGAGGCAATCATAATCATACAGGCTAGACTTCTAGGGTTTCAACCATTACGATCTTGTGGTAGACCAACTCTTGTAATACTCATATTCATCAAGATCAATCAAGCAGGAAGTAGGGTATTACCTCCATAGAGAGGGCCCGGAGCTGGGTAAACATCGTGTCCCCCGTCTCCTGTTACCATCGACCTTAGACGCACAGTTTGAGACCCCCTACCCGAGATCCGCAGGTTTTGACACCGACAACCGGCAAGTCTCTTTACTCGTTCCATAATGCTTCATCCCGCAACTAACTCATTAGTCACATGCTTGCAAGGCTTATAGTGATGAGCATTACCGAGAGGGCCTAGAGATACCTCTTCGATACATGAAGTGACAAATCCTAATCTCGATCTATGCCAACCCAACAAACACCTTCGGAGACACCTGTAGAGCATCTTTATAATCACCCAGTTACGTTGTGACGTTTGATAGCACACAAGGTGTTCCTCCGGTATTCAGGAGTTGCATAATCTCATAGTCTGAGGAACGTGTATAAGTCATGAAGAAAGCAGTAGCAATGAGACTGTAACGATCATAATGCTAAGCTAATGGATGGGTCTTGTCCATCACATCATTCTCCTAATGATGTGATCCCGTTTATCAAATGACAACACATGTCTATGGTCAGGAAACATAACCATCTTTGATTAACGAGCTAGTCAAGAAGAGGCATACTAGGGACACTCTATTTTGTCTATGTATTCACACATGTACTAAGTTTCCGGTTAATACAATTCTAGCATGAATAATAAACATTTATCATGATATAAGGAAATAAATAATAACTTTATTATTGCCTCTTGGGCAGATTTCCTTCACACGGACCACACTAGGGAACCCATCGGTGATTAATTCATCAATCACAAACAGTTGTACACTAGCAAGCGTTTGCCCACAACACACATGGTTTATTCCATCACAAATAGCGGATTGATCAACTGTATGCCACATATCACACATTATCAAAAAGTAATGCGGTAGACCTTCTTTAACATGTGTTAAAAAATAAATAAATAATAACTCATGGGATGGGTCATATTAGTCATTTAATTTGACAGATATGACCCATCCTATCAGTTAATTTAACATCAACACTGTTGGAGATATTGCCTGGAGGCAATCATGTATGATGATATTTCCTATGTGTTTATGAATAAAGATAGTCCTTGGACATTATCAATGATGTGTATCAGCAAGTATGTGACTTGTTTGTGGGACTATGCATTGTATGATGACTGTCCTAAAAGGTCCCTAGTCGAAAGGGCTGTGTGGACGTGCAGCCGACTAGACTGGCATATGACACGGTCGATGGCTTGGTCTCACTAGCCATGGAGCATTGGATGCTAACCGGACAATATGGACTTGGAAAGGTCTGGTCGGATTCGACGTAGTAGGATCCGAGTCGAGCTAAGGTCTGAGTCGGACAGACCCAACTATGAGACGCAGGGATATGACATCTGTGAGTCTCTAGTACAACATATGTTCTATGTCCTAAGACCTGAGCTGACGCATGTACTCGAGATGGTGACAGACTTGCTTTGGGCCACCAAACGCTCCTTCGTGACTGGGTAGTTACAAAGGTAGGTTTCGGGTTTGTCCAGTCCCATGCTGCAAGACATGGTCGAGCAAGATGGGATTTGCCCCTCCGATCAGGAGAGATATACTCTGGGCCCCTCGTGTGATCCGACCAGGATAAGCATGGCCATTTGACAAGGATTATGAGATAATCCGGATTGTGGTCGGCATCACTGGAAGGAGAAAGAGGTCGGGCTAGCACAAGGATGACAGTCTCGCCTTGAGCCCGACAACATATATCGTTCGGCAAAGGGAACAGAAGTGTGACACGTTATGCTGTGTTCGCCTAACCAGCTTCATAGTCTGCTTGGTGGTCGGCACACCTTGCTAGAGGTCGCTACCAACCGTGCAGGTCGGAGGTGATCCGAACTGTGACCAAGCCAGCTTGAACCTAAGGGGTCACGCGCTTAAGGGAAGAAACCTACGAGGTCGGTTCGTAGGACACTGGTCGGATGTGATCCGAACTGGACTAGGAATGTGACCGAGTAGACTTTGGGCTTTAGGATCCATGAGAGGCCCAAGTGTTGAGCCTGCGACGGACGCCTATATAAAGTGGAGGTGCGGCACACTCATGTGGTTGATCGCTTCGATGCTGCGACTAGGGTTTGCATGTGTTGCGAATAGCCACCTCCACTCACTGCCGACTGTGTGATCGACCTAGCAGTCCACCGCACAGTGTAACTCCTGCACGCATGGATATCGTTAGAGGCGATGCACTTGCGCCACTCCGGCGAACTTGTACGTGGGATCGGACGACCGGCTGTTCGTGGGAGATCGGACGAGGAGGAGACGATCCACGCGGACGCGCTACCCCAACTCTTCTTCCGCTGCACAGCACTGCGCATCTAGTGGTAATGATCTGTGATCCATCTCCCGTAGCATGTTCTTGGTTGTTCTGCGCATAGGGAATTTTAATTTGCAGTCGACGCACCCTACCGTAGAACCCAACAGTGGTATCAGAGCCTATGCTATAGGATTTGGACTCAGATCGTATGCATATTAGATATGTGGAGGCGGCAGATGAGATCTGTTGTCGTTGATAAGATCGGCTATGTGCACGATTGATGTGATCAACTGCACATGGGGATCGTTGAGGCTATGTTTTCTGTCAATCGGGATCGATGAGGTCGTGACACGATCTACCCCTACCGGTCGGTTATCCGCCATCGGGGTTAACAGTGAAACGTAAATCCGAATCGGATTCGCGATGATCGATAAGATCAGTCAGATCAGAGAATTCGGCGTGATCGGAGTTCAGATGTGAACCGTGATTTCCGAAAACGTCGGGCGCTGCCCGCACCCGCGAGGGGCGCTGACCCTTCGAACCACGCCCGCTAACCGGCTAGTGGGACCGCCGTGTATGTAGTGCCGTGTATTTCGTACTCGACACACAAACCGGTAGAATGTGATTATGTGCATAACTTTGTTTTGCAGGTTTGATGTGAATAGTATGGCTCATGTGTATGTGATGCATGTGTGTAATTTATACGTGGCCTGCGTGTCATGTTTGTCGGTGGCGAGCCAAAGTGCTTTGTCATTATATTGTATAACGACCTGCGTGTCGACTTGTGACTCTATGTAAAATTCATTACTAGTTGTAGTAGTTGAATAATAGAGATCAGGTTGGTGGCTTGGCGTCCCGGCGTGACAAACAAGATGGAGTTCGTAGATGGTCGTCAGAGTCAGAGCCGACCTGGAAGAATGTCCATGAAGGAGCCATACTATTTCACAATATGTGTTCATTTGTGATTGTTATGCTTCTTTGTTTCTATGCATGTCAGAATGGTAGAATGATCCCCCATGAATATCAAGTGAATTGACATCCCCGATGTTTCACCTTCGCACGTCAAGTACGTCTAGTAGTGGGCTCATAAAATTGGGGCGCTGCTGGGTGTCCTTGAACTGAAGGGTTCGTGTCGGACACCGACATGCACTGCATCAGGTTAACTTGACAAGGCTATCAAAACGGTTTTGGGCCTTGTGGCAAAGAAGGTTGGGAGCCGGGTATGAGATACCTTCCCGACCGACAGGAGTCGTATAGAGATACGATTAGCAAGGAGTTGCTTACCGGATAGGTATGTTGGCTAGCAGTGATGCTAAAGCTCACGAGTCGCATGCGCTAGTCGGATCCTGAATCACTGAGAGTTTGCGGAGGGATGCTGACTTCAGTGGGAGTATTTCTGTTTAGGCTAGAATTACTCTACATTAACACATTGCTTAGTGATTGCATATTTTCTGTTGTAGATCAATGGCACCACCTGCTCAACCCAACTTTGCATTGAAATCAATTACGGAAAAGGATAAACTGAATGGAACAAACTTTACCACCTGGTATAGAAATCTGAGAATTGTTCTCAAGCATGATAAAAGGAACATGTTCTAGAGGATCCACTTCCGGAGGAACCTGCCGATGATGCTAATGCCACAACTAAGAATGCCTACCGAAACTTCGTTGTTGAATCAACGGAGATCACCGTCTCGATGCTTGGCTTGTATGGAGCCGATTTGCAACAACATTTCGAAAATGTTGAGGCTTACGATATGATCGAGAGTCTCAAGAGCATGTTTCAGACACATGCTAGGACCGAAAGGTTCAACGTCTGGCGATCCTTGATGGATTGCAAGCTGAAGGAAGGTGATCCACTATGCCCACATGTGATCAAGATGATCGGATATGTGCAAGCTTTGGATCATTTGGGCTTCCCGCTCTTGGATGAGCTGACTCATCGTCTTTGATACGGGTTCTCTTCCGCCCAGCTATGGGACATTCATCTCGAACTATCATATGCATGGCATCGATAATAAGCTCACTGAATTGCATGGGATGCTCAAGGTGGCAGAGCAGGATATTAAGAAAGGCACGCATCAAGTGTTGATGGTGCAGAAATCGGCTAAGTCCAAGAAGAGTTGGTCTAAGAAAAAGGCTAAGGCAAAGGGCAACGGAGACGGTAACCTCTGCCGCTGCGCTGAAGTCTGGACCGGACTCGAAGACCGTTTGCTATCACTGCAAGGAGACTGGTCACTGGAAGAGGAACTATACCAAGTGGCTTGCAGAGCATGGCAAGAAGGCCGGAAATGCTTCTTCAGGCAAAGGTACACTTGGTGCATATGTTATAGACATTTACCTTGCTGACATACCTAGTAGCTCTTGGGTATTTTATACTGGATCGGTTGTTCATATTTGCAACTCGATGCAGGGGCTGGTAAGAACTAGGCATGTGGCACAAGGGGAGATTGACATCAGGGTCGGCGACAAAGCAAGAGTTGCTGCGTTGGAGGCCGGCACGATGCAGCTCCAGCTTCCTTACGGATTCATAATGGAATTGAATAATTGTTATTACATTCCTGCACTTAGTCGGAACATTATTTTTGCCTCATGTTTGATGAGTCAAGGTTATGAATTCAATTTAAAGGACAATGGTTGTTCGATATTTTTGAATGGTATGTTCCACGGCTATGCACCCATTGTTGATGGGCTATTTATATTGAATCTAGAACAGAACCGTCAATAACATGAATGTCAAGAGGCATAAGCCTAATAAGATAAATCGACATACTTACGGCATTGCCGGCTTGGACACATTAGTCTGAAACGCATGAAGAAGCTCCATGATGATGGGCTCCTAACTTCGTCCGACTTCGGGTCGTTCGAGACATGTGAATCATTCTTGCTCGGCAAGATGACTAAGTCTCCTTTCGCAAAGAGTTGCGAGAGGGCGTCCGAGCTGTTGGAGCTTATATACAGTGATGTGTGTGGTCCAATGAGCACAACTGCCAGAGGTGGCTATCAAGATGCCGTGACTTTTACCGACGACTTGAGTAGATATGGATATATCTATTTGATGAGGCACAAGTCGGAGACTTTTGAAAAGTTCAAAGAGTTTCAGAGCGAGGTTGAGAATCAGCTTGGCAAGACTATAAAGCTTCGCGATCTCGATCGTGGAGGTGAGTACATGAGCCAGGAGTTTGATGATCATCTAAAAGTCGAGGTATAGTACTCAGCTCACACCTCCGCACGCCACAGAGAAACGGCGTGTCGGAACGGAGGAATAGGACCTTGTTGGACATGGTCCGGTCTATGATGAGCAAATCGGATTTACCCTTGTCATTTTGGGGATACGCTCTAGAAACTGCAACTTTCACACTCAATAGGGTACCATCAAAATCCGTAGACAAGACACCACATGAGATGTGGACCGCGAAGAGTCCCATTTTGTCTTTTCTAAATACTTGGGGTTGTGAAGCATTTGTCAAGCGACTTATGTCAGACAAGCTTACACCCAAGTCGGATAAATGCATATTCATGGGATATCCGAGGGAAACCATGGGATATAGCTTCTACAACCGGGAAGAGAGCACAGTGTTTGTTGCTCGGAACGGGGTTTTTCTTGAGAAAGAGTTTCTCAGTCGGGAGGCCAGTGGGAGGACGGTTCGACTCGAAGAAATTCGAGGACCACTCGGGGACGGCTCGGCTGGTGATGAGATCATATCGAGTCGGTCGGGGAACAGTAGTGGAAGCGGCACCGGAACCACGGAGATCAGAAAGATTGCGCAGAGTGCGTGATGTATTGTTGCTAGAAAGTGACGAGCCGGCCACGTATGTGGAAGCGATGGTGAGCCCAGATTCTGAGGCATGGCTGGAGGCCATGAGATCCGAGTTAAAGTCCATGGATGAGAATCAAGTCTGGGACTTGGTTGATCCTCCACCTGGCGTAACTGCCATTGGTTGCAAATGGGTCTTTAAGAAGAAAACCGATGTGGATGGAAATGTTCATATCCTAAAGCTCGGCTTGTCGCTAAAGGTTATGGACAAGTTCAAGAAATTGACTACGACAAGACTTACTCGCCGGTAGCGATGCTGAAATCGGTGAGGATCATACTAGCTATAGCTACATATTTCGATTACGAGATATGGCAGATGGATGTCAAAACGGCTTTCCTTCATGGAAATTTAACCGAGGGCGTGTATATGATACAGCCCGAGGGTTTTGTCAATCCGACTAGCACTAGTAAGGTATGCAAGCTCAAGAGATCCATTTATGGGTTGAAGCAAGCATCTCGGAGTTGGAACATTCGTTTTGATGAGGTCGCCACCGGTCTTGGTTTCATCAAAAGCGAAGAGGACTCTTGTTTATACAAGAAGTTAAGTGGGAGCTCGATAGTGTTTTTGATCTTGTATGTGGACGACATATTACTGATCGGAAATGATGTTTCGATGCTAAACTCGGTCAAGGAGTCATTGAATGGCAAGTTTTCGATGAAAGACCTTGGTGAGGCAGTATATATTTTAGGCATTAAGATCTATAGAGATAGATTGAGGAGGCTGCTCGGCCTAAGCCAGAGCACGTACATAGATAAAGTGTTGAAGTGGTTCAACATGAGTGAGGCGAAGAAAGGGTTCTTGCCACTCTCACATGGTATAAGGCTAAGCGAGACTCAGAGTCCTTCAACATCTGATGAGCGAAGTAGGATGAGTAGGATTCCGTATGCCTCGGCAATCGGATCCATCATGTATGCCATGATATGTACAAGGCCTGATGTTGCTTTTGCAATAAGCCTAACAAGCAGATACCATGCCAACCCAGGTGAGAGTCACTAGGCAGCGGTAAAGACTATTTTGAAGTACCTGAAAAGGACTAAAGAGATGTTCCTAGTTTATGGAGGTGAGGAAGAGCTCGTCGTAAGGGGTTACGTTGATGCTAGTTTCCAAACCGACAGAGATGATTGTCGATCACAGTCCGGATTCATGTACGTCCTGAATGGAGGAGCAGTGCACTGGATGAGTTCCAAACAGGATACGGTGGCCGATTCTACCACAGAAGCCGAATACATTACGGCTTGTGAAGCTGCAAAGGAAGGTGTTTGGATCCGGCATTTTCTGGATGATCTTGGTATTTTCCCAGCCTCGGTGAAACTGTTGGACCTTTATTGTGATAATTCTGGTGCCATCGCACAAGCCAAGGAGCCGAGGAATCACCACAAGGTCAGACACATAGACCGGAAATATCACCTAATACGAAAGATCGTAAAGAATGGTGATGTAGAGTTATGCAAGATTCACACGGATGCAAATGTTGCAGATCCGTTAACTAAGTTGCTTCCACAACCCAAGCATGAGGGGCACGTTAGAGCTATGGGCATTCGATGTCTATTTGATTGACTCTAGTGCAAGTGGGAGACTGTTGGAGATATGTCCTAGAGGCAATCATGTATGATGATATTTCCTATGTATTTATGAATAAAGATAGTCCTTGGACATTATCAATGATGTGTATCGCCAAGTATGTGACTTGTTTGTGGGACTATGCATTGTATGATGACTATCCTAAAAGGTCCCTAGTCGAAAGGGTTGTGTGGACGCGGCCGACTAGGCGGCATATGACACGATTGATGGCTTGGTCTCACTAGCCATGGAGCATTGGATGCTAACCGGATAATATGGACTTGGAAAGGTCTGCTCGGATTCGACGTAGTCGGATCTGAGTCGAGATAAGGTCCGAGTCGGACAGACCCAACTATGAGACGCAGCGATGTGTCATCTATGAGTCTCTAGTACAACATACGTTCTATGTCCTAAGACCTGAGCTGACGCATGTACTCGGGATGGTGACAGACTTGCTTTGGGCCGACCAAACGCTACTTCGTGACTGGGTAGTTACAAAGGTAGGTTTCGGGTTTGTCCAGTCCCATGCTGCGAGACATGGTCGAGCAAGATGGGATTTGCCCCTCCGATTAGGAGAGATATACTCTGGGCCCCTCGTGTGATCCGACCAGGATAAGCGTGGCCATGTGACAAGGATTATGAGATAATCCAGATTGTGGTCGGCACCACTGGAACGAGAAAGAGGCCGAGCTAGCACAAGGATGATAGTATCGCCTTGAGCCTGACAACATATATCGTGCGGCAAAGGGAACAGAAGTGTGACACGTTGTACAGGTTTGCCTAACCAGCTTCATAGTGTGCTTGGTGGTCGGCACGCCTTGCTAGAGGCCGCTACCAACCGTGCAGGTCGGAGGTGATCCGAACTGTGACCAATCCGGCTTGAACCTAAGGGTTTGCGCGCTTAAGGGAAGAAACCTACGAGGTCGGTTCATAGGACACTGGTCGGATGTGATCCGAACTGGACTTGGAACGTGACCGAGTAGACTTTGGGCTTTAGGGTCCGTGCGAGGCCCAAGTGTTGAGCCTGCGAAGGACGCCTATATAAAGTGGAGGTGCGGCACACTCATGTGGTTGATCGCTTCGGCGCTGCGACTAGGGTTTGCATGTGCTGCGAATAGCCACCTCCACTCGCTGCCGACTGTGTGATCGGACCTAGCAGTCCGCCGCACGGTGTTCCTCCTGCACGCGCAGATACCGTTAGAGGCGGTGCACTTGCGCCGCTCCGGCGAACTTGTACGTGGGATCGGACGACCGGCTGTTCGAGGGAGATCGGACGAGGAGGAGACGATCCACGCGGACGCGCTGCCCCAACTCTTCTTCCGCTGCACGACACTACACGTCTAGTGGTAATGATCTGTGATCCATCTCCGGTAGCATGTTCTTGGTTTTTCTGCGTGTAGGAAATTTTAATTTGCAGTCGGCGCACCCTACCGTAGAACCCAACAAACACAACTTCCCATCTAGTCACCCATCTGATGGCTGCTCCAGCCTGAGCACACTTAACTTGAGAGTTCTCTTACATTAGCTACTGGTGGAACAGCTGGTCCTTGCTGATATAGGATGCCTCTTCGCATCCTTATGGCTTATGCGGATTGTTAATTATCTGGATTATTAGGATAGCTAGGATAGCATAGGATATTATTCTACCTTGCCTTGTACTCCATGAAGATCATGTACTCACTATATATACGCCAGCGAGGCTCAAGCAATACAACAACTATTCCACCAAATATCTCTCTCCCTTCTAACATGGTATCAACCTTACCTCGATCCTAAATCCTAGCCGCCGCGCTTCCGCACCGCGCCGCCCCGGGACGGTAGGCCTTCATGACCGCCGCCGGGGGCTGCGCTGCACGTACATAGGGTTCCTCCACTGGTCATGTTCACCGGTTGCCCTAGAGAGTCTTTTTTCCGATCTGTTGATTGGAGTTTTTCTCTCTCGCCGATTGATTGGTCGGCGTTCTTTTTTGGTTTTCCGATCTAAGATCGGTTTGCGTCGCCTGTCACCACCGTCGATCCCATGCGCCCCTACTCCGACAATGGCACAGACAGCACCGGCCTCTCTTCAACTAGATGGCCTTGCACGAGATGTGGCGGCCTGTAACGACGGTCGTCCACACATCGGTTCTTTGTGCGGTTCTTCACCATCGTCCTGCGTGGTGTGGCACGCGGTCAACTCCCGCCGTCACATGCGCCCCACGTGGCCGCGGTTCGCGCTGGTGTGGCCGGTTGCTCGTTACCCACGAGACCATACACACCCGTGCATGGCTTGGTTGATGCATGGTTGCATCATGTAGTCTGCACTCGCGTGATTGCATACGTCCATACGCATCACATTGGCCTCACGTTGGGTTACATATGATTCTATCTGTATGTCGGGTCTCCGCCGCCCGCCAAGCAGCCACTCCACCCGTTACGAGTACCCGCGCCTCTTCACCGATCGAGCAACGGGCTGTAGCTGCGTCGTCCCTTCGGACCGCAGCTTCGCCGCCCATGATTTTCCCGGCGACTGCATCGACCCGCGCGCTACCGCTGTGTCGCCTCTTCAGGCCCTAGTGCCGCGGCCCGTGGTCCACTGCCGTCCCGGGACCATCCATTCCAGGTCGTTCCCGTGGCTGCATCGACCCTCGCGCCGCCGCTTCGTCGCCCTGTTGGGCCGTAACGAGCGCGGCACGCGGCCACTGCCGTCGTCCCATGGTTCTTTCGCGGCCGCACCGTCCCGCGCGCTGCCGCTGCGTCGCCCCTTCGGGTCGTAGTGCCATGGCCCGCGGTCAACCGCCGCCCCGAGGCCGTCTGCTCCAGACCGTCCCCGAGGCTGCACCGACCCTCACGCTGCTGCTGCGTCGCCTCGTTGGGTCGTAGAGAGCGTGGCACGTGGTCCGCGAAACCGCCATGAGGTCTTCCCCGTCGTCGCCCTGACCGGCGTGCTACTGCTGCGTCGCCCCTTCAGTCTGTAGCGTCGCGGCGCGTGGTCCACACTATCGTCCCCGTGCGTCGCCTTCTACGTGGTATGCGTCGCACCACCTCCCTAAGCGCGGGAACACCACCGTCTGCGCCGGTCCTCGTCAGGTTGTCGGGTTCTTCCTTGCCTACTTCGAGCACCGCCGCCACGCTTCTAACCTAGCCGCCGCTGCCGCCTCCTCAGGTCGCCGCTGCCGCTCTTCTTCCCGATCCACACACTACAAAAAAATACACTTCCGTGATGATACGTGTTTGTCACAGTAGGTCGCATTTTTTTTCATGCATGTACATCCATGACAATTTTATGACAGAATCAAGATAGTCATACCGTCTTTGTCGTAGAAGTGTTCCATGACATTATCAAAATTATCATCACGGAAGTGTCCACTTCCATGACGATAAATTGCGCGTCACGAAGTGCTTTCGTCAAGGGTGACCGATGACATTACCAAAATTATCATCACGGATCGCTGTTAAGCTATCGGGTCGGGTTTTGGATACGATAACCCGTTAACAGCCCCGCAATGGGGATTTTCCACGTGTAAAATCATCATTGGCTGGAGGAAACACGTGTTGGCTCATCATTGGGACAGATGTCATCCACTCATTGGACAGAAGGCGCCTATGATACATCGACACGTGGCACGGCCCAACAGAGGCCCATTCCTATGAAAAGGTCGGCCCGTTTGACTTGGTCAAAAGGTGGCGGGCCAGCCCATGGAAAGCCTGTTAATGGCCTGTTCACATATAGCCCATTTAGAAACCGCTAACCCAAGCCCCGTTACGCCCTATCCGATTTAGGCCTAGTAGCGTCATCTGGGCCATCCAATATGATTCCAGCCCGTTTTCACTTCTGGCCCATGTATGGCCCATGACGTCTTTCGGCCCATATGAGGCCCTTTGTAACTCTTGGCCTATTAAGGGCCCGTGGTGAAACTGGCTCGTAATGAACAGTGTATCACTTTACACCCATTAACGGCCCGTGGTGAAACTGGCCCATAATGAACAGTGTATCACCTTATACCCATTAACGGCCCGTTATACCATTGGGCTGTTTCCAGCCCATGTTATCTTTCGGCCTTCTCAAAGCCCATTTATTCTTGGGCTCATTTCCTGCATTCGTTTACTTACGGCCCGTTACTGTCATTTTTTGCTTGTGGGCCAAATTCGGCCCGTGGTTACAGTCGGCCCGTTTGTGGTCTGTTAATACGTTGGGCCGTTTTCATAGCGTCATCAAATACGGCCTATTAACGATGGCCCGTTATGGTCGGCCCATGAACGGACGATTCCAACTCTAGCCCGCTTCTGGCCATAATGCGATCTGTTTGGCCCATGTTTGTGCCAATCGATCATCTGACCCATATAAGGCCCATTGATGATCTGACCCTTGAAGGCCCATTGTTTCTACAGCCCGTAGAAGGCCCATCGTTTCTCTGACCCGTAGGGAGGCCCAGTGTCACTACAATAAATATTAGCCCATGGTTATTGTGGCCTAGTTTTAAAAAATAGGTTATTGCAGCCACTAGCAAACCGCAGAAAAAGAACTGCAATGACTACAAGCAAACAAATAAACAAGAGAACAAGGAAATAAATAATCAAGCAACTAACGCTAGGCTATCACGGCTATTACAGATATTACATCCACTAGGCATCAAAGTTCGCCACCAGTGCAAATATAGGGAACAAAGCAGCATATCATATACCTTTGGTTGTCAAAGTTGGCGACAGCGCAAATAAACGCCGCAGAAAACAAATCCAGGCTGAAACCACTTCGTAAGATCTCAAGAAACAATATCACAGGTACCCATAATGCTGGCAAGATGCTTAGCGAGCTTATTAACTTTCTCTTGTTTGGCGCTTAAATCCTCCAGCGCTTGCTGTTGCACCAGAAAATATGCATCTGAATTCTCCAGGGACTTCCTCAGTCCTTCAGCTTCCTATCGATGTGTTTCAACTTGAAGTTGAGACTCAAGAAGACGAACTGATTCAGGCAGCGAGTTCGAAGAGCTTGTGCTAGCAGTAGTGGCCAGTACCTCGAACACTACATCATGACAAGACTTTTGGGTTCTCTCACTGTCGTCAAGATAGTTTTTATCAGCTTTCTTGGAGACCAACAGGGATGTCTCACTATCTTGAACCTTATCTTCATTACTTCCTTTACCATTGGATAACACGGTACTGTTCTCCAATATTTTGTCCACATTCTAAAAGCGAAACAAGCAGATACATCACATGTTTACCATGTTGTATATGAAACTCATTTTAGTAAATGAGTTCAGTAGTAAAGTGGACATGATAACAGCATGAAACAAACATATATCTATGTACCATGGTCACTTTATGGTCTATATCATTCTAGTTTTTGTTGCCAAATCAAGATAGAGACACAATTCAAATAATATTTTTTCAAGACAAAGAAGAATAGACAGAATATAAGTGTGGGAAACTATAGAGAAATAACAACACTTGTAATGTGCATGACATGAGAACATAATTGTTTATTCAATTGAAACTGAAATCAACATAGAGTAGATTACAACAGCAAACCAGTTAAAGAAACAGGTTCAAAACATACATGTTGCGCCATTGGAGTTTCAATTCCATCCTTCAAATTTGAAAATAGTTGGTATGAGTAAATACAGTAATGCAACAGCAAAGGAGTATGAACCATAGCTACAGAACCTGACCTGAGAACAAATCTTCTTCTCCTTTAAGCGTTGAGTTGGGATTCGGAGTGGTGTCCTCGTGCTTTGGGCACTGCAGTTCCCTTACTAATTGCTCGTGTTTGGGTGCTCTGTGGTGGAGACGGTGTTCTGTCAACTGGAACTGGGTTACTATCTGCCGGGGTTGGGGTTAGAAGGGGTGTAGCTGGTTCTCTGTCCAACTGGGTAGGGGTACAATCTGCGAGAGTCTGGGTTATGTATGGTGGATCTGGTCCTTGGGCAAGTGCAACCGTGGTTCTATCTGCATCAATTGGTAGCACTATCTTTTCTGAAGACCGTGTTGTTACTCCCTTAGATAGTGCCATCACGCTCTCCAATTCAAATGGCTGATAAACAAGAAAAGTAATTGAAAGTATAGACATTATTTGATAGACAGGTGCAATGGATAGTGGGGAATAAAAGAGGGCATGAAATAATTCATATTTATGTTGTCTAACCAAACATGATAGCATGACACAATTTCACATATATGATGGCTAACTAAACAGGATAGCATGACACAATTTCACATTATGATGGCTAACTAAAAGATGGAAAGACATAGTTCAAAATATGGGACTATGTAAACAAGATGACATGACATAACTATATAATGTGTTTATTAAATAGGTTGGCATGCCATAATTCACATACATTCACGGATAGAATGCCATAATTCAAAAATATGATGACTGTAAACACTAAACTGGATGAGATGATATAACTATATGATGTCTTTATTAAATGGGTTGCCATGCCATAATTCAGATAGATGATGTGTATGTACTATGTAAACATGATGGCATGATATAATCCAAATATATGATTTATATAGTAAGCAAGTAAGCAGATGGCAATCCATATATGATCTAAAAACTAATCAATGCAAGACAACATGCATGACATGGGTAATATAACCCTGCCAAGTTTGAGCATAGACCTTAGGGGGAAAATAGGACTGGTCATCAGCCTCTGAATCCTCCTCTGAGGAGCTCTCTGTAACCAGCAAGATGTCTGCTTCAGCAGGTAGCATTGTCTGCTCTGAATACCTTGTTTCACTCCAGATACTTCCATCACCACTTCAAATGGCTGATGCACAGGAAGAGTAGTTGAATATACAAACGTTGTCGACAAATGAAACACGTAATACAAAAAAATGATAGCATGATATAATTCACATACATGATGATTGGCTAAACAACATGGCATTGCATAATTCACATATATAATGCCTTTGCAACAAGATAGCATTGTATAATTCACATATATAATGTCTTGCAACAAGATGGCAATGCATAATTCACATATATGGTAATTAGACACTGAGCAATTGGCATTCACACAAAGCATGTCTAAACTAATCAAATGACATAGCAATGCGAGACACCATACGCACGATATGAGCAACATAACACCGCCAAGTTAGAGCATACACCTCGGGGGTAGGACTGGTCATCTGTCTCTCAATCCTCCTCTCGAGGAGCTATCCGTAACCAGCGAGATATGCGCTTCGTCAGATAGCATAGTCTGCTCTGAAGACCTTGTTTTCACTCCAAAATTTGCCATCACCCTGTCAAATGGCAGATGCACACGAAGAGCAGTTGAATGTACTAACACTGTTGACAAATGTAATATGTAATGAAAAAAAGGATGTGCTGATATAATGTACATATAATATGACTGGCTAAGCAGGATGGCATTGCAAAATTCACATATATGATGCCTGGCTAAACAAGATGGCATTGCGTAATTCACATAAACGATGAATAAACTAAACAGATGGCATTCGCACAAAGGATGTCTAAACTAAGCAGATGACATATTTGATGTATAAAGTAAGCAATGCAAGACACCATATGCATGATATAACCAACATCAGCTTGCCAAGTTAGAGCGAAGACCTCAGGGGGTAAATAGGAGTTGTCTTCTCCTTCTGAATCCCCCTCAGAACAGATATCTTCCTCTTGATTACAATCCGAAATGCGTGGAGGGGGGCTGCCTTTGCGCCTACCATGGAGCGACGTCTGCATGAAATTTTATTGCCACGCAAGGCTCGTCTCTTTTGCTCTACATGTTCAGTTCCATTGTTTACAATGACTGTCATGCATAGGAATAAAGCATAGTGAGATTATGTAAGGAGTGCATGCAGAAATTCATAGTGATGGTAGCAACCTGTGGATAGACCCAAAACCAATAATAGCAGGCAGATAATGGCTCCAGTTAAAAAATACACATAATGGCTTCTTTACTGTTTGTTTCCCACCCAACATGAAACAAATAGTAGACATCGAAGATTAACCAGATAGTAGATAGATACTATTGATTGCGGCCCAGATATGTACCCCACAACCCTTTAAAAACTCATGTTTGACCATTAGTTTGGAGCTGACTCCGAGTCTAATCGGTGAACAGGACGATAAAGTAGCATGTAATATTAGGCGATGCATAACGTGGCGGTACCACGAAAGAGTGCGGCCTCTCTTGCGGACCCGTGTAGTCCTCGAGGTCATCTGCTCGGTTGATGATGGTAATTTAGTTTTCATGGCTGCCGGCGGCGTGGAAGAAGATCTGAGGCGGCGAAAGACAATCTGGAGGCCGGATCCCTGCTGTCTTTGGACCCTTCATCGTTGGAGCAAATGAGCCGGGTGGACAACGGCGCAGCAGAGCGGGACAAACCACGCAAGGTTTTCTTTGACAACTATTTGTAAGAGAAGTAATTCTGTAAGGGCTCGTTTGAATTGGAGGATTCCAACAATGCAGGATATGAAATAGACAGGAATAGGATAGGAATGCACGTGCAAAACAGAGAATTTAAAAACACAGGATTTCTGCCAATCTGGGTCTTTGATTCACAACAATTGGAAGATCACAGGATGCAAAGAAGTATGGTGAGATTAAGTCAAACCACAAGAAAATGTTTGGTTATAATGCTATTATGCTACTATCTCTTAGTCTCACTACTGGAAAACATGTTATTAATGGCGCACCTATTTTGGCTACTAATGGCACACATTAGGTGCGCCATTAGTAAGTTTTAGTAATGGCGCACATTTGGTGCGCCATTACTATCCCAAACAGTAATGGCGCACCTAATAGTGTGCCACTACTAACCCTTAGGTGCCCCACTAGTAATAAAGCCAAGTGCGCCACTAGTAACCTTAGAGGTGCGCCACTAGCTAAAAAGCTAGGTGCGCCCCCAATAAAGGCTGAAATGCGCCACTAATAGTATATTTGGAAAACAAAAAAAAATACAAATTTACAAAAAACAACTAATAAGGAAAAATAATTTAAAAGCAAAAAATGAAATAGAACCATAATTTTTATTATAGCGAGAATATTACCATGTCTTTACAAGTATCCAATAAAAAGAAAATTTCACAGAAATAAAAAAAATCCTATAACTAATCTTCTACTCCCTCCATCCAAGAATACCTCTCGCAAGGGGAGGAAATTTTGAACTGAAGTGCATTTTACATTACAACCCGTCATATTTCAAATCAAAATCAATCGAGTCCACGTCCGATCGGCAGCAGCGCCTCATCCTGGCATCGAGGAGAGCCAGAACTCATCTCTTCGATAGCTCGTCACCACCCTCCCGACAGCCTCCGACATCACGTACCCACCCTCCCGGCGTCGATCAACTGCTTTGAGGTAGCGGATTCCTCCTCTGTGTTTGCTCCTGCAATTAACTCTATGAATGCAATTAACAATTTGAATGTTAACATGGGGCAAAGACAAGATGGATCAGTATATAACAATGGAGTACATGCACAATTAGATGTTCAAGCTGTTTAATGTAACTCCCATCATCACAATTTCATCTCAGGAAATGGAGTAGAATAGATTTAATTGGATGTTTGAATGATATGGTTACTTACAAGTGTCAGGGCTATTATGGTCAGTTAAGTAATTGCACCAGATTAAAGAGGAGCCAAAGAATTTACAAGTGGTCTAGTGCATATGCAAGTGCAAGTTACTCACTCAAAATTCAGTACTCCATTGCCCAAAATAATTCAGTTAAAATTTTGTTAAAAGATCACTAAATTAACCAAGTACTCCAGGTCAGGTCGAGTTACTCAATGCATAATTTCTAAACCTATCATCAATGGAAGGTCACCAACTTTAATTGAGCAGTAGCTAATTGAGCAAACACACTGAGCTTATGCATAACACATTAGCTGCAGAAAGTACTCACCTTGCGGTGATTATTTCACAGGGATAAACCTCCAAATATAACCACTATACCACACTATATAAATTGTGAATCAAGGAAATGCTGCAATTGACATGAGAAGATCAACAATATATGCTCACCTCCAGGAACAAAGTCAGCTCGATATATATGCTAGCTCAGGGTAAATATGCCACAATATCACACCTTGTGAAAAGAGCATCTTATTAAACAGTCGGTCACAAACATTCTAATTTATTAACATAATTACAGTAAGTTACTTACTTGCGGTATACACAGGGGATAATTATCATATTAATTACCTTGTTTGAGGTAAATTAATTGCTAAAGTTAACATAAAAATGTAAATTACATGAACTGTAAACTGTTCAAGGAAACAGAAAGTGCAAACCGCATAACAAACAAAAATAGCAAGATTAGCCTCGTGTTTACCATTAAGTTTGGAATTTGGACAAAACGTGTTTTGATTGATCATACAGTAGATTTACAGGGCATCTCGCTGAAGGACGGGTCCTTAACGATCTGCTCCGCCATCTCCTTGATGCTCGGGTCCTGCGCCCATGCCACAACAAAATCCACGATTCAAGTTAATTGTCACACAAATTCCCATAAAATTGAAACAAATTCACAGGAAATTCGAGCTTGTATAAATAAATCTTCCAAAGAACTCAACTTTGACAATGGAGAGAACAGAGTAGAGTATTTCTAGTTTTGCAGAAACTGTAAAATGCTTCAGTAGATCTTAGTTACATTGAGCAAGTTTGAATATGTTAAAATGGATGTGAATATCTTTAGTGAAACCCAACCAAATTAACAACCGATTCAAACCTGTAGTATATGTAAAATCCTCCAAGAACCCGCGTTTGAAAATGAACAGAACAAAACAGAGTATTAAATCAGAACGCTTCATTCGAGAGAATTCAAGATAAGCTCTTGGTTACATTCATCAAGTTCATCATGGTGGAGAAGTCGAAGGGCTGGCGAGCAGCCGCCCTACGCAGCGTCTTTGCCGCCTCT
Source organism: Aegilops bicornis (assembly GCA_021605145.1). Lineage (NCBI taxonomy): Eukaryota > Viridiplantae > Streptophyta > Magnoliopsida > Poales > Poaceae > Aegilops > Aegilops bicornis. The sequence continues at coordinate 141,344,106 of CM038672.1, forward strand.
GCTCCTCCGCCGCAAGTTACAGTCATACACATTAAACTGATATTAAGTTATATTACCTCTCAATGAGTGTAACTATGAACTACTGAACCCCATTTAGATCAGTAATGCATTTTATTTCTATCGTCTACCGACCACAATTGGGTATTAACCAATCATAACAGTATCTATATGACATGGTTAAACAAATTGACGATCCCAAAAAATGCTCGAGAAACTCTGAGCCTACTCATTGACAGGGAACAAAGTATTACATCATATACATGTATATCCTGGAGACATTAGCACAGCGTCACGCAAAGTCTTGTATAGCAGTCTCAAGTTCAGACTTGCTCATATACCCACGAATCATTTCTTCCCTAAATTTGTTGGAAAAACCATTGCGGGGCATGTTTCAACAAATATTCCCACGCAAGAAGAACATGAATAGAAAGTGAAAGCTCTGATTACGAAGCATACATGATCTCAGGCTTATCCTGAAGAAGAGTACGCGAAAACGACCCATGTTTTTCATCGATGATACCTGGTTAACAATAGCAGATTATTACTAGGGTGAACACCATATGCTAGAAATTGCATGTGAAGTTTATGAAGAATGAATAGACGACCAAATCGATGCTGATTTTTTTCTATTCTTATTTTTTCAGGGAGCTGAATTAATCTATGGCAGGAAAGTGGCAGATCGATATGCGGCCGTGACTGATAAAGCGAGTTTGGGGAAACAGAGAAGATATTCATTTGGTAACATTAATTGTGGGAGCTGAATTAACATGTGGCCAGCAAGTGGCAAATGGATGCATAGTCTTGACTGATAGAGCAAGTTTGGTGACAGACAGAGAGAAGATATGTGCCATTTCAGGAATCTAGGTTTACGAATTAGTGTAGGAGTCACTCCAAATCATGCATCGGAGAGCTCTTGCTCTTCATCACTGCCACTGCCGGTGCACTAAACGTCTGTCTTAACACCAGTCTTAGTCCGTGAATAACAGCGGCATAATCCACGAATTCAAGCCAACTAACGGATCCGCGTCCTATCGAGCTAGCCACATGTACGATATCGGTCGCCGGTCCAGCACGCGCGGCGTGCGTCGCTGCGCGCAAGGCCCCGGGAAACGGAATCCAGAGGACGGACACGGAGGGTGTGAGAGCGGAGAGAACCTGAGGGAGACGGGTCGAGGCTGCCTCTCGCGGCGGCCGGGATGGGGAGCGAGGCGAAGGCGCGGAGGAGGAGGAGGAGCTGGGGCGGAGCAGGGTGAGGCCACCATTGCTGCGGGAGATGGCGGCTGGATCCGCGCCGATACGGGGTGGGGGAGGCCACTGTGGCTGGTGGCGGAGGGGGTGGCACCTGTGAAGCTCGTGGGGCGGATCTGGCCAGTTCCCGGCGAGTGAAGACGGCGGCGGCTCAACCACTCCCAGATCCAGTGCCGACGCTGCCTTCCGATGCGTTGCTGCCGAGCTCGGGCTCCTTGGCTGCGACTACCGCGAGGAGGCGCAAAGGGGACCGAAGAGAGAGGAGGGCAAGGGCCGGCGCCGCGCAGGAAGAGGAGGGAACACTAGGAGCCGGCATGGATCGGGGCTGGGGCGAGGCCGAGAGACGTGTGTGTGTGTGTGTGTGTGTGTGTGTGTGTGTGTGTGTGTGTGTGCATGGAGTGAGGGAGAAGAGGATAGGGTTCCGTGCAAGAGAGAGAGGAGAGAGATGGTGGGCGGTCAGGCTACGGCACTTACCTACCAAACCACCATGGCGCACCTCCTAAGCAATGCGCCATTAGTACTAATGGCGCATATTTTATAAGATGCGCCATAGCTATTTCTCTGCCTGGGACCACGTCCCTCCAAACTTAGCAGTGGCGCTTGGCACAAAATGTGCGCCATTAGTATCAAACATAGCAATGGCGCATCAGGGAAAAGTGCGCCATTACTATGTCTAGAAATGGGTCAAAGCTTGGTCAAACATAGTAAGGGCGCACTTTTTACTAGGTGCGCCATAAATATATAGTAGTGGTGCACCGCATGTATAATGCGCCATTAGTGTCTATATTATCTATAGCCTGTTTTCCAGTAGTGTCTTGTGCTTCATGAATAGGAATAAAAGGAGGACAAGTGAAAATTAAAATTCCTACGTTTTTTCTTTCAAGGAGACACTAAAGGAGCAAATCCGTGTGCTCAGTGGACAATATATATAACATGTAGAGTAAAAAAGAGATGCAACAAGTGTACAACCTCTTTGGCGAAGCAATGTCGATCTCAGAGTGATTGGTTTGGCCGGTGAGGATGCTCCGGCTGACTTTGCTGTCGAAGGAGGGGAAGAAGATCTTAGGCGTCTGGAGATGGAGCCCGAGGTACTGCTCCGCTGTGATGGAGGGTTTCGTCGTTGGAGTAGGTCTAGTGAGTTGTACGACGCCGAGGCTGAAGCAGGACAAGAGAGACAACGAACAACGTTAACCTGAGTGGATTCTAATAGCATCTCCAATACATGATGTAAAATACATAACCACAAAGTGCTAGATGTAAAATACATCAGCCGGTCATCTCTGAACTTAACTGTCGAAACTGAATTTAACTGTCGAAACTGAACTTAACTATCGAAACTGAACTTAACTGCCGAAACTGAATTTTGCTGTCGAAACTGAATTTTGCTGTGGAAACTGAACACACTAGCAAGGTGAGGCTACACATCGGTCGACTGACTTTTTCACCTCTGATCAGTCAATTTTGCAGCCGTTGGATACGAAATCAAAGGCCTGCGGTTCATCTTCAACCTCCATTCCCCTGAGCCGCCAGCCACCACGGTCAAACAGCAGCCCTCACGCCATGCGGCAGGCGCCGCCCAGCCCGCCCGAAAACACTCCCACCGCCGGTCCGCCGCCGCCTGCCATCCTCTAGCCCCTCTGCCGAGCTTTTTCTCCCGTGATCCCCACGCCAACGCCCGCCACCACCGGCGACCACCGCCCACACCTGAACCCTAAGATAGATAGTGGGTACCTCTCCCGTGAGCCCCTCCCCTGCTAAGGCTGGTTCTTCCTTCACCCCGAGCCCCCCACCCCTCGAAAACCGATCGACCCAAAAGTCGATTCTACCAATCAAGTGTAGCTAAATCGGAGCAGCATCGCAAGCAAGAGCAAGAGCGAGAGCAAAGCGCGAGCAAGAGCAATAGCAAGAGCGTACTGCAAGGGACCGAGAGCAAGAGCAGAGCAAAGCGCGGCGAGAGCTAAAGCAGCGAAGCTCCTCGATGTGGGACGTCGCCGCCGAGGGAGCGACGCCGTGGAGGAAGTGGCCGGCGACGCCGCCGTGGATGGAGCCGCGCCTTGTCGGCTTGGGACCGAGCGCCCGCAACACCGTGAGATCGAATCAAGAATAAAATGCAGCGATTAGTGTACAACCTCTTTGGTGGCGCCGATTAGGCCGCAGCTTCATCCGAGGAAACGGTGATGATGATGCTCTTCCGGTGGTGCAGGTGAAGACGGCGGTGTGGGAATGGAGGTGGTGCGAAAGACGAGGGGAACGTCAGGGCAGCTCCTTGGAGGTGGAGGACGGGGTGGCTGAACCGGCGGGACGACGAGATCGACGACGGATCCTCATCCGGTACGTTGGATGAGGGACATCGAGGTGTTGCTGTGGACGACGTCGTCGGGGAAGAGGCTCCGGCTGGGTGGCGGACGGAGCAGGGTGTGGGGTTTCGTCGCGGGTTTTCGCGCCCTCGGTGTATGAATGGGTGGGCAGATGGGATGGCAGTGGGGAACCATGGCTTAGGGACGCACTTGTCCGAAATGTGGGGTAAGTTACGAAAGTACCCCCACCGATTTGAAGCGGTTATTTCGGTTCAGGGGTACCACGGGTATTTCGCGTGTCGGGATTTCACAGGAGGTGATAGTTTTCGCGCATGTTGTAATTTCGGAATAGCAAGGCGCGGGTTGAGATGGAGGGAGTTGTCGGAGCACGACGAGACAAAGATATATCTTAAATATTTCGGGCTAACAAGGCGCGGGTTGAAATTTTCGGACAAGCCAAACATGTACTGTACCAAATCAATGTGCACTACAAATGTCATTCAAAACTTTGAATTCATGTTATGTTCAATTAAAATATTTCGCTACATGTATAATGCATGAAACCTACTACTCAAATGAACGTTTTAGTGCATTCCAAACGTATATACTACCGCTTCAATATGAACTAAATTTGAATTCGTTTCTCTATTTGAATAAGATCTACAGTAATGATTGTTGTGAAGTCAAAGCATTTGAATTCGTTTCTCTGTTTTTAATAAGATCTACAATCATCATTATTGTCAAGGTAAACCATCGTTTTTGTATTATTTTCACAGCACACCACATGATTAGTCTCGAGTTACATATGAACTATGTGTACTATATGAACTCGAACTCAATTTTTTGAATCCACTTTATTTTGATTTCAAATCACATTACATTTCTAGCTCTAGCTAGATCTTCATAATCAAAACCATGTCTCATATATATAATGTGTTTATCACATTATGTATGGTGCCCCGCCCCCTACGCCTACAAGTATTTAGATGTGAGTTGCAAACACCACACATTACCACAAATTCAAATAAAATGTGAGAATGTTTGATATATAGTATTGTTTCTGTTGTTCGATATTTAGTTGTAAGCTACAAACGCCACACATTATCACAAATTCAAATAAAATGTGAGATTGTTTGATGTATACTATGGTTTAGATTGTTCGGCATTTAGCTGTGAGTTGCAAACGCCATGCATTATTACATTATGGTATAACATGTGCACAACACGTGTATCACCGCTACATTCATGCATGCAATGTTTAAAACACTATGATCTCCTATTCAAATATATGAATCCACTTTCATATCAAATTATGATCTTTGTTACTCTCTTACACCCACACAATCCTCTAACCTTTGTAGCTACCACTAACTTTCTCTCGTGCATGCACACGCCCTCCCCCTCCCTCGGCATTCTATCCACCCGGCACATTCATTTTTTTCTTTAGGTCATTCTCCTAGAGTCTCCACAACTCCTTTCCGACACACACCGATCGATAAACCTCTCCAGCGATGCCTGCCTACAACATACACACACACCTTCAATCTCCTCCTTTATGTGTCCTTGCCTCGTGTCTCTCATACGGTCACACACACGTGTAAACTCTCGCCCCTATTTTCATCGATCTCACAACCGCACACTCCTCCCCCTATCTAGCTAGTAGCTGGGCCTCCCACACCACCTCCTAGCTCCATTCTCTCTATCTATCCGTCTCACTAGGCCTTATTTGCCTCTAACAAATGGACGTACACCGACCGATCTCTCGCTATACATATAGCTAGCTAGGTCCTTATAACTCGTTTTTACCTGTGCTGATCGATCTACCTCATTAGTTGTGTCTCTCCCTTCCTCTGACAAACAACAACTGATCTACCGATCTAGTTAGGTTAGCTTACCAAACACATGGTTCCCCTTCATCATCCATGGATGCGTCCCGAGTCCCGACAGATCTATCACGCACAGGCACACACAGAAACACATCCCCACTCTTATTGATAACATTGCAGTTCCACCCTCAGTTTGTCTAGTAGGCCTCTCCCACCATCTCCGAGAAGCAACTCCATCACCCATCCAGCACTCTACCCCTCTCCCTCCCTCTCTCTCTCTCCTCTCTCTCTCTCTCTGTCCCACCATATTTCCGCCCTTCGCTTATGTATGGATGTCGACCGATCTCCCTCAAGACATAGCTAGGTCTCTCCTTCTCAACACATATACTGAGTCGTTCTACCTCTATAGTTAGGCCTCTGCCACCCCTCCCCCACCCCTCCCCCCACACACACACCGATACATCAAGCGCTCTAGTCATGTCTCCCCGCCACACACAAACTTGACATGTGCCCTCTAACGTTCAGTAGGCTGTCGCCCTATATCTTTGACTTGCACACACACACAATTTCGATGGCTCTCTTCATCGATCTCGCACCCACCCACTTGATCCTCTCTTCGACTCTATCGATAGCTATGACCCTCCCTCTCTTCTCGTGGATTGCCCGACCCTCTATGTATGATATGGATAGGCCTCCATTTCACACACATTGCATGCAAAATTTTGTTTGAGATGTCATCGACACATATTCCCACAAATAGTTCACGAAATCAACCCCCCACCCACCCCCACCCCCACCCCAAAACAAAAAGCACTCACGAATGCGGTTTGTATCTCTCACACACACCCAAGTAGGTGGGGGACGTGCACGAAGAGAAGAGGTGCATGCACGGCACACGTACTCCCGTCTCTTTCCCAACGACACTCGTGCGGGTACACGGTGGAGATCATTTCTATATGAAAATGGCAGCCCACGTGGTAATTTGGCACGTGTACTGGTTGTCCACTTGGTGGAGGGACGATCATCTACCACGGGTGAGCAAACAAATTGCGACTTGACGCGTTATGTTAAATTAAAAAAAAGAGGCAAACCATGTGGGGCCTACCTTAGAGGCAAGACTCTATACACTAGAGTACTTTTGATGTGTCCCGTCAACTCGCAGAATGAGGAGAAGCTTGCTTAGTATGCCGTCTCCCCCGCCCACGGGCGCGGTGGCTCGCAGGATGAGGTGAAGCTTGTTCGCCACGCCCGCCTCCCCGCCCATGTGCGCGGTGGCTCGCATGACGAGGAGAAAATTTTACTACTCCTCCGCTTACTCCTCGTCCCTACTACCTTGGTTATAGAGATTATATCATATTGTTTGGAATATATATGTCCTTTAGTAGATTTCAGTATGAACTACTAGTACATACTCCAAACACTGATGTATATAGACGTATTTTAGAGTGTAGATTCACTCATTTTGCTCCATATGTAGCAGTCTCCCTCGCCCCTCGACCCTCGCCCACGTGGTGGACGTGCAGCAATTCATTCGGTCTCATATAGCCAGAACGATATATACTACACTACCATTATTGCTTGACTTCCCGAAAAGGCAAAGAGCCAATCGCAAGGTTAATATTTTGGAGATGCCAAGCGCAAGGTTATAGGAGAACGAGTAGTAGGTGCCGCGTCATTTATAAATAAAGTTTTTTTTTCTTCAAGGGCACGTCGCAATTTGATATGTTCATATGGTGAGAAGAGGAAACCGCTCCACTATATACATAGTCAAGACGGGCCAGCCTACACGGTTGCTTGCTGGGGTTGCTCTCTTCACACTCTCTCGCACAAAATGACTGTGGCCACATATCTAACATCCCAACGGATCACGTCCGCTGGGGGAAGGGGTGGATGCTTAGTGTAGATGCGGTCGCCGTCGCCGACGGCAAAAACCCACTGTCGGCACGTCCCGGTCAGGGGTCCCCGCCGTTCTCTCTCACAAAGCCGGTGAGGTTGCCTTCATCCCGTGCTCACTGTCACGACATGGGCAGTTGCCGCCTCCCGCCACCCTCCTCAAGGTTGAGCTACGTCCCTCAGGTACAACTCCCTTTACAGCCGGCTTGCACCATCGCCTCCAAATGCCCACATCACTCCCTGTGGATATTTCTCTACTTCTTTGCCTCGCACATACCTCTACTGGCTTCTACGTATTGTATTTGTGATGAGTTTATGTCTCATCAACTAGTCCCAGTAATCTTATTCTAATCACGCTTCTTCAATTCTTTGCCACAGGGATGCTCATCCCGATTTTGGTGAAACTGCACAAAATGATCCGATGGTCAAAAGGTTGCAAACTTCATTTATTAGGAAGCTCGAACGTTGCCAGCAAATTGAAGCCTGGTTAGGGTTCACGGTTCAAGGGCTAGGGACTGCATGGATCATTGTTTTCTTTAGCTGCCTCTGTTCCAAAATAAGTGTCAACTTTAGTAGTAGTACAACTTTGTACTAAAGTTTGCACAAAGTTGAGACACTTATTTTGGAACGGAGGGAGTACATATTTGCTATGATCAGTCAATCATTGAGATGCAATAGCATGCATGTTAGTCTCCTTTGTATTTGATGAAATGTTGCAACGGGCAAACTTGGACGCAAGATACATGTAACGTGGAAGCTTCATAGCATTGTACAAATTTATCTCATTGATAAATTACAAAGATACTATACTAGTACTTCCTCCATTCCTAAATATAAGTGTTTGTAGAGATTTCACCATGAACCACATGCGGATGTATATAGATGCATTTTAAGTGTAGATTCATTCATTTTGTTCCGTATGTAGTTCACCTAGTGGAATCTCTACAAAACTTATCTACTAGTAATAGCTAGCCCCCACTACTAGGAATTCTCTATCCTCTCCTTGAGCCACATCATCAAAATTAATGTAGCCGTTAGATGAACTAAATCAGTCCATAATAACCGTCTGATCTAGACGTTGAGAGGCTTCGCACTAAGCCACATGCAAGCATGCAGAAATACCGTGGCATGCATGTGAGTGGGTTTTAAATCACATCAACATGTCTGCATGCAAGCATGCACCGGTAGCATGCATGTAAGTGAGCTTTTAAGTCCCATTAAGATGTCAAAAAGAAAAATATAATCCCATTATGCAGTAGGAGTTGGCTGATCTTTCTTCCTTATGTGGGATGATCTAAATGATGATGGGAGTTTATTTAGTTTGGCTACCACATTTGTCATGCGGTTATAGTTTTTTTTAGTTCTATGAAATCGATAATTTTGCGCAGAGAGATATACGGCTGTTCTGCGGCAACGCGCGGGGACTCATCTAGTAATATTTAGGAATGTAGGGAGTACTATGTAAAGAGTTAGGTATCGCACGATGATAGTGTGAGGTGGGCCATGTAATCACTGAGCCTGCGTGTTTTCACTACTCTTGCACTCCTCCGCTGTAAGAATGGAGAAAATTATAATCTACTAGTACCTCCTTTCGCCGAAAGCGTGGGACATCCATTATTCCTACCACCTCAGTAATAAAGACCAATGAGCCGTCAAATCACATAGACCGAAAGTAAGTTGGACGGACGAAGCAACCATCACTCTTGCGCCAGTGAGATGTCGCGTCCGCTCTGCCCGGGCATGAATGCAACACCGATTCTTTGGAGCGGCGCTGACCGTTTCGGGCGGGAAGCGCGCTCGGGCGATGGAGGGGCTTTGGGTGGGCCAGGCTGGTCAGCAGCGGGCGTGGCAGCTGTCCACATGTCCCTACCGGACACGCCCGGAAAACGAGAGGATGCACCGACTCTCGCGGCTAAAATCGTACACTACACACCGTCTCTCTGTAGGAGTAGGTCAATCTGTCGCTCTCTCTAACACACACATGATGTTAAACACACACACACACACACACACACACGCACACACACACACACACACGCACACGCACGCACCTTGGTCGCGTTGCACCTTCTAACATGACTTATTACACCTAGACGGAGGAAGTAGTAAGTATACGAGATACGGTGGCACAATGTCTTAAGTCGAATACAAGTACCCAAAATTGTGTGCATGTTATAATAAGGATTCACTTAAAATAGTACGTGAGCAAACAGAGGGATCAATTGGACAATGTTCCCGAGTAGTAGCGAGATGCGTGAGGTAAGATACACCGCTGGCGCTTTTAGTTTTTCTTATAAATTTGTTTGTTTCACGCTCTGACTGGTGGGACCCAATGTACTACGTGGAGAGAGGTAAGGTGACTAATGCTGCATTATTTCTGCACCACTGTGGATAGTCTTACCACCAAAGCCACATGACACGATTATGATTGAAATCCAAATGACTCCCACACACACACAAAAAAACATGGCATGCTTGTCACACGAATGCAGGAATGTATAAAAGGTTATTTTCCTCTCGTTGAACATAAGGGAGGGTTGTGTAGCTGGTTAGCCTGTTCGCTCATCAAACTTGAGGTCTCGGGTTCGATAACTACACTTGAGCATAATTTGTGCCAGGAGGATTCTTTGACTGGTCAAAATGGATGGATACGGAGCTATATGATCTCGTAGTGACCGTATAATCACCTCATCACGTATAATCTGTAGCCTCGGCACTTGTTTTCTAGGGTTTGCATGCTTCACACTCTCTCTCCAGTATATATATACACGCTAGAGCCTCAGCGCTTGTAGTTGCTCTCTTCACACACTCTCGCCCTCTCCAGATCTAAACAAGACTTCGTTGGCTTCTCTCTCCCCTCAATGCTGCTCAAAGAGCCGGCAGGATCCGTCCGCCGGGAAGGGAAGGAGGCTTAACGTTGTCGCCGTCGGCAAGGGAGGGAATCCACTACCGGCGCAGCTGTTCACTTTCACCCAGCGGCGGCGCGGGAGGGCCTCTGGCCCCTTCTTATTCGCCGCTGTCCCGTCGCCCATCGAACCACACCCCAAGAACCTTAAGGTATAATTTACATACTCCACATGCATTGCTCTAGCTGCATGTATACCATGAATCTATAGGACGTGGTTCAAAGAGGAAAGGAGTGGGGGAAAGTAGTGGGAAAAGTTGTATATAGCATGAATCTAGGATGTGGTTCAAAGAGGAAATGAAGGGGGAAAGTTGTATAGCATGAATCTAGGACATGGTTTAAAGAGGAAAGGAATGGGGCAAAGTAGTGGGGAAAGTTGTATCGCATAAATCTAGGACGTGGTTCAAAGAGGAAAGGAAGGGGCGAAAGTACTAGTACAGACTGGCTATCCAGCACCTACGTTGGTCGAAAAGGGAAAACAATGACAAACACAGTACGCACATTTGTAACAAACTGATCTTTTGTTTTGGGGACAAGGTCAGAGAGTTTCAAAGCAGGACTAGATTTGCTGCACTCACATAGGGAAAGGTGTCTAAAGATAACAAAACTGGGACCAACACAAATATGCTCCTTGGTTGTTTGTTCTTTGTTGCAACAGACTGTGCATGACCACAGTACATCAGTAGATGCGCATGGTGCTGGTGCATCCACTGTCCCGTGAAACTCATTAACTGTTGTTAATCTAAGGCCCTGTTTGGTTAAAAACTCTCTAGTCCCTACCTGCTTGGTTTCAGGGACTAAACATGGACTAGAGGTTATTAAATGACATGCTAAAAGACCATGTTACCCCTAGTAATGAACTAATTGAGACAAGATGCGATGCGTGGCAGGGGCAACTGTTGGAAAAAGTCCCAAAAAGACTCCCTTGGGGTATTCTTTCTTTAGTCCCAAATGCCAACTTTTAGTCCCTAAAAGTCCCTCCTGTTTGGTTTAGATGGGACTGACACAGGGTTTTTTTAGTCCCTACACCAAAATGTCCCTGTAAACAAACACCCTCTAATAATGCCGCTGAATTGATGCAGTGCCACAGTTAAAAGCAAATTACATGTTTAACAAATTTTATTGTTAATATAATCTCTATGTTAATATTAATCAATGCCACCGTTTGGGAAATGCTACTGTCTTGCTTTCTTTCCCAATTAGATAAGGTAGATGCTTCTTTTTGTTGGCTTTTGTGTCACCCACCGTCATTGACCACTGATTGTTTCCTTTGCACCTCTGTGTAAACAGGGTTATCTACTTCACCCGTTGCCATTGTGACCTTTTTTTGCACTGCACAAAACACTTTTGTTTTAAGAGTGTTTTGTGCAGTTCAACCAAAATGTCACACCGACAATGTTGCTTGATTACTTGATCTTAGTGGAACTGCACAAGAGGAGATCTTACTTCCTATCCGTGTTGGCAAATTTGGTTCAGATCTTCTACTTGTGAGTTGTTTGAATTCCGCATCATGAGAGGTCAGTACTAGCCTTCTTTCACATGATTCTGCAGTGTGCTTTCATATGTTGTGCTACTTGTACGATAATGTTGCTTGATTTTAGTGAACTGCACAAATGGAGACAAGACTTCCAATCATTATGTGCATCGTAATATCCCATAGAGGTAAGATAAGGATATTTCACAACTGTTGGCCTGTATTTTGCCACTTTCATCAGAAAATTAAGTTTAGTACTATACTTGTGCTCCCTAATTGACATGCCAAATCTTACATTGAAGGCGAAGCTTATCTGTTATTGAACCAAGTGATGAAGGGGAAGAACAAGCGGAAGAAAAACAAAAATCAACTCCCGGTGATGTAATGAAGCACTGGGACTGTGATGACACAAGTAATGATATAGTTTTGCATCTTAATTTATTGCTATGGCTGGAACGAGCAATTGTTTTGCCACTGATTTGATGCCACTCTTAATGTAATACGTAATTATCTCTACTTGTGCAAACAGGGATCTTCTTTGAAGATACCATATATTTTAGAGGAATTGCACAAGAAGATGTTGGAAACATTAAACTAATCGAGGAGTATATAGTAAGCATGGTCGCCACCGTAGATAGCAAATGTATGGTTCCGGAGAAGTGCTTCATCTGTATGCTCTACACAATAAGCATCCTGACAAAGGTTGGTACTACCACCGATTTCATCCATATGATTGAGCTTTGTCATCTCTTTTGGTGTTGTGCTACTGTTTAGATACTGTCATGAAAAGGTGGTATTGTCCTTGAGAAGTGCTTCATCTGTGATGTTTTAAATATTTCCTTTTCTTTTTTTGAGCAAACTAGGATGCTAGCATTTAGTAGTCCTCTTGTCTTTGCACAACAGGATCATCTTCCTCTGAAGAAGAATATGGAGTACGTGAAGTGACTAGTTCCAATTATGCCAGGATGAAGAAGCCCTGTATGTCTTATCATTAGAAGGAGCAGTTGAAGGATGGTTACATTACTCCCCACAAGACCAAACTAACTTCAGCTCAGAAGGACTGACAAATCTCCATTTTTTTGCTGTGATGCGCGAGTACAACGTTGTCCTAGGATTCTTTCTGGTGAGTTCCATTTTTATAAAAGTGTGCTCTACATGGACCATGTAGGTGCCTATTTAAACTTTCAATTCATAGTACAGTTTGCTTTATACTAATCACTTTTTTTGTATTTGTGCAAACAGGGGTGCTCAGCTTGATTTCAATGGGAACTGCACAAAATGTTCATGAATACATCGAATCATTCATTTCCACCACAAGAAAGGAGGTGCCGATAAGTTCAAGGCGTTGCAAGATATAAGGGCGAAATCATACAAGCTACGCGCGAATTTGGCTGGTTTATTTAGCACGAGGTGCCATGTCAATGTCCAAACTGATGGCAAACCCTGCCCATTCCACAATCGTAGGCATTTGATATTTTGGAATGGGACAACCTTGTCAAATTTTGCTCATTGATTTTAGCAAGACATGTGTTTGATATTTTCGAATGGGACGCCCTTTGCTGTCAGCAGCGTCGATCAATTTTTTATTTATTCTTTAGTTGTGAAGTAAATATTGCCTCTGACATCTGAGTCGCTGAGATGCATAATCATTGATTGTTTTGAATGTTCTCTATGAATTGCCAGCCCTGTGTGTTTGATTGCAATGTACAGAAACACTAAAAAGCTGCTCAAACTCTTTGTACCCTTCTGTTCCTTTTTACTTCGCACATTGTGAAAGTGCATACTATTTTTATAAGATTGGTCAAAGTAGAGATACTTTGACTGCAGACAAAACTTGTATGCGCATTTAGAAAGGACCAGAGGGAGTACATGTGAAACTGCTGCAAACGAGGTGATCACCCTGGGAATAATGCTAGTACGTATTGTTTGGCATGTTCATCCAATGCCAGTGATACAGGAATTCGAACTAATCAAAATAAATTCATCCATACACAGTCGGATTTCATATAAATGCCGGATTTCATTACATTTCATACATTCTTCAACTAAAAAGTGGTGCGCTAGAGGTATAATTAATTAAATGAAGCTACCCACATGTGTCCCGCTGAGTCGAACAGAAGCTTCAGTGACTTAACTGCAGGTGCAGTTGCATAACTGACATGTGGCCTGTTGGGCCCACGTGTCAGTCAGCCAACTGCACTAGTAGTTAAGTAGAAGCAGCGTTCTTCTCCAGCGCAGCTCTCCGACTCCACGTCGCCGCCAAGAAGCTAACCGACCGTCAATGGTCAACCCACCTATCTTGGCTTCAACTGGAGGGTAGCAGCAGTGGCCTTACTTGGACCCGAGTGGCGGCGACCTACCATGTTCTAATCTTCCTCGTTTTCTGTGTGGCGCGGCCTCGTTGGCAGCAGGGCGGAGCCGGCGATGTCCTCTGTCTCGTTGCCGACGGATGGCGCCTCGGCGGAGCGGTGGAAATCCTCCCCCACGTTGCTGGCAGGGTGGGGCCTCGGCTGAGCTGGTGTTGTCCTCTGCCTCGTTGTTGGCGGGGCGGGGCCTTGGCGGTGTCCTATGCCTCGCTGTTGGCGCCGCGGGGCCTTGGCGGAGCAAGGCCTCATCGACGCCAGCGGAGCGGGGACTCGTCGGAGCCGGCATTGTCCTCTGCCTCGTCCTCGGTCTCGCCAAACAGTGCCTCACCCGCTTCATCGCCCTATTTGTAGGCGGCCGCAGCCTCCGCCACCCGCATGCAGTACCGCCAGTGCTCGAGGCGGCCCTTGTGGGCGGAGCGGTACGAGTCGAGCAGCGCCTCCTGCTCCGCCCGCTCCGCGGCGATCTGCTCCTCCGCCTGCAGGTGCTCCTGGAGGAGATGGTGGTTGTAGGCGGCGTCGGCCTGCGCCTCCCGGAACTGCTCCTCATGCATCTTCCTCACCGTGTCCATATATTGGGCACGGGCCTCGCCGATGGTCATGGTGCAATGCACCGGCGAGGATGGCGCGGAGGAGGGGGTTCGCGCCGGATCGTCGACTACCATGTTCTCCATTGGGCCATCGTCGTCCTCCGGCTGCCTGCCGGCCAGCCGGTCGGCAGCAATGGCTGCCATCTCCTTGTGGTCCGCCGTCCGCCCGTCCCGAAGAGCGCTGGAGCGCAAGGAAGCCGTGGTGGGCAGTAGTGTTGTGGACAGGAGAAAGGGAACAGATGCAGATGACTGCGGCTATGGCCGGCGCAACAGTTTATATAGCAATGGTGGGCGGCGGAGGGACGGACGTGTGGCGCCGGAGTAGCCGCCTCGGCAACCGCATATCATTAATGTGGGCGGCAGATGGACAGACGGATGGCACTTGTGTCGTTTGAAGGTGGAGCAATCGCCTGCACCGGGAAGCGGCGCTGGCGGCGCTGACTATTTCGGGCGGAAAGCGCGCGCGGGCGAGGAGATGGCTTTACTTGGAGAGGATGACAATGGGGACCCACCAGGGCCATAGCCTCACGTACGCAAGTGCCTCCTTATTATATATATATACATACATACATATATATATATATATATATATATATATATATATATATATATATATATATATAGGGATTGTCTATTCGTCACCACGGTGAGGAATAGTTATTCTTCAACCCTCTATTTTACCATCAATGCACCGTAATTTTACGTTTACGTAAGTTTTGTCTTATTTTCTATATAAAAAGAGACCGTGAGAAAATATATAATCATCGGAAAAAATATTTTATGTTATGTAAAATTACAAACGTAAAAACATAGTGTAAAATACACATAAACTGCATTTTTTCTTGTCTTATGACCTATATTTTTATTTTCTTATTTCAAATATTACATAGTGAATGAATATGAATGTAACTATTTGAATTCCAAACATAATTTAATTATGAAATGGTCGTAAAATTACCTCGGGTGAAGAATAAGTTATTCTGCACCCTGGGTGATGAATAACATCACTATATATATATATATATATATATATATATACACTATATATATATATATAACTATAATTTATTTTGCTTCCTCCTGGTTTCGTGACATCACGGTCCCACACCATTGTCAACCTATGTACTCCCTCCTTTCCGGTTTATAGGGCTTATCTCAAAATTTTAGTTTTTCCATTTTATAAGGCTCAATTTGGTTGTTTTTCATCACATGTTCAGATTTCAAGGTGCATTAAACAATTGCATGCAAGTATTAAGAGAAAATTGACCAATGCATGTACTTTATGCATGCATGCATTGCAATTAATGCATTGATAAACATAATTTTTTGAGGATAACAAGAGCATTAATTAGGTGCTTTTGCAAAACTACAAAAAGTATTCCACCACTCACCATCTACCTTGATTTGTGAGATTTTTGAATTGAGCACTATAAACCGAAAAGGAGGGAGTAGTCAATAAACGAGGGAAAAGCACAAGAAGCGGCCGACAGCTGGGACCAAGCAGCTCAAGCAGTATTTGTGTTTTTGAGGTGTGAGCACTGCAGAGTTTTTTGATGTTTAGCCCAGATATTAGTTTTTCTCCTCTGAACAACAACGAAAACATCGCTGTAGGTATTAACTGGGCAGGCTGTGGCCCGTCTAGCCCAGGCCAGATATCCAACCCACATATTAATTTTTTTCAAGATGAAAATGGCTAGCCCAGCTATACTTTTTTTAGGAATACCCAGGCAAGGTCAAGTTTGTTAGGGAACGTAGTAATTTCAAAAAAATTCCTACACACACGCTAGATCATGGTGATGCATAGCAACGAGAGGGGAGAGTGTGTCCATGTACCCTTGTAGACCGAAAGCGGAAGCGTTAGCACAACGCGGTTGATGTAGTCGTACGTCTTCACGGTCCGACCGATCAAGCACCGAAAGCACGGCACCTCCGAGTTCTTGCACATGTTCAGCTCGATGACGTCCCTCGAACTCCGATCTAGCCAAGTGTCAAGGGAGAGTTCTGTCAGCACGACGGCGTGG
Organism: Aegilops bicornis; assembly: GCA_021605145.1. Classification (NCBI taxonomy): domain Eukaryota; kingdom Viridiplantae; phylum Streptophyta; class Magnoliopsida; order Poales; family Poaceae; genus Aegilops; species Aegilops bicornis. The sequence continues at coordinate 141,360,723 of CM038672.1, forward strand.
TGACGATGATGATGTTCTACCGATGCAGGGCTTCGCCTAAGCACCGCTATGATATTATCGAGGAGGACTATGGTGGAGGGTGGCACCGCACACGGCTAAGAGATCAATGATCAATTGTTGTGTCTATGGGGTGCCCCCCTCCCCCGTATATAAAGGAGTGGAGGAGGGGGCCGGCCAAGGGGAGGAGGCGCGCCAACGGGGGAAGTCCTACTCCCACCGGGAGTAGGACTCCTCCTTTTCCTATTTGGAGAGGGAGTGGGAAGGAAGAGGAAGGAGGGAGGAAGGAAAGGGGGGGTCGGCCCCCCTCCCAATTAGGATTGGGCTTGGGGGGGCGCGCCCCCTCCCTTAATCCTTTCCCCTCCTTTCCACTAAAGTCCATTAAGGCCCATATACCTCCCGGGGGGTTCCGATAACCTCCCGGAGCTCCGGTATTGTCCCAATCTCACCCGGAACCATTCCGGTGTCCAAATATAGGCGCCCAATATATCGATCTTTATGTCTCGACCATTTCGAGACTCCTCGTCATGTCCGTGATCACATCCGGGACTCCGAACAACCTACAGTACATCAAAACACATAAATTCATAATATAACCGTCATCTAACTTTTAGCGTGTGGACCCTACGGGTTCGAGAACTATGTAAACATGACCGAGACACGTCTCCGGTCAATAACCAATAGCGGAACCTGGATGCTCATATTGGCTCCTACATATTCTACGAAGATCTTAATCGGTCAAACCGCATAACAACATACATTGTTCCCTTTGTCATCGGTACATAACTTGCCCGAGATTCGATCATCGGTATCTCAATACCTAGTTCAATCTCGTTACCGGCAAGTCTCTTTACTCGTTACGTAATGCATCATCTCATAACTAACTCATTAGCTACATTGCTTGCAAGGCTTATAGTGATGTGCATTACCGAGAGGGCCCAGAGATACCTCTCCGACAATCGGAGTGACAAATCCTAATCTCTAAATACGTCAACTTAACAAGTTCCTTCAAAGGCGCCTGTAGAGCACCTTTATAATCACCTAGTTACGTTGTGACGTTTGGTAGCACACAAAGTGTACCTCCGGTAATCGGGAGTTACATAATCCCATAGTCAGAGGAACATGTATAAGTCATTAAGAAAGCAATAGCAACATACTAAACGATCAAGTGCTAAGCTAACGGAATGGGTCAAGTCAATCACATCATTCTCCTAATGATCTGATCCCATTAATAAAATGACAACTCATGTATATGGTTAGGAAACTTAACCATCTTTGATTCACGAGCTAGTAAAGTAGAGGCATACTAGTGACACTATGTTTGTCTATGTATTCACACATGTATTATGTTTTCGGGTAATACAATTCTAAAATGAATAATAAACATTCATCATGATATGAGGAAATAAATAATAACATTATTATTGCCTCTAGGGCATATTTCCTTCAAAGTTGTTATTCTCTGCCCCGCTGGGCTGCAAATCTTTCCTAGGAGGGATGCATTAGGCTTAACAAGAAAATGGGCTTTAAGAAATAATAAATGGGATGTAATTATAAAAACTGGGCAGTAACTATAAAAAATGCACCAAACACGTAATTACTTTATAAAATATTATTTTTGGATATTGAAAATTTTAATTTCATTAATTGTTGCGAGCGCAATGTTTCGTTTGATATTTACGTAATATAAATTTATATTGAAATTGTATTTAATCTGACTAGAAATTTCGGGATAAAAATATTTCGGATCCCATAAAAATGTGGGAAATTTTATTGAATTCTTTTTTGAACGGTTGGTTGAAATGGGCTGTACTTTTAACAAACTATAAATGGGATGTAGTAAATTCCATTAGAATTCAAAAATGGGCTGCACATTCTTACAAATCTCAAATGGGCTATAAGTTCTCTGCCACACACTTCTGGCCTTACTAAGTTGACGCGTCCCCTAAAAAATAGTTGACGCGTATGCAAGGCTTTGTCAACTTATAGTCAACACACGGTTCTAGCACAGGGTCGTTGGATGTCCATCCAACGGATGCCGTCTTCTTCTTCAATCTCGGATATTCTAGCTTCACCCGCCCAAAAAATGATTCCTCCCCCTGACATCTGGGACGCACCGTTTCGGAAGCTGACTTGTGGGCCTACTAAGTTGACGTACCAAGGACTTTGTCAACTTAGTCAATATAAACGATTCTAGCTGCAGTGACCGTACGATGTCCATCCAACACGGTCGTCGTGCTTCTTCAACCTCTGGTCTTCTTGCTCCAGCCGCCCAAAGCAGCGCCGGTCGTGCCACCTGCTCCTGCCTCTCGTGGCCGGCTGTGCTGGCGCGGATGCCTCACCGCCCCCTACTACTCCCACCGCTGGCCAGGCCATCCCTCCACTCACCCACACCCCCTGTTATTTTGCGGCGACAACAGCGCGGCCGAACCAGTGAACCCTCGTACTCCTCTCCGCGTGTGCATCCACTGCCACGTCTTCCCGGCTCCGTGTTGTCCCCTTCCTAGGCCTCTCCGTCGTCTACCTCCGTGGTGCTCTCGGCGTGGCGTGGTGAACATGGTCAAGGAACGACTTCCATCGGACATGGACCGTACATGGAGAGGCTGACAGCTGGGTCCACGACAGCCGCAAGGAAGTGCCTCCTTATTACGCGCAAAATAATTATTTCTCCACGTGACAGCGGGGACCCACCGGACGGGCCATCCTATTTTGCGAAAAAATTATTCACCCCCTAACAGCTGGGACCCACCAGCTACATCTTCGCACGCAAGGAAGTGCGTCCGGAAAAAAATTGATTCGCCACTTGACTGCTGGGACCCACCAGCTACATCTTTGCACGCAAGGAAGTGCGTCCGGGAAAAAAGGATTCACCCCCCTGACTGCTGGGACCCGCCAGCTACACCTTCGCACGCAAGGAAGTGCGTCCGAAAAAAAACGATTCGCCCCCTGACTGCTGGGACCCACCAGCTACATCTTCGCACGCAAGGAAGTGCCTGACAGTCGGGACCCACCTGGTCGAAGCGAAGCGTGGCGTTATGTCATTCTGGTCGCGAACGTACGTACATATACCGATCGTTGTAGAGGCGCCGCACGCGTGTCGTAGTAGAGGCGCACACGCGTCGTAGTAGAGGCGCCGCATGTAGCATGTACACGCACGCATAACGGCCGTGGTGCAAGAAAGAAAATCTGACCCGCGTCACGTACATACGGGCGGGGTCTCGAACGCCTACTCGCGCATACGTACGGCCAGGGCTCATGGTCATGGTTGGGTCGGAACGGAGAAACAGTATCGTCGTCGTGTACATGGGGAGGCAACGGAATGAGACGTGTTCATGGGGAGGCAACGGAATGCGTCGTGTTCATCAGGAGGCAACAGAACGCGTGGGAGCCAACCGGCTGGGTCGGAACAGAATGCGTCATCGTGTTCATCGGGAGGGCCTGGACGGAACATGCGATGGAAAGGAGGCCTGGCGTACCGAAGAACGGAGGAAACGACCTTGTGTTCGACCGGCCACGTTCGAAACGGGATCATGTTCATCGGGAGGGGTGTGGCGTACCGCAAAATGGAGGAAACGGACCTCCTACGATCGAAACGGGGGTCCTGTTGATCGGGAGGGGTGTGGCGTACCGCAAAACGGACGAAACGGACTTGTGTTGGAGCGCTACGGTCGAAACGGGGGTCCTGTTCATCGGGAGGGGTGTGGCGTACCGCAAAACGGACGAAACAGACTTGTGTTGGAGCGCTACGGTCGAAACGGGGGTCATGTTCATCGGGAGGGGTGTGGCATACCGCAAAACGGGACTCCACGGGATACCGTTCATCTCCAACATCAACCTCCTCCAGCCTCCACGGGATACCGTCGACCTCCTCCAGCCTCCACGGGCTCATGTTCATCCAGCCTCCACAGCGCGCTACTCCACCGGCTACTGTTCAACCACCCCTCTACGGGCAACCCTCCACCGTCTAATGTTCATCCAGCCCTCCACGGGGTCGTCCTGTTCATCCAGCCCTTCACACCACGGGGTCGTGTTCATCCAGAGGCAACGCCACCGCTCACTGCTCATCCAACCCCCCCCCCCCCCCCCCGGCAACGCTCACTATTCATCCAGAGAGGCAGCATCGATCGGCTTCGGATTAGCAGCAGAGCGGCGAATCGCCGATCGGGTTCGATTAATAGCCATCGATCGATCGCCGGGTTCGATAACGCGTAGCCTGCAATGCAATCGTTCGGGTTCGCTAGAGCCCAACGCCTCGCCGGGTTCGATTAGAGCCAACGCCTACGCACACACGCAGACGTGCGTGTACGAGAGAAACATGCATCGCCGCCCCGACCTCCCACCATAACAGGAACTCCCGAAATTTTCCTCGCCTCGCTTCTACCACTGATTTTTCCGTCATGGACGGCCCAACGAATGTCCTGCAGCTGCGTCTCCGCCCGCCGGAGACGAAAAGCCCATTTTCTATCATGATTTTTTGTCATAGAAGTAGGAGCCCACCACATTTATGATGATACCGGGTTCTGTCACAATTATCGTCATAGAAGTGGCATATGTATGACAGAAAAAAGTTTCGTTGGCCCAAAATGTCACGGATGTGTCTTTTTTTTGTAGTGACAGCGACTACCTCGACACCGGCCACCCCGACTCGACATCGACCACGGCGTCCTTTGCACGACTACCTCAACAAACGGCTACACCACCCTACGCTCTCGGCTACATCGACATCGGCACAAAGGGCTACCGCCTTGCTTGCGCAACCTCGTTGGTTGCCACTCCGGCCACAACTTCCGCGATGCGTCGACCGTTACGACTGTGGGGGGTGTCCGTCGGCTTGCCTTCGGATTCTTCTCCAGTCTCATCGTCTGCGTAGCTACCGTTGTGACTGCGGGGGGATGTTGAGTATCGTGATTATTAGGAAAGCTAGGATAGCGTAGGATATTATTATACCTTGCCCTGTACTCCAAGCAGATCATGTACTCACTATATATACGCCAGCGAGGCTCAAGCAATACAACAACTATTCCACCAAATCTCTCTCTCCTTTCTAACACGGATGACCACCCGTCCCCCAATGGCCAATAGATGTTGTATAGACAGAGCAAATAACATACGTCTTACTAGAAGCAATCGTCTGTGTTATTATCGGTCTTCGCACACATTTCTGATTATAGACCTGTTTGCCGCGTATCACACACATCTTGTTATATTGAACCGTTTCTGTTCTCTTGTCTCATGGCAAATAATTCATCTGAGTGAACCGCATGTCGTATATCGCACACACCTTGATCTGGCTGACCATTTCTTTTGTGTTGCCTAATCACAAGCAGTTCATCCAACTGAAGCGTATACTACATATCACACACACCTTCATCTGGCAGCCCGTTTCTTTTGTTCTTCCTCATTGCAAACAGTTAATTTAACTGAACCGTATGCCCTGAATCGCACAGGCAACCAAAATCTTAACCGTGTTTGATGCATCCGTCATCGCAAATGTTTTGCACCTTTTTGATGTTTTTTACACCACCGTTTGCGATTACTGCATCGCACACAGTTTCGTCGAAGGGTCTCTAATTGTAGTGTCACGTTAGCAGCATCCTGCAGTAGTGCAAAATAAGATGCATAAAAGATAAACATCACATGCAATCAAAATATGTGACATGATATGGCCATCAACATCTTGTGCCTTTGATCTCCATCTCCAAAGCACTGTCATGATCTCCATCGTCACCGGCTTGACACCTTGATCTCCATCATAGCGTCATGGTCGTCTCGCCAACTGTTGCTTCTACAACTATCGCTAACGCATAGTGATAAACTAAAGCAATTAGATGGCGCTTGCATTTCATACAATAAAGAGACAACCATAAGGCTCCTGCCGGTTGCCAGTGATTTTTACAAAACATGATCATCTCATACAACAACATATATCACATCATGTCTTGACCATATCACATCACAACATGCCCTGCAAAAACAAGGAACGGCCACAGTCAAATTCGATTCAACTAAAGTTGGAGAAACAGACACCCGCCAACCACCTTTATGCAAAACTAGTTACATGTCTGTCGGTGGAACCGGTCTCATGAACGTGGTCATGTAAGGTTGGTTCGGGCCGCTTCATCCCACAATACCGCCGAATCAAAATAAGACATTGGTGGTTGCTACGTCTTGAGCTTGCGTTGGTTTTCCTCGAAGAGGAGAGGGTGATGCAGCAATAGTAGCGTAAGTATTTCCCTCAGTTTTTGAGAAGCAAGGTATCAATCCAGTAGGAGGCTCCTCAAAAGTCCCACGCACCTACACAAACAAACACAAAACACGCAACCAACGCAATAAAGGGGTTGTCAATCCCTTCACAGCCACTTGCGAAAGTGAGATCTAATAAAGATAGTAAGATAAGATAAATATATTTTTGGTATAGGTGACCCGATATTGGTTGGAATGGCTCCTCTCCTCCTCTCCTCCTCCCACCTTCCCACCACACACCCCAACAATGGTGATCTCTAGGAGATCTGGATCTCCAGGTGGCCAAATAGGTTCGTTCAAAGTTCGGATCTAGGGTCCACTTTGCCAACTCTCCCCATGACAAGGAGTTTTTCTTGGTGGTCTCTTTCTCCTCTGCCACCTTCCCACTCACAAATGAATCTGTTGGCCTGGTTCTTCACTGTTGCATTGGTGGTTCTGCACTGGATTTCAACATAAAACAAATTGGCAAGAGGTCTTTTCGATTTTCTGTTGCCTCTAATCGTGTCGGGCATTTCATATATGGGCTCAGAGATAGAGTATGGCCAGATTTTGTGTGTCATTTTCATTTGTTCAAGCACACTGTTGATTATTCCATTGGGATCATGGGTGGCATGCTGATGATGAACTCGGTGAGATTACGGCCAGAACTCCTATCGCCATCAAGTCTAACTTAGACTTTCTCAAGGCAAGCGCTGCACTTGATACATCCGCTGAAGCGGAGCTTTGTAAATTTGGCTTGTCTCGCTTCGATGGAGTCGTTTCTTCAGATATGAATCCTATGAATTCTAGCTCGACGCCGCTGGCTAACAGCTCGTCGCCGGCGTCTAATTCCGGCGATGTGACCAGGGCAGGAACAAATTTAGAAACTTTATTTTTTGGGACGTTACCACCACTGAATGCCAATCAACCTGTCGAGCCTATTACCACGCTATCTCTGGGCGGATTCAAAGCTTTGATTGATGGGCCACAAATGTCGCTAGAAGAGGACTTTTACAGGAAATTATTTGAAGCTTCCAAATGGGATCATTTCCCGAATTTTATGCTATTCCATATATTGGATCAAAGATGTCTCGGGTATTCTGACGACAAGATAGCTGCTATATGGAAATTATCCTCTATTCCGCCATCTGAGGTAATTTATGATCGGCTTCATCTTTGTTCCGTTTGTGGTCAACTTGGACATCTAGGAGCTGAATGTCCTCCCGAATACTCTATGATTAGTGAGCCCATTAGTCATACAGCCCACAGTAATTTAGAAACATGCCAAAGCAGTATTGATCACTTAGCTAACACCGAGTTGTGTGTTACCCGCACATCCACAACCCACTCGTTCTTCGAAAGTGCCGGCCCGTACGATCTGCTCTATTTGCGGCCTCCTTGGCCATAGAAGGAATCAATGTGGCCGCACAAAAATCATTCATATGTTTTGGAGAGTCAGTAAGAAAGGAAAGATTAACCCGGTAAATAGGCATATGAGGACTGTCTCGGATCGCTTACTCAACTATAATCAGTCCAACAATGGCAATAAACAGACAAATCTTATTTGGAGGCCAAAATGTAGCAATCCGATCACCTCTTTTGGGAAGAAACACAAGTTACCAAAGGTTTCTAGGCACAATGAGATACAGCTCCCATCCAAAGGATTTTGGAGGATCAAATCGAATCATCAACAGAACCAAGACACGCGTCAGCTTCCTATTGAGGGTGACGGTCCAACTCTGGTACACCGCCTTTCACCCTCGACCTCCATGCCCACCAGTAGTAATCGCTATACTGGGCCGTCCATGATGGACGGTGTGCATCCGGAAGATAATGTACATGATGATGGTCTGGCAGCTTGTAATGATCACGTGGCGCAGGTGGAATTGGCTGTTGAGGACATTGTGCTTGGATCAAGCAGTAGCAGTTTCAGTTTTGTCAGAGGGGCCGCGGAAGACATGTGTATCAGAGTTTTTCCGTTCAAGAATCTGCTTGCTTTCTTCAGAGCTTATATCTATAAAACGATGCCACCAATGCTCATGTGTGGGGGGGCGTCAGGAGGTGGATGCATACATGTTTTGCAAAAAGCTCCAGAACACTTTTGTGGCACACATGCTGAAGAAATTTTACAACCCAATTGTGGATGAGAGTTCAGTTTTTAGTCCAAAAATGGAAAAAAAAGCTGGTACACGACCTTTGCACCATTTGTGATCCAGATCGACGGAGGACAGGGCCTTCAGGGCCAATCTGCTGGATTGATGGATCGGGCCTGAGCTAGACAATGATGCTTTTGTAGTACAGGAAGCCACCATCAAGGAGCGGGTTACCCACAAAGAGAAGAAGAAGAAAATTGTGGCAGAATATGATACCAGCAATCTCCGTAGAAGCTCAAGGATGAAAAAATATGATGGATTTAAAGCCCCGTCCATGAAGGTAGGGCGAGTGAGCAAGAGCAAGGTAAAGCCTCGCCAGTGCCCGCAGCGCCAACCCGAACAACACCACGCCCTCTCTGTTTGTACGGAGTTCCACCACCAACCCCCATTTCCACTGCAGGCCATTGGTTCGGTCTTGACTGCGGAATACCTGCTGAAGAACTCTCCCCAGCAAAGCTTCTTGCATCCAAAAAGGGGGAGCCTTCCACCACCTCCTCTACCTAATTGCGCATGACAATCAAGCAGCAGTGGAACGTTCTAGTGTGGAACGTGTGCGGAATAAATTCTGAAGAAAAAACTCTAGCTATAAAAAATGCGATCGATGCATGTGGTTGTAATGTCGTTTGTTTGCAGGAGACTAAGCGCGCCTCTTTTGATTTATCCTATATTAAAACCTTTTGCCCCCGTCATTTCGATAAGTTTGAATTTGTTCCATCAAGTGGTGCGTCTGGTGGTTTAATCACTATTTGGAACAGCTCGGCTTTTGATGGAAATATGTGTTTCTCTGAAATCTTTGCTATTGGTATTTCATTCACATGCAAACTTTCTGGACGATCATGGGTGTTGTGTAATGTTTATGGACCCTGTCGAGGAGAGGACAGAACAAGGTTGACTAATTGGTTGTATGACTTGTCCATTCCGAATGATGAGGATTGGCTTTTAGTGGGAGATTATAACTTCATTAGATCCACGAAAAACCGCAACAAACCCGAGGGAAATGTAAACGACATCCTTACATTCAATGATATCATCTGATGCCAAGAGCTGATTGAAATCCCTTTAAAGGGGAGAACTTACACGTGGAGCAATATGCAAGAGGACCCTTTGTTAGAACAACTTTACTGGTGCTTTTCTTCATGTCACTGGACGTAATCTTATCCTAACACTATGGTCACCTCCCTTGGAAAACCAAAGGTCCGACCATTGCCCTTGTGTGGTTCACATTGAGACAAATATACCAAAGAGCCAAATCTTTCGGTTTGAAAACTACTGGATTAATCACCCGGGATTCCTTGATGTGGTTGAGTCCTCCTGGAATAAAACCTGCCATGCTAATAACAGTGCTGCTCTGCTTTGCAAGAAATTGAAGTGTCTCCGTTATGATCTTAAAAATGGAGCAAAGGGATTTCCCGCCTATCTTTCCTAATTCAAAACTGTAATTGGGCTCTCTCCGATCTTGATGGGCTCGAGGACCAGCGGCCCCTTTCGACACCGGAATCCAACTTCCGCATGATAGTGAAGGCCCATCTTCTTAAGCTCTTAAAGTTCCAAAATGAATACTGGCGGAAGCGATGCACAATCAGGTACATCAAGTTTGGCAAGGAAAATACAAAAATCTTTCATGCACTCGCAACAGAAAGATATCACAGAAACACCATTGCTTCGCTCAAAATTCCTGACGGCACAGTGGTTCAAGACCATAACTCCAAAGAGGCAGTGTTGTTCAACACATACAAACAGAGACTGGGTGAATCGTCCATGCCGTCCATGAAATTTGACCTAGCTTCAATCATCAAACGTGTTGCCAACCTTGATTCTCTGTCGGCTCCTTTCACCCATAGAGAAATCGATGATGTTGTCTGCTCCATGCCAGCTGATCGTGCCCCCGGCCCGGACGGATTTAACGGGACTTTTCTGAAAAGTTGCTGGCATATAATTAAGAGGGATTTCTATGAACTTTGTGATGACTTTTGGAAAGGTGGGCTGGATCTCACTAGCATCAACTCTGGATTTATCACCTTGATACCAAAGATTGGTTCGCCAGAGACAACAAATGATTATCGTCCGATCACACTGCTTAATTGCTGCCTCAAAATCTTCACAAAAATCCTAGCCAACAGACTACAAAAACTGATCCTCAACATAGTACATAAAAATCAGTATGGGTTCCTCCATGGCAGAACGATCCAAGACTGTCTTGCCTGGACATTTCAATACATCCATCAATGTCAAAGTTCGAAGCGGCCTATTGTGTTTCTCAAACTGGATTTTGCTAAGGCATTCGACACGATAGAACACTCATCTATGTTGGAGATCATGTGCCATATGGGCTTTGATGATAGGTGGTTGAACTGGATTAATACCTTATTTGGTTCTGGGACATCATCGGTGCTGCTCAATGGGGTGCCGGGGAGGCAGTTTCGATGCCGTTGCGGTGTGAGACAAGGCGACCCCCTGTCCCCCCTGATTTTCGTCTTGGCTGCTGACCTGTTACAGGCGGCTATCAATGATGCACACCGGAATGGTTTGATTAGCTTGCCGATACCAGCTCGGGGTTCGACAGATTACCCTGTGGTACAGTACGCGGACGATACGATCTTGCTGATGCAGGCCTACCCGGAGCAAGCAAGAACCATGAAGCAAATTTTGGTGGACTATGCTGATTCCATTGGCCTCAAGATCAATTTTCAAAAGTCGGTCCTTGTGCCGCTAAATGTTGAGGACGATGTGGTAGCTGATCTGGCACAAATCTGGCAATGCTCGATTGGTTCCATGCCATTCACGTACCTCGGTCTACCCATGGGTACCACCCGTCCTACTATGATGACTGATGCCAATGGTGGACAAGGTTGAATGCAAACTGTCCTCATCCCTGTGTCTTATGGATCAAGGAAGTAAGCTGGCGCTCCTGAACTCTCTCATCACGTCTCTCATGATATATCCCATGTGCACCATCAAGCTCCCCCAAGGCTGATTTAACACCTAGACAAGCTCAGAAGGAGATGCTTATGGCGCAGAAAAACTGAAAATGGAGAGACCAGTAACTCCCTTGCTGCATGGAACCTTGTGTGCTGACCCAAAAAGCATGGAGGGCTCGGTGTGCTGGACATCAAAATCCAAAACATGGCTCTGCTTTTGAAATTTCTGCACTCCTTTTACAAAAAAAAGACATCCCCTGGTGCAACCTCATATGGTCTACGTATTATGAGGAGGTGGTTCCGCACACTGCCGAGCCGTGTGGATCCTTCTGGTGGCGCGACGTCATGAGCCTCAGCGATGTTTATCGTGGGATAACCCGTGTGAATGTCGGTGACGGCACTAGTTGTAGCGGCCTGACCCGAATGGATCAAGTCTCTGTGCTCAGGTGTCATCCCTGGATCAGTAATGCTGACACCACACAGTACTTCGAAGGATTTATAACAGAGTAGCAATCACACACTTATTACATCGTTGTCCAAAGAGGACTTACTACAAATAAATATGGCTTAAGGCCATCTAATAACGATAACAGCGGAAGACTTCGAAGATAAGTGAGTCCATCAACTCCATCGGCATCACTGAGTATAGAACCACGACCTAAACACCTTACTCGTCCTTCCTAAAAGTCTGCAACATGAACGTTGCAGCCCGAAACGGGTCAAGACATGGAATATGCCGCAATGTAACACATAGAGAGCAATGAAGCAATAAGCCTATACTACATGCATATATGGCTGGTGGTAAAGCTCACGGTTACAATTTTTGCATAAAGCTAGTTTTTCCTCATCGCAAAGGAATAAATTTGTTTAACTATCATGGTGGTTGTTAAACATTGAGAATGGTTGACAAAGATCCTCAATCCCAATTAAAAGTACTCATTAAAAACACAACAATATTAATTAGAGTAACATGTTGAGATGCACATGATATTCAAGTACTAGATACTCAAGATGTCCATAACCGGGGACACGGCTAATCATGATTGGTTTGGTAACTGTTGTTATAAGAAAACTCTGCATATGGCAAGTTATCATCCCAACTAGATCCATAATCTAGGGCACAAGCTCTCATCATATCCTCCAAAATCTGATTGACTCTCTCGGTCATCCATCGGTGCAGGTGGAAAAGTATCAATTCCACCTGGTTCCCAATGTTTCGTGCAACTGATTCCAAAACTTTGAGGTAAATTGGGTTCCCCTATCTGATACGATACTCTTCGGAACTCCGTGTAAACACACAATTCTGGTCATGTATATCTTTGCCAACTTAGCACTGCGATAGGTAGTCTTGACTGGAATGAAATGAGCTACCTTCGTCAGGCGGTCGACTATAACCCAAATCGAGTCATATCCTGAACGAGTCTTGGGTAAACCTGTGATGAAATCCATGCCTAGTTTATCCCACTTCCATTCGGGTATTAGCAATGGTTGTAACAATCCTGCTGGCTTCTGATGCTCTGCCTTCACTCTCTGACATACATCGCAAACTGCTACATACTCCGCAATATCCTTCTTCATTCCGGTCCACCGTAACGCTTCCTTCAAATCCAAATACATCTTGGTATTCCCTGGGTGAATTGAGTAGGGTGAATCATGGGCTTCTTGCAAAATCAACTTCCTGATCTCCGGGTCATTTGGCACATAAACACGGTCCTCAAACCATAGGGTATCGTGCTCATCCTCACGAAATCCCTTAGCTTTTCCTTCGCTCATTTTCTCCTTTATAGAGGCAACTTCCTTATCTTCCTTTTGAGCCTCTCCGATTTTGTCCATCAACGTGGACCTAATCTCCAATGCTGCTACATAGCCTCTCGAACTATTTCCAAACATAGCTCTCGAAGGTCCTCGGCTAACTCCTTGGGTATTCCTCCCATCATTAGGGTATTGACGTGGCTCTTACAGGCTCAATGCGTCTGCTACAACGTTAGCCTTCCCGGGTGATAATGCAATCTCATATCATAATCCTTAATAAGCTCCAACCATCTCCTCCGTCTGAGATTTAATTCCTTCTGCGTGAAGATGTACTTCAAACTCGTGATCCGTGTACACCTCACAATGATTTCCAATGAGAAAATGTCTCCATGTCTTCAATGCATGCACAACGGCTGCTAACTCCAAATCATGTGGCATAATTCAACTCATGAGGCTTAAGTCGTCGTGAAGAATAAAACAACTCTTCCTTCCTGCATAAGCACTGCTCCAAGTCCTCGACATGAAGCGTCGCAATACACCTCATAATCCTTGGTCTGATCTGGCAAAATTAACACTGGTGAGGTAACCAATCTTTTCTTCAACTCCTGAAAACTTGCCTCGCAGTCCTTAGTCCATATGAACTTGGTATCCTTCTTCAACAATTCTGTCATAGGCTTTGCAATCCTTGAGAAATTCTCAATGAATCTTCGGTAGTACCTCAAGTCCAAGGAAACTCCGGATCTCTCCAACTGTTGTTGGTGCTTCCCATTCGGTTACGGTCTCAACCTTTGTGGGGTCAACTGCTATCCCTTCTCCGGATATAACATGTCCAAGAAATCCAACTTCCTTTAGCCAAAACTCACATTTGCCGAACTTGGCATATAACTGATGTTCCCTTAGTTTCTCCAAAACCAATCGCAAATGTTCCTTATGTTCCTCTTCATTCTTGGAGAAAATCAAAATATCATCTATGAACACCACGATTTAACTTATCCAAAAACTCCATAAACACTTTGTTCATCAGGTTCATGAAATAGGCAGGCGCGTTAGTCAGTCCAAATGACATAACGGTGTACTCATATAGTCCATATCTCATGGTAAATGCTGTCTTAGGTATGTCCTGCTCTCGAATCTTCAACTGATGGTACCCTGATCGCAAATCGATCTTGGAAAACACTTTAGCTCCTTGCAAACGATCAAACAGGTCATTTATCATTGGTAGTGGGTACTTGTTCTTGATTGTTACTTCATTCAATCCACGATAATCAACAACCATCCTTAACGATCCATCCTTCTTCTCCACTAACAGTACCGGTGATCCCCAAGGCGAAGAACTTGGGCGTATAAAACCTTTATCCAATAGCTCCTTTATCGCTTCTTGATTTCCGCCAAATCTTGCGGGCATCCCGTATGGTCGCTTCGATATTGGGCCTGTACCTGGCAAAAGCTCAATCAAAAACTCAATGTCTATCCGGTGGCATTCCTGGCAACTCCTCAGGAAATACATCAGGGAAATCCTTCACCACTGGTACCTCTTCCTGTACAACTCCTGATAAGGAATTTACTTGTGCTCTCCTCGGCTCATGCCGTGATACATACTTGATTCTCCTCCCTTCTGGGGTGGTAAGCAAAATTGACTTAGTGGCGCAATCTATGTTTCCTCCATACTTCGATGACCAATCCATGCCTAATATCACATCCAATCCTTGGGATTCCAGAACTATTAGGTCCGAGGGAAAAACATAGTGTCCAATCCTTAATGGCAATCGATCACACCATATACTAGCCATGTATTCTGCTCCAGGTGAGGTTACTAGCATGGGTGACCTAAGGGCTTGGGTTGGTAATTTGTACTTATCCACAAATCTCCTTGATATGTATGAATGCGATGCACCGGTGTCGAAAAGAACAACTGCAGTAAATGACTTAACCAAAACTTACCGACATCAGATCGGGTTGATCTTCAACCTCCTCCACATCAATGTGGTTCACCCGTCCCCTGTTGAAAGGGTTGGGCTTGTTTCCGAGCTTCCATTGCCATTTCCATTACGCCTTCTGGACATTCGCTTGCGTAATGCCCAGTCTTGCGGCACTTAAAGCAAGTGATGTGGCTCAGGTCTACCTTGGTTGGTGTCGACGGGTTGGTGCGGTTCTGTCCATTGCTTCCTCCATTCCCGTTCCCATTCTTGGTGCCATTATGGTTGTGTGAATTTCCTCCTCCATAGGTATGCTGAAACTGAACTCCCTGTTTAGGGGTATAACGGGCTTCACTGAGCTCGAGTTATACTTCCCCGCCCATACTTCCTCTTACGATTCTCAATTTGTCTGCTGCTTTCCTTCAATCATGAGGGCACGGTCTACCAACTCCTGGTAGTTATTGAAACTTGCTACCATCAACTGCATGCTTAACTCATCATTCAGTCCTTCCGTAAACTTCTCCCGCTTAGTCGCATCTGTAGCAACGTCATCCGGGGCATAACGTGCTAACTTACTAAAATCATCCACATCGCCAACAGTTCTTCCTCCTTGGCGTAAGTTGCGAAACTCACGCTTCTTCATGGCCATAGCTCCTGCCGAGACATGGGCAAGGCGGAAAGCTTGCTGAAACCGATCCCATGTGACAAGATTCACTGTGGTAAGTGGTTGTAAAATTCTCCCACCATGCTGTTGCGGGTCCTTCAAGTTGGTGTGCAGCAAACTTCACCTTCTCTCCATCTGTACATCCTGAAGTGGTCAACTCCCTTCCTACCTTACGGAGCCAATCATCTGCTACTATCGGCTCGGTGTTATCGGAAAACACCGCGGATTCAGCCTTAAGAAACGTGTTAAGTGATCCGCAGTGGTGGTGGTGGCGGTGGGTTGTTGTTGTTGTTGTTGCCTTGATTCTGTACCAATGTTTGGATCAAAGTGTTCACTGCTTTGGATCAACTGGGTGATCTCTGGCGGGAAAAAAAATCCGGGGTCGCGTCTCGGAGGCATCTGATGGGTTTAGAAAAGACGAGAAATTAAGAATAGAATGGGGTCTAAGGAGAAACACTACCCAAATGTATATGAGCAAATGCACACAAAAATCACTTCATTCAATTCAAACCAAGAGCTTACAACGGTCTAACTATCGCAAAAGTGCATGAACTAAAAATATTACATGGAGGGAATACTACTAATATGTGGGGGTCATCTACTAATTTGAACCGGTGGATGAATCCATGATGTATGCTCCTGCTTCATCTTCAAAGTCGGGTTCACTTGGATCCGAATCGGTGTCGTCGATGTTGATGTAATCGCTAGGCAGTCGACGTACTTGTCTTCATTCTTGAGCGCCAATTTTTTCTTGAGTTCTTCAATCTCGTACTTAAGATCGTTATTGTGTCTTGCTAAAGCTATGATCTCGTCCATGTAGTCCTTACGTGTAGACTTTAGTTCTTCTTCAAGTTCGATGATCCTTCCCTTCGCATCTTTTAATTCGATCATATCATTGCACATCTGGTTCTCCAAGGCCGAATGTGCTGGTTTAACTCCTGGATAAAAGTTGCAATGGATCTATCCTTCTTAGTGCTGACTATCTCCCATTGTTCATCCCGGCGTCCGCAAATCTGGTAGATAGTGTCCTTGAGGTCTTCTTGATAAACTTCTCCAATGCGTCCCATGGTGATATGAGCTGCCATGCTCTTTCCCTGCACTCGTTGGTGCACTGAAAACACTATCTATAGGCTTGGTGATTGGGGCGAATGTCCTTCCCGGAACATGAGCTTGAATCTTCCAGCTCCTCTTCGTGCAGTGGCGTTGAAAGTCCCGGTGAAGCTTGGTAATCCAATGTTCAGGTACTTGGTGACTTCCTTCAAGTGAAATCCAAAAGGTGTTCAGGTACTTGATCTTCGCGTCCTTCATCCTAAAAGAGTAGAAAAGATGAGGAGTTAGAAAATGAGAAGAGAGTAGTGATCTATGGCTTTAACTTAGTGGTCGTGTCTCATACCAGTGTGCTCGATACCATCTCAGAGCGACCCGACCCGAATGGATCAAGTTTCGCGTGCTTAGGTGTCATCCTGGATCAAGAATGCTAACACCACACAGTACTTCGAAGGATTTATAACAGAGTAGCAATCACACACTTATTACATCGTTGTCCAAAGAGGACTTATTACAAATAAATATGGCTTAAGGCCATCTAATAACGATAACAGCAGAAGACTTGGAAGATAAGTGAGTCCATCAACTCCATCGGCATCACTGAGTATAGAACCACGACCTAAACACCTTACTCGTCCTCTGAAAAGTCTGCAACATGAACGTTGCAGCCCGAAAACGGGTCAGCACATGGAATATGCCGCAATGTAACACATAGAGAGCAATGAAGCAATAAGCCTATACTACATGCATATATGGCTGGTGGTAAAGCTCTCACGGTTACAATTTTTGCATAAAGCTAGTTTTTCCCTACTGCAAAGGAATAAATTTGTTTAACTATCATGGTGGTTGTTAAACATTGAGAATGGTTGACAAAGATCCTCAATCCCAATTAAAAGTACTCATTAAAAACACAACAATATTAATTAGAGTAACATGTTGAGATGCACATGATATTCAAGTACTAGATACTCAAGATGTCCATAACCGGGGACACGGCTAATCATGATTAGTTTATACACTCTGCAGAGGTTTGCGCACTTTTCCCCACAAGACTCGATCGCCTCCGCTTGGTTCTCGTGACTACATGGTGTTTGAGAGACGGATGATCGAGACACAGTCTTCGTAAGCACTAGCACCTTACATGTGGGTAGACCGTACTCAACCTACATCCCCTACATCAGCTAGCCTACCCGTAAGAGTTCGCACAACTTAGTCAACTATGCCAGAGCCCATAATGGCTTGTGGCTGCACACGGAAGTTTCTAGTTTGAATAATCTTATGATCCCTTTGAGCCTGGGTGGCGGTCCGAAGAAATACAGGCAAGTCCTGATAGAAACCAGGTGCCTCAATCCACCCAGATGTGTGTTAAAGTTGCCACCTTAAATAAACCATTAATTAACAATCTCACATCTGTCATGGATATTCACTCACCCAATCCACGTCTACTAGCATAGCATGGCATAATAAGCAAACGTAGAAGTAACTCCCAAGGTTTCATAAGTAAAACAGGTAATAGGTACTACCTCAGTCTACTTCCCATCCCACAATTTAATTAGATCCTAATCATGCAAGCGTTTGAGGATTGATCTAATGCATAAAAACTGGGTGTGAGAAAGTATGATCAAAGTGTTACTTGCCTTGCTGACGATCCGCGAAACCTAGAGACTCGAAGTAACAAGCGGTGCACTCCGGGTGATCTATCGCAGACAAACAACAAGCATACAATAAGTACTCATCTAATGCACAGGTAAATCTCGAACAAAAGATCTAACCAGAAAGTTCAACTTAAGAACCCTGGTTGCAAAAGAATCGAATCAAATAAAGCACCGAAAGTCAAACGTCGAAAGAAAACAACTCGGTTCTAGCAATTTGAAACTAGGTCAAATTTTACAGTAGCAAAACTTTGTTTAAGTGGATTAGTCGGAACGGCGGTTTCGTAACGAAACTCCAGGCGCTTGAATCACCTGATTTCGATAAACGAGCGAGAAAATAAACTAGAAGAAGATTGGATCTGAAATCGAGATCGGAAAATAACGGATTAAATCCGATTAAAAGAAAAACGACGAACGGTTAAACGAATGGACGTTCGTTAACAGAAACTAACCGGTGAAAACGTTTGTTAAAACGAACGGATCGGTGAACGTTCACTAATTAGCTAAACCGAAAAAAAATAAAACCGATATAGGGTTTTAAAAAAAACCAAACAACGGAAAAGAAAACCGGAACGGTTTTTATAAAAAAAACCGAACCGGGGGAGGGTGGCGCGGCGCGGCTATACCTCCGGCGAGGTCGCCGGCGGGCGGACGGGCTCCGCGGGTCGGCGAGGGCTCGGCGGGCTTGTCGGTGGTCGGGCGGCGGGCGGCGCACGGCCAGCGGCGGCGAGGTGAGTCGAGGGCGGCGGCGGGTTTTAAGGAGGGGGTGCTGCCTTGGGGAGGGGCCACGGCGGCGGGCGACGCCCCGAGCTGACTCGGGCGGCGGC
Organism: Aegilops bicornis; assembly: GCA_021605145.1. Taxonomy (NCBI): domain Eukaryota; kingdom Viridiplantae; phylum Streptophyta; class Magnoliopsida; order Poales; family Poaceae; genus Aegilops; species Aegilops bicornis. The sequence continues at coordinate 141,379,871 of CM038672.1, forward strand.
GGCGCCAGTCTCCCGAGGCGGGAGGCGGCTCGGCGGGTGGGCCATCGGCCGGGCCTTGAGCCTTAGCCACAAGATGGAATTTTTTAAAACAAGTATAGCGTGCAGAAAAACAAATAAAAATATAATCTAATGAACTCCAAAATTAATAAAGTAAACTTTTCCGACTCCTAAAAATGAGTCGAACAAAATGAACTTTTACTCGGGGCCTAAAATGCATTTTTGAAAACACGCATTTTCCTAAGGCAAATAAAAGTGAAAACTCCTCAATAAATCTTATTTGATTTTTTATTAAATCTTCATTATTTCTTTTCTTTGGGAAAGTCATTTTATTCCTCTCTCATATTTTGATAGTAGAAATAATTGAAGATAAAATAAATAAAATCAAATGATCCTATTTTCAAAATTTGAGAAAACTCAAATATGAAAATAATGAAATCTCCAACTCTCTCTGAGGGGTCCTTGAGTTGCGTGAAATTTCTAGGATCAACAAAATGCAAGAAAATATGATATGCATGATGACTTAATGTATAACATTCCAAATTGAAAATTTGGGATGTTACACCAGTGCACTGTTCTGGAAAGATTTATGGCTGGATCACACACTTGAAGCCTCACATCCGAGAGCTTTCTCGTTCACCAGAATTGAAGACGCGTCGATAGCGCAATTCTTGTCCATTCAGACTGTGAGGGATGGATTTTATACGCCACTCTCGGCACAGGCCCGACTGGAAATTCAAGAGATACAGGCCGCTGCGGCGCCTGTGGAGCCCTGCGCTCAACCTGACACTTGGGTATGTATATGGGGCGCGGCGTATTCTTCTCGGAAATTCTATGCGCACTATTTCAGAGATGTGGAGGCTGATGATGCTTTCCGGTGGATCTGGGAATCCCAATGCACTATGAAAATCCAAATTTTTGCGTGGCTCCTTGCTGCGGACAGGATAAACACTCAAAACATGCTGCGTAGAAGACATTACAATGTTGGGGATGACGTGAACTGTGCCTTGTGTCAGGGAGGGGTGGAAGAAAGAGTGGAGAACCTATTCTTTGGATGCCCCTTCAGTGCAGAATGTTGGTCCTCCATGGGTCTTACATGGACGGGAGATTCCCACAACCTCAGTGCCATTCACTCAGGACAGAGATGCTGGACGCAACCAATGTACATGGAGGTTTTCATGACGGAGCGTGGAGTATATGGAAGGAACGTAACAAAAAAATTCAGGGTGATACCACACTCCATTGGCTCTTAGAGAGACAGATTCAAGAAAGACTTCGCCCTCCACATCCACCGAGTCAAACCTGCCCTTAAAGGGTTTGTGAGCGCCTTTCCTGCTTCATTGATCTAGATTTGTATTTAGGTTTTGTACACTTTTGAGCCTGTAAATCTCCATCACATAATTATCCATAGGGAAGGGTGCTGGTCCCCCAAGTTGGTGTCCACCCCCTGTCTTAGCCGGATAAAATGTAAGGATGGAACTCTATAAATACTTGTTAAATTGAAATAAACGTCAGTAGGAGCCTCTCCTACTGTCTTCATCATTCAAAAATATATTTTTGGTATTTTATAATATAGATGCAAAAAGTAAAGATGCAAATAAAAGTAGATTGGAAGCAAATATGATAAGAGATAGACCCGGGGGCCATAGGTTTCACTAGTGGCTTCTCTCAAGATAGCATAAGTATTACGGTGGGTGAACAAATTATTGTCGAGCAATTGATAGAAAAGCGAATAATTATGAGATTATCTAGGCATGATCATGTATATAGGCATCACGTCTGCAACAAGTAGACCGACTCCTGCCTGCATCTACTACTATTACTCCACACATCGACCGACTCCTGCCTGCATCTAGAGTATTAAATTCATAAGAACACAGTAACGACAAGCAAGATGACATGATGTAGAGGGATAAACTCAAGCAATATGATATAAACCCCATCTTGTTATCCTCGATGGCAACAATACAATACGTGCATTGCAACCCTTTACATCCTTTGGTAAGGACACCGCAAGATTGAACCCAAAGCTAAGCACTTCTCCCATGGCAAGAAAGATCAATCTAGTAGGCCAAACCAAACTGATAATTCAAGAGACTTGCAAAGATAACTCAATCATACATAAAAGAATTCAGAGAAGATTCAAATATTATTCATAGATAAACTTGATCATAAACCCACAATTCATCGGATCTCGACAAACACACCACAAAAAGAGTTTACATCGAATAGATCTCCACAAGAGAGGGGGAGAACATTGTATTGAGATCCAAAAAGAGAGAAGAAGCCATCTAGCTAATAACTATGGACCCGTAGGTATGTGGTAAACTACTCGGGCAAGGATATTGATGTAGAAGCCCTCTATGGTCGATTCCCCCTCCGGCAGAGTGCCGGCGAAGGCTCCAGGATGAGATCTCGCGGATACAGAAGGTTACGGTGGTGGAAATTGTGTTTCGTCTGGCTCCTGGATGTTTTCGGGGTACGTAGGTATATATAGGAGGAAGAAGTATGTCGGTGGACGCCCGAGGGGCCCACAAGACAGGGGGCGCGCCCTACAGGGGGGGGCGCCCTCCTATCTCGTGGGAGCCTCGGCTGCTTCTTGACTTGCAATCCAAGTCCTCTGGATCACGTTCGTTCCAAAAATCACGCTCCCGAAGGTTTCATTCCGTTTGGACTCCGTTTGATATTCATTTTCTTCGAAATACTGAAATAGGCAAAAACAAAGCAATATGGGCTGGGCCTCCGGTTAGTAGGTTAGTCCCAAAAATGATATAAATGTGTAAAATAAAGCCCATAAACATCCAAAAGGGGTAATATAATAGCATGGAACAATAAAAAATTATAGATACGTTGGAGACGTATCAGTGGTAAGCAGTATGACGATCACCGCCCACAACTCTTTGTGTTCTATTCGTGCATATCATCTACGCATAGACCTGGCTCGGATGCCACAGTTGGGAAATGTAGCATGCAATTTCAAAAAAAATCCTACGCTCATGCAAGATTTATCTAGGAGATGCATAGCAACTAGAGGGGGAGAGTGTGTCCACGTACCCTCGTAGACCAGAAGCGGAAGCGTTTGACAACGCGGTTTATGTAGTCGAACTTCTTCTTGTTCCGACCGATCAAGCACCGAACATACGGCAACTCCGATTTCTGCACACGTTCAACTCGATGACGTCCCTCGAATTCTTGATCCATTAGAGTGTCGAGGAAGTAGATGAGTTATGTCAGCACGACGGCATGGTGACGGTGATGGTGAAGTGATCCGCACAGGGCTTCGCCTAGGCACTGTGAAGATATGACCGGAGGCGTAAACTGTGGAGGGAGGCGCCGCACACGGCTAACAGATGTTGTTGTGTGTTCTAGGTGCCTCCCCCCTCATAAATACAGGTGGGAGGGAGAGGGAGCAACCAAGGGGGCGCCCAAGTAGGCGGAATCATACTTGGGGCCCTAGTCCTATTCGCTCCCCCTTACCATAATTTCCGGAGGGGGAAGGAAGGAGCTGGGAGGAGGGAAGGAAGGGGGAGGCCGAATCCCTCCCCTTCCTTTCTCTCGTCCCATCTTTCCTTCCCCTCTAGGTTCAAGCTATATGGAGGGCGCAGCAGCCCATGCTAGCTGCTGTGTTTCCTCTCTTGACCCATTAGGCCCATATCTTTGCCGGGGGGGTGCCCGGAACCCCTTTCCGGTGACCCGATACGTACCCGGTACCCCCAGAACACTTCTAGTGTCCAAATACTATCGTCATATATATCAATCATTACATCTCGACCAGTTAGAGATTACTTGTCATCTCCGTGATCTCATCCGGGACTCCAAACAACATTCGGTCACCAAATCACATAACTCATATAATACAAAATCGTCATCGAACGTTAAGCATGCGGACCCTATGGGTTTGAGAACTATGTAGACATGACCGAGACACCTCTCCGGTCAATAACCAACAGCGAACCTGGATGCTCATGTTGGTTCCCACATATTCTATGAAGATCTTTATCGATCGTACCGTAATGACAACATATGTTATTCCCTTTGTCATCGGTATGTTACTTGCCCGAGATTCAATCGTCGGTATCTTCATACCTAGTTCAATCTCATTACCGGCAAGTCTCTTTACTCGTTCCATAATACATCATCCCGCAACTAACTCATTATTCACATTTCTTGCAAGGCTTCTTATGATGTGCATTACCGAGAGGGCCAAGAGATACCTCTCCGATACTCGGAGTGACAAATCCTAATATTGATCTATGCCAACCCAACAAACAACTTCAGAGATACCTGTAGAGCATCTTTATAATCACCCAGTTACATTGTGACGCTTGATGGCACACAAGGTATTCCTCTGGTATTCGGGAGTTGCATAATCTCATAGTCAAAGGAATATGTATATGACATGAAGAAAGCAATAGCAATAAAACTGAACGATCAATATGCTAAGCTAACGGATGGGTCTTGTCCATCACATCATTCTCCTAATTATGTGATCCCGTTGATCAAATGACAACACATGTCTATGGTTAGGAAACTTAACCAGCTTTCATTAACGAGCTAGTCTAGTAGAGGCTTACTTGGGACACTATGTTTTGTCTATGTATCCACACATGCATCAAGTTTTCGGTTAATACAATTCTAGCATGAATAATAAAAATTTATCATGATATAAGGAAATGT